>CM061064.1:14706873-16099373 GCA_030762895.1 Sophora flavescens | reverse complement strand
TGTTATGAAACATGTATGACATGAATTGTTATTAACTGTATACTGTCGACAGTTATTATATTGATGTTTGATTGATACCTGAGAAGGCTGACATTTGTTGGTGCTCAAATAATGATAAGATTAAAAGCCTTGATAAGCTTTAAGAAAATCTATATAAAAAAAAAAGGCTTTTTGGTAATTTCTTTGATTAAAGAATGTGGTTTGGAAAGGAAGAATTCACGTAAGGTTATTATTTTTGAAAGATGAGAATTTTTAGAAGACTTGTTAAAAATATTTTCAAGATAAAAAGGAAATCATTTCCTTATGAATAAAGATTTTCACATAAGAGAAAACCATTTATAAAATATATGTTTTATGGAGGAATAAGCCTTTGGAAAATATTTGACTTTATTTAGAAATGAATGTAAGGAAATGATTTCAAGAGAAAATGGATTTCTCATAATAGTTTACAAATAATTTTCCAAATGAAAAGATTTTACATAAAACTGTTTTCGAAAATATTCCGGTAACTTGGATAAGTTACCAAGCCTTTTATTTTGTATTTGTGTTTCACTGAACGAAAAGTAAGAAACATGTTAAAAGTGGATCTATTTCGCGAGGCGTCGCTTCTAGTGTCTTATAATTACACATAGATCTTTGATCCATGTCCCGATGTTATGGACTGGATGTCCTACTCACAAGGTGAGACAACAATGTTAAAGATGAATGATGTTTTCTATGCCCACAAGCCCAAGACTGGTGCGTCGGTCTAAGGCATTGTAATTGAGCACTCGGACTGCGTGTACTGTGTTGATGGTGGATAATTTCAAATCGTGAAATTTATGAATAGTCGTTAGCTTTTAAGCTTCAATAGCGAAAGAGAATGATCACAAAGAAAAGCTGTGTAAAATGAAAGGTTTTCTCATGAATTACTCCATTTGGCAGACGTGCCTGTTATTCCGAATGGCCTGATAAATGAGGCATTCGAGACGATGTTATTCCGAATGAATTGATAAATGAAGTATTCAAGATGATGTTTATTCAGGATGCCTTGGTGCACGAGGTGTCCGAGACGATGTGCCCATGTGGCAATGGAGCCTGATCAACTCCTTATTATTCAACGATGAAAAGGTGATAATATCTCATGAGATTAAGATAGAGCCTGAATATTGAAGTGTCATGCATGCTTTTATAAAAGTTGATTGTGCGGGCATGAGACCCGTTGATATTATACGTGTTTATTTCTGATAAATTATCTGGTAAATGCTTAATATGCTTATATGATGCATGTATCATGCATATCGTTATTGTGATCTTCCATATATTGGTATCTCACTCTTGCATATTCTTTTAGTGTTTACTCCCCTATATGAACTTGTTATATATATGAGTTTAGATGGATCTCAATATCCCCCTAGCACCAGCGGGAGTGCGGACCCTAACTTTTGAGAATGCTCATCTTGCAGCTGCATTGGTAATTCATCAGAGATCCTACTCCGCTACTTATATCGGACCGGTGACTTTTCTTGAGGGACCAGCAGAAGGCGGACCACAACATAGAGTACAGGCAGTGGAGTTGGTGAGGATATCGCTACCACCTATATGGTATTATCTCCAGTGTTTGGCCGACCAGGGGTTGTTGCATGAGCATCCACCTCTTGGGGTGCCTTTACCCGGTGTTGTTCTTGCATCACCACCGGAGGAGAATCCGGAGGAGTTTTTTTAGGACGACGAGGAGTTGGAGTATATGGTAGCTGACGACGATGAGTCGGAGCATGCTGCACCAGATGACGAAGATGATGAACCGAACTACGTGGTACTCGATAACGATGAAGATTTTGACTCCCCTAATGAGGGAGGAGACGTCATTGATCCTGACCCCACTTTGTCTTCTGAGAGTGTGGGCATTATTTCTGGCTTCTCTAATGGCTACTTATAGATTGACCAGCTGTATGGGAATTTTGGGGCAGTGTATCCTTGTCCAGCTTATTTCTAGCTTCTGAGAGCCAAGGTGTTTGGAAATGTGGTTTCGGACCTTTTTGATTTTTGTTAATACTATGTTCCTCACTACTTTTCCTAATTCTACTAATGGTATGTTCCTGTAAAGATCTGATGATTACGTTGTAACTGAGTACTTATGCTACTACTGTTAATGTTTACATATATGTGTGTTTCCGTTAATCATGTTTTGAGTGTCCATCCATCTTGAAAAAAAAATAAAAAAAAATTCATCACTATTTTAGTATACTTATTTAATAAGAAATTATTATTTTCTAAAAGTAATCAGCAATTTAATGAATTTTGTTTCAATGGGTGACCATGTGACGCCAAGTTTAGAGTGTTACATTAGTGGTATCAGAGTTGGTCGAGTCTTTCGGGAATCTTTGGGTTTAGGCCTGTTGTGTTGATGTTGTGTGTTCCCTGATTAAGTCTTGTTTGAATTACTTCTTAGAAGTAATGTGTGATGACCGACGAGTTACGTTCCATTTTCTGGGTATCATCTCACTGATTGTAACTTACAGGTCAGTATGGAACCAGGAGGTGTGCGCGGGAGTGGTGGCCGTGGCAGAGGCAATGGCAGAATGGACTTCGCTGCCCAGGCAATGGCTGATGTGGCTACAACAATTGCTTTTTAGACCACTACGATGGCTGCCCAGAACCAACAGGAACAGCTGAGGGCTGAGCAAGCTGCTGAAGGAAAGCATCTGAATGCTTTCAGACGTCAGAATCCGTCTCAGTTTGATGGAGGCGTGGATCCTACGAAAGTTGATCTATGGATTCAGGAGCTAGAAAATATCTTCGAGTTAGTGCTTACACCGGAAGGAGTTAAGGTGTCTTATGCAACTTTTCAACTGGTAGGAGATGCTGAATACCGGTGGAATGGCACCAGGCAACTGTTGGAAGCTGAACACCAAGAAATCACTTGGAATGTATTCCATAATAACTTCTTGAACACGTACTTTCCCCGAAGTGCTAGGACTGAAAAAGAACAAGAGTTCCCGCGTCTACAACAGAGGTATATGACTGTTGGGGAATACGAGGCAAAGTTTGAATCACTTGCCAAGTATTTTCGATTTTTCCAAGGCAATCCAAATGAAGAATGGAAGTGCGAGCAACTCGAAGGCGGGATGCGCTTCGAAATCAAGGAGTATGTATTGCCGCTGGAAATCAAGAATTTCCAAGCCTTGGTAGAGAAGTGTAGGAAAATAGAGCGGATGCGGAAGGGACGAGATAATAGAGAGAATGCTGGAGGACCCTCTTGTCCTAAGAGCCAATTCCAAGGGCAGAACCAAAGATGGAAGCAGAACCTGAGAAAACCATACTGCCAATCACCCAACAGCAATTAAAAGCAACAACAACACCGTTCCGGTATTTCTGGAACTGGAACTGGAGGCCGGACGAATCAGAATCAAGGCCTAGAGAATAAGTGCTTCAAGTGTGGAGACCCTAACCACCCGGCCGATACCTGCCCAAATAGAGAAGTAAAGTGTTTTAACTGCAATCGTTTTGGGCACATGGCCAAGGACTGCAGGGCACCAAAAACTGAGCTGGCGGTTAATCACGCCAGAGCCAACAAGACGACTACTACCAGAAGGTTTTATACTATGAATGGAGCTGAGGCATCAAACTCTGGCGATCTCGTGCAGGGTACGTGTGACATAGCTGGTAATCTTTTAACTGTACTTTTCGATTCGGGCACAACACATTTTTTCATTTTGATGGATCGTGTGAAACTCTTAAACTTGCCCATTTCTTACTTGCCATATAAACTGATTGTTTCAACCCCAACTACTGAGTCAGTTACTGTCAATTCTATTTGTTTGAATTGTCCTATCATTGTGCAGGATAGACATTTTCTTGTAGATCTAATCTGCTTGCCTTTAGTATAGTTAGATGTAATTCTAGGCATGAATTGGTTATCTCCCAACCATATCTTAATAGACCGTATCCGGAAAACCTTAGATTTTAGGGATGAGATTACTGGATTGTTATCTGCTAGTCAGGTAAAAGCTTTTTTGAAAGAGGGAGCTCAAGCATACATGTTGTTGTTTTCCTTAGACGTTAAGAATGAGTTAAACTTAGAGTCCATACTTATCGTCAAAGAATTTCCGGAAGTTCTTCATGAATATGTACATGGACTACCGCTTGTTCGAGATATCGAGTTCGCGATTGATTTGATTCCAAACATTGGATCAATATCCATGGCACTATACCGTATGTCGCCGTCAGAGGTAGAAACCTTGAAGGAGCAACTTGAGGAGCTGATGAGAAAGTAATTCATTAGACCTAGTGTGTCACCATGGGGAGCCCCAGTTTTGTTAGTGAAAAAAAAAGGATGGAACTTCTCGGTTATGTGTGGATTTTTGTTAGTTGAACAAAGTAACGATCAAGAATAAGTATCCGCTTCCAAGGATAGATGATCTAAGGGACTAGTTGCGTGGTGCGACCGTTTTCTCGAAAATAGATTTACAGTCAGGCTACCATCAAATCCGTGTAAAGGCTGAGGATGTCCCTAAGACAGCGTTTCGAACATGCTATGGACATTATGAGTATCTGGTGATGCCGTTTGGAGTGACGACTGCTCCTGCAATATTCATGGATTACATGAATAGGATTTTTTGTCCTTATTTAGATCAGTTTGTCGTTGTTTTAATCGATGACATTCTAATCTATTCTCCAAACAAGGAAAAACATGTTGAATATCTCAGTATTGTTCTTCAGAACTTGAGAGGGAAACAATTTTACGCGAAATCGAAAAAGTGTGAATTTTGGTTAGACCAAGTTCACTTCTTAGGTCATGTTATATCGCGTGAAGGAATCGCCGTAGACCCGTCGAAAGTTGAAGCTATTTTAGAATGGGAAAGACCAAAGACAGCAACAGAGGTCCGTAGTTTTGTGGGTTTTGCTGGATATTACAGGAGATTCATTGGAGGATTTTCCAAGATAGTAGGACCCCTTACCCAGTTAACTCGGAAGGATCAAGAGTTTACATGGACGGAAGAATGTGAAGGCAGTTTCCAAGAGCTAATTAGTAAGTTGACTACTTCACCGGTGTCGATACTTCCTGATCCTAAGGAACCTTTTGAGTTTTATTGTGATGTTTCACACTAGGGTTTAGGATGCATGCTGATGCAAAATCGGAAGGTTGTCGCTTATGCTTCAAGACAGTTGAAGATTCATGAAAAGAACTACCCTAAGCATGACTTGGAGTTAGCAGCAATGGTCTTTGTCTGAAAATCTAGAGGCATTATTTATATGGAGCTACATTCAATATCTTCAGCGATCACAAGAGTTTGAAGTATTTGTTCGACCAGAAAGAGCTTAACATGCGGTAGAGACGTTGGTTAGAATTTCTGAAGGATTCTGATTTCCAACTTCAGTATCACCCTGGGAAAGCAAATGTGGTAGCAGATGCCCTGGATAGAAAGTTAATACATGCGTCAGTGATGATGGTTAGAGAGTATGAATTTTTGAACAATTTTGGGATCTGAGCTTGATAGTTAAGACGTTTCTAGGAAAGCTTTGTTTAGGTAGGATCACCGTTTCGAATGGATTGATAGACCAAATAAAAGAGAAACAAAGAAGTGATAAGTACCTGCAGGAAGAAAAAGACTTAGTGCGACATGCGCACTGTCAGAATTCAGAGAAGGAACAGATGAAATCTTGAGATTCATTGAGAGGATTTGTGTACCAGATGACGCCGAACTTAGAAAGCTATTTCTAGAAGAGTCACAAGAGTAAGTTAAGTCTACACCCAGGAGCCACAAAGAGGTATCAAGATCTAAAGAGATTGTATTGGTGGTATGGAATGAAGAGAGACGTAATGGAATACGTTACTTCGTGTTTGGTATGTCAGAAGAGATTGAACACCAAAAGCTAGCAGGAATACTACAATCTTTGGACATTCCAGAATGGAAATGGGATGGAATTTCGATGGACTTTGTAACAAGTTTACCAAGGAATCGGAAAGGACATGAGGCTATTTGGGTAATAGTGGATCGACTGACTAAGTCAGCTCACTTTTTACCTATCAACATGAAGTATCCGATAGAAAGGTTAACTCAGTTGTACATTGATGAAATCTTTAGATTGGGTGGAATACCTTCAAGTATCATTTCAGATTGTGATCTGAGGTTTATGTCAAAGTTCTAGCAAGAACTGCAAGTGTCACTTGGAACGAAACTCAGATTGAATTTTGTGTATCATCCACAAACCGATGGACAGTCAGAGAGGACAATCCAATCACTGGAAGACCTGTTGAGGGCATGTGTGTTGGAAAACACTGGGAATTGGGATGAATTCCTACCACTGATAGAGTTCACCTATAACAACAACTTTCATTCAAGCATAGGAATGGCACCCTATGAAGTCTTATATGGTCGACGGTGTAGAACACCTCTATGTTGGTACCAAAATGGTGAAAGTTTGTTGTTGGGACTAGAAATTGTGCAACAGACAACAGAAAAGGTTAAAATGATTCAGGATAAAATACGGACAACTCAAAGTCGACATAAGAGTTATGTTGACAAGATGACGAAGAAGCTCAGAGGTAAACAAATTCCTTTAGTCAAAGTCATCTGGAACGATACAACCGGAGAAGATACATGGGAAGTTGAGGACAAAATGAAGTTACAATATCCTGAACTATTTCCAGGTGCGTAATTTCGAGGACGAAATTCTTTTTAGAGGGGTAGTATTGTAACGCCCCGATTTGTGTCTTTCAACATCAGTAAATACATAATTATATGTGTTTATTTTTATTAAAATCCAGAGGATGATTTTAAATAGACTAAAATCATTTTCTTGTGTTATCCTATCGTAAAAAGTCACGGTTAAAGTTTCGGTTGAAAACTCATACGGAAGTCGGTCTGCGTTTTCACTGACAGTAAAAGTTTACTAAGCATAAAACCTAATTTTGACCTGTGAACGAAACTGTTAGTGTTTTTATCATATTTCCTTCAACTTAGGTTGTTTTGAAAATTTACGTTCGAAAATAAAATATAATATTTTATTCGGACGAAAAACGTCGAAAACTACGACTGGAAGTGCAATCGGATACGAAATGGAGCAGATTAGGTAGCACAAAAGGAGTGAAGTGACATGAGGGGATGTGATTGACAAGGGTTATGACACACTCCAAAAGTATCATCATTACACCTTTTCAAATTATATCATATTCTAATCAAAAACCCATTTTCTTCACTTTTTACAACTAAACGCCTCCTTAAATCCAAACTTGCTCTCCAAACTCACTCTTCCTCCCTCTTCACGCCACTCTCCCTCCCTCACTCTATAAATACCAACTTCATTTCATCTCATCCATTGTCTTCTTGTTCTTCTTCTTCTTCTTCTTCTTCTTCTTCTTCTTCTTCTTCTTCTTATCCATTCTTACTTCAAGTTTCTAACACTTAAAGCTTCCATTTTTATTCATTTTCAAGCTTCAAGCTTTCACAAGTTTTCTTCCTAGCTTCAAGGGTAACTCTCCCATGCTTTTCTTTTTCAAATCTTGCTTTTATTTAATGAGTTTACTCTATATTTTCTTAAAATGTTCTTAAAGCTCTTTTAGCTTCTAAAATCTCTAGAAAAGTATAGAAAAATCTGTTTGAGTTGAAACCAATTTCTATGACCTCTTAATGATCTCTACTTTCATAATCTAAGAGCTTGCATAAAACAAAAATTTCTAGCCTATTTATCCAAGGATGGCCGAACCTAGTAGGTTTTGGACCCAGGATGTTTTGTTTCAACTTTTCAAATATGATCATGGATTTGAGCTTCTTAGTACCTTTTAATGCTAAATCTAAGAGCTTGAAAAGTTCGAAAATTTCTAGCCTATTTATAAGGAAAAGGCTGAAACCTTAAGCTAGTGACTTAGAGGAGTTTTGTTCAATCTTTGAAAAATGATCGTTGATCATGAATCTCTAACACTTAAGGATCATTAATCCATGAGTGGTATGATTTTTGAAAATCTCAAACCCTAATATTTTGAGAAGGCCGAACCTAGACCTTGAGAGTCTAGTGTTCTTGTTTGATTTTTAACTTGTGGTATTGTGTTGGTATCTTTAGACTTTCATAGCGAAGCAAGCGAGGATGTTCGTGGTTCGTTACTCAATAACTTTGTGCATGTGTTTATATGAACTGTTGATTTACTAGAGTTTTGTTAGAACGTTTGAATCAATTTTTGAATGACTGGTATATTTGGACTGTTGTGGTAATTGTCTGGTAGTTGTTTTATTACTTGATTATTTACTGAATTAAAGTGTTATGAAATATGTATGACATGAATTGTTATTAACTGTTATACCGTCGACTGTTATTATATTGATGTTTGATTGATACCTGAGAAGCTTGACATTTGTTAGTGCTCAAATAATGATAAGATTAAAAGCCTTGATAAGATTTAAGAAAATCTATATAAAAAAAACAAAGATGTTTCGATGATTTCTTTGATTAAAGAATGTGGTTTGTAAAGGAAGAATTCACGTAAGGTCATTATTTTTGAAAGATGAGAATTTTTAGAACACTTGTTAAAAATATTTTCAAGATAAAAAGGAAATCATTTCCTTATGAATAAAGATTTTCTCATAAGAGAAAATCATTTAGAAAATATAAGTTTTATGGAGGAAGAATCCTTTGGAAAATATTTGACTTTATTTAGAAATGAATGTAAGGAAAGGATTTCAAGAGAAAATGGATTTCTCATAATATTTTACAAATGATTTTCCAAATGAAAAGATTTTAGATAAAAGTATTTTCTAAAGTATTCCGGTAACTTGGATAAGTTACCAAGCCTTTTATTTTGTATTTGTGTTTCACTAAGCGAAAAGTAAGAAACATGTTAAAAGTGGATCTAGTCCGCGAGACGTCGCTTCTAGTGTCTTATAATTACACGTAGATCTTTGATCCGTGTCCCAATGTTATGTACTGGATGTCCTACTCACAAGGTGAGACAACGATTGTAAAGATGAATGATGTTTTCTATGTCCACAAGCCCAAGACTGGTGCATCGGTCTAAGGCGTTGTGATTGAGCACTCAGACTGCGTGTCCTGTGTTGATGTTGGATAATTTCAGATAATGAAATTTATGAATAGTCATTAGCTTTTAAGCTTCGACAGCAAAAGAGAATGATCACAAAGAAAAGCTGTGTAAAATGAAAGGTTTTCTCATGCATTACTCCATTTGGCCGACGTGCTTGTTATTCCGAATGGCCTGATAAATGAAGTATTCGAGATGACGTTATTCCGAATGAAAAGGTGATGATATCTCATGAGATTAAGATAGAGCCTAAATATTGAAGTGTCATGCATGCTTTTATAAAAGCTGACTATGCGAGCATGAGACCTCTTGATATTATACATGTTTATTTCTGATAAATTATCTGGTAAATGCTTAATATGCTTATGTGATGCATGTATCATGCATATAGTTATTGTGATCTTCCATATATTGGTATCTCACTCTTGCATATTCTTTTGTTGTTTCCTCCCCTATATGGACTTGTTATATATATGAGTTTAGATGGATCCCAATATCCCCTTGGCACCATCGGGAGTGCGGACCCTAACTTTTGAGAATGCTCATCTTGCGGCTGCGTGGGTAATTCATCTGGGATCCCACTCCGCTACTTATATCGGACCGATGACTTCTCTTGAGGGACCAGTAGAAGGTGGACCACGGCGTAGAGTAGAGATAGTGGAGTCGATGAGGATATCACTACCACCTATCTGGTACTATCTCTAGTGTTTGCCCTTACCGGTGTCGTTCCTGCATCTCATCGGAGGAGGATCCGGAGGAGTTCTTTGAGGACGACGAGGAGTTGGTGTATATGGTGGCTGACGACGATGAGCCGAAGCATGATGCACCAGATGACGAAGATTATGAATCGAACTACGTGGTACTCGATGACGATGAAGATTTTGAGTCCCCTGATAGATTGACCAGCTGTAGGTGTATTTTGGGGTAGTGTATCCTTGTCTGGCTTATTTCTGGCTTCTGAGAGCCAAGGTGTTTGGAAATGTGGTTCCAGACCTTTTTGCTTTTTGTTAATACTATGTTCCTCACTACTTTTCCTAACTCTACTAATGGCATGTTCCTGTAAAGGCCTTATGATTACGTTGTAACTGAGTACTTATGCTACTACTGTTAATGTTTACATATATGTGTGTTTCCGTTATTCATGTTCTGAGTGTTCATCCATCTTGAAAAAAAAATAAAAAAATTTCATCACTATTTTAGTATATTTATTTAGTAAGCAAAAATTATTTTTCCGAAAGTAACCAACAATTTAATGAATTTTGTTTCTGCAATGGGTAACCATGTGACGCCAAGTTTAGGGTGTTACAAGACTGGCGAGAGCCATATCTTGGGTCCTGATGTGGTACAGCAAACAACGGAGCAAGTCAGGAAAATAAAAGAGAAAATGAAGGAAGTGCGGGATAGGCAAAGAAGCTACAATAACAAGAGGATGAGGCCCTTAGAGTTCCAAGAAGGTTATTATGTGTTTTTGAGAGTCACTCCAAAGATCGAAATTGGCAAAGCTATAAAGTCTAGGAAGCTCACTCCCCAATTCATTGGACCATTTCAGATTCTTCGACGAATTGGTCCAGTAGCTTACCAGATAGCCTTACCACCCAATCTTTCCAACCTTCATGATGTCTTCCATGTTTCCTAGTTAAGAAAATATTACCCAAATCCTTCTCATGTAATTGAGCCAGAGTCAATACAACTCCGAGAGAATCTTGAATATAAGGCCTTACCGTCTAAGATTGCAGATAGAAGGATTAAAGAACTCCGTGGTAAACAAATTCCCCTGGTCAAGGTCCTATGGGATAGTGTTACCAGAGATACTACTTGGGAGCGTGAAGCATACATTCAGCAGCAGTACCCCAATTTGTTTTCAGGTATGTAAATTCCGAGGACAAAATTTTTTTAAGGGGAGTAGAAATGTAACATCCATTTATTTTATGTATGGTTTATGTACGAGGATTAGGGTTAGGACTTCGATTATATAGTTAAGATGTGGTTTGAAGCATAGAGACCTTTGCGTGTTAAGTACGCAGCTTTTTCGGGTGAGTTTGAACGTAGAGACCAATTAGGGTTTCCCGGTTAGCATCTTTGAGACGTCTGAGTGTGAAATAATTATTTTGGAGTTAGATATGAGATTAGGTCTTTTTGATGGTTTTAGGTTGTTTATTAGGTCCTAATGAGCCTATATTGCAAATTCGAGCTCAATCGGATGTCAAACGGACCCTAAACTCAAAGAGTTGACTTTTGGTCAGAAGTCAACGCTCAAGCATGGGTGTATCCACGATCAAGCGCCCAAGTCAACAGACAAGGGCCATGCTTTGACTTGCCACGTGTCAATCAGGGCTGACGTGGCATCTTCTGATTGGCTGCATGGCACGGTAGCGTATCTGCCTTCCCTAGCTCAAGCGTGGTTTTTCCCACGCTCAAGCGTGGACCTTCTCACGCTCGAGCGTGGGGACGTGTTTTAGCAAAAATAAAATGACTTAAGTCACTTAAGTCATAAACAAAAGAATTCGAGGCAGGGACCATAAAGAGAAGTTAGAGAACAGAGAGGAGAGTTTAGAGAGAGGAAGAGAGAAAATATAGAGAGAGAGAGATAGAGAGTGAGGAAGGAAGGCTACCAAGAACCCTAAATCACACTTTTTGAGAGCTTTGAAGCTGGAACAACTTTTGTAAAATCGTCACCTGACCTTTTGGCACCGTTGGATTGTGTTCAAATTTGAGATGGAGGTTCTGGACTAGGAGTCCTTCATATCCAACGATTGGAATTTCTGTACAACCCTCCGAGTGGGAATTATTCAGCTCAGAAGTTGGAGAGAAACTCAACCCGAGTAACTCCTGACCAGTCACCTTGGGAGGTTCATCCCAGGCTCATCCTCCGTTGGATTGAGCTGAAAGTTTTGGAGAAGGTAAAGGAAAGGTAGCTCTTTAATCTCACTGTTCAATTTTTTAAACCAAGGTCTAGATTGTGAGATATAGAGCCAAATCAGTGACGGATTTTATGGTGTTTGTTGCCGATTCTAAGTCCTTAAAATGTGTTGTTCACAATATGGTTTCTTAGGTGAATTTTGAGGCTCGGAGACCCTGTTTCTGGGTGAGGCAGAATCGAGGAGTTCGAGGACATTTCGTTTTAGTTATTTTCATCTTGTTCCATTTAGCGTACGACTCTCCAGGTGGGGGAAAGAAACTATTTAACATCGGAAACGACACGGTTGCATTTAATTCAATAATGGCGTAGGGTGACCCAAACCCTACAAGAGAACGAGTAACGAACAATGTTCATATCATATTGGGGACTACCTAGTGGTACCAAAGATGATATAGAAATTGTACATTTATCGTCGTCACGATAAATATATATTATTTTATTACGTGATGATTTCCTGCTTGACTGCTTGACTTGAATATGGTACTTGATGAATGATAGCATGAGTGTTGTAATTATTTTTTAAAGTGTTTAAATTTATTATTATTATTATTATTATTATCACCAGTTTGTATATATCGGGATCTTACTTATGGGAATCCCTTGACAGTTATGTATCAGCCTATGATGTGTATATGTTATGCATGCATGTATATATGTTGTTTATATTTTAAGCTTTTAAATTTTCGTTGTTTTTAATACATCCGCTTAACGATAATAACGAAATTAGGTATTAATTTCTAGGTTATCTTTAATGAGTGTTGTGTACCGCAAGTGCACGGTTAGGCCAAGTAGTAAAATATCGTTCCCCTAGGACCGTGTTGTCGAGTACCAATTACACACAATCATGATTATATAAACGAATCAATTTTTCAAGATATTAAAGTAACCAAGAAAAAGATAATTTCAAAAGAACAAAATTTATAAGGCAAAAGAGTTTAATAAGGATAACAATTTATAAAAAGCTCTAGGAATCAAGATTGACCACAATAGTATCGACAAGTCAAATTCCCTTTCAGAATACGACAACGTGCCCAAAATAATCCAATACCTATTTTCATGGCATTCAAATTAAGATGAACCCTTTAAGAACAATGATAATTCAAAATTTGCTTCAAGGAAAGTTAATCTACTTTCGTGATTAACAATTCAAGTTCAGTTTTAGAGTTCTAAAATTAAGGTTCACCTTTCAGTTCATCCCTTAAGATCAAAAATCATGTAAAACACGTGGCCACATATTCACAAACAGCTGGTGTGCAAAAATTGAATCATAAACATAATTCATAGATTAAGGAGAGAAAATATTAATACATTATCAACAACAATTGGGCTAATCCTTCATCCTAGAATAAAGAACTACTCAAACATATTCAGAATAAAACCCATGAGTATCGAAAAGAACATTCAGAAAACTAGAGGTGAAATACAGATTAGGAGAAGGAAAAGAACTCTAAGAGTTTCCCTGAGAATCCTGATGTCCTCCACTTTTCTCTTGTAAAACACCTTGATTCTTTGTGTTCCTTTGTGTTCTGCAGTGGTCTGTGTTGTTCTTCTGCCCATTTTCGAGCTCCCTAACCTCCTTTTTATCCTCTCCCCTTGTTTGTAACCACTCCTCCCTCAATAAAAGACAACAAGTTGGGAGTTATGATTCTGCTGCACGCGATCCATGGCCATGGAATGTTCCACGGCCAGGCCACAGATCGTTCCAGTTGCCTCAAAAATTCACGCAACAATAGTTTTCCAAAATCCACGGCCATGGAATGTTCCATAGGCTGGCCGTGGATCTTTTAGCCGTTTTCTGAAAAGCTCCTCTATGCTCCACGGCCATGGCAAGTTCCATGGTCAGGCCATGGAACCTTCAGCAACATGAAAGAAGTAGTGCAGAACCATCCGTGGGTGTGGTACATTCCATGACCAACCTGTGGAACTTGAAAATCCACCTACTTATGCAACAAAAACAAACAGAAATCATCCGAACTAAAGGTAAAATACAAAATGCATGCTAAATGCTAAAAATCACTAAAAACTATGCTAGAAAATGCAACAATTAAATGCTAACTAATATGAAAATATATGCATATTTCACACACATCAAACTCTCTTTGTTTTTGTTGAACTTTGTGCCCCTTTCTTTTGAGGATTGTGAGATAGTATTGATTTGGAACCCAATTTGTTAATCTTTGTGGTAGGCAACTGGCATGATTCTTATTGATAGTTGAGGTAATCTTTTGATGGTTGATAATTTGTTTGTGGTTCTCTGAATTTGTACTTTTCATCGATTTTGAACAACTAAATGTGAGATTTGAGCCTTCATGGGATGTATACACAACATGATTTTCTTTGCTCCCATTCTTTTTGTTGAGTGCTAATTCCTCATTGATTTTGTGCTCTAGAACTTGATTTGAAACCATTTTGAGGCAAAATTTTTGTTTGCGTGCTTGAATGTGATAAAGGCGTCTTAGGTATTTTTCTAGCCCTCTGAAATAATTGTCACACTTTCATCCATTAGTTGTCCATCTTGAGCCTATTGCATAATTATTTTTTCTTGATGCCTATGATGATTCGTTGTTGGTAATCAAGTAGAATATTACATAGAGAAAATTGTGTTTGAAAGTTGTGTTGGGAATTAAATGTTTTTGAGCCTTCTCTTTCTCAAATAAAAAAAAATTGATGAAGTCTCTCCCCGATGTTAAATATATATAAAAAAACAATTATTAGGGGAGATGGAAAATAAAATTCCAAAAAAAAAATTCATGATTAGAAGGCTTGAAAAAGGAGAAAAGGAGGGAAAAAAAGGGGATTTTGGAGTTATATTCTTGATATTGAAAAATACATTTGCTCCATTGTTGTTCTATTGGGTTACTTATGTTTATTGAAAAATTTTGTTAGCCCTTTGTGTATACCTTCCTTTCTTTACCCTTCCTAACATCATTCCCTTGGCCCCATTACAACCATTGAAAGACCTTTTGATTCTTGTATGCATACAATTTGTTAGTGAAAATTTGGTTTCTTATCAAGCTTATGGAAGTGCATCTTCTTTGAGAAATCTTGAGCGCATTATCTTTACCCTTAAACACTTTGAGTGTGGTTAGTGGAGTGATCCTAATTCGGTGATAAGCATGATTTTTGAGAACTTTAGCCTCTAATTGGACTTGATTTTGGTTACCTATCTATTTCTTGGATTGCCTTTGCTTATTTCTTGGTTGTTAGTTATCTTGGGTTCCTTATTTAATATTGTCTCTTGATCCCACATCTTAGTTTGGCCATAGTTATTACTTGAGGACAAGCAAGGTCTTAAGCTTGGGGGAGTTACTTCATCTTCCAGGATGCACCTCCTATAAATTGTATCCGTACATCTCCTATAAAGGAGAGGTTCATCCCAGACATAATTTTTCACATCAGCAAAGAACTTCCTCTTTTGTTGATAACTAAGCTCTGGTGCCAATACTCCATATACAAGAAAATTCACAAAATCTGCATACCAAGGAGCATTGAGTTTTGCCACAGCTAATAATTGTTCATCGGGGAATGAGTCATCAATGGGCAACTCTTCTTCTCCATCTACATGAAGCTCTTGATGCAACCTTGAGAGATGATCTGCCACCACATTTTCAGCACCCTTCTTGTCCTTGATTTCTAAATCAAACTCTTGCAAGAGTAAAATCCATTGGATGAGTCGGGGCTTGACTTCCTTTTTGCTCAATAAATACTTGATGGCAGAATGATTTGTGTAAACTATGACCTTAGAATATGATCTGAATTTGTCGAAGGCGTAGACAACCGCCAACAACTCCTTCTCTGTAGTAGCATAATTTACTTGTGCATCATCCAACGTTTTGATGGCATAGTAAATGGCATGCACCTTCTTGTCCTTCCTTTGGCCTAACACTTCTCCTATGGCATAGTCGCTTGCATCACACATGACTTCGAATGGAAGATTCCAATTGGGTGGTTGCACTATAGGAGCTGAAATCAAAGCCTCCTTCAACCTGCCAAAAGCATCTAAACAAGCAGCACCAAACTTAAACTCTACATCTTTCATTAACAAATTTGTTAAAGGTTTTGTGATTTTTGAGAAATCTTTTATAAAATGTCGGTAAAAACCGGCATGTCCTAAGAAACTACGCACTCCCTTCACATTGGTTGGTGGTGGCAATTTTTCAATTACCTCCACCTTGGCCTTATCAACCTCAATACCCCGCTCGGACACCATGTGTCCTAACACAAAACCTTCCCTTACCATGAAGTGACATTTCTCCCAGTTTAGAACAAGATTTACTTCCTCACATCTCTGCAAAACCTTAGACAAATTTGTCAAGCAATTATCAAAGCTACTCCCATACACAGAAAAATCATCCATGAAAACTTCCATTATATTTTCAATAAAATCAGAAAAAATGGATGTCATGTAGCGTTGAAAAGTAGCAGGTGCATTACAAAGACCAAAAGGCATATGTGATAGCGTGGATTCCGGCAAGTGTACCGGATTCGTCGCCAAGTAATAAAAATATCGATCCCACAGAGACCATGATCTCAAATCACAACTAATTATCAAATCAATTAAACTGGACTATATAAAAAAAGATTTTGAAAAGGTTTTGATTTTTGAAATAAGAATCAAGTAACAATCAAATTTAAAATTGCAATTAAACAAAATAGGAAAGTAAATCAATTTGGGGTTTTTCAAATCTAAAGATATTCCTAGGAATTGGGTTACCAACAAGATTGTTCATGTTACTAAATTGACTACCCCTTGTTAATTATCAAAATTTCTTTGAAGGCAAATTTATCCTAATTAAGTTAATGCTTTCTCTCGGGTTACAAAAATCGTGCCCAATTAAACCAACCCCTACTCTCGTGGTAATTGAATTTAGATTGAACCCTTTAAGTTTTGTGATAATTCGTGAGTCCTCGAAGGACCGCTTCTAACTCTCGTGATTTAAGTCCTAAGTTTGATTCCTATAGATCCAATACCTACGTTCACCGCTAGGTTCCTTCTTAGAGTATCTACGACATGCAAATAAGTGCGCACCAGATTTACAAGTAATTCATGCGATAGAAATCAAATCGAAAGTGAAATCGAAATTAACAAAGGGAAAACATCAATTCATAACATAAAACAGATCTAGGGCATAGCCCCAATCCCTAGAAATAAAACTACTACTCAAGCATGGCCATGGTCATGGCAAGCTTGATTAACAAAAACATGAATGAAAATCTAAGCGAAGAGAAGAAGAAGAAGAGAAATCCTAATTTTGGCTAAGGTAGCAGCCCGAAAAGTCTCTAAGAGTCCCCTATTTTCGAGCCTAAGTGCTCTATTTATAGATTAGGGTAACTTGAATCCTAATCAATCACAAATTCAGATCAATTCAGTTTCTAAAGATCCATATATTGCACGTCACGGACGTGATGGGCATCATGACCAGGCCGTGATGGGCTCTGTCTGGCTCATTTTCTTCACTTTTCAAGCTCCATCTTTATGCAAGCTCCATCATAGTTAATATCGAGCATTTTAATCCTCAATTCCTGCACAACAACACCACAAAAACTGCCTTACCCGTTCCAAGGTAAAAACAAACCAAAATCAAATTGGAAATGCCTAAACTATATGAAAATGCATGCAAAATGTCAATGAAATATGAGGTGACATCACACTCATCAACCTACCCTAAGCTTAAGACTTTGCTTGTCCTCAAGCAATCACTAATTCCAGACAAGATAAACAGTCAGAGCATTGATAGTGAACCAAGAACCCGAATAACTAATCCAAGTGAAAAGCATATTCAAATAAGTACCCAAGAGACAATCAATTTCAAGTCCAATTAGAAGCTTAGGTTCCCTAAACTCATATCTCTCACTAATTCGGGCACTCTTCTCACGTCACTCGAGTGTTTAAGGATATGTGACAATTCGCTCAATTTCCTCAAGGAAGGTATTCTACCATAAGCTTGACTATTAACCAAATCTCTACTTTATTAATGAAAACACATAAGAATCAAGAGGTCTTTTATTTTGGTTGTAATGGGGCCATGGGATTAATTGTTAGGTGGGGAAATCAAGAAAAGGAAAATTCAAGAAGGCTAAACAAAATATCAAACATTGCAAAGCATGACAACCTTCTAAAATACCTTTTTGGGCTTTTTAGTTCACTTGTCCACCTTTCTCGCTCTCCCCCCCCCCCCCCCCCTCTCCCCTTTTTTGTTTATTTATTTCTGACTTTCTTTTTCTCATCCCCTTCCCCAATTTTTTTTGTTTATTTTATTTTATTTTATTTTATTTGGAGAAGGGGAGATTTTCAACTTAAGAGAAATATTTTTCTAACTTTCTCATCCCACAATTTATTTTTCAAACTACATTTTTACCCTTTTTGCAATACTTTGAAAGGTGTCATACCAAGCATCATTCATCAAAATATTTCAAGGTACCAAGAAAAGTATTTTATTCCTTTAGGCTCAAAACTGGGCAACTAAGGGGTAGCATTTAATCAGTCAAAGCTCAGAAGACCAGAAAAATACCTAGTGCCTCAATCATTTTCAAATATACTTTCAAAAATTTTTAAGTTTCAAAACGGTTTCAAGTCAAGTTCTAGAGAACACAATCCAAGTGGAATAAAACAGTCAATCACAAAGAATGGGGTAGATTTAGTGAGTACCCCTTTTAGGCTCAAAAATCTCACATTTAGTAGTTTAAAATCAATGAGAAACACAAATCTAAGGAACCACATGCTAATTATCAACTATCAGAAGATCATCTCAAGCATTTTTATTTTTAGCCTATCACAAGAATACAAAAATTGGGTTCAAAAATTCACTGTTTCAATTCATTTGGCACAAAGTTTTCACAATTGGATGCATACTCTAAGCAAAGGGGCAATCTAATCATGTGATCATGGAAAACTATGCCTATATGAATGCAACATGAAAAATGCAAAAATGCAAAAAATTGCAAAAATACCCTTACCCCAAGCTTAAAAACTTACATTGTCCCCAATGTAAATAATCAAGTCGGAGAGAGGAGAAAAATGAAACAACTCACCGAGGTGGTAGAGGGTATTGGCTCAAATACCAGTCAAAGAGTTGCTGGAAGATGTGTCACGGCCGTGATCAATTTTAGTCTATAGGAGCTGGCCTGTCACGGTCGTGAGTTCCATCACGGCTAGGCCGTGATACATTCTGATCTTCAGGGTCCTTCTCATCACGCCCGTGATGGATATCACGGCTGGGCCATGAACCTTTCTGATCTTCTTTGGTTAGCTAATCACGGCCGTGACCATAGTAATGGCCTGGGCGTGATGACTTCTGACTTTATTTTTCCTTGCCTTTTTTCTCTTACTGCTTTCATAACTTGAAAATACTTGGCAAAACCATCAATTAGTGGTCTTTCTTCTCTTAATCTCCTCAAATTATTCAAAAACAAAATTTAAAAACAAATGGAAAATGGGAAGGAAACTTGGGTTGCCTCCAAAGAAGCGCTTATTTACGATCTTAAGCTTGACCATACTTCTTTCAATCAACCGGGGTCAACTGGGCTTGGAAGTGCAAGAACACTTCTCTTCCATGGAAGTCCTTCAAAGAGCCGATTTTGTTCGTATGGCCAATTGTGCTTTCGCTTTGCTCTTTTCACTCTGAGTTTCGTGGCCTTACTTCCGGCGGAAGTTTTATCTCCACATGATGAGCAATTACAACTTCATCACCATTTGGTGCATCATTTGTCATGCAAAGCTTCGGAGTTGCTTCCATGTTAAGCTCTTCCTTCACCTCTGGAGGCATTATCTCAATCCTACACACATGACTCTTAAAAGGAGGGTTGTTATACGAGTTAGTCAAATCAAAATCTACCCTACCTTCCTCTACATTCAGAGAGAGCTTGCCATTTTTTATGTCTATTATCTCTCCAGCTATGGCCAAGAATGGCCTTCCAAGAATGATAGGGAATTTAAAATTCCCGTTCATATCCAACACCTTGAAATCGGTGGGAATGAAAAATTTCCCTACCTTTATGGGAACATTCTCTAGTATGCCTAGAGGAGTTTTAGTTGAGCCATCCGCAAATTGTAAAGAGGATTCGGATGGACTCAATTTCTTGGTTCCTAACCTCTTAAAGATAGTAAGCGGCATCAAACTCGCACTAGCCCCTAAGTCACATAAGGCTTGGTCTATTTTCACCTCTCCAATTAAGCAAGCAATAGAGAAACTTCCTGGATCTTTTAGTTTAGGAGGCATATTAGTTTTTATCAAGGCATCATGATCCTCAATTAAGCTCTTAGTTTCTATTTCTACTTGCTTTTTCTTGACCAACCTTTGTGGAAACTGTATAGGGGGTTGGTACGGTGGTGGAGGGACATAATTTGACTCTATCTCTTCATCTTCGCTCATGTCCTCCTCACATTCCACATCCTTCTCAACTACCCCAAGCTTATCATCCCTTAAGTATATAGCATTACAGTGCTCATTGGGATTAACTTCGGGTTGTCCTGGAAACGTACCCTTAGTTCTGGTATATGTACTAGCTTGTTGGGCAATCTGAGTTTCTAACATCTTATTATGGATGGCTAAGTTATCTACATTAGATGATAACTTTTTTATTGCCTCATTGACTTCCCTACCTTGTTATCTAAACTCTTCATTTTGCTTTGTTTAAGTTTCAACAAAATTTTCAAGAGAGACTCAAGTTTAGACTTTTATACCTGAGGATACCCCGATGCGGGCTTCCTATTACCTTGGCCTTCCTGGAATTCGTGGTTCAACGTGTTGTTGTAGTTCCCGTAGGAGAGGTAAGGGCTATTCTTCCTTCCTTGGTTGTAAGAATTGGGAGGAGCATAATTTGGCAACTTCGGGTTTGTGTCGTAGAAGTTGTGACAAGAGTTCACTTGTTCCCCCGAAGCACCGGATCTAGGAGCAATACCACGTGGGCACTCCATTATGTCATGTCCCTACATTCCACAAATCTCACAAACAATATTAGTAGCACATATTGAACTCACATTAGCCTTTTCAAGCTGATCAAAGCGTTTATTCAATGAGTCAATTTTAGACATAATTAGATCAGTGCTATTCATTTCAAACTTACCCCCCGAAATCTTTTTCGGGTTATTACCTCTTTCCGAACCCCATTGGTGGTAGTTGGTGGCTACGTTTTCAATGATGTTGAATGCTTCAATCAGAGGTCTATTCATAAAGGCTCCACCATCTGCAGAGTCAAGTGACACCTTCGAAGAGTAATCCAATCCGTTGTAGAAGGTATGCACTAATAGCCACCTCTCGAGTCCATGATGTGGGCAAGACTCTAGCAATCCCTTGTAGCGATCCCGAGCTTCGGATAAGCATTCTCCGTCCTTTTGGAAGAAGCCGGTGATCTGGGTTCGTAGGTAAGCAGTCTTGGATGGAGGGAAGAATTTTTCCAAGAATGCCTGCTCCAGTTGGTCCCAAGTTGATAACGTATTAGCGGGCACTTGCTTCAACCAAGCTTTTGCCTTTCCAGTCAGAGAGGAGGGGAATAACCTTAAGCGTATAGCATCAACCGGGGCACCATGAATTCTAATTGCATCGGTGAACTCCAAGAATGTCTCCACATGATCAGTCGGGTCCTCCGAGGGTAATCCTCCGAATTGATGTTGCCTAATCATGCTAATTAGCATAGGCGGTATAGTGTAGTTCTCCGCCTCGATTTCTGGCCTAGCAATCCCAGTTCGTAAACCCCTGGCATTTGGGGCTGCGTAGTCCTTCAGTGGTTTTGTATCCGGTAGATTCGCCATGACTGGAATGGGAATCAACCTCTCCCTCTCTCTTTGTAGTCTCCTACGTCTATGAAAGGTCCTTTCGATTTCGGGGTCAACCTCAACAAGGTTTCCAAGACTTAGGGATCTTTTCATAAAAGAGAAAAACGCCTATAAGAGAGAGATAGATACACCATAAAGAAAAAGAAATAAAATTTTATTTTTAAAAAGAAATAATTAAAAAGAAAAAGTCCAGAAAATCAATTTAAAATTAAATTGAGATTCAAGAAAGCACAGTCCCCGGCAACGGCGCCAAAAACTTGATAGCGTGGATTCCGGTAAGTGTACCGGATTCGTCGCCAAGTAATAAAAAGATCGATCCCACAGAGACCGTGATCTCAAATCACAACTAATTATCAAATCAATTAAACTGGACTATATAAAAAAAGATTTTGAAAAGGTTTTGATTTTTGAAATAAGAATCAAGTAACAATCAAATTTAAAATTGCAATTAAACAAAATAGGAAAGTAAATCAATTTGGGGTTTTTCAAATCTAAAGAGATTCCTAAGAATTGGGTTACCAACAAGATTGTTCATGTTAATAAATTGACTACCCCTTGTTAATTATCAAAATTGCTTTGAAGGCGAATTTATACTAATTAAGTTAATGCTCCCTCTCGGGTTACAAAAATCGTGCCCAATTAAACCAACCCCTACTCTCGTGGTAATTGAATTTAGATTGAACCATGATGAGCCTCTGTTTGACTGGTTTTATAACTAGTAAAGACCTTGGCTTTGTGCTTATTTTATATCATTTTCACCCAAATTAGACTTGATTGTCCTTAAGTAGTATTTTGAGTCTGTAAAGTGTTTTTAGGTTAATTTAGTTGATTTAGAGTTAAATAAAGTACTTATTTTATTTTCTGTTTTTCAGGTAAATAAAATAAATCTGGAGCCACTCGCCCCGCGAAGAAGATCTCGCCCCGCGAGTCACCAAGCCCAGAAAGTCAGAGACGATCACGGTTTACCCGTGTTGAAGATCACGGCTGTGGCAGTTTTGAAGTTGAAGCGTTCGCCTCGCGAGCATCCATTCGCCTCGCGAGCTTGGAAGACCAGAAGCCATCACGGTTTGCGCATGTTGAAGGTCACGGGTGTTACAGTTTGGAATCTGAAGAGTTTCGCCTCGCGAGTGATATGCTCGCCTCGCGAGAAGATCAAAAGTCGCAGACTGTTCATAGTTTCCGCGTCGCGAGAGAGGCTTCGCCTCGCGAATCCTCTGACTCCAGAAACGTGTATATAAGACAGTCTTAGGCAGAACTGAGGAAGTGGGTCAGAGTTAGCCAGTTTTGGCTAGTCTTTGATAGTCAGTAGTAGTAGTTTATTTTCCTTCCTTTTCTTTTATGTTTATTTCTGTAATGGAGAATTAGTCTCCTAGATTAATCTACTGTGATTGGTTTCTATTACATTTGAGGTTCTATAATTCCTGTTTTATTTGCCTTTCTCTTTTCGATGCAATGCTATATGTTTCTGTTTGTTATTTCAGGAATGTATAGTGTTGTATTGATTCATTTCGGTGATGCCATGTTCTTATGCTTAATCGCGTTTGTTATTTCGCGTGTGTTCATTCATGTTCGTTTGTTCATGAGGGCTTAACCCCGTTTGTTATTTCGGGAATAGGAACATACATCCGTAGTAATGATTGCGTTGTTAATTGTTGCTACAACCGGGGAGGGGATTAGAATCCGCTTAGGGCTTGGATTTATTTGAACCAATGATAGTGGGAAACCAAGAACAGTAGGTTAATCGTTCTTTAGCTTATTTGTTAGTCTCTTAAACTGCCTGTTTTTATTGCTTTGTTTTCTTTATTTTGTCTCAATCCAAAACCCCCCAAATTCTGACTTTTACTAATTCTCTGTTAATTACAACAACAACTAAAGAGTCCTTGAGAGACGATACTCGAGTTGTCGCTCCCTATCTACATTATTTTTGTAAACGCTCGTTCTTTTTGGCGCGTGGCGACAGCGCGGTCAAAAATTGGCACCGTTGCCGGGGACTCTTGTTTGTTGTTATTAGCAGAAAATAAATCTAAAAAAAATAATAAAAAAAAAATTCTCTTTGCTAAATTAGTTTTGTCTGGTTGTGAATTTTAGCACCCCCCATGGATAATTATATGCGAAATTACATGCCTAATGCTTACTATGAGCAACCACCATGCATATATTTTCCTGATTTTCTTGGTTTATCACACTGGTTGCCAAGGTTTAGTGGTTTTGCAGGTGAGAATCCGCAGGAGCATCTGAGGGAATTCCAGGCTGTTTGTTCTATAATGCTGAGACCTGCAGGAATAACAGAATATCACATCCAGATGGAAGCTTTCCAATTCTCACTTGAAGGCGCTGCAAGAGATTGACTGTATTGTCTTGATGAGAATTCCATCTCAAGCTGGTTTGATTTGAAAGAAGCCTTCCTGTTTAGATACTATCCTGCCTTCAGAGCTGCACCTTCCGAACCTTCACTGGAGGACCTGATCAAGCAAATGAATGCCCAAATGGAAGCAAACTTTCTCGAAATTCAACAGATGATGGAGGCGAGTAATCTTGAATTCCAACAGAGGATGGAGGCTGAATACCAGAGGAGCCAAGCTGAATCTCAGAAGTTGTCCGCTCTAATTGATCAAGTTTCCGCCAATTCGGCTGCAATGCTAACTCCACAGCCCCTTGAAGAACATAAAGATTCACAGATGGTTATTCTTGAAAATACTTCTGAGGATGATTTTGATGATGATACTTCTGTTGAGGAATTGTGTGTTGAATCCCCTGATTCTGATGCATGTGATGATTGTTATTGTGATGGCACTGCTTTGTGTGTAGAATGTTATTTTGAAAGGTATGTTAAGCAAAGCATCCATATGGAACAGGAGACAGATGAGGTTGAGGGCCATGTTCATATAGGAAATGAGCATCAGGAGGATCAGGAGAACATTTGCTCCACCGTGCTTGAGGATAAAGAAGAATCTTTGGTCTTAGATGCATGTGTTGAGAGCAAGGTTAAAGGTGTGATGAAGGGTTAATGGTCAGAGGTTGAACGTGGTGAACTAATTAAATAATTTATTTTAATTTTTAATATAATATTTGTGATAATATTAACCAAAACACTACAACTAAATTATTAACCTTTTTTTTTTTGAATTAATAAATTTTTAATTTTTAACTCAATCTCACTCCCACTTTTGGGGAAAATTTCTTTTTAGGAGGGGTGATGGGGTGATTAATTGCTGAATTTCTTTGGATTTTTCATTTTATTGTGATATATGTACTCTAATTGTGGTGTGTGCTGAAATTTCTGCATGTATAGCGGGTGATAACTTTGTTAGTGCGGTGAATGAAAAAAGGTCAAGCAAAGACCAAGAATAACCCCACTTGTTTGCCACCTCCCCCGAGGAACCAGGAGATGGAGTTTAAGCCTTTGGATTTTGCACCATGGCCGGTCCAAGAGGTTGAGCCCCACTTCTATTGGGGAGACTTTGTAGATAAAGAGGTCATCATGGCCCGCGAAGTCATCATAATTGTCAAGTGCTCACTCCCACATCAAGGCTGCAAGTCATGGAAGCATGAAATGAACTTCTACTCTTTGTCCATCACGTGGGCCATATGCTACAAGCAATGGAATCCTGGTGGAACCGCCCTTAATGAGTTTTCTTAACCTTCTCTTCTTTTTAATTTTCTTTTCCTTGCTTTATTTCTGTTTTGTTTTTAATAAAGCTCCTGAATAATTTGAGAAGCTCAGGAGTTGTGTGAGTCTGGTATTGGAAAGTTTATTGGATTTTATTAATTTTTGTATAGATTGATTGCATGATATTGTTGACTGTTCCCCCTAGGATTTGAAATTTTTTTTTGAAAAATGATCCCCATGTGATTGAAAACTGAACTTTGAGATTTTATTATGATGGCATGATTTATGATAAGTTTGGGGTGATAGGAAGCACACACTAGGGATAGAATCTCTTTCAAATAATTTGCAAAAAAAAAATGTCCAGGTGAGGTTTTGAGCCTCCAACATGTTTTTGACTGTGTGAAAATCACTTTCAAGTTGCACTTTCCTGAATTTGCTTGAATCTCTTTTTGGTTTGCATGATTATGTGTTTGCTTCAGATGATTTAGGCATTTTCTTTGTAAATAGCTACTTAGCCTAAAATAACCAAATCCTAATGCATGTTCCCTAGTTAGCCCCTTTGAGCCTAATTAGCCTATTGTTAATTCTTGTTGACCTTATGTTACAAGCTAAAATCTGGAAAAACCCATGTTAACCCGATCTTAGGATTAGGAGAGCATGTAATCTTAGAATGGGTGCAAGAAACTAAGTTTGGGGTGGCTGCAAGGTGCAATGTGTTGTTTGGGATTGGGAAAAAGAAAAAGAAAAAAAGAAAAGTGTAAAAATGAAAAGAAAAAAAAAACAATAAACAATAAAAAAAAAGTATTAGAAAATAAAAGGCTGTAGCCACCCAGAAGCATAAAGAAAAAAATTAAGAAAGGAACTTGAGTTTAATTTCAAAGTGTAAAAATGTTTCATGCTCTCTTAGTTCCTAGGGTCTTCAGCCTAGTACCTTTGTATATCCTAACCTTAGCCAGGCCCCATTACAACCCATAAAAGACCTTTTGATGTTGCTTGCATATTTTCTGTGGGGACCATTTTGAGATGAAAATCAAATTTATGGGAAGTGCTCTTAAAAGTGAAATTGAGTGAATTGTTGATAGCCTGACACAAACTGAGCGATTGAGTGAAACACAAATTTCCCTTGTGAGGAAGGCAGTTGTTTGAATTTGGTGATCTCCCTTTTGTGTGTAACTTAGATCCCCTGCTTAGATTAATAATTGTTTGAATGATGAAATTCTCAATTGTTTAGAATAAATGAATGTGGGGATTGCTTTGTTTGTAAAGGGGGGAACATTGAAAATATTTTGGTAAATTGCTTGAAATCTGTGGGAAGTTGATTGAATTCTTAAGCTTGCCAGGTCTTGAGTCTTTTTAAGTTTTTAAGTTTTAGTTTGCTTGGGGACAAGCAAAGTTTAAGTTTGGGGTATTTTGATGAGCCTCTGTTTGACTGGTTTTATAACTAGTAAAGACCTTGGCTTTGTGCTTATTTTATATCATTTTCACCCAAATTAGACTTGATTGTCCTTAAGTAGTATTTTGAGTCTGTAAAGTGTTTTTAGGTTAATTTAGTTGATTTAGAGTTAAATAAAGTACTTATGTTATTTTCTGTTTTTCAGGTAAATAAAATAAATCTGGAGCCACTCGCCCCGCGAAGAAGATCTCGCCCCGCGAGTCACCAAGCCCAGAAAGTCAGAGACGATCACGGTTTACCCGTGTTGAAGATCACGGCTGTGGCAGTTTTGAAGTTGAAGCGTTCGCCTCGCGAGCATCCATTCGCCTCGCGAGCTTGGAAGACCAGAAGCCATCACGGTTTGCGCATGTTGAAGGTCACGGGTGTTACAGTTTGGAATCTGAAAAGTTTCGCCTCGCGAGAAGATCAAAAGTCGCAGACTGTTCATAGTTTCCGCGTCGCGAGAGAGGCTTCGCCTCGCGAATCCTCTGACTCCAGAAACGTGTATATAAGACAGTCTTAGGCAGAACTGAGGAAGTGGGTCAGAGTTAGCCAGTTTTGGCTAGTCTTTGATAGTCAGTAGTAGTAGTTTATTTTCCTTCCTTTTCTTTTATGTTTATTTCTGTAATGGAGAATTAGTCTCCTAGGTTAATCTACTATGATTGGTTTCTATTACATTTGAGGTTCTATAATTCCTGTTTTATTTGCCTTTCTCTTTTCGATGCAATGCTATATGTTTCTGTTTGTTATTTCAGGAATGTATAGTGTTGTATTGATTCATTTCGGTGATGCCATGTTCTTATGCTTAATCGCGTTTGTTATTTCGCGTGTGTTCATTCATGTTCGTTTGTTCATGAGGACTTAACCCCGTTTGTTATTTCGGGAATAGGAACATACATCCGTAGTAATGATTGCGTTGTTAATTGTTGCTACAACCGGGGAGGGGATTAGAATCCGCTTAGGGCTTGGATTTATTTGAACTAATGATAGTGGGAAACCAAGAACAGTAGGTTAATCGTTCTTTAGCTTATTTGTTAGTCTCTTAAACTGCCTGTTTTTATTGCTTTGTTTTCTTTATTTTGTCTCAATCCAAAACCCCCCAAATTCTGACTTTTACTAATTCTCTGTTAATAACAACAACAACTAAAGAGTCCTTGAGAGACGATACTCGAGTTGTCGCTCCCTATCTACATTATTTTTGTAAACGCTCATTCTTTTTGGCGCGTGGCGACAGCGCGGTCAAACCTTTTAAGTTTTGTGATAATTCGTGAGTCCTCGAAGGACCGCTTCTAACTCTCGTGATTTAAGTCCTAAGTTTGATTCCTATAGATCCAATACCTAAGTTCACCGCTAGGTTCCTCCTTAGAGTATCTATGACATGCAAATAAGTGCGTACCAGATTTACAAGTAATTCATGCGATAGAAATCAAATCGAAAGCGAAATCGAAATTAACAAAGGGAAAATATCAATTCATAACATAAAACAGATCTTGGGCATAGACCCAATCCCTAGAAATAAAACTACTACTCAAGCATGGCCATGGTCATGGAAGCTTGATTAACAAAAACATGAATGAAAACCTAAGAGAAGAGAAGAAGAAGAAGAAGAAGAGAAATCCTAATTTTGGCTAAGGTAGCAGCCCAAAAAGTCTCTAAGAGTCCCCTATTTTCGAGCCTAAGTGCTCTATTTATAGATTAGGGTAACTTGAATCCTAATCAATCACAAATTCAGATCAATTCAGTTTCTAAAGATCCATATATTGCGCGTCACGACCGTGATGGGCTTCATGGCCAGGCCGTGATGGGATCTGTTTGGCTCATTTTCTTCACTTTTCAAGCTCCATCATGGTTAATCTTGAGCATTTTAATCCTCAATTCCTGCACAACAACACCACAAAAACCGCCTTACCCGTTCCAAGGTAAAAACTAACCAAAATCAAATTGGAAATGCCTAAACTATATGAAAATGCATGCCAAATGTCAATGAAATATGAGGTGAAATCACTCTCATCAATATGCCTATAAGAAAACGTACCATATGGACATGTGAATGTGGTCTTTTCCTGATCATTAGGATGTATGGGAATTTGATGAAAACCAGAATATCCATCCAAATAACAGAAATATGAATGCCTAGCTAACCTTTCAAGCATTTGATCAATGAAAGGGAGAGGGAAATGGTCTTTTCTTGTAGCTTTATTCAACTTTGTATAATCAATGCACATTCTCCACCCCGTCACTGTCCTAGTGGGGATTAACTCATTATTTTCATTTTAAACCACAGTCATCCCTCCTTTTTTAGGAACCACTTGAACAGGACTTATCCATTCACTGTCAGAAATTGGGTATATCACCCCTGCATCTAACAATTTTAGCACTTCTTTCTTGATCACCTCTTTCATGTTAGGATTTAATCTCCTTTGATGCTCAATAGAGGTTTTGTGGTCATTTTCAAGTAAAATTCTGTGCATGCAAACAGAAGGGTTAATGCCCTTAATATCATCAATAGTATACCCGATGACCTTCCTATGCAAACTGAGTTCTTTAGTAATTTTTCAGTTTCAATTTCATCAAGATTTGTATTTACAATCACAGGATATGTAGAATTGGGACCAAGGAACCTCTCCATCATCACTTATAGAACCTTTACCTATCAAGCATAGCTCCAATGGGTCTTTGGAAGTGCTTTTTGGCATTTCTTCCTTTACCACCTGCTGTAATTGATCAATCCTGTAACAAGAATCCTCAACAGAAGGTTGTTTTACAGCATTAGATAAATCAAATTCAACCTTATCATTACCAATTGTCAAAGATAATTTACCATTTTTCACATCAATTATAGCTCCAGCAGTGGCCAAGAAAGGCCTTCCAAGAATTATGGGGATTTGAGAATCTTCCTCCATCTCTAAAACCACAAAATCAGTCGGCACAAAGAACTTTCCGACTTTAATGGGAACATCCTCTAAAATACCTATGGGGTATTTCACAGAATGATCCACCAATTGCAAAGAGATTGTTGTGGGCTTAGTTCACCCATCTCTAGCTTTTCACAAACAGATAGGGGCATAAAACTAATACTTGCCCCAAGATCACAAAGGGCTTTATCAAAGCTAACATCACCAATCAAACAAGGAATTGAAAAACTACCTGGATCCTTGAGCTTTGGAGGTAATTTATTTTGAATCAAAGCACTGCATTCCTCCGTCAAAGCCATAATTTCATATTCCTCAAGTTTCCTTTTATTATGCATAAATATCCTTCAAGAACTTAGCATAAGTGGGCATTTGTTGCAAAGCTTCTGTGAAAGGGATATTTATGCATAACTTTTTCAAAACCTCCAAGAACCTACCAAATTGCTTATCAAGCTTGGCCTTAGCCAACCTTTAAGGGAAAGGTATAGGTGGTCTAGGTACAACTAGAGGTGTATGACTAGAATCCTTACCCTTTTCTTCAGTTTCTTCCTTACTCTCATCTTCCCTAGGTGGAATCTCAACTTCCTTAAGCTTTCTTTTCTTTTCACCCTCTTGTCTTTCTTTAGGACCCTCAAGTTGCTTACCACTCCTCAATACAACAGCTTTACATTGGTCACTAGGATTTTGCTCGGGTTGGCCTGGAAATTTACCTGGGGTCCTAGTAGAGGAACTAGCTTGCTGTGCAATTTGAGTCTCTAGCATCTTGTTATGAACAGCTAGATTGTCAACCTTAGACGCTAGCTGCTTAATTGCCTCACTCATGACATGACCATTTTGCCTAAATTCCTCATTTTGCTTAGATTGAGATAGCACAAAATTTTTCATCAAGGTCTCCAAGTTATACTTTTGTACCTGTTGTTGGAATCTAGGAGGTGGCCTAGCATTGCTTTGCCCAACTTGATTCTGATTGCTCCAGTAGGAAAAGTTGGGATGGTTTCTCCAACCAGGGTTGTAAGTGTTAGAGAATGGATCATTTGGTCCCCTTTGGTTAAAATTATTGACAGCATCCACTTGTTCCACCATTGCATCCTGAGAAGGAGCCATGCCTAGCTGGAAATCTGTAGCTGCATGTCCTATATTACCACAAATCTCACAAGAGGAATTAGAATCACTAACAGTATTAACATTTATTTTATCAAATTTTTGAGATAATGCTTCTACCTTAGCAGCTATGAGATCCAAGGCATCTACATCATACTTACCTGCAGCTTTCTTAGGAGTACCTCTTTCATTCGCCCATTGATGTTGATTTTGGGCTACCCTCTCAATGATATCATAGGCTTCTTCCAAATTTTGGTTCATCAAAGCACCTCCAGCAGTGGAATCCAATGACACCTTGACTTGATAAGATATTCCATAGTAGAATATATGGACAATCAACCACTTTTCAAGCCCATGGTGAGGACATTCTTGCAATAGCCCTTTAAACCTGTCCCTTACTTCAGATAATGTCTCTGGTTCCTTCTGCACAAAGCTGGTGATTTGATTCCTTAGATGAGCAGTCTTGCTAGGAGGAAAGTATTTGTCTAGGAAGCGTTGTTCCAGCTGCTCCCATGTTGTTATAGACCCTGAAGGAAGAGAATGCTACCAAGCTATAGCCTTGCCCCACAAAGAAAAAGGGAACAATCTCAGCCGGATTGCATCTACTGCAACTCCTTTGTGATTCAAGGTCTCACAGAAGTCCAAGAATACCTCCACATGAAGGTTAGGATCTTCGGTTGATGTACCTCCAAATTGATTCTGTTGAACCATAGAGAGAATGAGGGCTTCAACTCGAAGTTATTGGCTTCAATAGGAGGTCGTGTGATGCTAGACCGCAAGCCTCGTGCACTAGGCACAGCATAATCCTCAAGTAGCTTATTTTCATCACGATTAGCGGCCATGACTGGAGTAGATTGTCTGTTGGCCGCTTCTCTCTCTCTTTGAAGTCTTCTTCTTGCGTGAAAGGTCCGTTCAATTTCTGGGTCAGCTTCTAGAACTTCTCCAAAACTCCTAGACCTTCGCATACATGAACTATTACCTGCAAAAAGAAAAGGAAAACAAGGGAATAGGAAAAGATAATTAAAACAAAAAAAAATCTAGATTAACCAACATGCAAGTAAAACTGATATCAACAATTCACAGTCCTCGGCAACGGCGCCAAAAACTTGTTGTGTACCGCAAGTTCATAGTTAGGCCAAGTAGTAAAATAACGTTCCCCTAGGACCGTGTTGTTAAGTACCAACTACACGTAATCATGATTATCTAGACGAATCAATTTTTCAAGATATTAAAGTAACCAAGAAAAAGATAATTTCAAAAGAACAAAATTTATAAGGCAAAAGAGTTGGATAAGGATAACAATTTATAAAAAGCTCTAGGAACCAGGATAGACCACAATAGTATTGACAAGTCTATGACAAAATCACCCCCTTAATCATCTGAATTATCTATGAAAGTCAATTATCCCATTTAATTATTGTTCCCTTTCAGAATACGACAACATGCCCAAAATAATCCAATACCTATTTTCATGCCATTCAAATTAAGATGAACCCTTTAAGAACAATGATAATTCAACAATTACTTCAAGGAAAGTTAATCTATTTTCGTGATTAACAATTCAAGTTCAGTTTTAGAGTTCTAAAATTAAGGTTCACCTTTCAGTTCATCCCTTAAGATCAATAATCATGTAAAACATGTGGCCACATATTCACAAACAGTTGGTGTGCAAAAACTGAATCATAGACATAATTCATAGATTAAGGAGAGAAAATATCAAGACATTGTCAATAACAATTGGGCTAATCCCCCATCCTAGAATAAAAAACTACTCAAACATATTCAGAATAAAACCCATGAGTATCAAAAAGAATATTCGGAAAACTAGAGGTGAAATACAAAATAGGAGAAGGAAAAAACTCTGAGAGTTTCCGCTGAGAATCCTGATGTCCTCCACTTTTCTCTTGTAAAACACATTGATTCTTTGTGTTCCGTAGTGTTCTGTGTTGTTCTCCTGTCCATTTTCGAGCTCCCTAACCTCCTTTTTATCCTCTTCCCTTGTTTGTAACCACTCCTCCCTCAATAAAAGACAATAAGTTGGGAGTTATGATTCTGCTGCATGCGATCCATGGCCATGGAATGTTCCACGGCCAGGCCATGGATCGTTCCAGTTGCCTCAAAAATTCACGCAGCAATAATTTTCCAAGATCCACGGCCATGGAATGTTCCATGGGCTGGCCGTGGATCTTTCAGCTATTTTCTGAAAAGCTCCTCTATGCTCCTCGGCCATGGCAGGGTCCATGGTCAGGCCGTGGAACCTTCAACAACATGAAAGAAGTAGTGTAGAACCAGCCGTGGGTGTGGTACATTCCATGACCAACCTGTGGAACTTGCAAATCCACCTACTTATGCAACAAAAACAAACAGAAATCATCCGAACTAAAGGTAAAATACAAAATGCATACTAAATGCTAAAAACCATGCTAGAAAATGCAACAATTAAATGCTAACTAATATGAAAATATATGCATATTTCACACACATCAATGGGACGTCAGGGCGTCGCATTTTGTGGTATCAGAGCAGTACGGTTCTGAAACGGACTATGAGGACTGTGAATAGGGTAAACTGGCCTTTTTGGTTGAATCCATATAGGATAACAGCTATGCTTAGGAGTTGGGTAGTGAATCCGACGCGACATATCTATGGCATATAGTATTTATATTCCAGTTCTATGTAGTATTATATGTCATATTGATGTGGGCTAATGATTTCTTTTAACAGGATCATGGCTCGAGGCAGAGGACGATGTCGGGGCAGACGTGGTGGTGGTAGAGCTATAGAGGGTGTAGAGGATGAGCCTCATCAGCCAGAGGCAGGGATTGGAGATGCAGGAGAGTCATCCGAGACTCTTCGGACTATCCGTGAGTTACCATCTGTTCTGTTGCAGCAGGTGCAACAGAATGCTCAGAGGGTACATAGAGAGGCGGAATTACATGAGCGACAGGATAGGAGGAGAGCCGCTGAGGCTAAGGATGCAGGATTGGCTACCTTTCTCAAAGGTAAGCCACCACATTTTGGTGGAGAGTATGATCCAGAGCGAGCAGAGTGGTGGATACAGGAGCTAGAGAAGATTTTTGACCCCATGCAATGCAGAGATGACAAAAAGGTGATGTACGCCGCCTTCATGCTGGCCGGAGGGGCTAAGTCATGGTGGAGAGGCAAGAGGAGATTGCTTGAGGCTGAGGGCAAATTGATCAGTTGAGAGTTGTTCAGAGAGTGTTTCTTCGAGAAGTACTTCACGCGGTTGGTCAGACGCGAGAAAGAGAGAGAGTTCATGAGTCTCCAGTAGGGAGACAGGTCTGTTGGTGATTACCTGGCCAGATTCGAGGTCCTGATTCAGTTTTGAGTTTTACCAGAGGTTTCGAGATGAGGATTGGATGTGCCGGAGATTTGAGGAAGGTTTGTGGCACGAGCTGAGGAGGGCTATAGTGCCCTTGGATATTTTGAGTTTCCCAGAGGTTGTAGAGAGGTGCAGTGCCATTGAGAGTATGGACCATAGGCAGGATACAGAGTAGAGACAGTAGCGTAGTAGGTGTCCTACCAGAGCAGGTCATCAGAGGAGAGGTGATAGGGGTTCTCAGTGGAGGAAAGGACTATATACTAGACCCGGGCAGGGTGCTCAGACATCTGCACCACCACCACCAGTTACCAGAGAGGGCTACCAGCAGAGGGGCCCAATATGTTTCAGATGCGGAGGTCCGCATTATATCAGAGATTGTACGGATAGATCTGGTTGCTACGTCTGTGGCAAACCAGGTCATTTTGCTAGGGATTGCTGACAGAGAGTGGTACAGCAGCGGCCAGCTGCCGGCAGAGGAGCTAGTGGTTCCAAAGGAGGAGCTGAGAGAGGGGTTCCAGCAGCAGGATGATAGATGGCCAGACCTCAGGCCACGGGGAGGGTGTTTACAGTGAGAGGATCTGAGTCCTCTCATTCTGTAGATCTTATTCAAGGTATGTGTTTTATATCTGGCAGACTCTCGTCTGTGCTGTTTGACTCAGGTGCTACACATTCGTTTGTTTCACATGAGTGTGTAGATCATTTACATATGCCCGTTTCCCAGCTACCATATACTTTGACAGTATCTACCCCTATCAGTGATCCTTTGATCACTATGTCTGTTTGCTTACAGTGTCCTATAGTTGTTGAAAATAGGACATTTCTTGTAGATCTCATCTGTTTGCCTATGAAGCAGATAGACGTTATCCTTGGCATGGATTGGCTTTCGGCTAACCATGTAGTGTTAGACTGTGCCCGAAATACCCTTTCTTTTCTTGAGCCTTCTAGCATAGTTTCTGCCAATGAAGGAGCACTCACGAGGAGTGACGAGTCTCAGCAGTATGTGATGCTTTTTTCTTTGGAAGCTAAGGAGACTCCGAGTATAGATTCTTTGCCTACTGTGAGGGAGTTTCCTAGGGTTTTCCTCCTGATGTTCCAAGTTTACCACTAGAGAGGGAGGTGGGGTTCCCTATAGATCTCATACCAGGGACCGGACCGATATTAGTAGCTCCTTATCAGATGTCACCCGTGGAGTTGACAGAGTTAAAGAAACAGCTAGATGATATGATGAAGAAAGAATTCATCAGACCGAGTGTTTCGCCTTGGGGAGCACCGGTGTTGTTTGTCAAGAAAAAGGATGGAAGTTCTAGGTTGTGCACAGATTATAGGCAGTTGAATAAAGTTACAATCAATAACAAATATCCGTTGCCTAGGATAGATGATCTGATGGATCAGTTGAAGGGAGCTTCGGTGTTTTCCAAGATAGATTTAAGATCAGGATACTATCAGATTAGGGTGAAGAATGAGGATATACCCAAGACCGCTTTCAGGATGAGGTATGGACACTACGAGTACCTAGTTATGCCTTTTGGTGTAACTAATGCTCCAGCGGTGTTCATGGATTACATGAACATGATATTTGGACCGTTCCTCGACAAATTTGTTGTGGTGTTTATAGATGATATTCTCATCTATTCTCGTAGAAGGGAAGAACTCGAGGAACACCTGAGAGTGGTGTTACAGGTGTTGAGAGATAGGCAATTGTATGCTAAGCTATCCAAGTGTGAATTTTGGTTAGAGTAAGTGCGGTTTCTAGGGCATATAATCAACAAGGAAGAGATAGCTGTTGATCCAATTAAGGTAGAGGCAATGATCAAGTGGGAGAGGCCTAAGTCAGTGAGTGGAGTTAGGAGTTTTCTAGGTTTAGCAGGGTATTATAGGAGGTTTATCGAGGGTTTCTCGAAGATTGCATTGCCTATGATGCAGTTGACGAGAAAGGGTACGACTTTTGTCTGGACGGAAAAGTGTGAGGAGAGCTTTTAGAGGTTAAAGGAGAAGTTGACTACATCTCCAGTGCTGACATTACCAGATCCATTAGGACAGTTTGACGTGTACTGTGACGCGTCATATCAAGGATTGGGTTGTGTTTTGATGCAAGAGGGAAGAGTTGTGGCTTATGCTTCCCGACAGTTGAAGGTTCATGAAAGAAATTACCCGACCCATGATCTGGAGTTAGCAGCCATAGTGTTCGCATTGAAAATATGGCGACACTATCTCTATGGAGCTGAGTTTAATGTGTTTAGTGATCACAAGAGTTTAAAGTATTTGTTTGATCAGAAGGAGTTGAACATGAGGCAGTGTAGATGGATGGAATTCATTAAAGAGTATGAGTTTATTCTTCAATACCATCCAGGGAAGGCTAATGTTGTGGCGGATGCACTGAGTCGGAAATCTTTGCACATATCTGCGATGATGGTGAAAGAGATGGAGTTGCTTGAACAGTTTAGAGATTTGAACCTAGGTATGGATTTGACTGAGGATAGAATATGCTTAGGTATGATCACCATCAGTAGTGAGTTTTTGAGACCTTAGGATTAAGCAAGGTCGGGATGAATATCTGCAAGAGGTAAGTCGAGGCATAGATGAGGGTAAGGTTTCAAAGTTCCGGAGAGGATCAGATGGGGTGTTAAGGTTTAGAGATCAGATATGTGTGCCAGAGGACTTAGAGTTTAGGAAGATGATTTTAGAGGAGGCACATAAGAGTAAGTTGAGTTTTTCCCCCATGAGCCACCAAGATGTATCAAGACTTGAAGAAAATGTTTTGGTGGACCAATATGAAGAAAGAAGTGGCGGAGTATGTTATATCATGTCTGGTGTGCCAGAAAGCTAAGATAGAACATCAAAAGCCAGCAGGGTTGTTGTAGTCCTTGGATATCCCAGAGTGGAAGTGGGATAGTTTAGCGATGGACTTTTTGGTTGGATTACCACGAACTCCGAAGAAGTTTGACGCGATTTGGGTTATCATTGATAGGTTGATGAAGTGTGCTCACTTCTTACCTATTGGTGAGAGTTATAGTCTTAAGATGTTGACCCAGATCTACATCAAAGAAGTAGTGAGGTTACACGGAGTGTCGTCGAGTATTGTCTCCGACCGAGATCCTAGATTTACATCTAGATTTTGGAGACAATTACACAATGCTTTGGGACCAAAGTTGAGGATGAGTTCTGCTTATCATCCTCAAGCGGATGGACAGTCAGAGAAAACAATTGAGTCATTGGAGGATCTTCTAAGAGCTTGTGTGTTGGAACATGTTGGTAGTTGGGATGAATTCCTACCTTTGATTGAATTCACTTACAATAACAGTTTCCACAGTAGTATTGGGATAGCATTGTATGAGGCTCTGTATGGGAGAAAGTGCAGGACATCGTTGTGTTGGTATGAGACTGGCGAGAGCCATGTCTTGGGTCCTGATGTGGTACAGCAAACAACGGAGCAAGTCGGTAAAATCAAAGAGAAAATGAAGGAAGCGCATGATAGGTAGAGAAGCTACAATAACAAGAGGAGGAGACCCTTAGAGTTCCAAGAAGGTTATTACGTGATGATTTCCTACTTGACTGATTGACTTGAACTTGGTACATGATGAATGATAGCATGAGTGTTGTAATTGTTTTTGAAAGTGTTTATATTTATTATTATTATTAAATTTTGGTATTTATTATGTTGGAAATAATGACATGATGGTAACGATGATGATTTTGATAACATTATGGCATGATTGTGATGACATGATGAGTGTTATGATTGTGCTTAGAGGTTAAGTAAGTGATAGGTTATAATGAGTTATGGTGATGTATTGGGGAATTCATATTATATATGTGTTAGTAGTGCCTAACCAAGGTGATTACTGTGATATGATGATGAGATTGATGAGACGAGATTATTATTGAGGTTATCTATGAGATTATGATGAGCGGTTAGGGCACTAGGGGTGACCTGGAACATGGTATGTGAAATGGTTGACCTGAAACATGGTCTGGTGGACCTGAAACATGGTCTTTGGGGTCTATTCCTCGGAGGGGGAATTCTCGGGGTTTAGGCTAACGGCGGACCGTCCCAAACATGATTTCATTTTAGTTGCAGCTATAGTTCATGCGTTGTATAAGCATCCTGACCGTGGTTCAGAGATGTGCACCGGATTGTGCAACTATAGTGCCATTGCTTTGCAATGGCATCCTCCATCCGTGGACGAGGGTGTGTGTCGGGGACTTTGGGACGTGTCGATTCTATTGATGTGATATCCGGATATGGCATATACCTGATGAGATGATTCATACAGCATTTGCATTGCATCATGATGGAGGGTAGAGGAAAAATCTTAGACGTGGACCGAGGATGATTTGTGTTAAATTTATATAGATATTTATATTCTTGGAGACGGATGTTTAGTGTGCTGTTATAGAATTAAATGTTGCTAAACCCTTTCCACGTTTAATGTTATATGGCTTCTTATCCCCTTTTCTTTTGTCGTGTGTTTGTACATATATGTTTCGTATCTCATATCCAGACCGTGTAGATGGTGCATTGGGATCATCCGTGGATGACTCAGGACCCGGGGTTCCCCTTCTAGGGGACCTTTGAGGTAAAGTGCGTCGATCCGAACGGGTGGCTCGTGGACCTAGTCACCCGTTTCGTTGTATATACGGGTCCTTTGTCCATCACCCCCGGTCTCGGACAGGGAGCGCCGATAGATTTCGTCGGCACGTTCCGCTTTGGCACCTCCCTTCCATTCCTGATAGGACAACCAGATGGACACATACCGCCGATGCCAGGCATGGCCCCAGTTCCTTTCATGGTACCCTTTGAGATATTAGTACCAGGGCTCGCACCAGCATCGGAGCCTGGGTTGGCACCCATCCAGGAGGAGGACCCGATTGCCCCCGCTCAGGACCTAGTACCCCTTCCAGAGGTACCAGCACCTCCTGAGATCCGGGTCACACTATCAGAGTCTTCTCGAGTGTCTACCAGACGGCTTCATCCCCGCGATAGCAGACTTTACCGGCAGAGGTTTCAGAGACAGTCAGACAGGAGCTCTTCCAATGAGAGCGGAGGAGTGTCCGGACTTGCCGGACCACGGGATGCGGACGAGGGTGGTAGTGTATGATGGCTCGGGTCAATGCCATCTGTATAGGTGTGAGTAAGGTTTTATTGTATTTTGAGAGGGGACGGGGAGTGGAGATAATCGACGAGGCATCTTCCTTTTTTTTCTTTCTTTTGATGTATTTCTTTTATGTTATGTTATCACCAGATTGTATATATTGGGATCCTACTCACGGGATCCCTTGACGGTTATGTATCAGGCTATGATGTGTATATGTTATGCATGCATGTATATATGTTGTTTATATTTTAAGTTTTTAAATTTCCGTTGTTTTTAGTACATCCGCTTAACGATAATAACGAAATTAGGTCTTAATATCTTGGGTTATCTTTAATGGGACGTCGGGGCGTCTCAAGTCATGCTAACAACTAACTAATTCTCTAACTATCTAACAAACTCAACAACTAATAGAACTAATATTTGAATTATCTCCAATAGTGAAATCAAGAACATCACATCTTAATTCATTAAATCCATCTCTTCCCTGTAAAAACTTAATAATTTTAAATTGCTAACTAGTACCCTATGTTGATTCAAAAAAAAAAACTAGTACCCTATGTTAAATGCCTTTAAAAAATAATGATAGTTGCAAAAGTTTTATTTCTATAAGTTTATTTATACACACTAAGTAATCATTAACAAAAGTAAGGTTATCTCAAGACCATAATAATAATTTTAATTATCTTAAATAAATTTCGTAATAATCATTTTATTAATGATTTAATTGGTATGTATTGTCAGTATAAAGATTTATTATACAGCCAATCAATCATAATTAACTGCATCATTAAAAATATTTGTCTCGTATTATAACTTGCTTAAAAGTCACACCAGGGATAATTTGTGGATTGTCGGTAGTATAAAAAACTTTTCACTAACAGTCTTTGGTGATATCTATACCTCGAAAGGGATTAGTCTATGACTATCTGTTAGAATACTCTTGGTATACCAAAAAAAAAAAACTTTTATTTATTGAAAAAAAAAATAAAAAAAATATGTTTTTAAGATATTGAATATTTTTTATTTAATGTGAGGAATTATTAGAAGGATACTCTAAGAGAATCAGTCCTGTATATTACATTAGAGTAATCATTTTTCAAAGCACAATTCTTTTTTCTCTCATGTTATATAAGAGTAATTACTTTTCAACGTGGGCAATTCTTCTTTTTCTTCTTCTCATAGTAACACTCCTACAAATATATGATGGAGAGGTCCTCGGTCCATGGTTGAACCGGACCAACTAGTTTTAACAATATCGATTATGGACCCGTTTGGTAGAGATTAAAAAAAATGATTTTGACTTTCAATAAATTTAGATATTATTTTTGAGATTTTAAAGAAAAGTAGAAAATGTTTTATTGTGTCTTTTACAATTATAAAAATAATTTTTTTTAAAATAGTTAGTGATTTTAAGTAATTTTTTTCAAATGCTGATCAAAGTAATTTTTCATTTTATTCATAAAAATAATTTCTTTTACAAAAAATTCTTTTTATAAAAACTTAAATAAACACAATTAAATTATTATGCGTATAATGGGCCACGGGCGGACCATGAAAGATGAATGGGAAAGTTTGATCCAATACCATTTCCGTACATATGCTTAAGAAATCTTTTGTTAGTGTGCGTCTGGACAATTGTCGTGATTTTATAAAATTGATTTGATTATAATTGATAGTTTTAAAAAAATTTATTTTAAAAATAAGTTTGATATAAAATTTAATATACAATTTTTAATTAAAGAACTGTTTTTTATAACTTTTTATCATAATCAATTTTTGTTTTGTTAGACAAAACCAATTTTATCTAACACTAAACAATCATCTCAAAATCATCTTTTACAGACGACAAAATCAATTCTGGTGTTTTCAACTAAACACTTCACCAAACTACCAAGGACCAAAGCACGTTTCAGTTTCACTTTCTTCCTCTGTGTCGCACTTCAGTTTGACTTGCTTTTCCCGTGTTCATCTCTTCCATTTATAATATTATTATTTTAGGAATGGGTGCATAGGATAAATCTATGATCCTTTTCTCAGTTCTCATTGACCCGTTCGGTTCGAAGCCATGAATTTCAAAAGCTCCAACGAAAATCGTGTGTGATTGGAGCTTCATCCAAACAGGAAACTTCATCGGAATCAGATGTTAGGTAACTCAAGTGGCCATGTACCCAATTCCAAACAATCCCAGTACTCATACTCTATTCTCTTTCTATTCATCAGATAGATACTCAGCTCCACTAACCGTTGCTGTTACACAAGACATCCTTTAACGATCTGCCACTGCCTTTTGTTTTTGGATCCTCCAGGTACCTTCATCAATCCCTCATTTTATTTTATTTTTCAACATAATTTTGTATCTTTTTCCGTTTTATTTTTCAATTTTGGTATGAATGTATTTGTCATGTTAGACCAAGATACTGTGCTTTTCTACCTGTCATGAAATGAATGAAGTGCCTACTAGTGATTAGTGGTAACTTAGAGACGAAGTTGTTGTTTTAATTTGACCCTTAAAGTTATTATTGCAACTTGACGATTAGTATAGAAACCCTAGATGGTGGTTGTTCATGCCGAGATCCGACTTGCCGGAATCTCGTCGTAGAACGTCAAACCAAGAGTGAACAATGAGGGTTGTTTTAGTTTATGGCTTGACAGAATGTTGTATTCCGGTCCTACGCATCCCAATGGGAATCAAAGCCAGACGTAGTTCTAGGTTCAACCCTTGGCCATACGGTGATCTCGATCCCCTAATCTTGTATTCCATGAGTCCTAGCGAGCAAGGACTCTTCAATAGTCTCTTGGTCGAGCTAGTCCTCTAATACGCTTAAGGGAGAGTTACCGGGGTTAGTGAAAGTGAGTTTCTCTCATGGGTTCTCCTCCTTTTATAATAGGATTCCCATATCTTTTAGAGATCTGGATTTATCTCCTTTTATCTCTTAAATCTCCTTTGAGATGTGATTTCCTTGATTTAAGGGATGTTATCTATTTTAACAGGATACGGTTATTTCAGATAATATCATGATTTATTCAAGGATAATATCAATATCCTATCCCTTAATTTAATGGATATTATCTCTTTTAACCGGATACGGTTATTAACTTCTTATCCTTAATTTCCGGATTGGGCCGGGTATTCAAGCTCGGTGGCTGGGTTTCACTCTTCGGCCAGTACAGTGGTCAATCTTTGCAAACTGATACCCATTTGTTTAATTACATTTTATGAAGCTCCCATTTAATTTCCGAAGTTTACGTGCTCCAGGATCATGTATGATATGATATTGTATGTTCTATAATGGCTAAGCTAGTAAGCTTTCACAGTTGACTGCTAGAATGTGAATCTTAGAAAAATGTTGATACATCATACATTGCTTGTGTTGACATGCTCATTTAACTATCTAATCCGCCTCGTCTCACTGGGAAGGATATGGCCTACCTTGATCACAATCAGCTTTGGTTGGGACTATCTCGTGAAACATTCCATCCTTTGTTAGAGCAAGTTCGAACCTAGAACTCAAATTAGAAATGATACCTTAACCATTTCATGGGCCACTTGCTTCAAACACCTTTTTCTTCTAAGCAAGAACACAATAAACATGTGATGCTTCCTTTGGAATTTATTGCATGTGATAGGTTGATCCACTAATCCGAGACAATCTTAAAATAGGCACAGTTGGTTACTTGGTTATGTGAAATGCAATCGGATGCCTTTTGATCTTCATGCTATCAGCATTGTAGTTTCTTTCAAGGATTCTTCTTTCTCTGTTGCTCTCTGGCAGTTTTGTGCTACTCTTCATTATTCTTTGATTAAGGAAAAACAAAGCCAAAGCTTGCTTGTCATTTTGCTCTGCTTATATGTTGTGAAATTGAATATTGATTGTCATCGGTCAAGGTAAAATTTGATTGCCCGGTTAACAACTATTATAGTTATTGTAAGATTCTTTGTTATTTGATATGTTCAAAGCCTCTTGGTCTCTGTTAGGTTGCATATTGATCTTATTTGTTAAGTTTAATTATACCCAATTTTCTTGATTATAATGGTAAATGCCATTTTCTTGTTGGCCTTGGTGGTGGCTCACCCTTCAGTAATCATTTAGTCCCTCCCAACACCCATATTTTAAACTTATTTGAAAATGTCAAGCTTTTTATTTATAAGAATCTTATTGAGTTCAGTGTGCATTTTAAGATCATGGTTCGTGGAAGAGATGCCTGTTGGGAACATTGTGCCCTTGTGGATGCAACTAGACAGAAGGTCAGATGTAATTATTGTCAACGGGAATTCAGTGGAGGTGTATACAGGATGAAATTTCACTTGGCTCAAATAAAGAATAAAGATATTGTTCCCTGCACCGTAGTTCCAACTGATGTACGGGACCATATTCAAAGCATATTGAGCACTCCCAAGAAACCAAAAACTCCCAAGAGACAGAAGGCAGATCAAGCTGCTGTGGCAAATGGTCAACAGTATAGCTCTTCTTCTAGTGGTGGCATCCATCATAACCATGGATCTAGTGGGAAGAATGGCAGTTCTTGTCCATCTTTATTATTTCGACATCCTTCACCAAGTTCCCAGCCATTAGTGGATGATTCCCAAAAGCAAAAGCAGGATGATGCTGATAAAAAACTTGCCATATTTTTCTTCCATAATGCTATCCCTTTTAATGCTGCTAAATCCATATATTATCAAGAGATGCTGGATGCTGTAGCTCAGTGTGGGGTAGGCTATAAAGCACCAAGTTATGAGAAATTAAGGTCCAATCTTTTGGAAAAAGTGAAAACCGATATTCACAATGATTACAAGAAATACAGAGATGTGTGGAAAGAAATGGGATGCACAGTCTTATGTGATACCTGGTCCGATGGTAGGACAAGATCACTTGTTGTATTTTCTGTTGCATGCCCAAAAGGAACATTGTTTTTGAAGTCAGTTGATGTTTCAGGTCATGAAGATGATGCTAACTATTTGTTTGAGCTTCTGGAGTCTGTTGTGCTTGAGGTTGGTGCAGAAAATGTTGTTCAGGTTATAACAGATACCAGTGTTAGTCATGTTTATGCTGGACAGCTTCTCATGGCAAGGTATAATTCTTTGTTTTGGTCTCCTTGTGCCGCTTATTGTATTGGTAAGATGTTAGAGGATATTGGTAGACGAGATTGGGTAAGTACTGTCCTGGAAGAGGCAAAGATCATTACACAGTACATTTATAATCATGCGTGGATTCTGAATATAATGAGAAAGTTCACAGGTGGGAGGGAGTTAATCAGGCCAAAGATTACTAGGTTTGTCACTAATTTCCTTTCCTTGAGGTTTTTAGTGATACAGGAGGATAATTTAAAGCATATGTTTTCTCATTCAGACTGGTTGTCTTCCATATATAGCAGACATCCAGATGCACAAGCTGTTAAGTCATTGCTATATTCAGATAGATTTTGGAAGTATGCACATGAAGTTGTCGGTGTTTCAGAACCACTGATTAAATTCCTAAGGATGGTTGATGGTGACATGCCTGCTATGGGCTATATATATGAAGGAATAGAGAGGACAAAGGTTGTGATCAAGGCCTATTATAAAGGAATAGAAGAGAAATACAAACCAATCTGGGATATAATTGATCGAAGATGGAATATGCAACTTCATTCTTCGTTACATGCAGCAGCTGCATTTCTTAATCCTTCAATTTCTTACAATCCAAACTTCAGCAAAGATCTGAGGATGAGGAATGGGTTTCAAGAAGCGATGCTCAAGATGGCAACTACAGATCAAGACAAAATGGAAATCACCAAAGAACATCCTATTTATATTAATGCCCAAGGTGCACTTGGGACTGACTTTGCAGTCTTGGGAAGAACACTGAACACCCCAGGTATGTCTCTACTTCAGAATTGAATGCATTCCACTGTTGTAATGCGAATACATCATTTTTCTCCTTGATGCTCCCCATAGATTTGCACCCGATCAGTTGTGTACACCAAAATAGTTGCAAGGATATTATGAGCAAGTAACACTGCAAATGGGTTTTGTGGGTTAGCTTTAGATGTTTGACAAGCTTGTGTTCATGTAGTCTTTTTCTAAATTGAACGTGCATCTTGGGTTTTAGTTATTCTGAAATGCTTTTTGCTCATTTAATTTTATGGACCTCTCTATAGGTGACTGGTGGGTCAGTTATGGTTATGAAATCCCCGCGCTCCAGAAAGCCGCAGTACGGATACTTAGCCAACCTTGTAGTTCCCTTTGGTACAGATGGAATTGGAGCACTTTCGAGAGTATACATAACAAGAAACGTAACAGAGTGGAGCTGGAAAAGTTGAGCGATTTGGTTTTTGTGCATTGCAATCTTTGGTTGCAAGCCATTTTCCAACGTAGTAGCGAAGCAAAATGTAGACCCATTATCTATGATGAAATAGATGTTAGTTGTGAATGGCCCACTGAAATAGAATCTTCATCCCCACTTTTGGATGATTCGTGGTTGGACGATTTGCCCCATGAATGCAGAGGAAGTCCCTAGCATTGTGAGGTGAGAACAAATTTAATTTAATCAAATGGTGTGATATAATTTTTTTTTTATATAACATTCAGTTAGTAGTTGAAATTCATATAAAAAAACATAATGATCAAATTGATTAATGATACCCGTAATTTGAAGCCGTTTATTTCTGGCCAGACTCCTGATTTTTCTTTAAATGAACTTACTTTGTGATAAAAAATACGTTAAAGTAATACTTTGGTCTCTATACGTGACACAAATTCTTGATTTGATCCCTATATATAAAAAAAATTAACATAAAGTCTCCATTTGATCCTTATAAATTACCCGTTTGGTCTCTATACAAGCAAAAAATTATTAAATAAGTCCTTAAAATTTTGTACGGCAGGAGCCAAATAGGGACTTTTTGTACTTATAGGGATCATTTCAATAATTTTTTATGTATAGATATCAAATCGAAAATTTGTGTCACGTACGTAAAAAATAACATAATTGAAGTTCTAATAGAAAGAGCTTATAAAAAAAGTATTCCTTAAAATTTAAGCTAATTCCGACAGCCATATATTGTGTTTTTTGGAGTAAGAAAAAATTCCTCTAAAATAAGTTTCTTTCTAGAAGACCGATGTATATTTTATTAAATATATTTTAAAGCTAAATTCACTCCCTCGGTTCGGTCCACTAATCGCAACTCTGAGGGGATTGATTTTTGGAGTTGTCCGGTTCATGCTTAAGCACTATCACTTGCTAGGTGCCAAAAAACCATTCAATTAAGATCAGAAGGGCTAAAAAATAAAATTACCTCTTGCTCAGCTGTTGATAAATCTGACAATAAGGAATTCGGAGTTATTGCTTACAGACAAAAACGGTTGGATTTGGCTGCATATGCTATTATGCTTTTCGAACATTCTTATGATTATCCACAAGGAGCAAAAAATAATTCCTTTCAGTAATGAAATAGGATAAAGTACCAGCAAGAAATGGTGATCTAGTAGCACTACTTCTTGATGATAAAGAAAGATTTATTATTAAAAAATGAAGAAAGAAATGCCATTCAGAAGGCAAGAGAGTAAGCAAGCAAAATTAGTGAAATCCAACCTTTCATAAATACGCAGAAGTGGGGAAGCAAGCAAGCACATCACATGCACAATGCAAAGGAGAAAAAGTCAAACCCATCCTAATCAAATTCTGAGAATACTCACCACCTCCCTCTCCTTCTCCTTCTCATTATTCTAATCAAACCCATTTCTTCCATTGCTGATTCCACCATACCAACACAAACAAAACCCATTCCTTTCTGATCCTCCCAAAGAAAACAGGGATGCAGAGTGAGTTCTGAAATTAGGGTTTTAATCAGAAATTCAATTTGGGGAAAATGTCAGTGCTGAAATTAGGGTTCCCCATTCCAGGAAAGTTGAAACCAAACAAGTACCCTCCCTTCATTCACCGCTTCAGATTATCCAAACTCACGTTATGGTCTTCAATATCCCTCCTTTTCATCCTCTTCTTCTTCATCTTCTCCCCTCCCTCCTCCTCATCATCCTCATCCCCTTCCTCTTCTCACCGCGATTCCTGGGGCGGCTCCGATTGGGAAAAGCGCGTCACCAAATCAGCGCGTAAGAACTCCGCCTCCGCCTTCACCGTCCTCGTCACAGGCGCCGCCGGCTTCGTCGGCACCCACGTCTCCCTCGCCTTGAAGCGCCGCGGCGACGGCGTCCTCGGCCTCGACAACTTCAACCGCTACTACGACCCTAACCTCAAACGCGCTCGCCAGAAGCTTTTAACCCACGCCGGCGTCTTCGTCGTCGAAGGAGACTTGAACGATTCCTCGCTCCTCCACAAGCTCTTCGATGTGGTTCCCTTCACCCACGTCATGCACCTCGCCGCACAAGCCGGTGTTCGCTACGCAATGCAGAACCCTAGTTCCTATATTCACAGCAACATTGCTGGTTTCGTGAACCTTCTAGAAGCATCTAAAACCGCGAACCCTCAACCGGCAATTGTTTGGGCTTCTTCTAGTTCCGTTTATGGACTCAATTCTAAGGTACCCTTTTCGGAAAAGGACAGAACTGATCGACCAGCTAGTCTCTATGCTGCGACCAAAAAAGCTGGTGAAGAAATAGCACATAGTTATAATCATATCTATGGTCTTTCAATCACTGGTTTGCGTTTTTTCACTGTGTATGGTCCATGGGGTAGACCTGATATGGCGTATTTCTTTTTCACTAAGGATATTCTAAAGGGGAAGCAGATTACAATCTTTGAATCCCCTGATCATGGAACTGTTGCAAGGGATTTTACCTACATTGATGATATAGTGAAAGGGTGTTTGGGTGCTTTGGATACTGCTAAGAAGAGTACTGGTAGTGGTGGCAAGAAGAAGGGAGCTGCACAGTTTAGGATTTATAATCTCGGGAATACTTCGCCGGTGCCGGTGAGTGAGCTTGTTGACATATTGGAGAAGCTTCTGAAGGTCAAGGCCAAGAGGAAGGTGATGCCAATGCCAAGAAATGGAGATGTTAAGTTTACACATGCTAATGTTAGCAGCGCGCAGAGGGAGCTTGGTTACATGCCTACCACTGATTTGGAGACTGGACTCAGCAAGTTTGTAAAGTGGTACCTTCACTTTTACTCTACCTCTAAGAAGAATGTTGCTTGGTGATTTGTTTTTTGCTTGCATCATCATAATATGGTTTCAAACCATTGTCTAATGTCTGTCCACGCTATTTCTACTTTGACATATAATTCCAGGCTTCCATTGTAGGCCTTTTTAGGTTAGCCATTGTACAGTTTTTTGATTGAATCTTGAAAGACCAAATTGATATTCATTATTTTGTTGTGCACCTTCTCTTTTCCATTCAAACATTTTGCATATTCAACGTTGCCGTACACAATTAATTGGAAATTGGGGTTACGAACTTGTTATGCCATGTTTTGGGTTTTTAGACTAGTTTGTCATACATAGGGTGATGAATTGCCTGTTTGCCAGCGTATAGTGCAACACTGCAAGTACGTTTAGTAAGGGAGGGCATAAGATGATTTCCTCTTTTGAGATCCTGTTGTGAATGAGAGATTCTTGGATTCTCAAGGACATAGTTACGTGTAGTCCGCATGTTAGTTGACAGTGCTGGCAAATGTGCAGGTATAGACCTAGTTTAAGCTAAAACCTGCCTCGGTATTTAAGCCTGCGGTGAACTTACATTGTAAAATGTCAGTACTAAAGTTACTACAGTTCACAATGCTGTTTGGTATTAGTCTATCACTTTTTATATATAGCCTTCTTGGTTCACATATCTATACGGTTAGTGAACTTTATTTACATTGTCAAATGTTAGTACTAAAAGTTTTTGACGTTCACAATGCTGTTTGGTATTTGTCAGTTACTTTGTCACATATTTATACGGTTTGGTAGCACCAACAACTTGATGATGTCTGAGTAATTAAGATAGGATCATGCTAACGAGGGCACTTAAGACGCTCTTTAAGGAATCAAGAAAAACAAGTTTTCATTTGGAAAATTAAGCATTTCACTTTTTCAAATATTAAATACATCAATTCATTATATAAACTTTCTTTTCTTGATTCTTTAACGAGTGTCCATAGGGAGGGCAACTCGTTCGTATTTTCCATTAAGATATTGTTATGGAATGGGATTTGAAGAGGGAGGCTTTTGGTGGACTGCTAATCCCATAAAATATTCATATAATTTAAAGAATTTTTTTTTTTTGTTTTGTCCATCTTTTCATTTTCAAATTTTGAAACACTCGGTTGAAATTTTGAAATGTCAAATATTTGTTTTCTGTTTTCGGTGTTCTTCCTAGCCTTCCATCCTTCTTTGTCACTTGTTTATTTGGTCTTTCATCCTCTTTTAGAATTTAAATCATATTTTAATGAAACGAAAGAATGTAATCACTGTCATCCCTATTTGTGTATCTTTTAATTTTTTTGAAGAATTGTATATTCTTTTGTTTTGTTTTGCCCATTTTGTTTTGTTACGATTTTTTTAGTCCATCATCTCCTCTTTTTTGCTCGTTCCTTTGGTATGCCCCGGTTGCTAATTGTCGTTTTCTTTTTTTAAGGAGGCAAAGGCTGCGGTCCTCCCTCTCTTTTCCCGCCGTCTCATCCCACCTGTCCCTCTATCAACAATTTGGTCCTTCTCTTCTTCTTCTTCTCCGTCCTTGTCTTTCCACATCGCCCTTTTGTACATCGTGGAGGGGGGGGCTGCTCTTCGCACCTCCTCCCCGCTCAGTCATTCCTTTTTGTTTGAGCGGGGGGGGCGGGAGGGACATAAGGTATGGTTTCCCCCTCCATTTGTCCCAAGATCACCGCTTCATTTTCCCTCCTCTTTAATACCACCACGGGGGGTAAACGAAAAAATCCTTCCTCTCTCCATGTCTTCACTTTCACTTTAGAGCCTTGGCACCATAGTCATCAATATCATCACCTCCAAGACCTCTCCTATACCATCATCCCACAAAAAATAATAATAATAACAAAAGAAGAAGATCCACAAAAACAGAGCCTCTGTCTGTTATTCGATCTCCGCCTCGACCTCGGATCATCCACCCCTCCGTCGTCCACCACGCAAATCTGTTCGTCATCGCCAGCCTCTGCCACTCGCGAACCACCAGGCCACCGGCGCGAGTCACGCACGAGCCACCAATTTCTCAAGCTGGACCGCGTGACCCCTGCTCAGTCACCCCTGTCTACTGCGCGAATCATCACGCCGCTGCTCGCCTCCTCCACGTCCACCCTCACCGCCGCAAGTCAAACAGACCTTCGCACTGATCCGTCATCACATTGGTTCGTCGCCGTCTCGGTTGCCCGAACCACCACGAGCTGCCTCTCGCTGCCTCCGTCGCCGCCCACTGTGATGCTCAGTCCCAATCCCCATTTGTTTTGAGAGTAAGGAATAGACCAGAAGGTAGAAACCTAATCTGGTTCTATTGTTTCTTTTTTTTATACTTCTTTTTTATTTCAGTTTTTTTTTTTAATTTTTATTCTTTTGTGTGTGTTGGTTTTAGTCTTAGGGTAAGGCATGTGGGCTTGACTGTTGGCCCAACAACAAATTTTAATAAGAGAAAAAATAAAAACAAACAAAACAAAGACTCAAAAAAATGGCTTTCTGATTATGGGCCTTCCTTAATTGGATCCAGGTTTTTTTGTTATTGCCTCATAAAAATGTATCTTTTCAAAGAATATATATATATATATATATAATTTTGGGGTTTATGCAACAATCTATGACATTGATGTATGATTCTTCATCCTCAAGTATCATATGAATCGTAAGGATTCATCGTATAGCTTCACTATATTCAACCCCGTGCCAAAGTGAATTCCCGTTTGTTGACAAAATAATGAAGTGTTTTCAATTTACCCTTTTAACAAAATTTTATTAATTATATAAAAAAATAATAAATAATAAAATGAAAATCTTTTTTTACGCAACAATCTATGACGCTGATGTATGATTTTTCATCCTCAAGTGTTGTATGAATTGTAAGGGTTTATCGTATAGCCTAGCTATCTTGAACGTTGTGCAAAAGTGAATTCCATTTTTGTTAAAAATAATAAATATTTTTAATTTGTTCTCTCTCTCTTAACAAATTTTAACAATTTTTATAAAATAAAAATCTTTTTTTTACGCAACAATCTATGACGCTGATGTATGATTTTTCATCTTCAAGTATTATATGAATTGTAAGGGTTTACCGTATAGCACCGCTATCTTGAACCTTGTGCATGAGTGGATTAGTTTTAAAATAAAATAAAAATCATTTTCAAAAAGTTAAAATTAACAAATCAAATCTTTTCAAAAGAACTACGTGGCTTTGAGTTTCCCATCGCACTCGAGAATACGTAAGAGTAAGATAAATCATCTTGTCAAGCTAAAACTAATTTTTTTTCTTTTTTTGTCCTTTTTATGTCAAAATAATTAATCAGGATAATTAAACTTTCTACTTTTTAGGGTTACTCTGTGGACTCATGTGCCATGTTCAACCTTATTTTGGTTTTTTTATATAAACAATAAATTTAAAAATATAAAAATTAATAAAATTTTAAATATTAAAAGTTAAAAATAATTCTTTCTTGTAAATAATTTTTGGGGTAAAATAAATATTTAAAAGGCTGTTAAAATGTTTTTGCACAATTAACTTGAGGTACCTTTATTTAAACGGGTGATGTAGGGTGTTAACACCTTCCATACTCGTAATCGACTCCCGAACTCAAATTTCTATCTTCTTTAAGGCTAGTTTCCTTAAAATAAATGGGTTTTCCAAGTTTTCCCACAATAAAAATTTTGGTGACGACTCCTCTGTTTTTACATTCCTTCCGCGGCTTCCGAACGGGACGGTCGCGACAGCTGGCGACTCCACTGGGGGATTTCGAGAGTCAGGCCTATCATAGTTGTTTGTGCAAATTCTTTTAATAGCTTTAAAAGTATTAACTTTACCCTTTTTGTTTATTTTCGTAAATAGTTTTAGTTGTTCTTATAAATGTCTTTGTATATTCTTGCAACCCTAGGGTAGAAAACTCTTTTAAATGTTGGCTGTTCTTTTGCAGGTTTGGGGTTAGTTTTTTAGGTTTTGTGCAGGTTTGCTTGCTCCCAGCACACACATCACCATCACATATTCACACACTTTTGGGCTTTATACCCGAGTCTTGGAATGCCATAAGATTAGAAGGGGCTTCAGTGATGTTATTGTGATGCTTTTGCGTCCCTCACATGTTAAGTCTCTAAAATGTTTGATATGCATTTCCCTAAGTTTTGATGAAAAATAAACATTGGTTAATGATTTAATTAAACTTCATATTGGTTGCTAACCTATCTATTGAGTGTGCAGATTAATAAAAAAATAGAATCAGACGTCCAACAAAGTGAAACAAGAAGACGTCCAACATAGTGTAACAATCAGACGTTCAACAAAGTGAAACAAGCAGACATCCAACAAAGTGTAACAAGCAGACTTCCAACACTGTGGTGTTTGTAGCGCACGTCCAAAACACAAGAGAAAGAAACCCGCATCCACTAAAAATATCAGAAGGCCGCGTCCACTAAAAAGTATCAGAAGGCCGAAACAACAGAAGGCCGCGTCTACTCAAAGTATCAGAAAAACCCGTCCAGTGAGGTATCAAAATTATCCGTCCAATGACGTGGCACTTGGAGCGCGTCCATCAAAATATCAGAAAAGACCGTCCAGTGAGGTATCAAAATGGTCCGTCCAATAACGTGGCATATGGAGCTCGTCCATTAAGGAAGCAGGTGGAGCTCGTCTATTAAGGTCAGAATGTATCCGTCCACTGAAGAACAAGAGACTCTCGTCCAGTAGAGTGACTGAGACTCTCGTCCAGCAGACTCTCGTCCACCAGAGTAACTGAGACTCTCGTCCAGTAAAATAACTGAGACTCTTGTCCACCAGACTAACAGAGGCTCTCGTCCACTAAAGGTGACAGAAGCTCTCGTCCACTAAAAGTAACAGAAGTGCTCGTCCACTAAAGGTGACAGAAGCGCTCGTCCACAAGTCTTTGGACTTGCTGAGGCTTTAATATGGAGCTCGTCTACTAGCCCGAATGAAAACTCAAATGACTAGATAGACGTGATTATTTTCAAGATGGAAACACTTATCTTATGATCGCGAATTCTTTAAGGATTATCAGAATCTTGGTTCAAGAACCAGAAAGAGACTTGAAGCCTTCTCTCCTACTCAGTTTCACGATTATCAAGAAAAGTCAGAAGCTACTCTCTCAAGCAACCTTGGATAATCAGAACCAAAGACCAGTTAAAGAATGCTTCCAACGTGCTTTATTCCCTAGTTCCTCTGGTCCTTACACAAAAAGGGAAGTGTACTCAGCAAAGTACAAAAAGCTCTCTGCTCAACTTTGATATGGCTGTAGCACGATGAATAAAGCCATGATCCTTCATATTAGAATACAACCAACGACTCTATTGCATTAATGGCTGCCCAGAACGACTCTATTGCATTAATGGCTACTCAGAACGACTCTATTGCAATTAATGAAGTTCTGCTTGAAGCCAACATCTGAGAGGATGTCTCTAACGGATCCTAAATGCTTGAAGACCATAAATACAGAAGCCATTGAAGATGAAGAAAGAGAATACATATTGCATTAAAAACGCCATTACTCTGAGCATTTATTTCTTCATTCTTTTATTCTTTATTCTTCAATCATTTTGAAGTTATTACGCAGACTTTCCTGAGCCTCACATTTAAACCACTCTCTGAGTGTTAGTGAAAGATCTGCCTGTGAGAAATTGTATTTATTACAAACCAAATCTCTCAAACAAACCTAAGTAAGCCTAAAGAGCCTAGGTGTGAAAACAATACTTGTCTTGAGCCTGAAGAGGCTAGGTGTGAAAACAATACTTGTCTTGAGCCTGAAGAGGCTAGATGTGCAAATAATACTTGTCTTGAGCCTGAAGAGGCTAGGTGTGCAAATAATACTTGAATCTGTAACCTTATCGGTTATAGTGGATAAATCTTGGTGCTGCCAAGGACTGGACGTAGCTCTTTGATTTGAAGAGTGAACCAGGATAAATCACCGTGTCAATCTCTCTTCCCTTAAACTCTTTAATTGCTTTAGTTTTTCTTGCATCTGTCAAGTGGTGTGTGTGCAATAGTCACCCGTCCATCCTGTATTCTTCCACCCGTCCAAAGCTAGCTTTCTGTTTGCGAAAAGATTTCAGCTTTGCTTAAATTCTGATGAACACAATTCAACCCCCCCCCCCCCCTCATGTTTATAGTTGTCTATTTCATCACAGACATTGATTCTCCCGCTCGGATTGCTACCGGAACAAGGACTGCCATATTGTGACTTTTCGGTCCCTGTGGTGAGGTTCATGGATTCGGGTCCTCATTTCTGGATGAGGGTAATCCGGGGACCATATGTTTAGGGGTCTAGATCTGTCCCGGAAGTCATGCACCTAAAATGCCATTAGTAGCCTACCAAACTAGGGTCTTGACCTCAGAAGTTCAAACTTTATGATATGACCCATGTATGACAAAAGGGAGCGCATTCCACCTTTTTCTGCAACATGAATAATCACATGCATCATAATGATTTTATGCATGCATTCCACAGATGCCTTCATATGACATTCATTCATGCATCCTGTTACATTCATTATTATTCATTGTATGCTCGTGCATGTAGTACTTTAAGTCATGCATTGTTAATATGTCATTCATGCATTTTGTTACACTTTCATGCATAAGTAAATTTGCTTTCCAAATGTTACTAACAAATTAAAATTTCCCTCCACAGATAATTTGGTTTGAGATAACACCTTTGATTACAAGAGATGGAAAAAGTCAGACACACTAGCAACGCTCCCACCCCCAAGAGCTCCAGGGTGATATTGAACTCATTGGAGAATCTGAAAGAGTTGAGCCAATCTTTGCCTCAAGAACGTCGAAGAAGCTTCGCCAAGAAGTATGGAGGGATCTTGGACCTAATTTTCATACCGGTCGAGCCTGTGCTTTGAGTGCCTTGTGTCAGTATTGGAACCCCCACCTCAGATGTTTTGAATTGCCAAACATGGACATTACTCCCACCATTGAAGAATATGCTTGCCTGTTAAGGTTGCCGATGCAGAAAAACCTCGTCGTGTACTTTCACTTGGGGCAATACTTGACCACTACAAGCATAGCAGGGTTACTAGGACTTCCTGAAAATGATGTGAAGTTGACCGGGCATTCAAACTCACGAGGATTGACCCGAACTATTCTGGAAAACCACTTGGAGAAATTAATGGACCGGCGAGATTGGGAAACCTTTGAGAGGGTATTGGCACTAACAGTATATGGGTTGGTTATATTTCCATCAGCGCTAGACATGATAGATCAAGCGGCAATGGATGTATTCTTCACAGTAGAAAGAAAGAAAAACCCCGTGCCGGCAGTGTTAGCTGAAACGCTTTTGACTCTAGAATTTTGCCAGCGGCATCCAAAGGGGAAGCTCCGATGTTGTGCACAGTTGCTCTATGTGTGGGCCATGACTCACATGTATGCAAAAGGTTATATTACCCACCATTCAGATCCACCAAGAGGCTTCCATAACATCCCTATAAAACAACTAAATGAAGAGGAATGGAAGAGCGAGTTTGACAAAGTGGAAAGGGACTCTTTTAGGTGGGTATGCCCATGGTACGAAGGTCAGCAGGGGCAAGATATCATTTATAGTTGTGGTGACTATCCCAATGTTCCTTTGATGGGCCCAAGAGGATGCATATCCTACACGCCTGCCATAGTCTTACGACAGCTTTGTTGGACTCAAACCGTGCCAAGAGAAGAACAACTCGGCGGATGATGTTTCCGGTACGAGGATGGAGAGAATACCAAGTTGTTAGAAAAAGCGGTTAGAAATGCATGGAAAGATGTGAAGATGGCAGGGAGAGCACAATTGGGCCGACCAATCCTAATCATTGTCTCAGAATATGAAGCATGGAGAAAGTCAAGGAAAGGTCTCGTCAACATTCCGGCAGAAAGAACGGAAGATAAAGATTACTCCCCTTTGGTAACTCAAATGACAGAACAACTGAAAGTTCTAGAAGCACAAATGAAGGAAATGGAACAACAAAAGCAAGATGCCGAGTTAAAAATAGCCATTGGCCAGAGGCATTGTGAGAAGTTAGCAAAGGAAAATGAACACTTAAAAGATTTGTGTGCCGATATCTCCACAACCTCAAGAGTCCAGAAGAATATAGACAATGTCTCATCAAGCATCATGGCTAAGGTCCAGAATCTTGAAAGTAAAGTATTGTCCTTGACAACGGAGAGGAATCGGCTAAGAAAAGAAAAGCATCAATTAGAAGAAAAAGTCATCCACTAAGAAGGTATGAGAAATTCATTGGAGGTGGAGGTTGATCGACAAAGGGGAGTCAATAGCAACTTACATAAGTAAATTTATGCACAAAGTAGGATGACTGATGAATTGGTACAAAAGGTCAAAGAACTGAATATCCTAATGGTCAAAATCAAGAAGCAGTACGATTTATGGTGGACCTCGGCAAAGCATTATCATGATCACGTGGTTCAAGCAACGAATGCCGTAAAATGGTGGAGAGAAGAAGAGCGAGAGCGAGGGATAGATATTGACATATGGAAAAAGAGATATGTGAGCATGAGTTTGGAGCTAAGCCATTGCATTCCGAATTTTGTCCAAAGCTTTGAGAAGGCAGAACAACAAATATGTGCGGACCCTATGCTTCGTCTCCCGTCTGAACTGGACAATTTTATGCAAATGTGTGGAGGGTTTGCTCGAGGGCTAAAAGGAAAGAGACCTAAGCTGTTGACTTTAGGATGAAATGTTGTAACAATGTTGAAAATTATGATTTGACAATGATGTAATCCCAATCTATGTACTGCTTTGAGGAACTTTTAATGAAATCTATTCTTGCCTCTATGATTCATTCGCACTCCAACTCTTACACTTGACTTGCGACGACACCTATCGTGGAGCATGGTCTCCCTTTAGTATGTTGTCGACTACATCTTTGCCTTATAGGATTCTTCCTTCTGCGCAAAGGGTGGGTCAGGATGTCTCAATTCAGAATTCACATTGCTAGTGTGTTTAAGACAACATCTATTGTGGAGAGATGTTTTTCCCCCAGATTTGTTGTCAACTCCATTTCATCTTATGAGCACAATGCTCTCTGTGTGGGATGGAGGGACCATCTCTTGTCAGTCACAAGGTGTTAACTCAAAAATATATATATATATATATATATTAAATAAATAATAACTCCAAAGGTGGTTTTCACTAAAGCTTTTGCTTTTTTCGTCATGTTCTTACTTTTTGTTTTGATCAAAACAGTGTGACTCTTCTGAACAATTGCTCCAAGACACCCTTATTGCACTCGATCACAGGAAAAGGCCATGGCGGGTGAACTAGAAGAAGTCCAAGAGATCAGGGATGAAGTCAGTCAAATCAAGGATCAGATGACTAAGATGATGGAGATCCTACAAGCGATGCAGAAGGAAAAGAACACAGAGGAGAACCCTCCAGCCTCAAACGAAGAACATCCAGCCACACCTCTCATCTCGCCCGGTTTTTCTCAGATTCCTATTCAAGGCTTCAACCAACCAGGGGCCATGATGCCTCTCACTATTTATCCAAGCAACCAAACTCATCTTTCATTTGACCCGAACAATCCCCCATACGGTTTGCCTCGTGGATTTGTGCCACCAACAGCCCCCGGCCCACAAGATGGCATTCAAAACTCCGAACATATCACTCAGACACAAACCCCCACCAATGATGCCGAAATACCACAAACACAAACTGTCAACCCTATAGACGGTAACACCTCGATAGTGACACCTTCTGTCAATCCAAAGCCCCCACAATACACCCTACACTATAGACCCCAGGGGGCTCAAATGATGCCAAACTTTGGTTCCTCCTCCATGCCATATTCATTTCCCCATAATATGTATGGAGAAACTCCAGTGAATCTATCGGGAGGGAATTCCCAATCTAAAGAAAAGTTGGAAATACTAGAGGAAAGATTACGGGCCATTGAAGGGATAAATAGTTATGGTCTTCGGGATGCCTCAGACCTTTGTCTGGTGCCAAATGTTGTAATTCCGCCAAAATTTAAGGTGCCCGATTTTGACAAATATCGAGGAATCACTTGTCCAAAAAACCATTTGACCATGTATGTTAGGAAGATGGCATCATATGCCCAAGATGATAAGCTCTTGATTCACCTCTTGATATGCCCAATCTAGCAGATGCATTCCTGAAGCGCTACAAGTACAATGTTGACGTGGCTCCCGATAGAATGCAACTCCAAAATACGTCAAAAAGGGACGTAGAGACTTTCAAAGAGTATGCACAACGATGGAGGGAACTGGCTGCTCAGGTGGAGACTCCCTTAGCCGAGAAAGAAATCGTAGCAATGTTCATTGATACACTCCAGTTGCCCTTATATGATAGGATGATTGGGAGTGTGTCATCAAACTTTTATGACATGGTCATCATCGATGAGAGAATTGAAAGTGGAATGAGGAATGGTAAGATCACCGAGACTTCAGTAGGGAATGGCACAAAGAAAGCCCCGTTTGTGAAAAAGAAAGAGGGAGAAGCACATGCAGTAACCTTTGAACAAAAGAAACTGAACCAATGAAGACCGAACCAAACACCCGCCTTCCAAGTCCAATACGCCCCATATTATCAACCACCTCCGTATCACCAAGCCAACCAGCCATACATCGCTGCCACCTCACAATTTCCAAATCCTCAACATATGGCTCCTTACCGACCATCATACCCTTCTCAGCCTCAAACACACCCTACCGTGCCACCTCAAATTGTTCAACCCCTAAATCCAAACCCAAACACCATCCAAACAAGACCACCGTATAACTCGGAAAGAAAGCCAGTGCGTTTTGACCCGATACCCATGACCTACACTGAACTATTCCGCCAACTTGTGAGCAAATCCGTGCTAACTCCTATCCCGACAAGACCAATAGACCCTCCTTATCCAAAGTGGTCTGACCCAATTGCTCAATGTGAATATCATGATGGGGCTACAGGTCATTCCACCGAGAGTTGTAAAGCTTTTAAGTTTAAGGTGCAAGACCTGATTAATGCCAAATGGTTGAGCTTTCAGAAGGATGTTCCAAATGTGGTACAGGGTCCAATGCCAAATCATGGGGGTTCGGGAGTCAATGCCATTGAAAGCTTCTTGGAACATACTCTCAAGAGTAAAGTGGCCGATGTTAGGACTCCTATGAGAGTTGTTTTCAGAGAGATGTGCATATGCGGATTGATCCGAATCCCGATCATGGAAGAAAAGGCTCACGATGAAGAGATAAGTTGTGACTTCGATGGGAATATGGGGCATTCGATTGAAGACTGTGTAGAGTTTCGGCTGTAGCGACCTAAAGAAAAGACTCGTTTTCGCTCTTAGAGAGAAGACATGGAGTCGCCACCAACTTTATTTTGTTTCAAGGAACTTGGAAAACCTTTTTAAGAAAAGTATTGGGTCCGGGAGTCGATTATGTCTAGGGAAGGCAGAGAGAATTAACCCCACGGCACCCTAGAACATCCATAAAATGGTTACCCAAAATTAGTTGTGTAAATTATTAGTAACTTTGAGATATTTGTTTTACCTGTTATGAACCTCTTTATTAAAACTACATGAGGTTGAACATGGCACGTAAGTCCACAGAGCAACCTCTAAATCTAAGGGGTTAAACATGACACTTGTCATAGGGCAACCCAAAAAAGGTTGTTTTATTCAAGTGATCATCCTCTATTTTTATGTAAAATAAATAATTTTTATCTCTTGAAGATGGGACAGAAACGTAGAAATGAAACTTTTTACCAACTTACTCAGAATAGAAGCATAGAAAAGTAAGAGTGTCAAGAGAAACTTATTAACAATATCAACGAAAAGAACAAAGTTTACCGAACGGGAGTAGAATAAGAATCACTTTGTTCACTCCCAGTGGTAAGATTTTAAGCTCGAAATCTTTACATTCAATCTCCCTGGGCCCTTCAGTTCTTTCTTCTAAACCACTTCTAATAATAGGGAAGAGAAAAGGAAGCCCAGATTTCTGATCTCTCTTCCTCACAACAAAAACCTCTCCTTCTTTTCTCTTTTCTTTGTATCTTTCCTCTCTATCCCCTTTCTGATCTTTCGTTTTCTCTCAAGAATGGTGTTCTCCCCTCCTTTCTCCTTTCTCACTAAGAAAATATCAGATCATAAGTAGCCCTTCTCCGAAAAATGTTCTCCCCCTCCTTTTTCCTCTCTTTTTCCTCTCCTTTTATAGATGGAGGAGAGGGCTTCTTACCTCTTCTCCGTTGACTTCAAGGTCGGCTTGCACGAATACCCAAGGCTTGGGCCATTTTGAACAGCGGAAAGGAGGGGATTTGATGTGAAGGTTGCACGCTTGAAAAGAGAAAAGAGATTGGGGGGGGGGGGGGTTGAGCAGAAATAGCGTGTGCCCAGACGGGGTGGCATGAGTAGCAAAAAGGTGGTGATTTGATGTGAGGGTTGCACGCTCGAAAAGAGAAAAGCGATAGGGGGTTTTGAGCAGAAATAGCGTGTGCCCAGACGGGGTGGCATGAGTAACAGAAAGGTGGTGATTTGATGTGAGGGTTGCATGCTCGAAAAGGGAAAAGAGAAGGGGGTTTTGAGCATAAATAGCGTGTGCCCAGACAGGGTGGCATGAGTAGCAGAAAGGTGGTGATTTGATGTGAGGGTTGCACGCTTGAAAAGAAAAAGGAGATGGGGGTTTTTGTCTGATGGGTATGAAGGCTTTTTAGGGTTAGGAGTAGGGTTACCAGGTTAAAACAAGGGAGGAGGTAAGGAAGAAGGAGGACCAATGGGTAGAGGAGGAAAAGAGGTCTTGCCTGGTATGTAAAGTGGGTAGGAGGCGTAACTCAGCTTCCTTTCCTTTTTGTTGATTGTCTTTTCTCCTTGTTTTCTTCGTCCTTTCTTCCTTATCTTCTCCTTCTTCTTTCTTTATTCTTTAGCCTTCAGCCTGAAAATAAAGTTGCAGTGGACGGAATCTCTTCGTCCCAACAGAAAATTAGATATGCAAAAGTGGATATACACTGGACGGACCTCCTCCTCCAACAAGAAAAGATAATTGCAGTGGACGGAACCTCCTCGTCCAACAGAAATTAAAGTAATTGAAGTGGACGGAACCCCCTCGTCCAACAGAAATAAAAAGGGACAGGACTGGACGGGACCAATAGCAGGTGCAAAGCAATGGATGGGACTACCCTGTCCATCAGTAAGTGTAAAGCAATGGACGGGAGCACCCCGTCCACTAGCAAGTGGAAAGCAGTGGACGGGACCACCCCGTCCATCAGCAAGTGCAAAGCACTGGACGGGACCACCCCGTCCATCAGCAAGTGCAAGGCACTGGACGGGATCACGCCGTCCAACAACAAGTTAAAGCATTGGACGGGACCACCCCGTCCATCAGCCAGTGGAAAGCAATGGGCGGACCACCCCCAAGCAATGGAAGCGGGACCACCCCGCCCATCGCCAGAAGAAGCAAAGCAGTGGACGGGACCATCCCGTCCATCAGCAAGTGCAAGGCACTAGACGGGATCACCCCGTCCAACAGCAAGTTAAAGCAATGGACGGGACCACCCCGTCCATCAGCAAGTGGAAAGCAATGGACGGGACCACCCCGTCCATCAGCAAGTGGAAAGCAGTGGACGGGATCACCCCGTCCATCAGCAAGTGCAAAGCACTAGACGGGACCACCTCGTCCAACGAGTGAGTCCAATGCAATGGACTGCGTCCAACAGCCGGTCCAATGTAGTGGACTGGACGGGACCACCTTGTCCAACAAGTGAGTCTAATGCAATGGACTGGACTGCGTCCAACAGCCAGTCCAAGGTAGTGGACTCGACGGGACCACCTCGTCCAACAAGTGAGTCCAATGCAATGGACTGGACTGCGTCCAACAGCCAGTCCAAGGTAGTGGACTGGACGGGACCACCTCGTCCAACAAGTGAGTCCAATGCAATGGACTGGGCTGTGTCCAACAGCCAGTCTAATTAAATGGACGGGACCACCCCGTCCAACAAGTGAGTCCAACGCTATGGACGAGACCATCCCGTCCACAGCAAGTCCAAGGTAGTGGACTGGACCGCGTCCAACAGAAAATTAAAGGGGCTGGCCTGGACCGCGTCTAACAGCAGGTCCAACGCAATGGACGAGACCATCCCGTCCACAGCAAGTGCAATGGTCTGGCCTGAACCGCGTCCAACAGCAAATTAATAATGTGATGGACGGGATCTCCCCGTCCAACAGCAAATGTGATGGACTGGAAGGGATCACTCCCTCTTTTCTTCATATTATTAGTCTCCTTGAAACATGCTATCATAAAAATGAAGACGGACAAAAATGGGTGTTCACAGTTGCCCCTCTTTACTTGTTGCATGGTAGAAGACATGATTAGTCGTGACTTTTCATGTATTGTAGTAATAAACAAGTAAAGAAAAATGGACACATATTTTGTCCAAAAAAACATGAGGAGCTCAGAAGAAAACCTTACAGTTTGAAAACAGAATTGCAGTGGACGGAAACTCCCCGTCCACAGGAGGGTAAATATGCAGCGAGCCTTAGAGCTTGAAAACATGCAATGGACGGAACCTCTTCGTCCAACAACAAATTAAATGTGCAATGGATGGAACCTACTCGTCCATCAGAACAGTAAACATGCAATGGACGGAACCTCTTCGTCCAACAGAAAAGTAAATGCAATGGACGGAACCTCCTCATCCAACAGAAAAGTAAACATGCAATGGACGGAACCTCTTCGTCCAACAGAAAAGTAAATGTGATGGACGGAATCTCCTCGTCCAACAGAGATAAAAAGCAATGGACGGAACCTCCTCGTCCAACAGAAAAGTAAATGCAATGGACGGAACCTCCTCGTCCAACAGAAAAGTAAATGCGATGGACGGAACCTCCTCGTCCAACAGAAAAGTAAACATGCAATGGACGGAACCTCTTCGTCCCACAGAAAAGTAAATGTGATGGACAGAACCTCCTCGTCCAACAGAAATAAAAAGCAATGGACAGAACCTCCTAGTCCAACAGAAAAGTAAATGCAATGGGCGGAACCTCCTCGTCCAACAGAAAAGTAAATGCGATGGATGGAACCTCCTCGTCCAACAGAAATAAAAAGCAATGGACGGAACCTCCTCGTCCAACAGAAATAAAAAGCAATGGACGGAACCTCCTCGTCCAACAGAAAAGTAAATGCAATGAACCTACTCGTCCAACAGAAATAAAAAGCAATGGACGAAACCTCCTCATCCAACAGAAAAGTAAATGCAATGGACGGAACCTCCTCGTCCAACAGAAAAGTCCGTCCAACAGAAAAGTAAATGCAATGGACGGAACCCCCTCGTCCAACAGAAAAGTAAATATGCAATGAGCCTTAGAGCTCGAAAATAAAGGTGCGGTGAGCCTCAGAGCTCGAAAATAAATAATCAGTGATCTGAAACAAATGAGAATCCCTTCCTTTTGAGGCCAAAGGAACTAATTGCTCCCTGGAAAAACTTCGACCAACCAAACCCTTGTTCATCGGCCACTCTGGGACAAGGCATCACTCATTCTTTTAACATTGGTCACCCAAGAGTCTGATAAACTCCAGATCTTGGCTCCTGTTTCTGATTCCTCAAACACACCTTCTTCGATCATTCCTTAACAATTTTGCCCCAGTATACTCAGTCGGATAAAATTGCCCCGGTGTGGTGAGTGCTTGCAGAAGTGTTGGACCATATCCTCCTCCTAGGCTGTCTTTGCAGGTTTTCAGTCTAAGGTTTCTTTGCCCTAACTTTTGCCTAGGTTGCCCTTTCGGGTTTTCCACCTAGCGGGCCTTTGCTTTTCTTTTGTTTTTATTGTGTTTTGCCCTAACTTTTGCCTAGGCTGCCCTTTCGGGTTTTCAACCTAGCGGGTCTTTTCTTTTCTTTTGTTTTCATTGTCTTTTGCCCTAACTTTTGCCTAAGTTGTCCTTTCAGGTTTTCAACCTAGCGGGCCTTCAAGCGTAGAATTTTTTCACAGCATCAGAGTTTACTGGCCTTGGTAACTCTTCCCCATCCATGTTTTGCAGAATCAAAGCACCTCCCGAGAATGCTTGTTTGACAATATAAGGGCCTTCATAATTTGGTGCCCATTTTCCTCGGGCATCCTCTTGGCTAGGGAGGATTTTCTTTAAAACCAGGTCTCCCGCACGAAACTCTCTAGGATTAACCTTTTTATTGAAAGCTCTTGCCATTCTGTTTTGATACAATTGCCCGTGACAGATAGCTGCCAACCTTTTCTCTTCTATCATGTTCAACTGCTCATATCGAGTTTTCACCCACTCAAACTCTTCTAAGTCTGCTTCCATCAAGACTCTTAGCGAAGAGAGTTATACTTCGATAGGTGAGACAACCTCCATCCCATACACCAGAGAGAAAGGAGTTGCCCCAGTGCTTGATCGTATGTTAGTCCGATAAGCATGTAGAGTATATGGCAGCATTTCGTGCCAGTCGTTATAGTTTACGACCATCTTAGCAATGATCTTCTTGATATTTTTGTTTGCTGCTTCAACTGCACCATTCATTTGAGGCCTATAAGGAGCCAAATTGTGGTGTTTGATTTTGAAACCATCGCAAAACTTTTGAATCTCGGTACCATTAAGATTAGCAGCATTATCTGTGATTATCCTCTCTGGGATCCCGTATCTACAGACAATGTCCTTCTTGAGGAATTTGAGAAACACCCTTTGAGTTATGCTGGCATATGAAGCAGCTTCTACCCATTTAGTGAAATAGTCTATCGCCACCAGAATGAAACAATGACCATTGAAAGCCTTGGGATTGATGGGACCGATGACATCTATTCCCGACATCGAAAAAGGCCATGGGGATGCTAAACTGTGGAGTGGAAATGCAGGTGCATTAACCCGATCTGCATGCATCTGGCATTTCTGGCATTTACGAACATGCTCCACACAATCTGACTCCATAGTAGACCAATAATAGCCACTTCTCAAGATCTTCCTAGCCATCATGTGACCATTGGCATGAGTCTCACAGATTCCTTCATGAACTTCAATCATGATCCATTTAGCTTCGCGAGCATCCACACATCTGAGTAGGGTACCATCATATCCTCTTTTGTACAAGACTTCCTTGTTTAAGAAAAAGGCCATGGCCAGTCTTCGGATGGTCTTTTTATTTACTTCGCTTGCCTCCACCGGGTATTCCTTGGTCTGGATATATCACTTGATATCATGATACCAAGGCTTACCATCAGGTTCTCCTTCCACATGAGCACAAGATGCGCTCACTTCATCTTGCACTCTAATTTGGATGGGTTGGACATTGACATGGATATCCAACTTGGTCATGGCAGCTAGTGTGGCCAAAGCATCAGCAAATTGATTCTTGTCTCGACTTAAATGCGAGAAACTAATCTCATCGAACTTTGCAATCAATTGAGTCAAGTATTTCTGATACGGGATCAACTTGGAGTCCTTGGTCTGCCACTCACCATTGACTTGATAGATGATTAAAGCTGAATCCCCGAAGACTTTCAACTGCTTTATACCCAGTTCAAGTGCCATTTGCAATCCACCAGCACATGCTTCGTATTCTGCAATATTATTTGTACTTTCGAATTTCAGTTTTACGGCCATTGGGTATTGCCTGCCACTTGGTGAGATAATCACTGCTCCTATACCACTGCCATGCATGTTGACTGCTCCATCAAAATACATTTTCCACACATTTTCCTGTTCTTCATCTTCCTCAAGGGACATTACCTCTCCATCCGGAAACTCAGAATTGACAGGCCATCCATCCTCAATAGGATTCTCTGCTAAATGGTCAGCAATCACACTTCCTTTGATGGACTTCTGGGTCACATATTTGATGTCAAATTCTGACAATATCACTTGCCACTTCGAAACCCTTAAGGAGATATAAGGATTTTCGAAGATATACTTCAAAGGATCCATTCGAGAAATTAGCCAAGTGGTGTGATATAACATGTACTGTCGGAGTTTTCTGGAGGCCCATACTAGTGCACAACAAGTCTTCTCGATTGCCATATAACGAGCCTCACAGGCGTTAAACTTCTTGCTCAGATAATTCTCCTTCCTGCCAGATTCATCATGTTGTCCTAGCATTGCCCCCATTGAGGTTGGCAATATGGTAAGGTAGAGTAATAATGGCCGACCTTGGGTAGGTGGTACCAACACTGGGGGATTCAGTAGATATGCCTTTATCTTATCAAAGGCTTCTTGACAGTCATCATCCCATCTTCCTGGATTATTCTTCCTGAGGAGTTTGAAGATTGGTTCACATGTGCTAGTCAGATTTGCAATGAAGCGCGCAATGTAGTTCAATCTTCCAAGAAAACCCCTTACTTCTCGCTCGTTCTTAGGTGCTGGCATATCGCGTATTGCTTCCACCTTGTTTGGGTCCACCTTTATTCCTTCTCTACTGACAACAAAGCCAAGTAAGTTCCCTGCGGATGCACCGAAAGCACATTTTGCAGGGTTGAGGCGTAACTTGTACTTTCTTAGTCGTTCGAACAATTTTCTCAAAACTGCCACATGGCTTTCTCCTTCCTTGGACTTGGCCACTATGTCATCAACGTATACCTCAACCTCCTTATGCATCATATCATGGAACAATGCCACCGTAGCACGTTGGTAAGTGCCCCCAGCGTTCTTTAATCCGAAAGGCATCACCTTGTAACAAAAAGTTCCCCAAGGAGTGATAAAAGTTGTCTTTTCTTTATCTTCATTGTCCATGAGGATCTGATTGTACCCAGAATACCCGTCCATGAAAGAGAACCTGTGACTTCTGGCTGTATTGTCTACAAGGACATCAATATGAGGTAAGGGAAATCATCCTTTGGACTGGCTTTATTTAGGTCTCGGTAGTCCATGCACATTCTGACCCTTCCATCCTTCTTTGGTACCGGGACAATATTAGCTACCTATTCCGGGTGTCTAGCTACTTCCCGAAAGCTAGCCTCCAACTGCTTGGTCACTTCTTCCATGATCTTCAGCGACATCTCAGGAAGCATTCTCCTTAATTTTTGCTTCTTTGGAGCAACATCTGGGTATAAGGGAATTTTATGCGTTGCTATCTCAGGATCTAAACCTAGCATATCTCTGTAGGACCATGCAAAAACATCCAGATATTCTTTGAATAGTGCAATCATTTCTTCTCGCTCTGGGTTATCCATTATTTTCAACTCCTTCTTATCTTCCTCCGTTCCCATATTGATCACTTGTGCAACCTCATCATTCGAGCTAATCCCTTCCTCTGACCGTTTCACCACTTTTATGAATTCTTCAATGTCTTCTTCCTCCTCATCGGATTCAAGATTGTATTCATCAGCGGCCGCGAGGGAATCAATAAATGAGCTTTCAAAGTTTCTCTCCTGAGGTAAATCTTTAGTGGAAGAAGTATTCCTGGAAGAAAAAGTCAGGAATAGGAGAAGTATAGGCAAGTGTTTTATTTATGACAGAAAATCTTAAACAAAATAAATAAATGAAAGAGAGAAAAGAAATGATGGAATCAAAAGGAAAACACCAGACAAAGTGTTACATTCTCAGTCATGTCTCAAAGCAAGTAAACATCAGTTCTTAATTAGTACAATAAGATAATTACTTCATGGAAATAACATCAACAAACGGTTCAGATCGCCAATTGTTGAGAACTTCATCTACTTCAGAGTTTAAGTTTCTACCTTCCTCAGGCATACGGGCAGCCATCCTGGTCCGAGATCTGGTATCGTAAACTCGGGTTTGATTAGTCTCACCTTTCCTAGGTCGCGCAATAGTTCCCGAATCCTCAGAAGGATGTGACTCTGTAAAGCATCCTAGAATCTCATTAGTAAACCCAAATTTTTTGTGTATGTGTATGTATGCATGTGAAAGTTAACATCCTTTGTTTGATCGCGAAAGTACTCTCAGGAAGACTGTCGTATACACCAATAGCAAGAAAACTCATCCTGCAATCAAATCTAGTGGTATGGTTCCCTCTAGTTTGAATGCAGTTGGTGTCAAGCCCAAGGGAGAATCTACTCCTCGATGGGCCACACCCGTACTAGCAACGTCCTTATTTTTACACAGAAAACACGTCGTTTTTAGGGTAAAAATATAGTTGATGACGTATCTAGGGGAGAATGCGCTCCTCGATAGATATCATCTAAAAAATGCTCACAGATACAGATTAAAACTTCCACTTCATTATAAATATTTCGATACAAATCATGGGTCTTTGATCAAAAAAGTACGTTGATGGTTTCATCCTTCTCCAAGGTCTGCAAAGTTCTATGTTAAGAGTCTCATCTTCTTTTTCTTGAGTCCTCTGGTAAGTTTCCCAAAATGATTGAAGAACTCGGTAACCTTCGGTGGAAGTTGAAGGAAATGGTTCACACGCATGTGGATGGATGCCTCTTCAAACCGCTCCACCAGCTGGGAAGTGTGATATTGGAGCTCATCCATCACGTCCTCGTATTTTCTCTTCCATGCTTCCTTTTCATTCATTATATCTTTCACCTCCAATTTCCATCCCTTTACCCATTCTGCGTGACGTTGAGCTTCAACCCTTTCAGAGTCTTTTACCTTGTTTCTGAGCCAATCTTTTCTCATGTTGGCTTCTGCCAGTAGCTCACGATACTTGGCTGCTTCGTTCCATCCTCGATCAGAGTACACTTCTGTTTGGGCTAAGGATTCCTGCAGGGATTAAACCCTCTCTTCTAGTATCTGTATCGTTTCAATGTGATCCCCTACACTTGTCTCAAGCTCTTTTTTATTCTTTTGAAGCTTGACAAGCATCTCCTCTCGACATCCTATTTTTTCCAGCAGCTCCTGAATTTCTGCTTCTTTGTCTTTTCTTGCCCTTTTCATCTGATTCGGGGCTTCATTAGCACACTTATTCTTCAAATGCTCAATTTGTAAACTCAGCTTCTACACTTGTCTTTGGACCGTGATAATGGTTACTTCGGCAGCTTGGTCTTTCTCATCAAAAACCCTCATTTGAGCTTTTAAAACTTCGATCTCTTTCAACATTTGATCTTTAGTTAGGGGATTGTTTTCTTTATGGAGAGGGGATGTAGGTCTTGGAGGAAGACCTCTTCTTGCCTCTCTCCATACCTCATATCTTTTTGTGTGAGCTATGACTCGCCTTCCTAATTCCTCCGGTCCTTTTATACGAATGTCATTCCATGCTGACCTTACTGCTATCGTTTGGCTCTTGATGCCTTCACCTTCTTGGTATAGGAAGAATATTCCCTCGAGCAGTTCTTTGGGGAGTTCATCCTGCGTCCACTTGAGTTGACGCATTACCAAAGCTGGTGAGTACGATACACAACCTCTGGGACCCATCAACGGCACGTTTGACAAACTTCCACAGCTGAATACAACTGAATCTCCGTTATACCTTGGGCACATCCAACTAAATGATCGCAAGTCGATCTGATCAAACTCTTGCTTCCACTCATATAACTTACGTGACTTTAGTTACATGCGAGTGAATCCTTTCAGCGGGTCATCTGCTCTATCAATTTTATCACGAGCGTACAAGTGAGTCATGATCCAGACATACAATATGGATGCACAACATCGCAGTTTGCCTTGTTGATTCTGATGACAAACCTGTAGGGAGATGAAAGTTTCAGCTAAGATAGCAGGGACCGGGTTCACACCATATTCTTCGACCCTATAGAAAACATCCACGGCTGACTGATCAATCAGATCTGGTACAAAAGGAAAGAGCACCAACCCATATATCATGAGGGTTAGTACTTTGTTGAAAGTAACCCATCGTTGTTGCTGGCCCAGCTTGTTGAGATATACCTCCAAAAACCGCCTCTTCAACCCTTTGGTGGTTCCCTTTTCTGTTTTCTCTATCTGTTCCGGTTGAAGCTCCAACGGACTTGCTATCTTCCAATCTGTTACATATTGGCCACAATACATGTAGAAGCGAGTCTTCTTTTGAATGGGCAGTCTTAGCATATAAGCATACTCTTCCATGGTTGGAGTGATGTCCAAGTTAGGCAATTCAAAACACCTCAAAGTTGAGTTCCAATATTGGGCCAATGCACTCAGAGCGGGAGCTTCCACTAGAACACGCAACAGGTCTAATATTCTACCATACTTGCTGGCAAAGTTTGAGCGTGCTTTTGCTGGCATTTTCTGGCCGAGCTCACATAGTCTCTTCACGTCATTAAGTGTCACATCGATCTTGATATTTTTCTTGGAACAACTCTCGTTGCTAGTACTCTTTTCCGAACCAAACTTTTCCATGGTTCTTGCTATAAGGTGAATACCAAAATATTCCAACAAAGGGACACAACGAAAAAAAATGAGTATAGTGAAACAAATATATCTTGCATAATTCATGTTTCATGGACCCAATGGGGTTGAAAACCCTGATGGGTATGCATTACCTTCATTATGACATAACGCCTATTAGGTGTGCAATAATATTCGAATATGTCATTCAGGTTTGGGGCAGTAATGTGATGCCCCTAGTTTTATGAATATTCACGATGAGCATGCATGACAATTTATACTTATGATGATAGAGGAGGGAAAGAAAGTACGCCCCCTTTTGCCCTAAGCCGGGTAAAACCTAAGGATGCACACGCCTTAAGGTTAAGACCCTAAACAGGTTGGCCACTAGGTTTATTCTATTAGTGAGAGTTGGGACGGGTTTAGACCTCTAAAAGTCATGGTCCCCATATTGCCCTCATAAGAGTATGATTCATGAATCTAGCCACAAGTAGGGATAAACCCTCTCAATATGACTATTCCACGACCTCATGTACAATCCAAGTGGTGAACTGACCAGTATTAGGGAGTACAAGACCTCTTCAATAACAACTTCAGAGCACCGCCTAATCCTTGGGGTTTTGAGCAAGCTCGGGTATAGAGCTAAGTGTGTCTGCAATATGTGATAGTGATGTGTGTGAAAGGGGGCATACAAACCTGTAACACTTAAAAGTAAAAATAAAAAGCGAAGACAAGAAAAACCTGCAAAACACAAACATAGATACATATAAAAAGGTTATAAGTCCTCTATCCTATTGTTAAAACATGGGAAAAGAAAAAAAAAAAGGAGGAAACAAAATCATTGTTAGTGCAACATATATAATAATAACGTGAGTTAAAACGCATGCACCACTATCTCTTCTTATTAAATAGGAGGAAAAATCCAACCAAAAGGACAATCCAAACAAACAGCACTGCAAATAAAACATTTTTGGTTTTTTCATTTAATTGTTGCAAGGAGAAAAAATGGTAGGATACAGCCATAAAAGGTAAAATAAGCTACAAGTTACTAAAAATTTGCAAAACCAAATTTTATGGGCTTGACTCTCTTAAAAGAAATCCCCAGTGGAGTCGCCATCTGTAACGACCTAAAGAAAAGACTCGTTTTCGCTCTTAGAGAGAAGACATGGAGTCGCCACCAACTTTATTTTGTTTCAAGGAAGTTGGAAAACCTTTTTAAGAAAAGTATTGGGCTCAGGAGTCGATTATGTCTAGGGAAGGCATGGAGACTTAACCCCACGGCACCCAAGAACATCCATAAAATGGTTACCCAAAATTAGTTGTGTAAATTATTAGTAACTTTGAGATATTTGTTTTACCCGTTATAAACCTCTTTATTAAAACTACATGAGGTTGAACATGGAACGTAAGTCCACAGAGCAACCTCTAAATCTGAGTAGTTAAACATGACATTTGTCATAGGGCAACCCAAAAAAGGTTGTTTTAATCAAGTGATCATCCTCTATTTTTATGTAAAATAAATAATTTTTATCTCTTGAAGATGGGACAGAAAAGTAGAAATGAAACTTTTTACCAACTTACTCAGAGAACAGAAGCATAGAAAAGTAAGAGTGTCAAGAGAAATTTATTAACAATATCAACAAAAAGAACAAAGTTTACCGAACGGGAGTAGAATAAGAATCACTTTGTTCACTCCCAGTGGTAAGATTGTAAGTTCGAAATCTTTACATTCAATCTCCCTGGCCCCTTCAGCTCTTCCTTCTTAACCATTTCTAATAATAGGGAAGAGAAAAGGAAGCCCAGATTTCTGATCTCTCTTCCTCACAACAAAAATCTCTCCTTCTTTTCTCTTTTCTTTGTATCTTTCCTCTCTATCCCCTTTATGATTTTCGTTTTCTCTCAAGAACGGTGTTCTCCCCTCCTTTCTCCTTTTTCACTAAGAAAATATCAGATCATAAGTAGTCCTTCTCCGAAAAATGTTCTCCCCATCCTTTTTCCTCTCCTTTTATAGACGGAGGAGAGGGCTTCTTGCTTCTTCTCCGTTGACTTCAAGGTCGGCTTGAACGAATACCCAAGGCTTGGGCCATTCTGAACAGCGGAAAGGAGGGGATTTGATGTGAAGGTTGCACGCTTGAAAAGAGAAAAGAGATGGGGGGTGAGCAGAAATAGCGTGTGCCCAGACGGGGTGGCATGAGTAGCAAAAAGGTGGTGATTTGATGTGAGGGTTGCACGCTCGAAAAGAGAAAAGAGATGGGGGTTTTTGAGCAGAAATAGCGTGTGCCCAGACAGGGTGGCATGAGTAGCAGAAAGGTGGTGATTTGATGTGAGGGTTGCACGCTCGAAAAGAGAAAAGAGATGGGGGGTTTTGAGCAGAAATAGCGTGTGCCCAGACGGGGTGGCATGAGTAACAGAAAGGTGGTGATTTGATGGGAGGGCTGCAAGCTTGAAAAGAGAAAGGAGATGAGGTTTTTTGTCTGATGGGTTGGAAGGCTTTTTAGGGTTAGGAGTAGGGTTACCAGGTTAAAACAAGGGAGGAAGTAAGGAAGAAGGAGGACCAATGGGTAGAGGAGGAAAAGAGGTCTTGCCTGGTATGTAAAGTGGGTAGGAGGCGTAACTCAGCTTCCTTTCCTTTTTGTTGATTGTCTTTTCTCCTTGTTTTCTTCGTCCTTTCTTACTTATCTTCTCCTTCTTCTTTCTTTATTCTTTAGCCTTCAGCCTGAAAATAAAGTTGCAGTGGACGGAATCTCTTCATCCCAACAGAAAATTAGATATGCAAAAGTGGATATACACTGGACGGACCTCCTCGTCCAGTAAGAAAAGATAATTGCAGTGGACGGAACCTCCTCGTCCAACAGAAAATAAAGTAATTGAAGTGGACGGAACCCCCTCGTCCCAACAAAAAAAAAGGACAGGATCGGACTGGACCAACACCAACAATAGTGCAAAGCAATGGACGGGACTACCCTGTCCATCAGCAAGTGTAAAGCAATTGACAGGAGCACCCCGTCCATCAGCAAGTGGAAAGCAGTGGATGGGACCAGCCCGTCCATCAGCAAGTGGAAAGCAATGGACGGGACCACCCCGTCCATCAACAAGTGGAAAGCAGTGGACGGGACCACCCCCCCGTCCATCAGCAAGTGCAAAGCACTGGACGGGACCACCCCGTCCATCAGCAAGTGCAAGGCACTGGACGGGATCACTCCGTCCAACAGCAAGTTAAAGCAATGGACGGGACCACCCCGTCCATCAGCAAGTGGAAAGCAATGGACGGGATCACCCCGTCCATCATCAAGTGCAAAGCACTGGACGGGACCACCTCATCGAACGAGTGACTCCAATGCAATGGACTGCGTCCAACAGCCGGTCCAATGTAGTGGACTGGACGGGACAACCTTGTCCAACAAGTGAGTCTAATGCAATGGACTGGACTGCGTCCAACAGCCAGTCCAAGGTAGTGGACTGGACGGGACCACCTCGTCCAACAAGTGAGTCCAATGCAATGGACTGGACTGCGTCCAACAGTCAGTCCAAGGTAGTGGACTGGACGGGACCACCTCGTCCAACAAGTGAGTCCAATGCAATGGATCGGATCAATCAACAGGAGGGGGGGGGGGACCATCGTAAAGTGAGTCAATGAATGGACCCAACCCCGATCTAATGAAATGGACGGGACCACCCCGTCCAACAAGTGAGTCCAACGCAATGGACGAGACCATCCCGTCCACAGCAAGTACAAGGTAGTGGACTGGACCGCGTCCAATAGTAAATTAAAGAGGCTGGCCTGGACCGCGTCTAACAGCAGGTCCAACGCAATGGACGAGACCATCCCGTCCACAGCAAGTGCAATGGTCTGGCCTGAACCGCGTCCAACAGCAAATTAATAATGTGATGGACGGGATCTCCCGGTCCAACAGCAAATGTGATGGACTGGAAGGGATCACTCCCTCTTTTCTTCATATTATTAGTCTCCTTGAAACATGCTATCATAAAAATGAAGACGGGACTACTGTGGTTACCAACATTTCAGGAATTGGTGGAATGACTAGGAGTGGTCGCATTTGCACTTTAGAGGTATTGCGAAGGGAGGAAACAGAAAAGGAAAGAAAGTATCGCAAGGGGAAAGAGAAGGTGGAAGGAATTCTAGATGACAAGGAAGCAAATGGGGGTGAGAATAAAAAGGAGGTATATGATGAAGAAGTCGGTGAATTCTTGAAGTTCATCAAGCAGAGTGAATATAGGGTTGTGGATCAGTTAAATTGAACTCCGGCTCGGATATCTCTTTTGTCTCTATTGATGAATTGAGCCACATAGGAGAGTACCGATGAAGGTGTTGAATCAAGCTCATGTCTCCCATGACATCACAGTTGATAAGCTCGATAACATTGTAGGTAACATAGTCGCTGATAATTATGTCACTTTCACCGATGATGAAATACCAGCTGAAGGTATCGGGCACAACAAGGCATTGCACGTTTTTGTGAAGTGTAGAGATCATGCCATGGCTAGGGTTCTCATTGATAATGGCTCTTCTTTGAATGTAATGCCAAAGTCAACAGTGGCAAAGTTACCTTTCGATGGAACTCATATGAAGCCAAGCACAATACTTGTAAGAGCTTTCGATGGCACACGAAGGGAAGTCATGGGAAAAATCGAATTGCCCATTCAGATTGGCCCTTGCACCTTTGAAATACTCTTCCAGGTAATGGACATCACACCAACTTACAGCTGTCTCTTAGGACGACCATGGATCCATTCGTCTGGAGCTGTACCTTCCACGTTGCACCAGAAGGTGAAGTTCATTGTTGATAGTAAGTTGATAATTGTTTCTGGAGAGGAGGATATGTTAGTAAGTAAGCCATCAACAACCCCTTACATTGAAGCTGTCGAGGAAGCTCTCGAGACCGCCTTCCAGTCGCTTGAAATTGCCAATGCCACTTATGTTGGGGAGGGAGCTCCACTCTTAAAACCTCAGTCATCTAAAGCATCCATTATGATGGCCAAGGTTATGCTCGAAGGAGGATACCAACTTGGAAGCGGTTTGGGGAAGAATAGCCAAGGTGTAGCTGACATCCTCATACTCACTGAGAACAAGGACAGGTTTGGGTTTGGATACAAACCCACCAAGGTCGACAAGATGAGGGTTATAGAAGAAAAGAAAAGAAAGAGGTTGGCTCGGCTGGAAAATTGTGAATACGAAGCAGAAAGGGTTCCCATCTATGACGTTCGACAGAGCTTCCGAAGCATAGGGTTTGCATTCCTGGACCAAGCAGCAGCTATTGAAGATGATTATCCCGCCAATCATGGTGTCAATCTGGTGTATCCATGCTCTCCAGATACATAGCTCAACAATTGGGAGATCATTGAGTTCCCCAAGACCATAGAGTCTTTTTTAAAGTAATTCTGTAATGCTTATCCTTTAGCTCTGCCCAAGGCTTTAGGAATTTTGCTGTAATGGGCTTACTTGTTTCTGTTTCAGTTTTACTTATCAATAAATGCATGCATTCAGTATCTTGTGTTGTTATCTCTCTTTTTTTTTACTTTCGTTTTTGTTCACCATTCCTCACCAATAAATGCAGTTTCTCGTCTTTAACCTTTATTCATTCATCTCTCCCTGATAACTACCAAAATGCAGATCTAAAAGTGATTCTCTTGAAAATGACAGTGTTAGTAACTCAGCATACAATTTTGACTATCCCATTGATCATGCTGAAGAGGTTGTTGATGATGACGGAGAAGTTCCTCTTGAACTATTGAGATTGGTAGAACAAGAAGCCAGGGAAATTCGACCCCATGAAGAGCCGAGTGAACTAATCAATTTGGGAACCAAAGATGATAAAAAAGAGGTCAAGATTGGCATTTCCCTGAAAGAAAAGGAGTGAAGTAGGCTGATCAAGTTGTTGATGGAATATAAAGATGTTTTCGCATGGTCATACCAAGACATGCCAGGGTTAGAGCCTAGTGTAGCAGAACACGGGCTACCATTAAAGCCGGAGTGTCCTCCAGTAAAACAGAAGCTACGAAGGATGAAAGCGGAAATGTCCTTAAAGATCAAGGATGAGGTCAAGAAGCAACTGGATGCAGGTTTCCTAGAAGTCGTGAAGTACCCTCAATGGGTTGCTAATATTGTTCATGTTCCTAAGAAAGATGGAAAGGTTCGGATGTGTGTTGACTATCGAGATCTGAACAGAGCTAGCCCGAAAGATGACTTTCCTCTGGCACACATTGATGTTCTTGTAGACAATAATGCTCAACATGCATTATTCTCTTTCATGGATGAATTCTCGGGATATAATCAGATCAAGATGGCTCCCAAAGATATGGAGAAGACCACGTTTGTCACTTTGTGGGGAACCTTTTGCTACAAGGTTATGACCTTTGGCTTGAAAAATGCGGGGCAACATATCAGCAGGCTATGGTGGCTCTATTCCATGACATGATGCATAAGGAGATAGAAGTTTATGTAGATGACATGATTGCCAAGTCCAGATCCGAAGACGACCATGTTGATAATCTACAGAAACTTTTTGAGCAGTTAAGAAAGTTTAAGCTCCGATTGAATCCATCCAAATGCACTTTTGGAGTGAAATCAGGCAAGCTTCTGGGGTTCATTGTTAGTCAAAGAGGAATAGAGGTTGATCTTGAAAAGATTCGAGCAATCATCGACATGCCAGCACCTCAAACGGAGAAGGAAGTTCGTGGGTTTTTAGGAAGATTGAACTACATTGCCCGGTTCATCTCCCAACTAACCGCGACATGTGAACCAATATTTAAATTGCTGCATAAAAATCAAGCTGTGACATGGAATGAAGATTGTCAAAAAGCCTTTGAGAAGATCAAACAATACCTACGGGAGCCTCCGGTCTTGGTTCCCCTAGTGCCAGGAAGACCTCTCATCTTGTACTTGACTGTGTTAGATGAATCAATGGGTTGCGTATTGGGGCAACACGATGAGTCAGGAAAGAAGGAACATGCCATCCATTATCTAAGTAAGAAATTCACCAATTGCGAATCCAACTACTCACTGCTAGAACGTACTTGTTGTGCCTTGGCTTGGGCGGCTCGCCGTTTGAGGCATTACATGTTGTGTTACACTACCTGGTTGGTGTCCAAAATGGATCCGATCAAGTATATCTTTGATAAGCCTGCTCTGACTGGAAGAATTGCTCGCTGGCAAGTCCTGCTATCAGAATATGACATTGTCTATGTCACCTAAAAATCAATAAAAGGGAGTGCTCTTGCAGAATATCTAGCCAATCAGCCGGTAGAAGATTATGGATCGATGCAATGTGATTTTCCAGATGAAGATATAATGGCTTTGTTTGATCGCGAACAATCACCAGAAAAAGAAAAGTGGACCTTGTTATTTGACGGAGCTTCCAATGCATTGGGACATGGAATTGGGGCAATACTAATCTCACTGGAAAATGATTATTTCCCTGTCACTGCAAGGCTTTGCTTTGATTGTACAAACAATATAGCTGAATATGAAGCTTGTGCGCTCGGGATCCTGGCAGCGATAGAATCAAAGGCAAAGATACTGGAGGTATATGGGGACTCTGCATTAGCCATCCACCAGCTTAGAGGGGAATGGGAAACCCGAGATGCCAAGTTAATCCCGTACCATGATTACATCAAAGGTTTGATTGAGCAGTTTGATGAAGTCAGATTTCATCATATTCCCCGAGAAGATAACCAATTAGCTGACGTGTTGTCTACCTTGTCCTCGATGTTCAAAGTAAGTGACAAGAGGAACTTACCACTCATCAAAGTGGAAAGTCATGATCATCCTGCATATTGTCAAGTGATAGAGGAAGAGTCTGATCAAAAACCGTGGTACCATGACATCAAATGCTTCATCCAAAGAAGGGAATACCCTCGGGCACTTCAAAAAATGACAAAAGAACTCTAAGAAGACTTGCAGTGGGTTTCTATTTAGATGGAGGTATTCTCTACAAAAGAAATCATGACATGGTGTTGTTGAGGTGCGTTGACGCAAAAGAAGCTAATCGGATAATTGAGGAGGTACATGAAGGATCTTTTGGAACACACGCGAGCGGTCATGCAATGGCCAGGAAAATCTTGAGGGTTGGCCAATACTGGTTGACAATGGAGGCTGATTGCTTTAATTATGCGAAGAAGTGCCATAAGTGTTAAATATATGCTGATAAGGTTCATGCACTGCCAGCTCCCTTGAATGTCATGTCGGCACGCTGGCCGTTCTCAATGTGGGGAATGGATGTGATCGGGCCAATCGAACCAAAAGCCTTAAATGGGCATCGCTTCATTCTTGTTGCCATTGATTATTTCACAAAGTGGGTTGAGGCTGCATCATATCCCAATGTGACCAGGAATGTCGTGATCAAATTTGTAAAAAGAGAATTAATTTGTCGTTATGGGTTGCCGAGTGAGATTATCACTGATAATGCGACCAACTTGAACAACAAGATGATGAAGGAGATGTGCGAAAACTTCAAGATAAAGCATCACAATTCCTCCCCGTACTGCCCAAATATGAACAGGGCAGTTGAGGCCGCTAATAAAAATATCAAGAAGATTGTCCAAAAGATGGTAGTGACGTATAAAGATTGGCGCGAGATGTTGCCTTTTGCTTTGCACGGCTATCGTACCTCTATTCGCACCTCGACAGGGGCAACGCCATATTCTTTAGTGTATGGGATGGAGGCAGTGCTCCCGATTGAAGTAGAGATCCCCTCATTAAGGGTACTGAGAGAAGCAGAACTGGAAGAAGCTGAGTGGGTTCAGGATCGACTAGACCAATTGAACCTCATCAAAGAGAAGAGATTAGCAGCACTGTGTCACGGTCAATTGTACCAGAAAAGATTGATGAGTGCTTACGAGAGGAAAGTATGCCCCCGGCAGTTTCGGTTATGTAATGCCTTAACTGAGTGTCTCAAAAGAAAACACAAGATATCCACATTACAATGATAGTCATATAAATAGTCTTAACATAATCGTCACACATAACCTTACAAACTAAAAAAAAATCAAAAGAAAATCATTACACAAGCAACTACTCTCGGACTTCATTTAATCAGTTTATGAAGCCGACGGTTACATATTAAGGCTCCCATGAAACATATTGAGTTAAAGAAATTCCTTCTTTATCTCCTTAATCCTTCGAAGGACCTAAACCTGCTTATCTGAAACAATAGAGAGCCTAGTGAGAAAAATAATTCTCAGTGAGCTTTGCTTCAAGCAAGGATATACATACATATATAAACAAATAAATTCAAATAAACAACCCAAAATGAGTATGAGCATGGGCACTTTAACTTAAAACATTTACTAGATAACTTCAAGTGTGAGGGACTTGTAGTATTCTAGTTTAATAGATTCTTGATATGGCAGTCAGAGCTCTTTGACAATAATCAGGCGTCCCTTAATTTCTAGTACCATATCCTAGCCTTCAAGAAATTGAAGGACTTACAAAAACATAACTCACCCACAATTACTTATGTGGCCTTAATGGCTAATTTGGTTCTGAAACAATTGTCTCACCAAAATATAGACCATTTTAGATTTTTAATGCCCTGCTATAATTCACTTTATTTTGATTAAGAGAAATAATCCAAACACGGTTAGGACATCAAGAGTGAACTTACAGCAAAAACCTAAGCCATCAATTCAATAAAACTTAATTTATCACAATTTGGAGGATAATGACTAAAGTTACCATTCCCACCATTTATTCCACAGTCTGAACTTCTAATCCCAAACAGTTAGGAGTTCATACAACACTAGTCAAAACTAAGCATGTCGACAATACATTATAACCAATCTCAAGTGTCCAAAACCAAGAAGGATCATGCAAAAATTCAAGTGTTATCAAATTTGAAAACTAGTAGCTGAATTTTCAATAAATTGAAATGGAGATTCCTACACCAATACCAACTCAAATTCAAAAAATCCAAAGCCTGGGTTGTTACAAATTCTGTCTACTTTCTATTAGCACATGAGTCAACTTAAACCGATATTTGAACAATTTAATACAATTTAAATATTAAGACAGTTCCAGTTCGGAATTATCAGTACAAGCAGCAAATTAAATATCATTTTTATCATTCAATACTTAATGAAATTGAATCGTTCCAAAGCCTATATTGTTAAAAATTCTATCTATTTTCTATTAAAGCAGTAATAAAGTCAATCCAATATTTTTACAGTTTTCTGCAATTTAAATACTAAGACGGTGTCAGCACAGAGTCTCGAGGACAAACAGCAGATTGCATGTTATTTTTCTCCCTTGATAATCAATGAAATTGAATCGTTCCAAAGCCTATTTCAAATGAAAACAAGTCTATTTTTTGATGGTACAAAGATCACTTCTAAACAAGCCCTGTGGAGGAAGTTATGGATAAAACACCAACAAAGGTGCATTACGGGTTGAAGGATTTAAGAGCCCCTTGTCAATTTTTTTTATCAAAAACCACCTCTAATTAACATGCAAAAATCAAAACCCAAAAGTTAACAAGCATAAAACAGATCAGAATAGGCTTTCCACAGAAACAATTAAAACAATTAACAAGAAATTGGGATTTATGGTTACCCAATGTTACAAACAACAAAACTCACATAACCAAGTGGCAGATTCAAAGTGGTGAGTGTTGATCTCCTTGTGCTTCTTCCCTAATCTGATTTGTGCTCCTATTTTCGAAATTCTAGAGGTCTTGCATGTTGTTCATTTTGCTTGATTTAGGTATTTGATGAGTTGAAATTGTGAGGTAGAAGGTTAGAAGGAATTTGGTATAGGTTTATGAGAGTTTTAGGAAGAATGAAGAAGGGAATGAGGATAGAAATGGTGTGTGGGTAAGGCTGAAATTTGTGAGGAGAATGGGGAGGAGAGGAGTTGTTCTTGATGAGGGAGAATGGGGAGGAGAGGAGTTGTTCTTGATGAGGCTGAAATCTGGTTGAAATATTGAAGAAGGAAGGGGAAGGTGTATGATCTTTTTTCTTGTTGGCCTTAGGGAAAGAAGGGGAAAACAATTCCACCTTGTTTTTGCCGAGAATAAAAGAGTGAAAGGGAAGGAAAAGAGTTGACCAATGGAGGTTAGATGTCCTTGAAGAGTATTGGTCACTTAGGGAGATTTTAGGATAGAGGTAGATAAGTTGGTTTAAAATAAGTGGGAATGTGGTTGATAGTAAAATAAAAATAATATTTCCATTCCATTTCAATTCACAATTAATTAACCTCACTAAATAAATCAACCACACAATTTCACATTTAAGAAATATAAAAGGATTCAAACACAGCCATGGAAAAAAGTAAAATGAAAAGACTAAATTACCCTTGGGAAAGGATATTACAGGGAAGGTGATCTAGTGCTCAAAAAGATCCTACCAATCCAAAAAGATCATCGAGGGAAGTGGACCCCGAACTACAACGAACCTTACGCAGTGAAGAAGGCATTCTCTAGAGGGGCTTTAATTCTCACCAGGATGGATGGGGAAGATCTTCCACTCCCTGTAAACTCAGATGCAGTCAAAAAGTATTATGCTTGAACACCCTTCCCAAGAAGAAGAAGAAAATAAAATAAAAAGTGAAAAATGAAAAAAAATAAAAGGCTCGCTAGACAAAAGTTAGAGCAGACCGCTAGGCTGAAAACCTGAAAAAGCGATCTAGGAAAAAGTTAGGGTTCAAAAAAAATAAAAACATGACAATGGAAGTGTCGGCAAGCCGATGAATTGGGGCAGTCAGTAGGTTGGATGTATGAAGACTGGGGCAAACAACATCTCTGAAGCCAATTAATGAGCAGTCAAGATTGTATGAGGGGTACTAACATTAGTCATTGAGAGAGACATCACCTGAGGAGATGCGATTCTTTCCGCAATGTTTTACAGTTTATGCTTTGTGAACATTCTTCAATCCAAATATAATGACATTGACTTCCTTTATTTTATTTCACTACCTTGGTCCCTTTCTCTTAACTATTGTCATTTGTGTCTGTGCATTCATCCTGATAAGTATATACTGAAATGTGAAACAAGTAATTTTTTTTTAAACAGTTAGAATTCCTTAGAAATCCTTAAAAGGTCATGGGGGGCACGATGCTTCCCCAATAAAGGGCACTGAAGAAAGAAAGGAATATTGAGAATCAACCATCGGGATAATTATCATCAAGGGTGTCTACTATCAAAAACAAAAGTGCAAGATATCTCTCCCCGATAAGATGGGCCTTGTTTTAGTTCATCCTCAAGACTGACTGTGATCGACGCTTTTAAGGGGTCAAGGATCCAATAATGAAAAGGAAACGGCAAAGAAGAAATAATTTATCATCAATCTTTTGCATCGTGCCCAAAATTGATAAGGGTTCTCATCATCATCATTCATTCTGTGAATTGAAAGTTAGTTATTTGAGTTCTCGCATTGTCATTCCATCAGTGAGCAAAATCGACATTCATATATTGCATTTGTCTATATGGCCTCACAAGCTTTTATCTATCCGTTTGAGCTTCTGACGAGCAATCCACCCTGTAGGCTCTTTTTATTTTTTTGTTCGAGCTTCTCACGGGCAATCAACCCCATAAGCTTATTTATCTTTCTGTTCGAGTTTCTGACGGGTAATCCACCCCGTAAGCTCTTTTATCTTTCTGATCGAGCTTCTCAAGGGCAATCCACCCCGTAAGCTCTTTTAGTTTTCTGTTCGATCTTCCGACAAGCAATCCACCCCGCAAGCTGTTTTTATCTTTTTGTTCGAGTTTCTGACACGTAATCCACCCTGTAAGCTCTTTTTATCTTTCTATTCAAGCTTCTGACAGGCAATCCACCCTGTAAGCTCTTTTTAGTTTTCTGTTCGAGCTTCTGACGGGTAATCCACCCCGTAAGCTCTTTTATCTTTCTGTTCGAACTTCTCACGGGCAATCCACCCCGTAAGCTCTTTTAGTTTTCTGTTCGAGCTTCTGACAAGCAATCCACCCCGCAAGTTCTTTTATCCTTGTTTTTAAAGCTCAATGGGCAATCCAATCCGCAGGTTCTTTACAGGAAATCGTTTTGTAGTCACAAGTTCTTTTGCTTGTTAGTGTATCCTGAACAAAATTGGAGTTCATGTCTTTACTCGTTTCTTATAATGATAATAGGCCAGCTACGGTTACACCAATTATCTAATAAGAAACAAGTAAAGAGGGGCAGCTGTGAACACCTAATTTCGTCCGGGAATTTTATCCTTTTAATTAATATTTTGAAGAAAATTAAAAGAAATAATAATAAAAAATAATAATAAATCAAAAATTGTGTTTATGTTATTGGCTCATTTTGTTTTGTTACAAGATTATTTTTAGTCCATCATCTAGCCCACTTCATTTTGGCCCAACAGTTAACCTTTTGGTAATAAGCCCAACGGTTGACTAAAAATTGTCTGATTTTCTTTATTAATTAAAAAAAAACAAGAAGGCAAAAAGAAGAAAAACAAAAATGCCTGAGTCCTCCCTCTCTCTTTCCTGCAACGTCTACATCCCACCAGTGTCACATCTAACAACAATTTGGTCCTTCTTCTTCTTCTTCTAGAGTCCCTGTCTTTAACCAACATACAAAGCTACTTTTGAATACATCGGAATAGCAGTAGGGTGGGGGCTAGTACATGTTTCAACCGTCAAAACACTCCTCCCCAAAAAGCTCAAGAGATCATAATCCTTTTTTAGTTAATATTCAGAACTTGGGAAAGAGGTGTGCCTTGATCAGAGAAAAGGGACATAAAAATGGAAATTGAAGGAAGACTAGAGCATGGTTTAACCACTGCAACACTCCATTAAGCTGGTCCCAAGATCAAAACCAGAGAGGGTCTTCAATTCTCCCTCCTCTTTAAATAGCAATCAGAAATGCACAGTAAAAGGGGGGCGGGGGGGAGGTCCGAAAATCAGAAGAAAAAAAAAAGAAAAAAAAAAAAGAGAATCCTTACTCTCTCCATGTCTTCACTTTCACTTTAGAGCCTTAGCACCATAGTCATCAATATCATCACCTCCCAGACCTCTCCTATACCATCATCCCACAAAAAATAATAATAATAACAAAAGAAGAAGATCCACAAAAACATAGCCTCCGTCTGTTATTCGATCTCCGCCTCGACCTCGGATCATCCACCCCTCTGTCGTTCGCTGTCCGCCATGCAAATCTGTTCGTCATCGCCAGCCTCCGCCACTCGCGAACCACCAGGCCACCGCCGCAAGTCATGCACGAGCCACCATCGACCTCAAGCTGGACCGCGTGACCCCTGCTCAATCACCCCTTTCTACTGCGCGAATCATCACGCCGCTGCTCGCCTCCTCCACGTCCACCCTCACCGCCGCAAGTCGAACGAACCTTCGCACTGATCCGTCATCACGTTGGTTCGTCGCCGTCTCGGTTGCCCGAACCACCACGAGCTACCTCTCGCTGCCTCCGTCGCCGCCCATTGTGATGCTCAGTCCCAATCCCCATCTGTTTTGAGAGTAAGGAATAGACCAGAAGGTAGAAACCTAATCTGGTTCTATTGTTTCTTTTTTTTATACTTCCTTTTTATTTCAGTTTTTTTTAATTTTTATTCTTTTGTGTGTGTTGGTTTTAGTCTTAGGGTAAGGCATGTGGGCTTGACTGTTGGCCCAACAGCAAATTTTAATAAGAGAAAAAATAAAAATAAAATAAAAATAAACAAAACAAAGACTCAAAAAAAGGGCTTTCTGATTATGGGCCTTCCTTAAATGGATCCAGTTTTTTTGTTATTGCCACATAAAAATGTATCTTTTCAAAGAGTATATATATATATATAAAATTTTGGGGTTTATGCAACAATCTATGATATTGATGTATGATTCTTCATCCTCAAGTGTCATATGAATCGTAAGGGTTCGTCGTATAGCTTCACTATCTTTGACCCCGTGCCAGAGTGAATTCCCGTCTGTTGACAAAATAATGAACTGTTTTCAATTTACCCTTTTAACAAAATTTTATTAATTATATAAAAATAATAATAAATAATAAAATAAAAATCTTTTTTTTTACGCAACAATCTATGACGCTGATGTATGATTTTTCATCCTCAAGTGTTGTATGAATTGTAAGGGTTTATCGTATAGCCTAGCTATCTTGAACCTTGTGCAAAAGTGAATTCCATTTTGTTAAAAATAATAAATATTTTTAATTTGCTCTCTCTCTCTTAACAATTTTTAACAATTTTTATAAAATAAAAATCTTTTTTTTACGCAAGAATCTATGACGCTGATGTATGATTTTTCATCCTCAAGTATTGTATGAATTGTAAGGGTTTACCGTATAGCACCGCTATCTTGAACCTTGTGCATGAGTGGATTAGTTTTAAAATAAAAAAAAATCATTTTCAAAAAGTTAAAATCAACAAATCAAATATTTTCAAAAGAACTACGTGACTTTGAGTTTCCCATCGCACCCGGGAATACGTAGGAGCGAGATAAATCATCTTGTCAAGCCAAAACTAAATTTTTTCTTTTTTGTGATCTTTTTATGTCAAAATAATTAATTAAGATAATTAAAATTTTCTATTTTTTAGGGTTACCCTGTGGACTCATGTGTCATGTTCAACCTCATTTGGTTTTTTTATATAAACAATAAATTTAAAAATATAAAAATTAATAAAATTTAAAATATTAAAAGTTAAAAATAATTCTTTCTTGTAAATAATTTTTGGGGTAAAATAAATATTTAAAAGGCTGTTAAAATGTTTTTGCATGATTAACTTGAGGTACCTTTATTTAAACGGGTGATGTAGGGTGCTAACACATTCCCGACTCGTAACCGACTCCGAACTCAAATTTCTATATTCTTTAAGGCTAGTTTCCTTAAAATAAATGGGTTTTCCAAGTTTTCCCACAATAAAATTTTTGGTGGCGACTCCTCTGTTTTTATATTCCTTTCGTGACTCCCGGACGGGACGGTCGCAACAAAACAGATCCAAGTGGATTGAGATCTCAATACAATTTAACTAATCAAAAATATATATGTATATATCCTTAATTTTTCACTTTATATTTTTTCTCACTTTAGATGAGCTTTATCCAATAGATTTAGGTATGTTATAGAATGTGACCCATAACCTTATTTATTTTAGAATCATATCAATCTTGAATATTTGAATTGAAGCCCTTTTCTTCATCTTGCATGCTGCAGTTGATCACTAGTTGCCGCAAAAGCCACCATCAAGAAGCTCCACCTCATCTTTCCCACCTTTATGCCAAACCCCCAATGTCAACTGCAAAGCCAAGCCCCCAGTGCAAATCCCTGTTATGAACCACCCAATCCCCATGGCCATCTTCAAACTCCGCCTCACCTTGCTTGACACAACCCAGACCCATTTCTAAGAAAATGAATTTCCGACATTCAAGAAACCATGCCTGATTGTACTGTGGAACCAATTTTAGGCTTCTTCAAACATTTTCATGATTGATCTAACAATGCATCAATGTGTGAATGTATAGTTTTTTGGATGCAGAAAATCCAGATCGCTCCTGGCCTTCCAACTACTTCAGAGCAGTGTAAGTGACTTCCAAAATTATATTAACTGAGTGTACTAGAGTAAATAGGCAGTGAGCCTCCAAGATTGACTTGGATTTCCGGATTGCCCATATCAGAAAGGCAATACAATAGGGTTTACAATCCTTAGAAGTGCAAACTGTTGCGTTCGAAGCGATTAAAGAAGCTTTTAATTAAATCTTGCCAAACTAATAATCGCAAATATTTTGCGTTCAGGACCGCAGCTCGTTCCTGATAGACAAAGCTTGCTACAAACTTGAGAGACATTGTTAAACCATTTTCAATTATTTTCAATAAAATCATCAACTAATAATCTCCTGCGGTCTCCAGACTAAGCTAATAACCAGATACTTGTCAAACACTTGTAGGATGCTGAAAAATGTGAAGAGCTATGTTGCCAGCTCTGGTTAATATCTCATCAATTCAAAACACATGGTGCATCATTCGGATTGCCATTTGCTTTAAATAAAAATACCAAACACATACCAAATGACGGAATATAAATTTAAATTTAAAAATATTAATCTAAAATTCAATTTCTATCTGAGAAGCTTTTGAAGGCACTGTACATTTAGAGCCCGTTTGTTTTATATTAAAAAATAAATGATTTTGATACAAAATAATTTAGTGATTATTTTTAGAGATTTTAAAAATAAGCAAAAACATATTTACGTTTGTTTACAATCAAGAAAATCATTTTTTTAATCAGTAGTTAGTTATAAAAACTTATTTTTTTCCAAAAGCTAATGTAAGTTGCTCTTCATTTTAACCTTTAAAATGATTTTTCTTCTTCTGCTTTTCATTATTTTCAAAAGTAAAGACAAAAAAATGCACATATCTCATCAGGGTCGTGGATACCACAAGGCCGCTGAGGCAGTTGCATTAGGCCCCACATGCAATTAGCTATTAACCTTTTATAATTTTACATATTGTATAAAGGCCCAAAAATTTAAAATGTAATAAATACATCAAAACATGATAAAGGCCCAATAATAACAATACGTACGTGAGAGAGATCTTATTACAGCACAATAGTTAAATACTACGATCATGAAGTTCAATGTTTCGGAGGCATTTATAAAATTACGACTACTAAAGATAGAGCATTTAAATATCATAATTCACAAACAAGACATCCACTTAGAGGCCTGTATATTTTCTCTTTTTCATTATTGAATTATACATAGGAGAATTTATAGACAGAATTGGTTCAGAACTGATAATCAATCTGCTACAAATTGGGAGGAAAATAAGGAACAGAATCAGAAACAATAAACAGCCTATCTAATAGAATCTGACCTTGATTCAGATTTTATTCTAACCAATAAAATATCCCTAAAAATCTTGTAACAAATAATTTCTAATAAATCTTAATCAATTTTGACAGGATATTATCAACCCTCATTGACATAAGCTATAATGCTACATGTCTTAACTGTTCACTACGCCGGTTATAAACTTTATTCTTCAGATCCAGGTCTGGCTGACAGCATACTTTCCTTATTCTTTATACATCGTTTGAATTATGTTGCCACTTTAGCACCAGGTTAAAGATTGCAATTAACACTATAAATATGGGAATATTTCTTTACATTAGACCAACCATTCATATACCATCTCCTCAAAGCTTGTTAAGAAGAGAATGACTTCTTCCTTCCAAGCCTGAACTAAAAGAGTCATAGATAAATAGTTCTTCCAGAGTCCAGAAAGCCACATAGACAGAATAAATAATATAGACAGAGATCATGGATCATAATACTATTAAAATGCAAGAACAGCAACATATATCTTTATAATCCTCATTCAAATGCTACAGAGTACAGACCTCTGTTTAAATCAAACCAATCTGCTTTGTTACACCTAGCACTGATGAAAATCCACTCATCTACGCAATCCCCATTCAACTTCTATTAAACTATCAATGATATATGCAACCATTGGGATGAGTACCAATTCCAGAGTGACAATATTTCCTAAATAAAATCTTCACCACATCCATTTCCTACCAAAAATAATCAGATGCAAGTATAAGATCGTGCAGCAAAAGGGGAAATGCTTGACAAAGCATTCTTGATATTTTGAAGTTAAGACGTCATTCAGATATTCACGCAACAAGAGGAATCCCACACTCACATGCATGAAGACATTTGCATAGTGTATGGTTTTTATTATTCAGTAAGATTGCGCCACTCTCCTTTGCTTCCTCATTCCACTTCGAAATTATAATACGTTTGATACAAAAAGGAACAAATGATTGGATACACATAATTTCTCAACCATGGCTCGATTATTTTAGCATTGAAACAATTACAGCATATATAACCTCAGATCTCATCAAACACGTAAATCAAAAACAAATAGGGCAAATTGAATAGCCACGGTTCCCTAAAACCACACACGGTTAGCTACATATCACAAAATAGTTTCAGTTAAAAATAAAATTGAGCATAACTTAGTTAATCGATCGATCCACTAATGGAAATGTAAGGAAGAAAAACAAGCATTACAAGATTAAGCAGAATCAATACCGAAACACTGGAGAAAAGAAAGAACACATTTAAACAGAATCAATTAGCACGGATCTGATTACTTAGCGACCATTCGGGCGATGAAATCCTCGTAACGGATCTTGCCATCGGATCCAACATCGACTTCCCTGATCCACTCATCGAACTCAGCAGGCTCGAGCTTCTCGCCGATGCTGGTGAGGATGTGGCGGAGCTCGGTGACGGAGACGAAGCCGGTGGAGTCCTTATCGAGAACCTTGAAGGCATCCCGGAGCTGACGATCGAAGGGTTCGGGTTTCATGTGCTTCGCCATCAGATCTAGAAATCGGGGAAAATCGAATGGTGCGGTTAGGTTCTCTTCCGCCACGATGGCTTTGAGTTGGGCCTGGGTCGGGTTGCCTCCGAGAGACCGCATAAGGATCCCGAGCTCCGATGGAGCGATCCGACCGTCACCGTCGGTGTCGAAAAGAGTGAAAGCTTCTTTCATCGAAGAAACTTGATCATCGCTCAGATCCTTACCCATTATTCTTTTTTCGGGTTATCGGGTTTGGACGTTCTCTCTCTCTTTCTTTTCTTTTGTCGCCTGTAAAATGAAATTGAAAGTGCTGATTCCTACTTCCTCACTCACTCCTCATATGATGATAATGGAATGGTCGCATCGCAACTCGCATGCGTTGTGTTGCCTCTGCTTGATTAATTAAGGCTATGTTTGGATCGGTGGAATGGGATGGGATGAGAAGGAATGGAATAAAATATAATGGAATGAATTAGAATGAAGAGGAATGGAATAAAAAATCCATTCCATTATTTGGATATTGTACGATGGAATGGAACAAAATTATCATTCCATCATTTAGAATAAAATGAGTTATAATTTTTTTATTCACATATTACTCTTACTTTAAAAACACAATATTTATTTATTATGTCTTTAATAAAGTTATTTTTAACCATATAATTACTTCTTGACTTAAACAAAGATATAGAAAAATGTAAAAATAAAATAAAATTCTTAAAATTGTTTTTAAAATTCATCAAACTCTTATTTAAAGTAGCAAGACTTTTTAAAGTTAGTTTTTCAGGTGAAACTTTATTGTTTTTTTTTAAAATCCAGAACATGCCACTAATATCCTAACCGATGCTTTTGATTATATATCTTTTCATATAATTTATGTTCCAATGATTATGGTCAAGGGATAGTTGCAGGAAAAATGAATAATAATCCAGAGTTCAACAAAAAGAACCAATTAACTAATATAACGTGTTTCTTCGAAGGGATGGATAGAGATGAAGTAATAGGACATACTGGAAAACAGAGAATCGATATACATACTACACAGTTTCAATATGGGAATTTGATCATACGGTGATGTATGGGGCAAATTAGTAGTTTAACAATTTTTTAAAGTATCAAATTTTTTGTTCCATCCCATTCCGTCCAAATTGGAGGGAAAGAAAAATAAGCATAAGTAATGGAATGGGATGTAATGGGTTCCATTGGTTTCCATCCTTTAAAATGCAAACCAAACAATGGAACATGATTCCATTCCATTCCGCTCCATTCCATCCTCTTCCACCAAACCAAACATACCCTAAGGGTAAAGGCTCATTTTGATCCCCAACAAAAAGTGCGGAGGCCATTTTAGTCTTTGATAAAAAAAAACTACTCTGTTAATCCCTGATAATTACTAATGTGGGATGTGTTAGTCCTTGGTTTGACTTCCGTTGGCTAGCGTCCATTAATTGGGTCGCGTGGCCGTTAAATCGTCCTAGCTGGTCCTGTTATCTCTACCCGGTTGGATTTTAATTTATTTTTTAATTTTTAATATTTCAAAAGTCCAAAACGGCGTTGTTTTGGTCCGTTAAGAAAAGAAGCTTCAGCTTCTTTTTCTTCCCTGTATTTGCTGCCTCGAGAACCCTAATTCTAAACCCAGTATTTTGGGCAACTTTTTCTGCAACATTCAGTAACATAATAGAGAGGTAAAAATCCAAGCTCAACAGAACGGTTAAACAAAAATGGGGGTGGGGTTGTTGATCATAGAAACAGAGGATGGAAATCAGAAATCATTAAAATTCCATATAAATTGAAAAAGGAATTACAATAAAAATCATACACCCCAAAACCAAAAACTAAAACCCCATGCTCAGAAATCCAAAATCAAAAATCATAAAAAAATAAGAAATGGGAGAAACCGGAAATCAGAAACCCATATGAGCAGTATTGGCCGACTGAGGTTGTGGTCTCTGAGCAATTTCAGATGCAGCAATCGATGGAGCTCTTCTTTTGTGCATGTGATGAGTGTGATTTTACCTTATATTTCTTTATCATATTGCATGCATTTTCATGTAGTTTAGGTAATTTTAATTTGATTTTTGTTAGTTTTTCCCTTTGGAACGGGTAAGGTGGTTCTGTGGTGTTTGTGTGCAGGAATTGATGATTAAATTGCTCAAGACCAGTTAATTTGGAGTTTGCGTGGAGACGGAGCTTGAAAAACAAGAAAAATGAGCCAAACAGGGACCATCACGGCCTGGGGGTGACAAGTATCACGACCATGATCGCGCAGGGCTGAAGAAAAAGAAGAGCTCGAAAGTCAAAATTGGTCACGGCTAGGCCGTGATGGCCATCACTGCCGTGACAGGCCAACCAGTGCCAAGCTCTCCAAGTCAGAATTGGTCACGGCCTGACCGTGATAGGCATCACGGTCATGACGCGCAAAATCTGGAATTTGATTTGCTGATTTGATCTGATTCTGTAATAGATTTAAATCCAAGTTAACCTACATTATAAAGAGGACTCTTAGGCTCAAAAATAGGCATCTTTTGACTGCTACCAATTGACAAAAATTAGAATTTCTCTTCTTCTCAATTTCTTATCTTCTCTTAGGATTTTTATGCTTTTGTTAATCAAGATTGCTATGACCATGGCAATGATTGAGTAGTCGTTTTATTTCTAGGAATTGAGACTATGCCCAAGACTTATATTATGTTATGAATTGATATTTCCCTTTGTTAATTCCAATTTATTTTTTATTTAATTCCTATTGTTATAATTACTTGTGAATTTGGTGCGTACTTATTTACATGTCATAGATACTCTAAGGATGAACTGAGAAGTGAACTTAGGTATTGGATCTATAGGGATTGAACTTAGGACTTAAATCACGAGAGTTAGAAGTAGTCCTTCGAGGATTCATTGAATTGTCACAAGCCTCAATGGGTCCAATTTAAATACAATTACCATGAGAGTAGGGGTTGGTTTAATTGGGCACGGTTCTTGTATCTCGAGAGGGAACATTAACTATATTAGAATAAATTCACCTTCAAAGCATTTTGATAATTAGCAAAGTGGTAATCAATTTAGTAGCATAAGCGGTCTTGTTGGTAACCCAATTCCTAGAAATTCCTCTTTAATTTGAAAAACCCCAAATTGATTTACATTCCTTTTTTGTTTGATTGCGATTTTAATAATTGATTTGTTACTTGATTATTATTTCAAAAACCAAATCTTTTTCTTGTTTAGTTTAATTAATTTAATAATTAATTGTTGTGTAAATCACAGTCTCCGTGGATTCAATCTTTTTATTACTTGACAACGAAACCGTTCACTTGCGGATTCACGCTATCAGCATGCAAGGGGAGGAGCTGTCGATATCTGGACGAAGAGTGAGGGGAGAGTGGAGAGGAGATCAGAGAGTTAGGGGAGAGTCCAAGTGAGGGGAGGAGAAGCCAATCTGGGCTGAGATCAGAGAGGAGCAACCGAGTGAGGAGGGAATCGCAACTGTGGGTGAGGCCGAGTGAAGAGGGAACCAGATTTGTGTAGAGTCCAAGTGAGGGGAAGCCTAGCTGATCTGGGCAGAGATCGGTGAGTGGGTATGAGTTTGCACCCGTTAGTGAAGGTTAAGACTACTGGGTTTAGAATTAGGGTTGTTGAGGCAACAAATTCATGGAGGAAGAAGAAGAAGCTGAATCTTATTTTCTTAAGGGACCAAAACGATGCCGTTTTGTGCTTTTGAAAGATTAAAAAATTGAAAATTAAATTAAAATCCAACTAGACAGACATAACGAGCCCGGCTATGATGATTTAACGGCCACGTCACCCAACTAACGGACGCTGGCTAACGGAAGTCAACGCAGGGACTAACGTGTCACGTTGGTAATTGTCATGGACTAACGGAGTAGTTTTTTTTTTTGTCAATAACTAAAATGACCTCCATATTTTTTATCAGGGACCAAAATATGTACTTTACCAATTAATTAATTACCCACGGCTTAACGACGTCGTTCTGTTAACGTTGTTACCAATCACCGTTGAGCTATTAGGACGTCGCGTCACGTCGAATAGCAAAGCCTTTTTTGTTTTTGGGGCCCTAAGCCCAACAAGGTTTAAAAAAAAATCGGCGGTGTGGTTATGATTGGTGCACGGTGCAGGCTCACATCAATTATTTTTGCATGAGAAGGAAATGTCGGAACATCGGGAATTGAAATGGTGATGGATCCTTCACAGGTATCTCTCTGTCTTGCTAAGTTCTAACAACTTACAAACAATAAAATATAAAAAATATTTTAATTTTTTCTTATAAATTTACATTATTAATCGGTCCTAAATTATTTTATACATATTTTTAAGATATTTATAATAAGAACTAAATATTATAATTAATGATTAATTTATAATTTATAATATAAATATTTTTACACTAAGTTGTCTTGTAAGTTGATTTGTCAAAAATTTGTTTTCATAAACTTATAGTGTGGTTGAGAAAGATGAAAAAAAAATGATTACAATAATAATCGATTTTTGAATAATTAATTATAATTACAATTTGTTTTTTTTTTTGATAAATTTGTTGAAAAACGATTTTAAAATAATTTATTTCGTTTGAGTGGTGAAAAAAAATCATTTTTAGATAGTAAAACAACTTTTTTTTTTTATTAGATGCTTTCATGCTTATCATTATATGATTTTCAACAGAAAAAACAATTAAGCCGTCCTTACCATTAGATGCTTCTAAAATAACTTTTTTCAAAAAAAAAAAATTCTAGTAATCAAACATAATAAAATATTTATAAAATAGCTGAAAGGACAAAAAAAAGACATAAATCTATCTTTCTCAAACATGCTTTTTAACCTTTTTTAATCCGTGATCAAGTGTTTAAGTTCGTTCCTTACCAAGGTTAGCTGTCTAATGGGCCGAATTGAAAAGGCTTAATCTAGCCATTTCTGGGCTTGGCTAACCCTGGCCTCATCATGTCGTTGGACAATAGTTTTATGAATCGATTCGTTTATGAACTTGATCAGAATACAACAATTAATTTATTGAATCTTTAAACGCTTCTTCGAGTCAACGCCATCGACCGGAGAAGGAAACATGATTAAAGTTCATTACGGACATCTTTCAACCTTTTGTTTTAACCATTACGAACAAATCAAAAAATCAACAGCAATTAATCACTTTCTATTGTTAAATCACATTTATCTGTAGTTTGCGAGTATTTTCTCAACTGTCAAGAAAAAGAAATTCCAAAATTTAGGTTGCGTTTGATTTGTAAAAAATATCAGGACAAAGATAAGAGATCAGGTGATGCAAAGACAAGATCAAGACAAAGACAGAGAGAGAGAGGAGAGAGAGAGGAGAGAGGAGAGAGGAGAGAGATAGAAGAGAGAGGAGAGAGATGTAAGGATAATTTTGTCTTTTGTTAGCATGTCCATGGGACAGCTTTTTGTCCCATGGTTTGGTGGGGGACAAAATTTTGGGTTTTTGTCCTGTCTCTCACCCCTTTTTTTGTCATGTCCCTTGACTACTTTTCAGATCAAACAGGGGACAAAAATTTTTGTGCTGTCCAGTCCCCTGATTTTTTGCAAATCAAACGCACCCTTAGTGTTGATGCGCTGGGACGGAACCAAACTTAAATGATAGGATGGGCCACCTATATATATATTAGTAATTTATCAATATATATGATAATCTAGCCACTCAAAGTAGACCCTCATCTCTCGACCCTTACACCCAACGGCAGGGTTCAACATGCATCCAAAATCGCATTGGATGCATGTTGTTGATGATTTTTTGGACATGAAAGGTAATTGAAATCCGAAACGATCGACAAGCTTTTAAACGACCATAACTTTTGATTCAGATGGAATTTTTGGACATATTATATATGTACGAAAAATTCTTTTCGAAACCGGCATCCTAATAACTAATTTTTTAGCAGTAGGGGCCAAGACCCCTCCTAATATACACGTAGATCCGTCCCAGTTGACGTGCCTTTGAAAATTCAGACATTTGCGGAATTCATCTAGTAGAAAGTAGATGATGTGTTTATCAAAAAAAAGAAAAGAAAGTAGATGACGTATTCTTTTTAAAGGGGAAAAAAACTAGTTCCACAAGTCATCCTTTTGCTTTCGCCCGTGATAATGGGCAAAATTAGTGTTTTATCTTTTTGTCTTTTTTTCAATTTAATCCTGTGAATTTTATTTGTTTCAAATTAGTCCTTTTAAATTTTTGAATTTGAATATGTTTTCCTTTCCATCAATAACGTGTAACTTTGTTAAAAAAGAGTGTAACAATTGGCCGTTAACATGCACCTGTGGCCACGAAATAAATAAATAAATAAATGACTAAAATTTTTTTATCCTTTAACTTAATTTTAGGTTTCAATTCAGTATTCAAAGTAACAAACATTATATTTTGATCATATAAGTGTTTTTTACAACGTTGATCCTCAATGTTAAATTTGTTATAATGGTATAAGATTTTCAAAGTATTAATATATTTTCACCGAAATCTTGATGAATATTAGAATGATAGAGGTTAACACCCCCAAAGAATCACTTCTTTAACTTTTGTGTGCTTATTTATTCCATGTGAAATTGTCATTTTTAGATGATTTATACAAAACTCATTTATTTCATGTGTAAGGAATAATTAATCATACTTTGTAAACATTTCAGATTATAAATGAACAATCTTCTTAATAAAAAAACACTAGAAGGTGATTGGATTACAAAGCATGAATATTTTTTTTACACGGTGGGTATCATTCGATTGAGATAACCAGAGACTAATCCCTTTCGAGGTTCATCGAAGTGAGTTTTGCATATCTCAACAAAACATTTTCTATACACATGACAGAGTCGAATCCCTGACTTCATATTTAAAGAACTCGATTATCTGGGAACTGTGTTGGGCCTTGTTGGTCAAAACATGCATTCTTTAACTTTAAAAACTCAAACAGATGGAAGAGAAATAAAAAGAAAAAGAGAAGAGAGAAAATATTTGAAAGTTTTTTTTATATGTCAAATGTGTATACTAAGAGCATCTTCAATGTCAAGTAGATAAGCAACACACTTTGATTGCTTAAGTGAATCTCACTGTGCCACATCACATTTAAGCAACTCATCCATTTTTCACTCCAATGCTACATACAATAAGCAACCCAATATTATATTCTTTTTTATTTGCACTTGATTTTATTTTATGTTAAAATATTAATTCAGTTATTTAAATAATACTTAAAAAATAAAGATATTTAAAAATAAAAATACATAACATTATCTCAATTTTGATTGAAGACCCAATTATGATTCAAATTTTTTTATATCTCAAACAAACTATTTTCTCTAGAACATTCTACATTATTCTCGTTCTTCTCAGCCTCAAAAAATATCTCCTCCCTTTATCATTTTCTTCGACCACTCTCAAACTGTAACAACCTGATTTTTAATTATGTTATTTAATCGGTCAAAATATAATTAATTATATTTTAATCTGAGAGTTAGAATGTAATTTTAAATAAAATAAAATCATATTCATAGTCTCTCTTACGATAGAAGCTTATGGTGAAATTTTGGGTTTAAAACTCAGACGAAAGCCGATCTACGTTTTTTTACTGACAGTGCAATTTTATACCGACAGAAAACCCTAATTTGATCCGAAACTGAAATTTGTAGATTTTTTATATTTTGTCCGTGAGGAATTCTATTTTCCAAATTTCTGATCAGAAATAAAATATTACGTTTATTTAGACGAATTTTGGTGAAAGTTCGAACGGAAAATGGTTGGTGTTTTCACTGACAGTAAGATTTTAATGATCAGAAAATCTAATTTTGACTCGTGAACGAAATGGTTTATATTTAAATCATATTTCCAATGAGTTTAGTTAGTTTGAAAATTTTCAACCAAAAACAAAATATTACGCTTATATTTGGGTGTAAAACCCTAATCGGTAAATCGACGGAGCCGGGAACAGCTGAAAATATCTAGACATTTATTTAAAAATATCTAGATATTTATTAACCATGATTAGTATTAACTTAACCTAAGTTAAGTCAATTTCCTACCTATAACCCCCCCCCCCCCCCCAGGGCAGCCCCTACCCTCCATCTCTTCTCCTTAATTTCTTCATTCATCTCCAACCTTCTTACATCTTCTTTCACTTTCTCTCATTTTCTTCCTTTTTCTCCAAAACCTCCATAACCAAGGTATTGAAGCAACTAGTAGATTTCTTGCTCATCTTCCATTTTCAAGAGGTAAAGCTTGTTCCTCATCAAGAATAAACCCTATGTTTTTCAATTATTTTCATGATCCAAGTTCATATTCAACTAGGTTCATATTAGGGTTCATAACTTTGAAAATCTTCAGAAAATTGTAGAAAAATCATTTTAATGTGAAACCAATTTCTATGATCCTTATATGTCTTCTATTTTCATCATCTAAGAGTATATGAGCAAAATCATTTTCCTTCCTATTGTTCTAGACAAGACCGAATCTATGTTAAAGTGGACAAATGAGGTTTTGTTCAATTTTTAACTTAGATGAGGTTAGATCTAAGTTATTTAAGGGTTCTATGTTCCTAATCCTCAACTAATCTCAAGTTTCATCAAGTTTTATCTATTTCAAGTCTTAGATCTATTTCTTCAAATATTATGTAAAAATGTTTAGAAAAGTATTTGATGAGTTAAGATTATGGTTTTTATTCTTTTTGGTATTTGTACTGTTATGATCTAATAGCTTGAATCCAAATAAATTTTCTCACCTATTTTTGTGTTCATGGCCGAAACCCTAACCTTGGAGGTTAGAGGATTTTGTTTCATATTTTCAACTTCTAACAATTTATCCTAGTTATCCAAGACCTAAGCACCTAGAATCCAAAAGATTAGAATGAGAACATAACCCTCATTTGAATTACTTGGCCAAACCTAACTAAAAGTGGTTAAGGGATGGTTTGTTGATTAACTTGTTGTTGTGTTGTTTGGATGAAGATAACATGTGGCGTGATAACGAGGGACATCAATTTCGGAATTCCAGTGATAACCTAGGTGGGGGAAAGAATCAACCTATCGTCGGAATCGATAAGTAGTATATTAGATAATAATTGTGTAGGGCGACCTAAACCCTACCAGTAGTTGAGTAATCGACAAGACCAAAATCATATTGGAAACCTCTTCTGTGAAACCAATGGTGATTCGGGGATTGTAGGTTTATCGACGTTAGGATGATTTTATCTTATCAAAGGTTGATTGAATATATTATTATTATTATTATTATTATTATTATTATTGAATTGCTTATGTGATATTTTGTGGTATTTGAACATTTTCTGATATTGTGTTATACACGATCAGCCTGGTTTTTAGTATTATGTTTAGTTGATTTTAAGTGATGATATATGTTGTTCGGGAGATAATTGTTTGGGTGAGAAAGTATCGGTGAATTAGAAGTCCCTAGCGTAAATTGATTATTTTAAAGATGAAATGTGTCATATAATGTGAGTCAAGGCTAAGATGGAAGCTTAAGGCACTAGGTTGTTATTGATGTACTTTAGTGAGGTTTATAAGTTGTATTGTGTTTATAACCGTATGTTTGACACATACGAGGTCCAAAGTCATCGTGGGACCGTCCAATGTTAGATTTAATTTGTTCAGCTATAGTGTCAATGCTTTGCTTGAGCACCCTCGAAAGAGAATCAAGGTGTTCACCGACTGTACCGTGCAGCTATAGTGTCATTGTATTACATGAACATTCATACCAAGGATGAGTTTGTGCACCGACTGTACCATGCAGCTATAGTGTCATTGCTATACATGAGCACCTTTGGTCCAGAGTGTGCAACGACTTTACCGTGAAGCTGTAGTGTCATTGTTTTGTATGAGCATTCTCACCATGAAAAAGGGTGTGCAACGGTTTTTGTTGACGCATCGCTTGGACGACGGACTAACATCCCTAATGGATATGGGGAATTAGTGGCCACGTCATCATAAAGGTTTAATTGTGTGAGGTTGAGGGTAGAGGATGATACCTTAATTTCGAGGATGATTGTGAGTTATATGTGTTGATTGTCTATGACTTTTATTATGTTATATACTATGACTCTTTTCCGCTTTTCGATGGTATAGCTGCTTCTTATCCCCTATATCTTTCTGTGTGTTGTATTTTATCTTTCTATGGAATCATTTGAGAAGACCTTGTTGATGAGCTGATTGAGGAGGAGTTGGATGGAACTCCGTATGAATCGGAGGGCGGAGGACGAGCTGTGATCCATGGTGTTTAGGGTCTAGATAGTATGGCTAGTGTGTCTCATGTAAATATTTTTACATGTTTCTGCTAATATAACTTTTGTTTATGTATATGCCTGTGAGGGATCCTACTAAGAGGATTATCATCAACAGTGTTTTGGTAATGCAATAAATAAACAGGTGTGTATTTATATATTACAACGATGTTGTGTTTAATTTGCAGAAGTTATATAATTATTATATAAGTTTTAATTTTTACATATTTTCACGTTATGCACGCGGTTAAGAATTTAATTAAGAAGGATTTAATATAATAAAACACTGGGGCACAACGAGGTGTCTCACAAACCACTCTCTCAATCTCTCAAAAATTATCTCACAAAAAATTCGTTCACCAGCAACATACCAGCATTTGATAAGCCTCTGGCTTATCTAGTTTTCTAACTAGATAGACTGTGGTTTTTGTGCAAATTATTCGAGTTCAATCTTGTTTTCGCCCAAATTTGGCATTGTTTTGTTCCTAAGTAGACTTTGACTCGTTCTAGGCATTTTTATTAGTTTTTAGTCTATTTTGAATAGAATTACGCCTTTTGTTTCTTTTTTTATTGTTTCAGGTTAGAAGTGAAGCTCCGAGAGTCAAGAAAAGTCAATGAACAGTGGAAATTGTCATTCTGGAGATACTCGCCCCGCGAGTGGATGCTCGCCCCGCGAGCCTGAAGATCAGCAAAGCAGCAACAGTCATCAATGTCTCGCCTTACGAGCCACATTCTCGCCTCGCGAACCTGAAGGCCTGACTGTGCCAGAGAAGTCATCCTTTCGGGATCGCCTCGCTAATCACAGTTCGCCTCGCGAGCATTCAAACTCAGGATGGAGCCAAAACTGAAATTCGCCCCGCGAACATACTCTCGCCTCGCGAAAGTCCAAATTGAAAGCGCGCCATTTTTAATATTCGCCTCGCGAAAGCATGCTCGCCTCGCGAGTGCGCGTAGAATCAGAACTCTATAAATTGTTGTTTCAGAATCAGAAAAAAGGGGCTCTCTCATTAGATCCGAATCCTAGTTTTTCCACTTGTATAGAGTAGCGTTTAGGCTAGTTTCTTGTCTCTTTGGAGCTGTGTCTCCTCTTTTCTTTTTCTTATTTTACTATGGTGGTTATGTCCGATTGTTTGTCTATGAGCATGATGAACTAATCCCCTCGTCTGAGGGAACAATGAAGCCACCCATGGCAGTGTAGATTCAATGTGATGTATGTCTTTCTCCCTTTTTCTCAATAAATATTTTCCAATTCTGATTTGATTGTGTTGATCATATGCTTGCGTGATTGACTTGTTAACGTTGATGAGGCTTAGTCAGCAATTCACGTTTAGAACTTGAATTGGGATCACTAATTGAATATTGCATGAGAGTGAGTAGGAGATTAGTGCAACCTTATAGGGAACAAGAATTAACAGAGTTTGATGATTAGGATTATGAGACCTAGTAAGTAATTAATCCAATCTTCGAATACGTCCTAATGAGCACGACAGTGGATTTAGGAAAATTTGGGGGTCCCGGTTGACATTGTAATTGAACTTAGGGAGGAATTCATCATCACTTGGGTATGCATGATTGGGTAGGTGGATTTGTGACCTTGGACATTTTAATTTCAGATTTTTAGTTAATTATTTTATTAGATTTGTTAATTTGAATTCGATCCTATTTTCTCTCTCTCAACCACCTTCTGTCGCTTGACCAACTTATCGGATTTCTCGCGAATTAGTTGAATTGGTAGCCCAATCCTTGTGTTCGACCTCGGTAAATCCTTACCGTGTTATTTTATTACTTGCGACGACCCGGTACACTTGCCGGTGACTCAACAAGTTTTTGGCGCCGTTGTCGGGGATTGGCATAACCAATTTTCCTAATTTTTAGGGAAGTTTTATTATTTGGTTAAGTTATTTTTACTTTTTTATTTTTATTTTTATTTTTTTTATTTACTATTATCTCTCTCTACTTCTTTGATTCCACTTGGTCTTGCCTTGTTTTGTATGCGAGGTACACGAGGGAATGCTTCCGGGTTACGAATATTGTAATGGAGACCATGACACTTGGAGCTGTCCATTCTACTTCTCTCAAGAATATGTGGACTCATGCCATAATTTCTATGACAGCGTGCCCCAGGACAACTATCAGAGTCAGAATCAGTATTGGGGTTATATGAGGGGAGACCATCCGGATTTCGCTTGGAGTAATGCTGGCGATGGTCTAGCTTGGCAACCACAACCTCAACAAAATTGGCAACAACAACCTCAACAGGATGGTGGAAGACAACTTTGGGAGTTGAGTCTTGAGAGGGCGAATGCGGCAGTTGAGAAGTTGGCCCAACAACAACACCTTGGGAGTTGGCTCTTGAGAGGGCGAATGCGGCAATAGACAAGTTGGGTCAGCTCGTAGAGCAACTAAATGAGCGTTTCCCAGGCACTTTCCCAGGTGATACAGAGAACAACCTTAAGGACCAATGCGAAGCCATAACAACTAGAAGCAGTGGGGTGTTGGGATCTGACAAGGATGCAACTAGTTCTCAGGAAGTTGAGGAAGAACTACCACATGTTGAGGAAGAGCAACCTAAGTAAGAGGAATCGACAAGTGACATGGCACTGGAGCAAGGGGGTAGAGATCAAAATGCAGATAAAGTGGTAGTGGATTTCACCATGCTTGCCAAGCAACCTGAAATTACTGCATTGGATAACTATGTTGGCTTACATGCATGTGTGGACATTGGTAAGTTAGACCCTCCCACTTGTCTGGCACACTTCCTCGTGAAAACACCATTGGACCCGAGAGGAAGTGAGTTCATAATTACAGAGGTCAATGGAGTTTTCACACACGGGCCAGGTGGAATCAATGATAGAGTCGTATTGCTCCTGCAAGGGCCACTTCACAAACCATGGGATCCGGGTGGAGGATCTCACATGATGAGCGTCTCTTGGCCCTTGTGCCACAGGCTATGGGATCCAGGTGAATGCTTCTTAATAAGTCAAGCTAGTGACGTTTGACTTATTAAGAAGTGCTTATTGGGAGGCAAACCAATCTAGGTATCCTTTATTTTTAGTTTCTGTCATTTTCATTTATATATAAAAAAAAAGCTTGATTCACCACGCGAATCCACAGTGGCCGCGCGAGACAGAAGCCCTGAATCTCAGAGGCTTGCTCACGCTTCTGTCTCGCGTCGCGAGGTATACTTTCGCCTCGCGATTCTGGGCATCATCATCTGTTGGAATTCCAGATTCGCCTCGCGAGTTACTACTCGCCTCGCTATTCTGGAAAGTGTGAAAACAATTTTTCCAGATTCGCCTCGCGAGTTATCTCTCGCCTCGCGAATCTGCAATTAAGGTTTTAATTTGCAGGAGTTCTTCCAGGATGCTGTGCAACAGAAGGGAGCCCGTGAGACCAATTGGATGAGGATGCAACCATAGAAACTTGATCAGGGAGCACCCTCTCCTTTCCTCACTCTTGATTTTGTTTTTGTTTATTGTTTTTTGTTTGTCACTCTTGAATAATTTGAGAAGATCAAGAGTATGTGTATGAATGTGTGTCGGCAAGCTTGTTGGATTTTAATTAAATTGAGCATAGATTGATTGCATGAATTATTTTGACCATCGATGATTTCCCCCTAGGTTCTGAAATCAGAAAAGTTGATCCCCATGTGAAAAATTGAAAATTGAACTTTGAGAATTTTATTGTGATTGCTTGATTTATGATAAGTTTGGGGTGAGGGGGTGCACACACTAGGAATTGTATCTCGGTCAAACAATTTGCAAAAGGTCCAGGTGAGGATTTGAGCCTCCAACTTTGTTTTTGATTGTGTAAATCACTATTAAGTTGCACTTTCCCGAATTTGCTTGAATCTCTTCATGGTTTGCATGTTTATGTGTTGCATCAAATGATTTAGGTAATTTTCTTTGAAATAACTAATTGGCCTAAAAAGAACCATCCCTAATGCATGTTCCCTAGTTAGCCCCGTTGAGCCTAATTAGCCTATTGTTTCTTGATGACCCTATATTATAAGCCAAAAATCTGAAAAACCATGTTAACCCAATCTTAGGTTTAGGAGAGCATGGAAGCGTAGCAAGAGAATGGTTGCGAGAAACTAAGTTTGGGGTGGCTACAAGGTGATATGTCATATTGAGGTGAGAAAAAGAAAAATAGAGGTTGAAACCCAAGGGAAAAAAAATTGCCAAAAGAAAAGGGGCAAAGCAAAAAAATAGCAAGGAAAAGGCTGTAGTCACCCGAGGCAAAAAGAAAAATGGAAAAAGTAATTTGAGTGGAATGTGTGTAAAATGCTCATGCTCTCTTAGTTCCTAGGGACTTAAGCCTAATATCCTTGAATATCCTACCCTTAGTCAGGTCCCATTTCAACCTTTAAAAGACCTTCTGATGTTGCATACATGTTTTCGTGGGAACTATTTTTGATATGAAAATCAAATCCATGGGAAGTGCTCTTGATATGTGAAATTGAATGAAAAGTTGATAACCTAGACGAAATTGAGCGAATGAGTGAAATTTTACATACCCTTGTGAGGAAGGCGATTGTTTGAAATTGGTGATCTTCCTTTTGTGTGTGACTTTGATCCTCAACTTAGATTAATGACTGCATGAATGATGAAGTTCTCAATTGTTCAAAGTAAATGAATGTGGGGATTACATTGATGCAAGGGGGGAAATCATCAATGAAAAAATGTTTTGATTGCATGAAATTTGTGCGAAATCGATTGAATCCCTTAAGCTTGCCAAGTCTTGAGTCCTTTTTGAGTTTTAGCTTGCTTGGGGACAAGCAAGGTTTAAGTTTGGGGTGTTTTGATAAGCCTCTGGCTTATCTAGTTTTCTAACTAGATAGACTGCGGTTTTTGTGCAAATTATTCCAGTTCAATCTCGTTTTCGCCCAAATTTGGCCTTGTTTTGTTCCTAAGTAGACTTTGACTCGTTCTAGGCATTTTTAGTAGTTTTTAGTCTATTTTGAATAGAATTACACCTTTTGTTTCTTTTTTTATTGTTTCAGGTTAGAAGTGAATCTCCGAGAGTCAAGAAAAGTCAATGAACAGTGGAAATTGTCATTCTGGAGATACTCGCCCCGCGAATGGATGCTCGCCCCGCGAGCCTGAAGATCAGCAAAGCAGCAACAATCATCAATTATGTCTCGCCTTACGAGCCACATTCTCGCCTCGCGAACCTGAAGGCCTGACTGTGCCAGAGAAGTCATCCTTTCGGGATCGCCTCGCTAATCACAGTTCGCCTCACGAGCATTCAAACTCAGGATGGAGCCAAAACTGAAATTCGCCCCGCGAACATACTCTCGCCTCGCGAAAGTCCAAATTGAAAGCGCGCCATTTTTAATATTCGCCTCGCGAAAGCATGCTCGCCTCGCGAGTGCGCGCAGAATCAGAACTCTATAAATTGTTGTTTCAGAATCAGAAAAATGGGGCTCTCTCATTAGATCTGAATCCTAGTTTTTCCACTTGCATAGAGTAGCGTTTAGGCTAGTTTCTTGTCTCTTTGGAGCTGCGTCTCCTCTTTTCTTTTTCTTATTTTACTATGGTGGTTATGTCCGATTGTTTGTCTATGAGCATGAGGAACTAATCCCCTCGTCTGAGGGAACAATGAAGCCACCCACGGCAGTGTAGATTCAATGTGATGTATGTCTTTCTCCCTTTTTCTCAATAAATGCTTTCCAATTCTGATTTGATTGTGTTGATCATATGCTTGCGTGATTGACTTGTTAACGTTGATGAGGCTTAGTCAGCAATTCACGTTTAGAACTTGAATTGGGATCACTAATTGAATATTGCACGAGAGTGAGTAGGAGATTAGTGCAACCTTATAGGGAACAAGAATTAACAGAGTTTGATGATTAGGATTATGAGACCTAGTAAGTAATTAATCCAATCTTCGAATACGTCCTAATGAGCACGACAGTGGATTTAGGAAAATTTGGGGGTCCCGGTTGACATTGTAATTGAACTTAGGGAGGAATTCATCATCACTTGGGTATGCATGATTGGGTAGGTGGATTTGTGACCTTGGACATTTTAATTTCAGATTTTTAGTTAATTATTTTATTAGATTTGTTAATTTGAATTCGATCCCATTTTCTCTCTCTCAACCACCTTCTGTCGCTTGACCAACTTATCGGATTTCTCGCGAATTAGTTGAATTGGTAGCCCAATCCTTGTGTTCGACCTCGGTAAATCCTTATCGTGTTATTTTATTACTTGCGATGACCCGGTACACTTGTCGGTGACTCAACAGCATTCACCCTTCCTTTCTCCCTTCACACTTCCCCTTTCTCTCTATTTCTCCCTTCTCCCCTTTCTCTATATTTCCCCCTCCTCCTTTCACCCTTCTCCCTTCTCCCTTCTCTGTTCTTTGTTCTCCTTCTCCCTCACGCATGCAACAATTTCTCCCTTCCTCCCTTCGGATCCAGCAGATCGAGGTCCCCTGAGGTACGTCCATGAGTGTCTCGTCCTTGCTTTGCGGCCACAAGGTGATGAAGGTGCCGCCATGCGAGATCCAACACAGGCCTGGCCTTGCAAACGCCGACGAAGGTGCCGCCATGTGAACGCCGACGAAGGTTCCGCCATGCCGAAGGTGCGGCCATGAATGGGGGTCTGTTCTGATTTAGGGTTTCTATTTTTATCTGATTAGGTTCTGATCTGGTTTTTTCCTGATTGGGTTTTTATGTTTCTGATTCAATGTTAAATATGTTCACCTTATTGTATATTTGAGGACATTGATTTAGTTTTTTCCCCTCTAAATTTCTCTTCATTCTGTTAACTGGCTCAACCCTCCACATATATTGTATTTTAATTCATAAGCAACCATGTCTGGAGTGGCTTCTACAAGCAACGGTCCGTAAAATAAGTAACCCAGCCAGCCACGTCAGACAACTTCAATGTTGAAATTTTTTAAGCAACGATTGCTTAAACTTAAGCAACCCTTAAGAAACCAGTGTTGGAGTTGCTCTATTGTCGACATGTACAATCTACTAACGGAGTTTTTTGTGGGTGCCATGTGTGCATTATACTAACGGAGTTACGATAACATTGACGAAAAGGAAATTGTTGCTTAATTTTCAAAAACTTAGGTCAGATAACTTTATTTTCACTTTCCTGTTTTCATAAATAATTTCAAAACTGTCACACTGTTTTCATTTTGTTTCCTGTTTTTAGAAATTTATACATAAAACAGTGAAAACAGAAAAAAGTTGTTTTCAGTATTTCCTGTACAAATTTCTGAAAACAGGAAACAGAATGAAAATAATGTGACGGTTTTGTAATTATTTATGAAAACAGGAAACTGGAAACAAAGTAAACATGCCCTTTTAGGGACTTGTTGCGCTGTGTTTGGTAGAAAAGAAAAATTAAAAGAAGAGAAATGAGGACTTTCTCTTGTTTGGTAGAAAGGAGAGAAAGAAAAAGTGGTGGGGGACTTCACTTTTTTTTTTAATCCTCTAAATCTTAGGTGAGTTGGATCACCAAGGGTCAGGGTAGGCCTTATGGCTCATATAATGCCTATAGAAATACATACAAATTATCCATCAACGAGGTCTCCACATTGATGGTGGAATTCAAGCTCACATCCTTGTGGAATATATGAGATGTATCCTTACCAACCGGACCAACATTCGTTGGCAGTGGGGGCATCACTTTTTATTTCTCTCTAAGTATGAGAAGAAATAGAGAAAAGAGATATGTATTTTTGTACCGCCAGGTTAAATTGGGACTAAATTATACTGAGGCGACCAAGTCAAACAAGTGGAGAGCGTGTTGAGGTGTAGACCAGAGATTAAGAGATAATGGGAGGAGCAGTCAGATTCTATTGCCTATATATGTAGATGTTTAATGTATAGGGAGGATAAGCTATTTTGTAACCAGACTTTACTAGTTCAATATTATTTCTCTCATGAGCTACACTGTTTTGTACTAACAGTTCACGTGAAAGATAGCAATATTGTTCTTCATCTTCTCGGATCCTTGTTACCGGAAATTTGCAAGAACAATTTTCATCTATACCCCTAAAAAAAATAATTGTTTTCTCTTCTCCTTAGTTAAGAGACATTTTTGTGTCCTTTTAAAAATGGTATCATTTCTCTCTTCTCCATTTCTCCCGATCAAACAAAAGGGAGGTTTGCATCTGTTTCTCTTAGAAAAATGTTAATTGAACACAAAATTTTGACACAAATACGCGACACCATACGGTGCGGCACTGTAGCAGGACCTTTTTTTAATTTCGTTTTTTTTAAAATTTAGTTTTTTTTTTTGAAATGTTAGTTTTTGAGAAATAATTTTTTTAGTTAAGTATGTGCAAATATCTGGTTAACCAGCTACAAATAGCTGGTTAATTCGGTTCATTATCTGGTTAATGGGTGTTTTGGTTAAGTATGTGTAAATATCTGGTTAATTCAGTTCATTATTTGGTTAATGGGTTTTTTTGAGAAATAAATTTTTTGGTTAAGTATGTGCAAATATCTGGTTAATCAGGTACAAATATATGGTTAATCAGTTCATTATTTGGTTAATGAGTATTTTTGAGAAATAAAATTTTTGGTTAAGTATGTGCAAATATCTGGTTAATCAGGTACAAATATCTGGTTAATTCAATTCATTATCTGGTTAATGGGTTTTTCGGTTAGGTATGTGCAAATATCTGGTTAATCACGTACGAATATCTAATTAGTTCAGTTCATTATCTGATTAATAGGTTTTTTTGAGAAATAAAATTTTTAGTTAACTATGTGCAAATATCTGATTAATCACATACAAATATCTGGTTAATTCATTTTATTATCTTATTAATGGATTTTTTGAGAAATAAATTTTTTATTTTTTTTAAAAAAAGTCAAAATCTTTTTTTAAAAAAAAACGCTACATTAACGCTATAATAACGTAAGTATCGCATATGGTGTTTGTTTTGTGTTCAAATAACACATATGTTCTCTTATCTTTATTTTATCTTTTTCTCGTACCAAACATTATCAAATTTAGCTTCTTTCTCATATACATACATACATACATACATACATACATATATATATATATATATATATATATATATATATATATATATATATATATATGCGCGCGCGTGGCTGTTCGGTCCTCTTTACATTTTCAAAGGCAAATATTTTAACAAAAAAGTCACTCTCAAAATTGAAAGGAGAAACCGGAAAGAAGGATCTAGTTCACAACCTTTGACTAAAACGGTTAGTTAGAAAACTGTCCTTACCATGAAATAATTGTTTTGTTTTTTGTACATTGCTAATGAAATGATTTGACACTTGAAGTAAATTTTTTTTTTTTACTGGAACTTGAAGTAAAGATAGTATTACATGTTTTGTGTTGTCAGTGAAATATATAATAATTTATTTTAATAATTATCAAAAGTTATAGTTTCCTAAATCAAACATATTAATCAACATCTAATTTACATAGATTCCACATTAAGTAACATTTATTTTACTAAATTCAAATAAGTGGTTATCTTAAATAAAAATAAATGATGAATAACATTATTTAAATAATGAATTAGCTCTCCGCTCCTTAACATTTGGAAAGGACGCATTCTCATATACAAAGTTAAATTAATTAGTGGTAATTCACTAATCTTTATTATCAATAGGAAGGTGGTGGCTAGGACATATATGTCAAATCACTTGGACAATATGGAGTATTTTGGTATTTCCAGACCAAACTTAGGATAAAAATGTCAATACAGTTGACAATTTATATCAATAAATTTATAAACAATAAATGTATACACATCAGTAAATGTTGTTGATAGGGTTTTAGTCTGGCTCTTCGTTTTCTTCTAATGTGAACAAAAGATTTCTTTCTTTCTCCCTTTATAATCCTGGAGACATGAATAAATCATGGTTTGTATATAAGCACATGGTGCTACAAGTATGATTCTTTGCCTTCTTAACTTTTACGTCATAATAATTCGATGAACTAATTTAAAATTGAAATGTGAGCATTAATGGTCAAATTTCACCATTTTACTATTATAACATCTAACAATAATAAGTATTATTAAAATATTTGGTCTTTTATTATTTTAAAAGTTACTGTCGAATAATTCTAATGTCATTTTTCATGGATAAGTATAAATTGGAGTAGTAGCAAATTTTTTTTAATAAATTGACATAAATTAAAAAAATAAGAAGATCAGGGGTGATTAAATAAAATTTTAGGAGAAATTAATACATATGCTCAGAAAAAATATTTTGTCCAACCATAGCGCGATAGAAGCAAAAAATAAAATAAAAAACTAAAATAAAAAACTCATAAAATATATATTATATAAAAATAATATTAAAAGTTGTTATATGACCGACGAAAACATTCTAATGAAAAAATGCACAGTTTCGACAATATATATATATATAAAGATTAAATTCTATAAGTAATACTTTTATAATTTTTATATTTAAGAAAAAAATGTAGACAAATCGAAGATGATTACAAACCATGTCAAACTTAACCAGTTTAATTCAAAAGTTCATGATAAACATAAACGGAACCGACCTCGAAAGAAAAACCTGGGGTAGGGCTGATGACTTAAGAGGATAATATTATGTTTAAAAAGTTAAATTGATTGAATAATAATATAAATTAAACACATAAACCAGAGTTTTGACAAAAAAATTCTAATGAGAAAATGCATTTGAATCCAACAATATTTCATACATGTCAAGGTTAAATCCTATAATTTACATTTTTGACATTTTTAATATATAAAAAAAATTTGGTGTAAACAAGTCCAGGACGATCACGGACCACACCCACTACCAGAAAGAGGTGATTTACCGATGGGCATGTTTTCCATCGGTAATTAAGAGATTACCGACGAATATTTCCGTCGGTACACGCGAAGATCAACAGTTTCATCAATTTCCGACGGAAATGGGTGTTGGTAACATTACCGACGGCATATCCGCTGGTACGTCCGTCGAAAAAGCTGGCGGGAATAAAAAAAATGGCGCTAGAGTTTACCGAAGGACTTTTCCATTAGTATATGTGACAACACTTACCGACGGCTAGACCGTCGGAAATCTTGTTAAAGTTACCGACAGCTCTGTCCGTCGGTAATCATTTTTTTGAATTACCGATGGAAAAGTCGTCGGTAATCCGTCGGAAAATCTGTAATAATTAACATAAAAACCCTTCCCCCTCCCTCACTTTCCTTTTTCTCTTCTCTCTCTTTTCTCGGTTGCGCGAACCGCCGTCCCCCACCACCAGCGTCACTGGTCTCTCTCTTTCTCCCCTCTCTCTTTATCTCTCTGTTCTGTGTGCCACCACGTCTCTATCCAGAACCATCGCATGCCACTGCCACCGTCCACCGCGTGCCGCCACCCCTGACCGGTATGCATGGTTCTGACCCATTGTTAACTTCCATTGCCATACTTGGATAGCTTTTCTATTTGACTTTTTATTTGCTACATTTTAAATATTTGATGCTATTTAATCTTTTAATGTGACATAATGTGTGCAGTCATGTTCTGGTAAAGTTTAAGTCTTGTTATTTATTTATTTTTACCTTTTTTTAGAGAATTTATTTTTACTTTTAGAATTAGCATGATTTGTGATGGAATCTAAAAGTAAATGACTCAATAACATATGAGTTGATTATGCAAACAATGAGACTGAAAATCACAAAATTATGATAGCACTTCAGAATTTTTCACCTGTTTCATAATGAAAGCAAACAAATGAAGTTGCCAACTCCTGTTATTGTAACCTGTACTCAGTTCTCTTTATTTGATTTATTTATCTGGTTGGGAAACTCAAATCATGTAGCTCAACTCTTCTTTTCTTTGTTTCTTTGCATTACTATCTCGAGTGATATTGGTGGATCGCCCTTTGGGTAAGCATTTCCTATTGTAATTTTATTATTTGATATTTTTAGCCTTCTCCACATTAAAAGTGAATTATAATTCAACGCTGAGATTTATTATTTCTTGGAAAAGAATGTCAGTGAATTTTTAGTCTTTTTTGTGAAATCTTTCCTTTGATGTCAATGTAAGTTCTATCCTTCATTTTTAACCCCATTGTTAGCAATAATTTTTATGTGGACTGTTGTGACGGTAAATATCCTAGAATCAGAAACAGGGCAACTGAAAAATTGGTTAATGGTTGTTTTGTTTTTTTATTTTGTTTTTCTTTTTGTTATTATTAATTAAGGGATATTATAATATTGGTATGTTACTAGGTTTCTAATCTGTTTTGTTTGTCTTTTTTCTATAAGTTAATGATGTCTTTCCTTTTATTTGCCAATATAAAAAACTAATAATAGTTTTTTTATTTTTGTTTGTTTTTTGGTTTGTTGATGATATTTGGGGAGTCTTTATTTTGGTGTGTTTTTTGGTACTGCTGTGTTACCACCATAATATTGTACTATTTTTTTGTAGTCACCAATGCGAGATTCATCATTTTAGAGGAGCCACACCACTAGGAGCCAATGATGAATGTGCAATTTATGTTAGTTTGGAAGTGCAAATAGGAATTTTTTGTAAATAATCTTAGAAATTGTGAATGAAAAGGATAAGAAAATGTGCACATTCATTGGATTAGAGTTTTGAGCTTGTTATATGAAAAATATACTCAAAATATGTAGAAAATGTGCAGGAATAAAAGTACAGCGCTCAGCTCTGGAATTGAGCGCTCAGCCTGGACAGAAACGAAGGAAAATACAGTGACAGAAGCTGCTCCGCCAACACCCAGCGCTGGGACCAGGGCGCTCAGCGCCACCAGAAAAAACAAGCAACCGCCCAGCGCTGTGTTCTGGGAGCCCAGCGCCAGGAAAGACAGAAAGGGCATTCTCGCGCAGAAGCCGGCGCCCAGTGCTGGCCAAGGGCGCTCAACGCTGGGCAACGTGCAGAAACTCTATAAATTCGAGTTTGAGCAGAGTTTGAAGGATCTTTGACTCATTTTTGGTGCAATTTCACCTTGGTTCATCACTTTCTCTCTGGATTCTTTGGAGATTCAAGCTTGGGAACAAGATTTAAAGCTTCCATGACTTCCTCCACTCATTCCTACTCAAGTTCTTCCTTCTCTTCTCTTTTTACCATGAGTTTCTAGATTTCTTAGGTTAGGTTAGGTTAGGATGAACTTGATTGAGTCTCGATGTAATGAAGTTTGATTTGTGATTTCAATGCAATTTCGTTCAGTTTGATTAATCTCTTCTATGCTTAATGTTTTCTTGGATTGATCAACCTTGAAATGATTTTAGATTCAATTTCATAATTGGAAATTTGGTATTTAGGTTGGAAATGAAGTTGATTAATATTTTGGTGTTGATTCTAGGAATAAAACTTCATTGCAATACATTTTTGTGAATCTAATGCTTAATGTTTGTTCTAATCTTGCATCACCTAAGGAATTAGGGTTCTTGATTTGCAACAAAAGGATTATCACCTAAGGAATTAGGGATAAATCTAGGTTAGTGATTTGAATGTCAATTGAATGAATTGGATTGAGATTAGGATTGAACATAGTTACATTAGGTGAAAATTGAGGAATTCCGATACCTAACTGCTTTTACCTATATTGAATTCATTTGTTATTTGTATTGCATTCATTCATTATTGTGACAACTTGTAATAAAAAATTCATAAACATTCTTGGAACTATGAAATTCATTCGTTCAAATAGCTATTGTCTAGGCCACGTTGATACTTGATCACAATCCTCGTCGGGACGATATTTTACTTGCACTATTATTACTTGTCGCGATTTGGTACACTTGTCAACTCATCAATAGGCACCGCCACCCAGTTTTTTTGAGTTTTATTTATTTATCTTGGAAAGTGTGTAAATTAAACTGAAATTGTGTAAAATTTTTAGCCGTGTTATGATTGTTGTGTACTTAATGGCATGGTATGATTTTTGTTGATAACTGGATTTGAGATAGTAGAATAATGAATTAAGGAATAAATTGAGTCTTCGTGATGAGAGGAAGCGGCAAAGGAAGAATGGAGCAACAGACGCTCACAATGGCGATACATTTGATGTGATAATATCTCGTGGTGCTTTGCTGTAGTGCGAATGGAATCGGAATAAATCAATAATTTAAAATCAAGCTTAGGAAAGACTTAAGAGAAGTAATATTAATATCTCACTAGTTAAATAAATTATTTAAATAATTAAAATTAATTAATTAATAAACAATTAATTAATTATTAGCAGTAAAAAAATTTAAAATTACAAGACCATAAGCCTTGTAATGCAAATTTTGCTTAACAGTTATGACATGTGTTAAGTTTCATAAGACTTGAGACAATATTATAAACAATAATTTAATAATCAATAAAATTTTAAAATTTAATAACACTAGTGTATAGCAAGTTTTTATAATTGTTGCTTATGTGTTTATTTGTCAATTTTTCAGTCTTGTTTACATAAAGTTTTATTTTATCTTAGAGTTTATATAATTAATACGTAATCGAGAAAAACCTTAGTTTCCCGTGAATGTCTCTACGGTCTTTGAGCAGACACATATTCGTTCGGACACTGATGAGTTTGTTGATGAGGGGTCGTGGCAGGCAGTGGTGAGCTATAGTATTTTTATTTTATTTAATAAAGTATAGGTAATTATATATATATATATAGTTTAATAAATATTGATTGTAATGTATTGATCGCAGGCGGGGTACAATACAAGGTTTAGTCAGGTAGCATCTGAGGTTGCCTCCTGCTCTGGTGCCTCAGATCCTTCTCAGCTGGACCCCGTCGAGGTTGAGTGACTATAGACCCAAGTCTTGATGGATGTGGCGGGCGGGAAAAAGAAGGGGCGAATCGGTACCGCGACCCTAGCCAAGTTGATCCGTCGAGGGTCGACGCCGAGCTTGACCATTCGGAAGCCTACATCATCCGGCTCACAGGACACAGAGGAGGTGCAGCGGCTGAGGCAGGAGGTGCAGCAACAGAGGGAGGCGAACGAGTGCATGATGCAGCAGATGGAGACATTCTCTACGGTCATGACCGCTGTGCTCAATTTCCTCTCACCAAACAGGCGCAACGCTCTGCAGGGGGTCCTCCATGCCACCCAGCCTCAGCCCTCCACTACTACCGATCCACCACCGCAGGTGCCGCATGATGCCGGTCTGTCTTCTGAGCCGCAGCCGGATGGTCATCTGACTCCGCAGACTCCCCCGCCAGGACGACGATGACGAATATTATGGTGATGAGTATTATGATAGTTATAGATGTAGTAGAGTTTTGTAGCTAGACGAATATTTTATTTATGGATTATATGTTGAGTTTGTTTTTTATTTTAATTTTAATTTTAATTTAATTGTTTGTTAAATTTTTTTTTGTAATTTCAATTTTGTTTTTTAATTAATAATATAATAATTAATTAAAATAAAATAAAATAATTAATTATAATATAATATAATAATAATTAAAATATAATTAATTAAAATAAAATAATAATCAATAAATAAATAAAATAATAATAATTAATATTCAAAATATAAATTTTAATTAAAAAATTAATAATTAATTATTAATATAAAACAAAATAAAATAAAAAATCAATTTTAAAAAAAACCTTGTTTCCAACGGATAGTTCCGTCGGTAACTGTTGTTTAGATTTTCTAACAGAAAGTTTTGTCGGTAACTTCCACAGACAATTACCGACAGACAATTCCGTCGGTAATTAGGGGCTCTTTGTGACGTGTTTTCCGACGGACGACCCAGATCAGTCGAAAAGCCTTTCCTACGCGTCTTTTACCGACGGAACTGGGTCCGTCAGAAATTCTATCGGTAACGTCGTTTTCCGACGGTTTTTGTCCGTCGGAAATGCCCTTTTTTTTGTAGTGATCAGAGTTAACTAGCTTAATTTAGGAATTCATGTAAAACATGAACCTGGTTCTTTCACAATTTAAGTTACTCTTAAATTATTACATTTAGTGGTAGTTTCGCTTTATATATTGCTCTAATTAATCCACTTTTTCTTTTTAAGGGGTTTCAACGAGTAACTTTATATTTAAATTTATATATGTGTTCAATGTTTTTATGCCAAAATAATTGATTCCATACATATGATTAAACTTATTTCAATATTTCCAACTTCAAATATAACTCATACATAAAGTTGTTATTTAGTTAATTATGCAAATATTTTAAATTTAAAAATATAAAATATAAACAAATTTTACATATTTAAAAGTCCAAAACACAAAATGTCTATTCAATGATTTTTATTATCAAAAGTTGAATAAATTTAAATTAAAAATTTCAACATTTTAAGATAATTATCCAAATAAAATAGTGTAAGATATCCGTGTAACATACAAGCACAGCATCTAATTCCTGTAAAAATAATTTATAAATAACATTAAAACCCAAAAAAAAAAAGTAATATAAATAACATTATCTTGGCGATGAAAAAGTAAATTTTCCAAGTTGGCATACGTAGTTACGACTGTTACGTACCAACGAGAGATGACGTTGTAATCCGGTGTTTCATCTCATGCCCATGCCTCATGGTTCAAGAAAACATTCATGAAGTTGTGTTATTTGAATATAAAATTTAGACATCGTATGTGATATCATATATTTTTATTTCTATTTTTTACTTATTTTTATTATCTTTACATATACACGTTTTGATAATACCATAAAAAAAAACAAAGGGACACTACGTGTTCAATTAACGTAATTCTTGAAGAAGTGTAGAGCATTAAAATGATCACACATGAAAATACCGGGTCCCTTTGCTTTCCCCATTTCAAAAGTTGTACAGAGGCACAGAGCCACATTTAAGATTTTGAGTTGAGGCTCCATGATACCATGGTCGTTATCCAACCCATAATCTCCAAGCTGACCTGCATAATAATAACAGGATTATTTCGCTATTTCGTAACAAAATGAGAATGTAGTTTTCATTCATGCCAACAAAAAAGACGGAATTTGTTACAATAACTTGACTTTTTTTTTTAAGAGGATAACTTGACTTTTGTACACATAAAATATTACTTATGATAAAATTATTGAAAACGTTGCAATATTTTTATAATAGTTAGTCTTAAAAAATATTTTAGTATATTATATTTCAAATTATGACTAATTAGCTTATGGGGGAAAAATCAATCATATTGAAAGTACGTAAATATTAAGTTTGTACGATTTATTAATAAAAAAAGAGTTATTATTGATAATAAATGTGTTTGTTGACAATAATAATAAACAATAATAATTTTGTTAAAAAAAAAATTGCCATTTGCTAGGGGGAAAAAGTGAATTACGTATAGTATTACATCCGAGGTGATAATTTTGTCATAATATACCATCATCTTGTTAAAACCAACTCATACCTCGGGTAGGTACCGAAAATATAATTAAATTTTTAAAAGAGCACAAGAGCAAGAAACAGTTGTCTTTTTGTCCCTCTGTAGAACTTTGTCAAAGAGCATTTTGAAAAGGTAGGTATAAAGTTGAAAGTTGAAAGCCAAATCACTAATCTATATCCGCAATTTACTTAAAAGACTAAATTATTGTTATCATGTACAAATTTTTTTTTTGGTTACTTTGTTAGGGAAAGTATTTATTGTTATCCTGTACAATTTTTTTTTTGGCTTACTTGCCCTGAGTTTGTTTGTATTTCCTTCGCCCTTAGCTGTAAAGTTATAGTTTTAGTTTTTTTATTTATTTATAAAAGTTATAGTAATAGTTGCAAATGCCAAAGTTAGGTTCGAGTGTAAGTTTCCTCGATTGACCTCAACACATGTAAAAATTAACGTTACCCAATAAAATCTTTTTTATACACGTAATTAATGATCAAATTTTATTGAACATGTTTAAAGAATCCGAATATCCACCTCCAACCTTGTTGGTTACATAATTTTTCTCTCTTAAAAAAATACTAAAATATGGATTTAATTGATATATATTATCGATATAAAGTTTTTTACACAATCAAACAATTAGAAATCATCATGATATATATAATTTTTAAAGTGGATAGGATAAGATTAAAAAAATTTAAATAAAATATCAATTTCTAATTGATTGAAAATATAAATTTTTTTTACACTATCTATACATATCAATTAAATCACTAAAGTATTCATCATAAAAAAGAACTTTTTGCCTGTCATTATTTTCAAGTGGCTCCACTTCACAAATTCGTTGATATTTTATTACAAGGGCACCGTAAATAATTTTTGGATACTTAACAGGACACTAGTAAATCCCACATCAAATTAATTGAGGATCAGACAGTCAAAGGTGGTGGGACAATAGACCCACATCATTATTCAGCCTTTAATTCCACGATAGTAAATGTTTTTCCAAGTAGTGGGTAGTGGCAGCAATCCTCGCCGACTATCATAGTGTTATCTGTTTCCTCCCCAAAACCAAACCAGATCAACTCGAAGAGGCAATGTGAACCAACCTGCTTCTTACTGTCAGCAACTCAGCAAAAAAGTGAAACCAATTAACTTTGTCCCCTCTTTGAAAATGCTTCTCTTTCTTATTTTTCCTTTCTTCTCTATCTATATCTATCCACAAACTAACAAAATCCTTGACTAATAAGACCAAAGCTTTAGTCAAAAAAAAAAAAAAAAAAGACCAAAGCTAGACTCTTTAAGATACAAGCTCAATTGGGTGTCTTTATTTCAGCCCCTTTTTGAGAAAATTTCACTCCAAAATCAGACATGAATTCCGTTCATATCCTCCTTTCCATGTCTCTGCTAGCTGCATTTTGCAGTCCTGAAATGGTTCATGGAAATGCAGAGGTGAGAGCTCTGATGGAGTTGAAGTCATCTCTGGACCCAGAGGGTCAGATCCTTAGCTCGTGGAGCAGTGATGGTGACCCATGCAGCGGTTCCTTCGAAGGGGTTGCATGCAACGAGCACCGTAAAGTGGCCAACATCTCCTTGCAGGGAAAGGGTCTTTCGGGTTGGGTCTCTCCAGCAGTGGCTGGACTCAAATGCTTGTCAGGCTTATACTTGCATTACAACAATCTTTCTGGTGAGATACCTGTGCAGATTTCAAATCTTACTGATCTTGTTGATCTCTATCTCGATGTCAATAGTCTATCTGGAACCATTCCTTCTCAGCTTGGCAACATGGCTAGTCTCCAAGGTATGTAGGCTCTTGTCAGTTTAAATTCATTTACATGGATGGAGAATTTGGTATTTGCTATTGATAACGGCTGCTACATATCAATGTTGGTTAAGGTGCCTTGATAGATATTGAGTTAATTTAGCTTGCAACATGGATTTAGTCAAATTTTATCCACTTGATCGTTTTCCTCCTCCTAGGAATAGTACATGTGTTTATATAAAGGGGAAAAAACTTACCACAACTGTAAAAGGTTTTGAAATGGGTTCTGATTTCTGAATGATACTTTGAATTTGGCTTTAGGTCTGTATGTTAATACAAGTTCACTTGTTTCTTTTTATACTTTTTAGTGCTGCAGTTAGGCGATAACCAATTGGTGGGGAATATACCGGCTGAAATGGGTTCCTTGAAGCAGCTTAGTACTCTTGCTTTGCAATATAACAAATTAAGTGGTCAAATTCCTCTAAGCTTGGGGAACTTGGAGAAGTTAAGAAGGGTAAATTTGAGCTTTAACAACTTCAGTGGTACGATTCCCGCAACATTAGCCCATATCGAACCTTTGGAAGTTGTAGATATTCAAAACAATTCTCTATCAGGAATTGTTCCTTCTGGTATGCCTCTATCCTCCTTTCCTTCTAGTAAAGTTTACTTGAGTTTATGCCTTCTGCCTTCACCACACCCAAATTTTTCTTATTTCTTTTTGTGCATTTTCGTGTATATGCTGATTAATGTTTTGAAAATGAAAATGAAGCATTGAAGAGACTGGGGGAAGGATTCCAAGCTGCAAACAACCCTGGTTTATGTGGAGTTGGGTTTCCTACTTTGAGAGCTTGCAACAAAGATCAAGGTTTAAACGTTAACTATATTGGTACCTCGGATCCTGATCTATCCAAAAATAGTAATCTTGAAAAGGCTCTCCCGCAGCCTGCAAATGTCCACTTGCATTGTAACCAGACTCATTGTTCAAAATCAAGAAGGTTTCCTCAAACTGTCATCGCAGCAAGTGCTATAACTATCACTCTCACAGTCATAGGTGCCGGATTGTTGACATTCATCAGATGCCGTCGTCAAAAGCAGAGGATAAGTAATACATCAGATCCCTCTGAAGGGAAACTGAGTCCTGATCAGCCTAAAGAATTCTACAGAAAAAGTCCATCAGCACTTGTTAATCTTGAGTACTATAGCGGTTGGGATCCACTGCCTGATTGTCAAAATGCTGGTGGATTATCCAATGAATATCTAAACCAATATAGGTTTAATGTAGATGAGGTTGAATCTGCAACACAGTACCTTTCGGAAGCCAATTTATTGGGTAAGAGTAAATTCTCAGCAGTTTATAAAGGAGTTCTCAGAGATGGTTCTCTTGTGGCTATTAGAAGCATTAATGTGACATGCTGCAAAACCGAGGAAGATGAATTTGTAAAAGGGTTGAGCTTATTAACCTCACTGAGACATGAAAACCTTGTTAGGCTGAGAGGTTTCTGTTGCTCAAGGAGTAGAGGTGAATGTTTCCTTATCTATGACTTTGCCACCAAGGGTAACCTGGCTCAATATCTTGATATGGAAGATGGAAGTGACCATGTGCTTGAGTGGTCCGAGAGGGTTTCTATCATCAAGGGCATTGCAAAAGGTTAGTTCTTCATAATTGTCAATATTCTCTAGGTTCAAGCAACATATATTACAACAGAAAATTTTCCAGGAATGTCCATTTTGCAATAGAAATACAAGTACAACAGACAAAAAATTCCAGCAATAATCTTTTTTGCAAAAAGGACAAAGGAGCAGACTGAGAATTATAATGCAGTCATTCAAGCAATTAAGACTGCCTTATAATTCTTAAGTTAAGGAAAACTGAATGACTGTCAATGTATATGCTACTTTCAATAATATCTTCTTCTGTTTGATATTGGCTATTCGTTTATGACCAGGTATTGGATATCTGCACAGCAATGAAGCAAGTAAACCTACAATAGTACACCAGAAAATTTCAGTTGAAAACGTTCTCCTTGACCTTCAGTTTAACCCATTGATCATGGATGCTGGACTCACTATGCTTCTTGCAGATGATGTTGTTTTTTCAGCTCTAAAAGTAAGTGCTGCCATGGGATATCTAGCTCCTGAATACATCACTACTGGACGCTGTACTGAGAAGAGTGACATATATGCATTCGGGGTTATTGTTCTTCAAGTTATATCAGGGAAGAAAACTATAGGGGGTTCAATACGGATTGCAGTTGAGTCTCTAAGATTTGATGATTTTGTTGACACAAATCTGAGGGGAAGATATTCTAAATTTGAAGCAGCAGCGCTTTCAAAGCTTGCAATGCTATGCACCCACGACCTTCCTGACCAAAGACCAAGCATGGTGGAAGTGATTCAGGAGCTGAGCGTGTTACCTGCTCATTCATAATGATCTACTACTTTCTATGAGTAATAGGAGACCTTGAAACATTTCCTAATTGCTGGGTTTCATCCATGGCTATTGTTTCCAGGAGCATATATAGTAGCTAAATAAATCATTCCCAAATGATTGTAAATTTAAATGGATTGTTTATTATGAAGAACTGGGATTTTTGAAGGTAAATGGAAGGAGCTTCCAAAGCCAAGGGTAATAATTTCAGCACATTTCTAGTGATTTTTTTGTTGAGTACCTTGAAAGATATTCTTCTTCTTTCTGGGTGGAACTCAATTCATAGTGAATCATGTTTAGTCAGACAGACATATAAGAAGCTTATCAATTGGCAAATATTCGTTAGATTTATAGTAACGTGTTAGGTTTTGGCTAATGGCTATCCAAAAATAACTCTGAACTATGTTTAGAAATTATTGTTGGTTAATTAGGATGATTTGTGACATTATCGATCTCAATTTTCATATCAGCTATACCATGTTAATGATGTCAATGTAATTGACAAAAACTAATAGAAGTGAATTGCGACCCTGACCCAAAGCATTGTAAAATTAATCACCAAATAGACACGTCTCTACTCTAGAGGAGCCAAGTGACACACACACCTTAAGAAACTTGAGTGTGTCAGGCCAGCATTGTGGAACCGGGTTTCATGATGGTCAGAATTCTGTTCGCAAGGGGCATGGTGGATGGCTCTGTATTCATGTTCGATCAGCAAACACAAACCAGAACTCGCGTGGTGAGTTGGTGGGTTGACACGTTGGGTTATGTAGATACGAGGATATGTGGAATTACTCATGTATAGTATTGTTGTTTTATCGTGTTTTCCTACATTGATCAACTGCAATTTTGACAAAACAGTGCTACGTTCTTGCTTCCAGGCATGCAAAAAATGATATAAAAAAAAGCAGTCGAGCCGGGGGTGCAACGAGTATGGCAGTGCACATAGCTAGGTAACGGTGGTGTAGCTCAAATAAGTGTGTTTGGATTCTCTTTAGTAAAAAATGCAAAGTTAGTACTTATAATGCTTCGATCACTCGGTTGTGACATTCATCCACTCCAAGTTACATGCCTAGGAGTTTCACTAAATTACTAAACTTTGTTTCATGTGCTTGAAACCGTTACACCTCATAATATTTTGTCACGCCTCTAAAGATGGGTGGCTTCTAGCATGGAGTTACTTTTTTTATAGGTACACTCATGTAGACACACTTTTAAAATTTTCTACCTACATCAACCGGTTTTGTCGCTGATTTCTGGTAAGTTCATAAGTACTTAATTGTTGATATTTGCATTGAGTGGCCTGGACAAGAAACAAGAAGCTATTTCCCTTCACCTCTTCCTTAGTAGCGCAGAGAGCATCAAAACAACAGACCAAGGCAAACCTAAAAATTTTCGTCAATGAAGCTGTGATCGTAGAAGGTGGGTTTCTAGTGTATTATCAGTGGCTACAGGCAAACGTCACGACCACGTCAAAAGTTTTGCAGCTGTACTGGTTATCGACCCATTGTTGATGCCTGCAAAAGCTTTGTAGCTGATGTTGATATAGAGGATTTGGGGTTCAACTCTTTTTCAAGAAAAGGAGAGAGCAAGGGCTTGAAGCTTAGTAAGTTGCCTATGACCATAATCACAAGATTAGTAGATTCCCTATGTTTCTGAAGGAAATCAAGCGTGATGTGTTCTTGGCTTCTGAGAAAACCTTCAATAGAACCCTAACTATCTGACAAAAACAAATTTTACCAACATGGATCTTTTTAATTGATTAGAAAATCTAACATATTTGAAACCAACGACCCAGACTTACTGTCAACAAATGAAGCAGGGTGCAGATGGTGGATAATTTTTGTTCTGCCGAAACCCAAGGCCACGACTGCAAACCACGAACTGGAACAGAACGGGTCTGGAGACGAATATCAGGTGTTCGTGGTGCAGGGTCGTACAACCACCTGGAACGATTCACAACGGCGATTCCGCCGCCGTCGGTGACATCGGATCTTCACCTGACGGAGAAGTGGACACATCTCAGGGGGAGGGTTCTTCTGAGAAGCCAGGGACACGACTGCAATATAAAAGGGACTACAATGCAATTTCAGAAATAAACTTCCTAAACAATTATCTGGTTAACTTTTTTTGTTTGAACACTCAAATATGGACCATATATTAAAATAATAATAAATCTAATGACTAACATTAATTATAACTTTGTCTATATGAGTATACTCGTAGAATAATAACTCCATGCTAGAAGCCACTCTTAAGATGCCTCAGAAATGAGTTGGAATCTCGAAAACTACAAAGTGGTCCCTTACCCCTTTTTACAAAACGAAAAGATAGCTCAACGTCGATACTTCCCTCTATTACAAATTTGATATAAATTTAAGAGTCATGTTAAATTTAAGAGTCTGGTTAAAGAATGTATAAATAGTAAGTTTTTATGGGAAAAAAAATTTAGAATTTCTTAGAATAATAAATACAATATTTTTCTATAAGAAATTATTTTTTTTATTTATTAACCATTGCTCTAAGAGCACTGGTTAGTATTTCCCTAAATTTAAAAGAAAAAATACTCTCAAACATTGCAAATGTTATAAATTGAAGAAATATGGCGGTGCATGGTCAATAAGAAATAAGGGTCATTGGAATTGCTTAATCTTTTTATGGACTCCATCATGTAATTTTACTATTTTGATGGTGTTTGAAAGAGTTTATTTAAGCTCTTTTTGACTTATCTGATGACATAAGCTCTTATACAGTGTGTTTGGTAGAGTTTATAAAAATAACTTATATCATCCCATAAGTAGTTTTTGACTTATTTTCATAAGTCACTGGGAGAAGCTTATGAAATTATCATAAGAGTTTATGTACTAAACACCCTCTCGTGTTTTTCCCTATTCGAATTCTCTCATGCCCATTTCTTTCTTTATATTTCTTTAAGCGCTTATGGCATAAGCTCTCATGTGATAAGGTCTTATGTGATAGGCTCTTAATTAAGTTGTTTATCCAAAAACACCATTTATACTTTATAATTCTTTAAGTAATCCTTGGCTCAAATATAGTGGAATTCTAAAAAATCCATCAAACTCACTTCTCACTTTACAATACTCAAATTTACTTAAAAGGAACCAAATAATACAGGTTAGAACTATGTGAAGCATATGATTTTTAGCTCACTATTACGGGAAGAAATAATATAAGGGTTTTGTCAACCTATATCTTAAACTTGTTAAAAAAAATATTTTTTTATTGCCAAATAGTCAAATTATTATTTTAAATATATTAAAGGCAAATATTAATTTGTGCTTTTTTTTTTTGTTAGAACCCACCATAATTAGGACATTTAGCTCAAGCATCTCACAAGCTTAGATCCTTTAACAATATCATCCCGTACAATCAACTGAGCCGCACTCATTGGGTATTTATTTGTGCTTTTAAGTACTAATTAAGGGTTTAATGATAGAAATTTTGTATTAACAATATAAATTTTTTATTTTCATGTATGAATACATATCTTTTCAACGTTTTTTTATAGATTATTTGATATATGCATTATTAGTGTAAAATCTTTTACATTGTCAATCAATATTAAGATGTAAATGACTTAAGGTAGTTAGGATAAGAGTGAAACATTTTTTATGATTTGTCAATTTATAATTAATAGACTGTATAATTTTTTTCATGCTGACATTGTATACTAATTAAATCTTATTTTTTTTACTTTAATTTCTTAATCACCACATGTTAGTAAAATCTTATATTAAATACCTCACTTTTTAATTGAAACTTACTTTTTTTTATTTAATTAAAGATAAGAAATTTGTACTGAAAATGATATTAAATGTATTATAATTTTAAAGATTTATTTTTTAAATATTTTTTATTTTTTTATTTCTTAATCTAAGGTAGGCTATTTTTCTTATGACATTTGTAAAAGCCTTGTGACTTCTCACTACTTTGGGCGGTTAATTGGGTGGCTTAGACGCGGGATTAAAGTAGGCCAAAAAAAAAAAGGCCAGCATGTTTTTTTTTCCCGCCATAGGCCCATAGCTACCAAGGTCAAAAAAGTCTGTACAGATTCTATCAAATCCTGTAATGCTGACCAAACATTAATTGAAAGATGATTTTTGTTGCATATGATTTAGCCAATCTTTCTCCTCGTGTGGTATTAAAACACTTTTCAGTGTAAGAACATGTAGCATGTTGAAGTGATAATTGGTTTGGGTCTTTTAAACAAGTGATCAGAGGTTTGATCATTGATTCATATGTATGGAGAAAATTTGATTGGAAGAGACCGATCATTCAATATTGTCCAGCACCTCGATGGATCACTCTCCACAATTGCACGTGGAGGATACCCTGGAAAAAAAAAAACACTTCGGTAGTGTGTAAAATAAGAGTAATATATACATATGGTCCACGGTGTAAAAAAGAAATGAGTACTTTTTTGTCCAAAACATAAGAAACATGTATCAATTTTCACACATATTAAATGTTATTCTTCAATATTATCCTTATTAATTACTGTCATTAATTATAGGTCATCAAAGTATTAATTAAAATTATAAGGGGTGTTTTTGGAAACTTATATGAGTATTAATTACAATTAACTCATTTCAATATATTTCTTTGGTCTATGCGTTTTAGTGTTTTGTTTCTTATATTGTGGATCGGAGGTAGTAATACAATACTCCATCCGGTATCAATTATAAGCAAAATTAACTAATTTCACACTTATTAAGGAAATTAGTTAATTTAGTTTAATTATCTTATTTATGTAAATAATTGAGTTATAATTACTAAATTACCCTTTAGTTATCTTGGAAGTGTGCAATGCTCTTGGAAAAGTAAAATGAGAATTGGTTGGATTGGTTAATTTTATTAATTTTTGGAATACTGATATTAAATTGAGTCGAATTAGTTGGATTTTACTTATGTTTGAGTCCAAAAAATATAGGTACTTTTTTGCTTATAATTGAGTCTAGAGGGAGTATTAAAAAATGTCATTAACGATGGAGGATTGAGGATTGGAGAACTTGAAAAAACAATTATATAATTTTCATAATGTATTATGTGTGCAAAAAATTATACTATCAGTTGCTAATAAATTATTATATTATAAAAATATTTGATTTTTACTATAATTATCTTAAAAATCATATATAAAATGATTTGTAATTGATTAATACCTTAAAAAATTTTACTCTCCCAATATTTCAAGCTTAAACTCTTCTTTAATTATTTTTAAAATGTTTATATTTATATCTCATTTTAAAAAAGAAATAAATTCTAATTATTTGTTTAATTATTTAATTTTTAAATTAGTTATGTTTATTTATTATCAAAATTATTTATTAACTTTTTTAATTTGGGATATGATCCATTGACACTAGGTGTAAGTCAAAAGACTCACACCAAATCTAGATGTTCAAATTACGTAATCAGACAGCTCAAAATATTTCCGCAAAAAACTTTCTAAACAATTAGAAAGCCAATCATGTGATTTGAAATTTTGTTTCCTCCCCTTGTTTTTCCAGTCTTTCCATCCCTATTCTTGCATCACTGCACTCTTATTCTCTGTTTAGGGATTTTGAGGCACATATGGATTTTCTTCACCCTACCTGAAAAGATTTACACCTTTCCTCGTAACAAGCAGCATTTTTGCATCATGATTCCTTAATTTTATGTTGAGAATGTCAAAGAGAAGGTTGGTCCACTGGAGGAGTTTTAATTCGGTGACTTGGTTTAATGCTATTTATTCCTGTTCCTTTTCCCGAATTAGGAGCCATTATAGCATCCATTCTTGATATGCCATTTTGGTATGTTGTATGTGCAAATTTGTTTGGTGTTTGATGACTTTGGGTAACAACGTCCTTTAAGAACCATCTTTCACTCAATGATACCATCACAAACACTAACCAAAATTGGATTTTTTTTTCAACAATTGTTTAAGTTGTCGTATCAGTCTTGCTACATATCAACTTATTTACACTCACGGACATTCTTCTTCTAACTTCATTCCATTTTTCCAAATCTCTTCCTCTACATAAAGGCGGCGTCGACGACTGTTGAACGGGAACCTATGCACGGCGATAACGACGGTGGCAAGTGCGATGGCTTCGGTGGATCTGTTGTTTTTGTGAAATCCCTAATAAATAAGAAAATGATGCTGACAAGAAAGAAGGGGAAATGATCACGTGACTACATTTCCAATATTTTTAAATTTTTTAATTGAAATATTTAAAGCTATTAGATTACATAATTTCAACGGTACAGATTTGATGTAAGTCATTTGACTGATACATGGTGTCAATGGATCTTTTCCCTTTTAATTTTAGTATAACAACTGTAAAAAAAAATCATCAAAATAAGATGGACCCAAGATTCCTAAATGATGTGTACGGTGCTCTGCTAGGGTTTGTTGCTGCATGAAAATCTAGGGTTTGCATGATCATGGCTACTCATGGCTCCGTTTGCCCCTGCCCATGGCCCTTTCTTCAACCTCTAGCCCCTTCACCCCTGTCTTCTTCCTCTTCCCCTTCTTCTCTACCTGCACAAAAGAATTCCTTTGCTCAGGCACTCTCTAATTCCTTCGACATACCTATAAGTCAATTGCCCAAGCCGCGACTAATAGGAGACTCAATTTCTATAAAAATCTCTGAAGAGGAATACAAGATTGGATTAGAAAGTAGCAAAAACAGTTTACATGGTCGTTTGATCCTCCAGAAAGGTAATCAGCCAATTAAGTTCCATGACTTAAGGGACAAGCTATCGAAACTATGGAAACCAATTGGACAATGGCGCATGATCCCTTTGGGTAAAGGATATTATGAATTCAATTTCGCATCCTTAGAAGATCTGCGTAGTGTTTGGACTGTTGGTTCATGGAATTTACAACCAGGCATGCTTAGACTTTATCAATGGAGTCCAGATTTTAATCCAAATCTTTAGAAACAAACTCATTTTCAATCTTGGGTTCGAATATATGATCTGCCTATGAAGTATTGGAGGCCGAAAATTCTTTTTGAAATTGCAAATGGTATAGGTACTCCAATTGCTCTAGATTAATCCACAAAAAATAAAGTCTTTGGCCACTATGCCAGAATCCTAGTTGATATCGATCTTTCTGGACCAATCCCAAATGGTATTAGGGTGGAAAGGGATGCTCATGCATTTTATGTTACAATTGACTATGAAAAACTCCCCTCCTTTTGTTCATGTTGTCTTTCGATAGGGCATTCTGTTGGGGAATGCAAGAGAAACAATAATAGTATTGAAACTCGAAAGGAGAAGCCTTTATATCAGAAAACAAGAACTGCATACGTTCCTAAACAGCCTATTGTCAAGAAATCAGATGTTGCAGCTATGATTATTTCTGATCAGGCAAATGTGGCAAGGAAGATTCTGGTCATGATCCAGTTAATGGTGGAAAACATGCTCAAAACCATATTACGGCTGTTACTACTGGATGTATTCCAGAAAAGGATAATGCAGTAGTGCAACAGATTGTTAATGATGCAGTGAATCCTCGGGGAATTCACGAGGATGGTGCTGAGAATTCTTCTGAATATGATGAATCAATACATCCGGATTCTCCTCAGGCAGCTAGAGTTTTAACTAATCCTGGATTTCAGACTCCAATAGAAGGTGCAGAAAACATTGGAATTGGAGTGCAATCCATTAGTCATGTCTCTGACTCAATGGGAGGCATCGATAACAATATGCAGGTCAAATCAATCCCTCAGAGAATTAATGCAATTGTCCCTTCTCAGGTGGATATTCTTCCTCATCAAGCTCAGCAGGATGTCAGGATTGTGTCCAAGTTCTGGAGCAATGGTATTGAGGAGGAAGAGACTGATGTGGAAGAGGAATGTCTTGATGTTAATGTAGTTCATCCAGAGCAAGGTAATTTTGAAGTGTTCCTCTCAAAATCTCAAAATAAAAAACTGAGGAAAAAACAGACAGCTCTAGCAAAAGCTGGTAAGCCAAAAGCCCGAAATAGGGCTGGACACATTAATTTTGCATGATGAAGTTCCTATTCTGGAATGTTAGAGGGATTGGCAACCTAGACACTAGGTTAGTTTTGAAGAAATTTCTGGTTTCTAATAAGCCTGAGCTAATCTTCATTACTGAGCCTTGGATTAGCATTGCTCAATTTCCTGACAGGTTTTGGACAAAATTAAATCGAAAGTTTTTGCGATTAATGATAGGAATACTCTTTTGCCTAATCTTTGGTGCATCTGCCATGCATCCTTGCATCCTCTTGTTATTGCTTGCTCTAATCAATCAGGTCTCTTTCTCCTTAAAGATGGAATCTCAGAAATTTTCATTTCAACTATTTATGCTAGCACAAATTATCAAAAGCAGAAGAAGGTTGATTGTGGGCTGAACTGTTGGCACTACAGCAAGTCAATGATGTCCCCTGGTGTTACATTGGTGATTACAATGTGGTCCTTGGTGCTCATGAGCAAAGGGGTGGTTGCTTACCTTTGAGGATTGCTTTGGAGGAGTTTAAGCTTTGGTCAGACAGTTGCCATCTCTCTCATATTATGACCCGTGGTGCATAATTTACTTGGTCTAATGGCAGAAGAGGTAATGCTTTAACAGATAAAAGGCTTTATAGAGTGGTTTACAATGACAAATGGTTGAGCTTCTGGTCTAATGTTGCTCTCCCTAGAAGCAAATCTGATCATTATCCCTTGCTTTTATCATTGAAGAAGGAGGATAAGAACTTTAGCTCTTCTTTTAAATTCACGAAGATGTGGGCTTCAAATCCAGATTGCTCTAGAATGATTGAAGAGGTAAGGAATTCTGAGGTAACAGGATGTCCTATGTTCATATTGTCTCAGAAATTAAAACTGTTGAAAGGGGGACTCAAAAGCTGGAATAAAGATTCTTTTGGAAATGTGAACATCAAAGTTGATTCTGCTATGGCAAAGGTTGACAACATTCGGCAAATAATCAGTTCTACAGGAATGACTGATATGCTATTTGAGCAAGAAAAACAGGCTCAAACTGAACTGCAATATGCTTTGCACTGTCAAGAAGAATTCTGGAAAGAAAAATCCAGAATTGATTGGCATATTCAAGGTGATAGGAACACTGAATTCTTTCATAGGATCACCAAGATAAGGAATGTCTCAAAGCAAATCTCCCTGCTTAGAAAAGATGATCAAGTTCTATTTGCTGCAAAGGATATAGAGGAACATATATTGAATTATTACACTGAGTTGTTCAGTTATGAAAATCAATGCAGGGACAATGACTTAGTTGACAGAACTGTAACTCAGATGATCTCTAGAGAGGACAATCTAATGTTAACCAACTTGCCCTCCCTTGAATAGGTGAAAAATGCTGTGTTTTCCTTGAATGGCAGTGGTGCTCCGGGGCCTTATGGGTTTGGTGGTTTCTTCTTCCAAAATTATTGGGAAATTGTTCAACATGATGTTTGAAAAGCTGTCATTCAGATTTTTGAGCAGGGTTGGTTGCTGCCCAACCTAAACTCAAACCTGGTGGTTCTAATTCCAAAAACTCAAGGTGCTGATAGAGTGGAGGACTTCAGGCCTATTGCCTTGGCTAACTTCCAGTTCAAAATCATCACTAAAGTCATAGCAGACAGGCTGGCTAAGGTAGCACCAAAGATTATCTCTGACAATCAAAAATGATTCATCCAAGGTAGGTATATTACTGACTGTCTCTGCACTGCTTCAGAATGTGTAAATATGCTGGACAAAAGGGCTTTTGGTGGAAATATAGCCTTGAAGATTGATGTCAAGAAGGCTTTTGACACCATGGATTGGACATTCCTTTTGAAGGTTCTCCATTCTTTTGGTTGTGATGACAAGTTCTGTCAGTGGATAGATGCCATTCTAAAATCAGCTAAGCTCTCTATTGGTGTCAATGGCAAGTCAGTTGGATTTTTCTCTTGTAAGAGGGGAGTTAGGCAGGGTGATCCCTTGTCCCCTCTTCTGTTCTGTATTGCAGAAGATGTATTGAGCAGGGCTATTTGCAAGTTAGTTCAAGAAGGAAAGCTCAACACAATGGCTGGCCCTAGAGGCTTCAGATCTCCTAGCTGATGATATTCTCATCTTCTGCAGAGCCTCCACACAGAACTTGTCCAATCTAATGTCTCTCTTTAAGGAGTATGGGGAGGCTTCTGGCCAAATGGTTAACCTTCACAAGTCCAAGTTTTATGCAGGTAACATTTCGGCCAACAGAATGTCTTCCATTGCCAATGCCTTAGGATTCACTGCTGGTAGGTTTCCTTTCACATATCTTGGGTTGCCTATGTTTAAAGGTAAGTCAAGGAAATGCTACTTGTAATCCATAGCAGATAGGATCAAATCAAAATTAGTCACATGGAAAGGTTGTATGTTGTCAATCAGGGGAAGAGTTCAACTTGTCAAATCTGTGGTTATTGGTATGATGATGTATAGCTTCCAGGTTTACTCATGGTCTTTAAGCTTGCTGAAATTAATTGATAGCTGGCTGAGAAACTTTATCTGGTCTAGTAATACAGATATCAAGAAAATAGTGATAGTTGCTTGGCACAAATTGTGCAAACCTGAGGCTGAGGGAGGTCTTGGAGTTAGATCTTTAAGAGCTGTTAACAATGCTTCTATGCTTAAATTGTGCTGGGACTTCATCTCTTCCTCTAAGTAGTGGGCCTGTCTTCTGCGAGCAAGAGTTACGAGGAAAAACTCGGTTGTACAATATTCTATCTCCTCTTCAATCTGGATAGGAATCAAACCTCACCTGAATTCAGTTCTTGAAAACTCTTCATGGTTGCTTGGAGATGGTTCTGACATAAACTTTTGGAATGATGTATGGTTATCTAAGCCCTTGAACTCCTTGCTATCTTTACCAGCACACTTACACTCTTCCTTAAATGCAAAGGTTAAGGACTTCCTGCACAATAACTCTTGGTTCATACCAAGTATTATTCTCCAAAACTGCCCCGACTATTCTTGAAGAGCTCAAGCACATCAGTATCCCTTCCTTCCCTAGTAAAGACACTCGTGTGTGGTGCAGAAATGAATCGGGCTCTCTAACTCTGAAGGATGCTTTTCAGTTCCTCAACAGCAATGGACAAGTTGTTTCTTGGGCCAAATTCCTTTGGAATAAATGTGTTCCTCCTTCCAAGTCCTTCCTAGTTTGGAGGATCCTGCATAACCGTATCCCTACTGATGAAAACCTATGGGCCAACGGCTGCATGGTTGTCTCTAGATGCAATTTATGTGGTTGTAGTTATGAAACAACTGCTCATCTTTTCTTTCAATGCGCCTTTGCTAAGGATTTATGGTCCTGGCTGAGCAACACGGTTAGCATGACAATTGATACTTCCTCAATGGTTACTGTTTTCTCAATCTGTGAGCATCGATGGAGCTCTCAAGTTAAGGATCTTCCGATTCTTTGCCATAACCAGCATCATCTGGGCAATTTGGCACTGCAGAAATAAATCCAGGTTTGAAGACAGGCTTATTCCCTTGCAGGTTGCTAAAAACCTGATCCTTGCTAATGTTAGCCTTGCGGGTAACCTGAGTAAAGGTACAACTTCATCATCTTTACAAGAGTTTATGTTATTAAAGGCGTTTAGAGTCAGCTGTCATCCCAACCGAGCTCCCCAAATCATAGAAGTTATATGGCATCCTCCTCCTCACATTCTTTGGGTCAAGTGCAACACCGATGGGGCGGCTAGAGGTGCACCGGGTCCTTCGCTTGTGGTGGCATTTTTCGTGATCATAGTCTTTGCCACTCTTGGTTGCTTTGCGACCAACCTTGGTGTCACTACTTGCTTTTTATCTTTGAGCTAATGGGTGCAATCTTGGCAATTGAAATTGCCCATAAGAAAGGGTGGTCGTTATGGCTTGAATGTGAGTCAAAGCTTGTCCTCTCTGCAATCTCCTCTCCCTCAATGGTTCCTTGGAAACTTAGGAATAGATGAAATAATTGCATGACCATTATTAAGGATATGCATTTTGGCTACTCTCATATTTTTCGTGAGGGCAATAATTGTGCAGATAAAATTGCCAATCATGGACTATTTATTCATGGATTCTTTTGGTGGGATTTAATCCCTAGCTTTATTAGGGATGATTTTCATAATAATAGGGTAGGATTACCTAATTTTGCTTTAGGTGACTTCATGGGTTAGGTTGATGCCCCCCATGCTCTTGTATTGTTTTTGTTTTCTTTTTTTCAATAAATTGGGGTGTGCTGCATATGATGGATAGTGGCTAAGGTGTCAACCTAGTTGGGATGTTAGTATCTATTGTGATGCCTTTTCACGTCTCCTTTAATTAAAAAAAAACAACTTTAAAAAAAAATTAATAAAGAGTAACGAGGAACACGGATGACTGGATGAGAAGTGGTGCGAGACCGCAGAGGAGTCAACTAATAATGAGGAGAGTGGAAGTTAGATGAGGAGCTAAGCGCTGACGTTAGTTAATTAACATCTGGACTTTGTAGGTGGCTAATGTGGATTGTGGAGTGACCGTGATTGCTAGAGTAGCATCCAAGCAAAACATTGACCTTATTGTATTTTCCGATGAATTGTCTATTGTCTAACTTAAAATGACCAAATTCCGAAGGCGGCGTGCTTCTCGCTTTGGCTATTTGAATGGAACTCGGGATGATGCAAGTAACGAAGTTAACTAATCAGCTATTTGACATTTATGAGCAAAATTGCTGCTTATCACTTTTGAATGGAACCTGAATCCTATTCAATATTCATCCCTCCCTAGTATATCATCATAATTTATTATATGCAGTTATGTCAGAAATTCAAAGGAATATTTCTCTCTGGTTAACTAATCTTAATCCATCTCTATTTGATCATTTTCCTTCTGGATTTTTCTCATTTGTTGGCCTCATGCCTGACTATTTTTCATGTGTGATGTTAGTTAAGAAAAAGTTAGTTTCCTTAGAAAAATAAAAATAAAAAAGTTAGTTAGTTAATTGATAAAATAAAATAATAAAGGACAGTCGTAGTCATTAGATATTAATATAACTATAGGGATGATAATGGGGTGGGGCGAGGCGGGTGTGGGTGGTGCTTCCCCACATCCGTCATCGTCAATATCCATGGATATGCGGATAACATGTATCTATGAATATCCGTAGGTGTTTAAGAGCATAAAATAAAAGGAAAGAAAATAAATTATACAATATAATACAGTAATATATTATATTAACATTATATAATATACTATATTTATTTAAAAAAGTTTATTATTATGTTTTAATCAATAAAAAGTATGAAATAAAAAAAAAGTTTATTTCATCTCAAAATGGTAGATTTTATTTTGGTTTGGTACTCACCCTAATTAGTCATTGGGACCGAGTGACACTGCTTAGAACCTTTGGATCTGCTATGCCGCACGGTTAGTAAAGCCTGACAATGGGTTGTTGCATACCCAATGATCGAACTCGGGCAGAGCCCGAACGATTCGTCTGTAAGTAGCAGCGTGTTAACCAACTGTACTTAACCACTTGGTTTCAAAATGGTAGAATTTGTCATAATATATATTATATATTTAATAAAAACATATTTACTATGAATATGCGGGTATCCGTTGGGCTGGTACTGTGATACTCATCCTCATTTAATAGGTATCTATTTGATACATATTATGTGTAATTCATACGGGTATCCGCGGATGTGGGTAATTTTATCATCCCTAAATATAACGACAAGAAACTTTGAGATTTGGCAAATGCTAATTAGTAGTTGTTCTTATATCTAAGACCGAATAGATGCTCGGACCATGAAGGTCTATTTCTTTAGGACGACTCGTCCGAGAGCAATATATTCGGGATTGAATCTAAAGACATAATGGCGAGACATTTAAGGCTTTGTCTAATAGTTTCGAGAGCAAAGAGAGATTCTCACCAGAATAATTAATGACCTTAATAATACCGATTATGGAAGATGCCTATATAAGGAAGCCTCCAACTAAAAAGAAGGTATGTGATAATCATAGAGTCAAATGCTAAGGTCTCAAGAACTACTCAGACATCTCGGACCCGTAGTTCTTGTCAGAACATCAATGATTAAAATTTTTATTGAGAAATAATATATTTAATATATTAAAATTTAAAAATTACATTTTTTTTAATGTAAATTTTTTACTTTTTATTCTTTCACCGCCAAATTGTGCAGTGATACTTGATATTTTCTTGATATTTTGTGGTACTAGCCAATCACCACAACTACAACATGAAGTTGTCTGCCACTAATCCAAAACCAGCAATAGAGACGGAATTAAAAAGTTGGGTGCCGCTTTTCTATTTGACTACAAATTATTGCTTTTGTAATTAAGTTTTAACCAATTATTTAATATTTAATAATATGTTAATATATTATTTAATAAGTTTAAAATTTTATATAACTTTTTTTTTGGTATTGATATTTTATATAAATTTTAACTAATTAAATAGTAATGTAAAACTGTTTTCAAAATGATTTTTCTTGAACAAAACTGTTTTAAAAATGATAGAATATGAAAATTAAATTCTCGCTGTAATTGACGTTGAAAACGAAAGCACCCAGAAATTGAGGTCAGGTGTGAGTCGACACAGTTCCTGTAGCGCTATCGTAATCAAACACGTTAGATTGGCGCAAGATGAAACGTAAACGATCCTTGTCTCTAGAGTCTAGTCTACTTTGACCTTTCCTCCTTCTTCCACATATATACGATACCCAAACCCAATCCTCTTCCACATCCATCCATATTCCATACCAACACTACACAAGCACTAACAAAAAACTCACAACTCAACAGAATTAAATCGGACATCACGAGATATGAAACTATCCTGGTCCCCGGAGAGAGCATCTAATGCATACATCCACACTGTTCAATCTGTAAGCTACACCTGCTTCATAATTTTATTTTGTTCCACTTCCCATTCATTTAATTAACCCTAATTAATATTTGAGTTTAATTAGTATACATTAAATATTTTTTATACTATCAACTAATAATAAATCATCTTAAAAATCATTCTTTTGTGCAGTGCCAGACTTTCCGTGAATCGGGGGTAGCAGAGATGATTTCGGCCATGGCAGCGGGGTGGAACGCACAGCTGATAGTGGAGACATGGTCAGAGGGCGGAGTTATCCCCACCAGCGTGGGTTTATCAATAGCGAGCCACTACACGGGGGGACGACACGTGTGCATAGTCCCTGATGAGAGGTCGAGGTTAGAGTACAGTGCAAGGATGAGCGAGGCAGGAATGTCCCCAGAAATCATGGTGGGAGAAGAAGCAGAAGAGGTGATGGATGGTTTAGTAGGCATAGACTTCTTGGTGGTGGATTCTAGGCGCAAGGATTATAGCAGAGTGCTGAGGGTGGCCAAGTTGAGCAACAAGGGTGCTGTGTTGATTTGCAAGAACGCTAACTATAAAACTGCTTCTTCCACTTTCAGATGGAGGAGCGTTCTGGGACAAGGATCGCGGCGTCTTGTTCGCTCGGTGTTTCTTCCGGTGGGGAAGGGACTTGACATGGCACACGTCTCCGCCACAGGGGTTAACAATTCTGTCTCGCCGGTTAAGGGTAAAAGATGGGTTAGGCATGTTGATCAACGCTCAGGGGATTTACATTTCATTCGAACATGAATTACTAATTCATTTGTCTAGTCCACTGTAAATAATACTCAATACAGGGTTAATTCAATGTAGCATATAGCAAATCATTCTATTTGGTTTGTTTATTTATTCAAGGGAAATGAAAAGAGGGATAAACCTTCATTGCTCCTTTTTCGCTCTTTCCCATATTTGCATTAAGTAATAACCCATGGTGGTAATAAGACTTTTTGAACATGTTCCCCCGTGGTGTTAAGAACAATATTAGCATTTAAATCCTATCTACCTCATAGTAGTCTGCTTCACACCAGTGCAGTAGCATCAATCAACAACGCGCGTTTGATATCCTTCCAGTTCCGGCAGCTGGTGTTGCTGGTTATAGCCACTCATTCGTTTAATGTGTTTCATAGGAGAGAGCACAATTAATATGACATATTGTGTGTTTGGTGTGCAATCTGGGCCACATAGGGGGTCAAAATCAGTTTTGAAATTTTAAAATGTATCATCACCTCAAACCACCGTGAATCAAGAATAAAGTCACTGACTTAGAATTCAATCCACCATCACCTTAAACTTACGTTGTGGTGATGGCTGTGATAGGTTTAGTGTGTGTTTGGTTCGAAGGTTTGAAGTCTTTGGAAGTCTTCGTGATGGTCAAACGTAGTTTGATCCAATAACTTTGATATTTGGCTCTCATAGTCATAAAGTAATTATAATCTCAAAATCATGTTCATCTTGAAGCTCAAATTTGTAACTTTCATGTTGGATCCAAAAATTTATTATGCAATTTGTGACTTGAGAAGTAATGTTAGCATATATCCAAATATAAATCACTTCACCTTCAACTCACTTTTAACCCAAATTAATTCTATAAAATCAATTCCTTCTAAAATCATGTTGTTAAAAACTCATCCAAATACACACTTAGGATAGTAGAGTACTGAGCTTTGTAGTAATAGGCTTGGAGTTGAGTTTTGTAGCCAGTGATTTCGATACCAATTTGTAATATTTTTTATGACAGGTTGAGGACGATGATTGAAATTATATTGATATTCTCTAATATTTGACTTTGTTATACTTGATGCCGTTATATTAACAACTAACTAATGATAATTAAAGTTAAGTATAATAATAATGCCTATAAAAAATATATACAATGTTAATTTAAATATCAGAGAAGACCGGTGGAATTTATAAATTAAGGAGGGTTTCAAATATAATTAAGGGCCAATGTAATTTATTTCTTTTTATTTTTGAAAAACGATTCATGAAAAGAATATAAGAGTGTTAGTTTTTTGTTGTTGTTGGGGCCTATCGTAATAAGGATATTTGGCTCTTCCGTGAGTCCACGGAGTATCCCAAAAACTTAGATCTTTTACACCCTCTATGAGACTAATATACGCTCATTGCTTAGTTGATACATGATAAAAAAAATTTAAAGCATTTATAAGCAAATATGTCATATTTTTTTTATTGAAGAGACAAATATATCATTTATATCAAAATAAATTGTTTTTATATATTATATTAGATATTAGATTAAGTGCATTCAATAATAAAAAATATTAATCAAGAGAAATGAACAATTTGTAAAATGTCGAGCATATATCCAAATATAAATCACTTCACTTTCAACTCACTTTTAATCAAAATCAATTCTATAAAATCAATTCCTTCTAAAATAATGTTATCAAAAGCTCATCCAAATACACACTTAGGGTAGTATAGTGCTTTGTGGTAATAGGCTTGGAGTTGAGTTTTGTAGCTCAGTGCATTCAATAATAAAATGTTGAGCATATATCCAAATATAAATCACTTCACGTTCAACTCACTTTTAACCAAAATCAATTCCTTCTAAAATCATGTTGTCAAAAGCTCATCCAAATATACACTTAGGGTAGTATAGTGAGCTTTGTGGTAATAGGCTTGGAGTTGAGTTTTGTAGCCAGTGATTTCGATACCAATTTGTAATATTTTTTATGCCAAGTGGAGGATGATGATTGAAATTATATTGATATTCTCTAATATTTGTAGGAACCAAAGTAGTTGATGCTAACAAAATGATTAAATTTGCTTGGCAAAGTGTTAGTTGAGATCTAACATGTTCTTTCAGTTATGCAGGAATATTTAAATATAAGTAAACGAAACATGTGATAGATTTTCATTGAAAAATACGCGTCCACCTTTATAGACGGACAGCTCAATATTTTGGTAAGGTTACTTATTTATTTGTTTAAGTAGACTGGTTTTCTTAAGTGAACGAGGCTCTATATGGTTGCTAGACGAATACCTAAATAACTTGTTAGATACAGCAAGTCCAAAGACTTGATAATAAGCGCGTCTATCTTGCCACGTAAGCAGACGGAAGTAATTAGTATAAGTAAATGAACTGAAAAATAAAGTAATCTAGTAGACGAGCTCTAACCGCCACGTCACTAGACGGAGATCTCTATAACTCTTTGAGGAATAGCAAGTCCAAAGACTTGATAAACATGAGGATATGCCACGTCATCGAACGAGCAAAATAATATGTTGAAACAGACTTAGTCTCACATATAACTAAGAAGACGGAGTTAATATATTGTATTTATTTCAAATGATTGATCTTTATTTCAATAGAATATTTGTTCTTCACATTTGTCCTATCTGCTTTAATATTTTACCTTGTTGTAAAAGAAATATAGTACCATCAATAAATACAAAAAGCAGAACTATACAATAAGATACTGCAAAACGATCTGTACGATGACAACTTTATGACTGAAAAAGCTGGATTGTTCACAAAGGAGGAACAACAAGTTCTCAAGCTGCAATACTCAGGAGTGAACCTCCAAATTCATGCTACTTCGATAACCAAGAATACTATTCAACATTTCCACAATCAAGCTATCAGTCAAATGATATCTTGCATTAAATGATATCTCTAAATGGGATTATTCAAAGTAACCGTTGAAGAAATACAAGTGAAGAAGAATGTCACTATAAATAGAAGACCTGAGATACTGAAGAAACAGGTGGAAAGGACTCTTGACTGCACAACCTTACGAGCTCAACTTTTGTCAAACTACAATCACTCACACTCATATTTCTTTAGAGAATAAGAGTCAGTATTTCTTAGTCTGAATATTATGAAAATATTCATCTGATCTTAAACTGTCATGAGTTAAGAAGATCAAACATTAAATCTCTTTGTTAGAGTAAGAGCCTGAAGAGGCTTGGTAAGAAAAAATACATGTACCCTGGAGAGGTGTTGAATCCTTGGTTGTAATCTATTTGGAAAATAGTGGAGAAAATCCTTCTAGTAGAAGGGACTGAACGTAGCTCTTGGTTGGAAGAGAGTGAACTGGGATAAAAAATCTTGCATGATTCTTCTATCTCTTATCTCTTGCAGCTTTATTTGTTTCTTACTAACCGAGGGGTTTTGATATTGCTTTCATTAAAGTCTTTTAAAAAGGATCTTTTTCTTTGTGTGTGCTTCTGTTTTTAATCTCCTTGTGTGCAAAATTTGTTTTAAATGTTGTTTTCGAAAATTATTAACAAACATAATTCAACCCCCCTTCTTGTGTTTGCCCGTGTCAACTTCAGTTGGTATCAGAGCTCAGCCTTGAAAGGGTTGAGCATCTAACAAGTGCTGAGAAAGTACAATCCAACAACCATGGATGCAGAAGGACAAGCTATCAACATACCTCATCTCTTTGATGGAACAGATTATGACTACTAGAAGAAGAGAATGATGGCCTTCTTAGATGCACAGAATGTAGATATTTGGGAGCTAATTGAAACCGGCTACGCTGAACCAAGAGATGAAGCTGGAGCTGCTGTTCCTAGAGGCCAATGGACTCAAGACTAGAAAAACCAACATCAGCTGAATCTGAAGGCTAAGCACTATCTCATGTGGGCTATACCAGATCTGAACATGACAAAGTTCAAAGCTGCAATACTGCAAAAGAAATCTGGGATACTCTTGCCTTAGCTCATGATGGTTCCTCACAAGTTAAGGAATCAAAGATCAGCATGCTGGTTCATCAGTATGAGCTGTTCAAGATGGGTGAACATGAAACAACAGACCAAATGTTTGGAAGATTCCAAACCATCACCAACAGTCTCGGATCTCTTGGAAAAGTTTATGAAAATAGAGATCATGTCAGAAAAATCCTGAGAAGTCTATCCAAGCAATGGAGACCTGTTGTGACGCCGGCAAGTGTACCGGGTCGTCGCAAGTAATAAAAATAAACACGGTAAGTAATTACCGAGGTCGAACTCAGGGATTGGGCTACCAATTCGACTAATCCGCAGGAAATCCGATACGTTCGGTCAAGTTACAGAAGAAGGTGGTTGAGAGAGAGAAGAGAGAATAGGATCGAAATTCAATTAACAATCTAATTAAATAATTAACTAAAAATCAGAAAACTAAAATGTCCAAGGTCACAAATCCACCTACCCATTATGTACACCCAAGTGATGATGAATTCCTCCCTAAGTTCAATTTTAATGTCAACCGGGACCCCTAAATTCTCCTAAATCCACTCTCGTGCTCATTAGGACGTATTCGACGATTGGATTAATTACTTACTAGGTCTCATAATCCTAATCTCGAATTCTGTTAATTCGTGTTCCCTATAAGGTCGCACCGATCTCCTACTCACTCTCGTGCAATATTCGATCGATGATCCTAATTCAAGTTCTAAACGTGAATCGCTGACTAAGCCTCATCAACGTTAACAAGTCAATCACGCAACACATATGATTAACACAATCAAATCAGAATTAGAAAACATTTATGATCCCAATTCAAGTTCTGAAACGCGAATCGCCGTTAGGCCTCAAACACGTTTAACTGATTAATCACGCAAAACATATGATCAAACATTCAAATCAGAATCGGAAAACAAGAATTGAATTAAAGGAGAAAAACATACATCATATCGGATTTACATCGCCATGGGTGGCTTCATCGTTCCCTCGGACGACGGGGATTAGTTCCTCATGCTCATAGACAAACACTCGGACATAATCACCATCGTAAAATAAAAAGAAACCAGAAAAGGAGACGCAGCTCCAAGGAGAAATAAGGATTCGTAACTACTGCCCTAACCTAAGTGGAAAACTGCCTTTTCATGATTCCCCCCTATTCTGATCTGCAACAGCCCTTTAAATAGTAATCCTGATCTGCGCTCGTTCGCGAGGCGAGCAGCCTTTCGCGAGGCGAGAATTAAAATTGGCGCTTTCAATTTGAACTCTCGCGAGGCGAAAGTGTGTTCGCGGGGCGAGTCTTCAATTCTGGTCGTGACCTTCATCACTAGGCTGGCCGTGATATTCTCCGACTTCCAAGTCTTCATTCTCTCGCGAGGCGAGCTTCCTCTCGCGGGCGAGTCTTCAAACCTCCATTTGTCACAGCCGTGACCTTAATCACGACTATGCCGTGATAGTCTCTGTCTTGCTGGTCTTCAGACTCTCGCGGGGCGAGTGTCTCAGAATTTCAATTTCCACTATTTCTTTGCTTTCCTTGACTCCCGGAGCTTCACTTTATTTACCTGAAAACACAAAAGCACCCACAAGCGTAATTCTATCCAAAATAAGCCAAAAACTACACAAAAGACACAAAACGAGTCAAAGTCCAACTCAGGAACGAAACAAGGCAAATTTGGGCGAAAACGAGAGTGAACTCGAATAAATAGACACATAAACCCTAGTTCATCTAGTCATAAAACTAGATAAGCCAGAGGCTTATCAAGACCCAAAGTAACTGCTATTCAGGAAGCCAAAAACCTGAATACACTCTCTGTGGAAGAGCTTCTTGGATCTCTCAAGGTTCATGAACTTGAACTTAATGAAGAAGAAAATTCCAGAAAAGGAAAATCTATTGCCCTAAAGGCAAAGAAAGTAAGTTCATCAAAAGTTTTCAAAGCTGCTGAGTCATCAGATGAGTCTAAATCCTCTGATAATGATGAAGGATCAAATGAGGATGAATTGTCCTTTATCTCCAGGAAGATTCAACATATGTGGAGAAAGAAAGGTGGTTTCAGAAGGAAGCAACTCAACAAAAAGTTTTCCAAGGAGAAGTCAGACTCCAAGGAAAAAGGTCCACCATTGTGCTTTGAATGCAAGAAACCTGGTCATTTCAAAGCTGATTGCCCTAAGTTAAAGGATAAAAATAAATTCTTCAAAAAGAAGAAAGGCTTTATGGCTACATGGGAGGATCCTGATCTGTCTTCATCAGATGAAGAAAATGAAGTTGAGGAAGAGGCAAATATATGTCTCATGGCAGACACTGCATCAGAAAGCGAATACACTGATGCTTTTGATGAATTGTTGCATGAGTCGTCTATACTATCACGAGAATATAAGAGTCTCAAAAAGAAATTTTCTAAACTGACTAGAGAATATGATAGGGTCTGTGAACCTGATGTTTCTTGTGAAGTTGCAAAACTGAAACAAGATGTAACATAAACATATCTAAAAGATTCTCTGTCAAAGCTTGTAGGTGGCTCAAATAAGCTTAGTCTCATTTTAAGGTACTCTAGATCATCTCATGATAAAATAGGTCTTGGTTATGACAAAGAGAAGCAAGATGCATCTCACAAAAAGTCAAAACTTCTTACACAGCATAGAGCTTCAAAAGTTCTAAATAAATATACAAAAGCTAACTCTAGCTCGTACAACACCTTTTGCAAAGTGTGTGGAAAAAGTGGACATGGTACATCTAGATGCATACACAATAAACACGCTAAGCATACTCGTCCAGTAGCAACTAACAAGAAAGGGCTCAAGTCAGTTTGGGTACCTAAAGATAAGATAATACCTGTTGCAGATTTGCTTAACAACAGGAAGAAAACAGATGTCTTGGTACTTGGACAGTGGCTGCTCACGACACATGACGGGAGAAAGGTCTATGTTCAAAAACCTTAAGCCCAAAGATGGTGGCTGGGTCACATTTGGAGGAAATCAGAAAGGGAAAATCATTGGTATAGGTAAAATTGGTAAGCATCATTTTCCCTCCATTGATAATGTTCTTTTAGTAAATGGCTTGAAGCATAATCTACTGAGCATAAGTCAATTATGTGACAGTAGATATGCAGTTGCTTTTGATAAAAACATGTGTACTGTCAAGAAAGATGATGGATCACTTTTATTCACTGCTAAAAGGCAAAACAATCTCTATAAGATTGACTTAGAGGACCTCTCAAATCAAAGTGTCTCATGTCTAGTGTCCATTGAAGATGGGCGACGGATTTGGCACAAAAGGGCAGGTCATGCAAGCTTGAAATTAATTTCAAAGCTAAACAAGCATAATCTCGTGAGAGGACTATGATGAGTGTGATTTCACCTCACATTTCAATGACATTTTGCATGCATTTTCATATAGTTTAGACATTTCTAATTTGATTTTGGTTAGTTTTTACCTTGGAACGGGTAAGGCGGTTTTGTGGTGTTGTTGTGCAGGAATTAAGGATTAAATGCTCAGGATTAACCATGATGGAGCTGGCATAAAGATGGGACTTCAAAAGCAAGAGCATGAGACAAACAGAATTGATCACGACCTAGCCGTCATGGCCATCACGGCCATGATCGAGTTGAGCTGAAAAGAAAAAATGGAAAAGTCAGAGTTGGTCACGGCCAGGCCGTGATGTCCATCACGGTCGTGACATGTCAACTGAACCAGACCCTCATAGGCAGAACTGATCACGGCTAGGCCGTGATGGTGGTCACGGTTGTGATAGACGAACCAGTGAAGCAACCTCCAAGGCAGAATCCGTCACGGCCTGGTCGTGATGGCCATCACGGCCGTTACGCGTAATATATGGATCTTCAGAAACTGATTTGATCTGAATTTGTGATTGCTTGGGATTCAAGTTACCCTAATCTATAAATAGAGCAATTAGGCTCGAAAATAGGGGACTCTTAGAGACTTTTTGGGGCTGCTACCTTAGGCAAAATTATGAGTTCTCTTCTTCTTCTTCTTCTTCTTCTTCTTCTTCTCCTCCTCCTCCTCCTCTCTTAGGTTTTCCTTCATGTTTTTGTTAATCAAGCTTGCTCTTAACATGGCAATGCTTGAGTAGTCTTTTTGTTTCTAGGGATTGGGGCTATGCCCAATATTTGTTTTATGTTATGAATTGACGTTTTACTTTTTGTCAATTTCAATTTGCTTTCAATTTGGTTTCTATCACATGAATTACTTGTGAATCTTGTGCGCGCTTATTTGCATGTCGTAGATACTCTAAGGGGGAACCTAGTGGTGAACTTAGGTATCGGATTTATAGGAATCAAACTTAGGACTTAAATCACGAGAGTTAGAAATGGTCCTTCGAGGGTTCATGAATTGTCACAAAACTTAAAGGGTTCAATTTAAATTCAATTACCACGAGAGTAGGGGTTGGTTTAATTGGGCACGGTTTTTGTAACCCGAGAGGGAGCATTAAATTATTTAGGATAAATTCGCCTTCAAAGCAATTTTGGTAATTAACAAGGGGTAGCCAATTTGGTAACATGAACAATCTTGTTGGTAACCCAATTCCTAGGAATCCCTTTTGATCTAAAAACTCCTAATTGATTTACTTTCTTGTTTTAATTGATTGCATTCTTAAATATCTGATTTTCTAGTTAATTCTTATTTCAAAAGTAAATTCTTTTCAAAATCCCTTTTTTATAGTCCAGTTTAATTGATTTAATAATTAATTGTTATTTGAGATCACGGTCTCTGTGGGATCGATCTTTTTATTACTTGACGACGAATCCGATACACTTGCGGGAATCCACATATCAAGTTTTTGGTGCCGTTGCCAGGGACTATGCTTTCTTGAATCTCAATTTAATTTTTAAATTGATTTCTCTGGACTTTTTTTATTATTTATTTATTTATTTTTATATTAAATTTTCATTTATCTCTTTTTCTTTTTTTTAGTATCTATCTCTCTCTTATAGGTGTTTTTCTCTTTTATGCAAAGATCCCTAAGTATTGGAAGCCTTATTGAGGTTGACCCCGAAATCGAAAGAATCTTTCATAGACGTAGGAGACTACAAAGAGAGAGGGAGAGGTTGATTCCCATTCCACTCATGACGAATCTACCGGATACCAAACCACTGAAGGACTACGCAGCCCCAAATGCTAGGGGTTTGCGAACTGGGATTGCTAGGCCAGAAATCGAGGCGGAGAACTACACTATATCGCCTATGCTAATTAGCATGATTAGGCAACATCAATTCGGAGGATTACCCTCGGAGGACCCGACTGATCGTGTGGAGACATTCTTGGAGTTCACCGATGCAATTAGAATTCTTGGTGCCCCGATTGATGCTATACGCTTGAGGTTATTCCCCTCCTCTCTGACTGGAAAGGCAAAAGCTTGGTTGAAGCAAGTGCCAGCTAATACGTTGTCAACTTGGGACCAACTGGAGCAGGAATTCTTGGAGAAATTCTTCCCTCCATCCAAGACTGCTTACCTACGAACCCAGATCACCGGCTTCTTCCAAAAGGATAGAGAATGCTTATCCGAAGCTTGTGATCGCTACAAGGGATTGCTAGAGTCTTGCCCACATCATGGACTCGAGAGGTGGTTGTTAGTGCATACCTTCTACAACGGATTGGTTTACTCTTCGAAGGTGTCACTTGACTCCGCAGCTGGCGGAGCCTTTATGAATAGACCTCTGACTGAAGCATTCAATATCATTGAAAACGTAGCAACCAACTACCACCAATGGGGTTCGGAAAGAGGTAATAACCCGAAAAAACTTTCGGGGGGTAAGTTTGAAATGAATAGCACTGATCTAACTATGTCAAAATTTGACTCATTGAATAAATGCTTTGATAAGCTTGAAAAGGCTAATGTGAGTTCCATAGGTGCTACTAATATTGTTTGTGAGATTTGTGGAATGCAGGGACGTGACATAATGGAGTGCCCACATGGTATTTCTCATGGATCCGGTGCTTCGGGGGAACAAGTAAACTCTTGTCACAACTTCTATGACACGAACCCGAAGTTACCAAACTATGTTTCCCCAAATTCTTACAACCAAGGAAGGAAGAATATCCCTTACCTCTCCTACGGGAACTACAACAACACGTTGAACCACGAATTCCAGGAAGGCCAAGGTAATAGGAAACCTGCGTTAGGGTATCCTCAGGTACAAAAGTCTAGACTTGAGTCTCTCTTGGAAAATTTTGTTGAAACTCAAACAAAACAAAATGAAGAGTTTAGGCAACAAGGTAGGGAAGTTAATGAGGCAATAAAAGAGCTAGCATCTAAGGTAGATAACTTAGCCATCCATAATAAGATGTTAGAAACTCAGATTGCCCAACAAGCTAGTACATATACCAGAACTAAGGGTACGTTTCCAGGACAGCCCGAAGTTAATCCCAATGAGCACTGTAATGCTATATACTTAAGGGATGATAAGCTTGGGGTAGTTAAAAATGATGTGGAATGTGGGGAGGACATGAGTGAACAAGAAGAGGTAGAGCCAAAGTATGTCCCTCCACCACCGTACCAACCCCCTATACCGTTTCCACAAAGGTTGGTCAAGAAAAAGCAAGTAGAAATAGAAAATAAGAGCTTAATTGAGGATCATAATGCCATGATAAAAACTAATATGCCTCCTAAACTAAAAGATCCAGGAAGTTTCTCTATTGCTTGCTCAATTGGAGAAGTGAAAATATACCAAGCCTTATGTGACTTAAGGGCTAGTGCGAGTTTGATGCCGCTTACTATCTTTGAGAGGTTAGGAACCAAGAAATTGAGTCCATCCAAATTCTCTTTACAATTTGAGGATGGCTCAACTAAAACTCCTCTAGGCATACTAGAGAATGTTCCCATAAAGGTAGGGAAATTTACCATTCCTACCGATTTTATGGTGTTGGATATAAACGGGAATTCTAAATTCCCTATCATTCTTGGAAGGCCATTCTTGGCCACAGCTGGAGCAATAATAGACGTAAAAAATGGCAAGCTCTCTTTAAATGTAGAAGAAGGTAGGGTCGATTTTGATTTGACTAACTCATATAACAACCCTCCTTTTGAGAGTCATGTGTGCAGATCGATATAATGCCTCCATAGGTGAAGGAAGAGCTTAACATGGAAGCAACTCCGAAGCTTTGCATGACAAATGATGCATCAAACAATGATGAAATGGGAGTTGCTCATCATGTGGAGTTAGAACTTCCGACGGGAGGGAGTAAGACCATGAAACTCAGAGTGAAAATAGCAAAGCGAAAGCACAATTGGCCATATGAGCAAAATAGGCTCTTCGAAGGACTTCCATGGAAGAGAGGTGTTCTTTCACCTCTAAGCCCAGTCGACCCCGGTTGATCCAAGGGAGAATGGTCAAGCTTAAGACCATAAATAAGCGCTTCTTGGGAGGCAACCCAAGTTTCCTTTCCCTTTTCCATTTGTTTTTGAATTTTGTTTTCGAATAATTTGAGGAGATTAAGAGAAGAAAGATCACTAATTGACGTTTTGCCAAGTATTTTTTAGGTTATGAAAGCAGTGAGAGCAAAAAGGCAAGGAAAAATAAAGTCAGAAGTCATCACGCCTAGGCCGTGACGGTGGTCACGGCCGTGATTAGCTAATCAAAGAAGATCAGAAAGGATCACGGCTCAGCCGTGATATCCATCACGGGCGTGATGAGAAGGACCCTGAAGATTAGAGTGTATCACGGCCTAGCCGTGATGGAACTCACGGTCGTGACAGGCCAGCTCCTATAGACCAGAATTAATCACGGCCTAGCCGTGATTAGCATCACGGTCGTGACACATTTTCCAGCATCTCTTTGACTGGCATGTGAGCCAGCACCCTCTACCACCTCGGTGAGTTGTTCCATTTTTCTCCTCTCTCTGACTTGATTATTTACATTGGGGACAATGTAAGTTTTTTTGCATTTTTGCATTTTTCACGTTGCATTCATATAGGAATAGTTTTGCATGCTCACATGATTAGATTGCCCTTTTCTTAGAGTATGCATCCAATTGTGAGAACCTTGTGCCAAATGAATTGAGACAGTGAATTTTTGAACCCAATTTTTGTATTCTCGTGATAGACTAAAAATAAAAATGCTTGAGATGATCTTTTGATAGTTGATAATTAGCATGTGGTTCCTTAGATTTGTGTTTCTCATTGATTTTAAACTACTAAATGTGAGATTTTTTTTGAGCCAAAAAGGGGTACTCATTAAATCTACCCCATTCTTTGTGATTGAGTGTTTTATTCCTCTTGGATTGTATTCTCTAGAACTTGACTTGAAACCGTTTTGAAACTTAAAAATTTTTGAAAACATAATTGAAAATGATTGAGGCACTAGGTATTTTTCTGGCCTTCTGAGCTTTTATCGATTAAATGTTACCCCTTAGTTGCCCAATTTTGAGCCTAAAAGAATAAAATACTTTTCTTGGTACCTTGATTTGTTTTGATGAATGATGCTTGGCATGACACCTTTTAAAGTATTGAAAAAAGGGTAAAAATGTAGTTTGAAAAATAAATTGTGGGATGAGAAAGTTAGAAAAATATTTCTCTTAAGTTGAAAATCTCCCCTTCTCCAAATAAATAAAATAAAATAAACAAAAAAAAATTGGAGAAGGGGATGAGAAAAAAGAAAGTGAGAAATAAAAAATAAAAATAAATAAAGAAAAGAAAAAAGAGAGAAAGAAATGTGGAAAAGTGAACTAAAACCCAAAGAGGTATTTTAGAAGGTTGTCATGCTTTGCAATGTTTGATATTTTGTTTAGCCTTCTTAAATTTTCCTTTTCTTGATTTCCCCACCTAACAATTAATCCCATGACCCCATTACAACCAAAATAAAAGACCTCTTGATTCTTATGTGTTTTCTTTAATAAAGTAGAGATTTGGTTAATAGTCAAGCTTATGGTAGAATACCTTCCTTGAGGAAATTGAGCGAATTGTCATATACCCTTAAACACTTGAGTGAGGTGAGAAGAGTGTCTGAATCAGTAAGAGATATGAATTTAGGGAACCTAAGCTTCTAATTGGACTTGAAATTGATTATCTCTTGGTTACTTATTTGAATATGCATGTTACTTGGATTAATTACTCGGGTTCTTGGTTCACTATCCATGCTCTGATTGTTTATATCTTGTATGGCCTTAGTGATTGCTTGAGGACAAGCAAAATCTTAAGCTTGGGGTAGTTTGATGAGTGTGATTTCACCTCATATTTCATTGACATTTTGCATGCATTTTCATATAGTTTAGACATTTCTAATTTGATTTTGGTTAGTTTTTACCTTGGAACGGGTAAGACGATTTTGTGGTGTTGTTGTGCAGGAATTAATGATTAAATGCTCAGGATTAACCATGATGGAGCTGGCACGAAGATGGGGCTTCAAAAGCAAGAGAATGAGACAAACAGAACTGATCACGGTCAATCCGTGATGGCCTTCACGGCCATGATCGAGTTGAATTGAAAAGAAAAATGGAAAAGTCAGAGCTGGTCACGGCCAGGCCGTGATGTCCATCACGGATGTGACATGTCAACTGAATCAGACCCTCACAGGCAGAACTGATCACGGCTAGGCCGTGATGGTGGTCACGACCGTGACAAACCAACCAGTGAAGCAACCTCCAAGGTAGAATCCGTCACGGCCTTGTCGTGATGGCCATCACGGCCGTGACGCATAATATATGGATCTTCAGAAAGTGATTTGATCTGAATTTGTAATTGCTTGGGATTGAAGTTACCCTAATCTATAAATAGAGCAATTAGGCTCGAAAATAGGGGACTCTTAGAGACTTTTGGGGGATGCTACCTTAGGCAAAATTAGGATTTCTCTTCTTCTTCTTCTTCTTCTTCTTCTTCTTTTCCTCTCTTAGGTTTTCTTTCATGTTTTTGTTAATCAAGCTTGCTCTTAACATGGCAATGCTTGAGTAGTCTTTTTATTTCTAGGGATTGGGGCTATGCCTAAGATTTGTTTTATGTTATGAATTGACGTTTTACTTTTTGTCAATTTCAATTTGCTTTCGATTTGGTTTCCATCGCATGAATTACTTGTGAATCTGGTGCGCACTTATTTGCATGTCGTAGATACTCTAAGGAGGAACCTAGCGGTGAACTTAGGTATCGGATCTATAGGAATCAAACTTAGGACTTAAATCACGAGAGTTAGAAGCGGTCCTTCGAGGGTTCACGAATTGTCACAAAACTTAAAGGGTTCAATTTAAATTCAATTACCACGAGAGTAGGGGTTGGTTTAATTGGGCACGGTTTTTGTAACCCGAGAGGGACCATTAACTTATTTAGGATAAATTTGCCTTCAAAGCAATTTTGGTAATTAACAAGGGGTAGTCAATTTGATAACATGAACAATCTTGTTGGTAACCCAATTCCTAGGAATCCCTTTTGATCTGAAAAATCCCTAATTGATTTACTTTCCTATTTTAATTGATTACATTCTTAAATATATGATTTTATAGTTAATTCTTATTTCAAAAATCAAATCTTTTCAAAATCCCTTTTTTATAGTCCAGTTTACTTGATTTAATAATTAATTGTTATTTGAGATCACGGTCTCTGTGGGATCGATCATTACTTGACGACAAAACCGGTACACTTGCCGGAATCCACATATCAGACTACCAAACCTTAAGTTCAAATCTGATGCTCTCTGTGATGCATGTCAAAAGGGAAAACAAGTCAAATGTTCTTTTGAATCTAAGAATGTTGTTGATACCAATAGACCACTAGAGTTGCTACATCTTGATCTTTTTGGTCCAATAAGGACTGCCTCTGTCAGTGGTAAGAAATATGGTCTTGTCATAGTAGACGATTACACTAGATGGACATGGGTTATGTTCCTAACTCACAAGGATGAGTCTTTTAAGTTCTTTTCTATATTCTGCAAACGTGTACAGAATGAAAAAGGTATGTGTATGACTTCAATCAGAAGTGACCACGGGGGAGAGTTTGAAAATGAGCTATTTCATAAGTTCTGTGAAGAAAGTGGTGTCCTTCACAACTTCTCAATACCTAGAACACCACAGCAAAATGGTTTGGTAGAGAGAAAGAACAGATCTCTTCAAGAGATAGCTAGGACTATGCTCAATGAAAACTCTATCCCTAGACACTTCTGGGCTGAAGCTGTTGATACTGTCTGCTACATTCAGAACATAATATACATTAGACCTATTATGAATAAGACTTCCTATGAACTGTGGAAAGGATGAAAACCCAACATATCTTATTTTCACCCTTTTGGTTGTAAATGCTATATACTGAATACTAAAGATCAACTTGGTAAGTTTGATGCAAAAACATAATGAAATACTATTAGGATATTCTGAAACATCTAAAGGCTTTAGAATTTATAATTCTAAGACTCTGATAGTAGAGGAAAGTATTCATGTTGAGTTTGATGACAAACAGCCTGATAAAAATTATCAGAGCTAGATGAAACCTTTGCAGATCTTGATCTCAACATTCCAGGAGACTCACCAGAGTTAAAAGTTGATGATCAAGCAAATGACCCCACTCAACAACCAGAAACTTCCACTTCTCAACATGATACAGTTCAAAAATCTTGGTACTTCAAGAATTATCATCCACAAGATTAGATCATTGGAAACCCCAATGACAAGCTAAGAACCAGATCAACATTCAGGGAACAAGATATTTCTGCACTAGTCTCTGAGATGGAACCAAAGACAGTAGACGAGGCTCTGCTGGACGATGGTTGGATTCTAGCTATGCAAGAGGAACTCAATCAGTTTGAAAGAAGTGATGCTTAGACTCTGGTTCCACTGCCCAAAGACAAATCAGTGATTGGAACAAAGAGGGTTTACAGAAACAAACTTGATGAAAATGGTAAGGTAATAAGAAACAAAGCAAGACTTGTTGCTCAAGGTTTCTCTCAAGAAGAAGGTATAGATTATACTGAAACTTTTGCACCTGTTGCTAGAATAGAAGCTATTAGAATTCTACTTTCATTTGCTGCACATCATAGTATTATTCTTTTTCAGATGGATGTTAAAAGTGCTTTCCTAAATGGCTTCATTAATGAAGAAGTCTATGTTATGAAACCTCCAGGTTTTGAGTGTGAAATCCATCCTGAACATGTATATAAGCTGAAGAAAGCTTTGTACGGTCTTAAGCAAGCTCCTCGAGCTTGGTATGACAGACTAAGTTCTTTTGTTATGGAAAATGGATTCAATAGAGGAAAGGTTGACACAACCTCATTTAGAAAATCCATTAAGTCTAATTTCATAGATGTACAAATATATATTGATGATATTATTTTTGGTGGTACTAATGAGTCTCTATGCAAAGAATTCTCTAAGTTAATGCAGAAAGAGTTTGAAATGAGCATGATGGGAGAACTCAAATTCTTCCTTGGACTTCAAAAAAAACAAACTTGGACGAGGTGCTCATCCACCAAACTAAGTATACAAAAGAACTTCTGAAGAAGTTTAAGATGGATGATTGTAAGCCAATGAATACTCCCATGCACCCCACTTTCATACTGAACAAAGATGATAATGAGAAAAAGGTAGACCAAAAGGTATAGAGAGGTATGATAGGATCTCTCTTATATCTTACTACTTCTAGGCCTGATATTATGTTCAGTGTATGTTTATGTGCTCGATTTCAATCTTATCCTAGAGAATCCCACTTATCAGCAGTTAAGAGAATTTTCGGATATTTAAAAGGTACTACTAATCTTGGTTTGTGCTTTAAGAAAAATAAAGATTACAGATTAATTGGTTTTTGTGATGCTTGTGGCACCCGGGTGCTGACGAGGGCGGTGAGTGGTTGCCGGTGCAAAGAGAGCACGAACAAGGAGCGGCTCCTGGAAGGCTTCTAGGTGGAAGGGCACGTGAATGAACCGATATCACACCGGAATGAGAGGGATCCTGAGACTGTGTAGGTATGAGACTATACAGTTGAGGAAGGCTTATATGAATTGATTGGTACTACCTATACCAATAAGATGCATCTTCTTTTCGGGAGCCCATCACTTAAGAACTCCACGGTTAAGCGTGCTTGACTTGGAGCAATTCTGGGATGGGTGACCTCCTGGGAAGTTTTCCCAGGAAGTGTGTGAGTGAGGACAAAGCACGCTGAAAAGACCCGTGTTGGTATGTGGGGTCAGTCGTCAATCCATAGAGCGACCAGGGATGTTACAAATGGTATCAGAGCGGCACCTCTCCCAGTACGGTACGGTTCGAGGACGAACCAGGCGGAAGTTGGTGGGCATGTGACACCCGGGTGCTGATGAGGGCGGGGAGTGGTCGTCGGTGCAAAGAGAGCACGGACAAGGAGCGGCTCCTGGCAAGCTTCTAGGTGGAGGGGCACGTGAATGAACCGATAACACACCAGAATGAGAGGGATCCTGAGACTGTGTAGGTATAGGACTATATAGTTGAGGAAGTCTTATATGAATTGATTGGTACTACCTATACCAATAAGATGCATCTTCTTTTCGGGAGCCCATCACTTAAGAACACCACGGTTGAGCGTGCTTGTCTTGGAGCAATTATAGGATGGGTGACCTCCGAAAAGACCCGTGTTGGTCTGTGGGGTCAGTCGTCAATCCATAGAGCAGTCAGGGATGTTACAATGCTGACTATGCTGGAGATAGAACTGAAAGAAAAAGCACTAGTCGAGGATGTCACTTCATTGGAGCTAATCTTGTCTCATGGTCAAGCAAAAGACAAAGTACAATTGCCTTATCAATCGCCGTAAGCCGAGTATATATCACCGCAAGTTCTTTGGTCACAACTTCTTTGGATCAAACATCAATTGGAGGACTACAATGTGTTTGTAAGTAGTATTCCGCTTATGTGTGATAATACTACTGCAATAAATCTATCTAAAAATCCAATTTTGCATTCTAAAGTTAAGCACACAGAGATTAAACATCATTTTATTATGGATTATGTGCAAAAAGGTGTGTTTGATATTCAATTTGTAGATATTGACCATCAATGGACAGATATCTTTACTAAACCTCTTGCAGAGGATAGATTTATCTTTATTAGGAAGCATCTTAATATGATATGTGTGGATTAATTTAGGTATCAAGCCTTGAGAAAAATTTATTTTGTTAATCTTGCGTCTATTACCTATGCTCGTCTAATACCTATTAAAAGTTGTGCGTCTATTGCATGTTGTGTTGCACATCTATATGAGGCGTCCACTGTTGTTAGTTACCGCATCCATTGTATAGTTTCAGACGAGTTCACATCTACCGGTGTTTAAGCACATTTTTTTAAATAAATGCATTTATTTTGTCTCAATGACAAATTTATCCTTCATTCTCTTTGCTGAGTCAGTACTTCCACCAATCCCATCAAGACCTTTTTATAGTTCCAAGTTATCAACGCCATTTTATCATAATGACATGTCATTAAAAAGTTTTTTTTCTTTAACCTTTGAGATTCAAAATTCCTTTATAAGTAATATTTCTCCATCTTAGAAAAACTTTACACTTCTCTAACCTCTCGAGCTATCTCTCTCTCTCTCTCTACTTTCAAACCCGAAGCTCTCTGATCACCTAAAATGGCTTCTTCTTTAACCTTTAACATGGACAAGCTCTACTTGGCAATTGAGCATCATTTCAATTTTGGAGTGTTGCAAGACTACAACCTAGACATAAGCAAGTATGTTAATGCAGCTGGGTGGGGAGGACTCTTCACAGAGAAAGTCACTATCTTTCCCAACCTGATTAGGGATTTCTGGAGGAATGTTCAAGTGACTGATACTGACTTCTTCTCTACAGTGTTGAGCAAGAAGATTGTAGTCTCGGAAAAGACTATTGCTATTCTATTTTCTGTGCTCAGGAGGGTTTGATTTTTACTGAGTCATGGGAAAAGGACTTGGATGGCTTTGAGACTATTGAAGTCTGTCTCATGAAAGAAGACACAAATCGAACTGACACTTGGAAAGCTGTTGAAATGAAGGACATTGCTCACATCCTTCATCAGCTCCTTAATAAGGTGGTTCTTCATAAGGTTGGATCCAAAGACAACCTCTCCTCCCTACACAAATTCTGCCTCTGCCGTCTTCTCACCGAAACAAAGATCAATCTTCCAAGATTTCTGTATGGAAGATTTAGAGATGTTTGTGATGAACAAGAAAAGACTCTCAAAGCATTTCCCTATTGCCATCTTCTTTCCAAGATTTTCAAGGCTCACGGAATTTATGAAATTCTTGCTGCAAGGACTCATGAGGAGCAAGCTAGGATCTTAACTCAAAAACCAATGCCGACTGGCAGACTTTGGTAAAATGAATATAGCTAATATGAACCTCGGACCTATCCAGCTGCTGCAATGGCCAAGACCGAGGAGTTGATGAAAACTAAAGAAGAAATGGTGGAACAAAACAATGCCGAAGTCCTAGGAGTAAAAATAGTAACTAGGCAAAAGATCACTCGCAACAAGGAAGACTCGCCCCAAGAGACCAAAGAAAGGTGACATTGTTATCGTGGAACCCTCTTATGCTCCCCGCCGCAAAAGAAGCAAAGAAGAGTTATCTTCTCACACAATGAAGATGAGGAAGGCGATGAGGACAACATTCCTATCAAGACAATCCTCGAAGAAGCGAGAAGACTTCGTTCTGCCGAGACCGCAGTGTGCTGTTACAACAAAACCTAGAAGGCAACCAGCAAGAAAAACCAGAACAACTAAGACCTCTAAGGTAACCATCTCTGCTAGTGATCTTGTTCAAATAGCAGTAGATGCCTTAGTGTCTAGTTTAGAAACTAGAATTGGTAATGTGCCTGCTCATAATAACATTGCCGTCTCCACTCCAGATGATGTGTACATCCCCACACCCCTTTCGCCCCAACCAACATAAATAGCCACTACACAATTTCAACCTATTATCCCTGCCGATGATCCCTGGTTCAATCAACCAGATGATGACATTTCCCCTGGTGCTCCTTTTCCAAAACCCTTGAGAACCCTATTTCCCTTCACTCCCAATTTTGTTCTTTATGATGACAAATCTGAGGATTGAGCCAAGGTAAAAATGGAATGGAAACTTCTGTTTCACTCTCACCAACCTGAATCCGAACACATTCCCAACAGATGGTATCCTCTACCTGAGTATGAGGAAGAAGTCAGCCCACCTGTTAAACCCATTTACCTACCTCATCCTGATTATAAATTAATCAAAAATGTGCCTTCACAAATGCACAACAACTTAGGACCACTAGTCACTCACCTACCCCTAAACAATTTCCCCCCCAGAAAAATTTACCCTAACCTTGTCAAAACTTCTCCTTTCATACCCCTCATTGATGGAGTTGAGAGGCACACTATACCTGTTTGGGAAATGGACCCCAAAAGAAAAAATATTCCTACCATCTCTGAGTAAAGAGCAATATCCTCAAAGCATGTTCCCATGATCATGTCGAGGGACACAAAATGAGTCTCTTTTGAGCATCTCAGGGTCTATGGGAGGGCCTCTGATTTCTTCCTGGACCAGCTCATCTATGAAATGATGAAGTGGGAATTCGGTCATTTCAGAGTTGATAGAGCCGAGCATTTTGTCCCTCCATCATGGCTGAGACATAATGAAGCAACCAGAGTTGGAATCATGCCTTATTGGATCTGTCCAAGACTGCCAAAGGTAGATCTTAATAAGGACAAAGACAAGAAAAACAGAAGATTCAAAGGAGTCATACCTGAAGCTGAATCAGCAATGCTTGATCCGAACCAAGAAACTTTTGACTACTCAATGCTGGATTTCTTTTTGCATACTGAATCCATTGAGTTAATCAGTGATCAACATGCTGCAGATTTCTGGAAATCTCATATTATTCACAGCACAAGAGAGGCATCTTCCTCTAGACTGACTGAAGAAGAGAATAAGGAAATTCCTAAGGTCAGAGGGAAGTGTGGTCTTTCAAATTTTAGATATATGATCGATAAAGACCTTTGGGGACTTCCTATAAATAGTAAAAATGTGGAATTCATCTACCCCATCATATGGGCAAAACAAGTCTCAATGATCCATCCACCTACTTCGGAGCCTATCGCAGATGAACCTGTTGTTGAAGAACCTGATCAAAATGCCACTGTTGTTGGATTAGAAGATACACCTGAATCCATTCACAATCAGAGCTCGTCATAAAAACACTCTTCTCAACCATTATCTCTAGTTGTGATACACCTTTCAGATCATTCAAGAACACTAAGCACATTTCAATAGTCTGCTGAAAGCTCAAGGCAACAGGCTCTGCCACCTAATCTTGAAGAGGTTCTTGAAAAAATAGTTGATGACAGAGTTGGCAAGATAGTTGATGAGAAGGTTGAGAAGATGACTGAGAAAATAAAGGAGGATGTCCAACAGCAAGTTCAAACTTCAATGGCTCCAACCTTAGAGGTTGTGAATAAAATGCTAGAATTCCTCATGGATTTCAAGAAAAGTCATACTCAGAACCCTCCACCTCCACCACCTCCTCCTGCTTAACCTTTTATCTTTTTTCTCTTATACTGACAATGATGGTTCACTCATTTTACCTTTTTGGCTGATGACAAAAAGGGGGAGAAATGAAAAGAAAGAGATTTGTTTATATAAAAATAAAAAGTCAGTTTTGAAAAGCTCATAGTTGTCTGCATATGTGATAAGCCTCTGGCTCATCTAGTTTTATAGCTAGTATGACCAGGGTTTTGTGCAAATTATATCGTATTTTCACCCAAATTAGATTAGATTGTCCTCAAGCAAGGTTTTGAGTCTCTAGAGTAGTTTTAAGTTAATTTAGCTAGTTTTGAGTCAAAATAATACACTTATGGTTATTTCCTTGTTTTCAGGTTAAGTAGAAGTTGAGAAAATAAAGAACAGGGGATTCGCCCCGCGAAGGACACGCTCGCCACGCGACCCCGAAGCCTGACTGTTCCAAGAAATTACTAAGTCTCTGGTTCGCCTCGCGAAGAAGGTCTCGCCCCGCGAGTCTTGCAACCCTGAAAAAGTCAGAGACGATCACGGCTTGGCCGTGTTGAAGGTCATGGTCGTGGCAGTTTTGAAGTTGAAGAGTCTCGCCTCGCGAGCATCCATTCGCCTCGCGAGTCTGGAAGTCAGAGAGCATCACGGTTGGGGCCTGATGGCCATAACGGGTGTAAGGAGAAAACTCTTCATATCCTCGCCTCGCGAGCAACACTTCGCCTTGCGAGAATGCCAAAGGTTGCTGACTGTTCATGAAATTCGCCTCGCGAATGTGTGCTCGCCTCGCGAGCCATCTGAATTCAGAATTTGTATAAAAGGCTGTTCTGAACAATTTGTAGAGACTTTTTGCTTCTCCAATTTTCTGTTTTACATTTTTCTCTGTGATTTCGTTTTTGCCATGGAGAACTAAGTCCTAGGATTAGTCTACTGTATGGGAATTCTCTTTACTTGAGGTTTTGTAAATCCCTATTTTAATTGCTTTTCCCTTTTCAATACCATATTATACATTTCTGTTTGTTATTTCAGGAGTGTGTAGTATTGTATTGATTTGTTTCAGTGATGTATTTTCCTATACTTAATCGCGTTTGTTATTTCGCGTGTGTTCATTCATGATCGTTTGTTCATGAGAGCTTAACCCCGTTTGTTATTTCGGGAATAGGAACTTGCATCCATAGTAGCAATTACGTTGTTAGTTGTTCTTTAGAATCGAAAGGGGATTAGAATCTGCTTAGGGCTTGGGACTACATTAACCAAGGATAGTTGGGAATTCTTGACAGTAGATTAATCGTTGTTTGATAATTGATAATCTCTTTTCAACTGCCCTGTTTTTAATTGCTCTATTTTGCTTGTTTCTTATTTGCACTCCAATCCAAACACCCCCACCCCCCAAAAAACTGATTTTTGTGAAAGGTAACATTTTCATAGTCCTTGAGAGACGACATCCGAGTTGTCGCACTATACTACAGTTTTAAACCCGCTCGTCCTTTTTGGCGCGTGCGCGACAGCGCGACCAATATGCATATTCTTTTATACTTGCTAATTGCTCTGACACTTATGTTTGCTTATTTACTTTGATATCTGCTGACTATGCTTATTTATTCCTTCATATATACTCTAAGTATGATAAGCTGTTGCACCTATCTGTTAGCTTATATGCAGTTGTTCTTCATATGCTTTTTTTTTTTCTGCTTAAATATTTGAATGCTTTGTCTTAGGGGGAGCCCTGCGAGCTCTCTTAGACTTTGCTTTCCAAATTTAATTAGTTTTGTCATCATCAAAAAGGGGGAGATTGTTGGAACCAAAGTGGTTTTGGATTAAATAATCTCTAAGTTTTGATGCTAACAAAAGGATTAAATTTGCTTGGCAAAGTGTTAGTTGAGATCTAACATGTGCTTTCAGTTATGTAGGAATATTTAAACACAAGTAAAAGAAACATGTGATAAGTTTTCATTGAAAAATACGCGTCCACCCTTGTAGACGGGGCTGCTCAATATTTTGGTAAAGTTACTTATTTATTTGTTTAAGTAGACTGGTTTTCTTAAGTGAACGAGGCTTTATATGGTTGCTAGACGAATACCTAAATAACTTGTTAGATACAACAAGTCCAAAGACTTGATAATAAGCGCGTCAATCTTGCCGCGTAAGCAGACAAAAGTAATTAGTAGAAGTAAATGAATTGAAAAATAAAGTAATATAGTAGACGAGCTCTAACCGTCACGTCACTAGACGGAGATCTCTATAACTCTCTGAGGAATATCAAGTCCAAAGACTTGATAGACAAGAGGATATGCCACGTCATCGAACGAGCAAAATAATATGTTGAAACAGACTTGGTCTCACATATAACTAAGTAGACAGAGTTAATCTCTTGTATTTATTTTAAATGATTGATATTTATTTCAATAGAATATTTGTTCTTCACATTTGTCCTATCTGCTTTAATATTTTACCTTGTTGTAAAAAAAACATAGTACCATCAAGAAATGCAAAAAATAGAATCGTACAATAAGATACTGGAAAACGATCTGTACGATGACAACTTTATGACTGAAAAAGCTGGATTGTTCACAAAGGAGGAACAACAAGTTCTCAAGCTGTAATACTCAGATGAGTGAACCTCCAAATTCATGCTACTTCGATAACCAAGAATACTATTCAACATTGCCACAATCAAGCTATCAGTCACAACAGATATCTTGCATTAAATGCTATCTCTAAACGGGATTATTCAAAGTAACCGTTGAAGAAATACAAGTGAAGAACAAGGTCACTATAAATAGAAGACCTGAGATACTGAAGAAACAGGTGGAAAGGACTCTTGACTGCACAACCTTACGAGCTCAACTTTTGTCAAACTACAATAACTCATACTCATATTTCTTTAGAGAGCAAGAGTCAGTATTTCTTAGTCTGAATATTATGAAAATATTCATCTGATCTTAAACTGTCATATCCTCACACATGATGAGTTAAGAAGATCAAACATTAAATCTCTTTGTTAGAGTTAGAGCGCCTGAAGAGGCTTGGTAAGAAATAAATACTTGTAGCCTGGAGAGGTGTTGAATACTTGGCTGTAATCTATTTGGAAAATAGTGGAGAAAATCCTTCAAGTAGAAGGGACTGGAAGTATCTCTTGGTTGGAAGATAGTGAACCAGGATAAAACATCTTGCATGATTCTTCTATCTCTTATCTCTTACAGCTTTATTTGTTTCTTACTAATCGAGGGGTTTTGATATTGCTTTTGTTAAAGTATTTTAAAAAGGATCTTTTTCTTTGTGCGTGCTTCTGTTTCTAATCTCCTTGTGTGTAAAAATTGTTTTAAAGGTTGTTTTCCAAAATTATTAACAAATACAATTCAACCCCCCTTCTTGTTTGCCTGTGTCAACTTCAATATTTGACTTTGTTATACTTGATGCCGCTATATTAACAACTAACTAATGATAATTAAAGTTAAGTATAATAATAATGCCTATAAAAAATATATAATGTTAACATAAATCTCAAAGAAGACTGGTGGAATTTATAAATTAAGGAGGGTTTCAAATATAATTAAGGGTCAATGTAATTTCACTCTTTTTATTTTTGAAAAACGATTCATGGAAAGAATATAAGAGTGTTAGCTTTTTGTTGTTGTTGGAGCCTATCGTAATAAGGACATTTGGCTCCTCCGTGAGTCCACGGAGTATCCCAAAAACTTAGAACTTTTACACCTCTATGAGACTAATATACGCTCAGTGCTTAGTTATAGTTTAGGTTCTTCACCCCTCTTGTGCTTAGTTGATACGTGATAAAAAAATTAAAGCATTTATAAGCAAATTATATATCATATTTTTTTTTATTGAAGAGACAAATATGTCATTTATATCAAAATAAATTGTTTTTATATATTATATTAGATATTAAATTAAGTGCATTCAATAATAAAATATATTAATCAAGAGAGATGAACAATTTGTAAAATGTTGAGCATATATCCAAATATAAATCACTTCACTTTCAACTCACTTTTAACTAAAGTCAATTCTATAAAATCAATTTCTTCTAAAATCATGTTGTCAAAAGCTCATCCAAATACACACTTAGGGTAGTATAAGTGAGCTTTGTGGTAATAGGCTTGGAGTTGAGTTTTGTAGCTCAGTGCATTTAATAATAAAATGTTGAGCATATATCCAAATATAAATCACTTTTCTTTCAACTCACTTTCAACCAAGATCAATTCTATAAAATCAATTCTTTCTAAAATCATGTTGTCAAAAGCTCATCCAAATACACACTTAGGGTAGTATAGTGAGCTTTGTGGTAATACGCTTGGAGTTGAGTTTTGTAGCCAATGATTTCAATACCAATTTGTAATATTTTTTATGACAAGTTGAGGATGATGATTGAAATTATATTGATATTCTCTAATATTTGACTTTGTTATACTTGATGCCGCTATATTAACAACTAACTAATGATAATTAAAGTTAAGTATAATAATAACGCCTATAAAAAATATATAATGTTAACATAAATCTCAAAGAAGACTGGTGGAATTTATAAATTAAGGAGGGTTTCAAATATAATTAAGGGCCAATGTAATTTCTCTCTTTTTATTTTTGAAAAACGATTCATGGAAAGAATATAAGAGTGTTAGTTTTTTGTTGTTGTTGGACTCTATCGTAATAAGGACATTTGGCTCCTCCGTGAGTTCACGGAGTATCCCAAAAACTTAGATCCTTTACACCTTCTATGAGACTAATATAGGCTCAGTGCTTAGTTACAGTTTAGGTTCTTCACCCCTCTTGTGCTTAGTTGATACGTGATTAAAAAAATTTAAAGCATTTATAGGCAAATATATCAATTTTTTTTATTGAAGAGTATATCACTTATATCAAAATAAATTGTTTTTATATATTATATTAGATATTAGATTAAGTGCATTCAATAATAAAAAATATTTATCAAGAGAAATGAACACATGATATATAAATTTATTAGTAAAACATAAACTTAAACTTTATCCTATCAACTATTATCCATCATCTCATGTATAACTTTTAACATAGCTACTAATAGTTTGAGTCAAGCATTTTTCTTTTTTCTTTTTCTTTTTGACAAAAGAGTCAAGTATTTTTCATGACATAACAATTGATTGATTTTATAAAACACTTGTACATTGACAATGTGTTGCGATAAAATGCAAACTTTGTATACTAATAATTTTAGATAATATTGCTCACTAAAAAAAAAAAGATTTTTAACAACCACTAAATTTGACTGTTAAATATAAAAAATTGGTCGCTAAATCATTTAACGACCAATTTAGCGACCATCAAACATGATAGCAGATTGTCTAGTCACAAAAGCGTTTAGTGGTCGATAAATCGATTGCTAAACTATTTAGCGACTCATTTAGCAATCAAATTTTCATATTTATCGATCGATTAAGTGTAATCGCAAATGGAATATATTATTTTGATAAAATTACTCTTGGCTTATAATTATATTTAAAATTATTATTAAATTTTTATGTTATTTCAAGCATGATGTACAAGGGTACAAATATGAAAAATATTTTAAATTTCGTTTTAATTTTTTATATATTTAAATTTTCGTGATTATAATTAAATTGAAGAAATTGATTTTATATTAAATTTATGTATCTCACACTTTTAATATAAAATTATTAATCAAAACGAATTTAATTTACTTTACATTTTTTAATTACATATATAATAACATTAATCCAAATAAATTTATGAGCTGTCCCAAGAATATTGTGTTTGTATAGGTTATTCTTATATTGACATTTTCTCTTTTTTCATCTCATATTATGAGAAAGAAATCCATGAAAATAAATTTTAATAGATTGCATCACTATCTCCGATAAAACATGTGGGATTTACCTAAAAGTATTTGGATGAGACACGAGATTCTTCTAACCTAACTTAAATCTAATCCAACTCAACGCTTAATCTGTACCGTTGCGTACTAGAATACCTTAAAAAAAGAAAAGAAAATGAGGGATCCAATTGGCGGGACCCGGACCGGAAGCGGTTCAGCAACTTCCAGACTAGGACATCGTCATCCAACGGTCCACTCCGCTTCTTGAAGCGGAAAGGAAACTTTATCCACCCGGTCAGGCTCCGGCCCGACCGCTACCCATTTGGAGCTGCTTCAACCTTTGTACCATTCAACACGCCATGAGGATGCGTTTCTGTTTAAACTTTTAAATTTCCAATTTTCAACAATTAATAACTTTTCAAATTGAAAAATTTACCTCAAAGAATCATCAATTTAAATAAGTTAAACCCCTTTATCCCGTTCCTCCTTTTTTTCTTTCTGGTGTTGGTGTTCCTCCTTTTACATACGCCTTATTTGTTTGTGATTAATTGGCGATCGGGTTTCTAAGAGGAGGAGCATCATCATCATCATCATCATCATCAGCAGCAGCATGTCTATGTCGGATTCCGATTCGTCCTCCTCTTATGGCGGCGACTACAAAAATTTCAAGCAAATTAGCCGCGAGCGTAACTGCCTTTCTCTATCTTTTTCCTTTATTTCATGTTAATTCAATTCATGATTCATTTATTCCTCATAGTCCATCTACTACAAATTTCTCTCGTAGTTGTAACTTGCTCTGTTTCATTATTGTTTACCTACTTATCCTTCTGATTGCTCGTTATTTCCAAATTATACCATTTATTCACCTTTTTTGATCTCAACTTATTCTCAGTATGAGTTATCTTTTTAACAGCTAAATGACGAGTGCGTTATGGCAGCCCAGCTACTGCCTTCAAAATGTGCACTTCCCCATATGTCATTTCGGAGTTATTATTATATTTTTTTTTTTGGTGCTTATGGTTGGAGAGGAGTAAAAGAATTTTCAGGATTTTTTTTTTCTTCAAAACTTTCCCTCTTTTTGGGATCAAGTAAGCTTCCTAGGTTCCTTGTGGTGCTCAGATCATGGTTATTTCAGAGGGATTTTTCTAGCAAACGTGTGGAAACACTGGCAAGCTTCTCCTAGTTCACCTGTCCGTTGAGAATTCGAAGTGTGAATAAGACGTGAGTGAAGAAATCGGAAAATAATGGACGAGTTGAAGACTGTATAAGTGGATGTACCATAAATCTAATACTTTAAGGTTTTAGGCCAAGATGTGTTATCAAGCCCACTTATTGTGCTTTCTCACTTAGCCCATGGAAGAAGATTTCGCGCTTTGCTTTGTGTGTGTGTGTGAGTTTTGTGTTTTGTGTTTTGTGTTTTGTTTTTTCTTTTTTCTTCCTTTAGTAGGTTATCTTATCATCTGACTCCGTACTTCTTTTCTTCTCTAATAGCATTTCTTCCTTTGTCCACATAAAAGGAAGATGGAAGATTACATGATGGATGAAATCACTCCAAATCATCACATACTTCTTTTCAAGTGTTGACTGATCAAATTTATTACTGCACATGTAGTAATTTAGTATCATCATATTGATGTTCACTGTTTTGTCCTTTTCATTAGTAGATAGACTGATTCAAACAAGTCTTGAATAATTGAAGTGCTTATTTTTTGAAAAATGCTATTTTGCTAGTCTTTTGCAAGTATTGCATCATTTGGGGTTTTCTGTTTCTTCCTTTCGATGTTTCAAATTTTTAACAGTAAATTACCTATTGCTTTCTGATCGGATAAACTCATTTAATTTCTACGTACTGCAATTGTCTCCAGGATTATTACATGAAATGCTCAGGTCAGCAAAAACAGGGGATTCAAAATCAACATGGAAGGTATATGATGCGTTAGTTTCACTCTGGATACAGAAGGACTCATCCTTCCACTGTCTGTTTTATCTAATTTTGTAGTTCCATTCTAGGAATCATTGAACATGATTTTATTTTCACGATGTTGATGATAGGACAAAGGAGAGATTTGATGAGTCCTTTCAGTTTGTACCTTTACGTTGTAAGATCAGTCAATTAGATATTTCATGTGTATAACATGCTTGCTTTCTTCGTTGGATCTATGACTGTCTGCACATCACAGGCTTTAGTTCCAAATGGGATCATGATTTTTTTTTAATCAGTTGCCTCTAGATATCTATACTAGTATAATAGTATGCAATTATGCATGAAGTAAATGCAGCTAGATACACATGCATGTTGGCATACATGCAGCTGAGTATAAACATATTTTACTCCTGACTGAAGTGTAGAAGGTGAATCAAAGAAACTAAGAAGTACATTACTATAAAATGAAAAGTTGAATTTGTTGACTACCAGCTTATATTGGTCCATGGGTTGCTTGCTTGCAGGTACTAATAATGGACAAAATTACTGTAAAGATAATGTCTCACTCATGCAAGATGGCTGATATCACTAATGAAGGAGTTTCATGTAAGAATCATAATACTGAATTTTGACCAGTGGCTTTTCTTTCTACCCACAGCCAATCAATTTCCCCCTATAATTTTTCTTATTTTCTTGTGCCATGCTGTTTAATTTTCTTCTCTGATATTTTAATGAAAAGTTGTAATCTGAATATTTGATACGCAAGATATTAAAGTTTGTTAAGCTTGGATAATTTTGTATTTTTTAATTTATGTGGCTAGAACTGTTAAAATCCCATATCCCCCTTTTGCGTTTCTTTTTCCTCTACTAGAAGTTAAAATGGGAAGAAAAAAAAACTGGAGGATTTTGACTTTTGAATGGAGTAACAAGGGTTGAGATTGCAAATGACAAGTTTTAAAAATAAAAGCAAAGCTATTCCCCCTCATAAGCCCCAATTGCCAGGCTTGGCAATGGGGCGGGTAGGGGCATGTTTTTGCTCAACCAGACTACGCCTTGCACCCTTACATTAAAACCCATAGCTGCCCCATAAGGGGAAAAAATTAGAACCTGCACCTGCCCCATGCTTATGAATATTTTACACTAAGTTTATAAAATATTTAACTACATTCTTAAAATTAATCATTCATCTCATATAAACTATAAAATATGTTTAAGATAATTGTTAAGCTAGTGAAGATTAGTTAATATAGTTAACTTGATTAGTAGCTAAATTAAACACTGTCTATAATAGAGTGTATCATAGAGTGAGAAAAAGAGAAAGAAGAAAATGTTAGAGGGAACTGAATTTTGTTTCTCAGAAATCTTATTATTGATGAACAGAGGCAATGCTTTTATAGCCTTACACTGTAACTGCCACAACTAACATAATGTAACTGCCAAGACAAGATAATCGCCATAATCGAATGTTGCTCGACTCAAAGACATTCGGTTATGTGTGTACAATAGCTAAGCTAAGTATATACTCTAATATCCTCCCCTCAAGGTCAAGGTGGTTGCTTGAGATGAAACCACATTGAGCTTGGCTCTCAATTCAAAGAAATTTGGAGGAGGAGAGTGGCTTGGTGAGGCAATCAGCTAACTGATCCGAGCTTGGAACATGAATGACTGATAAAGACTTTGAGAGGACCTTCTCACGGACAAAATGGATATCCAACTCCATGTGTTTTGTTCTGGCATGGAGAATTGGGTTATGAGCCAGCCGATCGACCGCACCGAGGTTGTCACACGTGGCGAGGAGCGAGAGAAAGGGATTCCGAGTTCGATAAGTAAGGATTGAATCCAAAGGGTCTCTGCAGTGGTGTTGGCCATGCCGCGATATCACCTCGCTCGGAGCGGGCTACACAACTTGTTTCTTGGAGCACCAAGAGACCAGATTAGGTCCAAAGAAAATACATGATCCAGAGGTGGATCTTCTGTCATCTGGGTCACTGGCCTAGTCAGCACCACAATAGGCCAGCAGAGAAAAGGTCGTGGCTGAAGAGGCAGGACGAAGCAACAGACCATAATGACTTGAGCCTTTGAGATATCGGAGAATGCGTTTCTGACTTGCCAAATGAGTATCAAGAGGATTGGCCATGAACCGACAGACCTTGTTGACACTCGTAAGCAATGTCCGGCCGAGTGAGAGTAGCATATTGGAGAGCTCCAACAAGCGATCCGTATGGATGAGGATCTGCCATAGTGTCTGTGCCATGTTTGGTGAGCTTGCTGTTGCTAACCATGGGGGAAGAGATTCCCTTTGCATCAGACATTTGTGCCTTAGCTAGTAAGTCCCGAATGTACTTGCTTTGGGTGAGCAGCAGAGCACCATTGGAGAGATGGGACACCTCAACCCCAAGGAAGTAGTCTAGGTTGCCAAGCTCCTTGAGAGCAAATTGTTGGTTCAACTGGCCTGATCGATCGCAATGCACGAAGATGAGGAACCAGTAATGATGATATCATCGACATACACCAAGACATATAAGGAAATGCCACTCTTGGAGTAAATAAACAGGGAAGGGTCACACTTGCTAGTGACAAATCCATAGTGTAGAAGGGCGGAGGCAAGGCTTTCATACCAAGCCCGAGGTGCCTGTTTGAGACCATACAGAGCTTTATGAAGTTTACACACCAGATTTTGACCAGGGTGTTCAAAACCAGGAGGCTGAACCATGTATACTTCTTCATGGAGAACCCCATTCAAAAATGCATTGTTGACATCCACTTGCTTGATGGACCATTTGTGAGTGACAGCCAAAGTCAGAATGATTCTGATTGTTACCGGTTTAACAACTGGGGAGAAAGTTTCATAAAAATCAAACCCGTGTTGCTGATGGAATCCTTTGGCCACTAGTCTGGCCTTGAATTTGTTGACAGTCCCATCTGGGTTTTCTTTAACTCGGAAGACCCATTTGCAACCAATTGCTGTCCTGTTTGGTGGAAGAGGTACCAAAGACCAGGTGTTATTCTTAAGGAGAGCATTGTGCTCATCCTTCATGGCTGCTAGCCAAGGAGGACTGGAGAGGGCTTCCTTAACAGTCCTAGGTTCAACATGACTAAGAAACAGTTTAGGAAACAGTTTGGGGGGGAGATGCCCAGTTTTAGACCTTGTAGCCATAGGATGAGTATTAGTAGGCTGAGTGGAAGAGGAGATTTAGGAAGAGGCAGACTGAGGCAGCAGGGTAGAAGAGGAAGAAGATGGAGAGGACTGGTCAGTGGGAGCAGGAATGAGGGAAGCAGTGTGATCAACAGAGGGTGAAGGTAATTGAACAGAGTGAGGAATACTAGGAGATGACTGTAACAATGGACTTGGAGAAGGAGTGGCATCGGTGGAAGTAGGAATGAGGGAAGCAGTGTGATCAACAGAGGGTGAAGGTAATTGAACAGAGTGAGGAATACTAGGAGATGACTGTAACAATGGAGTTAAAGAAGAAGTGGCAGGGGTGTGGTGAGGATCTATGGCTGAGGCTATGGGTGAGTTGGAGACAGATTGAGTGGGAGAAGATAGTAAGGAAGGTGGTGGGTGTTGGTTGAGAGGAGTGGCATGAAGAGGAGGGTAAGTGGGTGTAGGAATGGATGTAGGGTAAGTAGAAGGAGGTGAAGCAGAAGCATTGGACTGAGAAGGGAATAGGTGAGAGTAAGGGAATTTGGCTTCATTGAACAAAACATCTTTAGAAATGAATATGCGGCCATTGGAGTCAAGACATTTATGCCCTTTGTGCTGTGGGGACAAACCTAAATAGATGCACTCAGAGGACCTAAATTGGAACTTATGTTTGTTATAAGGTCTGAGAAAAGGGAAGCAAGCACAACCAAGGATCTTAAGGTTAGAGAAATCAGGAATTGAGTCATAGAGAGCATGGTAAGGTGAAGAATGAGAGGTTAGAGCTGCTGTAGGTAACCTATTAATTAAATATACAGCTTGTGTGAAGCTATGATCCCAGAATTTTAGAGGAAGAGAGGAATGAGATAGCATGGCTAAACCCATTTCAACAATTTGCCGATGCTTTCTCTCCACAGTCCCATTTTGATGGGATGTGTGAGGGCAAGTTAGACGATGAACAATGCCTAATTCTCCCAAATACTTGGTGAAAGGGCGAAATTCTCCACCCCAATCAGATTGCACAGCTTTGATAGAAGCTGAGAATTGAGTTGATACGAAGGCAGAAAACTGTTTAAAGGCAGTAAGTGCATCAGATTTTTGCTTGAGGAAATAGATCCATGTGAACCTAGTGTGAGCATCCACAAAGGTGATGTAATAGGTGTATCCACCAAAAGAGGTAAGGGGAGCTGGTCCCCAGAGGTCTGTGTGAATTAGTTCAAAGGCAACAGAGTGAACAGTGAGGGAAGGGGGGGCATGCAATCTATGTGATTTAGCTAGGCAGCAGGCATTGCAAAATTCATTTGATGTTTTATTCAATGAAGGTATTTTACACAATTGTAGGACAGCCTTTACAACATTATTGTTGGCATGTCCTAACCTATAGTGCCGAGTGGCAAAGGTACTAGTTACAGCAGGAGTATTATCTGAGAGCTCACTAGAGAGTGGAGGAGACACAGTGTGCTGCAGACACAGAGAGGAAGGCTCTTGGAGAATGTTGATGTCTTGGAAGCTGTAAAGACCATCAGCACCAAGAGAGCCTTCAAGGAGAATGCGACTAGAACCCTGTGATTTCACATAGCAAGAGAATGGGTGAAATTCAAAATATACATTATTGTCTCTAGCAAACCTAGAAACAGAGACAAGATTTTTGGTGATGTTTGGCACAAGTAATAGGTTTTTCAGAGAGAAGACTACATGAGGATTGGAAGGAGAAGGGAATTTAGATGAACCTATGGAGTTTATGGGAAGACCTTGACCATTTCCCATCAGAACTTGATCTTGTCCACCAAAAGGATTGCTGTGACTTAGGTTGCTTGGATCAGCAGTGATGTGGTGTGAGGCTCCCGAGTCAGGAAACCAGGCATGACTGTCAAAGGTCCTTTGTAAGGGCTCTTGAGTGTTTGGCACAAATTTTGGTTGTTGCATCACCATATTAGCACTTGGTTGAGTAGATAGAGGTGATGCATAAGACTGGTGTGAGGCAGAGCCATGACTGTACACTGAATTCTGGTTTGTAGGTTGCCTATACACTGAATTTTGATTTGCCTGATGCTGAAGTGAAGGAGGAGGTCGTTCAAATTGATGGTCAAACCTGTACCAACAATTGTATGCATCATGACCATACTTGTCACACAGTTGGCAAGTAGGTTTTGGTCCTCCACGACCACGGCCTCTTCCTCCACGACCACGGTGACTACCTTGGAAGGTACTTTGGTGTTGGTAGTTTCCACGAAAATTGTTCTGAGTGGTGTTGCTTGCTGACTCATGTGGAATTGGTGCGTGAGCAACATTAGCAGTCACCGATGGCGAGGGTAGTTCTTGACGAAACTTTTCAAACTGAGCATCTTGCATCAGTAAGAGCGCCTCAATGTCATCAACTGACGGGGAATCCGCTCGTGAGTAGATCAGCATGACTAGGGAATTGAATTCTTCAGGGAGCCCCTCGAGAATGGTGTCGATGTGATCCTGTTCGGTGACCGAATCACCAATCGCTTGCAAGGACTCAATTAGGGCACGAATTCGCAATGATACTCCTAATTGAACGCGTGCCTTTCTTCGTGTTCTTCAACTCGTTGCGAAACTGACGGACCTTAGTTCTGAGGTGTGCATGGAACTGTTTATGAATTTTCTCCCATACTTGCCACGAATGCTTGCATCCGATAAACCTAGGGAGAATCGAAGGCGACAGCGAGCCTAGAAGCCATGTGAAGAGCATCTGATCCTGAACTATCCAGAGTTGATAGGCATCAGATTCGATTCCTAGCGTGCGATTCGTTTCAGTGGTGACTTGAGGAGGAATCGAAGGATTCACTATGAATCGATGGAGCTTATGCGCGATAATTACCGCCTCGATTTGCTGTTTCCAGAGGAGGTAGTTCTGATCGTCAAGCTTGATGGAAATTGTAGGATTGAAGGATGCAGGCACTGAAGACGACGCAGGAGTGCCAGAAACAGAGCCAAACGGATTGTTGAATTCCGCCATGGAAGAAACGAAGAAGAATCAGGCCCAGAAAAAAGCTCTAGATACCATAATAGAGTGTATCATAGAGTGAGAAAAAGAGAAAGAAGAAAATGTTAGAGGGAACTGAATTTTGTTTCTCAGAAATCTTATTATTGATGAACAGAGGCAATGCTTTTATAGCCTTACACTGTAACTGCCACAACTAACATAATGTAACTGCCAAGACAGCATAACTGCCATAACTGAATGTTGCTGACTCAGCATATTCAGTTATGTGTGTACAATAGCTAAGCTAAGTATATACTCTAATAGTCTATTAATATGTATTGACCAACACCCGCACTCTGCCCTGGCCCAAGCGGAGCGGTTTTTAAACCCGCCACATGCGAGTAGGATATTTGCATGGCAGGTAGAAATTGAGTAGACTACTAATTGGAGAGCAACACAAGGTGCACTTGGCTCCCTTTATTCTCTTATAAAATTAAGTATTATTAAGAGTTCAGTGCTAGTTTTGTTCCTTTACAATTTGAATTGTAACTTAGAATGTTTTCGTACTTATTAAACTTGAGGTGACCGTGCTTACTCACATGTCTATACTCTAACATGTTCCATTGAAAGAAATACCTTTCTTAATTACCAATGCTGGATTCGATTAATATGACAATAGAATAAATCTTTTTAGGAAACATACATTGTAGGTTCTGCACAGTTAGTTTCATTTCTTGTATAGAGGGTGAACCTTTGCACAACGTAATGTTGCTGTCTTATGACCTGGTTTTCATGGGTTCTAGTTTTGGAACCAGGCTCTCCCCTCACACAAGGTTGCATGCATCGGACCCTCCCCAAACATCACAATGGTGGGAGCCTCATCCATTGGGTCTCCCACTCTCGCTTTATCAGTTCTATTTCTTTTATGGTATGAGATTTTGCTGCTCTTTTTGTAGTGGTTGAAGACATCTACAAGCGCAGGCAACCTTTGCCCACCATGGATTCTATATATTTCATCCAACCAACCAGAGAGAAGTAACAATCCACTCTCCTTTACCGTCTTATTGTGCAGTTTGTTGTGAAGTATGCAGCTAATGTCTTAATTAACATGTTAGCTTGGATTCTGGGGAGTATAATTCTATCTTTTGGTTGCAAATAAATCCTGAAGTTATTCATTGGGTTTTAAATTTTGAAAGCAATGATTTGTTCTAGATTTTTTTTATTTGTTCTCTTAAATTCTCTGCCAATTACTTTCCTTTTTATTTTATCTTATGAATCTGATTTTTTATTTAATTTCTCCCGTTATGTTTAATTCCAAATATGTCATGAATTGTTTCTTTACTTTTTAGTTTTATTATTTTTGTTTTGAATTTTTCGTTCTGTTCTCCATGAAATACATGTTGATGCATTACTTTGTCTCTATCTCTATCACTCGTCTTTCTAACTATTCATTTATAACGTAAATTGTTGAATGATAAATATGTTGAATTCTTTTGGCTGTAAGACATTTCATTTATCTTTGATGTAGAATTGAGTTAACCTAAATTGTCAAGTTTTTAAAGGTTTGTCCATATTTAGTGATTTTCTTTCCATCTCTCTTGGCAGTGTAATTATGTTTTTGTCAGACATGTCGGGAAAGACACCCTTATACAGGAAGTACGTAATTATCTTTTATAACATCTCCTGTGTGTCTGGCTTCGACTTATTTGTTTTCAAGCCTATTTTATTCTGTGTTCTTGTAGGGCATTTGTTTTCTTCAGTTCAACTATTTCCAGAGAATTGGTTATGGACATTAAGAAAGATACAAGGGTGTTGCCTCGATTAGGTGCACTGAGAGAGGTGAAGTATTTTATTTAGCAGCTAGACTGTGCTTAAATTCATATTTGTGTCCAAACAGCTCCGTTGCTTATTGTGATTTTTTCCCTCATTTGGATGGCACTATGCAGATGAATTTTGAGTATTTTGCCATAGACAGCCAGGTATGTGGTTGTACACTTGTACTTTAATTTATTTCACTTTCCATCTCTCTCTCTCTCTCTCTCTCTCTATATATATATATATATATATATATATATATATCACCTTTGTTCAACATGAATGTAATTATAAACTTATGACATGTAGAAGTGCACCTTATGTTGCTTCATTTCCACAGAGCTAGTATCAACCGATTAATCAGGATTTTCTTCCAGTTAAAATAATTGAATCTATTAGTTGCTAAAGAAAACCTTCTCAAAGATTGTGCTTGAAAACACCAAGTAAACTGAACAGACAAACTATGCTTGATTGATATTGGCTGGGTCTTCAGAGTTAGAAGCTTCGTGAGGAATAAATTGAAGCACTTTCCAAGAAGTGAGAACAACCATGACATTGAAAGTCCTTCTATGTTGGCAATTTTGATCATTCATGTGTATCTTTTGCAATATCTTATTAGGAACTCAATTCATGGAAAATGTTTGTTGAGGTCCTTTCCTCAAGAAATATTATCAACCTTTAGTTGTACGCATTATGAATCCTTTATTAATTATTAGTCTCTATTCTCATAATCATCCCAGTATTTGGTGTCTTCAATTTTTTGGTATGTGTTTTTTGTCATGTTAATGCAGGGTTTCATCACAAATAATGAGAGAGCTTTAGAGGAGCTATTTGGGGATGAAGAGAATAATCATAAAGGTGTTGCATGTTTGAATGTGATGGCTAAGCGGATTGCTACAGTGTTTGCTTCATTAAGAGTATGTAGTCAGTGCTCGTTGTGACAAGAAGGCAAAAAAGTCTAATCAATGCTCTATAGTTGTTCAAACACATGATTGAGAAGTCTTCTAAAACATGTCATTTTTTTTAGGAATTCCCTTCTGTTCGCTTTCGCGCTGCCAAGTCCCTAGATGCAACCACAATAACTACTTTCCGTGATCTTATTCCTACAAAGCTTGCTGCTGGAGTCTGGGACTGTCTTATGAAATATAAAAAAAGTATACCTAATTTTCCTCAGACAGAGTCCTGCGAGTTGCTCATTCTTGACAGATCTATTGATCAGGTTTCTTAGCCCCATTTGTTGGTAATGGACTTATAATACTCTTTTAACAGACTGTCATGTTGTTTACAATGAGGATATTATTCTGGTTTTTGTAGATCGCTCCTGTGATACATGAATGGACATATGATGCCATATGTCATGATTTGCTGAATATGGAGGGAAATAAATATGTTCATGAAGTAACTTATACAATCTCTCTCTCTCTCTCTCTCAATTTTTTCCACTCTCATATATAAACATGATTGTACTGTATTTTAAGGTTCCTGGCAAGCCAGGTGGTCCACTTGAGAGAAAAGAGGTTCTTTTGGAGGATCATGATCCCATATGGCTTGAGCTTCGCCATGCACATATTGCAGATGTATGTCTTGCTTTTACACTTCTGTTATACACTTAAGCAACATGAATACATTTTAATATCAATGGCCTTGACAGGCTAGTGAACGGTTGCATGAGAAAATGACCAGCTTCATTTCTAAGAACAAAGCTGCACAAATCCAACATGGTTCAAGGTGAGTGATAATTTTCTGGGGATTCCTCATCAATGGCATCGGTATATAACAGGATATTGATGCTAAACTAACTGTAGTAGTGGTTTGGTCATTATCAGAAAATAATATATATGCCATCTCCTTTTCTTTTATGATAAAACTGTATGGTTTGACTTATCCTATTGTTTGACTCGAATTCACTCCCTACTGTGATATAAAATTTGAAACTTTGCCAGCCTTCCCTTTTCTTCTTTATTACATAATCTCCAAGTTTTTTTTGTCCATTTTGCTTCAGCTAGCTTTGTGAGCAAACTTTGAATACATTCCGTTCTAGGTTGTGGCACAGGGGTGTGATAAAGGAGCAAATCATTGGCTTGCAAGTGACAATTATTTGTTTTACGGACAAAGTGAATTTGGGTCAAACCATATGGTGTGAAACTGTAATTTTAACTGAGCTTGCATACTACTCTCCCGTAATTTTACGTGACAGAATGGATGAAAAAAACTTGGGGTGGTTATGAATTATGATAGCAAAGTAAACCATTTGGTGCCAAAGTGTCAATTTTTGTACCATAGGAAGACAAAGTGAATTTGGGTCAAACCACTGGGTAGGATATTGTAATTTACCCTTATTATTAAAGCTATATGACTTGAGAATCTGAATTTAAAGTCCAGCTGCAATAATTTTGAATTTCTGATGCTTAACTTTGTGGGTTCAAAACTGTTTTTTATTCGAGAATATGGGCCATGTTGGAAAGGAACTTCTTTTTTGGATAGTATCAATGGTTGTCTACATATGTTGCCACTAAATATTTAGTCGTACCTCCACTTACCACCCGAACTACCATAAATAGTGTTGAAGTTGCATTTGTATCCCACATTGCAAGGTTTCCAGGCTGTGCAATGGTTATATGTGCTTGGGCACCCTCATCCTTTGAGATAGTTTTTGGGAGTAAGATCCAAGCACATTTAACATGGTATCGTGAGCAGGATTTTGCAGGCAATGTGAGAATTGGACCCGTGGCCCATGCCGTGCGTGAGGGTGAGTATTGAAGTTGCATTTGTGTCCTACATTGCCAAGGTTTCTAGATTGTGCAATGTTTATATGTGCTTGGGCACCCTCATCCTTTGAGCTAACTTTTGGGAGTGAGATTCAAGCACATTTAACAAATAGCACAGTTGAGTACCATGTCAAAATAATGTTTGCCCTGGGTGAATGCATTTTGACCGGTTTGAGCTTCTTTGGCTGCCTGGCCCAAAATATTGGGCTCCTTGAACATCATGAACAGATGTTCCAGCAGAACTTTGTTACTCCTGGTTGAACGTCCCTTTGGGCATTCAGCTTTTGGGGTTGATTTTACAATATTGCCCTCAGTATAATGTTTAAATAATACTTCTTTTGGATAATTTCATATTCAAAAGTAATTTTGTCTAACATCTGAATATGTATTATGCAAGGCTGTCATGTCATGTATTATTTAAAACTCCCTGTTTTATATTGAATTATTTTAAATATGTGCTGTTCTGTATAATGGTCATTTCCCTTATTTGAAAATAAATCAGAGGCATGTATATTTGGTTGTTAAGAAATTTGGCCTTTTGTTAATTTAACTAAGCCTAGATTTGGAGTTTGATTGCAATGATTATCTATTCATCTAGTTCCTGTCACGATAAGCTTCTCTTAAATAATCAAATTGTATTTTCTTTATAGAGATAGTGGAGAAATGTCAACAAGGGACTTACAAAAAATGGTTCAAGCACTTCCACAATACAGTGAACAAATTGACAAGCTCTCCCTCCATATAGAGGTTAGTTATTTTATAAATGGTTTTATGATATGGTTTACACAAATACTTGTGCTATCTTCACTTCGAAGCTGCCTAGAAGTGGCCTTCTACAGTGTGCCAAAGTCCTCAAGGAAAAACCTTATTATACTCTGGGAATGCGATATTTTTTAATTGCATGTAGATTGACTGGGGGGTGGGGATTGTGGAATTGACAAAAAGAAAGGGGAATACATTCTTGCCTTCCATACAAGCTTATTATTACTTCAGCAGCTTCCTTTACTTTAGAAGTTATGAAGTTAATTACAGAGTATAATTAACAGTTCCCTTTTTCTGTTGTTTATCTGTGAGCATACTAGAAGAAAAGGCCAGCATACCATGATTTAACAACATGACAGTTTGTGTGTATTTTGGCAATGTGTGAATTGCCTAACTTGGAACTAGAAGTGTGAAGATTTGAATTTTTATACTACAATTTTAAAATATGGATGTCCATTCAAAATTTGAATTGCTTCTTGCTGCTGATAATAACACAGACTTATAGATGCTATCTGTTATTCTGCATAATATTACTGCTTCCATCATCAGTCTTGCTGATGAATGATGGAATAAATGAACTTTTGTGCTTAAGCTTTTTTGGATATTTCTGGAAGTCAGTTCTTTTTTTTACTTCTTCACAATTGACTAACATTAGAGTTTAATTGTGTGTCAGTTTTTAACAATTGATTAACATTAGAGTTTAATCGTGTGTCAATTAATTTAATAAGGTTAAATTAATTCACAAGTTCCTGCAGTTTAAAAACTATAAATGGGTCCTTATAGTTTCGAAAACTTTTTCAATTGCATCCCTTAATCCAGTTTATTATTCCGTCCTTACGGCTTACAAGGATCCAATTGAATTTCTTTTTCTTTGCTACTATAGGAACCTCATTTATAGTTTTTAAACTATAGGGACCTATTGAAAAATGGAAGCTGCTAATTTGTATACTCCACTTGTATTTTAGGAGTATATTAACAAGCTAAACCAATTCTTTTGCACTGAAGTACCCACATTATCTCTATTTAAAACAACTTTAACTAAAGGGTATGTTAATAAAATACTTATACATTTAATGAAGTAAGAGAATATTGGAGCCTTAACTAGGAGAGATTGTATTCCAACTCAATCTTCTAATAAATTTATTAGAATAATATGATAAATTATGGAAATAAATAATAACAACACAAACAAATGAAAAGAAATCGAAGTTGAGGAAATTAATATTTTAACCAAGTGGAATCACATGAATTTTGAAGACACATGAAACATAATCCAGGTTATTACTATTTCCTCTAATTCAAATCCACTCAATGTTATGAATCACAAATGGAGTAGATCCAAAATATAATAAGTCATTAAATAATTGCAAGAGTTAACTATTTTCAAGAAAACCATAAGAGGAGGGAAATGGGCAAAATTGAATGGAAATGATTATTTTTCTGAAAAATAATAAATCTGCTTTTTTTGTGTTAAAAGAATAAAATTTAATAAATAATTTAATTTCTCTTCATTAAATCTTTCTTCTTCTTACTAACATACCCTTAAGTCGAAGTTGTTTTAAATAGAGAGAATATGAATATTTCATTTCAAAGAGTCAATGTAGCTTGATAATACACTTTGTGAAATTTAATAAATAATTTAATTTCTCTTCATTAAATCTTTCTTCTTCTTACTAACATACCCTTAAGTCGAAGTTGTTTTAAATAGAGAGAATATGAATATTTCATTTCAAAGAGTCAATGTAGCTTGATAATACACTTTGTGTTGTTTTTTAGGAGTATATTAACAGCCCCCTCAAAAAATCCCAAAAAAATGCAGGGGCTTGGAGATTAATTTAAGTATTTAATCATTTAATAATGATAATGGATCTGATTATGATCATGGGTGCCATAGCTTTATAATGATGGGCTTCTTTGTCCAGATTGCTGGAAAAATTAACAGAATCATTAGGGAGTCAGGACTGCGAGAACTTGGGCAGCTGGAGCAAGATCTTGTTTTTGGAGATGCAGGAATGAAAGATGTGATCAAATTTTTGACCATGAAAGAAGTAAGAAATTCTTAGGGGGAAAATTCCTTACACCTAATCAATGCGCACATGAAAATAAGAAAGCTTTTCAGTGAAAGATACAAGTCGTGAAATAAGTCATGCAACTTTTGCAACATTTAATCTGTTAAATTTCATATACATACCACTTTTATTTTATGCAGGATACAACTCGTGAAAATAAGTTGCGCTTGATAATGATTCTTGCGGCCATTTATCCTGAGAAATTTGAGGGAGAAAAGGGTCAGAATTTGATGAAGGTTATGGTTTATTTCTTTTCTCTCAGTTTAGTTTTTTGTTCAGAACCCACCCTAATTAGTCATTTGGGCCGAGTGGATGCACCAGAGTATCCCTATGGCTCAGGTCCTTCGGGCCCGCTATGGGACTAATCTCTGGTTCGGCTGATTATGTAGGGTTTTACCCCTTGGTTCTCAGCCTCCAAATGGGAGTGACTCCACAAGGATTCGAACCCGGGTTCCCTAGGTTTTTTTTTTATGGGGGCAAGTTGCTTCTACTCGACCAACACCTCATTGGTGGTATGGTTTATTTCTTACTTGGTGTGAACTTGATTTTCAAGTGTCGTTAAATATATATTTCAAAGAATAAATATGCTGTTAATGATGCACTTCCCAACACAACCCAAATTTTACCTTTTGAATGCCTTTCAGGTAGCACGGTTGACAGATGAGGATATGAATGTTGTGAATAATTTGAGAATGCTTGGGGTACATCCAGATACCAAAAAAAGGTCGACTAGTGCTTTCGGTCTTAAGTTTGATATCCCCAAGGTAAATTAATATCTAGTTTAAATATGTGATTTTTCAATGCTATATTATGTCTGAAAGGTGTTCTGTTAAGTTGTCAGAAAAAGCGTGCAGCAAGGAAAGACCGTTCTGGTGAAGAAGAGACATGGCAGCTATCACGCTTTTATCCCTTAATAGAGGTACAAATTACGTTAATATGATTTTCCCTCATGAAATATGCATTTACTTCTGAAAATTTCACCAAGAGGATAGCAAAGGTAAGGCTACTGTTGAACAATTTTCTTTTGCCTTTTCCTTTTAGTTTTGGACTTTGCATGAAGCTTAACTCATGGATTTTTCTGATGTCTAAAAGTTGTGTGTTAATATGATGTAATTGGTTGTTTGAAGATTCCAACTAAACTTCTAACTGTAAATATGCTAAATAAGCAAACAGTAATTCACTATTCTATCTGATATTCCTGTAATATAAAGAAAATAAAATCAACTCCAATTTTCCATACGATGATCAATTCTTAATTTATATGAATAATATATTTATGACAATAAGGTTGGTTGCATATCTAGCTTCAAAGTTTTATAACTTCATGTGTGATGAGTGGATGATCATTCAGGAACTCATTGAAAAACTCGCAAAAAATGAATTGTCAAAGGAAGACTATCCATGTTTGAATGACCCTAGTCCAAGTTTCCACAGTACACCTTTTGCTGGGTCTATAAACCAAAATCCTCCTGCTCATTCAATGAGATCAAGGCGGACACCAACTTGGGCTAGACCACGAGGCTCTGATGATGGATATTCAAGGTTTTATTTTCTTTCCTATTCAGTACTGCTTAGTAATCTCATCAATATTCCCTCTACGCACTTGCTTATTATTCCCCCCTCACTTCTGAGTTGTGTAGACTTGCGTAAGCTTGTTATTAGATAGATAATTTGTATGGAACTACCATGTTTCTGTTGGAATTGCCATCTATGCCACAACTATCTGGCGTGTAATTTTTATCTTTTCCTGTTGGCATATAGTGATTCAGTGCTGAGACATGCATCCAGTGATTTCAAGAAGATGGGACGACGAATTTTCGTATTCATTGTGGGTGGAGCAACCAGATCGGAGGTTTGAATAATTTTTGTTTGATAAAAATGAGATTTTAATATTTGCTCCCCCTTTTACAGATTTGCTAGTCTGATACGTTGTTTTAATCCTCAGCTTAGGGTTTGCCACAAGCTTACTGGTAAGCTGAAGAGGGAAATTATTCTGGGCTCATCAAGTCTTGATGATCCTGCACAATTTATTACGGTATTGAAGTTTTTAACCTTCACAATGCCAAATGTGTTCCTTAACCAGGAATTGCAATTTGCCATAACCATCCTTGCATGCTATTTTCCTTCTTTTGCAGAAATTGAAGATGCTAACGACACATGAACTTACATTGGATGATCTCCAGATATGATGTTATTTACTTGGGAACTAGAAGATGAGCTTCTGCTGAGTTGTAAAATTATATTTCTGTTGTAATCATGTAGATTAACCATATCAATGTTGCAAATTCTTTGGACATCTCGTGGTTCAACAGAGCCATTGAATGACAGACTGTATATGCTAGGAAATCTTCGTTGTTTATTTACCGAATAAATTTTTAAATTCACCCAAATAAACAGCGCTTTTTGTACTGCTGGAAGAAAAACAAAAACTGTTCACTGTTTTCCATTCCGGAAAAAGTTTCATCACACGAATTTGTTGTACCGAATACGAGGTAAGAACGCAAGTTAACTGGTTTATGGAAACTGCTCGGAAAATCACAGCATCAAATTGAGGCGTTTGCACTACATGATTCAGTTGACATGTTTTTTGGTACAAGATTCTCGACTTTTCAATTTTACATATTTAGATTTGATGATACAAAGATTTCAAAAAAGAATTAGACGTATAGATCAGTTAACTGTTATCTTTAGGGATTTATTGTTATCTTCTCTTCATGCCCCTACACTAACTTTAACAATGAACAAACACACTAGGAAACGACGAACCAAAGATTGCACTAAAATGAAGATAATAGAATATTGTTATAGACCACAGCCTCAATGAAGGGATTTAATCCAAAAATACTCATTGTTTTTCTGTATTGAACAAGCATTCAACAGTTTCCCATCAACTCTAATGTCAATGTTACCCGCTCGTTCGAATTGCAGCACAAACAATCAGTTTAATTAATCAACCATGAATACGTACATCTATGAAAAACGCTGCATTCAAAACTAAAGGCAAAGCAGAAGAGTATTCCTTAGAATAGCATGTCACGTTACTACTAGGCAACTCTACCTAAACACAAAATATGCCTACATGCCTATATGTATATAAGCTTCTTCAATCTTCACAAGATCACAATATACTAACAGCGGGGTACTTTCTCCTTCTCAGATAGCATGTTTTCAGCCTTTCTCTTTCTCAGATCACCAACCAATTTGTTCACATATGCAATGTATCTGTCAACATCAAATTTTCTTTTGCAGCCTGCGTAGTTCATGTATCGAATCTTCCCAAAAATGGGCCGCTCTCGCCAACCCTGAAATGCATAAAAACATACAAGCCAAAACTGAGAATTCTAGAAGAAAATTTATAATTCTACACCATCTTTATATGATGTCTTGCGACACCCAATTCAAAGTTCATTTGGCTCTCAAGAAATTGGGAAAGCACAAATCAGTTCTTCAGAAAATAACTACCACAGCCTACAGACACCAAAAGCACTTTAAACCCACAAATCCACACTTTATCCTTCCTAAATATTCAAATTCAATTGTATCAAATAAGAACAATGTAAGCGAACCTGATCATGAACCCCACATATTGACCACATGCAGCCAACATAACCATTTGGATCCCTCCCATCCATTTCATACTGCACTCAGGTGAAATTGCTGTCATTTATACATATAGCAATAACTTCTCCCCATGAAAAAAACATTCCTAATTAGATTACTTCTCTATATTGACTAAGTGTAGATTACCTTATCATTTAAATATATGGATATCTCAAGTGCTTCTTCAGGTCCTCTTGTCCACTCAAGTATCTTCTTTGCCCAATACATTCTGTACATGAAATTTTCTAATTAAGGAAACAAAAATAAAAATAAGGTGAAATTTGAAACCCTTAGAAGCTATTTTTTATATTACAAGAGAAGCAGCGTGTCTGAGCCAATATAGTATACAGAATGACGCATAAACAGCAAACATTACAATTCAGTAAAAGAAGGAGAAATCCAGGAAGAGAATAAAACGAAATATTTCCTACTATTTAAGAAATTGTTCATACTCTATCAAAAAAAGAAAAGAAATTGTTCGTACTATTTCTCTACCGCCCCCATACCGAATAAAAAGGGGGAAAACTACGCTGGTGCCTGATAGAAACCGGTATTTGATTATAAGATATTACTAAGGAAATAGGGATGATCCCTTGATTACAGTACAATATAGCAGAACTTCGAGGGTCTGCACCTCCCCAAATGCCCTAAGGCCCCAATTCCTATTCAATTCACTCGATACCCTCTCTATCAATCTCTCCTCTTATTTATAGGTAAACTAAGTAACTAACTCTAACTGCTACTAACTGCTCTATTATTTAATCGCTACTAATCGCTCTATTATTTAACTGCTACCAACTGCCATATTACTAACAAGGCCTAATAAAGACACATTAATCTAACAATACTCCCCCCTAAACATTCACCTTGTCCCCAAGGTGAAGGGCAAGTCTCTAAGGAATAATTTTCCGGGGTCCCACTACTTGAAGCACGATGATCCTGCAAGGCTGTTGTCGTATGAAGCTGTCCATCCGGGTCCCATAAATCTGCGCAAATCCATAAGGTAAAAGAACATGTGAATCCCATTATCCTGGGTCTGATTTGTGAAGGCAGAAACCTCCGTATCATGGCGGATCGGAAATCCTCCCATGTTGGATTCGGAGCACACATCTCCCACCATTTAAACCACCATAACGCCTCTCCTTCCATGGCTGTCTTGGCGGTTTGAATCTTTTCTTGGTCGGTTATTCCCTTCAAATCGAAGCACTTCTCGACTCGACTAACCCACCCGCATGCCTCCTCACCCGAAAACAATGGAATTTCAAGTTTCCTCCATTTGTCTCCTCTGTGACTCGTCTCCTTTCCAACCACCGTGTCGCCGTCACCATCGGTATTGCTTCCACCATTATGATGATTGTGATGACCACTATTTTGTGGATTCCGATTCAGAATTTCCCGTATCTCTGTGAACTGTCTTCGATTTTCTGCCTGATATTCCTTTCGAAAAGTTCTCTGATTCTTGAACCAACGCTCAAGAGACTCGATTCTTGCTTCCATTCTTCGCCTATGAACCTGAAACACTCCCAGAACCGAGTGCTCTGATACCAGTTGATAGAAACCGGTATTTGATTATAAGATATTACTAAGGAAATAGGGATGATCCCTTGATTACAGTACAATATAGCAGAACTTCGAGGGTCTGCACCTCCCCAAATGCCCTAAGGCCCCAATTCCTATTCAATTGATAGAAACCGGTATTTGATTATAAGATATTACTAAGGAAATAGGGATGATCCCTTGATTACAGTACAATATAGCAGAACTTCGAGGGTCTGCACCTCCCCAAATGCCCTAAGGCCCCAATTCCTATTCAATTCACTCGATACCCTCTCTATCAATCTCTCCTCTTATTTATAGGTAAACTAAGTAACTAACTCTAACTGCTACTAACTGCTCTATTATTTAACTGCTACTAACTGCTCTATTATTTAACTGCTACCAACTGCCATATTACTAACAAGGCCTAATAAAGACACATTAATCTAACAGTGCCACAGCATCATTTTGTCCACGAGATATTCATGACAGGCTAGTGTTATTGCCTTGGGAAATAATAGATTCCTTGTAATGGAGGAGCTAGTTTACTACAAAAACAAGGATGGTGGTTTTCTTGTCAAAGCAGTCTTGTGGCCGATAATATATGCATTGCCTGCATAAGGTTTTTGGATACATGAGAGTGCAATCCTGTCAAAGAATATATATTATCTAGGGCTTCCCCAACACTTTCTTTAATAGCAGTAAAATGATGCTTCTTTTTGGCTTGCATTTATAGAGTTATGTTTTCTTTTATTGATCTATAATTTGTTTTCAAATAAAGGTGGTCAGATTTTCTTGTTTAGGTTTCCATGTTGATATACTGAACACCTTTCTTTAATATGTATGGTTCACTTGTTTATCAATCAAAATGAAGGGAAAGAGACCCTATAAAGATCTAGTAGAACTGTAAGAAAGAACGAAAAAACAAGTTGATGGATACCCTTCATTGAACAATGACATGTGTAATAAACTTGAAATAAGCAACCAAGATTCTTCGGCAAGCAACAAAAAGGAGACAAGTCACTTACCGCATAAAACCATGCATTTTCCCATAGTAAACCATCTCCAGTTGAGAAGCATTCCAGAGCTGATAATTGCAACAAAACAATATAAAGCTTATTAAGGCGAATGCCAATGAGGCAGTAAAAAACCCAATGAATTAGAAGGCACTGAAGAGTAATAATGCATTAATTTGAACTTGAGGGAAAGTAAATCATAACTCATACGACAGTGAAAGAGTCTTTGTCAGGTGGTTTAATTGGTAAAGTTATTATTATTATCCATGAAAGATTAGCTTACAGGATCAGCAGTCTGGGCTTTCTCCAATTGCTCCCTTCTGGAAAAACAAAAACTACATTAACTTGCAAGTAGACAAAAACAATATAAAGTTAGAAACAAAACAATGTGACTCACGAGTAAATATGTTCTCGCTTATCATTGGCATGATCCATTAAGGTCTTGCGAGCCCACTCCCATGCTCCTTGTAATGAGTCGTAATGTGGCTGATAGAAGCAAAAGTTATCAGCCACTTCTCTCCGCACAATCAACTCCTCCAAGAAAGCATCTATTGCCTTTAGACCAGCAGTCAAGAATAGGAAGGTTATGCTAAACATAAGATACAAGATATTATTACCATTTTGGGAAGGAAATCAAGAAGCAGATGGGATGAACAAACAGAAGCACGTGTAAAACAAACCTGAGGATATGAAGTCTTCAGCTTGCGTGCTTCTAAAGCACACCGCTGAGCAGATATCTGTCCAAAATGCAAATAGGGAGATAAACCAGAAAGGGCAGTGGATTTGCAAGGGTTGTTGCGATCTACAGAATAATTTTTTAACCTTTTAGTCAAGAATCCATTTTGACTTCCCATCAATACATCCATTGCAGCAATTTCCCCAGGCTCACACCAATTAACTTCAGGAACCTCAGCTCCTTTCCTAGTTATAGAAAATAATCATCTCAACACATTCATATATGATTTCATTTGAATTTCAAAACAAAAAACAAAGAAGTAGTATCTAACTCTAACCTCAATACATCAGCAATGAGGTCATCCCAATCAATGGACTGGTTCTCTGTGATGACCCATTTCCTAGTTGGTGGTTCAATGTTAGGAAAATCAATAAGATACTCAGAAAGCCTTTTGTTAATCTTTCCCCTTATGGTCCTAGCACTATACTCCAATTTATCAGAGGCAACCCAAAGGGGCACTACATTATGAGCATCCACTTCATGTATAGTAACCAAATCGCTTACCCTCTTGCAGATCTCCTCTTTGCAACTACGCAATTCCCTCAACGGTGAAAAATCTGTCACCAACAATGAAGCTCCACATTCTCTCAGAAATTTGGGTACAGTGTCCTCTGCCTCTCCCTGAAATTGGAAAAAAAAAAAAAAACTTTGAGAAGTTAACAATCTCAAAATCAAACTAGGAATTATTAGAGGGAATTTTGAGGAGATTGGGAAGTTACCCGAAACAAGAAAAAGGGTATTTGAAGATTGTGTCGCAATTGGTGGGACAATTGGCGCAACCCTCTTAGCATGAACCCTAAATGACGGGATTTTGCGCCCTTAAACTGATGGAAGAGATTGAAAACGACGGCAACGGGAACGTTAGCTTTGTTAGCTTGATGAACGGCGTGGATGAGAGCCCAATTGTCTGTGACCCGTTGATCTCTGAACATCCAGTACACAACGGGACCCGAACCCGGTTGGCGCGACCCTTCTTTCAGGGTCCGAATGCGACCCGCCTGAACTGACATTGACGATTGTGCGGAAGCCATGGCACGTTACGTTGAGTGTAGGGCAACGGAGTTTGGAGGGAAAGGAAGAGACACGACACAAATACAACACAACTCTTGGAGGGAACTGCAACTGTTTCATTTGTGGTTTCAAACCAACATACGCGGTTCACGTTTCTGTTTGACACGTGTATATTCCTTTTTGGTTGGGACACAGTCCAATTTATTATTCATTTGAGGTGAGGCTCTTAGCAAAGCTGGATCTCTCCGGCCCATAAGAGAAAACGGGGAGGGTCAATCTCAAGACCCACAACAGAAACTACTGACAATTAAAAGTAGTTTCAGAATTTAATTGCAGTCTTTTATCTGTTTAGTTATAGTTTTGTCCTCAATGAGCTCACTGTTATAGCTTCTAAATAGAGCTTTTCAAGTTATATTAGATTTAATTTATGTTTGGAAGATAAAGTTTATAAGAATAACTTATGATAATAAAAGTCATGTGATCTTGGATTCCTCTTTCCTTCATTCCTCTCCAACAAAACGTATGTGATTCTGGATTCGATATCTGAGATACTCCAGAAATTAGATTAGTCTCTCACTCGTCAGATGTAAGAATACTTTAAAAAAAATATAAATTTATTTTGATTTTATTACTCCAGGGTGAAATTATTTTATGGTAATGGCTCAATTAGTGAGAGTTAAAAATTATGAAAAAGAAAAATAGAGTTCACTTTTGTATAAATAAATATACTGTCTGCTCCTATCAATTTTCCTTGTCTATTCTATTGGTCCCAAACATCTTCCACGCCTGACCCATGAGGGGTTAAATTGTTAAAATAAATGAGGAGCGAACTTGACAGGTGCTCCTTCCTACTCTCCCCACACGCAAACCACACCATTACAGATTTAGTTAGAGCTACCATATTTCTAATCAATTCTCATTCTCATTTCTTTATATATCTTCTCACACCATCAAATAACTATTTTATTATCCAATTCCCCAAGGGGATCGATTGAATCCCAGTTTAGTATATATGTCACAAAGGAGTCCCCGCCGGCGAGCGCCTGTTACTGGAGGCAGGAGAAGTAAGCCGCCGCATCCGTCCCCGTCCCCGTCGCCTCGTCGGAGGCCTCTGAAAATTTTGAAGCGCTGTTCATCGGCGCCTCTGATTTTGGCCAGAGCTGGAGCTGATGATGTTGATGGTCATCACGTGAGGAGCGGAGGGACTTTTTTCCGCCCTCAAACATTTTCCGATGCTTTTCTATCTTCCTCTTCTCTATTTGCTTCCCCTCAACACGGTCACAGTGTCCAGGTTAGTCAGAGTCAACTTTACTCAACACGTTTACTTTTTTTTTTCCCAACGAACAACTGCGCTTTCGTTATGTACGTTTTAGTTTACAGGTTAATTGTTTGCTTGCTTCTACGTCAAATTAAAATCTAATCAATGATAGGTTTCTTTCATTTAGAGATGCAGTAAACCAAAAAAATAAAGTTGGATGTAACTCAACTGATGACTTATTTATGATTCGTTCCCAAACTGGAAAGATTCTAAAAGTTTTAGCCAAAATTATTAGAATATTAGTTTAATGAGGTGTGAAAATTGGCATATGGAGGGGTGATCCGTTTAATTGTTCTAAAATTTGAGAGGTGGTGTGGAAATTTATTATACTTTACTTTCTTTCTATAGTCTCACAGTTTTGTTAGACACCATGGAAATATATAAAATAATCTTCATTCTTTAATTCTTGTCTTCTCAAACAAAAAATAAAATAACAATTACGCAAGCATAGAGAAGTTGAACTGATTTAAATATTAATTAGGTGTAGTGACGTAGTAAGCATGACTTGTAAATAATTAACTTATAAACTTGATCAGCCACTGTTAAGTTGATAAGTAATAACAATGACGGTTGATTATGAATCATAGTGAATTTGTCTGTAAACAGAAAATGCGTTTTTTCCTGTAATTAAAGTCGTGTTTGGTGATGTTTTCTGTTAATTAGATTCAGGGGTACGACAAGGAAGCTAAGGTGGTGGTTAATGTGACCGTTGAAGGAAGTCCAGGAGCGGTCCGAACGATGGTTAAATTGGGGTCCAGTGTGGAGGAGACAATAAGGCGTGTGGTAGATAGATATAGAGAAGAAGGCAGGAGCCCTAAACTCGATTCTAATCTGCTAGCATCTTCCTTCCAATTGCATCACTCCCATTTCAGTCTCCAAAGTAAGTCAAAATCTAATACATTTAAACTTCCTAATACTTGTTGAATGAAATGTCAAAAGGGATTGATTACTTGTTCGACCTATATATGTGGTAATCAACTAATCATGCCCTTATTATATATTGGAAGAGCCGAGCCCTGTCGTAGTTTTGTCTTCAGTATAATTTATTTTATGCTAGGTTTGGATAAATCACAAGTTATTGGGGAAGCCGGTAGCAGAAGTTTTTATCTGCGAAACAGTAATGGAGCATCTCCTTTGAATTCATTTCGGTCGGAAAGTGGTCACCAATTAGTACTCACACGTAGCTCTGCTCCGTGCGTTGCAACTCCTCCGTTGTTACTCCCGTCTTTTATTGCCCGGAAGATTAATAAAATTGTAAGAAGAGCTCACAGGCTTTGGAAAATTGTGATTTGCTCGGAATGAGGGACAGCTAGACAAAAACCACGCAGCAAAGTTAGGAATAAGAATAAGATATGTTTTATTATGTTACTTCAACCCAATACACCAACAAAAAGAAAGATAGAAAAAAAACAAAACAACCACCATTTTTTAACTGTTGCTTTTCATGTTTCAACCCTTCCTTTTCCACCGTCTGATGCATCTATGCAGCATCTACATAAATTATTTATTCAAATTGTAAACCCAACCAATATGCTAATGCTCATTGGCTTTGTAAATTTTTCACAAAAACACTCTATTCTGCTTGCAAAGGCAAAATGACGATAATATCAAATAATTCAGGAGATTGTGCACTTTGAACCCACGCAGCCACGCTGAATCGCTGATTCTCCTCAAAATGTATCAACTATCAAGGCTAATACGGAGATGCACCATTAAAAAAATGTAAGGAGGCGAGTTACTTTGAATTGACACGAAAAATACATTAATGTACAATTAGAAAAATAATGATATAAAAACTTGTTTGCTTCAAAAAATACTCGTTAATTTATAAACATGTGGTTGGTATGAGTGATTACGTGCCTGAGCCTTTTAAGCAAGTGGTCAGAGTTCAACTTCTAACTTTTAGTGTATGGTAAAAAAAATGAATAGAAGAGAATCCTTAAATATCGTCTAGGTCCTCCGACAAAGATTAGTCACTATTCATGATGGTGGAAACTTCGTACCAACGACATGATAAAAAAAAACTTGTTGATTTTAAAAATTTTAAATGATGTTTTTACAAAGTGAAGAAAGGACTAAACTAATAATTGGTTGTGCATTCTTTAGGGCATTATTCAAGTATTTTTTTTTAATAAATTACTTTGTTGGTATCTGAACTATTGAAATTTTTAAATAGGTCTCTGGACTTTAAAATTTTGTATTTGTGTCACTGAACTTATAAAAAAAATTGTATATAAATCCCATATACACATTCTCTTTAGGGTTCGACAAGTCTCTGTTAACTGATCCATCCATTTGTGCATTTGTAGATCTTGGACTTTCTGAAAAATTCAAATAGGTCTCTATATCTTTTGGAACTCTGACGAAACCCTAGTAGATATATGCATAAGGAACTTAATTACAATTTTTTTAAAGTTTAGGAACTTAATTATAAACTTTTAAATTGCAGGGAACTATTTAAAAAAAATTCAAATAATTTGAGGATTGACAGGATAATTGAACCTTCTTTTTTTATTAATATGATATCAAGTAGTTATTAGTAGTTTTAATCTAGAGAGATATTAAATAAAGGATAAATTAGTAATGGATTTAAATCACCTCTTTTTATTCTCTAATGTTATGAGACAGAAGAGAAAAACAAATTTCTTTTTGTCATTTATTAAATAATTAGGAAGACTATTTTTGTTTGTTTAGTCCATTCAAATTTGATTTTATCGCTTCCTTTCTCATGACACTAGACGAGAGGAGGGAATCATGAGAGAATAAAAAACATGATACCAATTCAAAAGTAATATTATATTTCACTTTAATTATTATTATTATTATATATATATATATCATTTGATTACATTTTAATATAAAAGATGGAATAAATTGAACAAATGATATGCAAAATAAGGTAATTTCAACCAAATCATTAAATAAATTAATGAAAAACTATTTCAAATTAATTATAGCTATATTTAGTAAAATTTAAAAATATTTTTAATTTTATAACTAACATGTCGTATACTTAATTATTAAAATTAATAAAATTTCTTCACACCAAAAGTACCAAAATATTTTTTTAATTAGTGAGAGAAATATTATATGTCTCACAAATCCTCCTTTTCACTATCAATGTGGTATTGGTCCAAATGGTAAGGTGGTTTGGGTCCTAAGCATGTGATCTTGGGTTCCATCCATTGATCCATATGTATAGAAATGGGAGGGATTGCCCGCTTAGGCACATTATAGTATCCCAAGAGATTAGCTCTCACCAATCGAATAGGAAGATATACTGAGAAAAAAAAAATAATCCTATTTCACTTTGATTTTACATATGTCAGATATTATACACGTAAAATATTAGTTAATCTTGACTTTTTAACTTTTGTAAAAAAATCTTTCAAAAAAAAAAAAACTTTTGTCGAGAAAAAAAAAGATAGATAGAAAGATTGGTATAATTATTGGTCAATATAACATTTCCTAATTAACAAACATATATCCTCTTATAAATATTTGACAAAAAAAAAATCCCCTTATAAATATTTCTACAAATTCTGGGCTGGTCTAAAATTGATACTCCCTCCGATTCATATATAAACAAAAAATTAATGTAACACACATATTAAGGTAGTTAGTTAATATCATTTAATTTTGGTTAAAAGATTAGGTTTTTATCTAAATTACCCTCTACGGTAACGAGAAGTTGCTTGTGTTGTTGGGAATAGAATGAGTCATTGAAAAACAAAATTTGTATTAAATGAATGGTATTTTATGAATAATGTCATTAAATGAGTTATTGGAAAATAAAATTTGTTTATATATTGAACCAAAAGATTTGAGATTTTTTTACTTATAATATGGAACAGAGGGAGTATGCGACTAACATATGAAATTAATCTTAATTTTGGAATTTGTTATCTTTTTCATGTAACTACAAAAATTTATTGAAAGATTTGTTAGAGTACATGACATATCTTCTAGAATTATACTCTTTTAAAGTGAGAAAATAAATGTATATGATTCTTTAAAATATTTTTAAAAAAAAATTCAAAAATAAATGTATCTTTATTTTCTCATAGAGGTGTCCAAAATATTTTTTTTTTCCTTCTCCAATGATTTTGGAGGTTTTTTTTCTAAAGTGACCCACTTTTAGAAACTATATACCAAAATAACCTCCTTTTGAAACAATTTACTAAACTAACCTATTTTTGAATAAAAAAATATTTTTTAGTGGCGTCAATGACTTGTTGACCTGCCACGTGGCAGGTCATGAGTGGTCGGAAAAATTTGCAAAAAAATAAAAATAAAAATTGGCGAGAGAAAAAAAGGTCAGCGCCATGTGGCGTACTCTGGTGGAGTCACGCCAGTTTGACTGGTGCCATTGACCTGCCATGTGGCAGCTCCTGATTGGTCCGTTAGTTGTTTTTGAAAAAAAATTTAAAAAAGGTTTTTCTGGTTAAAAAAATTTAAAAAAGAAAAAGAAAAATAGATTATTAATTAATTAATATAATTCTATTAATAAATTTTATCATTATTTAATTATACTAATAATATAATTAATAAATAATTAATACCAATTGAATTTTATCATTATATAATTATACTAATTAATAATAACATACTAATTTTAAAATACAATTATACCAATTAAAAGGTTTTTGGGTTAAAAAAATAAATAAAGAAAAGAAAATTAGATTATTAATTAATTAATATTATACTATTAATGAGTTTTATCATCATATAATTATACTAATTAATAATACTAATAATATAATTAATAATTAATTAATACCAATTAGATTTTATCACTATATAATTATACTATTTAATAATAATATACTAATTTTAAAATAAAATTATACCTATTAAAAGGTTTTCTGGTTAAAAAAATTAAAATAAAGAAAATAAAATTATATTAGTAATTAATTAATATAATTCTATTAATACATAATTATCATTATTTAATTATAACACTTAATAATACTAATAATATAATTAATAATTAATTAATACAAATTAAATTTTATCATTATATAATTATACTAAATAATAATAATATATTAATTTAAAAATACAATTATACCAATTAAAAGGTCTTTGGGTTAAAAAAAATAAATAAAGAAAAGAAAATTAGATTATTAATTAATTAATATAATACTGTTAATAAATTTTATCATTATATAATTATACTAATTAATAATATAAATAATATAATTAATAATTAATTAATACCAATTAAATTTTATCATTATATAATTATACTAATTAGTAATAATATACTAATTTTAAAATACAATTATACCAATTATATTATTATTAGTGGAGTTGTTAAATCATTACCTGCCACGTGGCAGGTCAACAAGTCAATGATGCTATTAAAAAAATAATTTTTTTATTTAAAAACAGATTAGTTTGATAAATTATCTTTAAAGAATGTTATTTTGGTATATAGTTTTTAAAAATGGGTTACTTTTTGAAAAAAAAAAAAAAAAAACGATTTTGGATGGGGCTAATAATTTTGCGGGCCCGGAACGATCGAGATCTTAGTACATGTCTCAATCTCGTTTCAATTCGACATTCCAAAAAAAGTTAAAACTAGCACTTTCCAAGAAGCTTCCCTTCTCCATTTAAGCCCCACCGGCATTCCATCTACATTTCATCTTCACTTCCCAAACTCCAACATCAGTTCTATCTCTTTCACATGCAACCAAATCTGCTATCCCTTAGCAAAACAAAAAACAAAAATACTAATTCTTCAAACTTTCCCGCCTCTGGCCCAATGGGTGGATCCGTCTCCACTCCTCGGACCCTCAAGCTTCCGTTGCCAGCCATGGAAACACGTGACTCTCTTCGGCCACTGAAACTCTTATTCAATGTGACTATCGACAACAGCTTGGGCGCAATACAGGTTCTGATGTTACCTGAAGACACAGTAGGCGATTTGATAAAAGCAGCTTTGGTTATTTATGATAGGGAAAAGAGGAGGCCGCTCTTAAGGGACACTGACCCAAAGTGCTACGACCTTCACTACTCTCCCTACAACCTCCAAAGTAATACCCTTAACCATCCTCTTCACTTTATCTATTATTTTCACCTCAAAGTTTCTGACTTTGGTTTATGCCCTGCCTTCTTTTATCCTCATTTTTGCATATCGCTAGGAATAATTGTTGCTTAATGCTTAGTAGTCAATGCTTCTTCTATTGTCGCTTTCATTTAATATTAAACGTACATAAAATTTTGAGGTCTATGTGAAGAATACACTAAACTCTAATGTTAGAAGTGACTAGTCAAGAGTTTATCAATTTGTAGACTGCTATAGCCTGCGATTATTTGCTCGCAACAGGATGATGGTACTCTTGGGATGCATAATTAAATTATTGCATATTTCAAGTGTTCTCCCTCACCAATTCAAAATTTACCATATAATTACTATTATATAAACAAAAGCTTTGTCCTGAGTGTAAAACTTTATCCGGAGTGATTTTGATTGTATAGTAAAAAATAATGATATTTGACATTAACTAGTTAAAATGAATTGAAATATCATGTAATTTAACTTAGAGCATCTTCAATGCTAAAACTCAATTTGGGTTTTTAACTTTCTTTTAGTAGGGTATAATGTCAGATGAGATTTAACAACTCAACGTAGAACAAAACTCAACTCGAATAAACTTTTTTTTTCTCTCATCTTTTAATTGATTATCTAGGAAGAAAATCTTTTTTTAATCATAGGAACTATGTTCTTTTAGAAGAATCCAACTCCTCCATCTCCGATGACAGTTCTATGCAAAAACCTCATTCTTAGCTCTAAGAATTTAGCACAAGAACCTGTGTTGGAAATGCTTTTATAATTTAAGTAATTAGTTAAATGCGTTAATATAATTTAATATTAATTAGTTAAAATGCATTAATTAAAGGTTAGCACGTCACTTATTCACTTTAAAAATCACTACAAAGGAGCTTAATCCCTGTATCAGCCATGCAACCAACAATATCGCCTGTGTGATGTTTGTCTTTCTTGTTTTATTATCATTTTTTCTTCATATGGCGACAGACCGACAGTTATTGAGGTGGTGCAGGTTTGAAGCCAAATGAGAAGTTGAAGAACTTGGGATCAAGGAATTTCTTTCTCTGCTCGAAGCCTCGCACCTCTCCTCTCTAAGTAGCAATGGCAATTGATTCTGCATTTCTTTATGCTGACGATGTTCCTCCCTCTCCTGGAGTCCAGCTATATAGGGCGCGTCACACTTTGTGATGAACAACATGCCCTCTTTGTTATTATTGCAATGAACATTTGCCAATGGGTTAAATTTGATTGCCCTTATTGTGAATACATAAATGGTAGTAATGCATATCTGTATGTGCTGAGGAAATATATGCCTTTGCATATCATGAGATTTAGGACGAAATTAAAGTCAAAAGTTTTCTCCTTTAGTTATTTTTAATTATCCTTTAGTTTTTTTTTTTTTGGGTACTGATTATCCTATATGTTTTGTCAAAAACAATAAACAACAATAGGAGAAGTAGGTGTTGTATTGATGGTGAATGAATGATTACCCGAGAGCCATGGAGGCTTATTACATAAGACCTACGTATTAGCATAAACCCTAGGCTAATGTGTGTGAGGAAGAGGTTTTTTTTACGAGGAGGCAAACTCTTATTATATAGCTTTCTAAGTAGGCTTAACCTAATTCAGTATTTAGGAAAATGGGTTTGGCCTACAAGACCAAGTAGTCTTCTCATTCCAACCGAGATGTCTTCTTGTCCTGACCTGGATGACTTTTGGTATCGATTGTGCTGTTTCCTCCTAGGCGTCTGAGATGTTTTCCAGGTTGGACTTCATCTTTATTGGGTAGGCCGAGATGTCCTTCTCAGAGGGCATCTCGGGTCTTGATGGGAGATACATCGCGGGCTTCCACTCTCATCCTTCATACTTGTAGGCCTTGATCTATTGGATCCGATACCAATTCTGGGGAACACTATACTATAGTTTTTGAACATTATATTATTGTTGGAAAAAGATATCTTTAACTTGCATGTTTCTATCTTCTAAAGCTGCCTGTGGGCGGAGATAGATTTTTTGGTGCTTCCTCTTTTGTTCAATAACATTAAAAATGTGGTTTGTGAAGTGAGGAGTAATGACTCACCCATAATAAGAGATTATTTTTTCCGCTCCAAAGCATTTTAAGAATTTCTTAGATATCAATTTTGCCTACAAAGTAAGGTTTCAAATTTCACCGGTAACTATTTGATACAACTTATGTTTCGTCTGAGTTTTTGGTGAGGTTGAATCTCCTATGATTTTGCACGAACTTTTATTGGAGCATGATCAATGGCATAGTGAGAATCGGGTGCCTGCAAAAATAGTTCGATCTAATTCTCGAATATGGAGAGCTAATACAAGAGAAATAAGTGAAGTCCTTAGTAACACAAGTTTTAGAAACTTAATTACAAATAAATGATCAGTAGTGGAGATTTAATTAAAATATTATTTAATATAAAGACTTATTTAAAAAGTTATAAAAAAGTAGTATCAGGCTCTCTAAAGTTTGATGGGCCAAATTGAATTTACTATTATTAAGTATTAATTTTATTTTGTTGGAGGGGAGTGAATTGATGTCTATATATAGTTATGCAAAATGCAAAATGGTAAATGGTAGGTGTAGGGCTTGTGCGTGGATATCCAGAGCAAGACGCGCGTGGTCCGCAAGATGGTGACCGCAGGCGCTAACGTGCGCAGATGGTAATAGAAATTGAAGTTGAAAAAAGGCTGAAAAGGCAGAGGCGTGGTGGGTTGAAGAAAAAAAAGGAGGAGAAGGAAGAAGAATATGGGTGATATTTTTGCGTGGCTCATTTCCTTCTTCCTCCTTATTGCCTTACTCGCCCTCGTCACTTACCAGGTAACTAATTAAACTAACTTTTTCCATTTCCTTTCACTACTTCTTAGATTCAATTTCAAAACATTTCCTTTTATTAACTTATAATGCTTTATTTCAAACAATACTCAATGCAAATGCCTTCCATTTTAGGGTTTGATGTAAAATAAGGAAGGAAAAAAGTCTAACATATGCTAACTTGTGTTGCAGCTAATGTGCCTGGCTGACCTTGAATTTGATTATATAAATCCTTATGACTCCTCATCTCGAATAAACATGGTGGTTTTGCCTGAGTTTATTCTACAAGGTGTCCTATGCTGCTTCTACCTCGTTACCGGGAATTGGATTATGTCACTGTTCGCTGCTCCTTACCTCTACTTTAATGTGCGATTGTAAGTTTTCTGTGGAATCTTCTAATACATTGGCCAATTTGTTGTTTCTCAGTATTACATAATTAAGATCATTCAAAATTTTGTTTTAGGAAATCTTTACGCTGAAATAATCCATCCATGTTTGCACACTAGCTTAAGATTTTTTTTTTTTTTTCAGTCTTTGCATGTTTCAGCATTGTAATGTGACTACCTAACAAATGAGTAACTCGTTGATGGTGATCGGTGCATAAGTCAGGACAGTTTGGTAGCAGTAACCTATGTTTTGGTTTATGCATTCATGGAGCTGCTAAGCAACCTACATTTCTGAAAAACCTCTCCAAGGGGAAAATATTTTGTACTGTAGTTTGGGTCAGGGAAGCTGAGTTTGAATTTGAATTTTTGTCTTTGCATTCTTGTGCATTTTATCGTGTTAAAAATGATTTGTATTTATCATACTATATTTAATTGGGAAGACCAAGTTTTTCCACTGAATAGTTTGGTTTGACATGGTACTATGGTTTGATTATCTTTTTGGAGCTTCAGGTCAAATCAAACAATATATTTGCACACACTCATACACACAGAACATCATTATTGCGTTTAATTGTAACAAGCAGGACCCGTTGGAAAGTTCAGGATTAGTTTCCCTTCAGCATAGTCAAATAGCTGTTGTTTATATCTCTTACAGCTGCCCTGTTATGGCAATTCTTGTCTGTCACTAGTTTTTCTTTGGTTCGTAGATGGTTGCTTACTAGTTAGAGGATCAAAGGAGATGAATTGTTTGCTTTGTGTTTTTTAGCAATAAGCTTGGTATCTTAATATACTGGAATGTGCTTAACATGGTCCTGCTAATTGCCTATTTTATTCCGTTGATCAGGTATAGACAAGGAAATCATTTGATTGATGTTACTGAGATATTCAACTTGCTCTCCTGGGAAAAGAAACAACGACTTGTCAAACTCTTCTATCTTGTTTTTACCCTTTTCCTCTCTGTGTTTTGGCAAGTGACTTTAGAAAGACCTTATAGTGTCTGTCAATTTTATGGTTTTCATTAGAATTCTTAGATGTTCATTTTGCTGCAGGGTGATCTACACTTCATTGGATGATTAATTGTAATTGATTGCTTGTTTTGTGGAGTGCTTGTTGAAAGTAACCCGTGGAGCAAACTCTCAGACCTCTGCGACAGAGCAGTTGATTACTTCCATTTGCGAGACACTATCATGGACTAACGTGTACTTTTGGGGTGAGTTGCAGCCTTGTTTTGATTATTGGGCTGTGAGATATCTATATCAATACACTGCTAGCAGCTGCATAGTCTGTATGTTTTATGCTTGTTTAATTGAGGCATTAAAAGGAGATAGTGGTGACAGGTGAGGGGTTTGGATAGTTTTCGTAGTCAGGTGCCTTTGTACCAAAAGAATAATGTAATAGTAATGTATTCATATTGAAATATTTTACAGAATTATGTGGGTTTTTCTATTTCTTTTTTGGTTTTCGGGGTGTACTAAACTAATGCCACCACAAACACAAACCGTTGTCATTGGATTGGACCATTTTCTATCACGTGCACCAAAATAACACAAGATGTTTGGTTCTTCGTCTTCCACGTTGTTGGATGTTCATCTCCTTCGGCACGAGAGATTTTGCCGGAGACACCATAGGAGGAGTCTTGCGGTGTTCGTGGTGTCTATTCTTGAACCGAGTTTCTTCAAACTTACAATTTCAGCTTTTTTAAAGAACTTTTGAAGAAAAAAAAGTATTAATTTCTCAAAATTTAAGCGTTACCAAACGTTATAACCACGGTATTACCAGAAAAAACGTTATAACCACGGTACCTGAGGTTGTCAAGGTCAATTGTGAGAGTTGTAGGAAGAGCTTATTTTAGGCTCTTTTTTTTCCAGGGATTTAAGAGGTGGTACGGGATTTATTTTACAGGGCTCGAATGAAATCTACTGACAAGTGTTGGGACCTTATGTGTTTGCTAATTTTTTTAGGGAACTTGGCACTGGGTTGATTTGTACAAAATTTGTATGATTAATTTGGATTTAATTGTTAAAATTGTCATTGAAAGTATCTTTTACACGGTTAATGAATCAAGAATTATTACATCATTAGAAATATTTGACTCTTATAATAACTACTTTAAAAATTACACGGTTACACATGAGATAATTTGTAATTAATTGAGAAGGTAGAAAAAAATTATAATAATAATATATCAAAATTACATTCAACCAATTTTACACTTTACACGTGAAGAGATGTTGGTTTAACATGGATATAGAATATTAGTTACTAGAGGACACCTAGTAAGAGTTGTGAAAATGGGATAGTCTGTAAGTCAACACGGTCTAACTCGGTTCAATAGTGGATTGGATTGATAAAAAACAGACTCATATTTATCTCAATTATTTTGACTCAATTCACTTGACCCGCAAGGTAAATGGGTTCGAGCTAGGTTGAGTTGGCTTTGCCTTTTTTTTTAAACAATGTGTAACTTGTGAGAATGAGCACAAGAGGTGTTTCTAATGATTTTTTTTTAAAAAAAAAACCAAGTGAGTCAATCAGTGTACCTCATCGACTTGGGATAGGCAGAGAGGGGTTGACTATTTCTTGACTCATCAAAAAGTGAATCGAGTTGCGTTCGAGTTGGCTCACTTTAACAACTCTACCCATAATGTCTTCCATAATTTAATTTTAATTTTCTTTATATAAAACTAGTGTTAAATATGCAAAATAAGAGTAATTGTATCTTTTGTACAAAATTAAAGGAAGACACACTCCTTTACAACCTCAGTAAATACTACTAAACTCGAGGATTTATATTGGAATTTAATACGTGATTGATATACCAAAAATAATGCTATATGCATGAGGATCCCGCATCACCTGCATCATTGTGCCTACAGGCCAATCTGTTTTAGTTGATAAAATGGGAATTGTTAATCTTGACAGCAATATTAGGCTAAACAATGTTTTGTTTGTGCCAAGTTTTAACTGCAACTTAATTTCCATTTATAGACTAACGCAAGATTTGAATTGTAAAGTTACTTATACTACTGAATTCTGTTCCATATAGGACCAGGATTCGATGAAGAGGATTGGATCAGGTGAACTCAAGAATGGAGTTTATGCGATCAAGAATTCAGAAGAAGGAAGTTCACTTACTGCAGTAGATAAGGATCAGGCCACCTTGTGGCATGCAAGGATGGGACATCCTTCAAATAAGGCTTTACAATATATTTCCACTTTGCTCAATTGTAATTTTGTTTTTGATAAACTGTCTTGTTGTGATATTTGTCACAGATCTAAACAGTGTAGTCATAGTTTTAAACATAGCAATAATAAAGCTGATGAGCCTTTTGCCTTAATACACTGTGATCTTTGGGAAAATATCACACACCCTCACACAATGGATCACACTTCTTTTTAACCATAGTTGATGATTATACAAGAGGAACTTGGGTATACTTGATGAAGGAAAAGACTGAAACTAGTAATTTTTTGATAAGTTTTCACGATATGGTGAAGGCACAATTCAATAAAAGAATAAAAAGGGTTAGGAGTGATAATGGGACTGAATTCCTTGACTCCTCTGTTAGGAACTTTTTCCAACTAGAAGGCATTATACATGAAACTTCATGTGTTGCCACACCCCAACAAAATGGTAGCGTAGAAAGGAAGCATAGGCACATTTTGAATGTAGCTAGAGCCCTTAGGTTTCAAGGAAATCTTCCTCTAAGGTTTTGGGGTGACTGTGTGTTGGCTGCAACCCACATTATTAATAGAACTCCTAGTATAGCTAATGATGGCATAACATCTTATGATATGCTTTATAAGAAGCCCCCTACATATGATCGTTTTAAGGTTTTTGGCTGTATGTGTTATGTTAGGAATGCTGCCAAACAGAGGGACAAATTTGATTCAAGGACTGATCAGTGTGTTTGTTGGTTACCCTTTAGGACAGAAGGGTTGGAAAGTGTATAACCTTAGAACTAAGGGTTGGAAAGTGTATAACCTTAGAACTAAGGATTTTTTTAGTCTCTAGAGATGTGGTCTTTTATGAGGATGTGTTTCCTTTTCACACCAATGTAGAGAATCAAACTAGGAAGGTTAATGACCATCCTGACTTGCAGCATAGCATGACACACTTCCCTAATGAAACTAAGTTCATAAATGATGAAAATCAAAGAAATACTGAAAATATTTCTGCTGATATTGAAACTAATCCGGACATGAACACCGAGCAGGATGCTCAAAGTGAGGGGGGAGGCAGAGACCTTGCCCCATCAAGGCCAACCTATTGAGACTAGAACGAGACAACCACCAGCCTATCTTAGGGATTATCATTGTCATTCTGCAGTTAACAATCCCACAAGTAAATCCTTTGACCCTGCACCTAAGGCTCATATAGCTTATCCTATTTCTAAATATGTTAACTATGAACGTTTTTTTGAAAAACACTTAGCTTTCTTTGCTTCCCTTAGTGAGCATCAGGAACCTAAGACTTATAAGCAAGCCATCCAAAAGATGGAATGGAAAGAAGCTATGAATCAATAACTAAAAGCCTTAGAGTCTAATGAAACTTGGAGCTAATGATGCTTCCTAAAGGAAAAATAGTCATAGGATGCAAGTGGGTCTACAAGCTCAAACATAAAGCTAATGGTGAAATAGAAAAGTATAAGGCAAGATTAGTGGCAAAGGGCTACACACAGATAGAAGGAGAGGACTTTAATGAAACTTTTGCCGCTGTGGCAAAAATGACTATTGTGAGATGCCTACTTGCAGTGGCTATTGCTAGGGATTGGGAGCTCCATCAAATGGATGTGAGCAATGCCTTCTTGCATGGCAATCTAGACGAAGAGGTGTATATGGAACCACCTCTAGGATATACTGTGCCTAAGAAAGGAATGGTATGCAAGCTCAGAAAGTCTTTGTATGGTCTTAAACAGGACCCAAGGAATTGGTATTCCAAATTGTCCGAGTCTTTAATTGCTTATGGTTTTTCTGAATCACAGGCAGATCACGGTTTATTCACTTACACTGACAACACTGTTTTCATGGCTGTTTTAGTGTATGTGGATGATCTTGTGATTGCTGGAAATTGCAGTACTGCACGCTCTGATTTTAAAAGGCACTTATGTAATTGGTTTCATATGAAAGACCTTGGTCCTCTAAAATACTTCCTTGGAATAGAATTAGCAAGAAGTAAAACTGGTTTGTTTCTATGCCAAAGAAAGTATACTTCAGATATTCTAAATAAGTGTGGAATGTTGGGATGCAAACCTGTGAGTTTTCCTTTGGAACCAAATCACCAGTTGGCTTTGGACCAGAGTGAATATTTTGATGATCCATCCCAATACAGGAGACTCATTGAAAGATATTCATATTTGACCATTACTAGACCTGACTTGACTTTTTCTGTACATGTTTTGAGCTAGTTTATGAAGGAACCTAGGCGAAATCATTGGAATGCAGCCTTGAGAGTGCTAAAGTACTTGAAATCATCACCAGACAAAGGAAACTTTTTTCCAAGGGAGAATGAATTGCAGCTATTTGCCTACTGTGACTCAAATTGGGCATCATGCCCTTTAACCCGCAAGCTTGTTACTGGTTACCCGATGAAGTTGGGAAATGCACCAATCCCATGGAAAACCAAGAAGCAGAACACTGCCTCAAGGTCCTCAAGTGAAGCAGAGTATAGAACCATGGCACATGCCACATGCCACTAGTGAAGTAATCTGGCTGCACAATCTCTTTCGAAGCCTTCAAATCAGTTGTTCTTCTCCAACAACCCTTTATTGTGATAACCAAGCAGCTCTATATCTTGCTGCAAACCCAGTGTTTCACGAGTGAACTAAACATATAGAAGTGGACTGCCACTTCATCCGGGAACACCTACAAAATGGAGTGATCACAACAGAGTTTGTTCCCACCAAGAAACAACAGGCCGACATTCTCACCAAGGCCTTAGGAACTAAGATGTTTCAGGATCTCAGTGACAAGATTGGAGTGCATCCACCCCACACTCCATCTTGAGGGGGAGTATTAGAAGAGCTACTGTATACATATGCTTAACTATCACTAGTGTGAACACCTAATTTTGTCCGGATATTTTCTCTTATTATTATTATTATTATTATTATTATTATTAATTTTTTAAAAAAAAAAGAAAAGAAAAGAAAATAATAAATAATAAATAAAAATCTGCAGAGAAAACTGAAAAAATATATCCATTATTTGACCCATCTCTTTTATCCCGATCCACTTACATCATCCCATCTCAAACAAAAAGGGCTGACCTTTTTTAAAAAAATATATAAAATAAAAATAAAAAAAATAAAATAGGAAAGGGACAAAACAAGTGTACAGAACCAAGAGGAACAGGCCAAATTCCTTAATACATTTCAGAAGCTTAAATGGAATGAGACAGTGTTAGTCATTTTCAACAAAAATGATTTCAAAATTCAAGTATCAGAAAGGAAAAAATGGGAACATGTAACACTGCTACCTCCCTTTCAACCAGAGTCAAACCTGGATCAAGAATAAAACTACCATACATAAACAAAGGGAAGTGGCAGCATATACAGATTGAAGCAGCTATATAGAAACACTGAGTAGGAAATGAATGAAAATGACTATCCATTGTGGCCATGGGGTTCTGCTCTTGGAGTTTTTCAAGCAAGGAGGATTTAAAAAGGGGAAGCAGAACAGAGGAAGAGAGGACACGATTCACCTTCTCCTTCAAATCCCTTCTACCAAACCTCCATCAGCAAAACAACATCTCACCCATTCTCTCATATCTCTCCCCCTTGGTTCCATTTTCTCTTCCTTCTTTCCTCTGACCAGAACCGCGACCACCGACCAGGAGCTGCCGTCCTCCGCCGCTCGGCCGGCCGCCGCTCAATACCAGGACTGCATTCGTCTTGTCATCCGCTGGGAGGACCACGCAGGCCACCACCACGGATCGCCTCTGTCTTCTCTTCCACTTGCCATACACAGATCCGCATCCCCCAGACGCGCCCCTGCACGGCCACTGTCTCCGCACGACGTCGTTCGTCTCTTGCCCAGCACCACACTCGCCACCACGACCTCGACCTTAAGCCACAGACCCGCCACGAATCACCGCCAAGGCCACCGCTCAGTCCCTCACCACCTCGAACCACCATTCAGATCCGCGAACAAGAGACGTTTTTGTCCGGAACCGCCGCGGAAACTCCCAGACCGCGTCATCCACCGTTGCGCCGCTCAGTCGCGCCGGACTATTGCGAGACGCCGCCGTCTGTCCTCCTGATCCGGCCATCATCGTCCCCTTCCGTAGGCTTGTGGGTATGGAGAACTCAAAGGCTATAAACCTCTGAGTTTGTTGCTTGCTTTGTTTTGTTGTTTTATTTATTATATTTACGTTGATTTACTCATTTGGTTCATTGGATGGGGTTGGTCTTCTATTTTTTCTTTTGGGCTCATGATGAATTTTACTTTTTAAGTTACTGACTTCTTTCTTTTGGTATGTTTGTGTTAGTGAGTCTTTTTTTCTCTTACATGCTTTTGGGCCAAAGCTAAAACAAAACAAAAAAAAATAAAAATTCTCTTAAAAAAAAAAGTAGAAAGGTTTTCAGCTCCTTTTTTTTGTGTTAGAAAAATACCCTTTTTAAAAATAAAAAATGAAAAATCCTTTTTTAAAATAATTTTAGTCCTTTATCTCTAAATGAAAATCCTTTTTGTTAAGAAAAATTCAAATCCTTATCTTTTTAGGCCATCTGAGTTGTGACAACTTGATGATCATAAGCCTCTAAAAATAAAAATAAATTAACTTCTTTTAAACAGGGTAAACTGAGATGCAACGTCTTGTTAACCCTTGATTTTCTTATCAAAATAAAAATCAACCAACCAATCAAATATTTTCAAAAGAACTACGTGGCTTCGAGTTTCCCATCGCACCCGGGAATACGTAGGAGCAAGATAAATCATCTTGTCGGGCCAAAACTAAATTTTCCTTTTTTTGTGTCTCTTTTTATGTTAAAATAACTAATCAAAATAATTAAACTTTTCTCTTTCCAGGGGTGCTCTATGGACACGGTGCCATGTTTAATCCCTTAGATTTGAGGTTGCCCTGTGGACTCATGTGCCATGTTCAACCTCATTTAGTTTTTATAAACCATAAAGTTAAAAATATAAAAAATTTAATAAAATTCAAAAAAAATAAAATTTAACATAATTCTTTCTTGTAAATAATTTTCGGGGTAAAATAAATATTTAAAAGGTTATTAAAATGTTTTTTTTGCATAATTAACTTGAGGTACCGTTTTTTAAACGGGCGATGTGGGGTGCTAATACATTCCCTACTCGTAACCGACTCCCAGACTCATATCTCTCTTTTTTAAAAGACCAGTTTACCTTTAAATAATTGAGTTTTCTAAGATTTTCCCAATAAAAATCTTAGTGGCGACTCCTCTGTCTTTTTATCCCTTTTTCGGGGCTCCCGGACTGGACGGTCGCTACAGCTGGCGACTCCACTGGGGACTTTTGAGAGTCAGGCCTATCATAGTTGGTTGTGCCATTTTTTTTTCTTATTTTTTTTAACAGCTTTGAAAATATTTGTTTTACCCTTTTTTGTTTTATTTCTTTTTAATGCTTCCATAACTGCTTTTGTATATTCTTACAACCTTAGGGTAGAGAACTTTTGTACTTGTGCTGTTTGTTCCTTTTGCAGGTTTGGGGTAGTTTTATTTTAGTAGGTTTTTGTGAAGGTTTGTGTGCTCCCATCATACACATCACTATCACAACTTGCAAACACTTTTGGCTCTATACCCGAGCTTGCTCAAAACTCAAGGATTAGGCGGTGTCTCGACATTGTCATTGAAGAGGTCTCGTACCTCCCTGATATTTGTTGATTCACCACTCAGGTTGTACCTGATATCATGGGATTGTCATATTGAGAGGGTTTATCCCTACTTGTGACTAGATTCATGAATCGGATCCTTATCTTCGGGATAGGGGCAATCTGGGAACCATGGCTTTTAGAAGTCTAGACCCTACCTAATTTTCACTGATAGAGCAAACTTAGTAGCCAACCTGTTTAGAGTCATTACCTCAGGTTTGTCCAACCCTAAGTTTTACCCAATTTAGGACAAAGGGAGCATACTCTTTATCTCTCTCTCCTTTTTTTTTCTGGCATCATAAACTGATAGTGTGATTTTACATCATGTTTCCTGTATACTTTTGCATGCATTTTTCATATAGATTAGCCATTCTTTATTTGATTTTTGTTAGATTTTCCCTTGGAACGGGTGAAGCGGTTTCTTGGTGTTGTTTTGCAGGAATCAATGAAAAATCTGGTTAACTTAGAGTCAAGGGAATGAAGAAACAGTGGAGAATGCAATTCTGGGAATGCTCATCCCGCGAGAGGTTACTCGCCTCGCGAGATTGAAGACAACCAGAAACAGCAACAGTCAGCCTTTCTGTCTCGCCACGCGAATCATACCTCACCCCGCGAACCTGAAGGCTGACTGCGCCAGAGAATGCAGCCATTTCTGTGTCGCCCCACGATCCGTGTCTCACCTCGCGAGACTGAGGACCAGAAGCCATCACGCCCAGGTCCTGATACTCATCACGGGCGTATTTGAGAAGGACCTTTCGGTTTCGCCTCGCGAGTGATCAATTCTCTGAAGACCAATTTTTAATATTCGCCTCGCGAGCTATGTCTCGCCCCGCGAGTGCGCGAAACCCAGAACCCCTGTTATAAGCTGTTTTAGGGCAGAATCAGAGGGGAGATTGGATTGGGAGAAAAGGAGGCGACCAAGAAACCCTAGGAAACGCCATTTCTGCTGCTGTGGTGGCTGGGTGCATCCTTCCATGGAGTGCTTCCCTTCCTTCATCTTAGTATCTTTTCTTTTCCCTTTCTCATTGATGATGTGTAGCTAAACTCCCATTGTTGGGGTTAGGGTAGCTATTTCTGAATTCTCATGTATATGACTTGAATCTTGTAATATGGTTTCTACTTCTTTATTGAGTGATTGATTTTCTGTGCTTAATGCTTGTTGTGGCTAGCACCCCCATGACTTGATCAGTGTTTTGATATGAAATTGGGAAATTCGTGTTAGAACCGGCACTGAAATTAATCACCTGTTAAACCTTGTATCTAGGAATGGAACTAGGTTTATTAGCAATCGTGTAATCCCTAATCATAATGCAAATTCTTTAATCTAGGCCACCTAAGGAATTAGGGTCTATTAGTGGATTTAGGCTCTTATCATCCGAGGAATCGGGGCTTGAGTAATTTAGTGGATTGATTGTCATAATTGAAGTAGAAACTGTTTATTAGTCATTTCATTGCATGGGGATGAAGTTTAGTGAACCTAATCCCAACATCTTTTATCATATTTGAAAACCATCTTTTATTGCCTTCCAAGTGTTTGAGAAAATTACAAAAAGAGTTTGTTTTTCTTATTTTCTTTATTTTTACTTTTGTGGGCTTGATAATTAGTAGAACTCTCTTGTCGCAGTCCTCGTGGGAACGATATAACGGTCTCACCACCGTATTACTTGCACGACTGGGTATACTTGCCTAGATCCGTCAACAAGTCTTTGGCGCCGTTGCCAGGGACTGTGTTTCAATATTAGCATATCTATTTCGGTTACTAATTTAAGTAAAAATAAAAATAAAAACAAAAATAAAAATTTCTGTTATAAACGGTTTGCTGTCATTTTTTCTGTTTGTTTTTGCTGTCATTTTTCTGGTGTGTTTGCTGTTGTGTGCGAACCTTTACTGCTAACACTCTTGTTTGCTAGACTGTTTGTGTATGCGAGGTACTATTCCAGCTGACCAACTCCTATACGATCCAGAAATTGAAAGAACAGCTAGGAAGAATAGGAAGCAAGCAAGACAGCAGAATTTGTTAAGACAACAAGAAGAAGAACAAGAGACTTCCACCTCTCAAGTTTGTCAAGAAGAACTCAGGATGGCAGGGAATGGTGAAGATGCTCCACCACCACGGAGGACACTTGGTGACTATGCCAATACAAATGTCAATCGGCATGTCACTAGCATAGTGAGGCCTCCAGTGAACTGCAACAATTTTGAAATCAAGCCAAATCTCATCAATATGGTTTCACAAAATCAGTTTGCTGGGTTGGAGAAGGAAGATCCTAACAGTCATATTTCCAATTTCCTAGAGTTGTGCGATATAGTGAAGATAAATGGTGCCTCCGATGATGCAATTCGCCTGAGATTGTTTCCTTTCTCTCTAAGAGATAGAACCAAGTCTTGGCTCCAATCACAACCAAGGGGGAGCTTCAATACATGGGACAACTTAGAGGCAAAATTTCTGGCAAGGTTCTTCCCCACCTCAAGATTTGTAAAGGCAAGGGGTGACATCATAAGCTTTGCTCAACAAGAAGGTGAGACTCTTCATGACGCCTGGGAAAGGTTCAAGGAATTGCTCCGAAGATGCCCAAACCATGGGTTTGATGATCATACCCAAATGCAAACATTCTGTAATGGATTGAGGCCGTCAACCAGGTACATGTTGGATGCCTCAGCTGGAGGTTCCATGAATACAAAGACAGCAGAGGAAGCACTGGTTTTGATAGAGGCTATGGCATCGAATGATTATTTGATGCATCATGATCGAGGTCCCACATCAAGAAGGGGAGTATTGGAGTTAGATTCACAAACTGCACTGTTGGCTCAGAACAAGCTCATGAAACAACAATTGGAGTCTCTTACCAAGCAACTAGCTCAACTCCCACAACAACTCCAAACTGTTCAAGGGACAACCATGCCACCACAACAGGTAATGCGATGTGATTTTTGTGGAGGTGATCATGATAATGGAAGATGTGAAGCACCGCCTAGTTCCCATGAGGAAGCTAATTATATGGGGAACTATGGGTGGCAAGGCAACAACCAATTCCCTAACGACTACAACCAAGGGTGGAGGAATCAACCAAATTTTGGTTGGAAGCAAGATGACGGACAAACAAGCAAGCCTCTTCCTACACAACCGCCTCAAGACCGGATTTCTAACTTGGAGAACACTCTCAATCAGTTTATGCAATTGACCATGTCGAATCAGAAAAACACCGATGCTTCTATAAAAAACTTGGAGATTCAAGTTGTACAAATTGCAAAGCACCTAGCGGAGCTATCTAGCAGCAGTTTTTCAGGTAACACTCAAACTAATCCTAAGGAGCATTGCAATGCTATTGTTTTGAGGAGTGGTAAAAGTCTTGAGAATGTGGACGGTGAGCCTTTGGTAAAGAATCAGAGAGTTGATGAAAAAACAGAAGTGAGTGCTGAGGAAAAAGAGGAAAAAGGCAAGGAGGTTGTAGTTGAGGAAGAGGAAAAAGACAAGAGGGAGAAGCTAGTGGATGAAAATTCAATTCTGAGGAGGACCAAAAGTCAAATTTTAAAAGATGGAGACAAGCCTCAAGTGATCCCCTCTTATGTGAAGTTGCCCTATCCTCATTTGAGCAAGAAAAAAAGAGAAGGAAGAGCAGTTTGCCAAGTTACTTGACATTTTCAAGAGGCTACAGATCAACATACCCTTTGCTGAAGCACTAGAGAAGATGCCCAATTATGCAAAATTCATGAAGGAACTGCTCACTAAGAAAAGAAAGTTTAAAGAAGGCGAAATTGTTGCCTTAACTGAAGAGTGCAGTGCGATACTTCAAAGGAAGCTACCTCCGAAGCTGAAAGATCCTGGTAGTTTTACAATCCCTTGCACTATTGGGAGTGTCGCTATCAGAAAAGCCTTATGTGACTTGGGAGCGAGTATCAATTTGATGCCGCTTTCAATTTTGAATAAGCTTGGAGGTGGGGAGGTGAAACCAACAAGGATGGCATTGCAACTAGCTGATAGATCAATCAAGCGTCCTTATGGTATCTTGGAAGATGTTCTGGTAAAGGTGGATAAGTTTATCTTCCCAGTGGACTTTGTGATTTTAGACATGGAGGAGGATGCAGAAGTCCCGCTCATACTGGGGAGACCTTTTCTAGCGACTGGTCGCGCTTTGATAGACGTACAAAATGGCCAGCTGCGATTCAGAGTGCAAGACGAAGAAGTCACTTTCAATGTATTTGAAGCTATGCATCGCCCGAGCGATGAAGAAGATTGTTTCCGCATAGACATTGTGGATACAGTAGCTAAAGAAGTCGTTGCACATCAGCACCGTCCCTCTACTCCTAAGAAGAAGGAAAAGCTCAACATGAAAGCAAATCTGAAGCTCTGCAAGACAAATGATGTATCGGTTGGTGATGAAGTTGGATCTGCTCATCTTGTGAAAACAGAACCTCCGCCGGGAAGGAGTAAGAAAAGGGGCAACAGGCTCAGAGCGAAAAGGGCAAAGCGGAAGCGCAATTGCTGGCCTTATAAGCAAAATCAGCTCTTTAAAGGAGTTCCATGGAAGAAAAGTGCTCTTGCACTTCTATGCCCAGCCAACCCCGGTTAATTGAAAGAAATTCGTCAAGCTAGTGATGTAAAGAAGCGCTTATTGGGAGGCAACCCAAATTTTCTTAACCCTTCTCTTTAGTTAGACTTTGTTTTTGATTTTAACCTCTTGAATAATTTGAGAAGATCAAGAGGAAAATATCATAGATTAATAGGTTTGTTAAGTGTTTTCAGGGAAGGAGGAAGGAGAAGCATCAGGCCGTGACCCAATTTTCATGCAATCCCTCCTGACTAGACATGTGAGCCAGCACCCGCTACCGCCTCGGTAAGCCGTTCCATTTTTCTCCTCTCTCCAACTTGACTGTTTACATTGGGGACAATGTAAATTCTTAAGCTTGGGGTAGGGGTATTTTGCATTTGCATTTTTCATGTTGCATTCATATAGTTTTGCATGATAGCTTTGCATGTTCACATTATTAGATTGCCCCTTGTCTGAAATTTACATCCAATTGTGAGAACTAAGTGCCAAATAACTTGAGATAGTGAATTTTTGAACCCAATTTTTCATTCTTGTGATATGGCTGCAAATGAAAATGCTTGAGATGATCTGCGATGGTTGATAATTAGCATATGGTTCTTTAGATATGTGTTTTTCATTGATTTTTGAACTACTAAAATGTGATATTTTGAGCCAAGGGGGTACTCACCAAATATACCCCATTCTTTGTGTTAGAGTGTTATTCCTCTTGGATTGCTTTCTCTAGAACTTGACTTAAAACCATTTTGAAGCTTAAAAATTTTTGAAAACATTTTTGAATATGATTGAGGTAATAGGTATTTTTTCTGGCCTTCTGAGCTTTGATTGATGAAATGCTACCCCTTAGTTGCCCAATTTTGAGTCTACATGAATAAAATACTTTTCTTGGTACCTTGAAATATATTGTTGAATGATGATTGATAAGACCTTCTAAAGTATTACAAAAATGTAAAAAGGTAGTTGAAAAAGTTTGGGATGAAAAGAATAAGAAAAATATTTCTCTTGAGCTGAAATATCTCCCCTTCTCAAGGGAAAAGAAAAACAAAAGAAAAAGAAAAATCTATAGAGAAGGGGATGACAAAAGAAAAAGAGAAATGAAAAGAAAAAGAAAGAAATGAAAGGTGGAAAAAGAAATCAAAACCCAAAAGGGTATTTTAGAAGGTCATGTTTTGCAATGCTTGATTTTGTATAGCCTTTTGAAATTTCCTTTTCTTGATTTCCCCACCTAACGATTAATCCCATGGCCACGTTACAACCAAAGCAAAAGACCTCTTGATTCTTAATTGTTTTCATTAATAAAGTAGATATTTGGTTGATAGTCAAGCCTATGGTAGAAATCATTACTTGAGGAAAATGGAGCGAATTGTCTTATTCCCCTAAACACTTGAGTGAGGTGAGAAAGAGAGCCAAGCAAAGTATTAAGCTTGGGGTGACCTTCATGTGAGAAAGAGTGCCCGAATCAGTGAGAATATGAATTTAGAGAACCTAAGCCTCTAATTGGACTTGAATTGATTGTCTCTTGCTGAATTGTTTGAAATGCCTATTACTTGGATTAGTATTTATTCGGGTTCTTGGTTCACTATCCATGTTTTGATTATTATTGATCTTCTGGCCTTAGTGATTGCTTGAGGACAAGCAATTGAATAAGCTTGGGGTGATTTGATAGTGTGATTTTACATCATGTTTCCTGTATACTTTTGCATGCACTTTTCATATAGATTAGGCATTCTTTATTTGATTTTTGTTAGATATTCCCTTGGAACGGGTGAAGCGGTTTCTTGGTGTTGTTTTGCAGGAATCAATGAAAAATCTGGTTAACTTAGAGTCAAGGGAATGAAGAAACAGTGGAGAATGCAATTCTGGGAATGCTCGCCCCGCGAGAGGTTACTCGCCTCGCGAGACTGAAGACAACCAGAAACAGCAACAGTCAGCCTTTCTGTCTCGCCACGCGAATAATACCTCACCCCGCGAACCTGAAGGCTGACTGCGCCAGAGAATGCAGTCATTTCTGTGTCGCCCCGCGATCCGTGTCTCGCCTCACGAGACTGAGGACCAGAAGCCATCACGCCCAGGCCCTGATACTCATCACGGGCATATTTGAGAAGGACCTTTCGGTTTCGCCTCGTGATCCACTCTCGCCTCGCGAGTGATCAATTCTCTGAAGACCAATTTTTAATATTCGCCTCACGAGCTATGTCTCGGCCCGCTAGTGCGCGAAACCCAGAACCCCTGTTATAAGCTGTTTTAGGGCAGAATCAGAGGGGAGATTGGATTGGGAGAAAAGGAGGCGACCAAGAAACCCTAGGAAACGCCATTTCTACTGCTGTGGTGGCTGGGTGCATCCTTCCATGGAGTGCTTCCCTTCCTTCATCTTAGTATCTTTTCTTTTCCCTTTCTCATTGATGATGTGTAGCTAAACTCCCATTGTTGGGGTTAGGGTAGCTATTTCTGAATTCTCATGTATATGACTTGAATCTTGTAATATGGTTTCTACTTCTTTATTGAGTGATTGATTTTCTGTGCTTAATGCTTGTTGTGGCTAGCACCCCCATGACTTGATTAGTGTTTTGATATGCAATTGGAAAATTCGTGTTAGAACCGGAACTGAAATTAATCACCTGTTAAACCTTGTATCTAGGAATGGAACTAGGTTTATTAGCAATCGTGTAATCCCTAATCATAATGCAAATTCATTAATCTAGGCAATCCCTAATCATAATGCAAATTCATTAATCTAGGCCACCTAAGGAATTAGGGTCTATTAGTGGATTTAGGCTCTTGTCATCCGAGGAATCGGGGCTTGAGTAATTTAGTGGATTGATTGTCATAATTGAAGTAGAAACTGTTTATTAGTCATTTCATTGCATGGGGATGAAGTTTAGTGAACCTAATCCCAACATCTTTTATCATATTTGAAAACCATCTTTTATTGCCTTCCAAGTGTTTGAGAAAATTACAAAAAGAGTTTGTTTTTCTTATTTTGTTTATTTTTACTTTTGTGGGCTTGATAATTAGTAGAACTCTCTTCAATCCAAGAATCGCTTAGATAGTAGTTGAATTGGTACGTGCTAGTACTTGACGCAGTCCTCGTGGGAATGATATAACGGTCTCACCACCGTATTACTTGCACGACTGGGTATACTTGCCCAGATCCGTCAACATAAACATAAATTGCCATGCACATACATATTTATTATGAAGTTTTCTCAAAAAGGAAAAAGGGGGCGACACATCGTTGCTCCAAGCCCGAATGACATGTTCGAATATTATTGCACTTCTAATAAGCGGCGTGTCATAGTGAAGGTAGTGCATTGACTACATACCCGACATAGGGTTCCTAACCCTATTGGGGTTCATGCAACATGAAGCATGTAGGGAATTTTTTTCATGTGTTTCATTTCTAATTTTTTCTTTATTTGTGTTTCTTGACAGGAAGACCTTAGTATTAATCTTATAGCAAAGAATGGAAGGACCTAGCATCGGAAAGAGTACTAGCAATGCAAGCAGTTCCAAGAAGAGCATTAAGATCGACGTGACACTCAATGATGTTCAGAGCTTATGGGAAATTAGTCAACAAATGTCAGAAAAGGCACGTTCGAACTTTAACAACAAGTACGGGAGGATACTAGATCTATTACGTATTCTGGTGGATGCCCCCGCTCTAAGTGCATTCGCTCAGTATTGAAACTCAACTTTGAGGTGTTTTGAATTGCCTGGCCTAGATGTAACTCCCACCATAGAGGAGTATGTTTACATGCTGAGATTGTCTATCCAAAAGGAATCACGTGTCTATTTGTATTATGGACAATATGTGGCAAATGGGAAGATAGCAAGTTTGTTGGAACTTAAACCGGAACAATTGGATAAAGTGGAAAAAATAAACACTACGGGCTTGAAGAGGCGATTCTTGGAAGGTTACCTTAGGGAGTTGGCTCAACAACAACGATGGGTTCTTTTTAATAGGTTGTTGGCTCTCCTTATCTACGAACTGGTGCTTTTTCCCTTTATTTCGGATGTGATTGATCGATCAACCATGGACGTCTTCTACAGAGTTGAGGAATATGGGGTGAATTTAGTCCCTACTATCCTAGCTGAAACTTTTCTCTCACTACAAGTTTGTCATCAGAATCAACAAGGAAAGTTGTGATGCTGTGCACCAATGTTATATGTTTGGATTATGACTCACTTGTATGCTGGAAACAAAATTGATAGAACTGATGACCCATTGAAAGGATTCATTCGCATGCCGCTAAAGTCACGCAAACTATATGAATGGAAACAAGAGTTTGATCAGGTCGACTCACGTTCATTTAGATGGATGTGCCCATGGTACAATGGAGATTCAGTTATATTCAGTTGTGGAAGTTTCCCGAATGTCCCATTGATGGAACCCAGAGGATGTGTGTCATATTCACCAGCTCTAGTAATGTGCCAACTCAGGTGGACACAAGATGAACCCCCAAAAGAGCTGCTTGGTGGAGCATATTTCCTATATCAAGAATGTGAAAGCATCAAGAGTCAGACAATGGCAATAAGGTCAGCATGGAACAATATTCACGTAAAAGGGCGTGATGAGTTAGGAAGACGGATCATAGCTCGAACAAAAAGATATGAAGCATGGAGAGAGGCGAGAAGGGGGTGCCCTTCAAAACCGAAACCCCCACCCAGCGCTGAAAACAATCTTCTTACAGAAGATCAAATGCTGAAAAAATTGAAATTCTAAAAGCTCAGATGGGGGTTTTGGATGAAAAGAACCAAGTTGCAGAAGTAACTATCGTCAAGCTCCAAAGCCAGGTGCAAAAACTGAATTTACAAATCGAGAATTTGAGAAATGAACGTGTCGATTCCTACGAAGCCCCAAGTCACATGAAAAGGGCAAGAAAAGAAAAAGAAGCAGTGATCCAAGAGTTGCAAGCAAAGGTGGAGTGTCAAGAAAACACGCTAGTCAGAATTCTGAAGAAGAAAGAAGAGCTTGAGTGGGACGTAGGGATTCATGTCGAAACAATACAGATACTAAAGGAGAGAGTTGGATCTCTACAAGAATCCTTGGCCCAAACCGAACTTTAATCTGATCGAGGATGGAACGAAGCTGCCAGATATCGTCAATTATTAGCAGAAGCTAATGAAAGGGAAAATTGGCTCAGGACCAAAATGCAAGAAAATGAAAGAGGAGAAGCTCAACGTCACGCAGAATGGGTAGAGGGGTGGAAATTGGTTGTAAGGGATACGATCTATGAAAAGGAAGCATGGAGAAGAAAATATGAAGACACGATTGGTAGAATTCAATATCATACTTCCCAGTTGGTGGAGCGATTCGAAGAAGTATCAATTCAGGTCTACAAGAACCCTTTCCTCCAGATACCACCAGAGGTGACTGAGTTCTTCAAGCATTTTGGGAAGCTTGCAAAGGGATTCAGGAAAAAGAAGATGAAGCTCTTGGCATAGTATTTTGAGGTCCCCAAAGATGGGTTAGAAATATGAAAACTCTCGATGTATTGTTTTTCTAGTTGACCAAAGACTCATGTTTGTATTGCAATATTCATCCAATAACATTGCTAGTACAAATGTGGTCTATCGAGGAGTGAATTCTCCCTTGGAATCGACATCAACTGCAGTCAAGCTAGAGGGAATTATACCACTAGATTTGATTGCAGGATGAGTATTCTTGCTATAAGTGTATGCGACGGTCTTCCTCTCAAAAATGGAGTTTAATTGGTTTATGCTCTTTCTTTCGATTTTATTCATTTATTCTTTCTTTTATTAAATAAAAGGTGTGGTTTTTGAACAATTGCTCCAAGACACCCTTATCGCACTCGATCACAGGCAAGAGCCATGGCGGATGAACTAGAAGAAGTTCAAGTGATCAGGGATGAAGTCAGTCAAATCAAGGATCATATGGCTAAGATGATGGAGATCCTACAAGAAATGCAGAAGGAAAAGAACACAGAGGAGAACCCTCCAGCCTCGAACGAAGGACAGCCAGCCACACCTCTCATCCCGCCCGATTTTTCTCAGATTCCTATTCAAGGTTTCAACCAACCAGGGGCCATGATGCCTCTCAACCCAACTCATTTTTCATTTGACCCGAACAATCCCCCATACGGTTTGCCTCGTGGGTTTGTACCACCAACAGCCCCCAGTCCACAAGATGGTATTCAGAACTCCGAACACATCACTCGAACACAAATCCCCACCAATGATGTCGAAATACCGCAAGCACAAAATGTCAACCCTACAGATGGTAACACCCCGATAGTGACACCTTCTGTCAATCCAAGGCCCCCACAATACACCCTACATTATGGACCCCAGGGGGCTCAAATGATGCCAAACTTCGGTTCCTCCTCCATGCCATATTCATTTCCCCATAATATGTACGGAGAAACTCCGGTGAATCAGTCGGGAGGGGATTCCCAATCTAAAGAAAAACTGGAAGTAATAGAGGAAAGATTGCGGGCCATTGAAGGGGTAAATAGTTATGGTCTTCGGGATGCCTCGGAACTATGTCTGGTGCCGAATGTTGTGATTCCGTCGAAATTTAAGGTGCCCGATTTTGACAAATATCGGGGAACCACTTGTCCCAAGAACCATTTGACCATATATGTTAGGAAGATGGCGTCACATGCCCAAGATGATAAACTCTTGATTCACTTCTTCCAAGATAGTTTGACTGGGGCAGCTTCAAATTGGTATACGCATCTCGAGCGGGCACACATCCGATCCTTCAAGGATCTAGTAGATGCATTCCTGAAGCAGTACAAGTACAATGTTGACATAGATCCCGATAGGATGCAATTCCGAAATATGTCAAAAAGGGATGTAGAGATTTTCAAAGAATACGCGCAACGATGGAGAGAACTGGCTGCTCAGGTGGAGCCTCCCTTAGCCGAGAAAGAAATCGTAGCGATGTTCATTGATACACTCCAGTCGCCCTTCTATGATAGAATGATTGGAAGTGTGTCATCAAATTTTTCTGACATGGTCATCATCGGTGAGAGAATTTAAAGTGGAATGAGGAATGGCAAGATCGCCGAGACTTCAGTAGGGAACGGCTCAAAGAAAGCCCTGTTTGTAAGAAAGAAGGAGGGAGAAGCACATGCAGTAACCTTTGAACAGAAGAAACTGAACCAATGGAGACCAAACCAAACACCCGCCTTCCATGCCCAATACGCCCCATATTACCAACCACCTCCATATCACCAAGCCAACCAGCCATACATCGCTGCCACATCGTAATTTCCAAACCCTCAACAGATGACTCCCTACCGACCATCACACCCTTCTCAGCCTCAAACACACCCCACCATGCCACCTCGAATCGTTCAGCCCCTAAATCCAAACCCAAACACCAGCCAGACAAGACCGCCGTATAACCCGGAAAGAAAGCCAGTGCGTTTTGACCCAATACCCATGACCTACACCGAACTATTCCGCCAACTTGTGAGCAAATCCGTGCTAACTCCTATCCCGACAAGACCAATAGACCCCCTTATCCAAAGTGGTATGACCCAAATGCTCAATGTGAATATCACGATGGGGCCACAGGTCATTCCACCGAGAGTTGTAAAGCTTTGAAGTTTAAGGTGCAAGACCTGATTAATGCCAAGTGGTTGAGCTTTCAGAAGGATGCTCCAAATGTAGCACAGCGTCCTATGCCAAATCATGGGAGTTCGAGAGTCAATGCCATTTAGGACTTCTTGGAACATACTCTCAAGAGTAAAGTGGCCGATGTTAGGACTCCTATGAGAGTTGTTTTCAGAGAGATGTGCAAATGTGGATTGATCCAAATCCCGATCACATAAGAAAAATCTCTCGATGGAGAGATAAGGTGTGACTTTGATGGGAACATGGGGCATTCGATTGAAGATTGTTCAGAGTTTCGGCAGGTTGTGCAGCGGTTAATGGATATGAAGATTATCTTAATTGGTTATGAATCAAAGGAGTACGCCATTAATATGGTGGCTGAATCTAAAATTTCCCCAACCCCAATTGAGATAACCCCTTTTACTGTTGTGGTTAATCCTCAACCAGTTCCTGAGCAAGTCACTCCGAAACCAGTGGTGATATACTATACTGAGAAGAAACCTTTGCCGGTTCCAAGTGGGCCAACACCAATCGTCATCCGAGTTCCAAGTCCTTTCCCTTACAAGGACACCAAAGCGGTACCATGGAAATATGAGATGCAGGTTCAGCCCAATCCTTCCGACGGGACTACTGTGGTTACCAACATTTCAGGAATTGGTGGAATGACTAGGAGTGGTCGCATTTACACTCCGGAGGTATTGCGAAGGGTGGAAATAGAAAAGGAAGGAAAGGATCACAAAGGGAAAGAGAAGGTGGAAGAAATTCTAGATGACAAGGAAGCAAACGGGGGTGAGAAAAAAAAGGAGGTGTCTGATGAAGAAGTCAGAAAATTCTTGAAATTCATCAAGCAGAGTGAATACAGGGTTGTGGATCAGTTAAATCGAACTCCGGCTCGGATATCTCTCTTGTCTCTATTGATGAACTCTGAGCCACACAGAGAAATCTGTGATGAAGGTGTTGAATCAAGCTCATGTTTCCCATGACATCACAGTTGATAAGCTCGATAACATTGTAGGTAACATAGTTGCTGATAATTATGTCACTTTCACCGATGATGAAATACCAGCTGAAGTTATGGGGAACAACAAGGCATTGCACATTTCTGTGAAGTGCCGAGACCATGTCATGGCTAGGGTTCTCATTGATAATGGCTCCTCTTTGAATGTAATGCCAAATTCAACACTGGCAAAGTTACCTTTTGATGGAACTCATATGAAGCCAAGCACAATGATTGTAAGAGCTTTCGATGGCACTCGAAGGGAAGTCATGGGAGAAATCGAATTGCCCATTCAGATTGGCCCTTGCACCTTTGAAGTACTCTTCCAAGTGATGGACATAACACCAACTTACAGTTGTCTCCTAGGACGACCATGGATCCATTCGTCTGGAGCTGTACCTTCCACATTGCACCAGAAGGAGAAGTTCATTGTTGATCATAAGCTGATAATTGTTTCTGGAGAGGAAGATCTGTTAGTAAGCAAGCCATCAACAACCCCTTATATTGAAGCTGCCGAGGAAGCTCTCGAGATTGCCTTCCAGTCACTTGAAATTGCCAATGCCACTTATGTTGGGGATAGTGCTCCACTCTTGAAACCTCGATCATCCAAAGCATCCATCATGATGGCCAAGGTTATGCTTGAAGGAGGATACCAACCTGGAAGCGGTCTGGGGAAGAATAGCCAAGGTGTCGCTGACATCCTCATGCTCACTGAGAACAAGGATAGGTTTGGGTTGGGATACAAACCCACTAAGGCCGACAAGGTGAGGGTTATAGAAGAGAATAAAAGAAAGAGGTTGGCTCGACTGGAAAATCGTGAATACGAGACTGAAAGGGTTCCCATCTGTGACATTCGACAGAGCTTCCGAAGCGTAGGGTTTGCATTTCTGGACCAAGCAGCAGCTATCGAAGATGATTATCCTACCGATCATGGTATCAATTTGGTGTATCCATGCTCTCCGGATACAGAGCTCAACAATTGGGAGATCATTGAGTTCCCCAGGACCATAGAGTCTTTTTCCAAGTAATTCTGTAATGTTTATCCTTTAGCTCTGCCCAAGGCTTTAGGAATTTTGTTGTAATGGGCTTACTTGTTTCTGTTTCAGTATGACTTATCAATAAATGCATGCATTCAGTATCTTGTGTTGTTATCTCTCTTTTTTTTACTTTCGTTTTTGTTCACCATCCCTCACCAATAAATGCAGTTTCTCATCTTTAACCTTTATTCATTCATCTCTCCCTGATAACTACCAAAATGCAGATCTAAAAGTGACCCTCCTGAAAATGACAGTGTTAGTAACCCAGCATACAATTTTGACTATCCCATTGATCATGCTGAAGAGGTTGTTGATGATGACGGGGAAGTTTCCCCTGAACTTTTGAGATTGGTAGAACAAGAAGCCAGGGAAATTCGGCCCCATGAAGAGCCGAGTGAACTAATCAATTTGGGAACCAAAGATGATAAAAAAGAGGTCAAGATTGGCCTTTCCCTGAAAGAAAAGGAGCGGAACATGTTGATCAGGTTGTTGATGGATTATAAAGATGTTTTTGCATGGTCATACCAAGACATGCCAGGGTTAGACCCCAGTGTAGCAGAACACAAATTGCCATTAAAGCCGAAGTGTCCTCCAGTAAAGCAGAAGCTACGAAGGATGAAAGCGGAAATGTCCTTAAAGATCAAGGAGGAGGTCAAGAAACAACTGGATGCAGGTTTCCTAGAAGTTGTGAAGTACCCTCAATGGGTTGCTAACATCGTTCCTGTTCCCAAGAAAGATGGAAAGGTTCGAATGTGTGTTGACTATCGAGATTTGAACAGAGCTAGCCCAAAAGATGACTTTTCTTTGCCTCACATTGATGTTCTTGTAGATAACACTGCTCAACATGCATTATTCTCTTTCATGGATGGTTTCTCGGGATACAATCAGATCAAGATGGCACCCGAGGATATGGAGAAAACTACATTTGTCACTTTGTGGGGAACCTTTTTGCTACAAGGTTATGCCCTTTGACTTGAAAAATGCTGGGGCAACATATCAGCGGGCTATGGTGGCTTTATTCCATGACATGATGCATAAGGATATAGAAGTTTATGTAGATGACATGATCGCCAAGTCCAGATCCGAAGATAACCATGTTGATAATCTGCAGAAACTTTTTGAGCGGTTAAGAAAGTTTAAGCTCCGATTGAATCCAGTCAAATGCACTTTTGGAGTGAAATCAGGCAAGCTTCTCGGGTTCATTTTTAGTCAAAGAGGAATAGAGGTTGATCCTGAAAAGGTTCGAGCAATCATCGACATGCTAGCACCTCAAACGGAGAAGGAAGTTCGTGGATTTTTAGGAAGATTGAACTACATTGCCCGGTTCATCTCCCAACTAACCGCGACATGTGAACCAATCTTTAAATTGCTACACAAAAATCAAGCTGTGACATGGAATGAAGATTGTCAAAAAGACTTTGAGAAGATCAAACAATACCTACAAGAGCCTCCAGTCTTGGTTCCCCCAGTGTCAGGAAGACCTCTCATCATGTATTTGATTGTACTAGATGAATCTATGGGTTGTGTACTAGGGCAGCACGATGAGTCAGGGAGGAAGGAACATGCCATCTATTATCTAAGTAAGAAATTCACCAGTTGCGAAGCCAATTACTCACTTCTAGAACGCACTTGTTGTGCCTTGCCTTGGGCGGCTCGCCGTTTGAGGCATTACATGTTGTGTTACACTACATGGTTGGTGTCCAAAATGGATCCGATCAAGTATATCTTTGATAAGCCTGCTCTGACTGGAAGAATTGCTCGTTGGCAAGTCCTGCTATCAGAATATGACATTGTCTATGTCACCCAAAAAGCAATAAAAGGGAGTGCTCTTGCAGAATATCTAGCCAATCAGCCGGTAGAAGATTATGGATCGATGCAATGTGATTTTCCAGATGAAGATATAATGGCTTTGTTTGATCGAGAGCAATCACCAGAAAAAGAAAAGTGGACCTTGTTATTTGACGGAGCTTCTAATGCATTGGGGCACGGAATCGGGGCAATCTTAATCTCACCAGAAAATGATTATTTCCCTGTCACTGCGAGGCTCTGCTTCGATTGTACAAACAATATAGCCGAATACGAATCTTGTGCACTAGGGATTTTGGCATCAATGGAGGCAAAGGCAAGGAGACTAGAGGTATATGGGGACTCTGCATTAGTCATCCACCAGCTAAGAGGGGAATGGGAAACCCGAGATGCCAAGTTAATCCCGTACCATGATTACATCAAAGGTTTGATCGACCAGTTTGATGAAGTCACATTTCATCATATTCCCCGAGAAGAGAACCAATTAGCTGACGCGCTGTCTACCTTGTCCTCAATGTTCAAAGTAAGTGACAAGAGGAACCTACCACTCATCAAAATGCAAAGTCGTGATCATCCTGCATATTGTCAAGTGATAGAGGAAGAGTCTGATCAAAAATCGTGGTACCATGACATCAAATGCTTCATCCAAAGAAGGGAATACCCTCCGGGTGCTTCAGAAAATGACAAAAGAACTCTAAGAAGACTTGCGATGGGTTTCTATTTAGATGGAGATATTCTCTACAAAAGAAATCATGACATGGTTTTGTTGAGGTGTGTTGGCACAAAAAAAGCTAAACGGATAATTGAGGAGGTACATGAAGGGTCTTTTGGAACACACGCGAGCGGTCATGCAATGGCCAGGAAAATCTTGAGGACTGGCCAATATTGATTGACAATGGAGGCCGATTGCTTTAATTATGCGAAGAAGTGCCATAAGTGTCAAATATATGCTGATAAGGTTCATGCGCTGCCAGCTCCCTTGAATGTCATGTCGGCACCCTGGCCGTTCTCAATGTGGGGAATGGATGTGATCGGGCCCATCGAACCAAAAGCCTCAAATGGACATCGCTTCATTCTTGTTGCCATCGATTATTTCACCAAGTGGGTTGAGGCTGCATCATATTCCAATGTGACCAGGAATGTCGTGATCAGATTTGTCAAAAGAGAGTTAATTTGTCGTTATGGGTTGCCGAGTGAGATTATCACTGATAATGCAACCAACTTGAACAACAAGATGATGAAGGAGATGTACGAAAATTTCAAGATAAAGCATCATAATTCCTCTCTGTACCGCCCAAAAATGAACGGGGCAGTTGAGGCCGCTAATAAAAATATCAAGAAGATTGTCCAAAAGATGGTAGTGACGTATAAGGATTGGCACGAGATGTTACCTTTTGCTTTACACGGCTATCGTACCTCTATTTGCACCTCGACAGGGGCAACGCCATATTCTTTAGTTTATGGGATGGAGGCGGTCCTCCCGATTGAAGTAGAGATCCCCTCATTAAGAGTCCTGAGAGAAGCAGAACTGGAAGAAGCTGAGTGGGTTCAGGATCGACTAGACCAATTGAACCTCATCGAAGAGAAGAGATTAGGAGCATTGTGTCACGGTCAATTATACCAGACAAGGTTGATGAGGGCTTATGAGAAGAAGGTGCGCCCGCGATAGTTTCGGGACGGTGACCTGGTGCTTAAAAAGATTCTACCAATCCAAAAGGATCATCGAGAGAAATGGACCCCGAACTACGATGGACCTTACGTAGTGAAAAAGGCATTCTCTGGAGGGGCTTTAATTCTCACCAGGATGGATGGGGAAGATCTTCCACTCCTTGTAAACTCAGATACAGTCAAAAAGTATTATGCTTGAAAACACTTCCCAAGAGGAAGAAGAAAAGAAAAGGAAAAAGTACAAAATGAAAAAGAAAAAGAAAGCTCGCTAGACTGAAAATCTGAAAAGACAGTCTAGGCAAAAGTTAGAGCAACCCGCTAGGCTGAAAACCTGAAAAGGCGGTCTAGGCAAAAGTTAGGGTTCAAAAAAATAATTAAAATATAACAATGGAAGTGTCGTCAAGCCGATGAACTGGGGCAGTCAGTAGGTTGGATGTATGAAACTGGGGCAAACAACATATCTGAAGCCAATTAATGAGCAGTCAAGATTGTATGAGGGATACTAACATTAGTCATTGATAGAGACATCACCTGAGGAGATGCGATTCTACTCCGCAATGTCCTGCAATTTATGCTTTGTACACCTTTTTCAATCCAAATATAATGACATTGACTTCCCTTATTTTATTTCGCTACCTTGGTCCCTTTCTCTTAAATTTTGTATGTGTGCATTCATCCTGATAAGTATATACTGAAATGTGAAACAAGTATTGGTTCTCTTTAAGCAGCTAGAATTCCTTAGAAAGCCTCGAAAGGTCATGGGGGGCTAGATGCTTCCCCTATAAAGGGCAATGAAGAAAGAAAAGAATATTAAAGATCAACCAGGGGATAATTATCATCAAAGATGTCTATCATCAGAAAACAAGAGTGCAAGGTATATTTCATCGATTATATGGGCCTTATTTTATTTATTCATCAAGACTAACTGTGATCGATGCTTTTAAGGGGGTCAAGGATCCAATAATGAAAAAGAAACAGCAAAGAAGAAATAATCTATCATCAATCTTTTGCATCATGCCCAAAATCAATAAGAGTTCTCATCATCATCATTCTTTCTGTGAATTGAAAACTAGTTATTTGAATTTTCGCATTGTCATTCCATCAGTGAGCAAAATCGACATTCATATATTGCATTTGTCTATATGGCCTCACAAGCTTTTATCTATCCGTTTGAGCTTCTGACGGGCAATCAACCCCGTGAGCTCTTTTTTATCTTTCTGTTCGATCTTCTCACGGGCAATCAACCCCGTAAGCTATTTTATCTTCATGTTCAGTTCGAGCTTCCCACGGGCAATCCACCCCGTAAGCTCTTTTATCCTTCTGTTCAAGCTTCTGACGGGCAATCAACCCCGTAAGCTCTTTTATCCTTCTGTTCGAGCTTCTGACGGGCAATCAACCCCGTAAGCTCTTTTATCCTTGTGTTCGAGCTTCTCACGGGTAATCCACCCCGTAAGCTCTTTTATCTTTCTGTTCGAGCTTCAGACGGGCAATCCACCCCGTAGGCTCTTTTATCTATCAGTTCGAGCTTCTCACGGGCAATCAACCCCGTAAGCTCATTTATCTTTCGGTCCGAGCTTCTGACGGGCAATTCACCCGGTGAGCTCATTTATCTTTCTATCCGTGCTTATGAACGGCAATCTACCCCGTAAGCACTTTTAGCTTTCAGTTCAAGTTTTGACGGGCAACCCACCCCATAAGTTCTTTTATTTTTCTTTTCAAGCTTCTCACGGGTAATCCACCCCGTAAGCTCTTTATCTTCGTTTTTTAAGCTCAAAGTAAATCCATCAAGCAAGCTTTTACGTGTAAACCTCAGTGGGCAATCCAACCTACGGGTTCTGTACAGGAATTGGCATTTAGGCCATAGGTCCTTTAGCTCGTCAGAGTACCCTGAACAAAATTGGAGTTCATGTCTTTACTCATTTCTTATAACGATAATTGGTTAACCACGGTTATACCTGTTATCTAATAAGAAACAAGTAAAGAGGGGCAGCTGTGAACACCTAATTTTGTCCGGGTATTTTCTCCTCTTATTATTATTATTATTTATTTAAAAAAAAGAAAAGAAAAGAAAAAATAATAAATAAAAATCTGCAGAGAAAACTGAAAAAATATATCCATTATTTGGCCCATATCTTTTAGCCCAATCCACTTACATCATCCTATCTCAAACAAAAAGGGCTGACCTTTTTTAAAAAAAATATCAAAAAAAAAAAAAAAAAAAGGAAAGGGACAAAACAAGTGTACAGAACCAAGAGGAACATACCAAATTCCTTAATACATTTCAGAAGCTTAAATGGAATGAGACAGTGTTAGGCATTTTCAACAAAAATGATTTCAAAATTCAAGTATCAGAAAGGAAAAAATGGGAACATGTAACACTGCTACCTCCCTTTCAACCAGAGTCAAACCTGGATCAAGAATAAAACTACCATACATAAACAAAGGGAAGTGGTAGCACATACAGATTGAAGCAGCTATACAGAAACACTGAGAAGGAAATAAATGAAAATGACTATCCATTGTGGCCATGGGGTTCTGTTCTTGGAGTTTTGCAAGCAAGGAGGATTTAAAAAGGGGGAAGCAGAACAGAGGAAGAGAGGACACGATTCACCTTCTCCTTCAAATCCCTTTTTCCAAACCTCCATCAGCAAAACAACATCTCACCCATTCTCTCATATCTCTCCCCCTTGGTTCCATTTTCTCTTCCTTATTTCCTCTGACCAGAACCGCGACCACCGACCAGGAGCTGCCGTCCTCCGCCGCTCGGCCGACCGCCACTCAACACCAGGACCGCATTCGTCTTGTCATCCGCTGGGAGGACCACCACATGCCACCACCACAGATCGCCTCTGTCTTCTCTTCCACTTGTCATACACAGATCCGCATCCCCCAGACGCGCCCCTGCACGGCCACTGTCTCCACGCGACGCCGTTCGTCTCTTGCCCAGCACCACACTCGCCACCACGACCTCGACCGTAAGCCACAGACCCGCCACGAATCACCACCAAGGCCGTCGCTCGGTCCCTCACCACCTCGAACCACCACTCAGATCGGCGAACAAGAGACGTTTTTGTCCGGAACCGTCACGGAAACTCCCAGACCGCGTTATCCACCGCTGCGCCGCTCAATCGCGCCGGACTACTGCGAGACGCCGCCGTCTGTCCTCCTGATCCGGCCATCATCGTCCCCTTCCGTAGGCTTGTGGGTATGGAGAACTCAGAGGCTATAAACCTCTGAGTTTGTTGCTTGCTTTGTTTTGTTGTTTTATTTATTATATTTACGTTGATTTACTCGTTTTGTTCATTGGATGGGGTTGGTCTTCTATTTTTTTTCTTTTGGGCTCATGATGAATTTTACTTTTTAAGTTACTGACTTCTTTCTTTTGGTTTGTTTGTGTTAGTGAGTCTTTTTTTCTCTCATCTGCTTTTGGGCCAAAGCTAAAACAAAACAAAAAAAAAGAAAAATTCTCTTAAAAAAAAAGTAGAAAGGTTTTCAACTCCTTTTTTTTGTGTTAGAAAAATACCCTTTTTAAAAATAAAAAATGAAAAATCCTTTTTAAAAATAATTTTAGTCCTTTATCTCTAAATGAAAATCCTTTTTGTTAAGAAAAATTCAAATCCTTATCTTTTTAGGACATCTGAGTTGTGACAACTTGATGATCATAAGCCTCTAAAAATAAAAATAAATTAACTTCTTTTAAACAGGGTAAACTGAGATGCAACGTCTTGTTAACCCTTGATTTTCTTATCAAAATAAAAATCAACCAACCAATCAAATATTTTCAAAAGAACTACGTGGCTTTGAGTTTCTCATCGCACCCGGGAATACGTAGGAGCAAGATAAATCATCTTGTCGGGCCAAAACTAAATTTTCCTTTTTTTTGTGTCTCTTTTTATGTTAAAATAATTAATCAAAATAATTAAACTTTTCTCTTTCCAGGGGTGCTTTATGGACACGGTGCCATGTTTAATCCCTTAGATTTGAGATTGCCCTGTGGACTCATGTGCCATGTTCAACCTCATTTAGTTTTTATAAACCATAAAGTTAAAAATATAAAAAATTTAATAAAAGTCAAAAAAATTAAAATTTAAAATAATTCTTTCTTGTAAATAATTTTCGGGGTAAAATAAATATTTAAAAGGTTATTAAAATGTTTTTTTGCACAATTAACTTGAGGTACCGTTTTTTAAACGGGCGATGTGGGGTGCTAATACATTCCCTACTCGTAACCGACTCCCGGACTCATATCTCTCTTTTTTAAAAGACCAGTTTACCTTTAAATAATTGGGTTTTCTAAGATTTTCCCAATAAAAATCTTAGTGGCGACTCCTCTATCTTTTTATACATTTTTCGCGGCTCCCGGACGGGACGGTCGCGACAACTAGTTTGTATTAGGTTATGTATGTTTGTGTAGTTGCTCTTAGTCTTTGTATTTGGTTAAGTGTAATATGTAGCTCAGATTCTATTTTCTGTTAAGTCCCCTTTGAAGTCTGTTAGTTGTTAGTTTCTGTTTTAGCAATTAATTAGTTGCAATTTGTTAGTTTGTTAGCTTTGGAGCTTCTCCTTGTGAGACTCTTGACTCTTGGCTATATATGCTTGTAAGCTTTTAGCCATCCGTGTAATCAATACTTCATTTTCATAGAAATCAAAGTTTTATTCAGTTTCCAATAGAATCCTTCCGTTACATCCTCCTCTCACAGTCTTATACTAATTTTCTACAGTGTAAAATGAGAAAAGGAACTGTCACATCTTTACGGGAAGAAAATGGAACTATCAAAGGTGTTCACTACAAAACCAATAATATGTTATCTTGAGGCGTTCCCTTTGCAAACCCAAGGTAAGGATGCAAGATGTCTCTTTAGTCATTTTAAGAAAGCGGTTTGGAATTATTCAATATTTTTTATTTGTCTTTTCTTAACACCTAAATCTAATTATTTCTGCAGGTTGATATATGTACCATCTCATTTTGATGGCCTGGTTCTCGAGCACTGTAACTTCCATACCATATGCAAACCATGGGCACATTATCTTGGGCGATCCTTCTCCCAATTTGTTACATCCCATTAGTAGCACTGAGATTTGCTATTTGGTTGATGTGTCTGCCCAAAAATTACCTTCCTTGGGCAATGGTGACATGACCAAATCATCTAAAAACCGTGGTAGCTCGGGTTCAAATATCTTTTTTTTTGGCTTGCGTATGTTTTGAAACGAGTCAGACTGTGCGTTCCAACTTGATATCGGTGTTCAAAGTTTCTATTATAATTTTCCATTGTATATATTAAATTAGTTGCTATATATATATATGGCATCTAATTGATTTTTTGTCCGATATTTTTTCATAATTTCTGAGCCTGATGATTTATATTTCTATTGAATTTTACTATTTATTTTGCACATGAAAATCGATTGTGATTGCTCACTCATTTGAGCATCGTGTAGGTCTTCTTTCTCACAACATATAAATTTAATAATGTTTAAATGATAAATGAGTTTAATAATGCATCAAATAATTTATTTCTATAAAAACAAAATTTCAATCCTTAACAATTATGACAAGAGTTTATTTTTTTTGACACATTATAACAAGAGTTATTAGAGGATAAGTATGACAATAATATTTTCAAGAAATAATATTAGAGGACAATTATGACAATAATTAACTTTCACGTGAAAAGAGGAAAATAAATCAAAATATTTTCAAGAAATAATATTTTTTTATATGATAGATAAATATATTTTCTAAAAATGGTTAAATTTCACAGGAAAAAGACGAGAAATAAATCAAATAGATTCTCGAAAGAGAATAATAATAATATGATAGGTAAATCTATTTTCTAAAAATATTTAACTTGTACGGGAAAAGAGGAGAAATAAATCAAATAGATTTTAAAGAGATAAAAAAAGACAATATGATAAATGAATAGATTTTCTAAAAGTGGTTAACTTTCACGGAAAAATATGAGAAATAAATCAATATATTTTCAAGAAAGAAGATTTTTTCGTATGATTGATAAATATATTGTCCAAAAATTGTTACATAAATATATTTTCTAAAAATGGTTATCTTACACGTGAAAAGAGGATAAATTGATCAAATAAATTTTGAAAAGTGAATAAAAATAATATGATATATAAATATATTTTCTAAAAATGATTAAGTCGTTAGGATAAAAACGAGAAATAAATCAAATAAATTTTCAATAGATAATAATAATAATAATAATAATAATAATAATATTTCAAGAGGAGAACATATTTTCAAAAGATAAGAATTTTTTTATGTGATTACCAAGATATTGAGAACATCTTAGCATTAATATTTAAATAAATCACACTGAGAAGTGATTAATTAGCTTGAAATGTGTCTATAGTTTTGAATATATATATATTTATTTATTTATTGAATGTTCAGAAAAGGTAATGGAATAATAAGTGATTAGTGTTACTTTATAAATTTGCTCTAGGTGTGGTACTGAGGTGATAGGATAAATTAAGAGACATTTTTTTTTTTGATTAATTACATTCGTTTTTTTATTTTGTTTATATATATCAACTTTTTTTGTATCATCATTAATTTTTTTCTTCAAATAAACATCTCTTTTTTAAAAATAACATTAATATTATTCCTTTATTTTTTTTTTCCTCCACGTTCAAATCTTTTTTATATCTACCATTTTATTTGCATATATATTGACATTGCATGTGTGTCGCATAGATAACATGCTAGAGTGCATATTTATAAGGTGCGTCGCATAGATAACATGCTAGAGTGCATATTTATAAGGCAATACGTACTTACTATTTAAATTTAATAGTCACTATCTTTATTATAATAATTTCAATAATAATTATTAATTTAATATTTGTTTCATTTTGTGTTTGACGGTTAAAATAAAATATTTTTTAAAATATTTTGGTATATAATTTTCCAAAAATATTTAAAATAAAAAACATGAAATTATCAATTATATATTTTTTTGATGAAATCCTGAAAAATAACATATTTCCCGTGTAGGGCACGAATACATGTACTAGTTTACTACATGAATCCTCGTCATTTGTTTTTATAGTACAAGAATGACCTACTTTTTCTAATAATCATCAAGCACCTCATAAAATTAGATGCTTGATAAGAAAGGCACTCGATGGTTGGTTTTTAACAAGGATGGTGCTTAACAAGCAAAAGTGACATAAGCACCTCCCATTGGAGGTGGCCATAGGTTGTAACCTTTTGTATTGATTTTTTTTTTACTAAATTTCTCATTTTGACATAATTAAAATATTTTTATAAAATTCACATTTTACATATGCTGATATGCATAACATGCTAAAATTGGAGTCTCTGAAATAAATTCTAAACACATTAAAAGTCAATAAAATAAAATAAAAAAACTGCTACTATCTAGTATCTAGTTAGTTACAACTCAATAACATGGACTCCGCGGCAAAAAGAAAAAACTCTGAAAACATGCATGTTCCAAAACACTGTCATTATAACAGACACAACAAACAGGAAAAACGACCCAGCAATTAGGAATCCCATTACAACGTTGTCTACAAAATATAAATTTTGAAATGTGATGAAGCAGTAAAAATCAGCCTCCAGGAACTGACACATTAATGTCAGTTGGGTTATTCCTGGTATCTGTTACGACTGGCATTGCAGACCAATTATTATCTCTTCCACGGGAAGATGAGAGAATAGTTATTGGGTCAACAGTAGAGACAGGAACAGCTGCAGTTGGTGTTGATATTATGTCCACTTTCTGTTTTTTTTGCTTCTGCTCATGCTGGTTACCTGCCAGAAAACTGCCTACCACTACCTGATACATATCGATCAATTGGAAAGAATGATCAGAATCGCATAAATTAACTTGTCACCGAGTAGTAATTACTGGCTAATACATGTTACTAGACACTGGATCATCAACTTCATCCATCATCCTACATTACTATAAAGACATACGATTTTGGTGGAGCATATTAGGGTCCGTTTGTTTTGTTTCCAGTTTCTTGTTTTAAGAAATAATTGCTTTCCTATTATCAAATATTTGTAATATATGTCACTTTGGCAAAGCAATTATTTCTCAAAATAGAAAACTGGAAACAACACCTATTATGCTCTGACCCGGAAAAAGCTTGAAAGTAGATACATGTGAAAATTATATAAATACCTGCACAGGACTTGCAGCCACCAATAGACCAGCTACTCCACCACCTACAACACGACCATCTGGACTTGCTAAAGAAACACTCATGCCGCCTGATCTGCTCCGTGGTCCACTGCTTTCATTTGGCATGAATGAGCCAGATAAAGACAGAATTTCAAACCGTCCCTGTAGAAACAACAGCAAGAAAGATGGGATTTCCTCTTTTGAAGAACAGCAGTGGCTTTTGAAGGCTAAAGAAATGATAAAACATAATAAATAAGGACAGAAGGAAAGAAAACAACAAGATGAGCCAAATTTTTTTCCCCAGGTTTGATGGAACTGTTGTTGAGAGTCTACGTAAATTCCTAGACCTTCCATAGACTTGGCTCGTAAATTCACAAGTTTCCGAGTTTACCGAATATTATAAAACCTATAAATGACATATATACATAGTATAAAACAGTTCAATACAACAATAATTCAACATTCCAACTCCATAACAAAACAAAGTAGCAAGCCACAATAATAAAGTATTATTGTGATAGTACATTAGTATTAGATAAGATCATACTACATTAATGCTCAAATCATACATAAATTCATAAAAACATAAGTTCCTAAAGTGAAAACATTTCAAAAAACAAGGGCTAATTTGACCTAATTGTCACAATTTTTAGTAACACTTACTTTATTTTGTAGCTGAATAAAACAAAACAAAAATAATACGGAAAATGTAAAATTAACTATATAAATCCAATATATATTGCATCACAAAAGTAATCCAACTCAAGTATCCAACAATATTGACCGAAAATTTACATTTAAAGCCAAGTCAATGTTTTTCTTGCTAGCAAATTTGAGAGTTTATCGATTTTATCAGAGTTTATTTAACCTGGTACGAGTTTACCAAAAAGAGAGTTTACATGTGCATTAACTTGTATTTGCGGCCTAGAATCATAAACTTGTAAGAGTTTAAGAGTTAACTCGAGTTTAACAACCATGGTTGTTGGGTATAACATACATATTGACATGGCACATTTGTTAAGCCCTCCTCATTCATAACAAGGTAGGTGGATTGACTGGCTAAAATAAAATCATACTCCATTTAGGAATTTAGGGAGATCTGCCGGGGCTGCCAAAGCAGTTTCTAATATTAGTTTTCATTACAATTTCATCTAGAGTGTACACAATAATAAAGAAGGGGAAAAAGAAAAGAAAAACATAATAATACAAAAGGAGTAAAAGGAAACATCCTTAAGCAACCCCATGCATCCTTTTATTACTTACACCACATCAACAACAATAAAAGTTTGATAATAACTTAATAAGTAATAGCTTTACATTAGGAAAATATTCAAGCAAATTAATTAAAAGATTAGGGTGCATTGTGATGATAACAGGAACAAAGTATAGGTTGTCAAAATGCCTATTTGATAATTATGATGAAACCAGTGGCTAGCAATGAATTTTCGTCATTGAAAGATAACAAAAAGAAACAACAAATAAATTTCACATTTGTTCATTGAATTAGAGAAAAAGATACTACCAGTTTACATAAATGCTTCACCTCATATGTCAATGTGCCTCCAGAAGAATCAGGCTGACGAAGTGTGACACTTGATATTACTCCATTTGCAGAAAGAATGCATATAGCTTGAGGCCCTTGCTGAGAAAAAGATATTATCTTCATAGTAACATCCTAAGACAACCAAAAGATGAGTAGATGTCAACCATATATCTTTTTTCTCATTTCTTATAGTAAGGTTGGAAATTAATATAATTATTCCAGGAAATTTTAGTTAAAGTTGTGCTTCTACCCATGAATATTATATTATCATATATATGTTCCACCACAAAAAAAAAAATGGTAGTTATCTGACCATGAATATATAAATAAAATAAAATCTTTGCCATGCATAATAGAAGCTCAGCATAGTAATTTGATATAACTGACACTTACCTCTCCGGAATTCACAGTGATGATATGGGGTGTAAAATTAGCACCAACCGAGCATGCAACCCATTCACCTAAAAAAAGTTAAGTGATTTCAATAATTAATCAGAAGATGTTCCCTATCAAAAATGGAAATGATGATAGTCTCAGAATTTTTATTATAAGGCATCCCTCATTCAAAGCCACATACATAATGAGAACATTTAAACCTCAGTCACCATACAAAGAAGTTGAAGCAAATTTATGTCTTAAATTGATACAAGTACCACCAATAAACTTCTAATCAATAATATAATCATAAGTTATTATTCTTTACCATCCATCATAGGATTCTTTATATAGGTTTTGTTCTGGTATAAGACAGCAGACAACACATCAATTTTGGAGGGCACGCCTCTTATATCAGGTAGTCATATTGGAAAACACATTAAAAGATTTTTTTTTCAAGCTAAAAATGTTATATATATGCAAACAACTACTTTAAAATTCTGCATCAGATTTGTCAAATGAGTAGTACAACAAATTTTTACTTTTGCTAACTCCAAGCACAGTAGATTTTGGTCAGTCAATATTATTAATTTCTTTTGTTAATTCTGGTAATTTTTTCTGTTTGCGACAAAGGCTATCCAATTCAATGTAAGGCATGAATCAAGAGTTGCATACAGAATAGAAAATTGCTGGATCAGTTAACCAAAATAGAAGCTTATCAGAAGTAAACATGAAGGAAAAAAGGCAAGCACAAAATGAACAAGAAAATTAACAAAAAAGAAAGTATGGCAAAAAGGGAATCTAGATTAGAAAAAATAATGCGCTGTGAAAAAGATTTTTGCAGCAAGTATCCAGATATTGATCAAGTGTGTAAACCCATCTAATATCAAATTATAATACAAAAAAATACCATTATGAAGCTTAAAGTATTCCAATTTATAACACTGTTGTTATTATTGGATTGAAAATTATATTTCCTATTTGCAATGTTTATACTTTTCATTCCAAAAGCTAACCATATAAATCTCAGCACATATACGCTTGCAAATGATGATGAATGTCCTAGCAACTGTTTGTATTAGATTCTATTCACGACAAACAGACAAAATGCAGCTTTCCGACACATTTTTTCCTGAAACTCAAATTTGTTGCTCCTCTCCAAAGTGTATTGGAACACGAGAATTATGCCGTTTGTGGTGAAGTAAATCTAATAAACCCTGTTATCTAATAATTCATATCAACCCTGTTATTTAATAAACTGTATCAGAAGGAAGGACCACGTAACAGCATCCTCTAACTTGTAAGCTGAAAATAGAGTTTGGGGAGACCAAAAAGACAAGCTGATGTCAACTTGGACTTGTGACCATTTGACAAAAACACACATTTGTGCAATAACATTAAAAGTCCTTCTATGACTGCAGCCATCGAAGAAAGCAACAATGTGAATCCAGAAATGTTTTTTTGACAACCAGATCCGACAACAATACTCAGAGCTATCAATATTGAACACTTAAAAAAAAAAAATGCTGAACCGTATAAATCTACGGTATTGGACAACATATCTGTGTCCAAATAATACTGCTAATGTGAATACCATCCCATACCAGAGGTCCAGAACCAAATAACTACATAAACAAGGGGGGAAATATTTTCCAAAAAAAAATCAGCTTTTTTTTTTTCCTTTCTGACGGCATGTTGAAGACACAGGCTTTTAGTCCAAGTCTGTTCCACATTAGTTGCAGATTTTTGCAGACAGCACAAATTGATACCTATCCCATGATAAAGGTTTGAACTTTGAACTGCCAAATGACAGCAGTAACTAACAACTAATGAAAGAGATTCCACCGTTTCATAACCGAACCCACAAAGCTTAGTTACTTTTGAGGACTACCGCACATATCAATCAGAGAGGTCCCACATCCTCAAATGTCGTACCACTCGAAATTCCAACATAACACAAACAACACAGACACTATACCTAAACTTTGCAACCATGCTTCTTGAAAAAAAAAATTGATAGTCACTTGGAACTCAATTCAAAAACCCACATAACAAAGAAAGAGAATTTCTTTTCATTACCTAAATTCTCAACCTCAAATCTGGTTTTGCTGACGGAGCTAGCTGGCCGCACTTTCCCGCGCTTCTCCGCCGAGAAATCGATCACCGCCGGCGGTGGTGGAGCTGAAGTAGATATCGGCTTCGGAGACAGCACCCTGGGCGCCGACCCGTCCGGTCCATACTTTCTCGGACGACCCCTCTTCTTCTTCACCGGCTGCAGCGACGGAACACCGCCTGGAGCGGCCGGCACCATCGTCGTTGCGGCGGATCCACCTGCCGGAGAAAGGTTTTCAGTTCTGTGAGCTACATGGTACTCCGACGGAGCATCCGATCCCACCACCGTGATCCCGCTGCTATTAACTCCGTCTCTTGACTCCATAGTCAAACCCTTATAATTTAACTCATGTATGTTGGGGGGGAAATGAAAAAAGATGAAAAATTTGAACTCGAGAAATCAAATCAAGAGCTTGAGAATCTGAGCTTGATTGAAACAGGAAGATGAAGAAAAAAAAAATCTTTAACTTTGCATAATTTGCATAAATTTTGTAATTAAAATTAATTGACAGGGTTAGATGAAATAGAAAATAAAAATAATAATAATACTGTGATCTAAAATTTTGTAGCCAGAAAAAATGATATTCGGGTGCTGAGAAAATAGGGGGAAAAGATTTGGAGGAAAGAAACAGCGAATTTTGTGGTGGTATGTGATATTTTGAATTTTTTTTCAGTTTTTGTTTTCAAGTAATTGGGTTCCTCACTTTCAAAATACTGTCCAAAATCCAGATTGAGATTGAGATTTAATTAATGCGATCAGCGTCTGGATATTGATTAAAAAATTTAGGATATGGATTAACAAGATCATTAAATTAATTAAAGTAATAAACGGAAGGAAAATATGCGGAAAAAAAGGCCAGTCAAAAAAGAAAGGGAAGGAAATATATTTATTTTATTTTTATTTGTTTTAAAGGGAAGAATATATTTATTTTAATTAATGATACTTAATGAATGTATTTATTTGGTTTTGGTGAGAATCCGGTGGAGAAATAATACAAAGTAATATTAAAGTTTCGTGTGTGGGTGGGGGAGGGGTAATAAAGGGAAGGAAAAAGTGTAACAAAAAGGGGGAGGGGGGGAGGACAGGAATTTTTTTTTTTTTTTTGAAAGGGAAAATATATTTATTTTAATTAATGATACTTAATGAATGTATTTATTTGGTTTTGGTGAGAATCTGGTGGAGAAATAATATAAAATAATATTAAAGTTGTTGGGAGGGGCTTTCTTTTTCTTGTCTCAATTTTTTAAATAATATAAAATATATTTGAGCGAACGTGAATTTGGGGGAAAAGAAATAAAAATAAACAATGGCACACAGGTTAATGTTACCATATCATATGGATTGATTTATGTTAATGAATGAATAAAGTAAAATAGGTTGCCAAGGCATAAAAGGAAGGCATGGATAGGCAATTCCGCAAGGCAAGCCATGTGTATAATGACAATATGTACAACCGAATATTCAGAATAATAAATAATAAATATTAAACATAGCACCAAAAATATATATATTTAACAAACAGAAGGCCAAGAAAGGATATAAAATGGAAAGGAACATAGATAAGGGTATTCACGAGTCGGTTTGATTCGAATTTGTATGAAAAAATTTAAATCAATCAAAATCAATTGGTTCGGGAAGGAAAACATGTAACAAAAAAAAACGGGGGGAAGGAAAAGGAAATATTTTTTTTTTAAAGGGAAAATATATTTATTTTAATTAATGATACTTAATGAATGTATTTATTTGGTTTTGGTGAGAATCTGGTGGAGAAATAATATAAAATAATATTAAAGTTGTAGGGAGGGGCTTTCTTTTTCTTGTCTCAATTTTTTAAATAATATAAAATATATTTGAGCGAACGTGAATTTGGGGGAAAAGAAATAAAAATAAACAATGGGCACACATGTTAACGTTACCATATCATATGGATTGATTTATGCGAATGAATGAATAAAGTAAAATAGGTTGCCAAGGCATAAAAGGAAGGCATGGATAGGCAATTCCGCAAGGCAAGCCATATGTATAATGACAATATGTACAACCGAATATTCAGAATAATAAATAATAAATATTAAACATAGCACCAAAAATATATATATTTAACAAACATAAGGCCAAAAAAAGGATATAAAATGAAAAGGAACATAGATAAGGGTATTCACGAGTCGGTTTGATTTGAATTTGTATGAAAAAATTTAAACCAATCAAAACCAATTGATTCGGATTGTTTCGAATTTGAAGCTTTTTCCAAGAAAATTCAAACCGAACCAAATTGTTCGGTTCGGTTTAAACCCAAAAATATTAAAATATATAATCTAATTATTTAAATTAATAAATATTAAAATTCAAAAAAAAAAAAGCAAACCAATTGATTTTAATTTGATTTGGATTTTTATCTCATGCAAATCCGGAATATTTTATACATCAAATATTAATATATTCAAATTTAGTCATAAAAAATATTCAAATATAGAAAATATTTAAATATATATGAAATATTAAAATATGTTAATCGGTTTGGTTAAGATTTAAAATCTTTGAATTCATAATCAAACCGATAACATGTGGTTCGAATTCGAACACTAAAAAAATTGAATCAATTGAATAGGATCAGTTCGAAATTTTGGATTTATCGAATCGATCCGAATTAACGACATCAGTAACTCGACCCGCACTTTATCTTTTTCCGAGCTTTTTTTTTTTTTACAAGATCTTTTCCACGCTTAAACAAACCTTTAATGATAATTTACAAAGGAGATTCGTATATTCTCCCCCAACTGACAAGTTATAAAAGAAAGTTAAATTAAAATAAGAGAGAAAGGTGACGATGGACCAACCCACTAGTGTCCAGTAACATAAAATGTCAGCGAGGGATGTAAGACATGAATCAATAATCTTAAGAATCCAAAAATTCGAACCAAATCAATTTTAATTGATTTGGGTTTTTTTGTGTTCGAGTTCGAACCAATCAAACTTGATGGTGATCGGACTTGTTCTTGTTGGGAGAAACACACACTCTGCAATTGAGAGAATGAAAGGCAGAAGATAGAGAGAAGAAACAGAAACGCAGAGAGAGAGTGGTGAATGAGTGTTATTTGATCAATGTGTGTATATTTCATCTCAGTCTTCATTTACACATATGCACTTTTTTTTATAGTGCTTGTACATCACATTGTAACTACAAAAACTGAATTAGTTACAAACTAACTAACTAACTGTTACTAACACTCTAACTGACTAACAAACCATGCTTTAGATTAACCACAACACTCCCCTTTAATCCAAACATTCATATGATACAACTCCCAATTCACTTCTGAGTTTTACAAATCTATCAGGCCTAATTGCCTTAGTCAATATGTCAGTCAGCTGTGTTTCTGTTGAGCAGTATGCTACCTCGAGCTTTCCATTGTTCACTTGTTCCCTAAGGAAGTGAAATCTAGTCTCAATATGCTTACTTCTTCCATGAGAGACTGGATTTCTAGCTAAATTGATAGCTAACTTGTTATCAATTAACAGTTTGATAGGTTTCTCCACTTTAATCTTTAGTTCATTAAACAATGAATCTAACCAGATAGCTTGGCAAGCAGCATATGAGCCAGATATGTACTTAGCCTCACACGAAGACAAGGCCACCACAGACTGTTTCTTAGAGCACCAAGAGATTGGAGCACCAAGGAATTTGAATAAGTATCCTGTTGTACTCCTTCTATCTACCCTATCTCCACACCAATCTGAATCCGAATATCCTAACAAATCAACCATTTGATGAGCTGACTTGCCAGGAAATAGCACACCAAACCTCATAGTTCCATTCACATATCTCAGAATTCTCTTGGCAGCTAGCATATGAGACTTCTTTGGTTGGTTCATGAACCTGCTGATGTGACCAACTGAGAAGCACAAGTCGGGTCTGCTATTACAGAGATACCTCAAGGAGCCAACTAATTGCTTAAACACAGTTGCATCTACTCCTTCTTCTGTTTCAGTTGCTTCCAGCTTTAGATTTGCCTCTGCAGGTGTTGTTGCAGAGTTACAATCTGTCATTTTGAATCTCTCAAGTACCTCAGCAGCATATTTCTGTTGGTGAAGCACAATTCCTTTTGGAGTAGTGGAAAACTCCATTCCAAGGAAATAGGACAACTTTCCTAGGTCTGTCATCTCAAATTCAGCCATCATTAGTGCCTTGAAACACTCAATTTCTGTGGAGTCATTTCCAGTCACAAGGAGGTCATCAACATATAGACAAATGATTAGCAGGCTTGCCTTTTTCTTTACTTTCACATACACACCATACTCAACTGAGCATTTAGAAAACTCATGCTGAAGTAGGAATGTATCTATTCTTTTATTCCAGGCCCGAGGGGCTTGTTTAAGGCCATAGAGGGTCTTGTTCAGCTTGTAAACCATGTCTTCTTTCCCTTTAATCTCAAAACCTGGTGGCTGAGTTACATACATTGTTTCTTCAAGTGGTCCATTTAGGAATGCTGATTTCACATCCATATGGCATAGAGACCATCCATTGTTGCTTTCCAAGGCCACTACTAGCCTTATAGTTTCTACCCTTGCCACTAGTGCAAAGACTTCTGAGTAGTCAACTCCATGCTTCTGCAGAAAACCTCTAGCAACCAATCTTGCCTTGTTCTTAGCAATAGAGCCATCAGGATTCAATTTCAGTTTGAAAATCCATTTCACATCAATTGGCCTTTTATCTATTGGCTTGTCAACCAATTCCCACGTATGATTCCTCTCAATTGCATTAACTTCATCAATCATTGTTGCTTTCCAGTTCGGTTCAATCATGGCTTCCTCATAGCTCACTGTCTCTGCATCTGCCAGAAGAGCAAAGTGAACTAATTCACCTTCAGATGTTACTGCACTGTCAGGTAACATATCAAAATCATCAAATCTGCCTGGCCTTTGTCGTTGTCTCTGTGGCCTTGTTACATGAGATGCTTCAGTGATCAATTCCAGCTCATCCACTACAGATTCTTCCTCAATTAATACTGGAATCACAGGATTGAATCTACCTTTTTGCTCATTCCAATCCCATGACTCAGTTTCATCAACATACACATCTCTACTAACTTCAATTTTCTGTTTCAGTGGATCATACAGCCTATATGCACCAGTAATGTGATATCCTACTAAGATCATTGGCTTACTTTTATCTTGCAACTTTTTCCTTCTAGCATCAGGCACATGCTTGAAACATAAAGAGCCAAATATTTTTAAGTGACTTACCATAGGTTTCCTGCCAGACCAGTATTCTTCAGGAACCTTCTGCTTGAGTCTCTTAGTAGGACACATGTTCAACAAATAGGCTGCTGTGGTGACTGCTTCACCCCAAAAAGAATGTGGTAGCTTCTTCTGTTTCATCATGCTTCTGGCCATGTTCAACACAATTCTGTTCCTCCTCTCAGCCAAGCCATTATGCTGAGGAGTATAGGGGGCTGTCACCTCATGTTGGATACCACACTGTTCAAGGAAGTCCTCAAACTCTTTTGATGTGTACTCACCTCCACCATCTGTCCTTAGCACCTTGATCACCTTGCCACTTTGCCTTTCAATGAGAGCTTTGAATTTCTGGAAGACCTTAAACACCTCACTTTTGTTCTTTATCAAGTAGAGCCATTACATTCTGCTGAATTCATCAACAAAGGTCACAAAATACTTATTTCCACCTAATGAGGGGACCTCAAGAGGACCACAAACATCTGAGTGAATCACATTCAACACATCAGTTGCTCTCAAAGGTAGATATGTAGCAAAAGTATTTCTGGACTGTTTTCCAGCAAAGCAAACCTCACATACTTTTTCAGGTATAACTATTTTTGGAAGTCCTGTCACCATCTCATCTGCAACTAATTGTTTTAGACTTCTAAAGTTTAAGTGACCAAACCTCAAGTGCCAAAGCCAGCTTTCTTGGTTTGTCATAGTTGCCTGAAAACACTGCATCTCAACTGTGTTGATGTTGGCTTGGAAGGTTCTCGCTTTTGGAGAGGGGGAGACATTAGTACCAATCTCCGATTTGGATCATATAATTCCAATGAATCATGCTGCATTGTGACTCGAGAATCCTTTCTCAACTAGCTGCCCAACACTCATCAAGGTTGCATTTCATCCTGTGCACAAACAACACACTTTCAATGAGTGTTGTCTTGCCATCTTTTGTTGTAATCACAATGTTACCAACACCTTCTACTGCAAGTGTTCTACTATCTCGCAAGCCTTGATCTTTGCCTTTTTGCTTTGGAATCAAAGTCCGTCAACCACTCCTCGTGGCCCAGTCATGTGGTTCGAGCACCCTGTATCAAGGTACCGAGCTTCACTGTGAGGATTCACATCATTGGTTGCCACCAACAGAACCTGATCTTCCTCTGAATCCTCATCCCGAGCCACATTGGCATCTTCTTCACTATCTTTGAACTGCTTCCATTTTCCTTTGCCACGCCAACATTCTGATGCAAAGTGTCCCCACTTCTCACAATTGAAACATTGGACTTTCCTTCTATCTTAGACTTTCTTGCCACCTCTACCTCTGCTAGAACCTCCTCTCCCATTCCTGTTAGGAAAATAAGCTTTATCACCATTCTTGGAATGATCTTGGCTTGAAGACCATCCTTCTTTACTTGGTCTGCCACCATTTCTTTTGCCTTTCTTCCATTTCCCTCTATTTGCTCCCCATTTCTTGGAGACTTGAGCATGCAGTGCGTGCTCTCTTCTTTGCCTCACCAAAGACTTCTTTCATTCAATTTCAGCTCATGAGCCTCCAAGGAGTTCTGCAGTTCCTCGAGTTCCATGTCCCCCACATCTTTGGCTTCTTCAATTGCAACCACTATATGGTCAAATTTCACAAAGAGTGACCTTAACACCTTTTCAACCATCTGTTGATCTGTGATAGTCTCCCCACAGGTTCTCATCGAATTCACTATGACCAAGAGCCTGTCAAAATAATCTGAAACAGATTCTTGTTCAGTCATTAGCAGCTGCTCAAACTGTCTTCTCAGGGACTGCAACTTGACCTTCTTGGTCTTCTTAGCACCCGCATAGAGCTTCTGAAGTGTGTCCCAAGCTTCCTTGGTTGTCTTTGCATTGGAAATTTTCTGGAAGCTTGCAAGATCCATGCATTGATGGAATAGACATTGTGCTTTATAATCCTTCTTCTTAGCTGCATCATCATCCCTCTCCGAGACTCCTCTTTTGACTATCTCCAAGAGTTCTTGGTAGCCAAGAATGGCTTCCATCCTTACAAACCAATAATCCCAATTCTTGCCATCAAGAATTGGCAAGTTTGACATGAAACTAGTGCTTCCATTCGCTGCCATGATCACAGCAATAATGGCAACACTCACATGCCCCTTATCTTTCTGCTTTAGATACCAATTTGTTGGGAGAAACACACACACTCTGCAATTGAGAGAATGAAAGGCAAAAGATAGAAAGCAGAAACAGAAACGTAGAGAGAGAGAGAGAAAGTGGTGAATGAGTGTTATTTGATCAATGTGTGTATATTTCATCTCAGTCTTCATTTACACATGCACCTTTTTTTACAGTGCTTGTACATCACATTGTAACTACAAAAACTGAATTAATTACAAACAAACTAACTAACTGTTACTAACACTCTAACTGACTAACAAACTATGCTTTGGATTAACCACAACAGTTCTCGGGTTTAATTTTGAAACCGAACCATTTATTATAACTTAATATTTATTTTATTTTATTTTATATATATATTTTAATATTTTATTTATTAAATATTTATATATGTTGAAATTTAATAATTTCTGAATCCGAACCAACCCGTTCTCGAACGTTTTGGTTTGGTTCGAATTTTATAGATTTTTTTTTAAAATCGAATTGAACTAAATCGAATCATTTTTTATTATTTCTGATTTTTTCCCACACAAAAATGAATCAAACTGACTCATTATACCCCTACAATTTACTGTGGTTCTTCTCTTCTTCCAATTCCAATCTCGACTTATCACACGTCCTCATTCTACTTTCAAATGTCTTTAAACTTGCCTAATTGTTACCCCTCAATCTCTTTTTTTATCCTCTTCTCTTTTCTTAATACTCTAACAGTTAATGTTAATATTTTTCCTTTGATTAGAGGATTTTTATATGCATTTTTATGGAATTGGCTTTTAAAAAATATTACTGTTAAAAGGCTTTTTCAATAATTACCCTCCCAAAAGATTTAAGACAGTTGTCATTGTAACTAAGTAGCGAATTCTCAAATTCTCATTAATTATGTACAAATTGTCGATATAGATATCTTAATGGAACTCACAAATGTTCATTTCAATTTCACGTTTCACTTATAGAGATTCATTTGAAAATTTTTACATGTGTTCGAATCCAATTGAAAATTTAATATATGTTCAAAAATCAAATTAAAAACTTTTTTAGTTCAGAGACCTACTCGAAAATTCTCAAATAATTCAGGGACCAAATCAATAATTAAGCTTATTTGGTTCAATTATAAGGGTCTTGCTAACCGGAGCTCAAAGACCATTGGTTAAGGAATCCAAAATTAACAAAATTATATATTGAAAAGTGTACCTTTTATATTTTCTAAGTATTAAACACATCACTTTCCAACACAATATTTCTATTTTTGGTCCCTTGACCATATCGGTTAGCATTTGGCGCTTGCCTAATTATAAATATGAAAGCCTAAAATAAATTGGGAAAATACTAACAATACCTAATATGTGCCCCTAAAGCATAAAAGGAAACGTTGCATTGAAAGATGGTATATTTAATGTCTTGAAATGTGTAACACTTAGTATCACAATAAAATATTTTCTTTTATTGATTCCTTAATCAGTGCCTTACTGATTAGCAAGACCCAATAACTAATTAGGGTCATGCTAACGAGTGCCATTAAGGAATCAAGAAAAGCAAATTTTCACTGGAAAACTAGGTTTTTTAATTTTTCAAATATTAAATATATCAATTCCCCATAAAAGCTTTCTTTTTTTGGTTCCTTAACGAGTGTCCTTAGCATTCTCCAACTTATTAATATATGAGCATTATCTTTTCATTCATACTTATCAATTATGGCTTACACTGATTTTTAAAAGGTCATGCTAACCAGTGTCTTTACCTAGTGTCCTAAGGTCATTGGTTAAGGAAACCAAAATAAGTAAAAGTTCTTTGAAAAACTAAGTTTGACACATGTGAAATGCATCAAGTTTCAATACAAAATTTCTTTTTTTAGGCCCTTAACCACTGCCCTTAGGGCACTTGTTAGCATTCTCCATTTTCAAATTATATTTTATAGTTAATGGAGAATGCTAACAAGTGTCTTTAGGGCATTGTTTAAGGATTCAAAAGGAAAAATTGTATGGGGAATAATGTATTTAGCATTTTGAAAAGTATGACACTTGATTTTTTAATACTAATTTTTTTTTTGTGGATTTCTTAACCAATATTCTTACGACAATCCTTAACCATACCGATAGTTAATAATCTATATGTCCAAAGGGAAGACTAATTCCAAGTTCATCATGTGCTTAAATGACCATTGGTTGTTAGTGGCTGCACATGTGGGAGAATCAAACCGAGGGCCCTCTACTCGGTCCTCATCATCAGTGCTCTTATCCTTCCCAATAAAATGTTATTTTAAGCACACAGTGGAATCATGCCTGATTGAAAGTGGAGGCATGGACAAAAACATATAGACGTATGTGACCATCCTACTGCAATTGAAGCAAACAAAACATGTCTTTGCCTATGCCAACGCAAACAAAAACATGTTGATAAAGAGTTTTGGGTATATCTTCTTGTAAACATGTTCCCTTTACATTTACATCTTTTATTTTAAAAAAATGATTTCTTTAATTGATTTTCTAAAAACTATAATCTATAATATATACAAAGAAGAATATATGCAGGAACTTGTTTTCCACGTGTCATTCTCCCAGGCTGTCCATATCAAGATTTTCCTCACGTGTCACTCATACCACGTTTCAAGGGATGGCTGGATATGTAGCAATCTGTCGACAAAAGGAAAGATTTGAATGCATTAAAAGACATAAATTTTCAAATTCATATTATGTCATGGAGGAATATTATTGGAATGTGTGTCAATGGAAGGTCTATTATTGATTTGATTGATATTTATTTGATTTGATTGATTAATATTTTTTAAATTTGATTTGATTGTTATTTATTGACCTTTTGTTTTCCTAGCCCTTATTCTCTTTCTCCCACAACTCCTCAACTCTTCTTTCCCTGGTATGATTTCTATGACTCGTCTCTCTTAACCTTTTTTATATTCTTTCATTATATTTGGTTTTCACATTTTATATACATTTTTCTCCTTTTGTTCTTCTCATATGTTACAGGTATTCCTTGAGACTTTTAATTGAAGGCAAGTTTTTCTCTCTCTATATTTCCATATGTATTTTAAATTTTAACATATGCATGTATTGATAGTTTTTTTCACTTTGTTGTCACCTTCATATTGCTATTGTTCTTAAATTAATCAATACGGGCCTATTCAAGTGTTTTTTTATTTTAAGACTTATCAATTTCCAGTTATCATTCTTCTTCTTTTTTTTTTTAATTCTTCTTTAATCAATATTTTATATGCAGTGTTTTCATTGGTCTTTTTTTATGACATGTATTAGTGACTAGCTACTCTAGATTGAAGTCCACACTTGCAAATTCTCATTCATGAAATGATTATTTCAATTAGTTTTTTGACAAAAGATATTGTTTCAAATGTTGACATTAACTTCCTTGATATTGCCTTTTAATATGACTTCTATGACTCCTCTCCCTTATCTTTTTTTATATTCTTTTATTCTTTTTTATGTTCTCACATTTTATTTGCACTTTTTTCTTCATTCTTCTCATCTATTGCAACTTTTAATTACTTGAGACTTTCAATTGAAGGCAAATATTTTTTTTTTTTTTTTATGATATGATTCATATTTTCTATATTTCAAAATTTCAATCCCTATATTTTAAATCTTAATATATGCATGTAGTGATAATTTTTGTTCACTTTGTTGTCAACTTCATTTTATTTTTATTCTTTCGTTAATCAATATTGGCTTCTCACGTTTTTTTTTTTTATTAATCATTTTTTGTTATTATTTTTTTAATGTGGATATTTCTATATTTTGATAATCTATCTTCGCTTCCTTTTTTTTTTTTTTTTTGTGCAAGTACATCATTGTTGTCTCTCAAAATAGCCTTAAAGAGACCATCAAGGAGAAGAAAAGGTTCTTAAAAAAGAATCGTTTTGCTTCTTCACATTTTGGTTGAATGAGGAAGTCAAATTTTATATAATATCTATGCTCCAGTTATGAAATATCTTTGGCACCATATGATTGTATGCACCTTAGCATTTTGTTTTGCAATATGTGATATGCTTCCTCTTTATTTTTTTATCCACATAACCTTTTTGTTTGATTTTTTTGAATAAATATTTGTTTGTTTAGTGACTTTCTAACTGTTAATCGAAATCCTTAATTAAATAAATATTCACATCTTGATGTATTTTAGTTCTTCTATTACTTTTAATACCCAAAGTTGGATATATATATATATTTACTAACACTCTAACTGACTAACAAACTATGCTTTGGATTAACCACAACAGTTCTCGGGTTTAATTTTGAAACCGAACCATTTATTATAACTTAATATTTATTTTATTTTATTTTATATATATATTTTAATATTTTATTTATTAAATATTTATATATGTTGAAATTTAATAATTTCTGAATCCGAACCAACCCGTTCTCGAACGTTTTGGTTTGGTTCGAATTTTATAGATTTTTTTTTAAAATCGAATTGAACTAAATCGAATCATTTTTTATTATTTCTGATTTTTTCCCACACAAAAATGAATCAAACTGACTCATTATACCCCTACAATTTACTGTGGTTCTTCTCTTCTTCCAATTCCAATCTCGACTTATCACACGTCCTCATTCTACTTTCAAATGTCTTTAAACTTGCCTAATTGTTACCCCTCAATCTCTTTTTTTATCCTCTTCTCTTTTCTTAATACTCTAACAGTTAATGTTAATATTTTTCCTTTGATTAGAGGATTTTTATATGCATTTTTATGGAATTGGCTTTTAAAAATATTACTGTTAAAAGGCTTTTTCAATAATTACCCTCCCAAAAGATTTAAGACAGTTGTCATTGTAACTAAGTAGCGAATTCTCAAATTCTCATTAATTATGTACAAATTGTCGATATAGATATCTTAATGGAACTCACAAATGTTCATTTCAATTTCACGGTTCACTTATAGAGATTCATTTGAAAATTTTTACATGTGTTCAGAATCCAATTGAAAATTTAATATATGTTCAAAAATCAAATTAAAAACTTTTTTAGTTCAGAGACCTACTCGAAAATTCTCAAATAATTCAGGGACCAAATCAATAATTAAGCTTATTTGGTTCAATTATAAGGGTCTTGCTAACCGGAGCTCAAAGACCATTGGTTAAGGAATCCAAAATTAACAAAATTATATATTGAAAAGTGTACCTTTTATATTTTCTAAGTATTAAACACATCACTTTCCAACACAATATTTCTATTTTTGGTCCCTTGACCATATCGGTTAGCATTTGGCGCTTGCCTAATTATAAATATGAAAGCCTAAAATAAATTGGGAAAATACTAACAATACCTAATATGTGCCCCTAAAGCATAAAAGGAAACGTTGCATTGAAAGATGGTATATTTAATGTCTTGAAATGTGTAACACTTAGTATCACAATAAAATATTTTCTTTTATTGATTCCTTAATCGTGCCTTTATCTGATTAGCAAGACCCAATAACTAATTAGGGTCATGCTAACGAAGTGCCATTAAGGAATCAAGAAAAGCAAATTTTCACCGAAAACTAGGTTTTTAATTTTTCAAATATTAAATATATCAATTCCCCATAAAAGCTTTTCTTTTTTGGTTCCTTAACGAGTGTCCTTAGCATTCTCCAACTTATTAATATATGAGCATTATCTTTTCATTCATACTTATCAATTATGGCTTACACTGATTTTTAAAAGGTCATGCTAACTAAATTGTCTTTACCTAGTGTCATTCTAAGGTCATTGGTTAAGAAACAAAAATAAGTAAAAGTTCTTTGAAAAACTAAGTTTGACACATGTGAAATGCATCAAGTTTCAATACAAAATTTCTTTTTTAGGCCCTTAACCACTGCCCTTAGGGCACTTGTTAAGATTCTCCATTTTCAAATTATATTTTATAGTTAATGGAGAATGCTAACAAGTGTCTTTAGGGCATTGTTTAAGGATTCAAAAGGAAAAATTGTATGGGGAATAATGTATTTAGCATTTTGAAAAGTATGACACTTGATTTTTTAATACTAATTTTTTTTTTTGTGGATTTCTTAACCAATATTCTTACGACAATCCTTAACCATACCGATAGTTAATAATCTATATGTCCAAAGGGAAGACTAATTCCAAGTTCATCATGTGCTTAAATGACCATTGGTTGTTAGTGGCTGCACATGTGGGAGAATCAAACCGAGGGCCCTCTACTCGGTCCTCATCATCAGTGCTCTTATCCTTCCCAATAAAATGTTATTTTAAGCACACAGTGGAATCATGCCTGATTGAAAGTGGAGGCATGGACAAAAACATATAGACGTATGTGACCATCCTACTGCAATTGAAGCAAACAAAACATGTCTTTGCCTATGCCAACGCAAACAAAAACATGTTGATAAAGAGTTTTGGGTATATCTTCTTGTAAACATGTTCCCTTTACATTTACATCTTTTATTTTAAAAAAATGATTTCTTTAATTGATTTTCTAAAAAACTATAATCTATAATATATACAAAGAAGAATATATGCAGGAACTTGTTTTCCACGTGTCATTCTCCCAGGCTGTCCATATCAGCATTTTCCTACGTGTCACTCATACCACGTTTCAAGGGATGGCTGGATATGTAGCAATCTGTCGACAAAAGGAAAGATTTGAATGCATTAAAAGACATAAATTTTCAAATTCATATTATGTCATGGAGGAATATTATTGGAATGTGTGTCAATGGAAGGTCTATTATTGATTTGATTGATATTTATTTGATTTGATTGATTAATATTTTTTAAATTTGATTTGATTGTTATTTATTGACCTTTTGTTTTCCTAGCCCTTATTCTCTTTCTCCCACAACTCCTCAACTCTTCTTTCCCTGGTATGATTTCTATGACTCGTCTCTCTTAACCTTTTTTATATTCTTTCATTATATTTGGTTTTCACATTTTATATACATTTTTCTCCTTTTGTTCTTCTCATATGTTACAGGTATTCCTTGAGACTTTTAATTGAAGGCAAGTTTTTCTCTCTCTATATTTCCATATGTATTTTAAATTTTAACATATGCATGTATTGATAGTTTTTTTCACTTTGTTGTCACCTTCATATTGCTATTGTTCTTAAATTAATCAATACGGGCCTATTCAAGTGTTTTTTTATTTTAAGACTTATCAATTTCCAGTTATCATTCTTCTTCTTTTTTTTTTTAATTCTTCTTTAATCAATATTTTATATGCAGTGTTTTCATTGGTCTTTTTTTATGACATGTATTAGTGACTAGCTACTCTAGATTGAAGTCCACACTTGCAAATTCTCATTCATGAAATGAGTATTTCAATTAGTTTTTTGACAAAAGATATTGTTTCAAATGTTGACATTAACTTCCTTGATATTGCCTTTTAATATGACTTCTATGACTCCTCTCCCTTATCTTTTTTTATATTCTTTTATTCTTTTTTATGTTCTCACATTTTATTTGCACTTTTTTTCTTCATTCTTCTCATCTATTGCAACTTTTAATTACTTGAGACTTTCAATTGAAGGCAAATATTTTTTTTTTTTTTTTTATGATATGATTCATATTTTCTATATTTCAAAATTTCAATCCCTATATTTTAAATCTTAATATATGCATGTAGTGATAATTTTTGTTCACTTTGTTGTCAACTTCATTTTATTTTTATTCTTTCGTTAATCAATATTGGCTTCTCACGTGTTTTTTTTTATTAATCATTTTTAGTTATTATTTTTTTAATGTGGATATTTCTATATTTTGATAATCTATCTTCGCTTCCTTTTTTTTTTTTTTTTTGTGCAAGTACATCATTGTTGTCTCTCAAAATAGCCTTAAAGAGACCATCAAGGAGAAGAAAAGGTTCTTAAAAAAGAATCGTTTTGCTTCTTCACATTTTGGTTGAATGAGGAAGTCAAATTTTATATAATATCTATGCTCCAGTTATGAAATATCTTTGGCACCATATGATTGTATGCACCTTAGCATTTTGTTTTGCAATATGTGATATGCTTCCTCTTTATTTTTTTATCCACATAACCTTTTTGTTTGATTTTTTTGAATAAATATTTGTTTGTTTAGTGACTTTCTAACTGTTAATCGAAATCCTTAATTAAATAAATATTCACATCTTGATGTATTTTAGTTCTTCTATTACTTTTAATACCCAAAGTTGGATATATATATATATATATATATATATATATATATATATATATATATATATATATACTTCATCATTTTTAGAATACTCAAAAAACACCATTGAATTCGAAATCCAATAAATGAATTATACTCAAAATAAATATTATATTTTCTAAAAATTGAATAATTATTAATTAATCTAGGATTTCGATTTTATAATTGTCTGATAATGTTTTCAACACATTATACGTAATAGTTTGAATTCGAAAAAGTTTTCATCTTCAATGATATTTATTGAATGTTTATTCTGCAAAATAATTTCTTTGAATGCCAAATAATTTCTTTCACTATTTTAATAATGAAAATTGAATACGGCCCATATTATTTATGTTTATTAATGAATTCTTTGTGATTTTACTCCCAATTAAAATTGGAAATTATAAGTAAATAATGAGTTCAATTCAAATTTGAAAAAAGACTACACAATAAATTGATCTTAAAATACTGCTTCCAACCATGGATTCTAATAAATCGGAAATCAATAATAAATAGAAGAATTATACTTAATAAATGGGAAGTCTTCTATACTTAATTTTAAATCACGATTCATTGGAGAAATATTTAAATATTAAAAAATATCATTGAATACGAAATCAAATAGATGGATTATACTTAATCGAAATATTATATTTTTAAAAGTTTGAATAATTATTAATTAATTTAAAATTTAAAATTTCTATTTTATTGTTGTTTGATAATATTTTCAAGACATTATACCTAATAGTTTGATTTCGTATAAAATTCATCTTCAATGTCATTTATTGAGTGTTTATTCTACAAACACTAGTGCAAAATATGTTTTTAACATCGTAGATTCCACATCGGTTTCTCAAAAACCGATGTGTAAAACAAGGCGGTGATATTTTTGAAATTAAAAGCAAATGATTCTACATCGGTTTCAAAAATAACCGATGTGTGAATATTTTCCACATCGGTTATATTTTAACCGATGTCTAAAATTAAAACAAAAAATTTAAAATTTTTATCTTTCCACATCGGTTCTTTTAGAACCGATGTCTAATATATAGATTAACCACATCGGTTGTATTATAACCGATGTATAAAAATAAAAAAAATTAAAATTTAACATTTTTATCTTTCCACATCGGTTCCTATTGAACCGATATCTAATATAAATTAACCACATCGGTTTAAATAGAATCGATGTAATAAATTTAAAAAAAAATGAAATTTTAAATTAAATCGTAAGTTTCTACATCGGTTAATATGGAACCGATGTGAAATATGACTAACCACATCGGTTTTTGGACAACCGTTGTGTAATATTTGACAAAACCCTACTTTTTGTTTCTATTTTCATTCCCTCCATCTGTTCCGCGCCCTCTTCCATTCCTTTGTTTTTCATTCCCTCCCTCATTTTGTGCTCGTCACTTCTTCCCTATCTCTCTCACTGCTCTGCGCTCGCCGTCCCTACTACTTCGTTGCCGCCTCCCATCTCTGACTCTCCCTGTTGCTCGCCGGTCTCCGCTACTTATGCTTCTGCTTATGCTTCTCCCTCCATTCTTGCTCGCTCGACCGCGTCCTCCGCTGTCACCTCAGCCTCGAAGCCCCTCCGCTTGCTCCGCAGCTTCGTGTCGTGACCCTATAGCCTTCGCTTGCTCCGTCGCTTCCCGTAGGCTCGAAGTCCACTGTCCGACGCTTACTCCACTTGCTCCGCCGTTCGCTCTGCTTGCTCCGCCGCTTAGTCATCTCAGGTAATGCACCTCTTATACCATGTTTCTAAGGAATCTGAGCATTGGGAAAGTACAATGGAAGCTTCATCAACCCATTTCAATTTTTTGACTAAATTTTCTCATTTCAGGGTTGTACAAAGGGCTTGCTGTGGTACTGGTTAGTGGCCACATTTGTGGTTCAAGCTTTCCCTTCAAATGTTACCTATCTTGCCCTCATTCCTTGCAAGGTACAATATTTACATTGAACCGTAACTTTGGTCGGTAATGGTTTTTCCATTTTTTGGTTTTGGATAAAAGTAAATGAATTGGAAGTTGTTGATTTTTTGTTGATTGGAATTGAAGAATCATGAATGCCGAGTTATTTTTTTTATCCAATGCTATGTGGGATTTGTTGTAAGTTTGGTGTGTGCTTAAAAATGTGTTCAAAACTACAGTGATGAGTTTTCTTCATGTTATGTAAAACTTTTTCATGAATATTTTTGCCCTATTTTGAGGGTGTGGTAATTATTACCTATTGCTTTGCGGTTTTTTATTATCAGGGGTGTTATTAGTCTCTTTGTTTGAATCTGACTTTGATTATTTGAGTCTAACAGGTGGTTGAATTTTCGATGTTCAAATTATGGAACTCTTTACTTATCCTACAATTCTTCAAAGATGACTATTAATTGTCAATGCCTTTAGATAGTTATTTTGTAATTTTTTTCAGTTTGTGACTTAAAAAAGCAGCTGGTATATTAACTATTGCTTATTTTGATTTTTGTTTGCTTTGATTTAGGGATTGGAGTGTTTTATTAATTTTCTTAATGTTAATTAATTAGAAAAGTCTTAGTTTCCCGTTTGAGATGCAATACTAATGAGCACACGTGTACGTGCTTAATGTACCGCTCATTGTATTGGATCTTGAATTGTCCAAAGTTGGACAGTTTGGGAAAAAACTTTTTCTTCATTCAGTTAAAATAGTTATTCATTGATTCTAATGTTATATACTTGATGAAAGTTCGGATTGATATATTTCCTTTCGTTCTCTGGGTGCATACTTTATCGTGGTGGATGTCATCACGTTCAAGTCGTGTACGTCGGAGACCGAATGGAAATGCTGCCGAAATTTTGTTGAGTATGAGCATGAGAGTTAAGGACTAACTATTAACCGAATGTTGAAAAAGTTTCTTCTCGAATGGGATAGGGCCATACCCTGTCATAAGAAGTGGTTGATGAATATGTTGGACTAAGTATGAAGTTATTGGTTTAGTCATGGATCGCGGTTGGATGAATGCTAGACGGACAAGTGATGAGTATGAGAATGGGGTGGAAGATTTTCTACAGTTCGCAAAAACAAATGCTCCTGATAGTGGTAACGGAAGGTTTTATTGTCCTTGTGTTAACTGTTTGAATGAGAGACGACTAGAAGCCGAGGAGATACGTGATCATCTTATTTGTGAGGGGATTTCCAAGAGTTATACAACATGGATATGTCATGATGAATCGTTAGACAGGTCGAGGGTGTCGGATAGAGAGGAAGTTGATGACGTGGAAATGGACGATGGACTAGAGGACATGATCCGTGATGTTGGGCAAGAGTCTTTTCAGCGAGCACATGTATATGATACTTTGTGCAGTGATGCGGAAGTGACTTTGTATCCGGGGTGCACTAATTTCACACGGTTGTCAGCGGTGTTAAGATTTTTCAATGTGAAAGTGAGAAATGGGTGGAGCGATAAAAGCTTTACCGAATTGCTTGAGTTGTTGAAAGACATGCTTCCAGAAGGTAACACAATGCCATCTCGAAACTATGAGGCGAAGAAGATATTGTGTCCGATGGGTATGGAGTATAAGAAAATACACTCCTGCCCCAATGATTGCATATTGTACAGGAAAGAGTTTGAAGAGATGCACGAGTGCCCCAGGTGTGGGGTATCACGCTACAAAGTGAAGGATGGTGATTCTAGCTGTGATGTGGTCACCAAAGGTTCTCCTGCGAAGATGTTATGGTATCTTCCCGTGATTCCGCGGTTCAAGTGATTGTTTGCTAATGTAAATGACGCAAACAACATTAGATGGCATGCAGATGCGAGGAAGTGTGATGGACAGCTTCGCCATCCGGCCTATTCTTTGCAATGGAAGAGAATTGATAGTTTGTTTCCGGATTTTGGCAATGAGCCCAGAAACCTCAGGCTTGGACTTGCTACCGATGGAATGAATCCATGTGGAAACTTAAGTAGTATTCATAGTTCATGGCCTGTTCTCCTGGTAATTTACAACCTGTCTCCTTGGTTGTGCATGAAGCGCAAATACATTATTTTAAGTATGATGATTTCGGGTCATAAACAGTCAGGAAATGATATTGATGTTTATCTGAGTCCCTTGATTGAAGACTTGAGAATGTTGTGGGATGAAGGCGTTGATGTGATTGATGGGTATTGCCGTGAGACATTCAGATTGCGTGCCATGTTATTTTGCACCATCAATGACTTTCCAAAGATACGGGGAACCTGTGTGGGTATAGTGTTAAGGGGCATAAAGCATGTCCAATATGTGAAGAAGGCACATGTTACCATCAACTGCAACATGGAAGGAAGACAGTTTACCTTGGGCATCAGAGATTTTTCCGACGTAATCATCCTTATCATAGATTGAGAAAAGCTTTCAATGGACTTCCGGAGAATAAAATTGCTCCAGTGGCTTTGACTAGAGAGCAAGTTTATGAAAGAGTGAACAACACTAATGTTATCTATGGGAAGACCCAGAAGAAGGCTACAGTGAAGACAATATGGAAGAAGAGGTCGATCTTCTTTGATCTTCCATACTGGGGCAAGCTTGATGTAAGACATTGTATTGATGTGATGCATGTGGAGAAAAATGTGTGTGACAGTTTAATCGGAATGCTTCTCAACATTCAAGGCAAGACAAAGGATGGTGTGAATGCTCGTCTGGATCTAGTTGCGATGGGTATACGATAGAAGTTAGCTCCACATAAAGTGGGGATAAGAAGACCTATTTGCCCCCAACATGTCATACTTTATCAAAAAAAGAGAAAAGAAGTTTCTGTGAATGTCTACGGGGAGTCAAAGTGCCACAGGGTTACTCTTCAAATATCAAAAGACTTGTCTCAACGAAAGATCTCAAATTAGTTGGCTTAAAGTCTCATGATTGTCATGTCTTGATGCAACAACTACTACCGGTGGCCATTCGTGACATCTTGCCTAAAAAAGTCAGACATGCCATTACTGGGTTATGCTTATTCTTCAATGCTATATGTAGCAAGGTCATTGACACTAAAAAGTTGGATGACTTGGAAAAAGAGGCAGCCATTATCTTGTGCCAATTTGAGATGTATTTTACACCTTCATTTTTGGACATCATGGTTCATTTGATTGTTCATCTAGTGAGGGAGATTAGATTGTGCGGCCCCGTTTATTTAAGGTGGATGTACCCGGTTGAGCGATACATGAAGATCTTGAAAGGATATATGAAGAATCCACACCGTCCCGAAGAATCTATTATTGAAAGGTATGTTGCAGAAAAAGCTGTTGAGTTTTGTATAGACTACAGGTCAGAAGCGGAACCTGTAGGGCTTCCGAAGTCTCGTCACAAAGGAAGATATGATGGTAAGGGTATACGAGGTATCACTGTTAAGAGCATGGATCGGGAGGAAGTGCTTCAAGCACATTTTTATATATTGAATAACACCGATGAGGTTGAACCATACTTATATGAGCACAAAAGCATCATCAATGAAACTTACCCTAGAATGAATGAAAATGGTGTTTGAACAAGCATAACAAGACTTTCTTGAACTGGTTTAATGAAAAAATTGCAAAGGATGGTATTGCTTCTGATACATTGAAATGGCTAGCACAGGGGCCTAACTTTGATGTCATATGCTGGAGTGGGTATGATATCAATAAGTTTTCCTTCTATACAAAGTCCCAGGATGACAAAAGTACTATGCAAAATAGTGGGGTTATGGTCGTCCCTGAGTCCATGCATTTCTCTAGTTCGAAAGATAAAAACCCTGTTATGGCATCCGTTTCATACTTTGGAATCATTGAAGATATATGGGAGGTTGATTACACGAAGTTTAGAGTACCTGTTTTTAAATGTCAGTGGGTCGACAGTAACAATGGTGTGCAAACCGATGAGTTAGGATTCAAATTGGTGGACCTTAATAAGGTAGGTAATAAAGAAGTGCCTTTCATCATGGCATCCCAACTAAAACAAGTGTTTTATATCCGTGATCCTTCTAACAAAAGGTGGTCAGTGGTTCTCTAGGGAAAAAACATGTATAATGGTAGTGAGGGAAATCAAGATTCAACTTTTGATATTTCTAATACTCCTTATTTCTCAACACGGGTGCCTAATTTCAATGAGGAAAATGAAGTGGATGATGTACATGCTACTCGTAATGATCACCAAGAAGGGCTATGGGAGAACTTTACTAATTGACCACAATGTAAGTTTAGTTTGAGTTATGTTTAAAGTAATATTATATGTTTATGTTGATATTTATAAGTTATGTTTATGTACGTTGATCGATATTTATAAGTTATGTTTGATATTTATCCTGACATACTGACAAGTTTTTTTTTTGTTTAAACAGGTATACATGGCTGATCTTGAGGATATCCCTCATTCATGCAGCGGGTCAGAGACCCTGTCTACTGGTAGAAAGGGTAGACATGCCACACGAATGAGGAATTTGACTGCCAACCGTGGTTCAAGTCAAAGGATAAGAATAGACTTTGATAATAACCTCAATCCTATTGGGCCAATGGCAGAGCAGTTTAACAGTTTTGTGCCGACCCTTGCTAGAAGCAGGCTTAGTATACTTATTGATAATTGGAAAGATGTACCGGCGGACGTGATGGATCAGATATGGGAGTGTATTCTGGTATCTATACTTTTACGTCCTGTGTTTGTCTGTATCTACTTTATTTTAATCTTATTAATATCATACAGTAATTCGTTGATTCTTTTGGTGTTAATGTAGCTCACCTTTGACATACCGGATACGACGGATATGAAGAAGTATTTGATAAAGTATGATGGTGAGCGTTGGAGGGATTTTAAGGTTGACCTGGGTAGATACTATATATTCAATCCAACACGTGAAAAGGACCCACTTGAGGTGTACCCGTTTCTTGACCAGGCGACGAGGGATCGCTTTGTTCAGAGCCGACATGATCCCAGCTTTCAGGTTAACTTATTTGATTTGTCTCTAAATTTATGTAATTTAATTAATTTTATTTACTTATGTAATTTAATTGTCTTCTATTTATAACAGGAGAAGAGGAAAAAGGGGTAGGAAAACCAAAGCAAGAATGTCTACCCCATGTACTGTCTCGTGGGGATATAAAAAACTTGGTCAGATAATGGTGGAAGAGGAAAAGAAAGCGTTTCAGGAAGCAGCATCTCAGGCAGATCCTAACGCTGAAAATCGTCCAGAAGTTGTTGATCCACCTCCACCCCCCACGTCATCATAAATGGAAGAGGGCCCGACAAAGAAAAACGGGACAATATACATCCGAGGAGGCCCGCCAAGTAGCTGAGAAGATTGTAAGTATAGTTTGAATTGTAATTGTCATTTTAACATTGTTACCGAATTGTAATGTGACCTGATATTTTATATGTTATAGGATGCCTTGGACGAGAAGGTAACACAAGGAACCTTTGTTCCTAGAGGACGCGATGATATCTTAGCTGCTGCCATCGGTAAACCAGACCACCCGGGCCGTGTCATTGGTGTTGGATGGGGCGTTGGTATTCGCCAATACCATGGTTCATATTCACACTAATGCCACAGGGATGTTGATGCAGATAGAGCAGGGCTAAAGCAGGAGACTGCAGCTGAGCTTAGACAGGATATGGCCGAGTAGTTTGCCCAGCAGCTGGCAATATTGATTTCTATGTCCCAGCAGATGACAGCAGGTGTCCAACCCTCTGTCCATATGAGCACTAAGGGCTCATGTGATCCTCCTCATCATCCTGAAAATGATGGTGGTGATGATGATGATGATGACGATCCTGATAGGTGTGAGCTGTATGTTGATGATCATCATGATCGCCGCTTAGTGGCATTGGGATGGCACATAATAACTTCGGTAATACCATACACCATCGTTTATTACCGGATGATCAGGTGAGGGTCGTTGTTGAGATTATTCAAGATGCTGATGCTCGATTCCCTGTGCCCACTGAGGAGGTTCAAATAGTGGGTCAGGCCCCCGGTAACTTCATCCCCTGGTCAAGAAGACTGGTCGGCTTTCTTGTTGCATCTGAGGTATTCAATTAGTTGTGTTTTTCTATATTCATGGTTGAAATTATTTATTATTGTTTAAAGATAATGCTTTATTTTTATTTGTTTTAGGATGTTGGAAATGATATTCTGCCTAAAAGGTCGAATCCAGGAAGACCAGAGATGTCTGCTCCTGCTAAGGTATTCATTTGACCATTTAATTAATTACGAATGAAATAACTTATCTGTGATTACTAATATATATCTTTGTTGTTTAGGGGATCGACAAATAGGCACCTGGTGATGTTTTTAAACTTCTGGCTATACAGGTTGTGACCATGGAGAATGACGCAGCTTTGGTAAGGTTGGAACATGATGCCAGTTCAGGTGACGAACTGTATATCCCAAAGAAGGAACTTATGGAGATTGTACTCGATAAAGAAATGGCTAGTTCTGCACACCTATCGTTATGGTGCACGTAAGTACATTTTATTTATGAGTTAAGTAATTAAATTTTAAATACTATGATAATTAACATGTTTTTTCAATATATTAGGTATCTGCATCATATGTTAGTTGATCAGGGTAACCTCACCCTTTATGGGTTCATTGACCCCATGTTCATTCAGGGTGATGTTCTCCTAGCATCAGAAGACCCGGTCACCACCTTACGTGATATACTTGCCCGAGACGATCATCAATTCTACCTTGCGCTTTATCTCAATAAGTAAGTACCAGTTATTTAATTATAACTATATATGACTTAGTCACTAATTGTTCCGCAAATACAGCAAGCATTGACAACTGTTGATCTTGTACCCTAGGATGAATGTCGTGGTCTTCTTCTGCTCAATGGGAAATAAGCCGGTGAATGAAATGAAGATGATCATGGAAACGTAAGCATTAAAATACTTTATAATCAGTAATGCAGTTGTTTTAATTATCTAAAATCTATTAGATATACTTTAATTAATGTTTATTTTGTCATGATAGTTCTATTAATGCAAACCACATGTTGGATTATTCCTAACGTAAGATATTTATTAGTTCAAACGCTTCAAATGCAGTGGGTATAATTATTGATTTCTATTTAATTCCTCATATTCTAATTGGGTTTCATTTGTACGTAGTCTCGTATACAACGTAGATCATGGGAATGTGGATACTATGTGATGAAGTGGATGTTCGAAATTATCTCCTCCAGGATCACTGAAAGATGGCAAGAGGTAAATGTTAATTGGTAACAATTAGAAGTAACAGTTATAGATTCGTTATATGTTTTATGTTAGTTTATTACTTAAAAGATATAATCTTTTGTCCAATTAAACTTGCAGATATTTAACAATCCGACTCCATTATCTGATGCCGACATCAATAACATAAGGAGGCATTGGGCAACTTTCTTTCTTGAAATGTACCAACCATAGTTTGTACGTAGTTAGTTTAAAAACTTATCATGTACTAGCTATAGTGTACTTTTGACTGATATATATTTTGATATGAAATCTATAATATATCATGTAACTTTTTGGTTTCTAATTATCTTTGTTGTCTGAATGTAATTGAACATATGTATTGTTCGTAATAAATTCAGTATATATTAATTTAGTGTGTTTTTGTTGTACAAAGTGATTGTGTTGAGAATATTTAGAATATGTTATACTGGTATTGATCTGGATTACTGAAACAAGGGAAATGAATGATAGAAATGTAAAAAGAGATTTTTTTAAAAAATGAGACTTTCCACATCGGTTATACAAAAACCGATGTGGAAAGTTCACTTTTCACATGGGTTAATAAAAAACCGATGTGGAAAGTGAACTTTACAAAATCGATGTGGAAAGTTAACTTTTCACATCGGCTATATTTAAAACCGATGTGGAAGGTGATATTTCCACATCGGTTTTGTGATAACCCATGTGAAAAATGAACTTTTCACATCGGTTATTTAGAAAACCGCTCTTAAAAGTGTACTTTAGACGTCGGTTTTAAAACCGATGTGAAAAGTAATAATAAATAACATCGGTCGTTTCAACATCAGTTTGAAAACCGATATGTAAAGCCAAAAATAACCGATGTGGAATCCCTTTTCTGCACTAGTGAAAGTAATTTCTTTAAATGTCAAACAATTTCTTTCACCATTTTTAAGAATGACAATTAAATACGGCCCATATTACTTATGTGTATCAATGATTGTTTTGTAATTTTTTCCCCAATTAAAATCGAAAATTATACATAAATAATTAGTGCAATTCAAATTTGAAAATGTACTTCATAATAAATTGATCATAAAATATTGTTTACAACTGTGGATTCTAATGAATGAGAAATCAACAATGAATAGACGAACTATATTATACTTAATAAATTAGAAATCATCTATATTTAATTTATAAAATCTCAATTGATTGGAAAAATATTTAAATATTCAAAAAACATCATTGAATTTGAAATCAAATAGATGAATTATACTTAATAGAATTTCAAAATTTTGAATAATTATTAATTAACTTAGGATTTCAATTTTATTGTTGTCTGATAACGTTTCCAACATATTATACCTAATAGTTTGAATTTGAAGGAAAAAAAACATTATCAATGTTATTTATTGAGTGTTTATTCTACAAACTAATTTCTTGAAATGTCAAACAGTTTCTTTCACCATTTTTAAGAATGACAATTGAATACGGTCCACATTACTCATGTGTATCAATAAATGCTTTGTGATTTTCTTCCCAATTAAAATAAAAAATTATAGGTAAGTAACAAGTGCAATTCAAATTTGAAAATAGATTACACAATAAATTGATCATAAGATATTGCTTTCCACCGTGCATTCTAATAAATGGGAAATCAACAATGAATAGACGAACTATACTTGATAAACGCGAAATCATCTATATTTAATTTCTAAAATCACAATTGACTAGAGAAATATTCAACGTGTTTTAAAAATTCATATGCTATCAAACACTCATTATGAAAACACTCAAATATTCAAATATATTCATCCTTAATACACCGACACCGACACCGACACCGACACCCTGGTATATGAATATATAATTCTTTATTCGAATTTATAGTCAACCTAAAACTCATTCAAGAAAAATTAAAATATTCATGCCAATATAAATTTCAATGCCATATACTAACATTACCCATTTACAAATTGGTATTCAAACTCATTACATGATCTTAACTAATATTGGAAAATGTTTAGTTGATATACATTGTCTGTATAAATATATTTTCCAATTTTGTACAAATCTCTAATTGTTACATCATTATATATTTCTACTATTATCCTAACTATATAAAAGTCATCCATATTATGATAAATTTTAGGATAATATTATAAAATTCTATTATTGCAATTCATATTCATTAAACTATAATGAGTATATATATATAAATAAATGTGTTATTTAAAAGTTTTGATCATACAAATTTTAAGGAAAATATTATTTGTTGAAATTTGAATAGAAATTTATAAAATTATTCATAAGGCAACATATACCCCGTGCATGGCACGGGTGTCTACACTAGTATATATACAAAGAGCATTGAAATGTGAGTTTCTAAACTTCTTAAGTAAGATTAAAAAATATACAATCAATCACCTTTGCATAAAAAAAATCGCATAAAATCAATTTGTGTTGGTCAAGTGGAAGCAACTTGTCCCGATAAGAAGGAGGATTTGGAAAACTCAGGTTTGAGACCTTGTAGAGTTACCCCTATTAGGAGACTGAAACTGAGGGATAAAACCCTGCTCAATCAACCGAACTAGATATTAATCTCATGGCAAGCCCGAAAGGCCTAAGTAGTAGGATACTCTGTGAACCCACTCGACTCAAAGGACTAATTATGGTGGGTTCCGGAAAAAAAATACACATAGAAAAATCGTATTTCGGAAAATAATTATAAAAGTGCAGTAATGTTAGACTTTTTATACATTATTTACATGATTTTTCCCCCTTACATAAATTATAAGGGTCTTGCTAAGCAGTACCTTAAGGACAACTGATTAAAAAATCCAAAGATAAATTTTTTTTCGTTTTGAAAAATATAACTTTTAAACTTTCAAAATGTTGAATGCACAGCTTTCCAATACAAAAATAAGAATGACATGCCATAAATCAAGGGGTGAGCATGTATCTGCCAATCTAAATAGTTAAACAAGACTAATATTCACTAGTGCAAAATATATTTTTAACATCGGGGATTTAACATCAATTTATAGAAAACAGATGTGAAAAAGTAGGCGGTGGCATTTTTGAAATTAAATTGAAAACTTTTAACATCGGTTCTAAAATAAACCGATGTTATAAAGGTTTTAACATCAATTTTTATAAACTCGATGTTGAAAATTGAACCAAAAAGAGAAAAATTTAAAAATGCATAAGTTAACACATCGGTTTTTTTATAACCGATGTGGAAATGCTTGTGTTTTAACATCGTGTTTTTATAAACTGATGTGGAAAAAGCGAATAAAAAAATTAAGGAAATGAATAATATAACTATTAACATCGGTTTTATTTATAATCGATGTGGAAAACATTATAACATCGGTTTATTAAAAACCGATGTGGAAAAGGTAATAAAAATTGATAAAAAATAAATTAATATCTCTCAACATTCAACATCGGTTTTATTTATAACCGATGTGGAAAACCTTTTAACATCGGTTTTATTGTTAACCGATGTGTATTGCTCATCTGTCATTTTTAATTCCCTCATCCTCCTTTTCATTTTTCATGCTGCTAAGAAACCTTTGACCCAAAAAACCCTCTTGCAGGCCCGTGCTCACTCTCCCTCCCAGAAAACCCCATTCCTCACCTCCATTGCCACGAAAACAAGACGCCGCCGCCGCCCTCCACTCAGTAAGCAAGGGAGGAAGATGCCGCCCTACGACCTCGCCCCATTACCACGATAACATGTCATACACACTCTCTCTCCCATGCTCGTGTCGCTGCCGTGACCCTAGCTTGTATCCTTTACTTGAAGTGCAAGGTCTTCTCATACCCTCTCCCTAATACCCTTTCCATTTATTTTATGTGTTGAATAATTGCCACACTGCACAGAGTTTGTTTTTATTTTGCTTGCATTTTCATTCATAAGCTATGATGGACTATCTGCACATTTTTGTGTTTCTTTCTGGGTTTTCAAGGAAAATGGTATAATTTAACTTTAGCCAGGCACTAGGTGATGATGGTTTGGAATGTAGGTGGGGGTGAGAAAGCCCCGTTTTACAGTATGAACCAAAGCATTAAAGGAATTTAAGTGAGCATTTTATTTGGACTAATGAATTTTGTGTTTGTGGTTTAACTTATTTTCTTCACAAGCATACCTGATTGAAGGTAAATTGTTATTGAAGTGGATCATATTTTTTGTTTTCGGGTTAAACAAGTTTGTGCCATCACTGTTATGTCTTTTATCAGGAAAAAAAATCAACATTGTGTGTGTCCTATTAGTTTCTGGTTTGGTCGCAGTGTTGTGTCTCCAGAATTACCTACACAATGCAGCTATGATCCCATTGAGTTAAAGCGTTATTTCTTTCCATGGAGGATATTTGTTAAGCTGGATTCTTGCTGGGGATATGTTTTGTCTTTGAGATTTTAATGTTGATCGAGTATGATATAATTTAAAAAGGAGTTGTCTTTGATAGTTATCAATATAATTTTAGAAGGTCTTCTTATAATTGAGGATGATGGATAATGATCTAGTGTGAGAATTTTACAGTTATGTTTAGCTCACTGTCATTTATCTGGTTGAGATTTATAAGATAAGTTTTGCCTCATTAAGTGACTGAAAGTAATATAAATGTTAGCTGATTAAGTTGGATCGGTTTTATGTTAGGTTTAGGTAGAATATGATTGATTAGTCTATATGTTTTGCTTGCCTGCCGTGTTAAATATCAAGAGACTAAAACTTACAATTCCTATTTGTTTTTCAAGAGTTGTAGATTTAAATGCATGAGAGTGAGAACAATACTGACACACCTAACTCAACCATTCCAGACTTCATTTTGATCATCTTCCCCATCAAATTTTGAGCTCCAGATTTTATTTATCATTCTACCTGCTAAATCATTTGTATGTGTATACAGCCTTATATGTGTTCATCAACTTGGATTTTCTACTGTAAGCTCAGCTATTTCTTATATGTATGGATGTGATTTATCTCTGTCAAAGTTTTTATGTATTTATGCTCCTATACTGATCAAGCTACACAATTGTTATTGTGAACTTGTTATTCCGGTCTTGTTATGAAAATATTCACAAAGTGCTTCTCTTTTTGTATAGGTACACTTGCTGTTATTGAAACTATTACGGTACAAGTTCCGAGCAGAATATTAAGCAGAATATTCATCATTCATTACGGTTTCCGACCGAGTGTTCTTCCCACACACGGTAAGCTTTCTCCTCTCCATTTTTCTCATTTGGTTTTTGTTTGCATTGTACTTGGGGATTGGAGTGTTTTATTATTTTTATTAATGTTAATTAATTAGTAAAGCCTTAGTTCCCCGTTTGAGATGAAATACTAATGAGCACACGTGTACGTGCTTAATGTACCGTTCATTGTATTGGATCTTGAATTGTCCAAAGTTGGATAGTTTGGGAGAAAACTTTTTCTTCATTCAGTTAAAATAGTTATTCATTGATTCTAATGTTATATACTTGATGAAAGTTCGGATTGATACATTTCCTTTCGTTCTCTGGGTGCATACTTTATCGTGGTGGATGTCATCGCATTCAAGTTGTGTACGTCGGTGATCGAAGGAAAATGCTGCCGAAATTTCGTCGAGTTTGAGCATGAGAGTTAAAGACTAACTGTTAACCGAATGTTGAAAAAGTTTTTTCTCGAATGGGATAGGGCCATACCCTGTCATAAGAAGTGGTTGATGAATATGTTGGACTAAGTACGAAGTTATTGGTTTAGTCATGGATCGCGGTTGGATGAATGCTAGACGGACAAGTGATGAGTATGAGAATGGAGTGGAAGATTTTCTACAGTTTGCAAAAACAAATGCTCCTGATAGTGGTAACGGAAGGTTTTATTGTCCTTGTGTTAACTGTTTGAATGAGAGACGACTAGAAGCCGAGGAGATACGTGATCATCTTATTTGTGAGGGGATTTCCAAGAGTTATACAACATGGATATGTCATGATGAATCGTTAGACGGGTCGAGGGTGTCGGATAGAGGGGAAGTTGATGACGTGGAAATGGACGATGGACTAGAGGACATGATCCGTGATGTTGGGCAAGAGTCTTTTCAGCAAGCACATGTATATGATACTTTGTGCAGTGATGCGGAAGTGGCTTTGTATCCGGGGTGCACTAATTTCACACGGTTGTCAGCGGTGTTAAGATTTTTCAATGTGAAAGCGAGAAATGGGTGGAGCCATAAAAGCTTTACCGAATTGCTTGAGTTATTGAAAGACATGCTTCCATAAGGTAACATAATGCCATCTTGAAACTATGAGGCGAAGAAGATATTGTGTCCGATGGGTATGGAGTATAAGAAAATACACTCCTGCCCCAATGATTGCATATTGTACTAGGAAAGAGTTTGAAGAGATGCACGAGTGCCCCGGGTGTGGGGTATCACGCTACAAAGTGAAGGATGGTGATTCTAGTTGTGATGTAGTCACCAAAGGTCCTCCTGCGAAGATGTTATGGTATCTTCCCGTGATTTCGCAGTTCAAGTGATTGTTTGCTAATGTAAATGACGCAAACAACATTAGATGGCATGCAGATGCGAGGAAGTGTGATGGACAGCTTCGCCATCCGGCCTATTCTTTGCAATGGAAGAGAATTGATAGTTTGTTTCCGGATTTTGGCAATGAGCCCAGAAACCTCGGGCTTGGACTTGCTACCGATGGAATGAATCCATATGGAAACTGAAGTAGTATTCATAGTTCATGGCCTGTTCTCCTGGTAATTTACAACCTGTCTCCTTGGTTGTGCATGAAGCGCAAATACATTATGTTAAGTATGATATTTTCGGGTCCTAAACAGCCAGGAAATGATATTGATGTTTATCTGAGTCCCTTGATTGAAGACTTGAGAATGTTGTGGGATGAAGGCGTTGATGTGATCGACGGGTATTGCCGTGAGACATTCAGATTGCGTGCCATGTTATTTTTGCACCATCAATGACTTTCCAGCATATGGGAACCTGTGTGGGTATAGTGTGAAGGGGCATAAAGCATGTCCAATTGATGATTCACCGGCAAGTGTACCGGGTCGTTGCAAGTAATAAAATAAACACGGTAAGAATTTACCGAGGTCGAACACAAGGATTGGGCTACCAATTCGACTAATCCGTGGGAAATCCGATGCGTTTGGTCAAGTAAAAGAAGGTGGTTGAGAGAGAGATTAATATCGCAATTCAAATAAGAAATCAAATAAAGCTAAGGTTTTAAAATCAGAAATTAAAATATCCAAGGTCTCAAATCCACCTACCCAATCATGTATAGTACCCAAGTGATAATGAATTCCTCCCTAAGTTCAATTACGATGTCAACCGGGACCCCCAATTTCTCCTATATCCACTGTCGTGCTCAATAGAACGTATTCGACGATTGGATTAATTACTTACTAGGTCTCATAACCCTAATCTCGAATTTTATTAATTCTTGTTCCCTATAAGGTTGCACTAATATCCCTCACTCTTGTGCAATATTCGATTAGTGATCCCAATTCAAGTTCTCAAACGCGAATCACCGATCAGCCTCAATACGTTTAACTAGTTAATCACGCAATACATATGATCAACGCATTCAAATCAGAATTGGAAAACATTCATTGAGAGAAGGGGAGAAAAACATACATCACATGAACACTATACCGCCATGGGCGGCTTCATTGATCCCTCGGACGAGGGGATTAGTTCCTCATGCCCGTGACGACGCACAAACAATCCGACATAATCTCCATAATAAAATAAAACAAGAAAAAGGGAGACGCAGCTCCAGAAGAAAACAGGGATTCGTAACTAAACTGATCTAAACAAGTGGAAAAACTTGGATCCTTCAATCTGATCTGAAACAACCTATAAATAGGGATTCTGGTTCTCGGACTCTCGCGGGGCGAACACGCTTTCGTGAGGCGAACATTAGTTTTGGCGCGCTTTCAATTTTGGATTCTCGCGTGGCGATAGTGTGTTCGCGAGGCGAGTCTTCCAACTTCAATCTGTCACAGCCGTGACATTCATCACGGCTAGGCCGTGATGGTCTCTGTCTTCCAGGGTCTTCAAACTCTCGCGGGGCGAGACTTCAAACCTTAATCTGTCACAGCCGTGACCTTCATCACGGCGTAGCCGTGATGGTCTCTCTCTTGCAGGTCTTCATTATTCGCGAGGCAAGAATATTCTCGCGGGGTGAGACAGAATTGATGACGTTGCTGCTTAGCTGATCTTCAGACTCGCGAGGCGAGAATTCACTCGCGGGGCGAGCATCTCCAGAATGGCAATTTCCACTATTTCTTGACTTTCCTTGACTCCCGGAGCTTCACTTCTATCTTGAAACAATAAAAAGGCACAAAAAGCGTAATTCTATTCAAAATAGACTAAAAACTACTAAAAATGCCTAGAACGAGTAAAATTCTACTTAGGAACAAAACAAGGCCAAATTTTGGGCGAAAACGAGATTGAACTCGAATACTTTGCACAAAAACCACAGTCCATCTAGTATAAAACTAGATAAGCCAACGGCTTATCAAAACACCCCAAACTTAAACCTTGCTTGTCCCCAAGCAAGCTAAAACTCAAAAACGACTCAAGACTTGGCAAGCTTAAGGGAATCAATCGATTTCGCACAAATTTCATGCACTCAAAACAGTTTTTTCCAATGATTTCCCCCCTACATTAACGTAATCCCCACATTCATTTACTTTAAACAATTGAGAACTTCATCATTCATGCAATCATTAATCAAAGTTGAGGATCAGGGTCACACACAAAAGGATGATCACCAATTTCAAACAACTGCCTTCCTCACAAGGGTATGTAAAATTTCACTCATTCGCTCCAATGCGTCTAGGCTATCAACTTTTCACTCAATTTCACATATCAATAGCACTTCCCATGAATTTGATTTTCATCACAAAAATGGTTCCCACGAAAACATGCATGCAACATCAGAAGGTCTTATAAAGGTTGTAATGGGGCTTGGCTTAGGGTAGGATATTCAAGGATACTCGGCTTAAGTCCCTAGGAACTAAGAGAGCATGAGAATTTGACACATATTCCACTCAAATTCCTTTTTCCATTTTTTTCTTTTTGCCTCGGGTGACTACAGCATTTTCCTTGCTATTTTTTCCGTTTTGCCCCTTTTCTTTTGGCAATTTTTTTTTAAACCAACCTTTATTTTTCTTTTTCTCACCCCCAATATGACACATCACCTTGTAGCCACCCCAAACTTAGTTCCTCACAACCATTTTCTTGCTACGCTTCCATGCTCTCCTAATCCTAAGATTGGGTTAACATGATTTTTCAGATTTTGGCTTGTAATATAGGGTCATCAAGAAACAATAGGTCAATTAGGCTCAATGTGGCTAACTAGGGAACATGCATTAGGGATGGTTCTTTTTAGGCCAAGTAGTTATTTCAAAGAAAATTGCCTAAATCATTTGATGCAACACATAAACATGCAAACCATGAAGAGATTCAAGCAAATCCGGGAAAGTGCAACTTAACAGTGATTCACACAATCAAAAACAAAGTTGGAGGCTCAAATCCTCACCTGGACATTTTGAAAATTATTTGACCGAGATACAATTCCTAGTGTGTGCACCCCCTCACCCCAAACTTATCATAAATCAAGTAATCACAATAAGATTCTCAAAGTTCAATTTTCAATTTTTCACATGGGGATCAATCTTCTATTTTCAGAACCTAGGGGGAAATCATCAATGGTCAAAATAATTCGTACAATCAATCTATGCTCAATTTAATCAAAATCCAACAAGCTTGCCGACACACATTCATACACAAACTCTTGATCTTCTCAAATTATTCAAGAGCGACAAACAAAACAAAAACAAAAACAAAACAAAAGTGTTGAGAGGAGAGGGTGCTCCGTGATCAAGTTTCCATGGTTGCCTCCTCATCCAATTGGTCTCACGGGCTCCCTTATGTTGCATAGCATCCTGGAAGAACTCCTGCAAATTAAAACCTTAAGTGCAGATTCGCGAGGTGAGAGTCCACTCGCGAGGCGAATCTGGAAAATTGTTATTCACACTTTCCAGAATAGCGAGGCGAGTAGTATCTCGTGAGGCGAATCTGGAATTCCAACAGATGATGATGCCCAGAATCGCGAGGCGAAAGTAGACCTCGCGATGCGAGACAGAAACGTGAGTAAGCCCCTGAGGTTCAGGGCTTCTGTCTCGCGCGACCACAGTGGATTCGCGTGGTGAATCAAGCTTCTTTTTTTTTTTATAATATAAATGAAAATGACAGAAACTAAAACCAAAGGATACCTAGCTTGGGTTGCCTCCCAAGTAGCGCTTGTTTAACGTCCCGAGCCTGACTCAAGTCACCCCCTAAGGGTTAATCCGGACGAAGATCTTGCTTGTCATGCCATGCCTCAGTCTGTTTTCTGTATGCTCTTGCCCTTTCATATGCTCGCTTGCTGTTCCCGGACAACTCCTTTAAGTCCAGCATCCTTCTATAATCAGCACGAACTCTCCACTCCGTGATGGTCCCTTTTGGGATCAACTGGTTGTTTTCATTGATCACCACGGGTGTGCCACCTTTCAACTTCGGTGCTTTATCCTCTTTTTCCATGCCCGTGTTGTTGAGCTCTTCCCTTGCACATTCATCCCTTGGGGAACTCGGTAAGGCTTCCATGTCCTTCAACCACTCGAGATAGACCTCATCCCCCAAAGGGTCTTTTTTCTCACTATCATCATCATGGGATTTTACCAACACTTGAGCAAGTGAAGAACCATGGGCTTCTCTAGTTGCCTTTGCCTTGACAGTTGGATCCACCATATCCACTCGATACACTTCCGACCTCTCTGCAGGGTGCTTCATTGCTTCAAAGAGATTGAAGACTACCTCATCATCTTGCACCCTCAGAGTGAGTTTCCCTTGCCGCACATCTATCAAGGCACCCCCAGTGGCCAAGAAGGGCCTACCCAATATGAGAGGGACCTCGGCGTCTTCATCCATATCAAGCACTACAAAGTCCGCTGGAAATATGAGCTTGTCCACTTTTACTAACAAGTCTTCGACCACCCCATAAGGATATTTTATAGAGCGATCGGCTAGTTGGAGCGACATCCGTGTATCCTTGAATTCTTTGATCCCCAACCTCTTCATCATAGAGAGGGGCGTCAAGTTGATGCTTGCCCCTAGATCACATAGTGCCTTCCCTACAGTCATCCCCCCAATGGTGCATGGTATCGAAAAAGAACCGGGATCCTTCAACTTTGGAGGCAGTTTTCTTTGAAGAATGGCACTACACTCCTCGGTCAAAGCAATCATTTCCTCATCCACTATTCTCCGCTTCTTGGTGAGAAGTTCCTTCATAAACCAGGCATATGATGGCATCTGTTCCAAGGCTTCCGCAAATGGAATGTTAATCTGAAGTTTGCGGAAGACATCAAGGAATTTGTTGAACTGTTTATCTTGTTGAGGCTTCTTCAATCTTTCAGGATATGGTACCTTCTTGTAGGGCGGGAGGTCTTGGGGTTCAACCCACTTCTTCTTTCGGAACTCTTCATCCACAAGCTTCAGCCTTCCCCTTGCTCTGGTGCCTTGTCACTTGCCAACTTCTCTTTCTCAGGTTGCTCTTCCTCAACACGTGGTTGTTCCGGGGCCTTGTCTTCCTGAGAACTAGTTGCACCCCTGTTAGATCCCAACACTTTACCGCTCCTGATTGTTATGGCATTGCAATGGTTCTTAGGGTTGTTCTCGGTATCACTTGGGAAAGTGCCTGGGAGACGCTCATTTAGTTGCTTCGCGATCTGAGCTATCTGCGTCTCAAGGTTCTGAATTGCCGACCCTGTATGAGTCGCCAACTTGTCAATGGCAGTGTTCGTGTTGATTGACGATTTCTCTACTGCTGCACTTATCTTCTCAAAAGCCAGCTCCCACGGTTGTCTTCCACTATCTCATTAGTTGCATCCGATTAGGCCCCGAAAAACCTCTCTGAGTATTGCGCTGCTGGATCCCAATGTTTGGCCTCGGACCTGTTGAGGTTGTTGTTGCCCGGCTAGACCACCACTAGCATTACTCCAAGCGAAACCCGGATGGTCTCTCCTCATATACCCCTATTCGATTCTCGATTGTAGTCATTCCATCTGCTCTCCCGATAGTTATTCGGGGCACAAGTGTCATAGAAGTTGTGGCATGAGTCCACATGTTCCTGAGAGAAGTTGAGCAGACAACTATGAATGTCATGATCTCCATTACAATTGTCACAACCCGGAGGCATCCCCTCGTGTATCACATTAACCCTTTTGCTTCCAGACAACGCCTCATTCTGCATCTTCAACAATTTGTTTTGCTCGAGAATGGCTTCCATTGTCGCTGAACTGATTCCACTTGAGGTTTCCCTACCACGGTTGTAATCATTATATGACATCTTTTCCAATAATGCCCATCCATCCTCAGCTGATAAATAGGAAAAAGAACCGCCAGCTGCGGCGTCACAATTCATCTGATAGCGTCCCCTCAACCCGTTAAAGAAATGCTGAACTTTGGAGACCGGGTCAAAGAATGCTGAAGGGCATCTTCTCAGGAGCCCGTTGTACCTCTCCCAGGCCTCATTATAGGTTTCATCTTCATCTGCGCTTGAAGGATGTGACGGCAATTCTTGCTTGTGCCGCTTTCTGAGGGGGAAAATATTTGGTTAGGAACTTTTGTGCCATTTGCTCCCAAGTTCTGATTCTGTTCCTATCCAAGCTGTTAACCCAATCGCGAGCGACATCCCTAAGAGAGAGAGGGAAAAGCCGCAAGCGAAACTCATCTTGTGAGACTCCTCTTGTCTTCTGTAGGTCACAAGCTTCAAGGAAGCGAGTGATGTGTCTATGAGGGTCCTGTTTGCCACTCCCATAAAACTGATTCTCACGAATATGGAATGTGACACATCCTTCCACTTTGAAGGAGTCTGTATTCAGGTTGCCCCTCATAATAGAAGAATCACAATCTCCCAAGCTGGGTAGATCGTACTCGAAGAGAGGCTTGTAACGAGGAGGAGGAGGAGGGTTTTCTTCGGCCATGTCCTCAAGATTAATCGCTTCAAGCCTCTTTCTTTCTCTGACTTCCTTCCTTAAGCGCTTCTCAGTCTTGGTGATCTCCGAATCAAATAGCAGGTCCTCTTGTGAAATGGTACCTCGCATACAAAAACACGGCAAGACCAAGTGGAATCAAAGAAGTAGAGAAAAATAATAAAGAAATAACATAAAAATAAAAATAAAATCAACTTAACTAATCAATCAAATTTCCTAAAAATTAGGAAAATTGGTTGTGCCAATCCCCGGCAACGGCGCCAAAAACTTGATGATTCACCAGCAAGTGTACCGGGTCATCGCAAGTAATAAAATAAACACGGTAAGAATTTACCGAGGTCGAACACAAGGATTGGGCTACCAATTCGACTAATCCGTGGGAAATCCGATGCGTTTGGTCAAGTAAAAGAAGGTGGTTGAGAGAGAGATTAATATCGCAATTCAAATAAGAAATCAAATAAAGCTAAGGTTTTAAAATCAGAAATTAAAAGATCCAAGGTCTCAAATCCACCTACCCAATCATGTATAGTACCCAAGTGATGATGAATTCCTCCCTAAGTTCAATTACGATGTCAACCGGGACCCCCAATTTCTCCTATATCCACTGTCGTGCTCGATAGGACGTATTCGACGATTGGATTAATTACTTACTAGGTCTCATAACCCTAATCTCGAATTTTATTAATTCTTGTTCCCTATAAGGTTGCACTAATCTCCTACTCACTCTCGTGCAATATTCGATTAGTGATCCCAATTCAAGTTCTAAAACGCGAATCGCCGATCAGCCTCAACACGTTTAACTAGTTAATCACGCAATACATATGATCAACGCATTCAAATCAGAATTGGAAAACATTCATTGAGAGAAGGGGAGAAAAACATACATCACATGAACACTATACCGCCATGGGCGGCTTCATTGATCCCTCGGACGAGGGGATTAGTTCCTCATGCCCGTGACGATGCACAAACAATCCGACATAATCTCCATAATAAAATAAAACAAGTAAAAGGGAGACGCAGCTCCAAAAGAAAACAGGGATTCGTAAATAAACTGATCTAAACAAGTGGAAAAACTTGGATCCTTCAATCTGATCTGAAACAGCCTATAGATAGGGATTCTGGTTCTCGGACTCTCGCGGGGCGAACACGCTTTCGCGAGGCGAACATTAGTTTTGGCGCGCTTTCAATTTTGGATTCTCGCGTGGCGATAGTGTATTCGCGAGGCGAGTCTTCCAACTTCAATCTGTCACAGCCGTGACATTCATCACGGCTAGGCCGTGATGGTCTCTGTCTTCCAGGGTCTTCAAACTCTCGCGGGGCGAGCTTCCTCTCGCGGGGCGAGACTTCAAACCTTAATCTGTCACAGCCATGACCTTCATCACGGCGTAGCCATGATGGTCTCTGTCTTGCAGGTCTTCATTATTCGCGAGGCGAGAATATTCTCGCGGGGCGAGACAGAATTGATGATGTTGCTTCTTAGCTGATCTTCAGACTCGCGAGGCGAGAATTCACTCGCTGGGCGAGCATCTCCAGAATGGCAATTTCCACTATTTCTTGACTTTCCTTGACTCCCGGAGCTTCACTTCTATCCTGAAACAATAAAAAGACACAAAAAGCGTAATTCTATTCAAAATAGACTAAAAACTACTAAAAATGCCTAGAACGAGTAAAAGTCTACTTAGGAACAAAACAAGGCCAAATTTTGGGCGAAAACGAGATTGAAATCGAATACTTTGCACAAAAACCACAGTCCATCTAGTTATAAAACTAGATAAGCCAACGGCTTATCACCAATATGTGAAGAAGGCACATGTTACCATCAATTGCAACATGGAAGGAAGACAGTTTACCTTGGGCATCGGAGATTTCTCCGACGTAATCATCCTTATCGTAGATTGAGAAAAGCTTTCAATGGACTTCCGGAGAATGAAATTGCTCCGGTGGCCTTGACTGGAGAGCAAGTTTATGAAAGGGTGAACAACACTAATGTTATCTATGGGAAGACCCAGAAGAAGGCTACAGAGAAGACAATATGGAAGAAGAGGTCGATCTTCTTTGATCTTCCATACTGGTGCAAGCTTGATGTAAGACATTGTATTGATGTGATGCATGTGGAGAAAAATGTATGTGACAGTTTAATCGGAACGCTTCTCAACATTCAAGGAAAGACAAAAGATGGTGCGAATGCTCGTCTGGATCTAGTTGCGATGGGTATACGAGAGAAGTTAGCTCCACATAAAGTGGGGGATAAGAAGACTTATTTTTCCCCAGCATCTCATACTTTATCAAAAAAAGAAAAAAGAAGTTTCTGTGAATGTCTACGGGGAGTCAAAGTGCCACAGGGTTACTCTTCAAATATCAAAAGACTTGTCTCAATGAAAGATCTCAAATTAGTTGGCTTAAGGTCTCATGATTGTCATGTCTTGATGCAACAACTACTGCCGGTGGCCATTCGTGACATCTTGCCTAAAAAAGTCAGACATGCAATTACTAGGTTATGCTTATTCTTCAATGCTATATGTAGCAAGGTCATTGACACAAAAAAGTTGGATGACTTGGAAAATGAGGCAGCCATTATCTTGTGCCAATTGGAGATGTATTTTCCACCTTCATTTTTTGACATCATGGTTCATTTGATTGTTCATCTAGTGAGGGAGATTAGATCGTGCGACCCCGTTTATTTAAGGTGGATGTACCCGGTTGAGTGATACATGAAGATCTTGAAAGGATATATGAATAATCCACACCGTCTCGAAGCATCTATTGTTGAAAGGTATGTTGCAGAAGAAGCTATTGAGTTTTGTACAGACTACATGTCAGAAGCGGAACCTGTAGGGCTTCCGAAGTCTCGTCACGAAGGAAGATATGATGGTAAGGGTACACAAGATATCACTGTTAAGAGCATGGATAGGGAGGAAGTGCTTCAAGCACATTTGTATATATTGAATAACACTGATGAGGTTGAACCATACTTATGTGAGCACAAAAGCACCATCAATGAAACTTACCCTAGAATGAATGAAAAATGGTGTTTGAACAAGCATAACAAGACTTTCTTGAACTGGTTTAAAGGAAAATTTGCAAAGGATGATATTGCTTCTGATACATTAAAATGGCTAGCACAGGGGCCTAACTTTGATGTCATATACTGGAGTGGGTACGATATCAATAAGTTTTCCTTCTATACAAAGTCCCAAGATGACAAAAGTACTATGCAAAACAGTGGGGTTATGGCCATCGCTGAGTCCATGCATTTCTCTAGTTCGAAAGATAAAAACCCTGTTATGGCATCCGCTTTATACTTTGGAATCATTGAAGAGATATGGGAGGTTGATTACACGAAGTTTAGAGTACCTATTTTTAAATGTCAGGGGGTCGACAGTAACAATGGTGTGGAAAATGATGAGTTAGGATTCAAATTGGTGGACCTTAATAAGGCAGGTAATAAAGAAGTGCCTTTCATCATGGCATCCCAAGCAAAACAAGTGTTTTATATCCACGATCCTTCTAACAAAAGGTGGTCAGTGGTTCTCCAGGGAAAAAACAAGTATAATGGTAGTGAGGGAAATCAAGATTCAACTCCTGATATTTCTGATACTCCTTCTTTCTCAACACGGGTGCCTAATTTCAATGAGGAAAATGAAGTGGATGATGTACATGCTACTCGTAATGATCACCAAGAAGGGTTATGGGAGAACTTTACTAATTGACCACAATATAAGTCTAGTTTGAGTTATGTTTAAAATCATATTATATGTTTACGTTGATATTTATAAGTTATGTTTACGTACGTTGATCGATATTTATAAGCTATGTTTGATATTTATCCTGACATACTAACAAGTATTTTTTTTGTTTAAACAAGTATACATCATGGCTGATCCTGAGGATATCCCTCATTCATGCAGCGGGTCAGAGACCCCGTCTACGGGTAGAAAGGGTAGACGAGCCACACGAATGAGGAATTTGACTGCCAACCGTGGTTCAAATCAAAGGATAAGAATAGACTTTGATAATAACCTCAATCCTATTGGGCCAATGGTAGAGCAGTTTAACAGGTTTGTGGCGATCCTTGCTAGAAGCAGGCCTAGTATACTTATTGATAATTGGAAAGATGTACCGACAGACGTGAAGGATCAGATATGGGAGAGTATTCTGGTATCTATACTTTTACGTCCTGTGTTTGTCTATATCTACTTTATTTTAATCTTATTAATATCTTACAGTAATTCATTGATTCTTTTGGTGTTAATGTAGCTCACCTTTGACATACCGGATACGACGGATATGAAGAAACGTTTGATAAAGTATGTTGGTGAGGGTTGGAGGGCTTTTAAGGTCGACCTGGGAAGATACTATGTATTCAATCCAACATGTGAAAAGAACCCACTTGAGGTGTACCAATTTCTTGACCAGGCGACGTGGGATCGCTTTGTTCAGAGCCGACATGATCCCAAATTTTAGGTTAACTTATTTGATTTGTCTCTAAATTTATGTAATTTCATTAATTTTATTTACTTATGTAATTTAATTGTCTTCTATTTATAACAGGAGAAGAGGAAACAGGGGCAGGAAAACCAAAGCAAGAATGTCTACCCCCATGTACTGTCTCGTGGGGGATATAAAAAACTTGGTCAGATAATGGCGGAAGAGGAAAAGAAAGCATTTCAGGAAGCAGCATCTCAGGCGGATCCTAACGCTGAAAATCGTCAAGAAGTTGTTGATCCACCTCCACCCCACGCCATCGTAAATGGAAGAGGGCCCGACAAAGAAAAACGGGACAATATACATCTGAGGAGGCCCGCCAGGTAGCTGAGAAGATTGTAAGTATAGTTTGAATTGTAATTATCATTTTAACATTGTTACCGAATTATAATGTGACCTGATATTTTATATGTTACAGGATGCCGTGGACGAGCAGGTAACCCAAGGAACCTTTGTTCCTAGAGGACGCGATGATATCTTAGCTGCTGCCATCGGTAAACCAGACCACCCGGGCCGTGTCATTGGTGTTGGATGGAGCGTCGGCATTCGCCAATACCATGGTTCATCTTCACACCAATACCACAGGGATGTTGATGCAGATAGAGCACGGCTAAAACAGGAGATTGCAGCTGAGCTTAGACAGGAGATGGACGAGCAGTTTGCCTAGCATCTGGCAATATTGACTTCTATGTCCCAGCAGATGACAGCAGGTGTCCAACCCTCTGCCCATGTGAGCACTAAGGGCTCATGTGATCCTCCTCATCTGCCTGAAAATGATGATGATGATGATGATGACGACCCTGATAGGTGTGAGCTGCATGTTGATGATCATCATGATCGCCTCTTAGTGGCATTGGGGAGGGCACATAATAACTTCGGTAATACCATACACCATCATTTATTACCGGATGATCAGGTGTGGGTCGTTGTTGAGATTATTCGAGATGCTGATGCTCGAGTCCCTGTGCCCACTGAGGAGGTTCAAACAAAGGTTTTGAAAATCGGACCGGACCGACCGGTCCGATCGGGAACCGTGACCTTGGCCGGTCCGGTTTACATGGAAAACCGTCCCTGTATTGAACCGGTGGAAAAACCGGAGAACCGGTTCAGAACCGGTAAAACCGGTCATAACCGGTAGTGAACCGGCATGAACCGGTTTCCTAAAAAAAATAGTATAAAAGGATTTGGGCCATCCTAGCCAAAACCCAATTCTTTTGTTTTCTAACATATGTGGGCTGGTTGTAGATTTTGGGTTGGTTTTCCCTATGAAGATGATTTTAACATATATCTTTATATTTATTTAGTTTAATTTCAAAATAAAAAAATTGTGCTTAATAATTTTAGTTGTTATGTTGTTTTTTTGTTTAATATTGTTACAAATATTATATTAAAAATTAAAATAATAATATTTAATTATAACCGGTTCAACCACGGTTCAACCTCGGTTGGACCATTGAACCTCGAACCGCTGTCTTCACTGGTTCGATGGCCGGTCCGGTTTTGTAAACCTTGGTTCAAACTGTGGGTCAGGTCCCCCGGTAACTTCATCCTCTGGCCAAGAAGACTGGTCAGCTTTCTTGTTGCATCTGAGGTATTCAGTTAGTTGTGTTTTTCTATATTCATAGTTGAAATTATTTATTATTGTTTAAAGATAATGCTTTATTTTTATTTGTTTTAGGATGTTGGAAATGATGTTCTGCCTAAAAGGTCGGATCCAGGAAGACCAGAGATGTCTGCTCCTGCCAAGGTATTCATTTGACCATTTAATTAATTATGAATGAAATAACTTATCTGTGATTACTAATATATATCTTTGTTGTTTAGGGGATCGACAAAGGGGCACCTGATGATGTTTTTAAACTTCTGGCTATACAGGTTGTGACCATGGAGAATGACGCAGCTTTGGTAAGGTTGGAACATGATGCCAGTCCAGGTGACGAACTGCATATCCCAAAGAAGGAACTTATGGATATTGTACTCGATAAAGAAATGGCTAGTTCTGCACGCCTATCGTTATGGTGCATGTAAGTACATTTTATTTATAAGTTAAGTAATTAAATTTTAAATACTATGATAATTAACATGTTTTTTCAATATATTAGGTATCTGCATCGTATGTTAGTTGATCAGGGTAACCTCACCCTTTATGGGTTCATTGTGTAACGCCCTTTGTTACATTAGTAATCCCAAGATAAAATCAATAAAAATCCTTTAAAACATTTAATTAAAACATACATCTCATAAGGAAAAATTAAAAAAAAATATTTAAAGTCTGAAAATACCTCATATTAAATAATATAGTAATAAAATATCCATGTAGTGAATATAAATATAAATAAAAATCAAAAACCTCAAAACCGGGCATCTAATTACAATCCGAGAAAAATATTACGTAAACCGAAAAAAACATCGTCAGCACCCTCAACCATACTAGGTGATAAGAAGACAACTCCTCAGGTCTCTGGGTCCTCAACAGCGATATCCTCGGTCTCTGAAAACAATACTTATAATGAGACATAAAATCCCAATGATCAACAATACAGTTTTAGAAAATATTTTCGGAAATAGTATTGTTCTCAGCCGGCACGGTAACCGGAAAAACTGTCCATCGCACCCGCTAATCATTTTTATTCTCTCGGAGGTTTCCTGGACCAATTCAGGTCCTATCATGGTTTTCTCACCTACCTCACACTAACATAAAAGGGACCTACACTTCCTCCCATATAGGGCCTCATAGGGTGCCATGCCTATACTAGCGTGATAACTATTGTTATACGCAAACTCAATGAGAGGTAGGAATATATCCCAACCCCCTCCTTCATCCAAGACACTTGCTCTAAGCATGTCCTCAAGGGTCTGAATGGTCCGCTCTGACTGACCATCCGTTTGGGGATGGTAGGCTGTGCTAAGGTTCAACTTAGTCCCAAAGGCCTGCTGAAAAGCTCTCCAAAATCTAGAGGTAAACCTCGGGTCTCTATCCAACACTATGGAGGTGGGTATCCCATGAAGTTTGACTATTTGCTTGATATAAAGGTAGGCCAACTTGTCTAAGCTATAGGTTGCCTTAATTGGCAAAAGTGGGCAGACTTGGTCAACCTATCCACTATCACCCAAATGGCGTCTAAGCCCAAACATGTCTTAGGTAACCCCATCACAAAGTCCATAGAAATTCTCTCCCACTTCCATTATGGAATCTCCAAGGACTGCAACAACCCCGAAGGCTTCTGATGTTCTATCTTAACCTTTTGGCACACTAAACACCTAGTTACGAAGATAGCCACATCCTTTTTCATTCCTAGCCACCAATACATCCTCTTAAGGTCTTGGTACATCTTAGTTATTCCAGGATGTATGGTAAACTTCCCTTTATGAGCTTCCTCTAATATCTTCTCTCTAAGGTTCCCCCATTAGGAACAACGATCATATTCTTAAACTTCATTAGCCCATCAACAGACAACTCATAACCCTCTTGTCCCAACCGAGACTACAACTCCTGGTCTAAAAGTTGTTCCCGCCTAACCTCATCTCTAAGGTCACTATTAACTTCCAACCTATTCAACTTCAAGCTTAAGACATTTAAGGACACATCCAACACCTCCAGATTCATGTCCCTAAACTCCTCCATGAGGTTCAGCTCTTGCACCACCAAGCTCGACACGTGTAGGGACTTTATACTCAGAGCATCCGCCACCACATTGGTTTTCCCCGGATGGTACTTCAACTCGAAGTCATAGTCCTTAAGGAACTCCATCCACCTTCGTTGTCTCATGTTCAACTCCTTCTGGTCGAACAGATATTTTAGGCTCTTATGGTCACTAAAAACTTCAAACTTTGCCCCGTAAAGGTAATGCCTCCAAATCTTAAGGGCAAAAACTACGACTGCTAGCTCTAAGTCATGGGTAGGGTAATTCCCCTCATGTGGCCTAAGCTGCCTAGAGGTATATGCTACCACCTTGCCCTCCTGCATTAAGACACATCTCAAGCCATTCTTAGACGCGTCGCAGTATACCACAAAACTCACTAAGGGATTCGGTATAATTGAGACTGGTGATGACACCAATCTCCTCTTAAGCTCTTGGAACCCGTCCTCACACTCCTGGTCCCACACAAAAGGTTTCCCCTTCCTAGTCAACTGGGTCAAAGGTAAGGCTAATCTAGAGAACCCCTCTATGAACTTCCTATAGTAACCAGCTAAGCCTAAGAAACTTCTCACTTCGGTTACTGTCTTAGATTGTTCCCATCCCAACACTGCATAAACTTTGGAGGAATCAACCGCTACACCCTCCTTTGAGATTGTGTGTCCTAAAAAATTTACCTCATCTAGCCAAAACTCACACTTCTCTGGTTTGGCATAAAGACGCTCGTCCCTCAAGATCTGCAACACCAACCTTAAGTGTTCTCCATGTTCTTACGGTGTCCTAGAGTATATTAAAATATCATCTATGAATACCATAACAAACCTGTCCAAAAAGGTCCTAAAGATCCGGTTCATGTAGTCCATGAAAATGGCTGGGGCGTTGGTCACGCCAAAGGGCATCACTACATACTCATAGTGCCCATACCTTGTCCTGAAGGCTGTCTTAGAGATGTCCTCGCTTCTAACTCTAATTTGATGGTATCCCGATCTTAGATCTATTTTGGAAAACACCGACGCTCCCCTTAACTGATCTAAGAGATCATCTATCCTAGGCAAGGGATATTTGTTCTTGATGGTTACCTTATTCAGTTGCCTATAATCAACACACAACCTCATACGCCCATCTTTGTTCTTCACTAAAAGCACTGGTGCTCCCCAAGGTGACACACTAGGCCTAATGAACCCCTTTTGTAATATATCCTCTATCTGTTTCTTGAGCTCGCTCAATTCTAGAGGTGCCATCCTATAGGGTGCTACTGATACAGGTCCACTCCCTGGTACTAGATCTATGGTAAACTCAATCTCTCTATCTGGAGGTAAACTAGAGACATCCTTAGGAAACACATCTGGGAACTCACACACATTAGGCAACGCCGCTATATCACTTTCAGCCTCTATCTTAGCAGAAAAGAGGAGTATATATCCCCGAGCTCCCTCAACTAAGCACTTACGACATGAGACATTAGAGATAAGATGTTCTGTCCTACGAGAGTCAACAGACATGGACTGTGGAATGAAAGAAATAGTTCGACTAGCACAATCAATAATAGCATTATTACGAGACAACCAGTCCATGCCCAAAATAATATCCAGACCGGACATAGGTAAACATATCAGATCAACAATATAAGTTCGGTCTTGACACAATAAAGGACATTGCAGGCAGACAGAAGAAGTAATCAATCTATCTTTAGCAGGAGTAGAAACACACAAATCATATGACAGTTTAGTAACACGTAACTCTAAGAATTGAGCACATTTAAATGAAATGAATGAATGTGTTGCTCCCGAATCGAACAATATGATAACATCATGACCTTTAATAAAGCCCTTACCTTGGATCAAACCGTCGGACTCCTTCACCTCCTCTCCTTGGATGGTAAAGACCCTTCCGTGGTTCAATGATCTAGTTTGAGATTGTCCTCCTGACTTGCACATCCTAGCAAAGTGTCCCATCTTCCCGCATTTGTGGCAAGTGGTTTGTGCCGCGGGGCACACACGATCTCCATGTTGCCACCCACACTTGTAACATGCAGTCCCCTTCTCACCTTGAGCACCTTGAACCTGCTTACCCTTCGTGATTGTAGGCACAGGTCGTAGGCTCTTTTGGAAATTACCCCCTTTCCCATGGAACCTTTTGCCGTCACTGAAGCTCTTCTCCTTCGACCTCTCAGCCAGCACCGCTTGCATATTCTGCTCCGCCACCCTACACTTGTTCACTAAAGTGGGGTAGTCTCGAATCTCTAGGAGCCCAATAAGGCTCTACAGCTCTGGCTTCAAACCCTGCTCGAACCTAATTGTTTTCCATGGACCATCAGGATTATCCCTCACCTGTGTGGAGAACCTTGCAAGCCTCTCAAACTTGGTCACATATTCCGCTACCGTCATACTCCCCTGACGAAGATGTAGAAACTCCATCTCTTTTTGTATCTGAACGCTGTGCGGGAAGTACTTCTCCAGAAATACCTCATTGAATATGTCCCACATGATAGGGGCGCCCGAAGCAAGTAACCCGCCCCTGGCACAGTTCTACCAGTGCTCTGCATCTGACTCCAACATATAGGTGGCAAAATCCACCTTCTGAGCATCATAGCACCCCATGTCCCGGAAGATCTTCTCTAATTTCAGTAACCATTCCTCAGCCTCAATAGGATCGGTGATCCCTCGAAAAGCTGGCGGATTATTATTCTTGAACTCTGACAGACCCCTATACTGTGGATCTGGAGCTGCAACCGGTACCACGTTAAGCACATCCCCATTATCACTCATCTGACGGAGAGTCTCCATCTGCTCCAGCATAACTCTGGCCATTCGAGCCAAAGTCGCTGCAAGCGCATCATTTCTCCCTGGCCTGTTCGCTGCCATAATCTGCATACCACCAATCAAACAGTGGGTTAATCAAGTCCAATATCCAAAAGAATAGAATGCAGAATTATAACTCTAACAAGCATCCTATGCGCCTAAGTTTTGTTTTTTGAAAAAGCCCCACTACCACAGTCCGATTTAGAATCGAACTGCTCTGATACCATAAATGTAACGCCCTTTGTTACATTAGTAATCCCAAGATAAAATCAATAAAAATCCTTTAAAACATTTAATTAAAACATACATCTCATAAGGAAAAGTTAAAAAAAATATTTAAAGTCTGAAAATACCTCATATTAAATAATATAGTAATCAAATATCCATGGAGTGAATATAAATAAAAATCAAAAGCCTTAAAACCGGGCGTCTAATTACAATCCGGGAAAAATAATACGTAAACCGAAAAAAAAAACATCGTCAACACCCTCAACCATACTAGGTGATAAGAAGACGACTCCTCAGGTCTCTGGGTCCTCAACAGTGATGTCCTCGGTCTCTGAAAACAATACTTATAATGAGACATAAAATCCCAGTGATCAACAATACAGTTTTATAAAATATTTTCGAAAATAGTATTGTTCTCAGCCGGCGTGGTAACCGGAAAAACTGTCCATGGCACCCGCTAATTTTCCAAAATAATATATAAAAAAGAAAATACTTTAAATATCAATAATAATCTCATCAACTCACTAGCATATAACGTAGCAATAACTCATCTCAATACATCACATTCCATATACCAAATAAATTCTAGATTAATCCCAGCGGCCCGAAGACCTCCTAATTAAATTGGTCTCTTCCCGTCATGTCATAAATTCACACATCACACGACAATGGCGTCCCATTGCCCACCCCTACTCACGAGGAGTGTTTCGATGTCACCCTCCTGTCGGGGACATTTCCATTTTGATACCTCCCATGTGCACATGGTGGTATTTCTCCTTTTTCGACACCCCAACCTGTGGCGGTGTTACTTTCGATACTCCTTTTTAGGTAGTATTACTCATTTTCGACATCCCAACCACATGACGATGTTACTTTCGATATCCCATTAAGGCGGTATTTCTTTTCGATACCCCTATCATAGGTGGTATTACGGCAAACATCATACAACTCATCATAAGGCATGAATTTCATGTCTCATACATGTAACAATTCATTTACCATAAATTAAATATTTAATCCTATCATGCATACTAAATAGACTTATATCATATCTCCAAGTAATTTTATAATTACACTATGACAATCACGAGCATCAAGACATAACATATGGCATCAAGCATATCATTCAACTAGTACAAATATCAATCATGTATTTCATGCCATCAACAACAAGAGTAAATACTCAATTTAATAGATTTTTGTTTTAATTGAAAAACCCCGATTTTAAAATGTAGAGTGGTGATATTAATCATACATTCAAACCAATTTCCAAAAAAAAACTATAAGGTAGTCCCTCCCACACACATACAAATAACTATACCATGGAAAATGTTCACAAAAAGTATTGTTACTCACCTCTCGAAGACCTCCAATGTACTCTAAAAATTATTTATGATAAGAATTAATGCTTCCCTAAAAATTCATCTTCCATTTGGTGGCGTTCTTGGATCTGTGTTGTTACAATTACACTAGCAAGTAAAGGAAGTAATCGACGAAAACGCTAACCTCCTGCGGCGCTCCTGATCCACCCTCTTTTTCTTTTGGTTACTAACCCTTATATACCAAGTGTCAGCGCATAGGTTTGTCCTTTTTTTTTTTTACATGTAGGTGATACGCCTAGTACACTATAATTATATATTTATTTATTTTTAATTCTTTTTTTTAATATTTATTTTAATTTAATATTTCTTTGTAATTGTTTACCAATTCTAATAAGTTTTATACTAACATATCCTATACACTAAACCTCTTAATCATATTGTATTTTTATTATATCATTATATATATATATATATATATATATATATATTATAACTTAATTATTATTTTTTTTAAATTAACTATATTAGAATTTTAGGATGTTACACATTGACCCCATGTTCATTCAGGCTGATGTTCTCCTAGCATCAGAAGACCCGGTCACCACCATACGTGATATACTTGCCCGAGACGATCATCAATTCTACCTTGTGCCTTATCTCAATAAGTAAGTACCAGTTATTTAATTATAACTATATATGACTTAGTCACTAATTGTTCCGCAAATACAGCAAGCATTGACAACTGTGGATCTTGTACCCTAGGATGAATGTCGTGGTTTTCTTCTGCTCAATGGGAAATAAGCCGGCGAATGAACTGAAGATGATCATGGAAACGTAAGCATTAAAATATTTTATAATCAGTAATGCAATTGTTTTAATTATCTGAAATCTATTAGATATACTTTTATTAATGTTTATTTTGTCATGATAGTTCTATTAATACAAACCATATGTTGCGTGGTGAAAGGCGTCGAACTATTAGATGGATTATTCCTAACGTGAGATATTTATTAGTTCAAACGCTTCAAATGAAGTGGATATAATTATTGATTTCTATTTAATTCCTCATATTCCAATTGGGTTTCATTTGTACGTAGTCCCGTATACAACGTGGATCATGGGAATGTGGACACTATGTGATGAAGTGGCTGGTCGAAATTATCTCCTGCAGGATTGATGAAAGATGGTACGAGGTAAATGTTAATTGGTAACAATTAGAAGTAACAGTTATAGATTCGTTATATGTTTTATGTTAGTTTATTATTTAAAAAATATAATCTTTTGTCTAATTAAACTTGCAGATATTCAACAATCCGACTCCATTATCTAATGCTGACATCAATAACATAAGGAGGCGTTGGGCAACTTTCTTTCTTGAAGTGTACCAACCATAGATTGTATGTAGTTAGTTTAAAAACTTATCATGTACTAGCTATAGTGTAATTTTGACTGATATATATTTTGATATGAAATCTATAATATATCACGTAGTTTTTTGGTTTCTAATTATCTTTATTATCTGAATGTAATTGAACATATGTATTGTTCGTAATAAATTCAGTATATATTAGTTTAGTGTGTTTTTGTTGTACAAAAGTGATTGTGTTGAGAATATTTAGAATATGTTATACTGGTATTGATCTGGATTACTGAAACAGGGGAAAGGAATGATAGAAATGTTAAAAGAGTTTTAAAAGAAAAATGAGACTTTTCACATCGGTTATACAAAAACCAATGTGGAAAGTTCACTTTTAACATCGGTTATATTTAAAACCGATGTGGAAAGTGATATTTCCACATCGGTTTTATGATAATCCATGTGAAAAATGAACTTTCCATATCGGTTGTTTAGAAAATCGCCGTTAAAAGTGTACTTATACATCGGTTTTAAAACCGATGTCAAAAGTAACAATAAATAACATCGGTCGTTTCAACATCAGTTTGAAAACCGATGTAAAAAACCAAAAATAACCGATATGGAATCCCTTTTCTGCACTAGTGATTATTTTAATTTGCTAATAGGTGATCGATTTATCACCAGTTACCTAAGTTTTTATGTGTTGACTGTCCAAGTGTCAATATCGTCAGTACATCTTCTAAATTGGGTCCCCAGTCGAAAAAGTCGTTGACATAATCATGCACCGATATCGTAGTTAATCTTAGCCTGGATAAGAATTATGGCTTTGGGATTCATAGTGCAGATTTAGTGTTGTATATGCTTCGTGATGTTTCTGGGTTTCTTTTCCCCACAGATCTGTTGGTTAGGTTTTGGATATAATTGGGCTCTCAGCCCCTCTTTGTACCAAAAAAAAAGTGAGCCATTATGTGAAATCCAGTTTTTTTTTTTTTATAGGAGGCATACTTAGGTCTTATCAAGGGAGAAATTAGAGGTACCGTTGAATCGAACCCGCAACCTCACTGATACCAAATATCCCTGAGCCCTACCACTTGAGCTACACTGATGGGGCTATGTGAAATCCAGTTTAACTCGCTAAAATAACGAGTTAGATTGTTGAAAAAAATTTAACTAACATGACATTTCCTCACTTACGGTGTAAATAAAAAAATTATTGTTTTTATTATTTTTTGTACAAATATTTTTGTTGTTGATCAAAATAGAAAAAAAAAACAATGTGTATTTTTGTGATTGGTGATAAAAAATAAAATTGAATACTGGAAATAAAGTAAGTGGCCCCTTAACTTTTGAGTTAAATAGGTCCAAAATAGTTTGAGTTGGATTGGCTGATGAATTTATTTATTTATTTTTAAAGAAAATAAAACTGAACACATTAATGTGTCTAAATTGAAATGTGAATTTGTATCCATGTTTGGGGATCTCCGATGTGGTTGCTGAAAGATCAAATGGATGATTTGATGAACCAAGGGCCATGGTTGAAAACTAAGCAGGAATTTGCAAATATAAAACATTCTAATCATCCTAATAGGTATATCAAATATGATCCTCTTCCTTCTTTCTTGACTAACTTATCGTTTTAATCAATTTTGCTATATCTCCAATGTTTCCATTGGTATAAGTTCAATGTGAGAGATTTTCAAAATCTGGAAAATGGTTAAAAGTATATAACAACGTACAACTATCATAATACGATTAAATGACCCAGCAATCGTGATCTTACATATTTGCTGAGTTGGTACGAGTTCGATTCCTGCCTGCAACATATTTGTTGAGTAATATGATCGTTATTCAACGGACTGAAAAGATTAAAATGGCAGAGCGCCATTGTGCGAATTCGAACCCGAGACCTATGCACGCAAGGGACACCTGTTGGCCACTAGGCCAACGAGTATTATGTGTCAATATGTAATCGCTATTGTTACTTAAGTAACGAATTTGGCAGTTGTTGAATCCTTTGAAGGGTTGTTTTGCTTCACCAAGTGACATGAGTTGGTCTATAAATAGGACCATCTGCATACAGTAATGGATACGAAAATCTCAGAATTTCCGAAGCCATCTTCACTCCAAATCACCTTCTTTTCTCCCTTGTGTGCAGAGAGAGTTAAGAAGACTATTGTTCTGTAAACTGCCATTGACAATACGCTTGGTTTAGGATGTGCAAACCAAACCAAGGTTACTCCATTGTATCCTGAAGGGGATTCGTCGGTTTTACCTGTTGCATCCAATCTACGAGGAGAGATTGGCGGGGGCGAATCGGACCTAAAGCCTGGTGTTCCTACACGCCTTGGAGATTGCGCATTACCATTGTTTTCATCTTCTTTGTTGCAGATTCACCCCATTATCTAAAAATCTGTAGGTTCAACTTTTCGTTTTATAAAAATGGTTGCAACATTGAAGGACATGACATTAGACATTGTCGAAGTGGAAAGGTTCGAGGGTGGAAACTTCGTTCATATGCATGGTCTATGGTGAAAGGTACACAATTACTTTCGATGACTATGATATGCTTGGTGTTCTAAATTCATGTGTGTCCAATCTTAAATGCATTCGTTGTTTATGTTAGTTTTAACATGTGGTATTAGAGGTTTAGATGCATGATTTAGAATCCACTAAAGTATGTGAATTTTGATAAGCATGAATATGTTTGGTTTATGGGGGATGCATGTATGTTGCACTATTTTGATAGAAAGGTCTTAGATATAAATTATTATATCAAGTTCATGCATTAATGGATTTGATCTATGTAAGAACCAAATATTTTAGAGTTGACAATCTTATATTATGAATGCATGAATTTGTGAATATAAGATGAGGATTGTTTCTTGCCTTTTTAGAAATTAGAAATGTTTGGATGTGTTTTTTGGATTGTTCTAAGTTGTCAAAATGACATGAATGTTAATGGAGGAAAGAGGTCATTAGATGATGGCTTTCATTATGAAAATCATTAAATTTATTTTAGAACATGTTTGAAAATGAATCCAAGATATAGAAATCATGAAAATAAGTTTAGATTTGGAATGAGTGGTCAAAAATGACTATGGGTCGTATGAACCCGGTTCTGGAAAAATGGGTTGGCCCAGTTGGAAGTAGGAGGTAACACTCAAAAGTCACATCTTATTGGAAGGTTGTGTTTGGGATAAATGTTAAATATATATAAAACGGCTTGTAGTACCAAACGTTACGTTGGTTTGGCAGTGGGGCGCCGCACTTGTTTACAGGCTTGCGTCCAATGGGGTTTGAACCCGAGACGCATGATAGGAACCGAAGGAGTTCAGCGGGCTTACCACCAGGCCAGGGACATATAGCTGTTAAATTGTTCATTAATATTTAATATGTATCTGGAATATTCGGTTGATAATTCCTGTTTGCATACATGATTTAAAAGCATTATGAATGGTTTGTTAGTTAACAAATCTAAGAAAAATATTTTCAATTACCCAGACGTTTTGATGATTATATATGTTGTTATATAGTGATGGGTAAATTGAATTGGTTTGTTATTAGATATTTATTAATTGTCTTAGGAGTAATAGAATAAGAGAAGTTTATTATCCTAGTTATACTTTGAGTCTACTAGAATGGTTGATCAAACAACTGCACCTTATTCCCCATTACAAATTAGTAAAGTTGAAAAGAAAATTAGGATATGAGAAGAAATGGTAAAATCCATGGTACCCTTTGTTGGTCTAGCAAAATGATATTGGGGAGCAGCGATGTTGAAGGCTTGTTAGATAGTAAATAGGGTTCCAAACAAAGGAACGAGATAACCCCATATGAGCTTTCGAAAATAGATAACCCATTATCAATTTTTTCAAAGTTTGAGGTTGTAAGGCAATAGTAAAAGTTCTTGAACCAGAAGAAATGAATTATGTGAAAGGGGAATTGAATGTGTTCCCGAGCTATGCTAAAATTAACAAAGCATATAGATTCATGGTTATGGAATCTAGTGACTCATCCTGTCACTATAGTGATTGAGTCTGGGGATGTGATATTTCAAGAAGATATGTTTAACTCAATTCCAAGTCAAAGAATAACGTTCATAGGAATGCACATAATTCGTAAAGCAATGTATCTAATAAAGATACTTCGAAAGGTTCAGAACTTAGGATAAGTCAAAGAGTTAGAAAAGAGAAAATGTACAGACTAAGCTTTTCATGTTCCTTGTTGAAGGAACAAAGGAGTCCATAGACAGTTATGGGCATGTTAGAATACAGAAAGTGATCCAACAACATTTGAGGAGGTAATAAGCCTAAGATGACGCTTTCTAGAAGGGAGCTATACAAGAGAAAATAGATTCAATAATGGGGAAAAAACATGGAGACTAGTAGACCGCCCATCTGGTTCCAAACCAACGGGTTGTAAATGGGTTTTCAAAAGGAAGATTAAAGTAGATGGAACCATTGATACGGTTAAGGAAAGACTAGTTTCTAAGGGATTTATACAAAAACGAGGGAATAGACTATTTTGATATATATGCACCTGTGGCAAGAATTGCATCAATTAGAGTGCTATTGGCACTTGGATTCACCTATAAGTTTGTCATCCATCAAATGGATGTGGAATTCCTAAATGAGGAAATAGATGAATAGGTGTATATGACACAACCTGAAGGGATTGTGGTTAATGGTCAGGAAAAGAAAGTGTGTAAATTGAATAAGTCATTATACGGATTAGAACAAACTCCTAAGCAAAGGGATTAAAAGTTTGATCAAGTTGTGCTAGCTAATGGATGATATGTTAATATTTGGTATTGAATTAAGAGATAAATAAAACAGAATCAAATAAAACAGAAAACAAATCTTTTTATGGGTTTCCGGATCTAAATGGATTCCTAGGGATTTAGGTTACCAACAAGATCGTTTACGTTGCTAAGTCGATTACCCTTGTTAATTATCGAAATTGCCTTGAAGGCGAATTTATCCTCAAATAGCTTAAGCTCCCTCTCGGGTTACAAAAACCGTGCCCAATTGAACCAACCCCTACTTTCGTGGTAGTCGAATTCAGATTGGACCCTTTGCGTTTCGTGACAAATCGTTGATCCTCGAAGGACGGCTTCTAACTCTCGTGATTTCAGTCCTAAGTCTAATTCTATAGATCCGACACCTAAGTTCACCGCTAGGTTCCTCCTTAGAATGTCTGCGACACGCAAACAAGTGGCCACCGAATTTACGAGTGATTCAAACACTAGAAATCAGATCTAAAACAAAATCGTAATTAACAAAGATATTACATCAAATTAACATCATAAAACAACCTTGGGCATAGCCCCAATCCCTAGAAACTAAGCTACTACTCAAGCCTTGCCATGGAGATGACAAGCTTGGTTAACAACATCATGAAAATAAACTAAAAGAAGAGAGGAGGAGAAGAAGAGAGAGATCCTAAGTTGTAGCCTAAGAGTAGTAGCCCAAAAGTCCTCCTCTGCCTCTGCCTGGGTCCTTATTTATAGATTTGGGAAGTTTGAATCCCAATCTAACTCAAATTCTGATTCAATTCAGTTGCTTCAGGTCCAAGTAATGCGCGTCACGACCGTGATGGCCATCACGGCCAGGCCGTGACGGCTTCTGCCTTGGGCACTTCTATAGATTTCAGATTCTCGCGATGCGAGTGGAGTTTCGCGACGCGAGACTTCAAGTTCTAGCCTTTCACGGCCGTGATAGGAATCATGGCTAGGCCGTGATGGGCTCTGACTTGTGGGGGTGAAAGGTCACAGTCGTGATGGTCATCACGGCTAGGCCGTGACCAATTCTGACTTTAGTCTTTTCTTCCTTTTCAGTTTTGCCCCGCCGTGATGGGCTCTGTTTGGCTCATTTTCTTCACTTTGCAAGCCCCATCTTCATCCAAACTCCATCATGGTTGATCTTGAGCATTTTATCCTTAATTCCTGCAAAACAACACCACAAAAACCGCCTTACCCGTTCCAAGGTAAAAACTAACAAAAATCAAATTAAATGTCCCTAAACTACATGAAAATGCATGCAAAATGATAGACAAAGATGAGGTGAAATCACACTCATCACATGTACCCGGTCAAACATTGCATATGTTGTAGAGAGACTAAGTAGGTATACAAGTAATTCAAGAAAAGACCATTGGCATGTTGTCCAAGAGTATTAAAATACTCGTGGGGGGACAAGAACTATAGTTTAAACTATAATGGGTATCCTTCGGTATTAGAAGGTTACACGGTAGCCAGTTGGGTGACTTATACAAGAAGATCATGTTTTAACAAGCAGTTGTGTCTTCACAATTGGTGGGTGTGCTATTTCTTGTGGTTTCAAGAAATAAGTCGGCATTGCAGGTTCCACCATGGCTGCAGAATTCATAGCATTGGCAGCATTTATCAAAGAGATTAAATGACTTAGAAATTTGTTGTATGAGATGCCAACTTTAATGGTGCCAGTATCCATACAATGGGATAGTGAGTAATCACTATCAAGAGCATATAGCCAGGTTATAATGGAAAGTCCAGAAACATTGCACTAAGGCATAGTTATGTCAAGGAACTAATTGCAAATGTAGTAATATCCAGGGTCTTTATAAGATGGAAAGAAATCTTGCATCCTTTGTTGAAAGGACTGACAAGTGATATGATATGGAAAAACATCATTAGGGATGTGACTCAAGCCCATAGCTACATGATCACCAATGATGGAAACCCGACTTACAATTGAGTAGCATCAAGTCTTGAGTTCAATGGGCCAAAGTACGCTATGAGAGTGATTGCAAGTACTTGACAAATAGATACATACCAAGGTTTGAAAGTACTTGGAAACCATAAGGACATAAAAGAAAAAGGGTGAGCTTTTGCTCTTAATGGACCTATAGCATATATGTGCTGGTGCCCAACTTATGGGGGTGCTTCTGGTAAAGTCCACCTATGTGAGAGTGAAGTGTGGCCGCTTCTTAGAGTTGGGCTTGACTCTGTAAGCTCTCATGAAAAGGATACATGACACAAGGCCTTACCAAATGTGTCACACTACCACGTCGTTCAATGGTACCGAGATTTCATGTGTAAGTCATGTACGTTTATTCTAATGAATATTTGGTTCAAATCTTGTCTACCAAATTATTCGGGGATGAGTGAAACTCATGGCTTACTAAGCAAAGGTTCAAAACCCCAAGATACCTTTGTCTGAAAGCATGCGATTTTCGGAATAATTGGATTTGGATTTATTTCGAAAATGGTGGGGGATTGTGAGAGATTTTCAATATCTGGAAAATGGTTAAAAGTATATAACAGCGCACAACTATCATAATATGATTAAATGGCCCAACAATCGTGACTTTACATATTTATTGAGTTGGTGCGAGTTCGATTCCTGCTTGCAACATTTTTGTTGAGTAATATGACCGTTATTCAACAGACTGGAAAAATTAAAATGGCAAAGCACCATTGTGCGGATTCGAACCCGAGACCTAAGCACGCAAGGGACACGCCTGTTCGCCGCTAGGCCAACAAGTATTATGTGTTAGTATGTCATCGCTATTGTTACTTAAGTAACGAATTTGGCAGTTGCTGAATCCTTTGAAGGATTGTTTTGCTTCATCAAGTGACACGAGTTGGTCTATAAATAGTATCATCTGCATACAGTAATGGATACGAAAATCTCAGAATTTCCCAAGCCATCTTCACTCCAAATCACCTTCTTTTCTCCCTTGTGCGCAGAGAGAGTTTAGAAGACTATTGTTCTGTAAACTGTCATTGACGATACCCTTGGTTTAGGATGTGAAAACCAAACCAAGGTTACTCCATTATATCCTGAAGAGGATTCACCAGTTTTACCTGTTGCATCCAATCTACGATGAGAGATTGGTGGGGTGAATCGAATCTAAAGCCTAGTGTTCCTACACGCCTTAGAGATTGCACATTACCATTGTTTTCTTCTTATTTGTTGCAGATCCATACCCCATTATCTAACATTCAATCCCTGGATATTTCTTCCTTGTTAAATAGTTTTGCTACGTTGATTGTTAGATAATTCATCCTGAAAATATGCAAGAAAATTATATGGTTTTTTATAAGCACTACACAAATATCATGCTCAAATACCAAGGATTTTCCTCTTCAATATGATTGAATTACTTATAATTTGCATTCTTCATCCTAAGTTACACAAGTTATTATATATGTCATTATCTTCTGTTTGCAGGAGCAAGGATGTAGAGGCTTGTGCTTGTGCTTGCTTAATGCTCTTACTCGAGAAGACTCTGACCCATCTGCTTTGGTCAGAAGTGATCCAACAAAAAGAGCAATAGTCACTAAGCATTTTATGTGTTTCTTCTTTTCTCTTTGTAGATTGTAGAGTATTATTATTATTATTATATTAAAGGATCAGAACGATGGGATGGGAGATGATGCCCTTATTGACCATGCAGTGTGGTAAAGAGAGGAACTGAAAATTTCTATAACAAGTGCTAATTTAGGATTTTGCTTTGAAAAAAACCAAATTCACTGTAAAATTGAGAGAAGTATAATACCTATTCTTTTTCTTTTTAAAGATTCATTATATGTGTTTGAAATTATTTTTCTTATTTTTTTTTACTTTTATGCAGCTTTCTCCAATAAGTGCTTTAGTCTTTGGTGTTTCTTTTTGGAAGTTTAATAGATGTATATGATGCACGGTTTGTTTGTTTTTTTCCCCCGAATATTTAACATTGATTGCCTTTTATTTTTTATTTATATTTATATAGTGAATTTATCTCCCGAATAATTTTTGATAATATATTGTAGTGTTATTCTTTCATTTTCCAAATTATTGGTCGAATTATTATGGCTACATTCTATTTAAAAAAATAATAATGTTCGGCTTATATATACATCAACAATCTACTTAAATGAGTTTTAAAAAATATTAAATATTCAATCAAGAAAAGGAGTAATAAGTGAAAAGACATAATTATTAAATTAAAACATTATTCCAATGCAATGAAAAAAAATCAAAAAAAAAGAAAGGGAATGAAAATGACACAAATCTTGATTGAGAGAGCATTAAGTGAATTTGAAAAATGATAAGATTTGTAAAAATCTTTTGCAGTCATTGAATGTATAAGTCTATATATACTTATTCAAATAAAATTAATTGATCATATGCTTAATTTTTTATCAATATAGAATTATAATATTTTAATATTATATATATATATATATTATATTGTACAAGGTCGAAAATCTTACATGAATATGCTTAAACTTTTAACAAATGTCATGTCCAGGTTCAATCGTTTTATAACAATCTTCTCAAATGTCTTTTAAAATATATCATTATTCAATCAAGACGCGAAATTGAAAGTAAAATTGCTTAATTATTAAGTTAGAATATTGTTTCAATGTAGTGAAAAAAATAAAATAAAGATACATAATGGAAATGACATAATTCTTCATTGCGAGAGCATTAAGTGGATAATATAGATAAATGTTATCATTTATTCTTAGAAGTAAATCTAAGAAAAACTAAAGTTCGAATGAATGTTAACATACAAAAGTATTGGGAGAAATACCAAATAATAAAAAATAATATGATAGACAAGAATATGTTCTAAAAAAGATTAACTTACACCGAAAAGAAATAGAATTATGTAATATATCAATATTTATCTTTATATTTATATTTATATTAGTACCGAGTTGAAAATCTTACAATGGAAGTTAAAAAGGATGAGGTATTGAATTAGTAAACCCTAAACCCTAAATTGTTAGTTAGAGATGGTTATATGTAAGCAGATATAATTGTCATTTATATGATATGATATATAGTATTTATCTTTTTATATTAGTATAACATTGGGTTTAAGTATCTACCAAAAAATATCGGTGAATAGTAGTGAACAATCTTTATCACTATTTTTTTTTTCATGTTCAAATTGCTATATATAATGATATTTATATTTAAAAATCATAGTATTGATCTTTCCTTTTTGTTTCTTGAAATGTAATCAAATTTTAGAATTTATGGACATTTTTTTATATTTTATTTACATTGTCAAAAGTCACTTTTTATTTTATTTTGTATGAATTTATATAACTGATGTTTATATTTAAAAATTAGATTTTTTAGTTTTTTTTTTAAATTCTTAAATTATCAATAATTCTTAAAATTTATGTATTTTTTATATTGTCACCCATCTTTACGATACCCCGTGCATTGCACGGGTAAGATACTAGTATCCTTTTATATAAGGGAAGGACAAATTCCTAGGACGTGTGCTAGGACGATTGATCTTTCAAGTGTGTATATGTATCTCGAAGTTATGCAAATTAATGATGTGTTTAATTTTCACAACAGCGCCGCTAACCAGTATGAAAACACAAGAATTTTTTGTAAAGTGAAGATGTTGAAGCGATACAATTTTCATCTTGCTTCCCATTTTTTATTTTGAAAAATAATTTTATTGGTATGAACTTTTTAGTATGAATATTTTTATACTGTCAATCAATCAGAAATTGATACATTATAAAAAATGAACTCTTTGAAAAATACATCAAATTTCATTTGTTTAACATTTTTTTATTTTCAAAAAATTGTACCACACCTAAAACATCCTAAAACATATGAAATTATTACATAAAAAATTATTAAAAGTTCATAAATCAACAACTCAATCTAATAAAAACTGCATATATAAGCAAAATAGTTAAACCTGAAAAAGGAAACATCTGAAATTGAGAAATTGAGGAAGATTGTAAAAGAGAAATAGAGATTACATCTTAGATCGAATATAAAAGAAACCTACTAAAGCATCAAGGGAGTTCTTGACGGAGGATATCTTAGATTGCATTCATGAAATCACAACAACACTTACCTTTACTGCTAGGATGAGGTACCATTAATTTTTTCTTTAAAATGGGGGAGCAAGTTATTAATTCTTTCTTTGAGAAAATGTTTTTTTTTTTACGGTAGACGTTGCTCCCCTTGGACTACACTAAGGTCAGCCGGTGGATGAGAGTTCAGTGCTCTTACTTATATATAAAATCAATTAAATACTATTCTCAATGCTTAAATTTTTTTTCAAGGAAAGGTTTAGACTTTAGAGGTCCACATGAGGAACATGGAAATAAAAAAGTAAAAAAAAAAAAATATTGGAGGAATTTGAATCTGTACATTCACCATTTATGTCACACCACTTAACTTTATATCTCATAGCTTAACTAAGACTTAGAGTTTTTAGTCTTTTTAGAGATTGTAATTCGACTTTTTTAGGTTGTTTTACAGTGAACCTTGGTTCCCAATCTTCTCTGCTAGCCGAATTACATGGAGCCATGTATTGTATTGAGATTGCTTTCAAGAAGGGTTGGCATTATCTTTGGTTGGAGAGTGACTCTCAATTTGTGGCGGCAGCTTTTGATAACAACAACATTATCCCTTGAAAGATTAGAAATAGATGGAACAATTGTGTCTTACTCACAAACCAAATGCAATTCATTGTCTCTCATATTTATAGAGAGGGAAATCATTGTGCTGACAAGTTAGCTAGTTATGGCACTAGAGTTTCTGGTTTAGTTTGGTGGGATGTTATTCCAGATTTTATTAAGGAAGATTTTTTCAGGAATAGGCTTGGTTTACCTAATTATAGGTTTCATTAATTCTTCATGGGTAAGGTTCATGTCCCTCATGTTTCTTTGTATTCTTTTTCTATTTTTAATAATATTAAGGTGTGTTGCAGATGATTGGTAGGGTTAGGGGTGCCAACCTAGTTGAGATATCTTTTTCTATTAATCAGCCTTTGCATGCCTTTTTGCCTTAAAAAAAATAAAATAAAAAATCTCATAGCTTAACACTTAACTTTATATATCATTGCTTAACTAGAAGAATTGACTCTGGAGGACAATAACTTTTATTTATATTTTCAAATGAACTTTTAAGTTTGAATAATTGTTTGATTGTGCATTTGATGATAATATGACATTAATTATTTTTATTGACATATGATAACACATTTCTATTACACTTCGTTTGGTAGAATAGAATACGAAAAGAGAGAGAAGGTGAAGAAAACTATGTTTTCTCTTATTTGGTGAATGAGAGAAATAGAGCTGAGAATAAATTAGGTGGGACCCACCTAAAAAATATTTCTCTTCATAGGTGAGAAGAAAATGTGAGATGAGAAGAGATTATTTATGAAATTACATGTGTAACCTTGTTTTCCTTTTCCTTATTTTTTATTTTGTATTGTTTTCCAATATTTGTTAATTCATCACTATTAAAAAAAATAAACTTAGCACTAATTTAAAAAGGCTTTCCACTGCTGAAATTTTAATTTCCTATAAAAAAAATTCATCATCGTATTATCGTAATATAAGATATTAAAAAAGAAAAATTAAATGAATTATGTAAAATCATTTAAATTAGTAATTAATTAAGTTAATATAAGTATTTTTTTTTTGAAAGGATTAATCTAAGTAATTTAATTAATAAAAATTAAGTTAAGTAATTTAATGAATTAATTAATTAAATTCAAATAAAAAATTAAATTAATTTTGATTGAAAGTTTTTTTTTAATTTAGGGATATTCTCGTACTTTCAAAAACAATCAACACTTCTTTCTCTCATATTTCTCTTATATCAAACAACATATCAAATCTACTGTTTTTCTCATCATTTTCTCTCTTCTCATACTCTTTATCTATTCTCCTTTTCTTCTCACAACCAAACAAAGCATTAAAGTCTTGCTAACCAACTCAATTGGTTGTTCAGGCTGAGTTTGTGGAGGAAGACTTGAGCTGAACACACTAGGAAGGCAAATGCCTTAATTAATATTGCTAACCAGTATCATTAAGACAAAATCAAAAGAGATAAATATATATTGGAAAACTAACTAAAACACTTATCAATATATATTAAATCATTTTGCTTTTCGATACATTATCTTGCAGGTGACGTTCCAACCCTTTGTGTCTTTGCCAACAAATAAATCACGTTAATTCCACATAATTAGTGTGTCAATGTCAAGCAGATTATTTAGATCACCTAAACTTTAACCATAGCCTTAGTTGATGAGATTAGTCATGCATCTTTGTTTCTTGGAAATTAATTTAACTTGAATTAGAGACCCCATCTTATAGGTTTCTTCCGGTTTACATTTGCAAGCCGTACGCCCCCGCGGCCACCACCCCGACAAAACTATAGAGATCTTTCGATGGAGACAACTTTTATGATACGACAATAGTAGTAGTATCTGTTAATGGCTAGAGGTGGGGCCCAAAACATTAAAATGCAAGTGAGATAGGGTTGAATTTGGAAGCTAGACACTAAAATTAATATTAATGATCATTAAAAAAAACTCGTTATGTACAAATGAGCTGAGTGCTGTATGAACTATGAACAATGAACCTAATTTGTTCCGTCTCTACCTAAACCTGTGGCTCTACCACCAAGAATCCAATTCTATACTAGTAGTAGTATAGTATTTCATAATATCACAACCTACCCCACCGACAACTTCTTTTGAAATAACCAATCTCTCCCAAATCAAATCCTTCCCTTCCACAACCAGCATTTAAAATGTCGGGCGCCCCCATCTCCAGCTGGAAATAAACCTAATCCGTTTCCACCTACCAAACCCAAACCAATAACTAGAACAACTACTATCACCAAATTCCACCCTTTCTTTAACTTTTTATGTACACAAAGCCCAAACCTGAAGCAAGGAATATTATGCTACAAAAGTTGCACATAACATCCACACTACTAAATCCCCCCTTTCTCCCCTCCGGCCTCTCCCTATAAAACACTAATGCTATTTATACATGTCAATTCACATTTGCATATCATTTGATTATGTATAGACCAACCTCGTCTTTAGCACACTTGTACTATAATTCTGCCCGCTATGCCTAAGTATATGGTGATGTGCATCCAAGAGATGTGCACAAAGCATTCTTGTTTAGGAACAGGATTTGATGAGTCCCAAATTGTATAGATTCCTTTTCACGAGGCTCCCGATATGCAACAACACTGCCCCACCAACTCCAACTGCTTGATCCTCTCTCTCTGCCTTCTGATGATGACATATCAGCGGCAACTCCTTCACTTCTAAATTGCTTAACCCAATTTTCTGCCTAACAGATTCAATAATTTTTGGATCAGTTGGGTTTCCGATCGCATCTGTTACATAGAAGACATTTGCAACCACGTTCCCGGTGGTGGATATCTCAGCCCTTGTCACATTCAGCCCATTCTCTCGGAAAGTTCTCATCACCTCTGCTAGAAGCCCCTGCCTGTCTTCCGTGCATAACTCTAGTCGAACACCCTGTAATCAAAACAATCAACAATTTATTAGTCTTAGCCACTTCATATCAAAAGGTCATATGGGGATTTAACAAATAATCAAACAATTAACAATCAATTGGTGTTAGCCACTTCATATCAAAAGGTTACAACGGTTTAACAAATAATTCAGATGCCTATACCTCAGATGCCCTTCTCTCCACTGCAGCTTTTAAGCATTGTATTACACGTTGACGCTCTGGTTCTGAACTAATTGGGGTGCCATCCTTATGTCTTATATAAAACTCCTGAGATGACAAATTGAACAACAATGTTAATAAGCACATGCATCAAGACACCTATCAAATGGAAAGAAAAAAAAATATATTGATCGCATTAAGTTGAAAGTTACCAGGTATGCTTGGTCACTATTAGTGTTAATAGTTGCATGAAACACAATGTACTCCATATCTGTCAAATTACATATAACATCAAATAATAGCTTGATTCGATCCTTGCATTGAATATTAACAACCGAATAACCCCTTTCAGCCCAATTCTGAACAGTCACCACTGGAGCATCAGAAGTAAACTTTAGAATGGGAGTCCTCTCGTAATCACGGTCAGAGAACATCATTTGATGCAGCCTTCTTTCAGTGTGCACGACAGCCATAGAGACAGAAGTTTTAGCACTTCTGATGTCATTGTCTCCCTTTAAAACATTTCTTAAACGCACTTTAATTCTATTAATTTTCTGAGAGTCCTCAATAGTGGAGCCAGAATTGCAGTCCCTTACATAGATTAGGGAGGCAATGCGGCCATTGTGAGTCCAAACCTTAGCCTCAACCACGTCACATTGAAGATCAGCCAGTACAGCAAACACCTCCGATAGAAGACCGACTCTGTCGGTTCCGGTTAACTCTAGCGCAGTCAGACCATTTGAGCCATTGGTTCTCCCATTATGAATGCTCCCAAGTGACTGTGGTAACATACAAGCACCAATCCAAAGTCAGATTAACAATAATAAATACACATTATGGGTAATTAATAAAATTTAACCAGTAACGCCCTAATAATTAAACCAAAACTCATGGAGCCACAATCAAATACCTGTTCAATATGTTTCAAAACGCTCTCGTCTGTTAGCTTGTTTCCGTTTTGATCGGTAACATGGAAAACTGTCCATTGAATAGCCGAAGGTTAGTGTTTGAGGGATGCATTTTAGCAGAAACCGTAAACAAAGGAAAAAGAATATTCATATATTATCAGCTTACCATCCATGAACCACTTGCCATCAGAGGAAATATAGGCCTTCTTAATTGAAAGGTTGATATCAGTGAGAACTTGTACTGCATCCAAGAGAATGCCATGCCTTCTGGCGCTATCAACCTGTGAATTTCGAATAAACAGAGAGAGACCATTGTAATTAATTTTTTATTATTTACATATTTACAAGAAAACAAATATTTTTTTTAAGGAATTGATTTGGTGGCAAGTTACCTTGACCAGAGTCGCTGTGGGGCAAACGGCATTGTCAATGACAACCCTGTTTCATGGAGAAAGGGTCAAAGTCAGAAAATTACATTGCCCCGGATTTCTCTTTCGGTGTCTGATTTTATTCAGACCACAAATATTAAAATACAAAGAATACTGGTATGCATGAAACCGTAAGCAAAAAGGGGGTGCTTGCTGTTGCTGGATACACACGACAAGAAAATAAAAGTCAGAAAATTATAAAAATATTGATAGCGGACAAATCAAATGTGAAAGTCGGTGTGAATTCCAAAAAACTGAAAATTTTAATCCAATCTGAAAGGATTAGAAAACTGAATTATTGCTGGAGTCGGTAGGCAGAGACTAGAAACATTCTTGTCTTCCAGAAACAAGTTTCGGTGAAGCAAATACACAGAAAATAGCAAATGTTTTCGAATAAAAAAGCTAGGGCACAGGACCATTCAAGAAGATTTGATTTCAGAATTAAGGAAAAAATGGGTAGAAAAAAGTCCTTAAAACAATGCAAAATCGACAATAAGCAACCAAATAGGTTAAAATAAGGCAAACTGTTGGTGCAAAATTGGAAGGGTACTGGGAAACATACAAGCAATATATATGTTGAAGGAAAAGAAAGAAAGGAATAAAAAATCATGGAGAAGAATCTACAAACCTGGGTGTGCTCATCCGTATTAGGAGCTTTTCGTATTCATCCGTACAAGCGGGCCACTCCATGGCTGGGTATGGGGAAATAAGATAACTCTCTGAGTGTGAGAGAAAGAGGAAACCTCAAACCTTCAGTTAGTTAGTTTTAAAAAGAAAACCACTACACTACGTCCTTGTGAATTGTAGAACCCTGGCTTCTTTACCTTTTATTTATTTATTTGCTCAACCCCTTCCTTCCAACAAAACCTCGTAAACAAAGTCTGTCTATATATATGGTCTTCGCTGTGCGTTTTCAGTGTAAGAGCGACACTTACTATTCTCTCTCCTCTTTTTCCAAGGCGAGGCGAAGGCACGCCTTGTTCTTGCCTCTTTGCCTTTTCCACTCGGCACTCCCAAAGTCACACCGCATATATTTGTATTTATATTGCAAATATATATATTAAGATATTTCTTGTTATGCTTAATTCAGACACAAAACGAGGATATCATGAGATTTTCTTTATTTTTTTAATATATTTTTAAAAACCATATATATAAATAAAATAAAAAATAAAAATAACACTATATTTATATTTAAATAACATACATAACTCTTAGTTTATTATTTACTACAGACCCGGCCTGTACACAAAGATAAATCAGAAAAGAAGTTTAGTTAACGGAGCACTGTCACATGGCGTGATTAGCGCCTGCTTCGCTCACCCACACCTATTTTCGCTGTTTCAAACCATACCCGAATATTTCTGAATATTTTTAGAAAAAAAGATTAACACTTCAATTTTGGCCAACATGTCTATCCAAAGAAGGACGATCATGAATGTATTTGGGTAAACAACTTAATTAAGAACTTATCAGATAAGATCTTATCGCATGAGAACTTATGCCATAAGCGCTTAAAGAAAGAAAAAGAAAAAAAGGAGCATGAGAGGATTCGAATAGTGAAAAACATGGAGAGGGTGTTTAGTGCATAAGCTCTTATGATAATTCCATAAACTTCTCCCAGTAACTTATGAAAATAAGTCAAAAACTCCTTATGGGATGTCATAAGTTATTTTTATAAGCTCTACCAAACACACTGCATAAAAGGTTATGTCATCAGATAAGTCAAAAAAAGCTTAAATAAGTTCTTCCAAACGTCACCCAAGTGTGCTTTGTGATAGAAGTCCTTTTGCATTTTTTTAGTGCAATATATTAACTTATTAAAAACTAACAAATATTTCATATATTACATATATATATATATATATATATATATATATATATAAAATAAAATAAAATATCAATTGAAATATTAAAATTTAAAAAGCTTCGTTTTTTATTTCAGTTTTTTTTAATAAGAAATTTATTAGTAAAATCTTCAAATTATATTGTTTTACCTTAGGAATAAAAAAACTAAATTAAAAAATTTAATACGTTAAAATATACACAAAAATATTTTTTAGTTGTGGGAAAATTATGAAATACATTACTGACATGTGTCATTATAGAATATGCTAAACTTAAATAATAATAAATAATGTAACTAATTAGTGTATTGATAGAATATATTAATCAAAACAATATAAAATAAATAACTTAATTAATTGCGACATATAAAAATAATTAACACAATAAATTTAATTAAGGAGAGTTTAGAAAAAAAAAACAAATAATATAACTAGGAGCAACATCCCTTGGAGTTGCTTAGTTGTTTTTTTTTAAACCATTGCTTAGCTGGTTTTTAAGAAATAAAAATTGGTTTTTGATTAGGTAGCACAATTGGAACACAATGATTTAATGTCCAATCGTAAATATAGTTGTTTGTATAAACAACTGATTTTTATTTAAAAAAACCAAATAATCAAATAAGAAATGACGGGATTAAATAAAAAAAGAATGTAAACGAATATGTGAATAATTCACACAACTCGTTTAATGGTTTTTTTTAGGATTATTTAAAGTAATATAAAATAAAAAGTAATAATATTATCATAAAAAAGTAAAAGGTAATAATATGATATTATGTGATTAATTCCAAATTCTTAATTTGTACAATTGAATAGTTTGGATGCAATTATGAAATATAATATAGCTCCATGTATTAAGGTGGTTTGGATCTCTTAAGTATATGTTCCTGCGTTCGATCCCTCAATCCATACGTATGAAAAAAAAATTCTTAAAACGTATCACAGTACTCGAGAGATAAGTATTTCACATGTACGTGGGAGAACACTCTAGGAAAAAAAAATTTAATATAAGTGTTATTGGAGTGGATCAAAATCCACGTCGGAGGACAATTGGGATCATCAGATGTCCTTTGCTTGCTTTGTACTCAACAGCCAGGAGCATATGAGATGCATGTTGATGGAGAGGAAGGGTCGGCAGGTTTGGGTCCCTCAGCCATGGAGTGGTTCCATCGAGTAAACTTGTGGTAATTAAGGTGGGATTTGCCGACCCAATTATGACTTTCGCACGTGACAACACCGCTCTTATCGGCTTTTCCTATGTCATTTTTCACTCGTTTCAGCATTCAGCCGCTTTTCTTGTACTTCTCCTTGCAGCCCGTTTTTGTTTTCATAGATGATTCATTTCTTATGGTATTTCCTCCCGTCATTATTATAAATAAAAATTAAATAAAATATATAAAGATAATTAGTTGATCTCATTTAAAATATTTATTGAAAATAAAAAATTTAAATTTATTATCTAAATTATCCTTCTTTTTATTTATTAAGTTTGGGTTGTTGAAAATAAAAGAAGACAATGAAAAATAAAATTTGTATTAAATGAATGGTATTTTGAGAATAATCTCATTAAATAAGATGAAAGTAGTTAAAATTTACTTATAGTTTGGATCAAAAAATTTAGAATTTTTTTGTTATATTGTTGACCAGGGTGAGTATTTCCGAAGGAAAAGAAAAAGAAATGAAAAAAAAAATAAACAAAGAGAGAGTGGAATATTACTCAACAAAAAGAAGTGGTGATTGATTTCTTTATGTTTATTGATTTCATAAAAAAAAATATGTAAATAATAGTAAAGGCGTACCTAAATTTTGATAAATCCAATCAAAAAAATTTCCTCTCAAATTCTTCCATTTCCGTCTTGCGAAAAAAGAATTCAAATTTTGTGAGATTCATGGTAAAAAAAGTTTCTTTCCTTCGTTAAGAAGAGGAGAGATGTCAAACAAAGCATTACAATATTACATAGATACTTTAAATAATGATTTTTATATTATTTATATATTATTTTAATATTTTCCAAAATATTTACTATTTTCTTCTTTTTTTGACGGAACTATTTTCTTAGTTTTTCATTTTCTGATAAACAGAATAAGAGAAAAATAAATATTTCAAAAATTTAATAAAAAATAGTTTAATTAAATCCACTCCAAATTATTACAATCAATATTATATTGACTCAATATTATATTGACTTTCAACATCAATATACCAAAATCCCAGACAAAAAATATTAAAAAATGAAAATTGTACTTACTTCCTGCCAATTCTTCTCCTCCGTACTTGCCAATTTCATGTGCCAATTCATATTGAATCATTAATGAATGAATATCAAATAACTCTTTTTTTTTTTCTATTTTCATTGGAAAAAAACAAAAATTTCTTCCTGTTAGAATTCACATCTATAGATAACTAGCAAGTATCTCATCTGTTGAAGGGTATTTTTAAATTTTAAAAATCCATAATAAAATAAATAAATTAATTAAAATTGTAAATTATATTATATATATATATATAATCAATTCATGCAGAATATAAAAAATATAAAATAAAATATTCAAATATTAAAAGAAGATATGCATAATTAATTCTGAAATTTAAATTTAAATATTAAAAAATTGAATTTGAAAATGACAATTGTCATTCTATAAACGAGAGTGGCTTAAGGTGACGTTTGGTACAAGGTATACTTTTATATTTTCGGGAATGTAAGGTGGAAATAAAACTTTTCCATATTTGTTACAAGAGATGAAAAACTATTCCTGGGCATAAAACATTCATAGGAATAAAAGTTGTGAAGGAAAGTAAAAATTATATTCCCATGGAGGAAGGTGGGGAAAAAAGTATTCACATGGGAATGAGAAACTTTTATAATATCAAATTACCACATTATCCCCACCCATCGTGACTAGATCTTCCCCTTCCTTCTTCACTTCATCCCCACCCATCTTCGTTCTTCACCCACAGTGTTTGCACTCCACTACGCTGATGAACCAGTCTATACACCCCAGTAAAACTCCCTTGTAATCTGTATAAAGGTATATCTCGTGCAGTAGCCTATTAGAGAGCTCTCCTCTTTTTACAAAGCATATGCACCACATTCCAATTTGGTCAGAACCTGCATCACAGTGCAAAAATGAATTGAAAGCTTTTATTTATTATGGTAGTTTTGGAAAAGTTAATTATATTCCTGGGAATATTTTAAATGAACCAAACATGGATTGAGAATGTAATATATTATTCTCGAGAAACTGAAGTGTCAACCAAACATGTTTTATTAATATTCCTGGGAATCTCATTCCCAAGAATATAGTTTGCTTGACAATAAAATATTCCTCGTACCAAACGCCACCTAAGTGTGAGTATTTTTTTTACCATGTCATAGGAGCGAAATATTCACCGACTTTATCGATGACTAATCTCCGTCTGAGAACCTGGCTAGCCACCTTTAGTGGAGTTTCCCCTTTTAACCACGTTTTTTTTTCATCAACAAGGCTCGAACCCGAGACATTGTTTAAGGGATCCTAGCTTAATTTCACTCGACCAACGTAATGTTGGTTTGTATAAGTGTGAGTATTTTTGTTGTAGAAATTTTTATTCTAAAAAGAAAGGGAATTAAATGGAAATAAGCTAATCAAGAGCATATTTTGTGGTAATAAATATTAATTAGTAAAATTGAATTACAACCTAGAAAGGAAAATAATTAAATATAAATAATAGAATGTTGTGTAAATTAGCAGTAATAACAATTAATTAGTAAATTTGAAATTATATTAAAAAATTAAAAATTCTTAATGTATGTGACATCACGTGGCTTATTGAGAAGGTGTTTGGTTGTAGAGAATGGTCAAATTCAATAATGAGTGCTCTATTTTAATATATGAGGGCTGATTAGCAATGAATGATTAGCAGTTAACAAATAGCAAAAGATTCAGATAAAAGTAGTATTAGACAACTGTAATATAATCCTGAAAGTTGGAGATGCTACCATACCACAGGTCATACCGTTTAAATATCTTGGATTCATCAAACAAAACCATTAAGAAATAAAAGAATTATAAACCAAATGATTTAAGCAAGGTGGATTGCATGGATAAGTGTATTGAGTGTTATACATGATAAAAAAAAGTACTGCTCAAATTAAAGGAAAAAATTTAGAACACAACTACAAGAGCTGCAATGTTATATGAGCCTGAATGTTGGACAATAAAAGACGAACAAAAGAATAAACTAATGTGACAGAGATAATAATATTGTGTTAGATGAATGGACATACCAAACAAAATAGGATTAAGAACAATTGCATTTAAGAGAGCCGGAGTAACACCTAATGTATAAAAAATAATAGAATCTCACCTAATTCGGTAATTTAGACATGTATATAGGAAACGTGTAGATAATAGCCAATCTAACCACTAAAAATAATAGAGATGACAATATGGGTTAGAACTCGCGAGCCAAACCGATTTACCGGTGGGTTGGGTTGATAAAAAACAGGTTCAATTTAACCCGAGGGTTATTTTGACCTGACTCACTTAAACTACAGGTTGGGCGAGTTAAAATTGTGGTGAGCGGGTTGGCTCGCGGGTTCTCTTTTTTCCCCCTCGAATAGAGCACCAAGCCTAGCCCACTTACCCTAGGAACCATCAAACACTCACCCGCTCAACCTTCAACCCTTTACCCCTTCAAAACATTCACAACTTGAATGATCATGATTTGGGACTGTTACATGCTTGGTGTTACATGCTTGATTGAAGGGTGATAGTGTGATTTCAAACCATAATTCATGTACATTCTTGCATGCATTTTCATATAGTTTAGGCAATTTTTATTTGATTTTTGTTAGTTTTTGTCTTGGAACGGGTAAGGCGGTTTCATGGTGTTGTTTTGCAGGAATTAAGGGTAAAATGCTCAAGATTGACCATGATGAAGCTTGGATGAAGATAGAGCTTGAAAAGTGAAGAAAATGAGCCAAGCATAGCCCATCACGGCCATGATCGAGCAATAACTAGAAAGAAAGAAGGCAAAAGTCGGAAGCTGTCACGGCAGTGACGCGCGCCCAATAACTGATGGCCATCACGGTCGTGACGCGCGCTCAATTATAAATAGACATCTGGGCAGAACAGGAAAGGGGATCATCTCTGGAGGGACTTTTAACCTAGGAGCACTTTTACCCTAGGGAGACTCTTGGGATACAAAAGGGGCGTGTTCTCTCTGGAATCAAGGGCTGCGGTGACGGTAGTGGAAAGCTTCCATAGAGTTTCTTCTCTCCCTTGTTTCTATTTCTCTGGTTTTGGCTTTCTCTATCACTATGAGTAGCTAATCCCTTTTTGTTGGGATTAGATGTAGCTAAACTGAACCTCATGTATTTGCCTTGATTAATTAATCTGTGTTTATGTTTCTCTATTAGTGTTTAATTCCTTTGCTTAATGCTTTTTGTGGTCTGATCATCCATAAATTGATTTTGAGATTTGATTTGCAATGGGGACGTTCTTATCAATTCTTGATCTGGAATTAATCACCTAGTAAACCTTGCATCTAGGAATGGATTTTGGTTTATTAGTAATCGTGTGATCCCTACTCTTAATGCAAATTCACTAATTAGGCCACCTAAGGAATTAGGGTTTAATTAGGGAATTTAGGCTCTTGTCATCTAAGGAATTAGGGCTTGAGTAATCTTGTGGGTTGATTTTAATAATTGAAGCATAAACTGGATTGGTGGCCTTGGTATTGCATGAGACTAAGGTCTAGTGAAGTCTAGTCCTAACATCTTTCATATTTGAAGAATCCCTTTTTATGCATTCCAAGTGTTCGAAAAAAATCCCAAAAGAACTTTTCCCTTTTATTTTGTTTATCTTAATTGTTAAATATCCGCTTAGATAGTAGTTGATTTGTTACGTGCTAGTACTTGTCACAGTCCTCGTGGGAACGATATCGGTCTCATCACCGTATTACTTGTACGACTAGGTATACTTGCCTAGAAATCGTCTCACCAAGTTTTTGGCGCCGTTGTCGGGGACTGTGTTTCAATATTTGCATACCCATTTCGACTACTAATTTAAGCACAATTTTGTTTTTTTTTTCTCTTTCATCGTCTATTTCTCTTTATTTTTATTTTTGTATATAATTGATCTTTTCTTTTGAGTTTTGGTTATACAAGGTGGATGCAATTCATGGACAGCTATTATTATCCATCTGATGAGGAAGCTTCAAGTCATATTTTGGAAAACAACTTGTGTTGGGGAGACGACTTAGATTTGGGAGATCATGATATTCCAGCACAAGTTGATTGTATGACTAGCAAGCTTGTATATAGAGTCTCCAAGGAGGAATGGGAAACCTTTTGTTCGTATTTACCACCACCACCACCATGTTTACAAGTGATTCCCGAAGCGCCATGTGAAGCAAAATTTGAAAAAAAAATATGGTTGCGGGGATGGATCAAAATGAAGATGAAGTGGTGGTGATAGACGAGCCATAAGAAGAGGAATTACCTTCCACAAATCCTTGGGAAAGAACAAGTGAGGAGGCAAGTCAATTGGAAAACAGTCACTCCACCATGCTTGCTGAGAAATCTGAAATTGCTGCATTAGATAAATATGTTGTCTTACATGCATGTGTGGACACTGCAAAGTTAGTCCCTTCCACTTGTCTGTTAAATTTCCTGGTGAAAATACCATTTGACCCAGGAGGAAGTAAGTTCGTTATTGTACTTAAAGAGGTCAATGGAGTTTTCACACACTTGCTAGGAGGACTTAAGGGTGGAGTCACATTGCTTCTGCAATTGCCACTCCACAAACCATGGGATCCGGGAGGAGGATCTTACATATTGAGCATCTCTTGGCCCCTATGCTACAAGAAATAGGATCTAGGTGGAAGCTTCTCAATGAGTCAAGCTAGTGAAGTTAAAGAAGCACTTATTGGGAGGCAACCCAAGTTTTCTTTTCATTTTCCATTTGTTTTTTATTTCAAATCTTGAATAATTTGAGAAGATCAAGAGTAATAAGATCATCAATTAATAAATTTGTTAAGTATTTTCAGGGCAAGAAGGAAGGAGAAGCAAAAGGACAGGGAGAAACAAAGCCAGCAACCATCACGCCCAGGCCGTGACACTGTTCACGGCTGATAGTGTGATTTTACATGATGTTTCCTGTACATATTTGCATGCATTTTTCATATAGATTAGGCTTTCTTTAGTTGATTTTAGTTAGATTTTCCCTTGGAACGGGTGAAGCGGTTTCTTGGTGTTGTTTTGCAGGAATTCAATGTAAAAATGATCAAAATCAGCCATGGTGGAGCTTGGATGAAATAGAGCTTGAAAAGTGAAGAATATGAGCCAAACAGAGCCCATCACGGCCTGGCCGTGATGACCATCACGGCCGTGATCAAGTAGAGAAGAAGGCAAAAGTCAGAAACTGTCACGGCCTGCCTGTGATTCCAATCACAGCCGTGACAGGCTAAATTTTAAGGGCTCGCGTCGCGAACACTTTTCTCGCGTCGCGAGAGTCAAAAACTTGAAAACACGCCCTGGACAGAACGCATCACGGCCAGGCCGTGATGGACATCACGGCCGTGACGCGCAGCAGATCTATAAATAAGAGCACAGCAGACAGAAAAAGGGGACTTTTTGCAGAGGCTTGGAAACCCTAAAGAGGGCTGATGGCTGGGGGAAGGCTGGGACCTTAAAGATGACATCTTCTCTGCTCTTGGATTGGAAGAAGATTGAAGGATTCGTCATGGAGTTTTCTTCCTCTCTTCTCTCTTTCTCTTTTGTAGACATTATCATGTGTAGTTAATTCCCCCATTGTTGGGGTTAGATGTAGCTTTTCTAAACTTGTTTGTATTTGATTTGGTTGTTTTAATGCAAGTCTCTATTTCTTTATGAGTATGTGATTCTGTGCTTAATGCTTTCCTTGGCTTAGCTACCCATAGGAATGATATGTTGATTTGATAGACAATTGACAGATTGATGTTAAGGCATGCTCATGAATCATATGCCAAGTAGTTCAAGAATCTAGACATAGGTGTTGGCTGCTTGCAATCTTATAAGTCTTGACTTAATGCAAAATCTCAGGTTACTCCACCTAAGACATTAGGGCTTAATTTGGGATTTTAGGCTCAATGCACCTAAGACATTAGGCTTGAGTATTTTAGAAAAGGCTTGATTGTCATTATTGAATTAGGACTTGTGTTAGAAGCCATTTCATTGCAATCAAGGGAGGATTAGTGTAGTCTAACCCTGACAATCTCATCCATTTGTTAATTCTGCACTCCAATTGTTTGTTAAAAGTCCAAAAAGACCAAAAATATTGTATTGCTTTGTTACATGTTAGAACTCCCTTCCATCCACATTTTAGTCTAAATAGTTGTTAAGCTTGTGAATTGGTAATTGGCAACCGATCCCTGTGGATACGATAACCGGTCTTACCACCGTATTACTTGTTTGCGACGAGGTGCACTTGCCTTTATTCTAAAAATACGCAACAAGTTTTTGGCGCCGTTGCCGGGGATTGGTTTTGTCAATATCATCAGTAACAAATGAGGCAACTAATTTAGACATTTTCTTAATTTTTATTTCCTGTGTATATTTGATTTTTTTTCTGTATATATTTGATTTTTTTTTTCTCTTGAGTTTTATCTGTTCAAGGTGGATTGTAACACATGGAGATTTACTATTTTCCTACCTTGGATGGAGTCACAAAATATTCCTTTGGGCCCAATGTAGTTTTGGGAGACTATGAGCTCTGGGGATATCAATGCCCTCATGCACAAGCTTACAGTGTAATCATGAAGCATGAGGAGGAATGGGAATGGAATGAACAAACACCTCTGAAAATTGCTCTAGAACAACATTCCCAAGAACTATCCATCTCTGAGGCCAAGGCAAGAGCCAATTATGATTGTATCGATGCTCTGATGCAAAGCTTCAAAATGCAAGTGGGAGAGATTTGTAAACAGCTAGTACAATACCCACATGAAGCATTGTTTGAGCAGAATATGGTTGGGGAGATGGATCAAAATGAAGACGAAGTGGTAGTGGATTCCGCCATGCTTGCTAAGGAATTTGAACTTTCTACATTGGACAAATATGTTGGCTTGCATGCATGTGTGGACGCTGCAAAACTAAACCCTTCCACTTGTCTGGCAAACTTCCTCTTGAAAATTCCACTTGACCCGAGAGGAAGTAAATTCATAATTGCAAGGGTCAATGGAGTTTTCACACATTGGCTGGGTGGAGCTGAGGATGAAGTCATACTACTGCTACAATCTCCACTCCAAATACCATTTGATCCGGGATGAGGATCCAGGTGGATGCTTTTGAATAAGTCAAGCTAGTGACGTTAAAGAAGCGCTTATTGGGAGGCAACCCAATTTTTATTTTCCTTTTTCCGTTTTTTTTTCTTTCTCTTTAGTTAGATTTTGTTTTTGATTTTTAACTCTTGAATAATTTGAGAAGATCAAGAGTTTTCTTTTACTAATAAAATTGCCAAGTGATTCCAGGGTAAGAAGGAAGGAGGGAAGAGCAAGAAGACAAGAAAAAGCAACCCAACTTTCAAGCAGTTTCTGACTGGAATGAAAGTCAACACCCGCTACCGCCTCGGTAAGCCGTTCCATTTTATCTTATTTTATTTTTCTTCCTCTCTCCATCTTGATTGTTTACATTGGGGACAATGTAAATTCTTAAGCTTGTGGTAGGGGTATTTTGCATTTGCATTTTGCATATTGCATTCATATAGTTTAGCATGATAGCTTTGCATGTTCACATTATTAGATTGCCCCTTGCCTGAATTTTGCATCTGATTGTGAGAACTAAGTGCCAAATAAATTGAGGTAGTGAATTTTTGAACCCAATTTTTTTTTTTCATTCTTGTGATATGGCTGCAAATGAAAATGTTTGAGATAATCTTGGATAGTTGATAATTAGCACATGGTTCTGAGGATTTGTGTTTTTCATTGATTCTGAACTAAAATGTGAGATTTTGAGCCAAAGGGGTACTCACAAAATTTTACCCCATTCTTTGTGTTAGAGTGTTATTCCTCTTGGTTTGTTTTCTCTAGAACTTGACTTGAAACCATTTTAAAGCTTAAAATTTTTTTGAGAACATTTTTTGAAAATGATTGAGGCAATAGGTATTTTTCCGGCCTTCTGAGCTTTGAATGATGAAATGCTACCCCTTAGTTGCCCAATTTGAGCCTAAAAGAATAAAATAATTTTCTTGGTACCCTGAAATGTTTTGATAAATATGCTTGATAAGGGACCTTCTAAAGTATTACAAAAAGGGTGAAAAAGGTAGTTGAAAGTTTGGGAAAAGAATCAGGAAAAAAAAATCATTTCTCTTGAGTTGAAAAATTTCCCCTTCTCCAAACAAAAAAGGAAAAACAAAAGAAAAAGAAAAATATATAGAGAAGGGGATGACAAAAGAAAATGAGAAATAAAAAGAAAAAGAAAGAAAAGAAAGGTGGAAAAATGTATTGAAAACCCAGGAAGGTATTTTAGAAGGTGTCATGTGTTGAAATGTTTGATACTTGGTTTAGCCCTTTTGAAATTTCCTTTTATTGATTTCCCCACCTAACGATTAATCCCATGGCCATGTTACAACCAAAGCTAAAGACCTCTTGATTCTTAATTGTTTTCATTAATAAAGTAGAGATTTGGTTGATAGTCAAGCCTATGGTAGGATTCATTCCTTGAGGAAAATTGAGTGAAATGTCATATACCCCTAAACACTTGAGTGAGGTTAGAAAGAGAGCCAAGCAAAAGAACAAGCTTGGGGTGAGCTTCAGGTGAGAAAGAGTGCCCAAATCAGTGAGAATATGAGTCTAATGAACCTAAGCCTCTAATTGGACTTGAATTTATTGTCTCTTGCTGAATTGTTTGAATTGCCAATTGCTTGGATCATTTACTCGGGTTCTTAGTTCACTATCAATGTTCTGTTTATTCTTCTGGCCTTAGTGATTGCTTGAGGACAAGCAATTGAATAAGCTTGGGGTGATTTGATAGTGTGATTTTACATGATGTTTCCTGTACATATTTGCATGCATTTTTCATATAGATTAGGCATTCTTTAGTTGATTTTAGTTAGATTTTCCCTTGGAACGGGTGAAGCGGTTTCTTGGTGTTGTTTTACAGGAATTCAATGTAAAAATGATCAAAATCAGCCATGGTGGAGCTTGGATGAAATAGAGCTTGAAAAGTGAAGAATATGAGCCAAACAGAGCCCATCACGGCCTGGCCGTGATGACCATCACGGCCTGGCCGTGATGACCATCACGGCCTGGCCGTGATGACCATCACGGCCGTGATCAAGCAGAGAAGAAGGCAAAAGTCAGAAACTGTCAAGGCCTGCCCGTGATTCCAATCACGGCCGTGACAGGCTAAATTTTAAGGGCTCGCGTCGCGAACACTTTTCTCGCGTCGCGAGAGTCAAAAACTTGAAAACACGCCCTGGACAGAACGCGTCACGGCCAGGCCGTGATGGACATCACGGCCGTGACGCGCAGCAGATCTATAAATAAGAGCACAGCAGACAGAAAAAGGGGACTTTTTGCAGAGGCTTGGAAACCCTAAAGAGGGTCGATGGTCGGGGAAGGCTGGGACCTTAAAGATGACATCTTCTCTGCTCTTGGATTGGAAGAAGATTGAAGGATTCGTCATGGAGTTTTCTTCCTCTCTTCTCTCTTTCTCTTTTGTAGACATTATCATGTGTAGTTAATTCCCCCATTGTTGGGGTTAGATGTAGCTTTTCTAAACTTGTTTGTATTTGATTTGGTTGTTTTAATGCAAGTCTCTATTTCTTTATGAGTATGTGATTCTGTGCTTAATGCTTTCCTTGGCTTAGCTACCCATAGGAATGATATGTTGCTTTGATAGACAATTGACAGATTGATGTTAAGGCATGCTCATGAATCATATGCCAAGTAGTTCAAGAATCTAGACATAGGTGTTGGTTGCTTGCAATCTTATAAGTCTTGACTTAATGCAAAATCTCAGGTTACTCCACCTAAGACATTAGGGCTTAATTTGGGATTTTAGGCTCAATGCACCTAAGACATTAGGCTTGAGTATTTTAGAAAAGGCTTGATTGTCATTATTGAATTAGGACTTGTGTTAGAAGCCATTTCATTGCAATCAAGGGAGGATTAGTGTAGTTTAACCCTGACAATCTCATCCATTTGTTAATTCTGCACTCCAAGTGTTTGTTAAAAGTCCAAAAAGACCAAAAATATTGTATTGCTTTGTTACATGTTAGAACTCCCTTCCATCCACATTTTAGTCTAAATAGTTGTTAAGCTTGTGAATTGGTAATTGGCAACCGATCCCTGTGGATACGATAACCGGTCTTACCACCGTATTACTTGTTTGCGACGAGGTGCACTTGCCTTTATTCTAAAAACACGCATCAACGGCCGTGATGAGCCTAATATGAAGACCAGAAAGGATCACAGCCCAGCCGTGATACCCATCACGGACGTGATAAGGGGACCCCGAAGATCAGAGAGCATCACGGCCTAGCCGTGATGGAGGTCACGGCCGTGACAAGCCAGCCCATATGGACCAGAATTGATCACGGCCTGCCCGTGAGGAGCATCACGGCCGTGACACATCTTCCACCATCTCTTTGACTAGGCATGTGAGCCAGCACCCGCTACCGCCTCGGTGAGTTGTTCCATTTTTCTCCTCTCTCCAACTTGATTATTTACATTGGGGACAACGTAAATTTTTAAGCTTGGGGTAGGGGTACTTTTGCATTTTGCATGTTGCATTCATATAGGCATAGTTTTGCATGATCACATGATTCGATTGCCCCTTGCTTAGATTATGCATCCAATTGTGAGAACTTAGTGCCAAATAAATTGAGATAATGAATTGTTGAACCCAAATTTTTATTCTTGCGATAAGGCTTCAAACGAAAATTCTTGATATGATCTTTGATAGTTGATAATTAGTATGTGGTTCCGTAGATTTGTGTTTCTCATTGATTTTTGAACTACTAAATGTGAGATTTTTGAGCCAAAAAGGGGTACTCACTAAATCTACCCCATTCTTTATGATTGAGTGTTATTCCTCTTGGATTGTATTCTCTAGAACTTGACTTGAAACCGTTTTGAAGCTTAGAAATTTTTGAAAACATTTTTGAAAATGATTGAGGCACTAGGTATTTTTCCCGCCTTCTGAGCTTTGATTGACTAAATGATATCCCTTGGTTGCCCAATTTTGAGCTTGAAAGAATAAAATACTTTTCTTGGTACCTTGAAATATTTTGATGAATGATGCTTGGTATGGCACCTTTTAAAGTATTACAAAAATGGCAAAAAGGTAGTTTGGAAAAAAGTATGGGATGAGAAAGTTAGAAAAATATTTCTCTTGAATTGAAAATCTCCCCTTCTCCAAATCAAAAAAAAAATAGAGGGATGACAAAAAGAAAGTGAGAAATAAAATAAAAAGAAAGAAAGAAAGGTGGAAAGATGAATCAAAATCCAAAAAGGTATTTTAGAAGGTGTCATACTTGCGATGCTTGATATTTTGTTTAGCCTTCTTGAAATTTCCTTTTCTTGATTTCCCCACCTAACGATTAATCTCATGGCCCCGTTACAACCAAAGTAAAAGACCTCTTGATTCTTAGGTGTTTTCATCAATAAAGTAGAGATTTGGTTAATATTCAAGCTTATGGTAGAATTCATTCATTGAGGAAATTGAGCGAATTGTCATATATCCCTAAACACTTGAGTGAGGTGAGAAAGAGTGCCCGAATCAATGAGAATATGAGTCTAGGAAACCTAAGCTTCTAATTGGACTTGAAATTGATCGCCTCTTGGTGAATTATTTGAAAATGCCTGTTACTTGGATTAGTTACTCGGGTTCTTGGTTCACTATCCATGTTCTGAGTATTTATCTCTTCTGGCCTTAGTGATTGCTTGAGGACAAGCAAATGAACAAGCTTGGGGTGATTTGATAGTGTGATTTCACATCATAATTCATGTACATTCTTGCATGCAATTTCATATAGTTTAGGCAATTTTTATTTTATTTTTGTTAGTTTTTGTCTTGGAACGGGTAAGGCGGTTTCGTGGTGTTGTTTTGCAGGAATTAAGAGTAAAATGCTCAAGATTGACCATGATGAAGCTTGGATGAAGATATAGCTTGAAAAGTGAAGAAAATGAGCCAAGCAGAGCCCATCACGGCCATGATCGAGCAATAACTGGAAAGAAAGAAGGCAAAAGTCAGAAGCTGTCACAGCCTAGCCGTGATGCCCATCACGGCCGTGACATGTTAGTTGAACCAGGCAGAACCCGTCACGGCCTGGCCGTGATGGCCATCACGGCCGTGATGTGCGCCCAATTTATAAATAGACATCTGGGCAGAACAGAAAAGGGGATCATCTCTGGAGGGACTTTTAACCTAGGAGCACTTTAACCCTAGGGAGACTCTTGGGATACAAAAAGGGCGTGTTCTCTCTGGAATCAATGGCTGCGGTGATGGCAGTGGAAAGCTTCCATAGAGTTTCTTCTCTCCCTTGTTTCTATTTCTCTGGTTTTGGCTTTCTCTATCACTATGAGTAGCTAATCCCTTTTTGTTGGGATTACATGTAGCTAAACTGAACCTCATGTATTTGCCTTGATTAATTAATCTGTGTTTATGTTTCTCTATTAGTGTTTAATTCCTTTGCTTAATGTTTTTGTGGTCTGATCATCCATGAATTGATTTTGAGATTTGATTTGCAATGGGGACGTTCTTATCAATTCTTGATCTGAAATTAATCACCTAGTAAACCTTGCATCTAGGAATGGATTTTGGTTTATTAGTAATCGTGTAATCCCTACTCTTAATGCAAATTCACTAATTAGGCCACCTAAGGAATTAGGGTTTAATTAGGGAATTTAGGCTCTTGTCATCTAAGGAATTAGGGATTGAGTAATCTTGTGGGTATTGAAGCATAAACTGGATTGGTGGCCTTGGTATTGCATGAGACTAAGGTTTAGTGAAGTCTAGTCCCAACATCTTTCATATTTGAAGAATCCCTTTTTCTGCATTCCAAGTGTTCGAAAAAAATCCCAAAAGAACTTTTCCCTTTTATTTTGTTTATCTTAATTGTTAAATATCCGCTTAGATAGTAGTTGATTTGTTACGTGCTAGTACTTGTCACAGTCCTCGTGGGAACGATATCGGTCTTATCACCGTATTACTTGTACGACTAGGTATACTTGCCTAGATTCGTCCCAACAAAAGGACCACTTGCTTTTATGTTTTAGTTATGGTTTTAGACCTTTGCATGGTAATACCTGAAATAACCAAAGTTAACACAAGAAGGGAGTTTGAATTGTGTTTACCAACTTTTTTGGAAACTTTGAAAAATATTTTCGTAGGCACAACGAGCAAAAGTAAGACAACAAAAATTTAGATGAGTGACACGTCTAAATTTGAGACAGAACATACAAGCATACAAAGAAGGGTAAAAAAGAGTTTGATATTCACAATAAAAACTCCCCAAGTTAAAAGCTTAAACAAATAATACTTAAGCAAATTAAAGAGATAAAGGGAAGAGGAATATCACTCGAGAGATTTATACTGGTTCACCCCAAAATCCAGTGCTACGTCCAGTTTCTTGGCAGCACCAAGTTTCCACTATAACTGACAAGATTACAATACAAGTATTCTTTTCACACCTAGCTTCTCCGGGCTCACACTTAAACAAGTATTATTTTCTCACCTAGCCTCTTCAGGCTCGACACAGTAAGGAATAAATGTTTTGTATAATTAATACAACTTGAAAATCTTTCAGATCACACTCAAATAAATATGAAGTGTGAAAGACTGTTGGTGAGTGTGATTTCACATCATAATTCATCATCATTTTTGCATGCATTTTCATGTAGATTAGGCATTTTTATTTTGTTATTTGTTATTTTTTCCTTTGGAACGGGTAAGGTGGTGCTGTGGTGTGTTTGCACAGGAATTTATGATAAAAAATGCATAGGTCAAGTTGTTTTTGATTTTGCATGAAGATGGACCTTGAAAGACATGAAAAATATGTAATGCAGAAGCTATCGCTGCCTGGGGGGTGATAACCATCATGGCCATGATCGCGCACAATTGAAGAAAAAGAAGAATCTAACAATCAGAAACTGTCACGGCCTGGCCCTGACAGGCGTCACGGTCATGACGCGACAGAAACATAATTTTTATCTTTTTTTGATCTGATTTGTAATGAGCTTTTATCCCAAGTTGACCTACGCTATAAATATGATCGTTAGGCTCGAAAATAGGGATCTTGGGCTGCTCTTTGGAGGCATTGACTTTAGGATTGAGATCTCTCTTCTTCTCCAATTTCTTCTCTCTTTCTCTTAGGATTTTTATGTTGCTTTTGATCAAGATTGCTATAACCATGGCAATGCTTGAGTAATTCTCTTATTTCTAAGAATTGGGACTATGCCAAAGACTTGTTTTATGTTATGAATTGATACTTTCCCTTTGTTAATTCCAATTTGCTTGTGATTTAATTCCTATTGTTATAATTACTTGTGAATTTGGTGCGCACTTATTTGCTTGTCATAGATACTCTAAGGATGAACTGAGAAGTGAACTTAGGTATTGGATCTATAGGGATTGAACTCAGGACTTAAATCACGAGAGTTAGAAGCGGTCCTTCGAGGGTTCATTGAATTGTCACAAACCTCAATGGGTCCAATTTAAATACAATTACCACAAGAGTATGGGTTGGTTTAATTGGGCACGGTTCTTGTATCTCGAGAGGGAACATTAACTATATTAGGATAAATTCACATTCAAAGCATTTTGATAATTAGCAAAGGGGTGGTCAATTTAGTAGCATAAGCGGTCTTGTTGGTAACCCAATTCCTAAATATTTTTTTTTGATTTGAAAACAACCAATTTGATTTACTTTCATATTTATTCTCGATTTTGTTTGATTACGATTTTAATATTTGATTTGCTACCTGATTTTAATTTCAAAAATCAAATCTTCCTTGTTTAGTTTAATTGATTTAATAACTAATTGGTCTTCAAAATCACAATCCATGTGGATTCGATCTTTTTATTACTTGACGACAAAGTCGTACACTTGCGGATTCACGCTATCAAATGATTGAAGAAGTATTCAATGAAGGAATGAAGAAGTAAATGAAGTGAGTAAATGCTTCTTGCGTAGTGTTCTTAATGATATTCAACTTCTTATCTTCATCTTCATGGTTTGGTCTATATAAAGACTTTAATCAATTTAATTCGTTAGACGCAGCTTCAGAAAGTGTGTTCTTTTGATTTGAGATTCTGGAACACCATTAATGCCAAATAGTCGTTATGTGTAAACATTAGATGCTTAGGAACATTGAGCTTTGTTAAGGTTGTTCAAGAGTACACTTTGTTCTGAGCAGCTATTATATCAGAGCTTGGAGCAGCAGGCTTCTTGTACTTGCAGCATAGAGCTTTCCTTTTTCAGTGCAACACTGAGTTCACTTTCCAGAAAGCACTTTTACTTTGTACTAAAACAGCTAAAAGGTTACTGCCGTGGTACAGAGATTGCATGTTTATTCCTTAAATCCTTGAAACAAACGTTTTTTATTCTTCATCCTTTGTGCTATTGTCCAGAGGTCTTCGAGATCCTTAAGGAAGGCATCTCATTTGAATAAGGTTGACTTGGACTTCATTTATGACAAACTGACATTGTAGTAGTGTTGAAAATTTAGACTAGTGCAGGGTAATCCGAAACTTAGACGGGTGCTTTGAGCGGTCCAAAGTTAGACAGGTGAAAATGAACCGGAAACTCAGACGAGTGAGGGAGTCATTTTCTAGACGAGTGATCCACCGAGTCTGCTTTAGACAGATGTTTCTTGCCACGTCATCAAGTATATCATAATCTTGACTGAATGTTGACTTTGTCTTTGACTGTGTCAAGTGACTAATTAGACAAGTCTAAAAACTACCCTATACCAACAAGTAGACGGGTCATAAAATAGACGAGTGACCTTAAGTCTATTTTCCTGCACACTTATCAGACATGTCAGTAATTTCATATGGTTCAATATTATCATACTTAATCTATTTGGAATCATCAAAACTTAGAGAATCTACACATTGAATGTTTCTCAGACTTATGAGGTCTCAACAATACCATGCAAATGATAACTTTGAATTGATAAAACCACCCTACTCATACTCACTGCAGTTGTAGAAAATTTAGTTACGTGATTGAGAATGGAGCTCTACATCATCAAGTTAAAGCAAGATTCTTGCATTTGGCATGGAGTTTGGTTCACCTGAGTTGGCTCACTTTAACACTCTAAAAAATAGAGACTAAAAAAAATTATATGCGAAACACTTGAGAATACTTTAAAGGCCGACAATTTGTTTACACACATAATTTACAATAAAATGTTATTTATGATAAAATTCTATTTAATCATTTAATTCATGTAACTGATGTTACTTAAGGTGTGTTTGGATATACAATTAATTTAAGTTTTTTTTAAATAAGCTAAAAACAACTTATTTTCATAAGCTTCTCTAGCAAACTCATGGAAATAAGCTAAAAAGAGCTTATAAAAAAAATCATAATTTATTTTAATAAACTATTTGTGTAGGTTTGTTATAAAAAAACTCTTCTCTTAAGCTCTTTATAAGCTATTCCAAACACACCCTTTATAGGAAAATAGTTGGTTGTGGTTCTTATAATAATAATACTCCATCTGGACTAAATTATAAGCACAAAAATATCTATATTTTGTGGACTCAAATATAAGCAAAATTTAACCAATTCAATTCTATTTAATGTTAGTGTTCCAAAAATAAGACAACCAACGAATCCAACCTATTTTCCTTTTACTTTTCCAAGAGCATTGCACATTCACTCTGTTCTTTTTCTTTGATAATTTAAGGTTTCTACACATAAATTAAGAAACATTAATGTGTTTATATTTGTACCAAGATACCCTTATTTCTACTATTAATTATTTACAAATTCCAACTATATTTACTACATACTCCACTAGCCATTTATGTACTTGGAAGGTTTTATACATTTTTAAGGCATTTCAATTTAATTCTATTCTAAAGGATATGTGAAAAAAAATGGTTAATTATGTCTTGGGTTTATAAAACACCCATTGTTTTGGAACAAAAATAAATAGTTAAAATTATCAAAGAAAAAGAACGGAGGGAGTAATTGTAACTGTTTTTTTTTTTTTACATAAATCAAGACAATCAAAGTAAAATAACTAATTTTAAAATTAATTAATTTTGCTTATAATTGACTTCAGATGGAGTAGTATCTTAGAAGGGTGTTGGTGACGTGTAAGTGGAAATCTCGGTCACCTAGATTGGGTACATAACACTCGATCCGGTTTATATTATAAGCAAAAAAATCCCAAATCTTTTGATCCAATATATAAGCAAATTTTGTTTTCCAATGACTCATTTAATGACATTATTCCTATAATACATTTCATTTAATACAAATTTTGTTTTTCAATGACTCATTCTATTCCCAACAATACAAGCAGCTTCTCATTACCATAAAGGGTAATTTAGGTAAAAACCTAATTTTTTAACCAAATTTAATAAGATTAACTAACCACGTTAATATGTGTGTTGCATTAATTTTTTGTTTATAATATGGACCGGAGAGGAGTAAGAGGTGAATGGGGTTAACCGCAACCATAATAGTTAGCGATAGTCGCACAAGCAATTGAATTGAAAAATTTACACTATATTTTACATCAAACTCATTTTAAAACAAAAATATATAAATATAAATCAATTCACTTTATATTCAATTCTAACAAAATCGATTTCATTCAAAATTACTTTTATCAAATACTCAACCAAACAAACACAGACTCAACAGCAATTCTAATATCGTCCGGAAGGGCATGGGCCACTTGTCTTGTGTCATATGCAAGGTCGTCAGAAAACACGTTCCCTGGTTGGCTATTGTCTCTGCCTCCAACCTTAATTGTCCAGACCAAAAATCGTCTCCTCGCGGTAACGGTGCGCCGTTATTGGTCATTACCGCCTGCAAGAATTGACGATATAACTAAACGGCCGTTGTGGGACGTGCGTAGTCATGAATGAGAGTGGTTGACATGTCGTTCGAAAGTGTGGCGGGAAGAGACGGGGTTCGCGCCAAAGGGGGCGGTGGTGGGCCAATTGTGTGTGACATCCACATCAACATCGTAGGTCCTAAAAAAGCTGCGTGGGGCACTCTGCACTACATTGTGTTTGTCATCGTGCCTTTTTACACAGACCAAAGAGCAATCGGGAGGTTATTTATCCACCCAAAAAAAATTGGGAGGTTATTTAATAGTATTTTTTATTTCGATAGCATCACATCATTCCGTTAAACATACTTTATCCTTATTATTATTATTATTATTATTTTTTATGTTTTAAGATTTCTATTAAGAAATCATTAATTTATATATATTTATATCAAAATATTCTTATTTCGACGTTAATTATTTATAAGTTCCAATATCATTTATCAATCTAAATAAATACTCCATACTCCATTAGATCATTTATGAAAAATTTTGTGTATTTTCAAGTCAAATCAACTTAATTTTATATAAGTATATATATGGAAATAATTGATCAATTATACCTTGGACTTATAAAACATCAATTGTTTTATAATAAAAACAAATAGCTAAAAATGCCAAAGGAAAAGAACCAAGGGAGTATAACACACGACATCATAATTAGAGTTTGATGTTGATGTTGATTTTGTTTGGCTAACATTATTTATTAATGATTAATTATAAATTATGGGTCATGCTATTGCTATTGCAATTGCTAATTGGTGCCTAGGGTATTCTTCAAAGAATAAAAAAAAAGCAAGTTTTTATTGGAAATCCAAACATATCAATTTTTAAAATATTAAATACATAAATTACTCATGTAAACTTTCTTTTTTTGGTTCCTTAACAAGTGTCCTTAAGACACTCGTTAACATTTTTCACAAATTATTTATGGCAAAAGCTAACCAGTGTCCTAAGAGTATTGATTAAGAAAACAAAGATAAAAATTATGTATTGAGAAGTGGTCTATTCAACTTTTTAAAGTTTAAAAATTACAATTCTAATTGCAAAATTATATCTTAGGACATTGGTTAACAAGACCTATTGTTTATATAAGGAATTGGTTTATCCAATATTTAAATAAATAAAATATTTGATTTTTCAATGAAAATTTATTTTTCTTAATTACTTAAAAAATATCCTAAGAATATTCGTCAGCATAATCCTTATTTATATATAAAAAATTGTTGTTTGGGTCTTTTTTTCTTTTTCTTTTTCTTTTTCTTTTTCCCTTCTCAATTTTCCGTAAATCCCGCCTTCTATAATTCTTGGGTGGGTTTGACCGTTACTAAAGAATGTGTGGCGTGAAATTCCAAATATTGTGCTCTCTATTTGAGGCGGGATGGAAGTCTGTGGGAGTGGGGAGGGTTTTTATACAACGGCGCCGCATGTCTTTGGTCTTTCCGTGGAACACTCGATGCATGTTTTCCTCCAACGTGCATGATCATGAACATCATTTATGTTTTAAAATAACTTTGATATATTGATTAAGGAATCAAAAATAAAAAGATTATATTTAAAAATGGTGTATTTAACGTTTTGAAAATTCAAAATTTATGCTTTTCAATAAATTTTTTCTATCTTCGGATTCCTTTGTCCTTAGGACACTAATTAACAAGACCTTTTAATAAATATCATCTTTCACTAATTAAAAAAAATAAAAAATATTTACGGTCATTATAAAATATTTAGCAAGACCTCTCTTTTTAAACATTATCTCCACTCCTCTTTTCCTTCTTCCTCATCTACCGGAAGGGTGGTTTTGTGCCTTTTTTGGCATGTAATCACTCCTTTATATCGTTTTTTCCTCCCATTTTATCTAAATAAGTGGTTTTTTCACGTAGTTCTAGTTTTTCATTCGTGTTTTTCCATGTATTCATCATTTGCGTGCGGCAGTATTTTATTCGTTGTCTTGTTACGGTGTCGTTTGGTTTACCGTCTTGTTGCGGTGGTCGTTTGATTGAGATTGACGGATCAGCTTCGATCCAACGTTACAGATCCGGATGCATGGATATTCCGGTCACTTCGATTTTGTCACATTTGTATGTATTTTGTCATGTTATGTTATTAACCTGGGTGCTAGTTTTTAGCGATATTGAATTTTTATTGTTTTCGATGTACCAATTTGATGAATGAATATGTTTTTTAATAAAAAAAATACTAATTTGAATTTGTCAGGAAGATGTTTGATCTTGTAAGATTCGGAAAAGGGATGAGATGCCCTCAATATATATCCTTCTTTTGGGAAACTAAAGTTGCAAATTTTAATTGTAGCAAGTATACTAACCGAACGTGTTATAGGTGATAAAATCTAGTAAGTTGAAGGGATGCGATGGCATTTTGGCAATAACGGTGGTTTAATTATCACTTTCTAGTGGCCAACATAAATATTCCACGAATCAATTACATTTAAACCAATCCGGTCCATAGAGAAATAAAATATAACTAGACATGGACCCGTGTGATGTATGGATAAATAATGTTGAGAATGTTTAGGAAGTATGGATTATTATTGTTTTGAAAGACAATCAATTTATTTAAAATAAAAAATAATAACATGATAAAAATTGGCAAATAATCATATATACTTGTTGAAAAAATAAAGACAAAATATTGACAAAAAGGATATGAAAAACATACAAAATAAATATATTAAATGTTTTGTCAATTGCCTACTTAAACTCTGAAATAGAAAAAATTGAGTTATGCAGTTCATTCATGAGAAATGTTTGCAACCATTTCATGGACGGCAAAACCAAAAACAATGCATTATTTCTACTTCCTATGATTTGAGGTTTTGTTTATGTATCTCTGCGTCGCACAATGATATAGTTTATTTAATTTTTATATTGAAAATGTAAATTGATAAATATAAATAAATTATAAACTACATTTATTAAAATAGATTTTATACAAAAAGTATATATTAAAAATATTATGTAACAACTGCTAATGAACTATATATATTGAAATATATATAAATATAAATAGAAAATAAATATAAGAGACATACATAAAGTAAAATATCAAACTAATTACCATGCAAAAGTTGAAGTTGATATATAAATATTCTATCTCGAAAATGCAAAACTACATTATCAATTATAGAAAGTGTTCATTTACTTTATAAATAAATATTGTTAGAAACTTGTTTATCAATGATTGAAGTATGTTTGCTGAACTTTTTATATATTTTGTACATATTGTGACAATTCACTCTTGTACTCCATGCAGATTTATGTAAAATTCGCAACCCGGTACAATACAAATATTAAATATTACATAATTGTAAATAGATAAAAAAACATTTTAAGCATATGATCAATTATTATATTTTTACAATAAATTATATAAGGCATATACTTGCAATATCAAAAAACCATTTTACATATCTTCTCAATTTTTTACAAATTCATTTAATGTTCTCCCAAGTCCCAACCAAGAGTTGTGTCATTTCCACAATTCCACTCACTGTATTTATTTTTCAGCTTTTTTCAATTCATTTTCAATTCACTTTGTTAAGTCTCTAAAATGTCTGATGTGCATTTTCCTAAGTTTTGATGAGAACTAAACATTGGTTAATGATTTAATTAACCTTCACATTGGTTGCTAACCTGTCTATCGAGAGTGCAGATTAAATGATAGAATCATCCGTCCAACGCAAGTGATTGAAACGCACGTTCAACATTGTTGTGATAGAAGCTCACGTCCAACACTGTAGTGATAGAAGCTAACGTTGAACACAAGTGATAGAAGCTCACGTCCAACACTGAAGTGATTGAAGCTGACGTTCAACGCAAGTGATAGAATCTCTCGTCCACTGGAGCAACAAAAACGCTCGTCCATTAAGGTAACAGAAGCGCTCATCCACTAAAGAGGCATATGAAACTCGTCTACTAGGATTATGTTCTTTGGACTTGCTAAAACCTTAATGAGAGTACAACTTTGATATGGCTGTATCACGATGCATAAAGCCATGATCCTTCATGTTAGAGTACAACCAACGTTCCTATTGCATTAATGGCTGCCCAGAACGACTCTATTGCATTTAATAAAGTTCTGCATGAAGCCAACATCTGAGGGAATGTCTCTAACGGATCCTAAATGCTTGAAGATCATGAATATGAAGATAAGAGAGAGTTGCTGGAGCTACTACTTCTGCTACACTTGATGAAAAATGAGAGGATCGTCATCTTCATCTCAACAGAAATCATCCTCAATGTAAACACTCTATATTCACTCAAGTGAGTGTTATGAGAGATTTCTTTTATCAGTTCTGAAGTGCTTAAAAATATATCCACTCTTATGAGTGTAGGAAGAACTCATCTCTGTACTTCATTGTAAAATCACTCCATGAGTGTTGTGAGATTTTCTTTATGTAACCTTCATAAAAATCCAGTGAGCCTGGAGAGGCTAGGTGAAAATACTACTTGCAACAGCCTGGAGAGGTTGGTTAAGAATAATACTCGTTGAGCCTGGAGAGGCTAGGTGTGCAAATAATACTTGCAACAGTCTGGAGAGACTGGTTAAGAACAATACTCAATGAGCTTGGAGAGGCTAGGTGTGCAAAGACTACTCATTGTAATTATCTGATGTGATAGTGGATAAAAACTCAGCTACTGCTGGGGACTGGATGTAGCTCATCGTTTATATGAGTGAACCAGGATAAATCTTCTTGTTTATTTTCTCTCTACCCTTGTCTCCTTATCTTTGTTGTTTTATGTATTTTCAACAAAGTTTTCACTACAACATTTTTGACTTTAGGCAACACTAATCTTACCAACGGTTGAAAAACCGTTCCTAAAACATGGAATAAGCAACAATTTTTTGGCCGTTGACAATACTAAATGTATTTCATATCTTTTTTTAAGAGTACAACATAAAACTGTTGTTTATCTATATTAAGCAACAATTTTTACACAGTTGACACATTAGGCAACAGTTTTTTTTTTAAAACTTTGTGTGTAATTTTTAATTTTAATTTTAATGCATTTGTATTTTACAATCCCAAAACCCGCGAGCCAAAAATCCCGCGAAACCCACGATATTCCATTTTCCCTTTTCATTCCGAACGTGCGCCATTTCGCTCGAAACCATCGACGACCTTGTTCACCGGCACCGCCGTTCCGCCGCCGCATTCTGTTCCGCTGTGTTGATCTTAGTGGTTTAGATTGTTGAGTCCACAGTCTCGATTCCCTTACTCTTTCTTTTTCTTTAATTTACATTATATTGCTATCAATCGTGAATCGCCACTCTCACTGAAATCTATTTTGAGAATTCTCTTTGTGATTCTTCAAATTTCGTGTATGTTTGCGTGTTTGTGTGCTTGATTTATGACCAGTTTCTGTTTTTTGATGGATTATAAATTGAATTTTGGAATCGGCAGTGACGACGGAAATGAGGTTGAAGGTAAGGAAGAGAGGGCAACACAGCGGCGACGATGGCAGTGAAGAGGATGAACCTGTAACAAAGAGACGGAGGAGGAATCAGAGGGCCTCTCCTTAGCGACGTCGGAGAAGAAGGAGATACGTCTGCGGCTGACTCTGGCAGCCGCGAAACTCCTCTGTCTACTCTTTCATATCTCAACAACGCCCCTCCGGTTCCTGACCTCACCAAACTATTCCAGGTTCTACTCTTGCCATTTCAACCTACACCATCGTCACCATCGTCGTTTCATATAAATTCACCACCAACCTTCTTTTTTTTAGTCTTTCCAAGAAAGCTACGAGCACTTGAATTCTTCACTTGCTGGCACTGACCATTCTTGGACTTCTCTCACCTTGAAGGTAATTACAGTGTATTATAGACCAAGCAAACTTTTTTGTGTTTTAACTCAAAAAGGGGTTTTCTACAATTGAGCTATAGTTGAAAGGGGATTTTAATGTGTGATTGATGCTTCTTTTCATACACCCTATATCTTCAACTTAATATATTGGTGATTTTTTTATTCAATTTCAATATTTTTTTTCCATATACCTGTCTCCTTTGTAATTGTTAATTTGTGACCCTGCATTAAGCCAACCATCTAATTTTCGTTTATTTGTCTTAAATCAGTTTCTGATGATGATAAGATAGACTTCACAACCAAGCTTAGTTGATGAGATTTATGACCCAAAACTTGATGACAAGGATGAATTGTGGGTTCAAAAGAAAAGAAGAGGACGTCAATCTGATGCTGTGCTTAGTTGCCCTGCTTGCTTCACCACCCTCTGCCTAGAATGTCAAAGGTATGCTTGAATGTGCATATTTGCACACTTGTTTATTTTGTGATATCTCATATGCAATGACACACATAGATTATTGTTTTCCTTGGCATGTGTGCATGTATTTTTTTTTCATAAGGAATTATTAAATTGGTTGATTGAATACTGCCATTATCTCATTTTAATTTAGAAAAATATGTGGCTGCTTATGCATTGACGTGACTAGGATGGTTTTTTATCTTATTGTATGGAAGTGATATATCAGATTACACTATGAAGTGTCCAAGCAATATGTTGCTTAGCAACTTGGACATTAGAAGGTAAAAAAAGGAAAGCTCATTATGAAGATCTTTTAAAGTTCCTAGAGGAAGTGATGTCTTATATCTTCTGGCCCATCTCCTATTTGTTCCAAAAGATTGCGGGTTGTAAACTTAATTTTTGCAGACTGAAATGGCTTGACCATGTCCAAGATATAACGCAATTAGTTGCTGAGAATTTAGGTTTTGTTGAGTATAGGAAAATTTCATATATGTATTCATCTCAACCTTAAGGTGCATAAGCTAAATCTTCCGGTCTATGCTTAGCGTACATATTAAATCACATCTACATAGTTTTTAAAATTTGATTATAGTTGCCTCTACTTAATTGTTTTTTTAACTTTGATTGTGAGTTATGACACCTTTGATATATGTGATTGTGAGCTTACGTGTTGCTGTAAAAGGTTTATAAAAAATTGGCTTTCAAATATGCTTCATCTAAATGAGGATAAAAAACTTTTGCTCTGATTCATTTTATTTTATTGCTTGTAACTACTTATGCTCTCTCTATCTGAATTGCATATCATGTGATCTGTTCTTTACAGCAGGGTAGGGTTTAAGATTTGGAGGGACGGGGAGGGGAATGTGGCTCTTCAGAATCTTAAGGGTCAGCCTAAACAGGTCTATTCCAAATTCTGTATGGGTTGGGGGCTGCACTCTGTACGGGTTCTTGTGGCTATGTTTTAATTGGCTAAACATGGACATAAGAAGGTAAAAAAGGACATCTTATTATGAAATTCTTTTTAAGTTCCTAGAGGAGGTGATGTCTTATATCTTCTGGCCCATCTCCTATTTTTTCCAAAAGGTTTCAGGTTGGAAACTTAATTTTTGAAGAATGAAAAAGGCTTGACTGTGTCTAAGATATAACACAATTAGTTGCTGAAATTTTAGGTTTTGTTCGGTATAGAAAATTTTCATATATGTATTCATCTCAACCTTAAGCTGCATAAGGTGAATCTTCCAGTAATGTTACTTGTACAGATTACTTCACATCTACATAGTTTTTACCAATTGATTATAATTGGCTCTGCTTAATTGTTTTTATACTTTGATTATGACACCTCTGCTAGATGTGATCGTGAGCATAAGTGTTGCTGTAAAAGGTTTATCAAGCATTATTGGCTTTCTAATATGCTTCATCTAAATGAGGATAAAAAACTTCTGCTTTGATTCCTCCAACGCTTTTCAATCCTTTGCTATCTTTCAGGTAATTCTAATCCTTTTCCTTCATGTTCGTGTGAGTTAAGATTCTATGACTTTTATAGCAATGGAATTGGATAGGATTCCTTTGCTTGTGCTTCCCATGCCTATCCTTTGGTTGGTGTTTATTCATCATCGTTGAGTCTAGGAAAATAAATGATCATTTTGAATTGGATATTATGTGTAATATATTACCATGTTGTCAATGCTTATATAAATTTTGCTGTAATATTCAATGCTTATATATATATATATATATATATATATATATATATATATATATATATATATATATATATATATATATATATATATATATTACTTGGCTGCTACTTTCACTTCAAGTTTAATAACCATCAATAACCATTAGACTCAGTATCTTAAAATTGAGAGTTTTCATATAATCTTTCACATAAAAGTTTGACCAAATACAAGTACATACTAATTTTCAGAGTTTTGAAGAGCCCATTACAATAATTTCCCGCAAGCTTAAAGTGAAACACAATAGTCTTTTGTTCACATATATGAATGTTCTATTATCCTGCATACAAAGATGGCTTTAATGCTGAGTAATACCACCCGCAATAGCTTGTGTTCTGTTTGCGTTGCCTCCATGGAATTGGACATTGGTGTCACTCACTCAGATCAATATCTTGGTATATATGCTATCCTTTTCAGTTGCATTTTTACTTTTAAATTCCTTTTCTAAGCGTCAACTTTTACCAAGAGTGCTACTAACTGGAATCACTAGTAGCTTTTGCCCAAATGCTAGTTTGATACCTTTCCAACTAGAAACCAAACACACTACTTCTTGTTTTAGATCTTAATTTGCTTGTTATGCCTGTATGTTGTTGTTGCAGGAGTGACCTAGTTTTCATCATACATCATGCACTCAAACACAAATATCTCTTGTTTCCATGCATCTTTTAAGATCAGTGATCTAATTTCTGAGATAAAATTTCTGCATTTTAGCTCATCAACCATGTCTTTTAACTGCAGCAATGACATATCCACCCAGTGTGCTGAAATATAGATAGACAAATAGTACATTAGTGAGCTGATAGATAGGCAGTATGTTTGGGATTTTTTAGTTCCTCCTGTAGTACTTTGATCGACACTATTGAGGCAAGTGTCATGAGAATTTGATGGTGTTTCCTCAAATTGAATGCAGTGTCAAACCAAAATGTGCTTTTGACTATTATCTTTCTCTATTTTTTCTCTTGACGGTTTTACATTTTTCACATTCATTATAAACATACACTATATTAATATATACATGAACTATAAATTCATTCTGGTTTCCCTTACCTTAAAGTATCATCCAGGTATGAAATATTTTGTCATACTTGTTCAATTTATTGAAAAGGATGCTACTAGTGTATTTTTAGTCTGGAGTGAAGTACGAGATTACATGAAACTTTGGTATCAAGGTCTTGTTACTTTATTTTGATTTGTAGGTGCTGCTTCTTTTGCTTCATCTTGCACAGATTTGTCCTGAATCTACTGCATGCTTCTGACCTGTTGTCTTTTTGTCTTAGCTTCGATTAACTTCTGTTATGAGATTTGATCTGTCCTAAGCATTTAGCACTTTTTATTTGATAAACAACCAAATTGCACTTTCCAACTATTGCAAGTACCATCTTACTGATCTCCCGCATGTATATTTGCTCAGATGGCTATACTAAAAGTATAGATCACATGGGCTTCTTTCTCGGCACTTTATTATAGATTGTTCTTTTGGGGTTCTAACAAAATACTGAGGTTGTGAGGTTCAGAGAGGAAAATTTTGGCTTAACTACTATAATATCTGTAGTCATGCATTGCTTAGGGATCCTATGTTTCTTCTCTTTTTATCTGGTAGATGTATTGAGGGGGAAGGAAAACAATTGAGAGAAACACAAATATAGAGTTGTTGGTGAGGGAGTGAAACACTTTTTTGGCCTTGGCAACAGTAAGGTTCCTAGTTGGTTCAGGTCCCTGTATAATACTCTGGACATGTCTTTTTGTTTCTTTGCAGGTACAAAATTTGCTTAAAGACAAGATTTCTTTATGGTTAAGGATGACGTGGATGAGTAATTTAGAGAGAAACACTGGTGAGAATTTGTTGAGACATAAAATTAGAGTGGAAAGGAAATACATGAGGGTTGTTTGGGTGTTTCTCCAAAGAAATATCCCTCTTGATGTATCTGTTTATTTTCACTAACTTTAAAAGCTGTTTTCGCAAAACTATCTTATCTTCCTTGCAGGTTGGCTTCACTTTAGTTCGGCTGCAGCTGCGTCTCGGGGAGTTTAGTGAGAGGAGAGGGAGAGAAACACTGCAATTGGGGTCTCAAATGGTTTTTTGGGGTGATTGGGTTTTAAACACCAGAGTGATGTTTTCAGATAGTGTTTTGTGCTGTTTTTTAGACAGATTCTTTCACTTTTTGTTACTGTGTTCTTTTGTTCTCTGGTTGTTGCAGAGGTTCTCTTGATTTACTTTGAAGTGCAACCATTGAAGGTTGTAGGCAACAACTGTCTGGGACAACTGCGTAGTATAATTTGAATATCCAATCGGAGTGTTCGGAGCAGACAACATCAATGGAGGGTCCTGTTTTGGAGGAGTTCATTCCAATTAAGAAAAGGGCATCCCTTGATTGTGATGATGAAGAAGAAGATGTTGATGATGAAGATGAGCAACACTTATATAAGCCCAAGATTTCTAAGGACAATAATAAGAAATCATATTGGCTTAGATCTGTTCAGTTATGGCATCCAGATCCTCCAACTGAAGAGGTACATAAAATAAGAAAGAAAGAAAGAAATGCAAAGCTTAATTATAATTTTCTTTAGTCTTTTGTGTTGTTTTTGAAATGAAAAACAAAAGGGAATAAGAGATTAATTGACTTAGTATTATGTATAACTTTGTGTAATTAATTGCTGTGAAATTCTGTTCAAAAAATGTCTGTGATTGAAGTAAAGAGAAGTGGAAGTGGTGGTGCTTTCCAGCCATTCCACAAAGAGGAGAAGAAAGCTGGCAAGACTAGTGAATCATTTAGCAAAGCACCCTCTTCGACGCCGGTAGCTGCTGCAAGTTCCACAGCGGTGATAGTCACCAGAGACAATTCTGGAAGCAGCAAAAGAGAGGAGAAAGATGGGCAGCGAAAGCAGCGTCGGTGCTGGTCACAGGAGTTGCATAAAAGCGCTTCTTGCAGGCCCTTCAGCAGCGTGGTGGTCCAAATAGCGAGTATTATACCAAGTTCTGATTGTTTTGTATTTTGGTTTGAGTTGTATTTGCATATTGATAAATTTTTTGTGGATTTTACAGCTGCCACAGCAAAGCAAATTAGAGAGCAAATGAAGGTTGATGGCCTCACAAATGATGAAATCAAAAGCCATTTACAGGTTTGTATAAGGGATATATACCCTAAATGTTTGATTATCAAATTTGCCTTATGAGTTAGTACAATTCATAACCAAACTCTAGGTTTCTGTAATTTTTGTTGTCTAGTCTCTCTAATTCTTTCCATTGATATGGAATCTTTTATCTGTCATTCCAGTCTACATATGAGATTGCCAGTGACAAAATTATTTGGGAAATCACCACAGCTAAGCAAAATTTTTACATTGCAATGATTAAACTTGATATTGGAAATAGGTGTTTATATAATGTTGTTCTAGTAAAATGACAAGAGGTAGCACTTTACCAATATAATTTCCTCTTAGAACTCATCATTTGAAGTATGCTTGACTTTTCTTGTGATTATTATATACCAAATTTTCAATATATCAGTTGGGGTACAAAAATAGGAGTTTTGAATCTATGAACTCCAACAAGTTACTTAAAGCCTTCACCTACTTGCCAAAATTTAAGCTAACATCTAATTGATATCACTTAAATTAACATCTAATTTAAGCTAGACACAGACTCGTTCACCGTTAGTTTTTTGCTATTGTTTTGGGTTGCCCCTTAGCCTTTATTCTTCCTGATTTATAGTATATATGCTGATGATTGGCTATGGCAAAAACATATCATGTGTGTTATTACTATAATTTTTTGATTTTGATATTCTCTTATTTACAAGAGAAAGGTGGACCATTGCAAATTTGTCACTAAGTAGTTATCATTAGTACTTTAATTATCATTGTTATTTTCCTTTTCCTTTTTCTTACTTACATATCTTTTGTAATATGTGCAGTAAGATTTTCATGGTGAAGAAGCACATCAATCTCAAGATATAGAAGGGGAATGATGTTATCAACATGCATGGATGTTTTCAGTCAACAAAAAAAAAACATGCATGGATGCCTATAATCTTTGTGGATTTTTTTTTGGATTTTATAAGAAATTTATTATGTAAACTTTTACACTTGATGAATTTAATTTAATCTTCTATATTTTGGATTATATGTCGGACTTGTGACAAATTAATGTAATTATATATGTTAGTGTTTTTATGCCTACATATGTTGTAGTGTTATAGTAGTATTTCAATGTACATAGTGGTTTTAGTACTTTTGTTAGCATATATAATGAGACTTATATAATCCAAGTGTTCTGAATATTTAAATTATATTGATTGGAATATTTATAGGTGTTGTAATTGAAAGGTTAAAATATATATTTAGTTATGTATAAACATATAAAATACTTTCCTCGCAATGTGATAAAAGCTAACATCGTTGCCGATTTATTCTATAATAGTTACAAAAATGTCCCCTAAAGTTGATTTAACCGATTTCTATATTATTTATCAACAGTAAAATAAGTGTTGTCTATATTGAAACGTCTGGCAACAGTTACGAAATTGTTGCCTATACCATCCACCAATAGTTAAATAAATATTCCTTATTCTATTTGCCAACATTTTAATAACCGTGGCTGAAACATCTAGCAACAATTAAGAAACCGTTGCCTACCATTGGACAGGTTTCAAAACCGTGGCCTATTCCCCTAATTTAGGCAACGGTTATTGATATACCGTGGCCTAAAGCGAAAAACCGTTGCCTAAGGGAATAGGCAACGGCCACCAAGAGAACACTTTTTTAACCGTTGCCAAACTGTTGCCTAAAGTTTAGGCAACGGTTTTCATACTTCTAGGAACGGTTTTTTGTTGTTGCCTAAACTAAAAAATGTTGTAGTGTTTCTAACTGATTTTAAGCTTTATGTTCTAAGCTATTTTCAAATGTTTTTATCCTCTAGATATTGTCTAACCGGCTAATGTTTAGTCTAAGATAATCAGACAAGTCAATATTGTTCATTAGACAAGTGAAATGCTTTATCTTCCTTATTTCCAAACTGGTTAAAAATATGTTATTAGTTTTGTTAGGTGGTTTTTAAATTATCTTCTTTTATCCATCTACACTCTCTTTATTTGAAAAACTGTTATTTATGTTTTGTTGTTTAGTAAAAGTTTTAAATTTCTATTATCACCCAATTCACCCTCCTCTTGTGTGATGGTTGCTTTGACCTAACAATTGGTATCAGAGCTACGTGCTCCGTAGAGAAGCTTAACCGCTTAGAGTTAAAGATCCTTGTTATCTTAGCAACCAAAATCATTTTTTTTAAAAATGTTTGATTTTAAATTTGAAAAACCTCGTGTCTTTGAATTTCTTTTCACAAAAATTCAAACTGGAAATGTTTTTATAAGATGTTAATTTTGTTTTGTGAAATGTTTTTCTTTATACTCTTTTCTCTTCTAAACCAAAATTCATTTGGACTAATTTTGTTAAAATACTTATTTTTAACATTAGAAAAATGTTTTTAAGAATTTTGTCTTTTAAAAATGTTGCTTTTGACAAACCCAAAAGGTGCATCAAATCTAAAAATATTTTATTTCTGTTCAATGCTATTTATGTTACCAACAATGCTTCTTTGTGTAAAAGTATATCCTTGAATTAGAAGATGCAGATCATTGATAGAAGTTGGATTATAAAAATGTCTTCAAGAGGAAGAATGAGACACCCCGACGTCCCATTAAAGAAATTCCCAAAATATTAAGACCTAATTTCGTTATTATCATTTAAGCGAATATATTAAAACAGCGGAAAAATTTAAAACATAACATACATACATAATATATACATCTCAAATCCTGATATAGTACAGTAGAGGGAATATCATCAGTCGGATCCTAAAGTGTACAAGATGATAATCAAACAGAAAATACAAACAACATCCTAAAGAGACAAGACGCGCTGGCCATAGACTCTATACTCCACTATGAGGATCCACTGCTTGTCCACCAACGTCAGGCTCATACGAAGTCCCATCAAGTTCCTCCAGGGCTGGAATCTCTGTAGGCTCTTCTCATCACGATCACAAAACGAAACATATGCAATATAGAGAATATAGGGATAAGAAACCATATAACATCAAACGTGGAAAGGGTTTAGCAACATTTAATTAAATAACGGCACACTAAACATCCGTCTCCCCAGTATAAATATATATAGCATAATCATCCTCAATCCACATCTATAATCTTTCCTCTACCCACCATCATGATGTAATGCAAATGCTGTATGAATAATCTCTTCAGGTATCGGCCATATCCGGAGATCACAACAATATAATCGACACGTCGCAGAGTCCCCGGCGCACACCCTCGTCCGCGGATGGAGAGTGCCCACGCAAAGCAATGGCACTATAGACACACAACCCGGTGCACACCTCTGGACCACAATCCAGGATGCTCATGCAATGCATGAACTATAGTTGCGACTACAATGAAATCATCTCTGGACGGTCTGCCGTTAGCCTATCCCCGGGAATTTTCCTCCAAGGCATAGACCCCAATCGACCATGTTTCAGGTCCACTCGACCGTGTTTCAGGTCCCTCATATCACAGACCATGTTTCAGGTCACCCCTTAGTGCCTTAACCAGTCATCCTAATCTCATAGATCACCTTAAAATAATCTCATCTCATTCATCTCAACCTCATTTCACGATAATTATCTCGGTTTGGCACTGCTATCACATATAGTATGTAATCCCCAAATACATCCTCGTGTCTCAGCATAACTTATGATTTACTCAATCCTCTAAGCACAATCATTACACTCAGTCTATTATCCTAATAAGAATAATAATCACAATAATAATAATAATAATAATAATAATAATAATAATAATAATAATAATAATAATAATAATAATAATAATAATAATAATAATAATAATGACAATAAAAATAATAATTATAACAACAATACTACTACTACTACTACTACTACTACTACTACTAATAATAATAATAAGTATAAACAAGTATCAATTTCACATCAACCAGTCAAACACGTAATCATCACGTAATAAAATCATCTATGTATGTATCGTAAAGACGATAAACGCACAATTTCTATATTATCATCGGTACCACTGAGTAGTCCCCAATGTGGTATAGACATTGTCCGTTACTCGCTCTCATGTAGGGTTTGGGTCGCCCTACACCATTATCTAATTAAATGTAACCGCGCCGTTTCCGACGTTAAATAATTTCTTTCCCCCACCTGGAATGTCTTAGGCTAGCTCTGGGGCAACGAAACGGACACTCCCTATACTCCCTCAAATCTGCCACGCACAGTTCTACACCCTCCGGGCTCCAAAAATTCACCTGAACACATCATTGTGAAGCACACGTTACGTGTAACCCAAATCTGAAGACGGAATTGGAAACCGATAAATGAATTGAAAGATAACCTCAATACCGTCGCCGACGACATTTAGGCATAAAAAGGACATAGGCTTACCTTAGCCTAATCAAGAAAAGAAAGATAGGATAATGAAGTAGACATCGTGAGGATCACAACGGTATAATCAGAATTTTGATAGTACGAACGGATTGACCGAAATCGGCTCCGGAAATTCTCCCTCTCTCACGGCCCCCTCTCTCTTTTCTTTCTACGTCTCTCTCTCTAACTTATTATTTTCTTTCAGTCTAATTTTCTTATTCTTTCTTTCTTAGACGTTAAGTAGTATATATATATATATATATATAGATAAGGAAAACTTTTTGTCACAATCTGCAGTCTCGCCATTTAGCAAATGGTCACCATAAATGGCTTGGATAAACAGGCAAGCAAGAGGTGTTCCTTTCTTGTTATGCGGCAAAATTTTTAAAGGTGGAGGTGTCACTATTATAGCAATTGCCGTGGCCACTAATCATACCAAAAAAAAAAGATTGTTTAGTTAATTCAATTAGGTTGAAACTTGTAACTAGGGTATAATTAATTAAGACTAGTGCTAATTAATCATAATGAATAAAACTTGAGTAAATTAATTATAATCATCTAGCTATAATTAAGATTTATTTCTATGACTAATTATTATTTTTTAATACTGTTGATGATAAACCACCTTAATTAAGAATTTAAATTGAGGTGTTTACCTACTAAAAAATTTGGGTTGCTTGAATTTTATTTTGAATTTGCTTATGTGTTTGGATTCTTAAATTTTTTTTGATTTATCTAATTAAAATATTTAATTTCCCGAAAGCTAGGATGTTACAAAGAACACAACATAATTAGTGACTCTTTGTCTCAAGAAGCCTGTGAGGAAAAGTACTTAACAAGATGGAAGGATCACCCAACAAGAAAGGAAACCTTCTATAAAGGATCTAACTCAAGAAAAACTTTTGGAGTTGAGTTTATTAAACTTGAGAAGCTACATCAGAAGTTACTTGATCCTATTCCCTGTTGAAAAGTTCAGAACAACATGACTGCTGAAAAATTAAAGGAATCAAACTCGGTGATATCTACTCCTTATCTCTTGTTGTTGTTTAACTTGCGATTATTTATTTTACACATGATTTTTTGTGTGTGCTAAGGTGCATTCATGTTAAAATAGATAATGATTTTAATTTTCATTTATCTAAGCTCACATTTGCTTATCCCCCGCAAGAATTTGAATATTCTCATAAAGTGTTTGTTATACATGTTAAAATGATTCAACATGCATACTTGGAAGAAATATATTGATAAAGATTCTTTCCACTTGAAGTTATCAAATGTGTACCTTAAATATTTCTTATGCTTCAACTTATGTTGAAATGGTATCCAATCTGAAATGAAATGCTTTTATGAGTTGAAATCATAATAGTCCAATGCATAAGAGTTTCTTTTTGTCATCATTATAATGGCTGGAAGAAAATATGGAATTGTCATAGTTGATGACTATTCCAGATACACATGGGTACTCTTCCTAACACACAATGATGAGTCTTTTAAGGCTTTCTCAGTATTTTGCAAAAGAGTAAAAAATGAGCAGGGTTTATGTATTTCCACCCTTAGAAGTGATCATGGGGGAGAATTTGAAAATGAGCAGTTTAGACAGTTCTGTGAGGAGAATGAAATCTCTTACAATTTCTCTGCTCCTAGAACTCCACAGCAAAATGGAGTTGTTGAGAGAAAGAAAAGATCTCTACAAGAGATGGCTAGACCTATGCTCAATGAAAATAATCTCCCTAAGTACTTCTGGGCAGAAGCTGTAAACACTTCTTGTTATGTACAAAATAGAATAATTATTAGGCCTTTTCTAAAAACGACTCCTTATGAATTGTGGAAAAGAAGAAGTCCCAACATATCTTATTTTCATGCTTTTGGATGTGAATGTTTTATTCTGAATACCAGAGATAATATTGGAAAGTTTGATTCTAAGGTAGATAAAGGTATTTTTGTAGGATATTCTGAAAAATCTAAGGCTTTTAGAGTATACAATTCAAGAACTTGTATTATTGAAGAATCTGTTCATGTTAAATTCAATGATGGATTAAAGACTTATAGAGAACTATCAGATCTAGAAGATGATCTTGCAGGTCTTGATATAAACAAGCCAGCAAGTCAACAACCCAATCAAACCAAAACAGAACCTATGCCTGAGGCCGAAAGACAAGTGGAACAGACGAGTCAGTAAACAAGTCAAGATCTTCATGATGATCTCAAAAGGGATTGGAAGTTCAACACTCATCATCCTAAGGATCTTATTATTGTAAATCCTTTTGAAGGAGTAAGAACCAGATCCACATTAAGAGAATCAAGAAATATGGCCTTTATTTAAGATTTGGAGCCTAAATGCATTGAAGAAGCTCTTGAGGATGAAAGCTGGATTCTTGCTATGCAAGAAGAACTTAACCACTTCACCAAGAATGATGTCTGGACTCTTGTCTCTAAGCCTAAAACAAGTCGGTTATTGCAACAAGATGGGTCTTCAGAAACAAATTGGATGAAGATGGTAAAGTTGTTAGAAATAAGGCAAGGTTAGTAGCTCAAGGCTATAACCAACAAGAAGGTATTGATTATACTGAAACATTTGCACCTGTAGCTAGAATAGAAGCCATACGCATTTTAATGTCATATACTGCACAACACCAAATTACCTTGTTTCAAATGAGTGTAAAAAGTGCTTTTCTAAATGGTATAATTGAAGAAGAAGTGTATGTTAAACAACCCCCTAGTTTTGAGGATACTGATAAACCAGATCACGTTTTCAAACTTAAAAAGGCATTATATGGTTTGAAACAAGCACCTAGAGCATGGTATGATAGACTCGGTTCTTTTCTCATGCATAATGGTTTTACTAGAGGACAAGTAGACACTATTCTGTTCAAAAAATGCTCTAAAGATAACTTTATTATAGTTCAAGTATATGTTGATGATATTATTTTGGCGCAACTAATGAAAAGTTGTGCAAGGAATTTTCAAATCTAATGCAAGCTGAATTTGAGATGAGCATGATGGGAGAATTGACGTTCTTCCTTGGATTACAAATCAGGCAGACAAGTGATGAAATTTACATTCATCAACAAAAATATACCAAGGAAATACTCAAGAAATACAAAATGGAAAATGCAAAGCTCATGAAAACCCCTATGCAACCCAATGCAAAACTAAGCAAAGATGATGAAGGTAAAAAGGTAGATCAAACTGTCTACAGAGGTATGATTGGCTCTCTATTATACTTAACTTCAAGCAGATATGACATTCAATTTAGTATCCGTATGTGTGCTAGATTCCAATCTGATCCTAGAGAATCTCATCTTAAGACTGTTAAAAGAATATTTAGATATTTGCTAGGAACTACTAATCTTGGTTTGCTGTATTTAAGATCAAAAGAATACAGATTAGTGGGATATTGTGATGCTGATTTTGCTGGAGACATAATATAAATAAAAAGCACCTGTGGAGGATATCACTTCATTGGAGCAAGTTTAGTCTCATGGTCAAGCAAGAGGCAGACAACCATTGCCCTGTCTACTGCTGAAACAGATTTTCAAACTTAAAAAGGCATTATATGGTTTGAAACAAGCACCTAGAGCATGGTATGATAGACTAGGTTCTTTTCTCATGCATAATGGTTTTACTAGAGGACAAGTAGACACTACTCTATTCAAAAAATGTTCTAAAGGGAACTTTAATATAGTTCAAACATATGTTGATGATATTATTTTTGGCGCAACTAATGAAAAGCTGTGCAAGGAATTTTCAAATCTAATGCAAGCTGAATTTGAGATGAGCATGATGGGAGAATTGAAGTTCTTCCTTGGATTACAAATCAAGCAGATAAGTGATGGAATTTACATTCATCAACAAAAATATACCAAGGAAATACTCAAGAAATACAAAATGGAAAATGCAAAGCTCATGAAAACCCCTGTGCAACCCAATGCAAAACTAAGCAAAGATGACGAAGGTAAAACTGTAGATCAAACTGTCTACAGAGGTATGATTGGCTCTCTACTGTACTTAACTTCAAGCAGACCTGACATTCAATTTAGTGTCTGTATGTGTGCTAGATTCCAATCTGATCCCAGAGAATCTCATCTTAAGGCTGTTAAAAGAATATTTAGATATTTGCTTGGAACTACTAATCTTGGTTTGCTGTATTTAAGATCAAAAGAATACAGATTAGTGGGATATTGTGATGTTGATTTTGCTGGAGACAAAATAGAAAGAAAAAGCACCTGTGGAGGATGTCACTTCATTGGAGCAAGTTTAGTCTCATGGTCAAGCAAGAGGCAGACAACCATTGCCCTGTCTACTGCTGAAGCAGAATACATCTCTGCTGCTAGTTGCTGCTCTAAACTCTTATGGGTAAAACATCAACTTCAGGATTACTCTATTTATGAACATAACATATCTGTATGGTGCGATAATTCCAGTGCTATATGCTTAACTAAAAATCTAATTCAGCATTCTAAGGCTAAGCATATTGAAATCAAACATCATTTCATTAGGGATTATGTTCAGAAAGGCATCTTTGATATTAAGTTTGTTAAAATAGAAAATCAATGGACTGATATTTTCACTAAACCCCTCACAGAAGAAAGGTTTTTATTTATTAGAGATAATCTAAACATGCATTGCATTGTTGAATGACATGTCTGAATGTTGAGCTATCTATGCTAAATCTGTCATTACTCCGATATACATGTTCTTTTAACTAAGCATTAATTCAGGGGGAGTGATGATACAATAGTTTAAGTGGAGTGTGTCTCATATGCTTGCTACATTACTATGATTTACTTAACATGTTATCTTGCCCTTAAACATATCTCACAAATAAAACTTTATAACCCTTTTTGATGTTGAAAAAAGGGGGAGAATGGGATATGAGAAATGTGTTATCGAAGAATGAATATGATATGAATCTTAAATAATACATGGACATGAGTATGCTCTGATAGTTGCCATAATTGCTCAGATAATTCTTAAGTAAGATTGCTCTAATAATAATTTCAAAGTAAAACAAGTCAAACTTAATGTCTGATCTAGCATCTGCATGACCTGTCCGCTAAAGAAAATTTCAACCTATCTGATATATGCTATTTTCTTTGTTGATATTTTCTGAGGTTCATTAAATCATCTCAATGTTTGTCATCATCAAAAAGGGGGAGATTGTTAAGTCTCTATAATGTCTGATGTGCATTTTCCTAAGTTTTGATGAGAACTAAACATTGGTTAATGATTTAATTAACCTTCATATTGGTTGCTAACATGTCTATCGAGTGTGCAGATTAAATGATAGAATCATCCATCCAACGCAAGTGATTGAAACACACGTCCAACATTGTTGTGATAGAAGCTCACGTCCAACACCGTAGTGATAGAAGCTCACGTCCAACACAAGTGATAGAAGCTCACGTCCAACACTGAAGTGATTAAAGCTCACATTCAACGCAAGTGGTAGAATCTCTGGTCCACTGGAATAACAAAAGCGCTTGTCCAGTAAGATAACAGAAGCGCTCATCCACTAAAGAGGCATATGGAGCTCGTCTACTAGGATTACGTTCTTTGGACTTGCTAAAACCTTAATGAGAGTATCCGTCCAATGACATGGCATATGAAGCTCGTCTACTAGCCCGTCCGTATGTAAAATCTTAAATGGGTAGATGGACTCGATTATTTTCAAGATGGACGCGCTTATCCTATGAACGCGAATTCTCAGAATTATTAGAATCTTATTTCAAGAACCAGAATCAAGAAAAGTCAGAAGTTATTCTCTTAAGCAACCTCAGATATCAGAACCAAAGACCAGTTAAAGAATGCTTCCAACATGATTTATTCCCTAGTACCTCTGATCCTTACAGGAAAAGGGAATTGTATTCAGCAAAGTACAAAAAGTGAAATAGACAACTATAAACACGAGAAAAGGGGGTTGAATTGTGTTTATCAGAATTTAAGCAAAGCTAAAATCTTTTTGCAAACATAAAGCTAGATTTGGACGAGTAGAAGAATACAGGATGGACGGGTGACTATTGTGAACACACCACTTGACAGACGCAAGAAAAACTAAAGCAATTAAAGAGTTTAAGGGAAGAGAGATTGACACGGTGATTTATCCTGGTTCACTCTTCAAATCAAAGAGCCACGTCCAGTCCTTGGCAGCACCAAGATTTATCCACTATAACTGATAAGGTTACAGACTCAAGTATTATTTGCACACCTAGCCTTTTCAGGCTCAAGACAAGTATTGTTTTCACACCTAGCCTCATCAGGCTCAAGATAAGTATTGTTTTCACACCTAGCCTCTTCAGGCTCACTTAGGTTTGTTTGAGAGATTGGGTTTGTAAAAATACAACTTCTCACAAGCAGATCTTTCACTAACACTCAGAGAGTGGTTTAAATGTGAAGTCTAGGAAAGTCTGCGTAATAACTTCAAATGTTTGAAGAATACAGAATGAAAGAATAAAAGAATTAATGAGTAGAGTAATGACGTTTTAATGCAGTGTGTATTCTCTTGTTCTTCATCTTCAATGACTTCTGTATTTATGGTCTTCAAACATTTAAGATCCGTTAGAGACATTCTCTTAGATGTTGGCTTCAAGCAGAACTTCATTAAATGAAATAGAGTCGTTCTGAGCACCCATTAATGCAATAGTAGGGATGTCAATTCTATCCGTACCCGCGGATACCCGCGGATAAAATCCGTAATGGGTACGGGACGGGTAGTTAAACGGGTACCCGCGGGTAAAATAAACGGGTAATTCCAATACCCGTTTATAAACGGGGCGGGGGCGGGTATCACACTATCCGTGCCTGCGGATACCCGTATCCGTTACTTAATTACTATAATACCCTTTATTATATATATCTACTCTCAAAGTCCTTATATCATTTTCTAGATAATTTTCATCTATTGTGTTGTTTCATGGATATTTTAAGTGTGATGTATTAATTTGTAGGTGCCATTTTGTTCAAATATCGGAAGATATTAATGTGGTGGTTTGTTTAAGTTTTATGTATTTTTTTTAATTAAAAAAAGATTTTTTTAATTAAAAAAATATTTTTTATAACTACCCACGGATGTCCGCGGATACCCGTGAAAACACGTTAAACGGATATCCGTGCGGGTACGGGGCGGATACGGGTAGTTTTTTTATCCAACGGGGCGGGTAGCGGGTAGCCAATATCCGTGCCCAGCCCGCCCCGTTGACATCCTTATGCAATAGAGTCGTTCTGAGCAACCATTAATGCAATAGGAACATTGGTTGTACTCTAACATGTAGGATCATGGCTTTAAGCATTGAGATACAGCCATGTCAGAGTTGGGCAGAGAGCTTTTTATACTTTGCTGAGTACACTCCCCTTTTTGTGGAATAAAGCATGTTGGAAGCATTCTTTTAGATTATCCAAGGTTGCTTGAGAGAGTAGTCTTCTGACTTTTCTTGATAATCGTGATACTGAGTAGGAGAGAAGGCTTCAAGTCTCTTTCTGATTCTTGAACTAAGATTCTGATAATCCTTATAGAATTCGCGTTCATAAGATAAATGCTTCCGTCTTGAAAATAATCACGTCTATCTAGTCATTTGAGTTCTCATTTGGGCTAGTAGATGAGCTCTATATTAAGGACTCAGCAAGTCCAAAGACTAGTGGACGAGCGCTTCTGTCACCTTTAGTGGACGAGCACTTCTGTTACTCTAGTGGAAGAGAGCTTCTGTCACCTTTAGTGGATGAGAGACTTTGTTACTTTAGTGGACGAGAGCCTCTGTTACTCTGGTGGACGAGAGCCTCTGTTACTTTACTGGACGGGAGTCTCAGTTAGTCTGGTGGACGAGAGTCTCAGTTACTCTGATGGACGAGAGTCTCTGTTACTCTGGTGGACGAGACTCTAGTGGACGAGCTCCATATGCCACGTCATTAGACGGATACTCCTTTAACAGGTTGGACGCAACCTAGTAGACGAGCTCCAAATGCCACTTTATTGGACGAGCCATTCTGATACCTTAATAGACGAGCTATTTTGATTCCTTAATGGACGAGCTATTCTGATTCCTTAATGGACGAGCTCCATCTGTTTCCTTAATGGACGAGCTTCATCTGCTTCCTTAATGGACGAGCTCCATCTGATTCCTTAATGGACGAGCTCCATCTGCCACATCATTGGACGAACCTTTCTGATACCTCAAGCAGACGCGCTTCTGATACCTTTAGTAGATGCGGCCTTTGATACTTTTAGTAGACGCGGCCTTGTGATACTTTTAGTAGAGGCGGCTTTCTGATACTTTTAGTAGACGCAAGTTTGTTTCTCTTGCATTTTGGATGTGCGATTCAAACACTACAGTGTTGGACGTTTGCTTGTTACACTTTGTTGGACGTCTGCTTGTTTCACTTTGTTGGACATCTGTTTGTCTTATTTAATCTGCACACTCGATAGACAGGTTAACAACCAATATGAAGGTTAATTAAATCATTAACCAATGTTTAGTTTCATCAAAACATAGGGAAATGCACATCAGACATTTTAGAGACTTAACAAAAAGCTCCCTGCACAACTCTGATATGGCTGTATCACGATGCATAAAGCCATGATCCTTCATGTTAGAGTATAACCAACGTTCCTATTGCATTAATGGCTGCCTAGAACGACTCTATTGCATTTAATGAAGTTCTGCTTGAAGCCAACATCCGAGGGAATGTCTCTAACGGATCCTAAATGCTTGAAGACCATAAATACAGAAGTCATTGAAGATGAAGATAAGAGAGAGTTGTTGGAGCTATTACTTCAGCTACACTTGATGAAAAATGAGAGGATCGCCATCTTCATCTCAACAGAAATCATCCTCAATGTAAACATTCTATATTCACATAAGTGAGTGTTATGAGAGATTTTTTTTATCAGTTCTGAAGTGCTTAAAAATATATCCACTCTTGTGAGTGTAGGAAGAACTCATCTCTGTACTTCATTGTAAAATCACTCCATGAGTGTCGTGAGACTTTCTCTATGTAACCTTCATCAAAATCCAGTGAGCCTGGAGAGGCTAGGTGAAAATAATACTTGCAACAGCCTGGAGAGGTTGGTTAAGAATAATACTCGTTGAGTCTGGAGAGGCTAGGTGTGCAAATAACACTTGCAACAGTCTGGAGAGGCTGGTTAAGAACAATACTCAATGAGCCTGGAGAGGCTAGGTGTGCAAATAATACTTGCTACAGTCTGGAGAGGCTGGTTAAGAACAATACTCAATGAGCTTGGAGAGGCTAGGTGTGCAAAGACTACTCATTGTAATTATCTGATGTGATAGTGGATAAAAACTCAGCTACTGTTGGGGACTGGATGTAGCTCATCGTTTATATGAGTGAACCAGGATAAATCTTGTTGTTTATTTTCTCTCTACCATTATCTCCTTATCTCTGTTGTTTTATGTATTTTCAACAAAGTTTTCTAACTGATTTTAAGCTGTATCTTCTAAGCTATTTTCAAATGTTTTTATCCTCTTGATGTTGTCTAACCGGTTAATGTTTGGTCTAAGATAATCAGACAAGTCAATATTGTCCATTAGACAAGTGAAATGCTTTATCTTCCTTATTTCCAAACTGGTTAAAAATATGTTATTAATTTTGTTAGATGGTTTTTAAATTATCTTCTTTTATCCATCTACACTCTCTTTATTTGAAAAACTCTTATTTATGTTTTGTTGTTTAGTAAAAGTTTTAAATTTCTATTATCACCCAATTCACCCCCTCTTGTGTGATGGTTGCTTTGACCTAACAATTGGTATCAGAGCTACGTGCTCCGTAGAGAAGCTTAACCGCTTAGAGTTAAAGATCCTTGTTATCTTATCAACCAAAATCATTTTTTTAAAAAATGTTTTATTTTAAATTTGAAAAACCTCGTGTCTTTGAATTTCTTTTCACAAAAATTCAAACTGGAAATGTTTTTATAAGATGTTAATTTTGTTTTGTGAAATGTTTTTCTTTATACTCTTTTCTCTTCTAAACCAATATTCATTTGGACTAATTTTGTTAAAATACTTATTTTTAACATTAGAAAAATGTTTTTAAGAATTTTGTCTTTTAAAAATGTTGCTTTTGACAAACCCAAAAGGTGCATCAAATCTAAAAATATTTTATTTCTGTTCAATGCTATTTATGTTACCAACAATGCTTCTTTGTGTAAAAGTATATCCTTGAATTAGAAGATGCAGATCATTGATAGAAGTTGGATTATAAAAATGTCTTCAAGAGGAAGAACACAACATAATTAGTGACTCTTCCTCTCAAGAAGCCTGTGAGGAAAAGTACTTAACAAGATGGAAGGATCACCCAACAAGAAAGGAAACCTTCTATAAAGGATCTAACTCAAGAAAAACTTTTGGAGTTGAGTTTATTAAACTTGAGAAGCTACATTAGAAGTTACTTGATCCTATTCCCTGTTGAAAAGTTCACAACAACATGACTGCTGAAAAATGAAAGAAATCAAACTCGGTGATATCTACTCCTTATCTCTTCTTGTTGTTTAACTTGTGATTATTTATTTTACACATGATTTTTTGTGTGTGCTAAAGTGCATTCATGTTAAAATAAGATAATGATTTTAATTTTCATTAATCTAAGCTCACATTTGCTTATCCCTCGCACGAATTTGAATATTCTCATAAAGTGTTTGTTATACATGTTAAAATGATTCAACATGCATACTTGGAAGAAATATATTGACAAAGATTCTTTTCACTCGAAGTTATCAAATGTGTGCCTTAAATATTTTTTATGCTTCAACTTATGTTGAAATGGTATCCAATATGAAATGAAATGCTTTTATGAGTTGAAATCATAATAGTCCAATGCATAAGAGTTTCTTTTTGTCATTATTATAATGGCTGGAAGAAAATATGGATTTGTCATAGTTGATGACTATTCCAGATACACATGGGTACTCTTCCTAACACACAATGATGAGTCTTTTAAGGCTTTCTCAGTATTCTGCAAAAGAGTACAAAATGAGCAGGGTTTCTGTATTTCTACCCTTAGAAGTGATCATGTGGGAGAATTTGAAAATGTGTCGTTTAGACAGTTCTGTGAGGAGAATGGAATCTCTCACAATTTCTCTGCTCCTAGAACTCCACAGCAAAATGGAGTTGTTGAGAGAAAGAACAGATCTCTATAAGAGATTGCTAGATCTATGCTCAATGAAAATAATCTCCCTAAGTACTTCTGGGCAGAAGCTGTAAACACTGCTAGTTATGTACAAAATAGAATACTTATTAGGCCTTTCCTAAAAACGACTCCTTATGAATTGTGGAAAAGAAGAAGTCCCAACATATCTTATTTTCATGCTTTTGGATGTGAATGTTTTATTCTGAATACCAGAGATAATCTTGGAAAGTTTGGTTCTAAGGTAGATAAAGGTATTTTTGTAGGATATTCTGAAAAATCTAAGGCTTTTAGAGTATACAATTAAAGAACTTGTATTATTGAAGAATCTGTTCATGTCAAATTCAATGATGGATTGAAGACTTATAGAGAACTATCAGATCTAGAAGATGATCTTGCAGGTCTTGATATAAACAAGCCAGCAAGTCAACAACCCAATCAAACCAAAACAGAACCTGTGCCTGAGGCCGAAAGACAAGTGGAACAGACGAGTCAGTAAACAAGTCAAGATCTTCATGATGATCTCAAAAGGGATTGGAAGTTCAACACTCATCATCCTAAGGATCTTATTATTGGAAATCCTTCTGAAGGAGTAAGAACCAGATCCACATTAAGAGAATCAACCAATGTGGCCTTTATTTCAGATTTGGAGCCTAAATGCATTGAAGAAGCTCTTTAGGATGAAAGCTGGATTCTTGCTATGGGAGAAGAACTTAACCAGTTCACTAGAAATGATGTCTCGACTCTTGTCTCTAAACCTAAAAACAAGTCGGTTATTGGAACAAGATGGGTCTTCAGAAACAAATTGGATGAAGATGGTAAAGTTGTCAGAAATAAGTCAATGTTAGTAGCTCAAGGCTGTAACCAACAAGAAGGTATTGATTATACTGAAACCTTTGCACCTGTAGCCAGAATAGAAGTCATACGCATATTAATGTCGTATGCTGCACAACACCAAATTACCCTGTTTCAAATGGATGTAAAAAGTGCTTTTCTAAATGGTATAATTGAAGAAGAAGTGTATGTTAAACAACCCCCTGGTTTTGAGGATACTGATAAGCCAGATCACGTCATCAAACTTAAAAAGGTATTATATGGTTTGAAACATGTACCTAGAGCATGGTATGATAGACTCGATTCTTTTCTCATGAATAATGGTTTTACTAGAGGACAAGTAGACACTACTCTTTTCAAAAAATGCTCTAAAGAGAACTTTATTATAGTTCAAATATATGTTGATGATATTATTTTTGGAGCAACTAATGAAAAGTTGTGCAAGGAATTTTCAAATCTAATGCAAGCTGAATTTGAGATGAGCATGCTGGGAGAATTGAAGTTCTTCCTTGGATTACAAATCAAGCAGACAAGTGATGGAATTTACATTCATCAACAAAAATATACCAAGGAAATACTTTATAAATACAAAATGAAAAATGCAAAGCTCATGAAAACCTTTATGCAACCCAATGCAAAACTAAGCAAAGATGATGAAGGTAAAAAGGTAGATCAAGTTGTCTACAGAGGTATGATTGGCTCTCTACTGTACTTAACTTCAAGCAGACCTGACATTCAATTTAGTGTCTGTATGTGTGCTAGATTCCAATCTGATCCTAGAGAATCTCATCTTAAGGCTGTTAAAAGAATATTTAGATATTTGCTTGAAACTACTAATATTGGTTTGCTGTATTTAAGATCAAAAGAATACAGATTAGTGGGATATTGTGATGCTGATTTTGCTGGAGACAGAATAGAAAGAAAAAGCACTAGTGGAGGATGTCACTTCATTGGAGCAAGTTTAGTCTCAAGGTCAAGCAAGAGGCAGACAACCATTGTCCTGTCTACTGCTGAAGCAGAATACATCTCTGCTGCTAGTTGCTGCTCTCAACTCTTATGGGTAGAACATCAACTTGAGGATTACTCTATTTATGAACATAACATATCTGTATGGTGTGATAATTCCAAAGCTATATGCTTAACTAAAAATCCAATTCAGCATTTGTTGACTACGAATTCTAGGCAAGTATACCTAGACGTACAAGTAATACGGTGGTGAGACCGGTTATCGTATCCACAGGGATCAGTTGACAATTACCAATTCACAAGTTTAACAACTATCTGGACTAAAATATGACATGAAGAAAAATCAAAGTAAGCAGAATAAAACAAGCAAAATCTTTTTGTATTTTTTGTCGAGTACTTGGAATGCGAAAGGGGATTCTTGTTGGGACTAGACTTCACTAAACCTTAGCCTCATGCAATACCAAAACCACCAATCCAGTTTATGCTCCAACTATTAAAATCAACCCACGAGCCCTGATTCCTCAGATGACAAGAGCCTAAATCCACTAATAGACCATAATTCCTTAGGTGGCCTAGATTAATGAATTTGCATTAAGATTAAGGATTACGCGATTACTAATAAACCAAACCCCATTCCTAGATGTGAGGTTTACTAGGTGATTAATTCTAGATCAAGAATCAATAAGAACGTCCCCATTGCAAATCAATTCTCATGAACAGTTCAAGGATGGCCAACCCACAAAAAGCATTAAGCAAGGGAATTAAACACTAATACGAAGGCATAAACACAGATTGATAAATCAAAACAATTACATAATATTCAGTTTAGTTACATCTAATCCCAACAAAAAGGGATTTAGCTACTCATGGTTATAGAGAAAGCCAAAATAAAAGCAATAGAGAAAAGGGGAAGGAAGAACTCCATTGAATCTCTCCACGGTCGTCACCGCAGCCCCTCTCAGCAGCTCTCTTTTAGGGTTAAGAATCCCTCTTTGCAACCATCTGGGTCGCAGCCCCATCAGCATCTCTAAGTCTCCTTTTTTAGGTCTAAAAGTTCTCAGAGAGCTCTCTTTCTGTTCTGCCTTGCGCTCCTATATATAGAGTTTCTGATCCAAAACGCGCGTCATGACCGTGATGGCCATCACGGCCAGACCGTGACGCGTTCTGCCAAAGGCACGCTTTCAATTTTGGACTGTCACGACCGTGACACTCATCATGGCTAGGCCGTGATGGGTTCTGTCTGTTGAGGAAATTGTGTCACGGCCGTGATGGGCATCACGGCTAGGCCGTGACAGCTTCTGACTTTTGCCTTCTGCTTTGCTTGATCATGGCCGTGATGGTCATCACGGACAGGCCGTGATGAGCTCTGTTTGGCTCTTTTTCTTCACTTTTTAAGCTCTATCTCCAACCAAGCTCCATCATGGTCAATTTTGAGCATTTTATCATTAATTCCTGCAAAACAACACCACAACACCGCCTTACCCGTTCCAAGGTAAAAACTATCCAAAATCAAACTAATCGTGCCTAAACTATATGAAAAATGCATGCAAAACGATAATGAAATATTCATTGAGATTACACTCATCAAATCACCCCAAGCTTAATATTTTGCTTGTCGTCAAGCAAACACTAACGCCAGAAGAGATAAATAATCAAAGCATGGATAGTGAACCAAGAACCCGAGTAATAACTAATCCAAGTAACAAGCATTTCAAATAATTCAGCAAGAGACAGTCAATGTCAAGTCCAATTAGAGCTTAGGTTTCCTAGATTCATATTCTCACTGATTCGGGCACTCTTTCTCACCTCACTCAAGTGTTTAAGGATATACGACAATTCGCTCAATTTCCTCAAGGAATGAATTCTACCATAAGCTTGACGATTAACCAAATCTCTACTTTATTAATGAAAACAATTAAGAATCAAGAGGTCTTTTACTTTGGTTGCAACGGGGCCATGGGATTAATCGTTAGGTGGGGAAAATAAAAAAAAAGGAAATTTCAAGAAGGTTAGACAAAATATCAAGCATTGCAAAGCATAACACCTTCTAAAATAGCTTTTTGGGTTTTGATTCATCTTTCCACCTTTCTTTCTTTCTTTTTGTTTTATTTCTCATTTCCTTTTGTCATCCCCTTCTCCATATTTTTGTTTTATATACATTTTTTTTATATACGATAGGGGGGATTTTCAATTCAAGAGAAATAATATTTTTCTAACTTTCTCATCCCATACTTTTTCAACTACCTCTTTACCCTTTTTGTAATACTTTAGAAGGTCTCCTATCAAGCATCATTCATCAAAGTAATTCAAGTTACCAAGAAAAGTATTTTATTCTTTCAGGCTCAAAATTGGGCAACTAAGGGGTAGAATTTAGTCATTCAAAGCTCAGAAAGGCCGGAAAAATACCTAGTGCCTCAATCATTTTCAAAAATGTTTTCAAAAATTTTTAAGCTTCAACACGGTTTCAAGTCAAGTTCTAGAGAAATACAATCCAAGAGGAATAACACTCTATCACAAAGAACGGGGTAGATTTAGTGAGTACCCCTTTTTGGCTCAAAATCTCACATTTTAGTAGTTCAAAAATCAATGAGAAACACAAATCTACGGAACCATATGCTAATTATCAACTATCAATGATCATCTCAAGAATTTTTATTTGAAGCCTCATCACAAGAATAAAAAATTGGGTTAAAAAATCCACTATCTCCATTTATTTGGCACTGAGTTCTCACAACCGGATGCATAATCTAAGCAAGGGGCAATCTAATCATGTGATCATGCAATATGCAAAACTACTATGCCTATATGAATGCAACATGAAAAATGCAAAACTGAAAAAATAAAAAAAAATGAAAAATACCCCTACCCCAAGCTTAAAAACTTACATTGTCCCCAATGTAAATAATCAAGTTGGAGAGAGGATAAAAATGGAACAACTCACCTAGGTGATAGCGGGTGTTGGCTCACATGGCTAGTCAAAGAGAGGCTGGAAATTGTGTCACGGCCGTGATGCTTATCACGGGCAGGCCGTGATCAATTCTGGTCCAAAGGAAGAAGCCTATCACGGCCGTGATCTCCATCACGGCTAGGTCGTGATGCTCTCTGATCTTCAGGGTCGTCTCATCACGCCCGTGCCGGTGTCACGGCTAGGCCGTGATCCTTTTTGATCTTCTCATTAGGCTCATCACGGCCGTGACCAGTGTCACGGCCTGGGCGTGATGGTTGCTGACTTTGCTTTTCCTTGTCTTCTTGCACTTCCTTCCTTCTTTCCCTGAAATCACTTGGCGAATCTCAATTTATTATTTTTCCTCTTGATCTTCTCAAATTATTCAAGAGTTAAATTCAAAAACAAAAACTAACTAAAGAGAAGGGTTAAGAAAACTTGGGTTGCCTCCCGGTGAGCGCTTCTTTAACGTCACTAGCTTGACTGCTTATTATCCTCCTCCCAGATCCCATGGTATATGGAGTGGCGATTGTAGCAGCAATATGACTCTATCCACAATTCCACCTAGCCAGTGTGTGAAAACTCCATTGACCTCTACAATTATGAACTCACTTCCTCTCGGGTCAAATGATGTTTTCACGAGGAAGTTTGACAGACAAGTGGAAGGGACTAACTTAGCAGTGTCCACACATGCATGTAAGCCGACATATTTGTCTAATGCAGCAAAATCAGCAAGCATGGTGGAGTCCACTACCACTTCATCTTCATTTTGAACTATCCCCAAAATCAGATTTTGCTCAAATTGTGCTGCATGTGACTCTTGTACTAACTGTTTGCAAATTTCCTCAACTTGCATTTTGAAGTTTTGCATCAGAGCTTCGTTACAGTCACAATTGGCTCTTGCTTTGGCCTCAGAGGCGGATAGATCCTGGGAATATTGTTCTAGAGAAACTTTCAAGTTCCCTTCCCATTCCTCAATTTCCCAGGGACTTGTGAAAGGTAATTCCTCTTTTTGTGACTCGTCTACCACTACCACTTCATCTTCATTTTGAACCATCCCCACAGCCATATTCTGCTCAAATTCTGCTTCATGCGGCTCTTCGGGAATCGGTTGTAAACATGGTGGTGGAGGTGGTAAATACGAGCAGAAGGTTTCCTATTCCTCCTCGGAGAAGTTATATATAAGCCTACCCGTCGCACTATCAACTTGTGCTGGAATAACATGATTCAACAAATCTATGCAGTCTCCCAAACACCAGTTGTCCTCCAAAGTGTGACCCGAGGCTTCCTCATGAGGTGGATAATAATAATTGTCCATGAATTTCGTCCACCTTCCACAAACAAAACTCAAAACAAAAAGATCAAATATATACAGAAAAATAAAAAAAAATTCTAAATTAGTTGCCTCCTTGTTACTAATGATATTGGCAAAGTCAATCCCTAGCAACGGCGCCAAAAACTTGTTGACTACAAATTCTAGGCAAGTATACCTAGTCGTACAAGTAATATGGTGGTGAGACCGGTTATCGTATCCACAGGGATCGGTCACCAATTACCAATTCACAAGTTTAGCAACTATCTAGACTAAAATATGACATGAAGAAAAATCAAAGTAAGCAGAATAAAACAAACAAAATCTTTTTGTATTTTTTGTCGAGTACTTGGAATGCAAAAGGGGATTCTTGTTGGGACTAGACTTCACTAAACCTTAGCATCATGCAATACCAAAACCACCAATCCAGTTTATGCTCCAACTATTAAAATCAACCCACGAGATTACTCAAGCCCTGATTTCTCAGATGACAAGAGCCTAAATCCACTAATAGACCCTAATTCCTTAGGTGGCCTAGATTAATGAATTTGTATTAAGATTAAGGATTACGCGATTACTAATAAACCATGCGAGGTTTACTAGATGATTAATTCCAGATCAAGAATCAATAAGAACGTCCCCATTGCAAATCAATTCTCATGAACGGTTCATGGATGGCCAACCCACAAAAAGCATTAAGCAAGGGAATTAAACACTAATACGAAGGCATAAACACAGATTGATAAATCAAAACAATTACATAATATTCAGTTTAGTTACATCTAATCCCAATAAAAAGGGATTTAGCTACTCATGGTTACAGAGAAAGCCAAAATAAAAGCAATAGAGAAAAGGGGAAGGAAGAACTCCATTGAAGCTCTCCACGGTCGTCACCGCAGCCCCTCTCGGCAGCTCTCTTTTAGGGTTAAGAATCCCTCTTTCCAGCCATCTGGGTCGCAGCCCCCATCAGCAGCTCCAAGTCTCCTTTTTTAGGTCTAAAAGTTCTTAGAGAGTTCTCTTTCTGTTCTGCCTTGCGCTCCTATTTATAGAGTTTCTGATCCAAAACGCGCGTCACGGTCGTGATGGCCATCACGGCCAGGCTATGACGCGTTCTGCCAAAGGCGCGCTTTCAAATTTTGGACTGTCACGGCCATGACACTCATCACTGCTAGGCCATGATGGGTTCTGTCTGTTGAGGAAATTGTGTCACGACCGTGATGGGCATCACGGCTAGGCCGTGACAGCTTCTGACTTTTGCCTTCTGCTCTGCTTGATCATGGTGGTGATGGTCATCACGGCCAGGCCGTGATGGTCATCACGATCAGGCCGTGATGGTCATCACGATCAGGTAGTGATGGGCTCTGTTTGGCTCTTTTTCTTCACATTTCAAGATCTATCTCCAACCAAGCTCCATCATGGTCAATTTTGAGCATTTTATCATTAATTCCTGCAAAACAACACCACAACACCGCCTTACCCGTTCCAAGGTAAAAACTATCCAAAATCAAACTAATCATGCCGAAACTATATGAAAAATATATGCAAAATGATAATGAAATATGCATTGAGATTACACTCATCAGCATTCTAAGGCTAAGCATATTGAAATCAAACATCATTTCATTAGGGATTATGTTCAGAAAGGCATCTTTGATATTAAGTTTGTTAAAACTGAAAATCAATGCGCTGATATTTTCACTAAACCCCTCGCAGAAGAAAGATTTTTACTTATTAGAGATAATCTAAACATGCATTGCATTGTTGAATGACATGTCTTAATGTTAACCTGTCTGTGCTAAATCTGTCATTACTCCTATATACATGTTCTTTTAACTAAGCATTAATTCAGGGGGAGTGATGATACAATAGTTTAAGTGGAGTATGTCTCATATGCTTGCTGCATTACTATGATTTTCTTAACATGTTATCTTGCCCTTAAACATATCTCACAAATAAAACTTGATAACCCTTTTTGATGTTGACAAAAGGGGGAGAATGGGAGAAATGAGAATGGGAAATGAGAAATGTTATAGAAATGTGTTATAGAAGAATGAATATGATATGAATCTTAAATAATACATGGATATGAGTATGCTCTGATAGTTGTCATAATTGCTTGGATAAATCTTAAGTAAGATTGCTCTGATAATAATTTCAAAGTAAAACCAATCAAACTTAATGTCTGATCTAGCATCTGCATGACCTGTCCGCTTAAGAAAATTTCAACCTATCTGATATATGCTATTTTCTTTGTTGATATTTTGAGGTTCATTAAATCATCTCAATGTTTGTCATCATCAAAAATGGGGAGATTGTTATGTCTCTAAAATGTCTGATGTACATTTTCCTAAGTTTTGATGAGAACTAAACATTGGTTAATGATTTAATTAACCTTCATTTTGGTTTCTAACCTGTCTATCGAGTGTGCAGATTAAATGATAGAATCATCCATCCAATGCAAGTGATTGAAACGCACGTCCAACATTGTTGTGATAGAAGCTCACGTCCAACACTGTAGTGATAGAAGCTCACGTCCAACACAAGTGATAGACGCTCACGTCCAACACTGAAGTGATTGAAGCTCACGTTCAACGCAAGTGATAGAATCTCTCGTCCACTGGAGTAACAAAAGCGCTCGTCCATTAAGGTAACAAAAGCGCTCATCCACTAAAGAGGCATATGGAGCTCGTCTACTAGGATTACGTTCTTTGGACTTGCTAAAACCTTAATGAGAGTATCCATCCAATGACATGTCATATGAAGCTCGTCTACTAGCCCATCCGTATGTAAAATCTTAAATGGGTAGATGGACGCGGTTATATTCAAGATGGACGCGCTTATCCTATGAACGCGAATTCTCTTAGAATTATCAGAATCTTATTTCAAGAACCAGAATCAGGAAAAGTCAGAAGTTACTCTCTCAAGCAACCTCGGATATCAGAACCAAAGACCAGTTAAAGAATGCTTCCAACATGCTTTATTCCCTAGTACCTCTGGTCCTTACACGAAAAGGGAATTGTACTTAGCAAAGTACAAAAAGCTCTCTGCACAACTCTGATATGGCTGTATCACGAAGCATAAAGCTATGATCCTTCATGTTAGAGTACAACCAACGTTCCTATTGCATTAATGACTGCCCAGAACGACTCTATTGCATTTAATGAAGTTCTGCTTGAAGCTAATATCTGAGGGAATGTCTTTAACGGATCCTAAATGCTTGAAGACCATAAATACAGAAGTCATTGAAGATGAAGATAAGAGAGAGTTGCTGGAGCTACTACTTCTGCTACACTTGATGAAAAATGAGAGGATCGCCATCTTCATCTCAATAGAAATCATCCTCAATGTAAACATTCTATATTCACTCAAGTGAGTGTTATGAGAGATTTCTTTTATCAGTTCTGAAGTGCTTAGAAATATATCCACTCTTGTGAGTGTAGGAAGAACTCATCTCTGTATTTCATTGTAAAATCACTCCATGAGTGTTGTGAGATTTTCTCTATGTAACCTTCATCAAAATCCAGTGAGCCTGGAGAGGCTAGGTGAAAATAATACTTGCAACAGCCTGGAGAGGTTGGTTAAGAATAATACTCGTTGATCCTGGAGAGGGTAGGTGTTAAGAACAATACTCGTTGAGCCTGGAGAGGCTAGGTGTGCAAATAATACTTGCAACAGTCTGGAGAGGTTGGTTAAGAACAATACTCAATGAGCTTGGAGAGGCTAGGTGTGCAAAGACTACTCATTGTAATTATCTGATGTGATAGTGGAGAAAAACTCAGCTACTGCTGGGGACTGGATGTAGCTCATCGTTTATATGAGTGAACCAGGATAAATCTTGTTGTTTATTTTCTCTCTACCCTTATCTCCTTATCTTTGTTGTTTTATGTATTTTCAACAAAGTTTTCTAACTGATTTTAAGCTTTATGTTCTAAGCTATTTTCAAATGTTTTTATCCTCTAGATGTTGTCTAACCGGTTAATGTTTAGTCTAAGATAATCAGACAAGTCAATATTGTCCATTAGACAAGTGAAATGCTTTATCTTCCTTATTTCCAATCTGGTTAAAAATATGTTATTAGTTTTGTTAGATGGTTTTTAAATTATCTTCTTTTATCCATCTACACTCTCTTTATTTGAAAAACTCTGATTTATGTTTTGTGATTTAATAAAAGTTTTAAATTTCTATTATCACCCAATTCACCCCCCTCTTGTGTGATGGTTTCTTTGACCTAACACACTTAATTTCTCAAATTCACTTAATATTCTCCCAACCAACAGTTAAGTATTTTCAATTCCATGTCTTTTAAATTTTACTTTTTTCTCAATGTATTGGAACAATGTTCTAATTCAATATATCATCCTTTTTACCATCCGTTCCACATCTTCATTAAATATTTCCGTTTTCGGAAATTCGTTTTAGTGGCAAAACGATTGCACCCAGACACTTTTTTAAAAGTTTAAACATATTCATCTAATATTTTTGAGCTCATATAATATTTATATAATATAAATCTAAAAAACTTAAATATTACACAGTTCTATATAGATAAAAAAAAAATTGAAGAATATGATAAATTAAATTTTTTACAACCATTATACATGTTGACACAAAGTTCATTATTTTTTTAGATGTAATAAATTTTAAGAATAAAAAAATAGTAAAATTATAACACAGTATTCACTTATCACGTCTTATGTATATGCATTGTGAAAATGAAAACACCTTTATTTTTCATTTTGCTAAGAAAGTAGGAATATCACATATCACTTTGTATCAATTGTTTATACCTCGTGTATATTCGTTCAAGATTTTCGGCCATGAAATTGTATAGTCCAAATATAAATAAAAATGTTTAAACGTTAAATAATTGTATATAGATGAAACAAGTTTAAACATATGATATATTGTATTTTTTTATAATAAACAATATAGGAAGGCTTATATATGCAATGACCAAAAACCATTTTACAAATCTTCTAATTTTTTCAAATTCATTTAATGTTCTTGCAATCAAGATTTGTGTCAATTACACTCCATGTATTTATTTTTATATTTTTTCAGTGCATGAGAATAATTCACTTAATTTCCCAAATTCACTTACTATTTTTCCATCCAAGAGTTGTGTTCTTTTCATTTTCGTACTTTATTTTTCCACTTTTCTACCAATGTATGGAACAATAATAGGTGCAATCTTGCACACGTTAAAAAAACAAAAATAAAATAAAAAAGTTATATATTGAAAAAAGTAACTTTTAATGAATTGAATACACAACTTTCATTACAACATTTTTACTTTTTGATTTTTAAACATATGTAAGGTTGCACAAATTAGAAAAATCGTTCAATAAAATATCGAAAACAACTTAAAATTTTCCTGAAAGTCAACATTAATATAGATAAGAGGTTTTTCAAGAATAGAAGGCATGTTATCCTCAAATGGACTCACAATAAAAACTCTTTACGTAATATTTTTTCTTACATAAAATGAAACAGAAAGTTATATTTAAATCATTTGTGATGATGAACCTTGCAACATGGGTTAGAAAAATCAAAAGATAGCATAATGTAAATAAAAATAAATAATATCCACACAATCACAGACACATTTCTTCGACATAAATAGATGCACAATAAAAAGCTTTTGGGTATAATAATAATTAAATTCAATGAAATAAAAATGATAGTCTTTCAGATCAATCTACGCATGTACTTCAAAATATTTATTTTTCCTAGTAGTTGCTCAATATACACTTCCAATACGTGTTGTGTCGAGTTATCCTATGTTGCATGTCTCTTTTACTTCCTACTACCTTCTGCCTTCATTTTATTACGGATGGATTCCATTTCCAAAAATAAACCAATTTCAGCAACTTCGAGGGGGACTTGATAGAGATTGATTCCACTTCCAGATCAATCTTGAATTCACTCATTTCTGCTATAGGAAAATGTACTTGATAGAGATAACGTGGTTACTCACCCCCTTGTTTGAGCATGTGCAGAAAAGAATCCGGTCAAGGTTAATAGATAGCTAACTATAACCTAATCCTCAAATGAGTTAAAAAGAAAATTATATAATCTACTTACTGAAATTGGAATTTATCTAATGAAATTAATAGTCCAATCTCTTGCCTTCCATAACCAAGAACCAATCAAACCTGAAAGTTGAAATATATCGATTTTTTTTATCTATGCAATTTTGCACATGTTAAGGAATCATAAAATAGAAATGTTGTATTGAAAATAGTAACTTTTAAACTTTCAAGGAATTGAATAGACAACTTTCAGCACAACATTTATATTTTTGATTTCTTAACATGTGCAAGGTTGCATAGGATAAAAAAATCGAAAAGGTATATCAAATTTCTAGTGTTAAAATTTATATCTTAGAAATTAAAGAAAAACTGTAAATCCTACATTTCTAGAACGCTAAAATATATCAAAAAGATGAAAAAAAAAGTGTAGATATTATATTACCATTTATATGGTTGTAAAATTTTTAAAGAAAATTATAATCAACCGAAAGTTGAATAACATTTAAGTCTAAGCTTGTCTCCATTTTTTTTCTCCACAACCATAATTAGAAAACATGAATAATTGAATAGATTAATTATAAATAAAAAATATATAAATTAAATAAAAATCAAATCGAAAATCTTAAATTAATAATGATAGCAGAAAATAGAAACCTTAAGGGAAAGGATGAGTTGTCACTTGCGTGGCGGTGGAGGTGCGGTGGAATAGAAGATAAAACCCAAAAGCTAGCTGAGAAAATGATAAAAGAGATAGCGTCACACTCCATTAAATCATGATTTTTCCAAAAATGCAAGAGAAAATTGAAAATTACTTACCATGATCTTTGCTACAAACAAAGTTGTAACACGGTCTCCGCCAGCGAATGTGAGCAATTGAAATAGGAAATAGAGATGAATATAGAATGAAGAGACGAACATACATATACACGGTAATACCACAACAACGGAAGTTCTTAATATATTTTCTTTCACATATATATAAAAAAAAGGCAATAAAATGATGAAGGGTTCTTTATCTTGTGTGACCATTGATCTATCCAACACATTGAGAAAATGTAGTGGCATAGTGCAAAGCATGCGGTGGTAATTATTTGCTATTGTAATTAGATAAGTAATTAATAACTATTGAAAATGTTATTAAATCTCGGATACTGAAAATAATTTAAATATTACACAAAGAAAACAACAATGAAATTTTGTTTATCAAAGTACTCATATTTTCAATGAGATGTTGGAAATAATCTCTATTTAAAACTATTTATTAGAATTTATCTCTTTTTTATAAAACAAACTTACCTCGTTAACGACTCACATATTAACTAAATTATTAAAAATATTAAATTAATTTAGAAACATGTCATTTCTTTTTTATTTATTTACAATATGTAACAATATGTGTATGTGAAGATGAAAATGCAAACATGATTGATATATTTATATAGAAATATGTAGAGCTTCATTAATGAAACAATTTTTGGAAATATCGTTACAAATAACGAAATATAAAGACATAATTGTAGAAGTAGTTGCTTTACCAAAGTAGCATAATTATCTTACCCCAAAAAACATTCAAATAATTCTATTACTTCAGCAAGATAAAGACACAATGGTTAGCACAATTATAATATAATAATAATAAAAAAGATAATGAAGAACATGGGTACACTATACTACGTAAATGAGTGGCTGGATTATAAATGAATAAGTGAAGTACCTAGGTAATATATATTTATTATTGCTTTGAAAACATGTCCATCTATAAATAATAAATAAAAGAATTTGCTTTACCAAAGTCATATTAATATCTTACCTGAAAAATCATACAAATACTTATAGCAATTCTATATTCTTTTATGAATTATTTTAAATATCTATTTTATCTGGTTCACATTGGAATGTGTAGCATAATTTGGAATTGCAAATTGTAAATAACTAATCAATGCAAGTAGGATAATAAATGTTTTATAATTTAAATTCACCCAATTATATATATATATATATATATATATATATATATATATATATATATATAATTTTTAGTTTCTAATTGTGGAATGTCTCGCCATTTGTCAAAAATAATTTAAATTTCATAGTGGTCCTACAGTTGACACGTGGCAATACTTGCCCTCCATGGTTTTTGGATTAGAATATTTATAGATTTTTTGGGTAGATAAATAACATAAAATATTTTTTTACAAAAAAAAAACATACTTTTTATAGAGAGTTTTTTTAAATATATGAAATGGATGGAATCATGGATGGAATATTATTCATTTAATTAATTTAAAAGGATTAATTGATACTTTGGATATTCATTTATTAAGTTGGATTATGGATGAATTTTGTACATTCGGGAATGAAATAAATGAAATAACCAAGTTTCATCCGAGCTTGGCCTAGTATAGTCCGAACATATAAAGAGTAAGCCGAGTTTGGCATAGTTAAATAGAACAAAAGCCATATCCGAAAATAATGGACATATGTTGATCAAGATATAACTAACAAATAACTGATAAATGACACCTAACAACTATCCGAGATCTACGTTTAACTACCATTTCATATCAACAAGCCTATCAATCAATATAAGATAAAACTTATCTAGATAATTATTCAGTTACAAGTAACACTGTAAATACAAGGCCTCCCCAAAGAGGGAAACTAACTAAGATTGAATAGAGAACTACGTTAGCTTTGATTCCCACCTGTGATACGTAGGAGCATGATATATACCATTATGTCAAGCTATATTCTAAAATAACATTAATATTCATTCTTGGTTATACCTCGTTCTGCCTAGATTGCGATAATACAGATTTTGGCAGGAATTGATCTAATGGTTTCAACACTAATTTAATAGTTGATAAATAAATTATCAATTTATTTTTATCTGCTAACTATAAAATAATTCAAAATCAATCCAATTTTATTGTTAGGTACATAAAGATGGCAACTAGGAAAGGCATCATCTAGGCTATCGAGCAGGGCGCAAATGATATATTGGGACTGCTAGCAGAGTCCCAACCCAGAGGATTACCATACAGTTCCGTATCGTAAGTAGTCTTATCTAGTTGCAACAGCTTAACTAGCCACTAGGTGCTAGGGGATCTCCCAGGGGAGGGTTACCCATCGAAGGAGATTTTAGTGGTGTCAGGGGGATTCGAACCTACACCCACGAGCAGATTTGTATAAATCCCACATACCACACACAGAAACACATACCACATGCACGAAAATTATGCTTATAAGAAAAAAAATAAATTAAATACACATAGAAACTACAGTTTTTAGCTGTGTTAAAAAAATTTAACACATGAAAACTATACATCTAGTTTATGTGGGTGTTTAACTTTCTTAACACATATGGAAACTATTGTATATGTGTATTGTTTCTTTATTTAATACATATAAGACGGATGTGGGAGGAGAAGAATGGAAAGAAAAACAAAAGAGGGGTTAGAGTTGACGGGGTGGGGATAAAGGGTTAAGAAAAGAGTATTTAGGAATATGAATTAGGGAGGTGCCAAAATTAAAAACAAGTGACTACTATTGAAAGAAACTTGGAAGACTTGAAAACTTTTCAACCCTAGGATTTTCCGAAAACACAAATCGTATCTGGGCCAGGCCTAACTGACATAAAAAGTTCTGGACACTAAAAACCCAATTCCCTATGGAACCATTTCATGCATGACCCAACAAACGCTCATCGTATACGACGGCGTATGCTTGTTGTGCTTATAGATGCTTTATCCAATATCCAAAGAGTGGGAAGTAGTTCCATTTTGTTGTGAAAATGGTTGCTTCACACTGCAACTACCTTTCGAAGCTTTCCGCAACTAATTTGACATCGCGGTCCAATTATTCCGTTGGTTGGGGTGTGAAGAATTCATGGCTTGGTACTAAACTTTTGGTTGGTGTTAGGCCTCATGTCTTCGTTTGCAAGCGTCGCCCCTTCTCCGCCACCGTCTCCATCAGCCTCCCCACTGCGTAAGCCTTTTCAGCTCCCAAATCCCAAATTTATTGAACATCGAAATTAATTCATTTGTCCCATTTCGGCTTTCAGATTTCTTGTGAATTTACTATTTATAGAAAGCCAGGGCGAGTTTCTTCTCCCCAGGAATTTCCCAAGTGAGTATCGCCTAAATGCAATCCTCTCATTTTTACCCTTTCTATTATGATAGGTTTGTTATTAATTGTATTTGATGAAAACGCAAACAAGATGGTCTTCTAAGGCTATAAAATCATTTGCAATGGGTGAATTGGAAGCAAGAAAACTCAAATATCCAACTACTGGCACCGAAGCCCTTCTCATGGAGCTTCTTATCGAAGGTAAGTAAGTAATTCCGTGTAATGTGTATTACATTATTTGTTTCCTTCCTTATTGTAGAAATCAGATCTGAGCAATTTGCCTAATCTATGTCTTTGGGGGGTGTATGTAGGTACTAATCTTGTTGCTAAGTTTTTGCGAACCCATGGAATTACACTGTTCAAGGTGCGAGATTAAACTGTCAAGTTACTTGGAAAAGCTGATATGTTTTTCTTCAACCCTGAGCATCCTCCACTCATCGAACAAGCTCAAAGGGCTCTTGATTGGGCTTTTGATCAAAAATTAAAGTTTGGTTCATGCTTCTCATGTTTCTTATTTACTGTCTGCTTGCAAAGCCGATATGACCTTTTGCATTGCTATTACTTAGTGAATGTTTGGCATATCATTTGGAAGCTTCCAAACTGAGTTTGGAAACTCTAAACCTAGCTTTAAATTTTTTCAACATGTTAGGCATCTCTAAAAATCCATTAGTTGTACTTGCGTTTGAGATTCAAACCTTGAGTTATTTTTTCGTTTGCCAAAACTAAGTTTAGATTTTCAACCAGCAATATTAAACTCTGTCTTGACACTAGGCCACTGGTTCAACCGGTGAGTCACTGGTTCAACCAGTTGAACTGGAGAAGTAATATTAACGTATTAAAATGGTGAACATTGTTTCAAACCCATGTTGGTGGAGTCAGTGTTATCAAAAGACGGCCATGACAGATTTTGGCCAACCATTATGGCCAATCTATGAAGGATGGCGGTGCCATGGCCGCAATGACGGCTTAAAATGATGGATTTTTTGCCTTCTATTATGGTCCGCCATCCGCAATTGATAACATTGGGTGGAGCGGTGGCAAATTTCATGCTCACATTCGTAGAGGACCCCTTTTCAAATCCAACCTTTGCAACTTTAGTTATTTATACACATCTCTATTGAAATGGTTCAGGACAGTTCGGTCTGATCAACATAGCACAAGTTTGGTGTGTTCTCATTCGGTTTAATGGTCCAACACCGGTTCATGAGCATAGCGGTTTGGTTATCACATCCGGACCAATAGGTGGTCCAGTTCACAATCGAACTAGTTTGACGAGCGTGTTTGGTCTAGTTTCTACATAATTGTTTTCAGCTACTACTCTTACCATACTATCATTAAAAATTAACAGAGAGATAAATAATTAAATAAAACTGTAGGACTATTTAGTAACTATCATCTAAATGTTAGTTTCCGTGACATAATTCAAACAACATTTATTCTACCAAAACTACTTTTAACAATAAAGTATCCAAATATAAACCAGTTACTGCAAATTCACTCTTTTAATTAAAATTAAGTTTACAAAATTTAGTTCATCAAACTCAATTTTGCAAATGGGTTCCTAAACACACTGATGCTTTTGCTAGAGGTTTAAATTGTCTTTACTATGATATTTGTTCCATCTCCCTCTCTTCTCTCTCCTGTTAACGTTTTATAATGGTTGTAAACAAAGAAAATTTGACAGAATTTGTGTATAGAATGAAATGTCATGTAGGAATAGGATTTATGTTAAATTAACTAGACATGGAACCCAAATGTTTTATATTTGAGCTTATGTCAAGAAGACGTTATTTTTGTGATGCGTTTTATATAAAAAAATAAATTTCCATTTGAGTAGCGTAACTTGTGTGAAAATCTGCATGTTTGGATGTAATCATGCTAAATAAATTACATTTGGTTACATTTGAGGATGAGAGGTACTACTTTTTCTAAAACCCCGGGTCAATGACTTTTTATTGTTCATGAACCTGTATTTATTTATAATTACATAATTTGTGGTTATGAGCATTTGCATTAATCAAGTGTTCTAATGATGTCTTGTCTTTCGGTCCTGAAGTTTTTCTTTTAGAGAAAATGATTGTCAAATCTTCTAATAGGTTCAGAAAATAGAGATCTCTGAATAGTATTGTGACTGGTATTGATAAAGCAAAGAAATGACAAAGAAATAAAGTAAAATCTGATAGGGGTATCAGCCCAAGCCAACAAGGCTTCCCTCACCAGAGAAAGGTTCTCGGTGATCACACACTCTCTCTATAACAATATTCTTTTCTGATTTGATTTCCCATCCCCACTACTCTCTTATAACTAACTGAATACAAATCATTCCCTCCCCTGCCAGCTCAGCACTTAGGCCCTCTATTTTCTGTTGTTACGTTTCCTATAATAGACAATCCAAATCTTGGGCCTATTATCCACATTTGGTATCATCTGGCCCAAGTCTTCCTCCCCATTTCTATCAATACCGCCCCCTATAAAAGCAGCCTTGTCCTCAAGGTTGAACTCGGGAAATTGGCCTCGGATATAAGTGTCATCTTCCCAAGTTACATTCTCCACAGCATTGCCCTTCCACTTGATCAAGCTCTGTTGTACTGTATTTCCCTCTTCATGACAGTTCGCTGGCCTAAAATAGATTCTGGTTCAACATCAGTCTCGACTGAAACCTCAAGCTCTCTTGGAAGCTCACCCTGTACTTGGTACTCCCCAACAGCCCTTTTTAGTTATGAGACATGAAAAACTGGATGTGTAACATCCCGGTCTTATGGTTTTGTTTTACATAAGAGGAGCATGTTTAAGGCTTGGATTAGGTATGTAACATGTGGTTTAAGGCTTAGGAATCTTTGCATGGAAAGTACGCGGTCTTTTGGTGTCGGAAAGAATGTGAATGAAATCTAGGGTTTCCGTAAGTTGTTTTAAAAAGAACATAAGTGGGTGAATTAAGAGATTTGGAGTTAGGGTTGAGATTAGGCATTTTTTATGGTTTGAGGTTGTTTATTAGGTCTTGATTAGCCTATATCTCAAATTTGAGGTAAATCGGACTTCAAACGAGCTCAGAACGCGAAGAAACGCACGAAGTCAACGTTGCTGACCAGAGACCACGCTGAACGTGGGAAAGTGGTGCCATGAACAAGGACACGTGGCGGGTAACGTGGAACACATGCAAGCACGCTGGTGGATGCTCCCAGGCTGAGCGTGGGTAAACTCACGCTGAGCGTGAACGCCAGGAATTTGATAAAAAATAAAGTTGTCCAAGAGGCAACTTAAGTTACCTCAGATGGAAAAATTACAGAAGACAGAGAGCACGAAGTTAGAGAGAGGGAGGAGAGTTTAGAGAGAGAATTTGAGCCCGGAGACAATCCGTTCGTCCGATCGCGATTCCGACTTCGATTCTGTGATCAGGACAATGAGTATTACGAGTATCGACTAGTGATTCTTCGATACAATTGAGGTAATGCTCAAATCTCTAACACGTCGACACATCGACGCTGTCGTTTCCTTCTTTCTTGTATCTTGCTTTGATTCTACATCTGTTTGGAAAACTGTTTCAAAGTCAAGAGTCGTGACATTGTCTTAGGGTAAAATTTTGGAGCACCAAAGGGCCTTTTAAGACGCGTGGCAGCAACCTAGAGGGAGAGATAGGATCTTGTTTCACGAGGTTCGAGACGTCAGTACAATTGTACACAAGGTGAGGGGGAAGAAATTCCAATTATCGGGACTATTGGCATAAAATATGAACATTTACATGTGTGGGGATTCTCAACCCCCGTTGATTGTTGGTTGATAATATGATATATGATAACATGCTTAGTTGATTACGTGATATATGGTTATTCTTTTATTTCTCCGTTGATTATATGATGTTGCTTTGTTGATAATTTTGTACTATGTGTTGTTGATATATTGATGTGTGGTGGATCAATATTGGTGATACTTTGGAGATGTTTGATATGAAACTAGGTTGGTAGCTTGATTAGGAAGTTATGATGTCATGTGGTGATATTGAGGTGTTAGACGGAAAGGTGGTGTGAAATTATGTAGTGATGGATGCATGTGCATATCATTGCGTTGGTCAACCTTATGGGTAGCCGCAATAGCTGTTTGAGCGGTTACTAATATGAGGTTGATGTTGGTGTATTGTGAATGACTACAACGAAAGTTGGATAGTTTTCACAAGGGGTCGTATGACTAGCTGCGATAAGCCGTTTAAGTGGTTATCATATGAGGTCGGATAATACTGGTGCATAGTTGGGCTATCGCATAAGAGGTGTATCTGTACACAGAGGGACCCTGTGAACAGTTACAATAGCTGTTTGAGCAATTGTCACACGAGGTTTAGGTGGACTATCCGGAGCGACCAAAATGATGGAACTCATGTTGATGACACAGGAGTTAGTAACCCAACTACCGACTGAACGTTGCTGTAGAATTGGCCAATCATGCATGTAGGATCGGTTATGCATTAGAGTAAGTTATGATCCTAGTTACTGAGATGTTGAGGTTGATTGATGTGACGATGATCTTGGGAGACAGTTGTGTTTGTTTATATACATGTTGATAAGTAGTATTTTATGCTGTTTCCCCTTTATGATGATTAGAGTTTCTTACCTCCTGTATATCTCTGTCTCTATGTTTATGTTATGTTGATTCGGTTCGTGATTCAAAGATGGAGATGAGCTTTTAGCTTGTGCCGAGATGAGGAAAGTGATGAGAATGCTAACATCTCTCACGAGGACTTTCAGAGTTGAAGTTGAGTCTTTTATTAGTTATACCACGGCCAGTGGAGTGTCTGTATTGCATATGCCATTGTATCTGTGAACTCTGATATGTTGTATATATGTTTTATTGATTTAAAAATACATGTTGTAAATGTTTTAAAATTTCTCATATTATTTTATTACATGCATCTGCATAATGTGGCACACGAAAATGGGTGTCACATTTGGTGGTATCAGAGCAGTTCGGTTCTAAATCGGACTGTGGGGTTATGTCCAATTAGAATTGAGAACTGTGAGATACAAGATGTTTTTACTGGCTGTGTTTAGTTGGACCCTGATCGGGTGTCAACTAGGTTTAGGGGTTGGGTAGAGTGTCCATATTGCGAGTTATCTATTGTTTCTACGTCGAGAGACAATGGAACCTATGGTTCGTGGAAATCGTAATAGTGGATGTGGTGGAGCGACAAGATATAGAAGTGGAAATGGAGAATATTCTAGCACGGAAGGAGAAAATGAATCATTAAAGTATGTAATATTGATAATTGTATTAGAGTGCACATCATAATTGATGTCACATGTTACCACTTCTAAATTTCGAGGACGAAATTTATTTTAAGGGGATAGTAATGTAACATCCCGGTTTTATGGTTTTGTTTTACATAAGAGGAGCATGTTTAAGACTTGGATTAGGTATGTAACATGTGGTTTAAGGCTTACGAATCTTTGCATGGAAAGTACGCGGTCTTTTGGTGTCGGAAAGAATGTGAATGAAATCTAGGGTTTCCGTAAGTTGTTTTAAAAAGGGCATAAGTGGGTGAATTAAGAGATTTGGAGTTACGGTTGAGATTAGGCATTTTTTATGGTTTGAGGTTGTTTATTAGGTCTTGATTAGCCTATATCTCAAATTTGAGGTCAATTGGACTTCAAACGAGTTCAGAACGCGAAGAAACGTGCGAAGTCAACATTGCTGACCAGAGGCCACACTGAGCGTGGGGGAGTTAGCGCTGAGCGTGGTAAAGTGGTTCTATGCACAAGGACACGTGGCGGGTGATGTGGAACGCATGCAAGCACGCTGGTGGACGCTCCCACGTTGAGCGTAGGTAAACTCACGCTGAGCGTGAGCGTCAACAATTTGAAAAAAAATAAAGTTGTCCAAGAGGTAACTTAAGTTACCTCGGATGGAAAAATTACAGAAAACAGAGGGCACGGAGTTAGAGAGAGGGGGGAGAGTTTAGAGAGAGAAGTTGAGCCCGGAGACAATCCGTTCGTCCGATCACGATTTCGACTTCGATTCTGTGATCAGGACAATGAGTATTACGAGTATCGACTAGTGATTCTTCGATACAACTGAGGTAATGCTCAAATCTTTAACGCGTCGATACGTCGATGTTGTCGTTTCCTTCTTTCTTGTATATTGCTTTGATTCTAGATCTGTTTGGAAAACTGTTTCAAAGTCAAGAGTCGTGACATTGTCGGGACTTTGTCCATGTGTTAGGGTAAAATTTTGGAGCACCGAAGAGCCTTTTAAGACGCGTGGCAAAAACCTAGAGGGAGAGAAAGGATCTTGTTTCACGAGGTTCGAGATGTCGGTACAATTGTACACAAGGTGAGGGGGAAGAAATTCCAATTATCGGGACTATTGGCATAAAATATGAACATTTACATGTGTGGGGATTCTCAACCCCCGTTGATTGTTGGTTGATAATATGATATATGATAACATGCTTAGTTGATTACGTGATATATGGTTATTCTTTTATTTCTCCGTTGATTATATGATGTTGTTTTGTTGATAATATTGTACTATGTGTCGTTGATATATTGATGTGTGGTGGATCAATATTGGTGATACTTTGGAGATGTTTGATATGAAACTAGGTTGATAGCTTGATTAGGAAGTTATGATGTCATGTGGTGATATTGAGGAGTTGGAGGGAAAGGTGGTGTGAAATTATGTAGTGATGGATGCATGTGCATATCATTGCGTTGGTCAACCTTATGGGTAGCCGCAATAGCTGTTTGAGCGGTTACTAATATGAGGTTGATGTTGGTGTATTGTGAACGACTACAACGAAAGTTGGATAGTTTTCACAAGGGGCCGTATGACTAGATACGATAAACCGTTTAAGTGGTTATCATATGAGGTCGGATAATACTGGTGCATAGCCGGGCTATCGCACAAGAGGTGTATCTGTACACAGAGGGACCATGTGAACAATTTCAATAGCTGTTTGAGCAATTGTCACACGAGGTTGAGGTGGACCATACAGAGCGACCAAAATGACGGAACTCATGTTGGTGATGCATGAGTTAGTAACCCAACTATCGACTGAACGTTGCTGTAGAATTGGCCAATCATGCATGTAGGACCAGTTATGCATTAGAGTAAGTATGATCCTAGTTACTGAGATGTTGAGGTTGATTGATGTGACGATGATATTGGGAGACGGTTGTGTTTGTTTATATACATGTTGATAAGTAGTATTTTATGTTGTTTCCCCTTTATGATGATTAGAGTTTCTTACCTCCTGTATATCTCTGTCTCTATGTTTCTGTTATGTTGATTCGGTTCGTGATTCGAAGACGGAGATGAGCTTTTAGCTAGTGCCAAGACGAGGAAGGTGATGAGAATGTTAACGTCTCTCACGTGGAATTTCAGAGTTGAAGTTGAGTCTTTTATTAGTTATACCACGGCCAGTGGAGTGTCTGTATTGCATATGCCATTGCTTCTGTGAACTCTGATATGTTGTATATATGTTTTATTGACTTAAAAATACATGTTGTAAACGTTTTAAAAATTCTCATATTATTTTATTACATGCATCTGCATAATGTGGCGCACGAAAAGGGGTGTCACATTTCACTACTCTCTTATAACTAACTGATTACAAATCATTCCCTCCCCAATCTGGCCCAAGTCTTCCTCCCCATTTCTATCAATATCGCCCCCTATAAAAGCAGCCTTGTCCTCAAGGCTGAACTCAGGAAATTGGCCTCGGATATAAGTGTCATCTTCCTAAGTTACATTCTCCACAGCATTGCCCTTCCACTTGATCAAACTCTACTGTACTGTATTTCCCTCTTTCATGACAGTTCGCTGGCCTAAAATAGATTCTTGTTCAACATCAGTCTCGACTGAAACCTCAAGCTCTCTTGGAAGCTCACCCTGTACTTGGTACTCCCCAACAGCCCTTTTTAGTTGTGAGACATGAAAAACTGGGTGGATCCGTGAATGTGGTGGAAGTTGAAGACTGTAAGCGACCTCCCCTACTTTAGCTAGAACTTGGAAAGGTCCATAGAAGCGGGCAGCCGGCTTTTGATTTATCCTCTTAACCACAGAATGCTCTCTATGTGGTCTCAATTTCAGAAAAACCCACTCTCCTACTTCAAAGTTTAGCTCACGACGCTTCTTATCTGCATATTTCTTCATTTGTGCTTAAGCCTTAGATAAGTGAAGCTTGAGTCGTGTGAGGGTTTCATCTCTTTCATTTAACTCTAATGCCACGGTAGCCACTTTAGTTTCATTGGTGAGAAATCTAATCAAACTCGGGGGTGGTCTCCCATAAACGAATTCAAAAGGAGTTTGGGCAATCGATATATGAAAAGTCGTATTGTACCAATACTTAGCCCAGGGAACCTAGTGAGCCCAATTTCTAGGTTGTTCCGATGCAAAACAACACAAATAACCTTCCAAGCATCTATTAATGACCTCCGTTTGTCCATTCGTCTCCGGATGATAGGAAGAACTCATATTAAGTTGAGTTCCCTGCATTCTGAATATCTCCTTTCAAAAATTGTTCACAAACAGCGGGTCCCTGTCACTTATGATAGATTTAGGGACTCCATGAAGACAGATGATTTCTTTGACGAAAAGTTTAGCCACTGATTTTGCTGTATATGGATGCTTGAGCAGCACAAAATGACTATATTTTGATAGCCTATCCACAACTACTAACACTGCTTGATACCCTTTGGATTTTGGGAGACCTGTGATGAAGTCTAAAGAAATATCTTCCCAAATAGCATTAGGAATGGGAAGAGGCTGCAAGAGACCTCCAGGAGAAGTAGCCTCAAATTTCTGTCTTTGACAAATATCGCATGACCTTACAAAGTCCCGAACCATTCTTTGCATCCCTACCCAATAAATATTAGCAGCAATCACCTATAAGTGCGTAGAAACCCAGAATGACCCCCCCATAGGTGTGCAATGAAACTCTTTGAGCAGTAATGGAATGGAAGGAGAAGAGGATGAGATGACCAAACACCCTTTATGTAATAACACTCCCTGCTGGACAGAAAATCCTGGTTTAGATTCAGGTTTACTGTACATATCTGCAATGATTTTCTGTGCTCTAAGTCTTGTTGCGCCTCAATGATCAGTTTTGCACTATCCAACTAGGTAGGATAGGAGACAAGGGCCCTGAATTCGCCGTGGCATCTGGACAAAGCATCAGCTGCCTTGTTCTCCAACCCTGGTTTGTACTTCACCTCAAAGTGATATCCCAACAACTTGGCCAACCAACACTGCTGATCAGGAGATATAATGCGCTGCTGTAAAAAATGTTTCAAGCTCCGGTGATCTGTGTATACCACAAATGGCTTGCCCAACAGATAATGTCGCCAATGTTAGATAGTTAATACTAGAGCCATATGTTCCTTCTCATAAACAGACTTAGCAAGATTTCCTTCCGAAAGAGCCTTGCTGTAAAAAGCAATGGACTGTTTTTGCTGCACTAAAACTACACCGATCCCCCTACCAGCAGCATCACATTCTACTTCGAAGGGAAGAGAAAATTTTGGTAAGGCTAGGACTGGCGGTGTAGTCATAACCTGATTGAGAACATTAAAGGCTGCCATAGCAACTGGACTCCATTGAAAATTATCCTTCTTAGTTAGTTCAGTCAAGGGTTTGGCTAATTTCCCATAATCCTTGATGAACTTACGGTAATACCCAGTCAAGCCCAAAAAACCTCTCACCCCTTTCACTGAATGAGGTGTAGGCCAGTTTAGAATGCGTTGTATTTTCCCAGGATCCACAACCACCCCTTCTCCAGATATCACATGACCTAAATAGTCCACGGCCTTCCGCCTGAAACTACATTTTTGTTTATTAGCCACAAAACAATTTGAGTATAAAAGCTCCAGGACCTTTATAAGGTGAATCTTGTGATCATCCCAATTTTTACTATAAATGAGAATATCATCAAAGAAAACAAGGACAAACTTACGGAGAAATAGCCTGAACAAGTCATTCATTGCTGCTTGGAAGGTGGCTGGTGCATTCATTAAGCCAAAAGGCATGACCAGGTATTCATAATGCCCATTGTGAGTGCGAAAAGCTGTCTTGTGAATATCTTCTTCATGAACCCGTATTTGATGGCATCCGGACTTGAGATCAATCTTTGAAAAGATAGTAGCCCCAAATAATTAATCAAGTAGCTCGTCTACTACCGGAATTGGGTATTTGTCCGGTATAATTGCTTTGTTTAGGGCCCTGTAGTCCACACACAACCTCCAAGATGAATCCTTCTTCCTAACCAATAAAACAGGGCTGGAAAAAGCACTCATACTTGGCCTGATCATCCTAGCTTGCAACATCTCTCTTACTCGTCTCTCAATCTCTTCTTTTTGGTGATGGGGGTAACGATAGAGTCTCACATTAATGGGTCCTTGTTCTGGACATAATCGGATACGGTGCACTTGATTTCTCTCAGGTGGAAGCCTTAGACCTTCTTGAAACACTTCTGGATATTGGTCCAGCAACTACTCTAAAGCTTTTTGCTGTGTTTCAGTCAATACGATACCCATATCAGCAACATTTTCTCCCATATAGGCCAACCGCTAACAATTTCCCACACTCCTATGATCATCCTCCAAGAAGTTATTAAGTGAAAACATTTTCTCCCTCCTAACATGACTTCCTTCTCTACTCACTACCCCTTCAACACTGCCTTATAAGTGTACCACTTGCCCTTGATGATGAAATTGCATTGAGAAGTCTTTCCAATCCATCACCACTTTGCCTAAGGTACTCAGCTAAGAGATTCCCGATATCAAGTCCAGACCCCCAAGTTCTAACACAAAGTCATCTATTACAAAATTATGCATGCCAAGCTGGACATTGAGACCTCTACAAACCCCCTTTGTGAAAATTTTATGTCCATCACCCAATCGTATACCTTTTTCTTTACGACTGGGTGATGGACATAAAATTGTGGCTTGCACCACTACCCACCAACACTACTATATCAATTCCCAAAAGCTTCCCCCCTATTTTCATAGGTTTACACTCAGTCAAGTACTTTCCCATACTACCCAATACCCCCATCAGTTTGCACTCTAATTCCTCTTCTTCCTCGGACTCGCCGGCTTCCATGGCTAAGATTTCACCCTCTGGATTTTCAGATTCTGGTTTGTTCAGTACTAACAAGCAAACCCTTTCCACCTTTCTCTCCATTAGTTTAGGGTATGATAGATATTTAAACCCTTTCCATCACTCGGAACCGCCGCTCATCCGTTCGCCGTCACTCTTCCTCCCCGTCGATGCTACTGTTTGGGATGAGAATTTTCTTTGGTTGGTAGAACCGAGTCGTGGGCCACTCCAACCCGGACCCGAATGGCGGCTTGAATCTTTCTGGGTCGAATTATGGCCCTGATAACTCTGGGTACACCCCCTCCTTCAAATCAGCCCATTCCTCCACCTCTTCCCTTCATGTTCGACCCCCACTCATCGTCACCCTCACCACAAAGTTCGTCTTCAACATCTTTGGCCAACCTCATCATTTGTGTTCTCGTCTGAGGGTTGAACGATCGAACCCTCCGACATATATGAGGTTTCAAACCACTCATAAAGTGCCCAAAGTACTGTGCCTCGGGTAGACACCCCACCTGATAAGACAGCAACTCGAAGACTTCGACATACTCTTCTACACTCCTTGTTTGCCTTAGTGTCAACAATTCCTCAAACGGGTTCACCAACCTCCTCCCTCCAAAACGCACAATCAGCACCTTCTTCAACTTCTCCCACGATAACTTGTCCTCCGTTTCCATCAATAAATTGAACCAGTGAATGGTGGCTCCCTCCATACTCAAACGAGCCAGCTTCAACTTAATGTCCTCCGGGGTACCTTGTATGTTGAAATAAATTTCTGCCCGAGTGATCCAAGCTACCGGGTCTTCCCCTTCAAACACGGGCAATTCAACCTTCTTCGTCGACATTCGGGATTCATCGAAATGAGAATCTCCCGATGAATTCTCTGACGTCTCCGGCCCATACACTCTTTGCTTCCCCACCGTCTTGCTCAACTCCATCAGCACTGCGTTTTGCTTTTGAAGTTGTTCCACGAGTAATTGAACTGCTCCCTTGACTTCACCCACTTCTGCCCTCATATGGCTCACTCGAGTTTCCAAGACATCCACACGATCAGTCATTTTTTATGGCATTTATGGCTCTCACTTCCCTCTCTCGAATCCGATAGGTCGAACCAATTAATAGGTTCAGAAAATAGAGATCTCTGAATAGTATTGTGACTGGTATTGATAAAACAAAGAAATGACAAAGAATTGAAGGAAAATCTGATAGGGAAACTATCAGCCCAAGTCAACAAGGCTCCCCTCAGTAGAGAAAGGTTCTCGGTGATCACGCACTCTCTCTATAACAATATTCTTTTTTGATTTGCTCTCCCCTCCCCACTTCTCTCTTATAACTAACTGATTACATTAATCATTCCCTCCCCTGACAGCTCAGCACTTAGGCCCCCTATTTTCTGTTGTTACGTTTCCTATAATAGACCCTCCAAATCTTGGGCCTATTATCCACATTTGGTATCATCTGGCCCAAGTCTTCCTCCACATTTCTATCATCTTCCTACATTTTCGTTGATGTTGGTTTAGTTAGTTTATGACTTTTGATCAAATTGTAGTGATAAATAGGACTCGATTCTGCTTTCGGAAATCATGATATATGATAAAACTCAAACTATGATTCCAAGATAAAGTCTTGTGGCAATTAAGATAAAGGGGAGGATTTATTTATAGTTGTTTGATAGAGATTGAAGTGCGTTCATTTGCTTTTAACACAGACTTGAAGATAGTTGATTCTATAGCCAAAAAAAAAAAATTCATTTGTGGTTTTCTGGGGAGTTTATATTTTTAGGCATTATGTTTCCTGTCACATACCAGATGACATTTTTGCTTCTTAGAATAATCTCTTGTGATAATGGGCCTTCATAAAAAAAAAAATTGTTGTCGTCATTGCATTTGTATATGCTTTTACTCCTCTCACAGTCCATACACAACCACACACAAAATTCAAGAAAAAACATTAGGTATTAGGTAGTTATCCACAATGGCAGAGAACACTCAAAGTGGGGTTGACAAGCAATTCAGCCATTGTACATGGAGTATGACCTCCCGTCTTGAATTCATCTACATGGTTAAGCCGTGTCCAACATGTATTGGCCAAATATTATGGAGATACGTATCAATTTGGGTAGATGTAGATATTTTCTAACACACTTGATGATTTTCTTGTACATCACTCGGTTCCTCTGCATCATATTTGAGGTCACCGGCAAGTGTTTGTGCCTTGGCAGCTTCTTCCACCCAGTTTATCCTCGCAATAAACACCAATAACAGCATCAAGCAGGTAACAATACCAGTAATAAGTCCAAAGAAGAGTCCAGCAAGCCCAAGACGGAGCTTGAAGGCGAAAACCACACCCAGGGGCAGGGCCAAGAAATAAAATCCACCTAGACTAGCATACATGCCCAACCAGGGTCGAGCTGTACCTCGGACTATGCCTCCACAAACTGCCACTGGAAAATTGAACACTTCCACCAGAGCCATCAGCAACATTGTCTTCTTTACACCCTTTATAATTCCCTTGTCATGGCTAAACAGGGCCCCCCAACCCCCCCTTGCAGCCACCATAATACCACTCCCTATGCAACCTAAGATAAAGCCCAATGCTAGAGACACGCATGCTGATCTGGATGCATGGCCAGCTTGGTTGGCACCAAGCTCATTGGATACACGGGTGGAAACACAAGTGGCAAGGGATAGCATCACTGAGAAAAGCAAATAGTCCAAGTTTAGCACAATGGCCAAAACTCCCACTGATTGCTTTGCATTTTTAAGGTGGCCAGTAAGCAAGATTACAATCTCATAGCACCACCACTCCATGCAGGTATTGAGGCAGCATGATCCACTAAGCTTGACCAACCTAATCCAATCATTAAAACTCTGATCCCACCACCCTCCTTCGTTCCACCTACTACCCTTTCTGTTATCAAGAATTACAACATAAATGGCCAGCAGAACCACAATAATAAGGTCACTTATCCAAACAGCCATGGATACTCCTCTTAGCCCCATGGTCTTTGAGAGTACTATGTTAACGGGTATGTGGAAAGCTAGTGCTACAGCGGTGCTAAACATGGTTGGAAGAGTTATGCTTTGAGAGCTCAAGTAAGCTTTTAATGGACAGAAGAGTGAGGTGATAAACAAGTCAGGTATGAGATAGGAAACATAGGTCTTGGCCGTAGTTGAGATGTCTTGTTGTTGACCAAAACAAATCAAAATTTTATCAACATTAAGCCACAAGAAAGTAATGGGAAGTGATACCAATAGCAACAATAAGATTGTCATGAGAAGGGTCTTGTGAAGGAGCCTGAAGTTTTTAGCCCCATGAGCTTGTCCACAGATGGGTTCCATGGCACCACATAGACCATTCAAGACTGAGAATCCAGTGACATTAGCAAAGGTGAAGCCGAGAGCGCCACCGGCTAAGCTGAGCTCACCTAGGCGTCCCAGAAACGCGGTTGTGATTGCTGTCTTGCCAAACCAAGCCAAGTTCATGACCACCAATGGAAGGCCTAGTCTTCCTTGGACTCTTACCTCTGAAAGCATATTAACCATGTTGGCAGGCCATTTTTGAGTTTGTGATGGTGGATCAGCCAGCTCGTTTAGTTTAGATGTTGCTTCTGACATTTTTGCTGAGCTAATGTTTTGCATTAATGCTCCACTTATGTCTTCTTCTTTCCCTTTGGGAAAGCTGAAGTGAAGATTGGTTAAGGTTGAGTGCACGAGTTTGTGAGGGAGTTGTAGTTTTTCAAGTCAGGATGAAGTGATTGTTGGTGGTACATTTATAGTGCGTGATGACTGATGAGCCGTGCTAGACACCATACATCGCACTTCAGTAGTTCAGTTACTGCATATACCGTTTTTCGTTGAGTAGAATACAAGATTCGCTACAGATATATTGGTTAAATTTGTGTTAGACTTTGACACATCAACTATGAACTATAGATTTTCTCATGTTGCGGTTGTTTTTTTTATTTTTTATTATTATTATTATATAATATATAATAGTCACGTGCGGGAGATAAATAAATATAAAAATTATAAAAGAAATTTATAAATTTTGAGTGAGTTCATTAATATATTTTTGGGTAAATGCCTATTTTGATCCCTGATAAAAGATGCAGTGCCCATTTTAGTTCCTGACAAAAAAAAAAATCCGTTAGTCCTTAATAATTACTAACGTGGGACAAATTAGTCCCTACGTTAACTTCCACTGCCCAGCCTCCGTTACTTTGATGATGAAGGGAGAAATCAACTTCTTCATCATCATCGTGTTAGCAGTTGAGACGCAAAAAGAACCCTAATTTTCTAACATGCGATTTCGTCCTAATCTAATGCTTAACAACCCTATTATTTCCTCAATGAATCCGCGCAAAATATCCCCAACCTTGATTTCACCTCTTTCAGTGCAGGTAGTAGTCCTTGCATACAGTGACAGATTTCAGACAAGAATAAATTAAATTGGCACAAAATAATCCCTCACAATTACTATATAGGGGGGGCGTATAAGTCCCTGACAATTAATATTGGGGGGCATATCAGTCTGTGTATTGTCCACAACCAAAACATATGCAGCAAAGTGCAGAAAAGTCCATCAATAAACAGTAAAGTGAAGTAAATGTACCTTTTGTTGGTCATATACAAAGTTCCATCCATTACTAACATGGTCTTCTATATCTTCTTCAAGTAGACTCGGAAACCACTTCTAGTTATCCTTGGTTTCAGCATCTACCATATCATATGCAGTTACATACAACTGGTAGGGTTTTAGACGAAAATCGCAAAAAACCCCCAAATGGCAAATTGCAAATCAATAGTCGCAAATCGCAAAGAACCCCCAAGGTTTCTGGATGAAAACGCAAATGGAGAAAGGGATTAGGTTAGGGTTCGAGTGTTTAGTGACCGAAATTGGGTTTTTTTGGTGTTTAGTGGGTGTTTCTTTGTATGCCAAGGTAGGGAAATTTTGGGGTTTAGGTTGATGGACAAAAACGACAGTGTTTTATCCCTATTGTAACATTAAAAAATTGAAAAAAAAAATTTAAATCCACCTAGCAAAGATAACGAACAGCTAGGACAAGTTAATGGTTATGCTATCAAAGTAACGGAGGCTGGGTAACAGAAGTCAACGTAGGGACTAACTTATCCCACGTTAATAATTGTCAGGGACTAACAGATTAGTTTTTTTTGTTAGGGACTAAAGTAGGTACTGTATCTTTTGTCAGAGACCAAGATGGACCTTTACCCTAGAGTTTTTTTTGGTAGATATCTTTCTCTCCTTCATATTACTACAAGACAAAAAATAATAATGATTAAAAAGATATACTCCCTAATTATATCCCATATATGATGTGAACTCAAGTTAAAAATAATCAGTTAAAAGAAATCGTCAACACTTATTCACGACACATTCAAGCAATTATTTTAAGGATTTAATTGATAAGTATTGTCGGTATAAATTTTTTTATACTATCAATCAATCATAATTTGTCACATTATTAAAAACGTTTGACTATTTTCTTATCATCTTAAAAATCATTCATAATATAATTTGTCATTGATTGATAATTAAAATACTTTAAGCTGACACTACAAATCAACTAAAGTCTACTTTTAATACTCAGCATAACAAAAATCCTGTCTTAACTCGCAATTTGATTAAAAGAAATAATTGCTTTGAACTCGTAATTTAAGTTTTCTTTTTTAAATTGTCTTCTTAGCAGGAGGTTAAATTATATAATAATTGCCACAGTTTCTTACTTTATTGATATTGGTCACAGTTTTTCATATTGAATATTGGAGTGTGATAATTTGTAAGATGTTCGATCCACTACTAAATTACTTGTTTCTTCTATCTCAGTGCTTGCCATCCTCTGAACAAAACAATAAATAAATGGTGCGAAATTCGTAACGGACAAATTCCAAAGTGCAAATTCCTTTACCGTCTGTTGGATACTAGATGCCACTGGAATCTAAGAAATACAAAACCTTCCTGATCAGTACGATGAAGTACTGTTCTTTTCTCTTTAACCGAATTGATGTAATATTACTAAGCTCGCTTCCACACAAGCCCATTAACATATTAACATATAATCCAATGTCATCCAAATTTCCAAATTGCTTCAAAAAAAAAAATCCAAATTTCCAAATTGAAATAATACTTGCTATTCAAAAAAAAAAATGTTAAGATATTTGGCAAGAAGATATATATTTATTAATTTGAAATCTAATTTGATTCCTTTAATTAGGCAAATCTGATTTGATTTGTTTGCTGTAATTATGATTTGATTCCTTTAATTAGGCAAATCAGATTTGATTTGTTTTATTTGCTGTAATTAGACATGTTGTAATTAGGCTCTTGTGTAAATAGTTATATTATGACAGGCACAAATTTAGGAGGAATTGTGGTGTCCATCTATGTATATAGCCTACGGGTCCTTAAAAAATAAAACATCTTAACCATTCCTTTACATGGTATCAGAGCGCATACAACCCTAGGAAAAAATATACCCGGCGGCTGTTATGGATGCAGAAAGTTCGGCCATGACAAGTTTGAGCAAGGAGCAATGGAAAACTCTGGTAGAAATGCTTAACTCTTCAAAGGTTACTACAAACGAAAGCATGACTGGTAAGACTAAACTTAATTCATGGATCCTCGATAGTGAGGCGTCTAACCACGTGACAGGAACCTTGCAACATTTGTGTAATGTGAGGGAAGTGCCTGGATGTCCTGTTGGACTTCCTAACGGACATATTGCCTCATTTACTAAGGAAGGAACGATAAGACTTACTGATAGTTTAAAACTTGAAAATGCGCTTTACATACCTCGGTTGAATTGCAACTTGATTTTTATATCACAACTGTCGGATGAATCAAATTGTAATGTCCAATTTACTGCTAACTTGTGTGTCATACAGGACCGAACTTCGAAGATGCTGATTGGAGAGGGTGAACGAAGGCATGGACTCTACTTTTTCCAGGAAGCTCCGAAAGTGAAGGCATGCAGAATTGAAGGAATGAATCAACTAGAAGTATGGCACAAGCGGTTGGGACATCCATCTTGGAAAACTACTCAGTTGGTTTCTAATGGTAGTTGGAGTAGAGTCAGTGATTTGCAGAACAAAGTTTGTGATACATGTTAAAGAGCTAAGCAAACTAGAGAAACATTTCCTTTGAGTAATCATCAAGCGTCTAATACATTTGATTTGATACATTGTGATTTATGGGGAGCATATAGAACTCGTTCTTCTTGTGGTGCTTCATATTTTCTTACTATTGTTGATGATTGCTCATGTGCAGTGTGGATTTATTTGCTAATTGATAAGAGAGAAGTAACACGAACACTGACAAATTTTTTTTCTATGGTAGAAAGGCAATATAACAAAAAGGTTAAAACTGTGAGAAGCGATAATGGAACGGAATTTATTTACATGAAAAAATATTTTCTTGAACATGGGATAGTTTTTCAAACTTCATGTACAGGAACACCTCAGCAAAATGGGAGGGTCGAAAGAAAGCATCGTCATATCCTCAATGTGGCACGAGCTTTGCGGTTTCAAGGCAACTTACCCATTGATTTTTGGGGAGAATGTGTGTTGACAGCAGGATATTTGATCAATCGCACTCCAAGCTCGGTTCTAAAAGGAAAAACTCCATATGAAGTATTGCATGGACAACCACCCTCTTATACTCATTTGCGTGTTTTTGGATCCTTGTTTTTCGCGCGCAACCAAAATATGAACGGAGACAAATTTGCAAGTCGCAGTCGTAGATGCATCTTCATGGGGTATCCTTATGGGCAAAAGGGTTGGAGAGTTTATGATCTTGAGACCCATGAATTCTTTGTATCGCGGGATGTCAATTTTTTCGAGACCCAGTTTCCATTCCAACATAATGAAACCGCACCAAACTTCTCTCATTCCATTACTGAAGATGCTGACATGGAGAGTCAACTGGATGATCTGGCAGAAAATCAAATGGAGGCATCAACAGAAGTGAGTGTTGCCGACAGGGGGGCACTCACACTACAGAAACAATTGCTACAGACTCTGCCACGATGCTAGCACCTTCACATGCAGAAGTCCAGAATAGTGACACTGCAGAGACAGCTGCAGCCGATGCAGCTACAATACCAGAGGCTGCGAGCATGGAAGTCTCAAGTAGTCATGATGGAAATGAGTTGTTGGGATGTGGCTGTCGTGTGAAACAACCCTCTACTCGACTGCAGGGCTATGTGACAAACACGGTTCAGAAGTTGAGTCCTTTCTCTAGTTCATAAGCTCAATCACATTCTTCAGGTACACCCTATCCTATAGCACACTATGTAAATTATGACAAATTTTCCTTGCCACACAAACATTTCCTTGCAGCAATTACTGTAGAAAAAGAGCCACTCTACTTTCATGAGGCAGTGAAAGATGTTAGATGGAGGGAAGCAATGCAAGCTGAGACCCAAGCTCTTGAACAAAATCATACATGGAGCATGCAACAGCTGCCACCTGGGAAGAAAGCTCTTGGGTGCAAGTGGGTGTACCGCATCAAGTATAATTCAGATGGGACAGTTGAACGGTTTAAAGCTTGGTTGGTTGCACTCGGGAACCATCAAGTGGAAGGGATCAACTACACCGAAACATTTGCACCGGTCGCAAAAATGGTCACGGTACGGACTGTATTAGCAGTGGCAGCAGCAAAAACTTGGGAACTTCACCAAATGGACGTGCACAATGCGTTTTTACATGGAGATCTAAATAAAGAAGTCTTCATGAAAATGCCTCCTGGGTTTTCAACTTCGAAACTGAACATGGTGTGCAAACTAAGCAAATCGTTGTACGGATTGAAACAAGCTCCACGTTACTGGTTTGCAAAGCTCTCCGCTGCCCTTAAGTCTTATGGATTTCAGCAATCATATCTGGATTATTCTTTGTTCACTTTGCACCAAGAAGGAATCCAACTTGTGGTTCTTGTATACGTTGATGATTTAATAATTGCCGACAATGATTCTTGTGCAATTAAGCGCTTTAAGCATTATCTCAGCGTGTGTTTTCGTATGAAAGACCATGGTGCATTGAAGTACTTTTTGAGTATTGAAGTTGCCAGAAACCCTACGGGTATTTTCCTTTGTCAACGTAAGTACGCGCTTGACATTATATCTGAAGCTGGTCTGCTTTGTGCTAAACCTGCAGGCACTCCATTGGAACAAAATCACCACTTGTCACTTGCTGCTGGCCAATTTCTTGAAACTCCCGAACAATATCGACATCTGGTTGGACGGTTGATTTACTTATGTTTCACATGGCCTGAGCTCTCTTACAGTGTCCACACTTTATCTCAATTCATGCACCAACCTCGAATTGAACATTGGGAAGCTGCACTATGAGTAGTTCGGTTCCTAAAAGGTAATCCAGGATAAGGAATATTTCTTGGCCGTAACTGTGACATGCAGCTTCATGGTTGGTGCGACTCAGACTGGGCTAGCTGTCCTTTAACCAGACGTTCCGTCACTGGCTGGCTGGTGCAGCTTGGTGACTCCCCTATCTCATGGAAAACAAAGAAACAACACACCTTCTCTCGGTCGTCTGCAGAAGCTGAATATAGGTCTATGGCTGCTACTACATGCGAGTTGAAATGGTTAAAGGGGATTCTCTCCAACCTAGGGGTAGATCATGACAAACTCATGATCATTCACTGTGATAGTGATCAGCCTCTGGCTCATCTAGTTTTATGACTAGTATGACCGTGGTTTTGTGCTAATTATATATCGTTTTCACCCAAATTAGACTTGATTGTCTTTAAGCAGCATTTTGAGTCTCAAAAGTATTTGTAGGTTAATTTAGTTGATTTTGAGTCAAATAAATCACTTACTGCTATTTCTTGTTTTCAGGTTAATAAAGTGAAGCAGTTTGGATTCTTTGCCCCGCGAGAGGCTGCTCGCCTCGCGAACCTGAAGGCTGATTGTTCCAGAAATTGCAACCCTCTCTGTCTCGCCACGTGAATACTTGACTCGTCTCGCGAGTAATCCAACCCTGGAAGACCAGAAGCCATCACGGCTTAACCGTGTTGAAGGTCACGACTGTGACAGTTTGGAATTTGAAGAGTCTCGCCTCGCGAATATCAGCTCGCCTCGCGAGAGAGCCAAACACTGAAGACTGTTCATATTATTTGCCTCGCGAAGGTATGCTCGCCTCGCGAGCTCACGGAATCCAGCATCTGTATTTAAGTCTGTTGTAGGACAGAACATGGGGTCTCTTCTTCTCATCTTCTATTCTTCTTTTCTTTTCATAGTTTAGACGGCAACAGTAGGTTTAGGTTTATGTTTGTAATGGAGAGCTATTCTCCTTGGATTAGTCTACTGTAATCGATTTCCACCACACTTGAGGTTCTGTAATTCCTATTTTGTTTGCTATTCTCTTTCAATACTTGTTTTATATGTTTTGTTTGCTTAATTCATAATCGTATAGAATAGGTGTTGATTTATTTCGATGATTGTGTGTTCCTATATTTAATCGTGTTTGCTTAATTCGCGTGTGTTCAATCATGTTCGCTTAGTTCATGAGTGCTTCACCCTGTTTGCTTAATTCGGGAATAGGAACATATGTCTCGTAGTATTGATTTCGCTTGTTAATTGATGCTACAATCGAAAAGGGTTTATAATCTGCTTAGGGCTTGGAATTTACATGAACCGATGATAGTGGGAAATCGAGAGCAGTAGGTTAATCGATTTTAGCTTATTTGATAATCCTTTAACTGCTTTGCTTTTATTGTTCTGTTTTTGTTTTGTTTTCTTGATTTAGTTTCAAATCTTAAAACCCCCAAAAACTGATTTTTTTCTGTTAACAACAACCCGATAGTCCTTGTGAGACGATACTCGAGTTGTCGCTCCCTAAACTACATTTTTACAAACTGCTCGCTTTTTGGCGCGTGCGCGACAGCGCGTTCAATAGTCAGGCGGCCTTACACGTACAGTGCTAAAAACCCGGTGTTTCATGAACGTACCAAGCACATTGAAGTAGACTGCCACTTTGTTCGAAATGAAGTTTTTAAAGACAACATTCGTCCAACTTATGTTTCTGCCACTGCTCAACTCACGGATATATTCACAAAAGCATTGGGGAAACCGCAATTTGAATCCTTCCTTGACAAGTTGGGCATTCGAAATCTTCATGCTCCCACTTGAAGGGGATGTTAAGATATTTGACAAGAAGATATACATTTATTAATTTGAAATCTGATTTGATTCCTTTAATTAGGCAAATCAGATTTGATTTGTTTGCTGTAATTATGATTTGATTTCTCTAATTATGCCAATTAGATTTGATTTGTTTTATTTGCTGTAATTAGACATGCTGTAATTAGGCTCTTGTGTAAATAGTTATATTATGACAGGCACAAATTGAGGAGGAATTGTGATACCCATCTATGTATATAGCCTATGAGTCCTTAAGAAATAAAACATCTAAACCATTCTTTAAAAAAAAAATATTATATTTAGAGTTGTCACATATCAGCTTTTTACGGGTAACGAGTAATGGTGGGCTATTTAACACTCAAGGGTTTGATGGTTATCTACTATCTATACACACATACATAACATTTTTTATTTAAAAAGTCATTCATAAGGGAATGAAACTAACATAGAAAAGCTTATCTAAAACCAAACTTTATATATAGTGAATAAATAGAATGGATTTAAAAGAATCTTATTATCCAAAACGAAAGTGTATGCTTGATTCGGGCTGATTAATTCCGTTGGTCGATACCCAGTTAGGCTGAAAGTAGTAATATACATGCCAACTTAATAATTATATAAGACCTAACTCTCAATCTTGGGCGAGAATATATGAAAGGCTACAAGTTCCTATTTCCTAGCAACCAGGACATCTAATTTAATGAAAGGAATGTAGTATGGTATATATGATACTATATGAGGGTATATATTCATTTTAAGTCTACGTAATCTTGGGAAGATATATATAGGATATGGGGAATCTAGCGATGGAGTGCAACTTTAACAGATACACAGCCAAAATAAATACTTGGCCATATCAGATTGAAAAAATTGTAATGTACCCATGAGCACCGGGTGAAAAGAAAACCAAAAGGTGGAGACACTAAGAGTACCTGAGAGCTGAGGGCCTTTTTTATTTACCTCTATTTTCCCTAAGCCCACTATCCAATTTCCAATTAAAGATAGATAATAGATTCACTGATTCACTCGATTCTGTAAAGTGACTAGTGGGATGGAGGGTTGGTCCATACACGGCAATATGCGAAGATTGGTAGGGTAGATGGCAATCACATTAGCGTTACTTTTAATACTAAATTATCATTTAATCACGTTTTTGAAATTTCGATAATTTCAAGTATTAGGTTGATATTAGTTTACAATTTCAGAGATCAAATATGATGTTTATTCGAAGAATCAAGTATGAGAAAAACTAATAAGATAAAGAAGTTTATAAACTTAGAATAATCTTAATAAAAAATTATTTGATTGATTTATTGTAATGTGATGATATAAAAAAATAAATCTAAGAGTCTTATTTATATTTATTAGTAGAAATATAATTGAGATTAAATAAGAAAACAAATCAAAGAATATAAATTCACATAAAACAAATCCTAAAAAATCATTTAAGATACATATTTAATTGGTATGTAATGTTAATGTAAAGATTTTTTATATTCCCGATCAATTAGAAATTGACATATCATTAAAAATATTCGACTTTTGTCCCTTAACCAAGTGGTGGTGGTGGACTTGTGTCACTTAATCAAGTGACTGGGGTTCGAATCTTATTTTTTTCTTATGGAACGAATTTTCGCTTGGAGGGGTTTCCTACATTCCGGTGCCATTTATTTCATTCCCCCGCAGGAGATTAGTCCCTTCTTCCAATGGGAATATTCCTGGTCAAGTGACCAAAAAAAATTCAATTTTTGTCCTGACTATCTTACAATACATGCATATCATGAATTCTAATTGATTGAAAATTTAAAAAACTTTATACGTGTATTAATTAAATTCTTAAGTATTCTAAATATTTGAAGATACAAATATTTTGAGATATTTTTATATTTGAATTCTATAAAGTGGTTAGTGAGATGAAAAATTGGTACTTGGTCCATACGCCGAGCAAACCTAAGCTAAATTATCTAAGATGTCCCTTCCACCACCACTAATTATCTTCGTATCATTGTAATAAGGTTCTCGATCATGATGCACAAATTGAATTATATATAGTTATATATATGACAGCCAAAGCTTCATCCACTTTGAGCCCTTACATGCTGGAAAGTGGAAATATATGGTTCGAGATTGGGGCAAAGAACTTACAATCAAATTAATTATGTGTAAGAGGTTGAACAAATTAAAAGAGAATAATTGGATTCGGTAATAAATAAATGTTTAAAGAATAAAAAAATTAGTTAATGGGTAGGATAATCCGCTAATGCGTGCTAAGAAAGTGAAATATGTGGTCGAAAATCATAAATGGCCATGGAGAGAAAAAAATTTCCTATGTGGATGATGATGAAAAGATAAGTGACAATGACAATAAGGAAACATAACATACCAAACATAAAATGCATGTTTAGAAAGTTCAAATTATTGAAAAAAAGGAGAGGAATTGTTGTCCGGATGCACCTTTCATTGATATATAAAATTATTTGAGTGGAAATTGAGGTGTACCTCTTTACTTTGTCAAGATGATAAAGAGTTTGCTGCATTCATCACAGCATACTTCAAAAAAGGGGCAGGGTATGCAAAGCAAGGGGATTCCCACTATTAATAAAGCTTCAATCATAAATGTTGCTACAATCCAAATAGTGCTTTCCTCATATTGGACTATTCATTCATCCCATAACCATCTCCTTCGGCCATAGAATTTAATCAATTTATGGTTTCTTACCATTTGCATCAGTAAATGTCCATGTATTCTTAAAAAGGAAAGGGGTCTATATTGGAAGTGGGCTTTATTTGGGTTTTCCCCCAGTCTTTTTTATAAACAAAATAAAAATAGTAACCCGATTTACCGACCCGGAACTAATTAAATTAACTTTTTTTTTTCCCTTTCAAACCACCAGTTAATCGATCCCTGATGGAAGTAATATATGTACAATTTTTGGACTTCAATATTTGTCCTTTGTTTTTTCTTTTCCATGAGAATTGGCCTTTGTTTGAGAAGATATCATTAGACTCGAGGTTAATGGGCTGGCCACTAAAAGAAGATGGGCTAAACGAATCTGTCTCAGACTCTCAGTCCAGTTTATCATTTCTTTTGCATAAAATGAAATTGTTGTCAAGGCGTGCAAAGAAAACACCAAATGATTCAAGCTTAGGTTATGTTTGGGAGGATGAAATGAAGTGATTAGTAATGGAGTGAAGTGATTTGAAAACATTAACCCATTAATTGGGAGTTTATTAAGTAATAGAGTGAGATGATTTAGGACAGTAACCCAAACCACTACATCCCATCAAAACCTCCAATTTTTATACCCTCAACATTGGAGGGTTTGAGATTTCCTCCTTAAACTTTCAAACAATGGAGTTGTATCCTTTTACTTCTCCACATCACTCCATTATTAATCACTCCACTCTTTCACTTTCTAAACTCCCAAACATAGCCTAAGAGACCAATTGTTAGCCTAAAATAAATCTGGACGAGTTTGATTCCCGTAGTACATGTTTGAGGCACACAAAAATAAAACTTTGATAATATATTATTTAATTTATGAAAGTTGATTATCCAATATCCATATGGACAAGAGTGATGTTAGTTTGGACAACCAATGTATAAGCTTCTTCGAGTTATAAAAAGTCTTGTAAAGCGCCAATGGGATCTAATCTTTGGTCATACTACGAGGGAAGGCAACAAAAGTATTGATCTCCTAGCTAGTAAAAGTCTAGAGGAGCCTTTTGGTTATAAGGAATTCCTCCTTCCCCTCCTGATCTTGTCTTACACCTTCCTGGTGATGTCTATGGGACTTTATTACTCCGTCTAGTTAGAGAATAGCTATCTTTTCTTTTGGACCTTAGCCCCGTCGTGTGAAAAAAAAAAAGACAAACGAACGTTCACGTGAAATGGTTGACATTCGGAGTAGTACATGATTTCGGCATCAAATTACAAAACGACAGAATCTGATAGTTAATTAGTTATCTTCTAGGCTTCTAATGTGTATCATGTTCTAATTAGTTACGTAACTAATTAATTAACTAATCCCTTATAACGACCCGTGAACGCAGCGTTGCGAGATGTTGAATCAATGAACAAGACCCGGCTTATGCTCTGCTTTAATTGAAACAGACAAAACCACATGTATCAATTTGAGAGGGTGGGGCTAACGTATATCACTCATATTTTATACCACCTACTACATCATTCATATGTAGTAAATTTTGGACCAATCAAATTGCCACATGGATTTGGTCAAAATTTCAAACTTTCTAGTTGTATTATACAATAGTCAAACTATATGAATACAGTATATTGTAGTATAGTATATGTACTCTTTGTATTCGCAAATTTAACCATATTAAAATAATTTTTTTTGATTAAAAAACTGATTATATTGTAAAATAATATTTTAATATGAATTAAACTAATGTTCGTTATCAATAATATTTCGTAATATAATCAGTTTTTTTTAATCAAAAAAATATTATTTTAATATGAGTTAAATTTGTAAATACAAAAATTTGTATTCATATAATTTGACTACAATATAATATAACTAAGTTTAAAATTTTGACCAACCTATGTGATAACTTGATTGGCCCAATATTTGCCATATAGATAATATAATGGGTGGTGTAAAATATGGGTGATACATCATAGCCCAAGCCTCTATTGAGATCTTAGGAAAGTTTCTAACTTTCTATATAAAATTCAAACCAAGTTTAATTTACTAATTTTTGATTTGTCAAATCTAAAGATATGAAATAATATTAGAATAACATTATATAATATTATGCATAATAATTCAACAAACAAAAAAGTACAATATATTAATACACGCATTATATATTTTCACCAACATATTGATATTGATATATATTTATAACCATCAACTTAAGTTCAACTACAATAATAATTCATGTCAAAAAAAAAAAACTACAATAATAATTGGCCCGTCTTACGTCCGTTTGTTTTAGATTTTGATAGAATATATTTTGATAGAATTGATTTTGGAAGAATTGATTTTAAAAAAAATCAAGGTTAAAAAAATTGATTTGTGTTTGGTAACAATATTTTAAAAGTAGGTTTAGAAGAATTGATTTTGTTTGGATGATAAAGTAAAATTACTTTTGCGGTGTAAATATGTAGAATTTTATGGGTCCTACATCTAGAATCAATTATTTTCAACGGAAAAATTAAAAAAATTGCTTCCACAAAATTCAATTTTGCTCACCAGAAATCAATTATTTTGGATGAGATTTTATACCCAAACATCCCAGTTATTGTAGTAATCGAGGTTTGGAGGCCGAAACTCCGTTTCGGCTTCTACCCAAACAAGCACTTAGTAAGTCCCTACCTGACGTTCCTCTGCAAGATTATTGATTTCTAAATGTGAGATCGTCACTTGGTGAATATTACACGGTGAATGCTAAGGAATGTCCTTGTATTTTTAAGACATGATTTAAGGAATTAAGAAAGAAAAATTTGTATGAAAAAATTATGTATTTAATATTTTGTAAAATGTTACACTTAGTTTCTTAACACAAACTTTTCTTTTATAGGTTCCTTAATCAATAAACTTAAGACACTCGTTAACAAAACCCATATTATATTACAACATTTACATTAAATTAGGATTCAATTAGAATGTTGTCCTATCATTAAATATTTTTGACTTTTTTATTAGTTACTTTAAAGAGTTTTTATACGATAAATGATATAAATTGTGATATTATTATAAATATTTAACTCTTATCATAAATAACTTAAAAATTATATATAGGATAATTTATGATTGATTGCCAATATAAAAAACTTTACATTAATAATATATCAAATTAAACTAAAATGTTTATAGGTAAACTATAAGAGTTTAATTAGTATATGTAAAAAAAATGTTTTACACTATCAATCAATTATAAATCATAATATGAATGACTTTTAAGTAGTTAGAATAAGAGTCAAATATTTTTAATAATATATGATAATTTGACTGATGTAAAAAATCTTTATACTAATCGTACATATCAATTAAATATCTAAAAAAAATACATACCAATTAAATCCAAACTGTAATAAGATAGAAGACCTTCTTCATTTTAATATAAAAGTAAACTTCTAAAAAATTGCCTGTTATAAACTCAGAAAAGTCGTGCAATTGACGTGAGAATTTTAAAAGATATAGTTAAGTCTTAAGTTCTCAATTAAATTAAGTTCTTATATCCTTAGACCATTTGGAATTAATTTGGTAATTATAGGAATTAGATTTAATTAATGTAATTATTTGGTTTCATTGTAAATGTTTTTACGTTAATATTTAATCGTTAATCGTTGCATATTAAAAGAGTTAGATAATATCCACGAGGTATGGTTCAAGTGGCTAGTAACTTGGACCATTTAATCATATGTTCAGGATTCGAATTCTAGTGATGAGAATAGAACTGCATCTATGAATAGATGAGTTGTCACTTAATTGATATTATATATCATCGGGAGATAAGTCCTACAACTATCGACTGTGAGGATATTCTGGGTTCTCCTTGAAAAAAAAAGGGTTAGATCGACAATAGTCACGTAAAAACATATTTTATGACGAGTCAACAAACAATCAAATCCTTACAGAGTTTAATTTGGTTAAATTAATTATTAAGTCCTTATACTTTTATTTTATTTTTTAAATAGGTTCTTATATTTAAATAGTTAAATCCCTATTGATGATAGAATTTTTACAATTAAGTCATTACAACTTCTTGTGCAAGTAGCAATAGAGGTCTTAAAAAAAAAAAAGTGCAGATATTTAATTAAAGGATTTAATTGATATATACTGATAGTGTAAAATTTTTTTATACTGTCGATCAATCAGAAATTGGCACATCATGACAACTCTTTAATTCTTATCATAACAACCTTAAAAGCCATCAACTTTATGATTTCTGATTGATTGTCAGTGTAAAATCATTATAGTGACAATGTATAGAAATTAAACTCTTAATTAAAAACACTTGAATTGTAGGAACCTATTTAAAAAATCAATAAAACCGTAAGGACAGAAAAGTATTTAACCATTAAATTAAATTTCAACTCTGCATGTTATTAGTTTACACAGGAATGAATACAACTGGGTTCCTTCAGATAACTTATCAGCCACAGATGAAATCAACGTTATAAGGTCAATGTTAAATCAATAAAAGTGGACAAGAAAATGGTCAAAAGTTCTATTGGAAACGCTTGCCTGCCCCTTACATCCCGCGGGGATGGAGACAGGATGATTGAAGTTGTTCTTATCATTAATCCATCGATTATCTTAATTCACATGGATGTACCCCACATGACATCCTGATTGTCTGTGGATGTAAGTATATAATATAAATTAAGATATTTAATCAACTCATTTAGATCTGAATTTTAAATTGTATTGGAGTCAATACTTGTAATTGGCAGTTTTGGGCATCCTATTTATTAATTATGAAGGTACCAAAAAACTCAATCTATCTCTTATTTTTGGGTCTATATGAATTATGAAGTTTGAATTCAATGCCTTCGTGCCAATCCAATATCATTCTTACTACATTATTTATACTAGTTGGGCGGTAACAATAAATAATCTCATTACTCATAATAATTTTGGAATCATTTGGGTTTAATTAATAATTCTTGTGTTTGTCCTGTAAAATTAACAAACAGCACAATATATTGAGACACGAATAATAATTTGTTTGGCTATTCGCAACCAATTACAAAAATTTGACAATCTTATCTTACATGATTCCGCTTCAAAACTCAATAATGCATGTAGATCTGTTTACGACCAGACACTCATAATGACTACTATATTTGAACGGACACATATATTGTTTGTTGTTCATCTGTTTTTCTTTTTTGGTATATCGATTAGAAGTCATTATTTTGACTTAACATAGGACCATTACAACTGATACACGAAGTTGATACATACTAGACAAGGACGATATTGATGTTTTTTTTTTTTTTTTGATAAGCACTAGGTCAATATTGATGATTTCACAATCTCTATATATAGTCAAAGGAATTTGTTGGAGCATTAGAAGGAGTTAATTAATAAAGGAAAATGCTAACGAGTATCCTTATGTCACTCGTTAAGTGTTCCTGTCGAGATTCGACTTGCCGGAATCTCGTCGTAGAATGTCAAATCAAGAGTGAACACATGAGTTGTTTTAGATTATTGCTTGACAGAATATTGTATTCCGGTCCTACGTATCCCAATGAGAATCAAAGCTGAACGTAGCTTTAGGTTCAACCATTGGCGATACGGTGATCTCAATTCTTTAATCTTGTATCTGATGAATACTAGTGGACAAGGACTCTTCGATAGTCTCTTGGTCAAGCTGGTTCCTCTAATACGCTTAAGGGAGATTCACTTAGGTAAGTTAAAAGTGTCTTTCTCTTAGGGTTCTCCTCTTTTTATAATAAGATCTCCTTATCTCTTAGAGATTGGGTTTATCTCTCTTATCTCTTTAAATCTTCTCCGAGATATATGATTTCCTTAATTGGTGCAATTTATCTCTTGTAACCAAATAAGGTTATTTGAGATAATATCATGATCTTATCTTTCCCACCTTTATCGGATCAAGCATCCAAGCTTGATGGCCGAGTTTTACTCCTCGACTAGTACACAAGCCTCCCAAGCTTTGAGCTAAAAAGAGCATAAATTTTTTCATGATAGGAGCCGAGCTTGTTCTTTTGAGAAACCTCTGGAGAGTTCCAGATTTATTGAATAAGACTTCTCCCCCTTTTGCCACAGTTTGATGGCCGATCTCCATAGTTCGGCTAACATTCGAGTTTAGTGGTTTTGGAAAGTAGGTCCAACAATCCTTTCTTTTAATTATTTGGGTTTCCTGGTGGTCGATCTTGATACCTCGGCCTTTATTGATTTTCAGCTCGATATGCTCGGTGGCCGATCTTGGTACCTCGATCCATACACAGCCGATCTTGGTACCTCGGCCCATATACAAGCCTCCCGAGCTTTGAGCTTGGAAGAGCGTAAAAGTTTCATTGTGAGAACCGAGTCGAGCTATAGGGTGCCTTTTGACGTTTCGTCTTTTTATATCAATATGTCGGTTTCTCGGGCTATGAGCTGACTGAAAGTATGGGTTTGCTAATCCCGCATGTTTTTTATGGCATCATTATCGAGATCTGCTCCTCGCCTTCAACCTATATTAGGTCTAATCGAGGCCCTGGTGGCTACAACGCGTTTTAAGAGCTCTTTGGGCACGTGGTGCTCTTTTATTAGCACACCAAATTGATGTGGTTTTTGAAGAGATGCTTCCCTTCCATCACGACTGCTGTCATTATCACTTTCAAAAGGTAACGTTATAATTTTTTCTTGGAACGACATCGCCTTTGCTATAAATTGAAGGAAACTCGTATTCAGGGCCTCACTTGCCTTCTTCTTCATACCTTTCTTCTTCAAGTTTTTTCTCTAAGCATTTTTGTACTCTCATTTTTTCCAGGTACGTCTTCCAATCTTCTTCTGTATTTCGTTGTTTCCTTCTGTTTGTTTTATCCATGGAGCCATCCTTCACGGTTTCTCAAAATGCCTACTCTGAGGTTCAGATTATAGAACCCGAGATAAACCTAGTTGGCGGTTCTCCCCATTCTTCTCCACCGCCTTCGAAGGTAATGGGGATAACTCTAGGGCTTCTTCCTCCTCCTCTTCTAATGAGAGTAGCTCTGCTACTCCTGAAGTTATAATTGCCCCGAAGCACCGTAAGCGTGCTTCTAGGATGCCCAGAGTTCCTTACCCAGATATCACTATCCCTGGGTATTTCTGGGTTAACCCTGATGCTGGGGCATTTCACTCAATCTTCAGAACTGTTGATTCTCTTCAAGCCATTAAGGCCAAAGTTGTTGTTTCCCGTGGCGTTGTAGAATGCTTACCTTGTTCAGATAATGAACATGTCTTTCTACAAGCTCCTCCCTCGGACCCAGCTTTTACTTATGTATACAAAACTTTATTTGAGCAGATTGGTGTCACTCTTCCCTTCACCCCCTTTGAGTATGATGTTATAAAGATCATGAATGTTTCCTCTACCCAGTTACACCCAAAAAGCTAGGCCTTTTTTTAAAGCCTTTCAAATTATTTGTAGTCAAATAAAGATAGTGGCCGCTGCACCCAAATTTCTGTATTTTTACAAGGTTAGGTTCGGGGATCGAGTTGGTTGGATTTCACCGAGTGGAGTTGAGAAAAGGGGGATTATCGGACTCTACAAGAGTTCCTACAAGTTCTTCAAGCCGGCCTTTTTCAAAGTCCGACCTACTGAGGGGAATGAGTCTATCTTTTTTTAACTCGGATGGAATCTCCAAATTCCCTTTCTATTGGCAGCCCCACCATTCCAAATTTTCTAGCTTTGACCTCGACTGTATGATAGCTCAAGAAAGAATCGATGTTGAGATTCTCAAGCTTTTTCCTCGGCCACTGCCCTGTGGGAGGCTTTTAAAACTTCCCACCTCTTCCACTCGGCAAGCCGATTTTGATCGTAAGTAGTTTTTATTTAAAGGTATTTTAATTTACCTATTAATATTATAACTACTATATTCTGACCAATCTCCTTCTTGCAGTGATTATGGGGAAATTCAACTATAAGACCCTATTGAAGAAATCAGCTCTTCAAGATGCTAGCGGGTCAGTTCCTGCTGCCGACGTGAAGGGTAAGAAGAATAAAGTTGTTGAGGCAGCCGAGCTCAATATGTAACGCCCTTCGTTACATTAGTAACCCAAATTAATTTCAATAAAAATCCTTCAAAATATTTAATTAAAAAACACAAGTCATAATTTTTTTCTCAAATAACTAAGTATGAAAATACCTCGTATTAAATAAAATAATAGTATGTAAACCAAAGAACGTCGTCCGCATAATACTCTAAACCATACTACATTACTATCCAACTAGCTAATCAAAGATAACTCTTCAGATCTCTGGATCCTCAACAGCGATGTCCTCGGGCTCTGAAAACAACACTTATAATGAGATATAAAATCCCAGTGTATAACAATACATTTATAAAATGTTTCGAAAAATAGTGTTGTTCTCAGCCGGTGCGGTAACCGGAAAAACTGACCATGGTATCCGCTAATTTTCCAAAATAATATATAAAAAGGATACTTTTAATAACAACAAAAATCTCATCAACTCAATAGCATATAACGTAACAACAACTTATCTCAATGTATCACATTCCACATATCAAGTAAATTCTAAATTAATCCAAGTGGCTCGAAGGCCTCATAACTAAATTGGTCTCTTGCCGGCATGCCATAAATCTCACACATCACACGACAATGGCGTCCCATTGCCCACCCCTACTCATGAGGAATGTTTCGATGTCACCCTCCTGTCGGGGATATTTCTATTTCGATACCTCCCATGTGCACATGGCGATATTTCTCCCTTTTCGACACCCCAACGTGTGGCGGTGTTACTTTCGATACCCCTTTTTAGGCGGTATTGCTCTTTTTCGACATCCCAATTATATAGGGATGTTACTTTCGATACCCCATTATGGTGGTATTACTTTTCGATACCCCTATCATAGGTGGTATTACGGCAAACATCATCCAACATATTATAACTCAAATATGTCATGTCTCATGCATGTAACAAACTATTTTCCACGAATTAAACAAATAATTTTTTCCCAACAACAAGCAATCACGAATATCATAATATATCATACATGAAAAAGCATCTTACAACATCAATTAATCAACTTATTCCCCTTTTAACAAAAAACCCCAATTTTAGAAATTAGGTTACTGGCAATATGCATCAAATCAATTAAAAACTCCCAATTTCATTTGGTAATTCATTGTCAACACAAACAATCATATATACCATGGAAAGGGTTCGTAAAAAGTATTGTTACTCACCTCTTGAAGACCTCCAAATAGCTCTAAGTGTTTCATACTGCGAATCCTAACATTCACCAAGAGTTATCATCATCTTCCTCTTCCCAGACTCCCTCTTTCACAACTATCTCTTCTTAATCCTTGAATTTCTTCTTTTCTTAGCCATTTATGAGTTTCTAGGTATAATTAGGGTTCAAAAATGCACCCTAAGAGTGTTTAGATTCTATTTATAGAGCCCCCATTAGCCCAAAACGTGTAAAAACGCGCTAAGCCCGCTTACTCTGCATATGATGCTGTATTTCGCACATATCTTGAGTTATAGACATTCAAAAATTATACATTTTATATCGTTGGAAATATAAAAGAATTATCTACAACTGTTAAGAAGACCAGAAAATCTGAAACCGACGTTTAGATAGTCAAAACGTGGATAGAATTTTAAAAAACGGTTCTGGCGCTGGAACATGAATAGTGTGTACGAATTTGGTCATAACTTGAGCTACAAGAATCCAATTTTGACGAATTTGGTGTCTATGGAAATCTAAGAGACAGGGCTATATTTCTTATGCAGATCTCGAATTCAAACAAGTTCTCTTTGGTTACGAAATATCCATCTGAAGTTAGGTATCTAGTCATATTATGCGAAATTGGGCTTAAAACACTCAAACTATCTATTTATAATGGGTAACACAGCATGGGCCTTGATATGCTTATGTTTCCTATCATTATTACCGCATTAATTTAGTCCAGGGTAGGTTCTTATCCTTATTTTTATTTTATTTTTTTAAATCAATTTTACATTATTGTGGAACCCACTGGATTTTTATTACAAAGAAAACAATTATAATAAACTCTTATACTACCTTTTTTTATTAAAATAATTATATTTGAATTTTTAGGATGTTATACAATACACATCTCCCCAAATGATCCCGGGCAGACATTCAATCCGAGGTTCCAAGAGGAAGTGCCTCTGCCCTCCCGGCGACCCAAGAGAGTCCTGCTGTTGAAAGGAGAGCTGAAAAGACTCCCGTGGTGACCGATTTGACCTCGGACACCAAATGATATAATGGGAATTGTAACTCCGGCATCATCTCACTTTGGGGGAATGATTTTAACCCTGGACCCCTTATTGATAAGCAAGTGTTGAAGCCAGAGGATGCTCGGCTTTTGCTGGAGTAAGGAACCGATGCGAGCATGGAGACTGCTACGGCGTATGCCCTTCGAATCTCCTCCACTGTCCTCTTCTGAAGTCATGAGCTGTCTGACAATGTGAAAAAGATGGAGTTGATGAAGGCAGATGCTGCCAGAGCTTTGCTGGTAAGGGATGAACTGTCTCAGACCGTAGCCAAATGCGAGGAGCAAGCTCGAGCTATTGGCCAGCTTAAGTCCCAAAAAGCCGAGCTTGAGAAAGCCAAGGCTTCCCTTCAGTCTGAATGGGACAAAGAGAAGGTAGAAAAGGCTAGCTTGCAGAAGGCCGCTGAAGACTCTCATGCTTCCTTTGCTCAATTGTAACAATCCTTGGAGGCCGAGAGGGAGGCTAACCGCAAGCTTCAAGACGATCTGAGTGAAGCCGAAGCCACCATCATGAAGGAGCATGCCAATGGATTCTCCCGAGATGTAAAGTAGCTTCAACGCTTCAATCCGGACGCTGACTTCTCCCGAGCTGATGTGGACAAGGACTTTAACAAGGATGGAGTCATGGTTCCTCTGTCCGAGCTCAAAAATGAAGAGGAGAGTCGAGGAGATGTCCAAGAAGAAAAAGTCGAAGAACATGCTGCCGAGGAGAGAAGGAGTGACGAAGGCGAAATGGATGTGCTTGATCCATATGCAGTTGTTCTTTCAGGTGCTGATGGTGCCCTCGATTCTACTCCTGTTGGAACCGTTGCTCATGGGGATGCCCATGAGTAACTTAGGAAAATAATCTCTTTTATCATGTATTTCATTCCTAGGGCAATGCCCTTTTTATTTTGGAGCCCTGTGTACTTTGGGCTTTACCCTTTTAAATTATGATAATTATGTGTTTGTCTTTGGATGACGAGTTGCTTTATCTTTCTACCTTAGAAAATTTTCTAAGTTTTTTCTGTTTATATCTCATCTTTTATGGTTTTGCGTGTTACTAGGCCTATTCGAGCCTTTGGAGCTCGGCCCCGTTTTAATGAATATAACCTCCTTAGGTTTTTGAATATCGTAGGCTTCAGGTCTTACCTTTTAGGCTCGGCCCTTCAACATTAACTTGGTCGATTTTAGCTAGGTCAACCTTTTTAGGCTCATGTTTAATTACCTTATCAGGCGTGGCTCTTCGAATTTAACTCGGTCAACCATTCCGGCTCGACATTTCGATTGTAGCTCGGATTACCTCTTTAGGTTTTAAATTACCTTTTTAGGCATTGTTTACCTCTTTAGGTTCAGCCATTCGACTTTAGCTCGATCGATTGTAGCTGGATTACCTCTTTAGGTTTTTAGTTTTTGCATTTTTAGGTTCGGCATTTCGACTTTAACTTGGTCGATTTTAGCTCGGTCAACCTTTTTAGGCTCGGCATTTTTAGTATTGCCAGCATAAATAAATTCTTAACCATATAACAATATTCTTGCAACTGAAATAGATTTTATTTATTTATTTTCTCGAGTGTGCCTCATTAAAACCATCCCAATCAAAACCTCATGGGAAAAAGACTGGGGTAGGAAAAAGATTACATCACCTTCTTACATATTTTTAACTAAGATAAAACTTAAGATGGGAAATGTTCCGTGTTCTTGGAACATCCTTTCCAGACAATTCTTCTAGCCTATAAGCACAATTTCTTAGACTTTCAACTATTTTGAACGGACCAGACTAGTTAGCTGCAAGTTTACCCTCTTTGGAGCCTTTTCTTGCATCATTTTGTAGTCTCAGTACTAAGTCACCTTGCACAAATTCCCTTGGTTGTAACCTTGAGTTGTACTTCCCAGTTACTTTTTGTTTGCATAGTTCTTCCCTGATTCTTACATCGTCTCAGATTTATTCAACCATGTCAAGCTCAACTCGGACTTCTTCTTCATTCTTATTTTGGTCATGATTTTTCGTTCGGAAAGAAAGTTCGCTGAGCTCAACCGGAATCATTGCATCGGTTCTATAGGTTAGCTTGAATGGCGTTTCACCAGTCAATGACTGTGGTGAATAATGGTAAGCCCAGAAGATGCTCGGTAATTCTTCAACCCATGCTCCTTTTGATCTTCCTAACCTTTTCTTGAGCTCATTCAAATTGACTTTGTTGGCGGCCTCTTCCTGGCCATTTGTTTGTGGGTGCTCGACCGAGGTCACCTTATGTTTAATTTCGAGGTTGGAGTAGAACTGAGTCCTTTATTAGTGAACAACTTTCCATTATCTGTGACAATCGCATAAGGTAGGCCATGTCTGCATATGATGTTTTTCCACACAAAATTTTGAAACTTTTTAGCTGTTATTGTAGCTAATGGTTCAGCTTCAATCCACTTAGTGAAGTAATCGACCCCTACAAGCAAAAACTTGACTTGGCCTTTAGCAATCGGGAAGGGACCGACAATATCCATCCCCCACACAGTGAAAGGCCACGGTGAGAACGTGGAATGGAGCTCTTCACCTGGTATTCACGCAACATTGACGAACTTCTGACAAGGTTCACACTTGTTAGTCCAGACAACACAGTCTGATCTCATGGTCGGCCAGTAAAAACCTGCTTGCAGAACCCAGGCTGCTAGAGATCGGTCACCTAAATGCATTCCACAGATTCCTTGATGCATCTCGTCCATTACGTACTCGGACTGCTCCTTTGTTATGCATTTTAGTAAGGGCATGGAGAATCCTCTTATGAATAGCTCTCCATCTTGGATGGTGTAATGGCAAGATGTCAGACGGATTTTCCTTGCCTCTTTAGGATCATTGGGCAATTTGTCTGAGGCTAAATATTCCCAAATTGGTGTCATCCAGCCCCGATCATAGTGCTCGGTCATTATTACCTCGGCACTTTTTATGCTCGGTTCAGGGAGATTTTCCTTAATGAAAGTTCTTAGCTGGCCAGCTTTTATGGTGCTAGCCAACTTAGACAACAGATCTGCCCTGGAATTTTCCTCACGAGGTATTTGTTCAATAGTAAAATTATCAAATTCTGAAATTAAACTATTAACTTTACAAAGATACCTGGTTAATTGGGGATCCTTTGTTTGATAATCGTCCGAGACTTGTCTTGTTACAACTTGCGAGTCACTTTGATACTTCAACTCTTTGACTCCAACCTCTTTAGCTAGCATCAGTCTTGCAATAAGGGCTTCATATTATGCTTGGTTGTTTGAAGCAGAAAACCCAAACTTCAAGGATTGCTCCAGGACTAGATCATCAGGACCTTCAAGAATTATTCTTGCTCCGCTTCCTTTCAAGTTAGATGAACCATTGACATATAGAAGCTAGATGAAGGATTCCGAATTCGGCCATGAAGAGAGCTCGGCAATGAAGTCGAAGAGACATCTTGCTTTCATCGGTCCCCTCGGCTCATATTGCAAACCGAACTCTGACAACTCCACTGACCAAGCTACCATTCGTCCCGGTAGATCAGGTTTTCTGAGCACTTGCTTTATTGGATGATCTGTTTTGACTATAACTTGGTGTGACTGGAAGTAAGGTCGTAACCTCCGAGCTGCCATGATTAAAGCGAGGGCGAGCTGTTCAATTACTTGATACCGTGTTTCTACATCTTTCAGAATTCTACTAACGTAATATACCAGCATCTGTTGTTTTTCTTCCTCCTAGATAATTACACTGATTGCATAATCATTGACAGACAGATACAAGTACAGATCTTTGCCGAGCTATGGCCGAGTTAGGATCGGGGGAGAGGTATAAAAAGTTTCAGATCTTCAAAGGCCTTCTGACACTCCTCGGTCCAAGTAAACTCTTTTGGTATTTGCAGAAGCTGAAAGAAATGTCTAGCTTTTTCTGTAGATTTTGGGAGAAAGCCAGAAAGAGAAGCTAATCGGCCAGCTAGCCTCTGTATTTCTTTCACATTATGTGGGTTCCGCCTTCCAATGACAGCTTTGCACTTATCAGGATTAGCATCAATTCCTCTTTGTGTTAGCATATATCCCAAAAACTTCCATCCTTGTACACCAAAGGAGCATTTTTTTGGATTTAACCTCATGTTGTACTTTCTGAGTTGGCCAAAAATTTCTTCGAGGTCGACTGGGTGTTGTTTTGGGTCATCGGACTTTACCACCATATCATCAACATAAACTTCAAGGTTCTTTCCGATCTAATTGACAAGCACTTTGTCCATAAACCTTTGATATGTTGCACCAGCATTTTCTAAACCGAAAGGTATTACTCGGTAGCAGTAGTTTGCCCCATCGGTCGTAAATTAATGACATTTTTTCTTCATCGGGTGGATACATCCTTATTTGATTATAACCTGAATATGCATCCAAGAAAGTCAAGATTCTGTAACCTTAAGCCCCGTCCACCAATCTGTCAATGTTGGGAAGAGGATAAGAATCCTTTGGACATGCTTTGTTGAGATCGGTGTAGTCGGTGCACATTCTCCACTTTTCGTTGGCCTTTCTCACTAACACCACGTTAGCTAGCCAAGTAGTGTATTTCACCTCTCTGATGAAATTTGCTTTGATTAGCTTCGCAGTATCCTCGGCTACTGCCTTGCGCCTTTCTTCATCGAGCTTTCTTTTCCTCTGAGCTATAGGCTTGACCTTAGCACATATAGATAGCCTATGTCACAGAAAATTGGGGTCTATGCCAAGCATATCTGATGTCTTCCAAGCAAACAAGTCGGCATTCTTCTTTAGAACAGCTTGAATCAGTTGTTTGAGCAAGGGGTCGAGCTGACTGTCGACCTTGGTGCATTGTTGGCTCGAGCTCCCAGTTGGAACTTCTCTAAAGACTCTGTTGGTTCAGTCCTGGACTCATACATCTCCATCCTTGGATCCAATTTAAACATACTGATCGAACTTACTAAGCTAACTAAACTAATCGAGCTTACCACTTCTGCTTTATCATCTATGGCATCCTTTGTGATGTTCTGCTCTCGGGTCACCTTCAAACTATCCACATAACATTGTTTGACCATCCTTTGGTCAGCTCGGACAACAACTATCTCCCCAGATTCGGCTGGGAACTTCATGGTGAGGTGTGAGGTTGAGACAATCGCTCCGGGTTCATTCAACGTCGGTCTTCCAATAAGGATGTTGTACGAAGTGTTGGCATCCACGATAACATACCTGACTGATGTGGTTCAAGAGAGCTTTCCCTCTCCAAATGTTGTCAAGAGGTCTATGTAACCTCGGGTCTTTACCTGCTCTCCAACGAACCCTAATAGCTTGTCCTCCTGTTCTTTTATCAACTTTTCTGGAATTCCAAGCTTTTTAAAGGTTGCCAAGTACAAAATGTCAGCCGAGCTACCCTAATCAACAAGTGTTCGTTTGACCGAGTGGTTGGCTAATTCCACCGTTATCACCATCGGGTTATCTTGGTTAGGATTCAGCCCTTGGAAGTCATCATATGAGAAAGTAATGGGAGGTATCGGCCTTGTTGGTTTTCCAGACACCGAATTGAAAGATCGGATAGCTTTTACATAATGCCTCTGAGCGGAACTCATTGTACCTCCTCCTGCGAAACCTCATGAAATAGTATTAATGACTCCTCTGACCCCTCCTTCTGCTTCATCATTTGGAGCCCTCTGGTTGTGCACCCGATCTCCGTTCTGATTGTTACCGCGTTGGTTTTCATCTCGGTTACGATTGTCATAACCTCATCTTCCTCGTTGTCAGCGAGCTCATCCGTCTTCATTGTCATCTCGGCGATCGAACCGGTCAAGACGACCTTCTTGAACCAATTCCTCAATTTTATCCTGGGCTGTTCTATAGTCTTCAGTGGAGTAACCATAGTTTTGATGCCACTTGCACTCTTTACTTATGGCAGCCTGAGCAGGAGTTTTAGACGGCCGAGGCAAGGTGAGTAACTCGGCATTGCACACCTCTTGAAGAATGGTTTCTCTGGATCGGTTTAGCGGTGTATAGGACCGGTACTTGGGTTGCTTCTTTGAGAACCCCCTTTCATTATTTTTCTGAGCCCTTTGTGGATTGGTCCCTCTGTCTCTTTCTTTGCTTGGGACCGTGCTCTTGTCCTCAAAACCTCTTTCCCTCTTTTTGGATTCTACTATCTCTTCGGAGTTCATGAAACCTGTTGTTTTTTCCTGCAATTCTTCAAAGTCTCTCGGTGGTTTCCGAGATAAGTACTCAAAGAAAGGCCCCGACTTCAAACCGCCCATGATGGTATAAAGGGAGAGTTTCGATCTCATATTGGGAATTAAAACTTGTTGAGCACTAAAACGAGCCACGTAATTTCTAAGTGATTCATTTTTTTTCTTGCTTAAAATTCGTTAGCGAGACCGAGTGCCTTTTATGCTTTCAGCTCGCTGTAAATTGTGCAGTGAACTTAGCTACAAGCATATCAAAAGAATCAATTGACCGAGGTGTAAGATTCGTAATCCAGGTCAAGGCAGGGCCTTGCAAAGTAGTTGGAAATTTTTTTCACATGACGGCTTCTGAATCGGTCACCAAGTAAACAGAAGAAATAAAGGATTCTACGTGTTCAGTTGGACCAGTGGTGCCATTGAATTTATCAATATTAAGAGGCTTAAAATGTCTAGGCATGAGTACCTCGTCTATGTCATGAGTGAAAGGCAACCTCGGTCGTCTGTCTCTTACCTTTTCTTTCTGGACAGTCTCTTCAGCACGAGATTTGGCCCCTGAACCCTGAGGCCCCAATTTGGTCCTGGCAGGTAGGCTCGTTTCATGGTGAGAAGGTGCATATGAGGGATCCACCTGGCTGTCCTCGGGTGAAGATCGCTCTCGATCAGAAGACGTTGCCGATCTGGCCCTTCTCCAAGCTCTTAGCAATTTTTGGTTCTGCACATGAATCTCCTCGTTTTCCTCACGCAGTTGTTTCAGTTGTGCTATAATCTCTCCCAGCTGAGGATTATCTTCATCGAGGGGTGGAAGCGGAGGGTTGTCATGGTTGTGGTTTGTATTTGATGCTTCATGATCAACGTGGTTTGCGCTGTGCGCCCCTCCCCTTGGTCTGTTCCGTGTAGTCACCATCAAGCTTTCTTACGGAACCGGGGAAAGTTTTTCCTCGATCCCACAGTGGGTACCAAATGTTCCTGCCGAGATCCGACTTGTCGGAATCTCACCGTAGAACGTCAAACCAAGAGTGAACACATGGGTGTTTTAGATTATGACTTGACAAAATATTGTATTCTGATCCTACGTATCCCAATGGAAATCAAAGCCGGACATAATTCTCGGTTCAACCCTTGGCCATACGGTGATCTCAATCCCTTAATCTTGTATCTGATGAATACCGGTGGACAAGGACTCTTCGATAGTCTCTTGGTCAAGCTGGTTCCTCTAATACGCTTAAGGGAGATTCACCTAGGTAAGTCAAAATTGTCTTTCTCTTAGGGTTCTCCGTTTTTATAATAAGATCCCCTTATCTCTTAGAGATTGGGTTTATCTCTCTTATCTCTTTAAATCTTCTCCGAGATATATGATTTCCTTAATTGCTGTGATTTATCTCTTGTAACCAGATAAAGTTATTTGAGATAGTATCATGATCTTATCTTTCCCGCCTTTATCGGATGGGGCATCCAAGCTTGGTGACCGAGTTTTACTCCTCGGCCAGTACATTAAGGAACCAATAAATGAAAGTTTACATAGGGAGTTGGTGCATTTAATATTTAAAAAAGTGAAATACTTAGTTTTTCAATGAAAACTTGTTTTTCTTGACTTCTTAAATAGTGCCCTAAGGACACTCGTTAGCATGACCCATTAACAAAAGATATCTGAGTAGAGAGACATACGAGTTCAATGTGATTCGATAAAATTACAAGAAAAATATATTTTAGGGATCGACTTTGTTAGAAAATCGTTCACTAAATGTACCAACGACTAAATTAGCAATCATTGTTTATCAAAAAAAAAAAAAAGTAGCAATCGTCTTCACTAAATCGTTAGTCTTGTTTTCAGAGTATAGCGACCATTTTTTCAGTACCACTACAACTACAACACAAACAGGAAATGTTCTCTTGTTGCAATTAAATATATGATTCATGTAGAATACAAAAAATAGATAAAATTGACTGCTTTTGGATCACCCTTCCAAAGGGAACATGGAAAAAAGGGTTCGGCTTTTAATGGCTCGTTTGGTGGTTAGGATAAGAGAGACAAGATATGATAAGCTATCATATCCTGTCTGAAACTATTGTTTGGTGAGCCAGCAGGATAGGATAAACCAATCATGTCTCCTATCATATCCTGTCCATCTAGTTAAAATTCTATCCTGAGGGGGAGCTGGGTTGGAACTCGACAGGATATGATAAGGTGATTTAAAGTATAATAAAGTATAAAAAAATGTATACATAAAATAATTAAAGTATAATAAATTATAATATGGTTACCGAAAAATATATAATAAAACATAAAATAATAAAATTATTAATAGTTAATTTTAAAAATTATTATTTCTTCTCACAAGACTAATTTTGTTACTTTATATTATTTTTAAAAACTGAAAAATAAATAAAAATATTCTAATAATTTAACTATATGTAAAGTAAAAACTAAAAATGAATATTTAAAATTATAAAAAAATAATTTAAGTTAAACAATATTTTAAAATTTTTAAATATTATATGTAATTTTATCACAAGGGAAATTTTGTCTTTTTATATAATCTTAAAAAATGAAAATTATAAAAAAAAACTAAAATCTAATAAAATATGAAAAAATTCAGAACAAGAATGAAAATTTTAAAATTCATGCTAAAATTACAATGTTATCCAGTTGGTTATCTGGTGGACACCAAACGTCGGATAGGATAACAGCTTATCCTGCTCATATCATATCCTACTCCTATCCTGCTCCCTTATCCTATCCGCCCCTATCCTATCCTGACCACCAAACGAACCCTAAATGGTAACAAGTGGAGCTATGGGCTAATTATCTTCGTTCCCAAGCCCAAAATGGTGGAGATAGTGATATTAAAAAAAAAACCTGAAATTGCAATAAAAAACCTAATTTTAGTTATGTTTGATTTTCGCTTATTTTGTATTAATTTTGATTTTGGTCTCTAATGTTTTTGTCTTATTTTTCATTTCATTAATAAATTTATGATGACTTGTTACCTTACTTAAAAAAATGTTTTACTGATTGAATTCACAGTAGCATTAAAGATAATATAAAAATTCATGTGTTAAAGGCATGATTTTTTGTTAGTTTATTTTTCGTTATTAAATATATTATATAAAATTAAAAATATATAATTTGTTACAATCGATTTACCACGATTCAACCATGGTTTCAGCAGTGGCGGATGTATCTGTATGGTGGTGGGGGCAATTCCCCGACTTACCTTTTTTGTGTGTGTTTGGTTTCACTTCTGGAGGCACTAAAAGTGCTTATGCACCTGTCAAACGTGATTCTTGTAAAAAAAAAGGTGTTTGGGAACATGTTTTTGGAAGCAATTTTGCATTCAGAATTGATTGTAGCAGAAGCAGCTTAGAGTAGCTTTTGCTTTTGGATTGAAAAATTATACTAAGTTTTACATCAAACTTGCTTTCAAAGTAAAAACATCCAAACATAAATCACTTTACTTCAAACTCAATTGTATTGAAATCAATTCTACAAAATCAATTCCATCCAAAATCACGTTTGTCAAACGCTCTTCCAAACATATTATCTATTTTTCCTTGCCGCAACAAATCACACTCACTGACGAAGCTTATAATAAAACATGGAGATAAATTCTTCACAATTTCCTCTTGAAGCTTTTACTGAAGAGTCTAGCAAAATTCGCTGGCATGATCATTCTGGATAAGAGCTAGCTAGATGAGTTGAAGTGGGCACGCGTCTAATGAATCTGACACAAAGACGCAGAGTAGAGGGAGGGGGAACTGGTGGGGTCCACCATGAGTTTTGGTAAAAAGAAAGCTTTGGAAGGAGAGCAGAAGAGAGAAGGGGAGAGGCCGACAAAGAGCATCTTCGGATGCATGGGTTTCATTTACGCACGGGACGGGAGGAGTTGTGATTTTGAGTAGAGAGAGAGAGGTTTATTCAGCTGGCGTGGCGTCTTGTGTTGTGCCTTTTAATGAGTTTCACCACACTCTCCGCCGCTCCTGCCGTAATATTAATGTAGCTCTATTTTTTATATACTCCATCTGCCAGCCCCTGCCAGCTCTCTCTTCCCAACACTCTGGATTATGCGGTCAACCCCGTGCTCTCTACCAATCTTACACTCTTTCCATTTTGTTGTTACCTTCAAACACACACACTTTGTTGTTGAATATCACCTCATTTCCTCTTGAACCCAGATCCCGATTATGAATAGGTTTATTTCACTATTAATATAACATATAAATTCCATTCAAGTTTCTAACTAGTAAATGATCCAATACTTAATTAGTTATTTGTAAGATATGTAGATATAGATGCTAGTCAACTGCCTCAACTCATCGTGTGTGTGTATATATATATATATATATATATATATATATATATATATATTATAACACTCTGCTGGTGCTGATTGCTGCAAGCGGGCAGCCTCTAAAATCCTAAATTGAAGATTGATGGTCATGAGGCTTTGGGTGGAAAGTGGTTTTCTGCTTTCCTGAGGCTCAGTAGATATGCTTCGATCTTGAATTTTTGGGTTGATCCATTAATCTCGATAATGAGACATGAGTGCTTCTAGGTTGTAAAGGTTTATGGAGGTTCCTCTTTTTGCTGCTGGATGGTTGTTAATTATAGCTTTTAGGTGCTGTGGGATTGTTTTTCTCAGGTTTAGTTAGTTCTATCATCCATACTTTCTACTTTTGACTTTGGTTGATTTTCTAGCTTCTCCTGGATGTATTTTGGTTCCCATCAATCTTTTTGTACATGGGTTTTGAGTACCCTTATACTCGTTTAATATAATTTAGCTTATAAAATTTTAAAAAAAAACACTTTCTTGAGGTACATATTCGTCACCGATCTCTGGACAGTTACAGTTTATTTGATATTCCTGCTGGCGCTGCATGGTAAAAAGTGAAAGGCGCAATTAGTACTGGTCAATCTGTTGCAAGTTTGGCAGGGCACCTTGTTGCAGCTACGAGCTAATTTTCTGGTAGCTAGTGTGCACAATTAATGTTTGATGTCTTGTTAATCTCGATATTCAACTAAAATAATAATGTTTCAACGACACTCACTCGTTACCATGATCCAATCAATCTTCTTCCCTTTAAATGCTTTAAGCCGCCTGTTGTCCCAAAGTGTAGTGCATGTGGGTCACTAGCTTTGCCCCTTCCAACTATAGATGTTATGTAGGTTCCCACTTCCAAGCTGCCAGCCCTTCTCCCCATATCCTAAATGTTTCCCTCTGCCTTTCTGATATATATCCTAGAAACGTTGACAAGGTTAGGAATAGGATAGGTCTTACTCCAATATAAATTTAAGTTAAACCCTTTATTTTGCTTTCTGTATATTTTGATCCAAATCATTTGTGGAGCTACCTTTTTTTTTATTTTACAGAGACATATATTAGTATCTTAATAGTTATGTTAGTTTTTTTATACACTACAACAGATTAGACTTTTAATAACGCACCTTTAATAGCATTTCCATGCGGAAATGCTATTAAAAGTGATGCTGGGACTTTTAATAGCGGTTCCTTAAGGAAACGCTATCTTAGGTGATACCTAAGATAGCGTTTCCTTAAGGAACCGCTATTAAAAGTCAAGCTGTAGGAAAAGATAGCGGTTCCTTAAGGAAACGCTATCTTAACTAACCACCTAAGATAGCGTTTCCTTAAGGAACCGCTATTAAAAGTCAAGTTGAGGAAAAGATAGCGGTTCATTGAGGAAACGCTATCTTAATTCAACAACCTAAGATAGCGTTTCCTTACTAAACGCTATCTTAGGTGATTCGATTCTAACTCTGCGTACTCTTTCACTCTGTGAATGTTTGTTTTTCTCACTAAATCGTAGCAACTCTCTCTCTCTCTATGCAAGATCCACACACCAACCCCTAGCAAACCTCTGCAAGATCCGGATCTATCGGGTAAACCTCTCACTCACACATCATTGATTCTATTTTTCTCTGGTATTTTTATTAATATCTTTTTCTGGGGTGAATTTTTGTGTGGAAATCAAAGTTTCATGCCTTGAATAGAGGAGAACATCGAAATAATGGTGGATTCGTGTGGATCGGGCGGCTTGCATCCGGGCTCGATGGCGGCAATGGCGTGGTTCCAGTTATTTGTTGCGAGATGGACGGAGCGGAGGTTGAACCATGATGAGGCGACGAAGGTGGGACTGTAGTGGTGGTTGGCGGTGGATGGCAAAGCTATGTGGACACCTGGATCTGCTTGGAGAGGAGATGGATGGAAGAGAGTAAAAGAGCTAGTGGTTGGTATATCCGCTGGAATGCCACCATCGTCGTCCCTATTTCAGGCAACCACACGTCGGAGGGAGAAGAAGATCGGGGTTGATGAAGAGGGAAAGGGAAGGGTAATGTTGAAACTGGGAAATATGTAAAAAAAAAAAAAAAAAAAGGAATATATAGCGTTTATGTATATAAACGCTATATAAAGTCAGACTTTAGATAGCGTTTGTACACGGAAACGCTATCTAAAGTCTGACTTTAGATAGCGTTTCCGTGTACAAACGCTATCTAAAGTCACCTTTTAATAGCATTTCCTAAATGCTATCTTTGCTAACGAGTTTTAATAGCGGTGGCATAGATAGCGGTTACAAACGCTATTAAAAGGCATCCGGAAACGCTATCTAAAGTCTAATATGTTGTAGTGATATTATGGACTTGTAACTACCATGGTTCAAACTCTTTGGTCGTAGGTGGAGCTATTGGGCTAGCGCATTCATGTGTACCCTTGAAGTTTGAATCACTCAAGTAGACCAAATAGAGAGATATAAATTATTTTATTACGGCAGTGTAAGAATTATATATATGTTAAGCCATGTGTGGATGTAGGGCGGTAGTTGATTGATCAAAACCTTGGATTGGATCGCATATATTCCAGTCCAACGGCCATGGGCAATTAGATAATTTGTGCCCTGGATTGAAAGGAAAATGGTAATGAAAATAAAGGATGGTTGGGTTAGTCATGAGTCATGATGATTCTTATAATATACTACTATATACTTTGGCAAATTAAGATAATTAGGCGAGTAGGGTTAAGGTAAGCAAGGATGAAGTCCACAGGAATATACCCCAAAAGAAGCGGGGGCACTGACACGCATCATGCTTTCAGTAGATGGACTTCGTTAAGATATATAAAGATAGAATTTGCAGTGCATGTGGCGGGTCATAGAAAATTGAAGCATAAACAAACACCCCAATACTCTCTCTCTCTTTGCATGCCATCCATCACACAAGTCCAGTTAAGTTTTAATTTTGCCAGCTATTGTTCATTAATAAATTCAAGTCTGCCATATACCACCGTAGTTCTCGTTAGTGTTGTGGATATTGTCAGGAAACGACAAAAAAGCTACTTGCCTGCATATATAGATAATAGATTAATTAGTTAATGTTTCTGTTTGATCTATTGTAATAATGACTCCATGTAAACATAACGAAATCAAATTCAGAACTTCGAGTAAAGAACCAAATTTCTAGAGTCCTCGAATAATTGATCAATGTTAGCTAGTATGCATTTTATAGTTCTTTTTTTTTTTTTTGGTAAAAAAGCATTTTATAGTTCTGACTCTTCTAATAACGAGACAACATATAATTATATCATAATGTAATTTTTTTTTGACAAAACCATAATGTATTTTTTATTTTTTGAATAATAAAAAATAATACTAAGGGTACTCTAACATGCATATAACGTCCCCCAAATGAAGCCACCAAGCGTCTATATACAACCAAAATACCATAATCCATATAGTATAGATCGACCCTATAGTTACAGCAGAATTTTTCATAGCCGCTATTAAAACCAGCAAAAACAGATTGAAGTACCCGAATAGCACCCCTTGAAAGGTAAACCCGAGAGAAAAGGCCCGAAATAAAATGTTTTTTTATAGTAAGTAATTCAAATTAATCTATTCATAAAACTAATTAAATTAGTATGTAATAAATGTTTATCACAAATTAACTAGGATAAATCAAATCTCATTTTTTACCATATATAAAAATACTTCCATGGATAAGCTTCTAACTTATTTTTTGAGAAAAGAAGCTCAAGGAATCTCATTAGCGATCAAAGCAACAATACAATGGGGAACATGATAGAAAATACGGGGACCGGCAGTGAAAAGAGCCATCCTAGCTAATGAAAGAGCTACTCTGTTCGCTTGTCTCCTAACAAAACTTATCCCAAAGTTTGGAAAAGAACAAAGAAAGTCATAACATGCTCTAATAGTTACTCCATATTCGGAGATGTCAACTTTATGAGATTTGGCATGGTTGACCACTACTTGGCAATCTAGCTCAAAAATAACATGGTCTAAATTCAACTCTTGGACCCATTGAATAGCTTTGAGAATACCCATGGCTTCCCCCTCAAGAACTGGGAGACAAGAGGGCACCCAATCAGTCCTAACTTGAACAAAAGCATCATGATCATCTCTAATACACATACCAAAAGTAGTTTTCCCTGCATCTTCAAAGAAACTTGCATCAACATTACATTTATAGTAACCTGGAGGTGGAACTTCCCATGTTGTAGCACCCAAATTGCGTCCAGCACTTTGAAGTTGAGTGCCTGGTGAATTCGCATGCTTCCAATCCAGATAAAAATTCACTACAAAAAAAGCTCATTTAGCGACCGAAAATAGTGACCGAATTTGTTGGTTGCAGTTTGCGACCGAAATGGCGACCGATTAAAGGATCTAAATCAAACACTGATTAGAGATATTGCAACCGAAATAGAGCGTAGCAGAGGTATCGGTCTCTATTTCGGTCGCAAAATAAAGGAAAATAAAAGTAAAAAATTTATGACTTTTTAGCGACCGAAATGGCGACCGAGTTAAATGCAACGGTTAAAATTTATTTATAGTTGCGACCGATGTTAAATCGGTCGCTAAACGGTGCGTAAAAAATTAAAATAGAGCGTGTTAGCGACCGAATTTTGAATCGGACGCCAAATTTATGAATTCAAATTTCAAATTAACCGATTTAGCGACCGATTTAGCGACCGAATGATTCGGTCGCTAAAACTAAAATCCCTAAATCGCGAGCCCTTCCCCTTTCTTCCCCATTTCTCTCATTTCTTCTCTTTTCTTCTCTCTCTCTTGCACGCTCTGCTCCTCCTTGCCACCATACCACGCGACGTCTGTGCTCCAGTCACCACCAGGCCGCCTCCGGTGAGTGATTCCACCTTCCCCCCCTCTCTCTCTCTCTCTTTCTGATGTCTCTCTGTCTCTGTCCCTGTACTGCACCTGAGCCGCCTCCCTTGAGCCACCACTGTCTGCAGCTCCGGTGGCACCACCACCACCAAGGGTAAGCTACCTTGTCTTCTCTCCTCTTCTCTCATTCTCTGTTTCTCTAACAGAATGGATATTTGGTAGCAGGGTAAGGAAATTAATGTAGAAGGTGGTGTAGTCATGGAAGGGAATGGGAATATAAAGAAAATGGAGGATGGTGGAAGGGGTATGAGATCATTTTAAGTAAAGAGGGGTGACTAAAGCCATAGGGCAGAGATAGTTGCTTTCTCTGGTATTTTTTAATTTTTCTATACTCTTTTCTGCATTCATAGCTTATGTTCTCTACATGCAATTGGAGTTTGTTGCTTATCATTGTTTTACTATTTCTCTTATTACTACCAGTTCCTATCATAACGTTAGTACTCACTCCTAGATATTTTCTATTTGTTGTGGAAATATGTATGTTACCATGTAAAAATACTGGATAAGTAGAATAACCAACAACCGAACCACGATCTCTAATGATGCATTAATGGAGCACTCGAGAGTCAAAAGTACTTGCTAAAATATGATCGAGTTTAATTAATTGGTGGAGGAGGTTGATATGCAAGAAGGAGAAATGATTTAAATATCCATTTTCATTGTCGAGTTTAAGTCCCTATTCTTGCCTAAATCTGTCATGAGTGCAGTATATATATAGTGTAGAGTGGAGCTCTTTGATTGAGGAAATCTTTGCTCAGGTTAAGATCATAAAAATTGTACTGGTGAGCGGGTCATACTGAATGTTTTTTTCCTCTGGTGTCCTGAGAATTGGTTGCTGGATCTATGCTGTAGCAGGTTTTCAAGAGTTGGGTGTGCCTTTGAGTTATAGTTTTGGTGTTTTTTTCATAATTTTCTTATATGGTTTTTGATATATGTTCTATGTGATGTATATTAGTCTTGGCTTTGTTTTGTAAGTCGTGTGAAGTTTCTCCTGCTGGTCCTGGTTTGCTGCTATATGTTGTGTGTGGCTAGCAGATATTTGGTAATTGTGGCCTTACTGTGTTCACGGGCACTACAACTTGATAGAAAAGCTGATTTTCTAATGTCTTGTCCTTTTTTTTTGTGCTTCTCTACTTGAGAATGTTCCAAAAAATATTTAGAGGGGAGTTAATATACTGAACATTATTTGCTAACTGTAGAGTGGATGGTGAGGTTCTTCTGTGCTTTGTTCTTAAAGTATTTGTTTCTGTGCTTCTCAATTTTACCTGTTTGGATGCTAAGTTGATATTCACCAGTGTTTTTGTATACTGAAAAGTAGGTGTCATATGTAATGGATAGCTTGGACTTTGGTTATAAGATTTGATGTTTCTGTTGGAGTGATGCTCTACTACAGAAGTGGCCTCAACTATAATTGAAAGTGGGAACATAGGATCATGGGATGCAAGTGCTGAATGAGGGTTCCTTTAGTTTTGCCTAATGGGGGTTGATATCTGGGTGTTTGTTGGGCAGAAGATTTGGTATAGTTGTGCTCGCAGGTTATAAGAAATTATGAAGGGGCATGGTAATGCAAAACATGGCAATGATAGTTGAAATTTTAGTTTGCTTGGGACTTTTATTGGTGTAGAATCGGCCTAAGGTGGGGCAGAACATGTTCTGTGTGTTTGGCATGGATGTCTTTTATTTTTGGGTCCTACGGGCTTTATGTGATGGGGAGGAATGTGGAGACAAAGTGCAAAATGTTCTTTCCTAAATTTTTACTCGGTAGTCGGCTAGCATTGTTTTTTTTAGGGCTTTATTAGTATGAGTGTATTCTGCTTCTATGTATCCCAAGTGAGTGTATTAAGTCCAAATGTTGTAATTTCAGCTCTGACACGATTATTTTTATTTATGCATTATAGGTCCTTATCTGATCTTCGTTGTTCGCGGCTCCTCCCTTATCCTTACTTGGTTTTGCTTTGTCGAATAGGTAAGTTCTCTCAATACTCTCTTTTAAGGTTTTGCTTTGTCTAATAGGTACTGATATGTGTGGTGCTTCTAATGTATTATGTGAATTATCGTGTTTTTTGGTAGTGGAGAGCTGAGCTCAATAGGATGTGATCTTGTCTGATTGTATGCTGATAATTTAATGTTTATGCATGTGATGCAAACGAGCATCGAGCAGGGCCAGACACTACGACTGGTGTTGGAGCATATGAGGATCTAGACTCCAGTTGCTCAGGGTGATGCTCTGATGGTTGTGCTGCCTGCTGTCGCTCCTCCAGTTCCACCGCCAGCTACTGATGCTGTTACTGCAGAGGACGATCAGATAGCAGACGTCGGTGGTACGGACACTGAGGATGATTGGATTCCTCCACCTCCCCATCATCATGACTGATTAATTTTTTTTTTCATATTTTTTTACTTTAAACGATTCTTGTACGATACTGTGGATTTTTTTTATATATATTCATTATTTCTTATGATTGTATATTTCATTACTAATTTGGTGTGTTTTATTAGTATTTTTGATAAACTTTAAAGAAAAACATAAAAAATTTATTAATTTAAAAATTAAATTTGTAAAAAAATTAATAAAAACCAGTTTAGCGACTGAATTAGAAACCAATAAACTTTAATTAACATTAACATACTGTGGTCTAGCGACCGAAAATCCGTCGCTAATATAGGTTAATAGTAACCAACATTGGCGACCGAACTAGCGACCGAAATCGGTCGCTAAAAATGGTTACCCAAACAATGTGACCAACCGTGTAGCGATCGTTTTTTATTAATTTAGCGACCGAAATTACGGTCGCCAGTTAACGACCGAATTATTATTTCGGTCTCTAAAAGCTTAGCGACCAGGTTATCAGCCACCACCATGAATCGATCGCTAACTTAAATAGTGACCGAATTAGAATGTTTAGCGACCGAATATGCCGGTCGCTAAACAGTTCTTTTTTTGTAGTGATTGGAGGATCTATGAATAATAGCATCCAATGTTGGTGTCCTTCCCTCCCAAAGTTTATCATTTCTTGCGCTCCAAATGGCCCAAAGGGACATCGCAAATGCCACCCTCCTATCCACATCCAATGAACTAAGGACAGTGAAGAGTAATTCACGAAAGTTCTGGGCAACCTGCAGTTGAGGAAAAATAAAATCTCAGATTCGTTGTCTCACCCAACATTCTTTGCTAATATTGCAAGTAATCAAAAGATGCCAAAAGAGATTTGTCCTAATCGAGCATCTAATTACAAGCATCTAATTACAAGTATCAAGTTTTGTCCTAATCCACACACACATATAGAAAATCGATTATGTCTTGTAAAATTTTCACACAATAAGATAATGTAAAAAGAGGTAAGTACTTAGATCCTAAATATATAGTTGGATCCTTTTAGAATATACTTTTTTTTATTTGTTATTATCATCAATTATGTACTTTTTAGATATGATCATATGGACATCGATATTGAGAAGAGTTAAAGCAAAAAAGAGAAAAATTCCTTAATCATCGAGTTCAAATTAACTTACCACTTAAACTTCTCTATGGCTAAACTATAAGAGCTTAATTAATTAGCTAACGTTATATAAGTTTCTAATGCCAAAAAATTGAATTCAAAGTATGGGTTGTGGAGGTATAAAAAATTAAGAAAAATTCTAACAAGTGTCCTTATGATATTATTTAAGAAATCAAGAAAGAAAAATTTATATAAAAAATATTATATTTAGTATTTTAAAAAATACTACACCGTGTTTATTTCTCTTGGTACTAATCAGCGTGACCCAAAAAATAATTTAAAAATATGAAATGTATGTATAGTGCAGAGGTGGACCCATCCACCGCCCATAAGCACGCAGTGTTACCGAAACCTTGGATCTGTTATATCCATCTAACCCTAACCCAACACACAACACTTTCCTGCTATTCTCTTTCCCTTGTTCTTTCTCGCAGTTTCTCATCCAAAGCAACTTCAATTAACCCTGTAACTCGGTGGCGTAGGATGAATTGAAACTAGCAACAAGATCATCATCAAAGATAGCAAAAAGAGAAGATCACAAGATTGACTCCTATATTTGTTATCTTTGATTTATCAAGAATTGGTGGATTCATCTTCCTGTTGTTCTTGTGTATGCAAAGCAAATATTAAAGAGTGAGTTCATCAGCTTTAGAGATATTATTATTACATAGATAGATAGATATATATATATATATATATATAGATAAAGAAAGAAAGAAAGAAGAATGGATCCAATTACAGCACACGGACACGGGCACTCTCTTCCCCCTCCGTTCCATACAACAAGAGATCTCCATCTGCAACAACAACAACATCAGTTCCACGCTTTGCAGCAAAGCACAGAAGACTCTCAAAGCGGAAGCAGCGGTGGCTTAAACCTGACGCACAAAAGGGAACGCGAAGAAAACAACAACAGTGAAGGGAAAGAAGTGGGTGGTGAAACTGAGATGACAAGAAGACCTCGAGGAAGACCCGCTGGATCGAAGAACAAACCCAAGCCACCCATTATCATCACACGTGACAGTGCAAATGCCCTAAAAACCCACGTGATGGAGGTTGCCGACGGATGCGACATCTTAGAGAGTGTTTCCAACTTCGCTAGGCGTCGCCAAAGAGGTGTATGCATCATGAGTGGCACTGGCACCGTCACAAACGTCACTCTCCGTCAACCGGCTTCTTCTTCTTCCGTTGTTACTCTTCACGGCAGGTTCGAGATCTTATCCCTCGCCGGATCGTTCCTCCCACCGCCTGCACCGCCGGCTGCCTCCGGTTTAACCATATATTTGTCCGGAGGGCAAGGACAGGTGGTGGGAGGAAGTGTGGTTGGGACACTGATTGCTTCGGGGCCGGTGGTTATCATTTCGGCTTTGTTTAGCAACGCTGCGTATGAGAGACTTCCTTTGGAAGAAGAGGACCCTTCTTCGATGCCACTGCAAGGAGGTGGTTCAATTGGGTCTCCAAGTGCTGCTTCTGGTCAGCAGAATCATCAGCTTTTAGGGGATGCAACAGCGCCACTTTTTCATGGGTTGCCTCCGAATCTTCTAAATTCAGTTCAGATGCCTTCAGAGGCATTCTGGGCTACGGGTCGCTCTCCATACTGATGATGAGTACGAAACGATGATACATAGCAGTGTGTTCCACTGTATTAATTATTATTGCTGCCTTTTCTTAATTGGGTTCCTTTCTTTGTTATCAGGTTTTCAATTAACAAGTAATCCACCAAACTCTCTCAAGCTAATTAGGAAATTAAGGGATGTTGAATGTACGATTGATGAGGTTCTATGCCCTTCTTTTAGGATTTGTGTGTCATTCTGATGATTAATTAGGTGAGTTGATATATGCTTACGTGTATTTGAGATTGTAATTAAATTTGATGGGTGAGTTTTGGTGATGTGTTTATGAGAAGAATAACGGCGTATGTTTGCTTCCATCGAAGCAGTACAAGTTATTACTAGGTAGGTAGTACGAGGAATGAACACAAAGGATCCATGTTCTTGTTGCAGTTTTTGGCCTGGGCTACTTCTCTAGCTAGTACTTGCTTCCATCGTCAACTGTTTGAAACTCACTTTTGCAGGTGATACAACTCATTGGATTCATTTTTTGTGTTCCTCAACTCATTATAAGCATCATCTCGATCGGCATACATTTCTGAATTGAAGGTAGCATCAATTTTTGTTGTTTCTCAGATTGAGGTAAGTTTCATTAATATACATAGTGATGGATTCTATGTAGGTGTAGTGGCTTCTTGATCAACCACTTGAACTTGGGAGCATTTGTATGATCTTAGGTTACTCAAATTGGAATTTGCTAGGAGGTATTTAAATACAAAGTATTAAATATTTAGAAATGGAAATATTTAATATTTTAAAAATTTAAAGGCTGTTTAATATTTTTATTTTAGTATTAATTAGGAGGATTTAATGAATGATATTAGGGCTCATTTGGTGGCCAGGATAAGAGAGACATAATAGGATAAGCTATCATATCCTGTTGGTGAGCCAGCAGGATAGGATAAACCAATCCTGTCTCCTATCCTATCCTGTCCATCTAGTTAAAATTCTATCCTGAGGGGGAGCTGGGTTAGAACTCAACAGGATAGGATAAGGTGATTTAAAGTATAAAATAAAATGTATACATAAAATAATTAAAGTATAATAAATTATAATATGGTTACCGAAAAAGGTATAATAAAACATAAAATAATAAAAATATTAATAATTAATTTTAAAAATTATTATTTCTTCTCACAAGGCTAATTTTGTTACGTCATATTATTTTTAAAAACTGAAAAATAAATAAAAATATTCTAATAATTTAACTATATGTAAAGTAAAAAATAAAAATGAATATTTAAAATTATAAAAAATTTAATTTAAGTTAAACACTATTTTAAAAATTTTAAATATTATATGTAATTTTAACAGAAGGACAATTTTGTCTTTTTATATAATCTTAAAAAATGAAAATTATAAAAAAAAACTAAAATCTAATAAAATATGAAACATTCAGAACAAGAACGAAAATTTTAAAATTCATACTAAAACTACAATGCTATCCAGTTGGTTATCTGGTGGACACCAAATGTCGATTAGGATAACAGTTTATCCTGCTCATATCCTATCCTATTTCTATCATGTTCTCTTATCATATCCGTCCTTATCCTATCCTGACCACCAAACGAGCCCTTAAAGGATTTTCAATCACTATACTAGGAACAACTGTTATCAAGACTAGAAAATTTCAAAATTGTTACAATATGGATATATATGCGCCTTTTTTTAAAAAAATATTGTTCATTAGAATACATACAGTAAAATATAATAAGCGACTCTCAATTGAGGCGGCAGCCAATTTTAACACGGATTCGAATCCTCAAGGAAACAAATTTTAACAAAAGTTCATACAGTAAGAAGATAATAAGCCATCCTCAAGGAAACAATTTTTGTAAGAAAATCATATAATATTTGTGTTCCCACGATGAAATTCGAATTAATGTAATCAAGTACTTCCTCTTGACTCAATTATAAATAAAAATCATATATTTTTTGAACTCAAATATAAATAAAATCCAACCAATTTAACTCTATTTAATACAAATATTTAATCAAGAAAATTAACCAATCAAATCAATTTTCCCTTTACTTTTCCAAGAGCATTGCATGCATCCCGAGACAATTAAAGGGTAGTTTAGTAATTATAAATTTCTTTTTTACATAAATCAATATAATTAAACTAAATTAACTAACTTCCTTAATAAGTGTGAAATTAATTATTTTTGCTTATAATTGAGTCCGGAGGTAGTAATGTTCAAATAAGTTGAAATGTAAATATAGACAATGTTCTCCTTAAAAAAAAAGTGAATGTTAACCAATATTCTAAGGGTATTGATTAAGGATCTAAAAATAGAAATTTGACATTGAGACTTGGTGTATTTAATATTTTAAAGAATAATAAACTTACTTTTCCAATGAACTTTTACTTTTTTGGATTTCCTTAACCAATCTCCTAAAAATACTCGTTAGCTTTAAATAAAAAAAAATGGTACGAAGATAAACATGTAATTTTAGCAACTGGTTCACACATGCACTGTCTGAAGAAAGCTCTTTTTCGAGGCAGTCACCCACACTTTCATTAAAAGGCAACGATAACCAAGACAGCCACAGCAAGGTTCCCTAGCGTTATAGTACATAGCTTGTCTCGATCCCCCCACCACCCCTTCTCTCTCTCGTCCAAAACCAAACTCTCTCAAGTTGCCAAAACCCGGCCAAGATCCCATGCATGCACCTAAAAAAACCTGGCAATTGGGTAATCTAAATGGATTAATCAACTCATCCAATCATTTTCAATGCACCTTTATCAAATCGTTTTGGACAAAACTTACATACAGATTTTTATGTCCAATTCATCATGTTTCTATATGAAAAATATACCATAAGTGTATTAGGAAACTACCTACTTGCACCTTTATACTAGACATAACCGTTTTTTTTAGTGGAACAGGAGGAATAGTGCCTAAGGTATTGTGTGAATCTAGCTAATCTTGCTCTGTTCTTTGGTCGGTTTTCAAAAGGACAAGACTTGTTAAATATATTCTGTCAAAAAAAAAGAGATTTATTATATATAATTTTATAGGTATATTAAGTATTATTTTTCAATAACGATGTTGTCATCGTAAAATAACATCTAATGTACCTAAATTGTTGTTTTCAAAACCATAGATATTAAGATTCTTTGGAGCCAGCTAACTGTTTTGTTCCCTCAAAGCAAGAATCTATTGCTTTTTTATTTATTTTATTTTAACTTACTTAGTAGTTTATGTAGTGGCAGATTCCTTACCAACCCATTTTCGTTGCAAGCCTTGAGCATTATTTGTCCTTGTTGCGGCTCAAACCACTGCTTTCAAGTCTCCATCTAAATGTTGCTTTCCTCTATGGCTCTATCCACGTGCTCCGCTAATTACCTTTCTTTTTTTTTTTTTGCTTTTACGAAGGGACAAAAAAAAACCCTATTCTTTTGGCCGAAATTTAACTTGGAGATATTTTTTTAGTTGGATAGTGACATAGAGAACAAATTATTTTCTTGGAGTAAATATATTAATCTTGAACAATGCCCGGGTGTCAGGAATTCATCCATAGGGATCTATTAATTATTGCATTCCTAACTAATTTGTAACAATGTTGAGGCACCATTCAACAAGTCATTCTTGATGGAGACAAAAGAACCGAAACTGTCTGACTTTGATTTTTGATCAAATCACTATGTTAAAAGTTGTAATGAGAAACTTCAAACTCTCTCCCTTCTTTCTATACACAGTTGTGTGAGGGGTGGTTTTGAGTCATTTTTTGACTTGGAATCACCCCTTTATTCCATTTTTTTCTCCCATTTTATTTAAATAAGTGGTTTTTCCACATAGATCTGGGTTTTTTTTCTTCGTGTTTTTCATGTTTTTCGTCTTGTGTGTGGCGGTATTGTCGTTCGTCATCTTGGTGCGGTGTTGTTTGATTTCCCGTCTTGGTGCGGTGTTCGTTTGGTTCAAATTGACAGATTTGCTTCGATCCATCACAGATTTGATCAAGAATTGGGCGTCAATGTTACAGATCCGGAGACATGGGTATTCCGGTGACTTTGATTTTGTCACTTTTGTAGGCATTTTGATTTTGCCGTGTTATGTTATTAATCTGAGTGTTGTGAGTTTGTTCGCAGATTCATCCTTTTCGGTTTTTAGCGATGTTGGGTTTGTGTTGTTCGATGTATTTTTTTCAATTTGAATGAATGAATATCTTTTTAGTAAAAAAAAAAAAGTTGTAATGAGAAAACAAAATATAATATTTATAAATAAACGCTCAGCCCAACTAGTCATCAAAGTAAACATTGGTATATCACGGGTCTTGATTTTTTCTTTTTTCAATATATAGGGATAGCAATTTTAATCTAAACATATTATGTGAAGACAAAATAACTTTCAAGTATCAATTTCTGTATACTGTAGGCTGCAGTACGTACTCATTTAGAAAACGTTGTTACCTTGAAGAAGGGGTATCTTGTTCTGATTGGTAAATTTTCCCCTGTATTGACGGAATTAAATTAGTACTATAACCATATGCATATATATATATATATATATATATATATTCTATAACGACCACAGTAGTTAGAATAGCGCTCAGGCTGAAGATCATCAATGTTAACTTAACCTTTTGCCGCCCTTATGACGACAATGATAGTAATATTATTTACATATTTTCCATGCAATCTCTACATCAATTGACCATGTAAAAGTTTAACACTTTGAATAGTCCTACCAAACGCAAAGCCTGTTTGTTTAGGTTTTTATTTTCTCAGAATAAACTTTTATTCTTTTAAAAAAAATTATTTATGACATTTCTAAGCCTGTTTAAATAAGTTTTTTCTTCAAAAAATAAATTCCTAAAATAGTTTTTAGGAGAAGCTGAACTTTCTAACTTTTGGGAAATATTTACTTTAAGGGGGTGAGAGAATCATTTTATAATTTTTTGACAAAATTATATCTTTAAAATTTACAAAATGGTCACTAATATCCTTGCATTTTTATTTTAAATATATTTTAAAGTAAGCATTATGAATGTAGTAATTATACAATTAATCTTTCACATATTTCAAAAAACAAGACTTTTTTATCCAAACATGTTTATGAAAAGTATTTTATGTCCTTTAGTGTAATTTTATGGGAAGAAAAATGACCTTTTCAATATTATAGGAAACAACTTAACAATCACTTTTCAAAGTAAAATCACTTTTCAAACTTGTAATCAAACTCAAAATAGTTTTTAATTTACATAAATCAATTTTTTTTTTACTGAAAACATTTCTATTTTTTTTTTAAAAAAACAAATCTAAATAAGCGAGCCTTAATTTTGACAAGACCAATCAAATTGAGATGCAAACACCCGTAGAGTTCAGGTAATATCATTTTTCATATAAAAATAATTTTGAATTCTGCCATTTAACCGCTCTACTAATCCTCCTAATAACTAAATAAATATACTAAATGTTTTTTTTTTTCAAACATTAAATGCATTATTTTTTATATAATGAATTTTTCTGGATTTTTGTAACCAATGCATTGAAGAATCAACAAAAGAGAATGTTATATTTAAAAAACAAAGTATCACAACTTTTAATATATTAAATACATCATTTTCTTATATAAAATTTTCTTGTTTGATTCCTTAACATGGTTAACATTTTTTTTTTAAATTTAATAGTAGGAAGTTTAGTTTAAGGATATGACAAAATTGTTCACCTAACAATAACAGCCTGTTCAAGCATTGCGCATTGGCACAGTTCCCAGCCAGGCGTCATTACCCAATAATAATATTAATTAACCAAGTTTACTTTTTCTTTATCTTTTCTCAGTCCCAAGTTTGAGGCGCATATGCCTTATTGTGATACCTACTCGAGTCATCTCAAATTATCAACGGCAATAATTATAATAATAATATATTGGCTTTTGCAACTTGGTAGCGGCACTCGTTATGGAAAAATGAATGTTCGAGGGGGCCACACTAACAAATAGCATTCAGTTGAAACAATTCAAATCATCACTAATCAACAAATCAACTCTTGTGATTATGATAGGGAACGAGCTATTTCATGGAAGAAATTCAAAACTATCACCACCCTACCCTCTATTTCATATACAAATCAATTTACATCACAGAAGCTAGACACTACCAAGACACCACGTTGACTTAACTGGATTAAATTATGCCACATTCAATGATGGATCAACCATGTAAAAGAACCCACTTTCGCTTGTTTAAGTTTCAGCTGGAACACTGAAGAAACATTTCCTGCCTGGTTACTCGTGAAGGGTATTTATCTTTGGAACTTTCAACCAACTTTAGCTTATTCCTCAGTAATTTATCCGCAACCGCCTCATTTCAGCTTGGAAAGTGGGGCTGGAGACAAGTGTTCGATGTGCAAGAGTCTTTATATCTTCTCTTGAACAATCTCGCGATATACGAACTAGCTCCCATAATGCACCTCCACTAATCATGTCTCTTGCATTTATTTCTGGAATGCAGCAAACAGAGGATCTTAGCGACATGCCCCAGTGATAGTTTAGTTTCTAGTTCACAGATAGTAAGTTTAGTACTTACCATGTTGTGCTAAATGACAGAGTGCAAGCTCAATATGACGCCTAATTGATGAGGATTCGTTATTTGCATTTTGCACAATCCATGGAAGGGCACCGTCCTCAATAAGGAATGATCTTCCACTCTTTGTCCCTGTACAATGTGGCAAAACTTCAACTCGGGGCAATAGTAGCAAAGTTGATCGAGCACAGTATCACAACCCAAACTATGCCAAGTGTATACTATGAAAAGGTGATATATGGAAGTAATGCACAAACAATAGGGTATCGTTTCAAAGGCAAAGTGTCATTTTGACAAACATTAACGTTCATCGTCATCAAAATATGTGACTTGGGGAAATGCCTATGTAAGTTACCTTGACTAGATGCTCTTGACTCACACTTAGCGAAGTTTGCTATTCCACGAGCAACCTGTGCATGTACATCAGGATGTCTGCATCTGACCATTCCCAGCAGTGCCTTGATACCACCTTCGCCCCTTAGTTCTGTTTGTAGCTTATCTACATGCAGAGACACCAAACTTGTTAGCGAGGACAGGTTATTTTGCTTGAAGAGAATCAACTTGGTATATGATGCCTAGACTATAGTTTACTCCCACTATCCAGGGATCAATTTATCTTATCCAACACAGCCCCATGAGAAGTCTCAAGCAACTACTTGACATTTTCAGCATACAATACCAAATATATATTCTTACTTTACTCCAGGAAACTTTTTAGAGCATTTGCCAGGCACAAGGGCAAAAATACTATAGAAGACGAGCAGCTGATTTTTTTTTTCTAAAAAAAAATAAAAATGGTTGAACTTGGTATCATGATCAAGATCTCAACAAAGATGACATAAAACACCTTATTGATACACCTTAACTTTCAGAGTCAGAGAGATTTAGTTTGCCAGTGATTCTAATTATTGAAATATATCTAACAAATGGCTTCATAATCCTTTCAAAAACGGGAGTTTCAACTAACAAGAGGAGCGGATTTAAATTATTTAACAAAAGTAACTAACAACAAAGTGTGACTGTAAATTATACAGCTAGAACAAGCAAATGTTTCGGCCAATCCTTTCTTATATTACTCTCATCCAAAATAGAGCAGAAGAAAACATGCAGTAGAGCAGATGGCTCAACAAGTTTGATGTCCATGATTTCTATCCTATAGCCCTACTCCTCACCAGAAGGATCTTTTAAATGAGTCTGTAAGATTGGATGCATTATATACATTGCAGTAAAATTCCAACACAACGCAGCAGATGATTAAACAATTTCAAAAATAGAATAAGATCAGCAGTTTACCATTGCCACAAAGATTAGCAATGGCTCCAGCAACCATTCGAAGGGTTTGAGGATCTTCAGCATTGGCTGCGGTCATTGACAACAAACTGATGCCCCCTTGGGCCATAATGAGTTCTTGGTTGGTTTCTATTAGACACAGAATAAGGTTGCAGAAACCAGGAACAAACAAGATATCTCAGTAATAAATAATTTTTATTTCATAAAATTACTAGTTGGAAAGAAGAGGAAACTCAAGTTTACCATTCATTGCCAAATTTGCAATAGCACCGGCAGCAACTCTATGTATGGTCTCATCTTGTGAGTTCTTAAGCAGTGAAAGCAAAGATGTAAGCCCACCCACTTCTACAATCTTCCCCTGATTTGTTTCTGTAACATCAAGTTGGATAGATGTTAGGGCTGAAGGTTCTTATAACATCGGATTCTATAAAATAAATATAGAAGGAGAAATTTTCCATCTTTGATTTTAGTACATTTTATAAAATACCCCAAATATGATATGTATCATAGGAAGAATAAGCGAAGGTTCAATATGACTATGATAATATATTTTTTTTAACAAAAAAATTCAGAATCCTGGACTTTTAACTTTTTGCCCACAGATTCATTGACTTCAAATCAAATAATTCATGGATCGTACTATTTTTTTTTTCTGTTGATACAAATTATATTTTTGTATCCTAGTCCAAGAAGCGAGAATACAAGTATAAGGAATTTCATCATAAGCAAGTAAAACAGCAACCTTCAGCAGCTAGATTTGCTACAACTTTTACAGCATGGATTCGCACATCAGCATCTTCTGCTTCAAGCAATGACAAAATCTTCTGCAATCCCACTGTAAGAATATTTATTTTATCAGGAAGAATTTCAAAATAGACACAATAATCTATTAACAAAATATATATCAATTTGTTAACACACGCAATAAATATATACTAATTACTACCTTGTTCAAAGAGCTTGGCCATTGAGGACTTCTCTCCATTTCCTGAAGCTTGCTGCTGAAGCTTAACTTGGGAAATGAGAGAATCAAGACCACCCACTTCTTTTTCAAATCCGACTCTGTCATGTTGTCGTCTTGTCTGCAAAACAAATGTCAATTTGATAACACCAAATATGATTCCCGCACATGATCATAGATGAAGATGCATGAGCAGTGCACATAATGATCCAAAATGACAAAGAACAACAACATTGGTTTGTTTTAATTTACACAGACTCAAGACAACTAATTTGACATTAGTTAAAGTCCCAAAAGCTGCTCGATATTCCAATTTCACCTCCAAAGATGAGAAAGGATTAAAAAAACAAAAAAACAAGGTATATAAGCTAAAGTTTCTCTGCAAGTTGCTTTCATATTCTGCAGTATCAACTAAGTGTTTCCATCAGATAGTCCATAAACCCTTGAATAGTCTGTCCAGACATGACAATCAACCTATGAAGCACCGACTCTCACACGGACACCACGATACGACACGGACACCGCGACACGGTTAAGCTTTGCAATTTTCATATGATAATGACCCTCACATAAAGAATACTAAGACTAAGAGGGGTCATTTCACAACGCAATCCTTACAAAAATAATCCCAAGATAAGAAGATGAATCATGTTTCATAAAACTAGTTAGGTCTTATGATAATGAACCTTAGGTCCTATGATAATGAACCTCACAAAAAATGTCAAGAGGCATCATTTTGCTTTATGTCTCAAAAAGTAAAAGGGTTGGTGACCAGATAGTGTGATTTCACATCATAATTCATGTACATTTTTGCATGCATTTTCATATAGTTTAGGCATATTTAAATTGATTTTTGTTAGTTTTTATCTTGGAACGGGTAAGGCGGTGTTGTGGTGCTGTTTTGCAGAAATTAAAGATAAAATGCTCAAAAGCGACCATGATGGAGCTTGGATAAAGATGGGGCTTGGAAAGTGAAGAAAATGAGCCAAGCAGAGCCCATCACGGCCATGATCAAGCAAAGCTGGAAAGAAAGAAGGCAAAAGTCTGAGCTGGTCGATGCCCATCACGGCCGTGACATGGATCCTCAACAGTCAGAACTGATCACGGCCTAGCCGTGATGAGCATCACGGCCGTGATGCTCCAAAATATGAAAGCGCGCCCTTGGCAGAACACGTCACGGTCTGGCCATCACGGCCGTGACGCGCGCCTGATCTATAAATAGGAGAGCAGAACAGAGTCCAAAACATCTGAGGAGGACTTTTGATCAGACCTGGAACCCTAGGAGCACTTTGACCCTAGGAAGACTTGGTGGCTGCGGCTGGGGGAAGGATCTAACCCTAAAAGTGGATTTTCTCTGCTCTTGGACTGGAAGAAGATTGGAGGATTCTTCATGAAGTTTTCTTCATCCCTTCTCTCTTTCTCTTTTGTAATTTCTATTACCATGAGTAGCTAAATCCCTTTTTGTTGGGATTAGATGTAGTTAAACTGAATATCATGTAATTGCTTTGATTTATCAATCTGTGTTTATGTTTCTCTATTAATGTTTAATTCCTTTGCTTAATGCTTTTTGTGGTTTGGCCATCCATGAATTGATTCTGAGATTTGATTTGCAATGGGGACGTTCTTATCAATTCTTGATCTAGAATTAATCACCTAGTAAACCTTGCATCTAGGAATGGATTTTGGTTTATTAGTAATCGTGTAATCCTTACTCTTAATGCAAATTCCTAATTAGGCCACCTAAGGAATTAGGGTTTAATTAGGGGATTTAGGCTCATTCCACCTAAGGAATTAGGGCTTGAGTAATCTTGGGGGTTGATTTTAATATTCGAAGCATAAACTGGATTGGTGGTCTTGGTGTCGCATGAGGCTAAGGTTTAGTGAAGTTTAATCCCAACACCTATTTTCGCATTCCAAGTGTTTGATAAAATTCCCAAAAGACCAAAAATATTTTATTGTTTTATTTTATGTTTTGATTTCTCTTCATGTCATAGTTTAGTCTAGATAGTTGTTTGATTTGTGAATTGCTAATTGGCAACTGATCCTCGTGGGAACGATATCGGTCTCACCACCGTATTACTTGTACGACTAGGTATACTTGCCTAGATTTCGTCTCAACAAGTTTTTGGCGCCGTTGCCGGGGATCGGTTTTGCCAATATCATTAGTAATAAAGGAGGCAACTAATTTAGACAATTTTATTTTATTTTTTATTTTTTTGGTGTATATTTGATTTTTTCTTTTAAGTTCTGTTTGTGCAAGGTGGATGCAATTCATGGACAATTATTATTATCCATCTGATGAGGAAGCTACAAGTCATACTTTGGAGAACAACTTGTGCTGGGGAGACGACATAGATGATTATTATATTCCAGCACAAGTTGACTGTATGACAGGTAAGCTTGTATATAGATTCTCCAAGGAGGAATGGGAAACCTTTTGTTCGTATTTACCACCTCCACCACCATGTTTACAAGTGATTCCCGAAGAGCCACGTGAAGCGGAATTTGAGCAAAATATGGTTGCGGGGATGGATCAAAATGAAGATGAAGTGGTGGTGGTAGACGAGCCACAAGAAGAGGAATTACCTTCCACAAATCCTTGGGAAAGAACAAGTGAGGAGGCAAGTCAATTGGAAAACAGTCACTCCACCATGCTTGCTGAGAAATCTGAAATTGCTGCATTAGATAAATATGTTGGCTTACATGCATGTGTGGACACTGCAAAGTTAGTCCCTTCCACTTGTCTGTTAAATTTCCTGGTGAAATTACCATTTGACCCGGAAGGAAGTGAGTTTGATAGTGTACTTAAAGAGGTCAATGGGGTTTTCACACACTTGCCAGGAGAAATTGAGGGTGGAGTCATATTGCTTCTGCAATTGCCACTCCACAAACCATGGGATCCGGGAGGAGGATCTTACATATTGAGCATCTCTTGGCCCCTATGCTACAAGCAATGGGATCCAGGTGGAAGCTTCTCAATGAGTCAAGCTAGTGACGTTAAAGAAGCGCTTATTGGGAGGCAACCCAAGTTTTCTTTTTCTTTTTCCTTTTCCATTCGTTTTTGATTTTTAACTCTTGAATAATTTGAGAAGATCAAGAGGATCATAAATTAATAAATTTGTTAAGTGTTTTCAGGGCAAGAAGGAAGGAGAAGCAAAAGGGCAGGGAGAAACAAAGTCAGTAACCATCACGCCCAGGTCGTGACACTGGTCACGGCCGTGATGAGCTAACCATGAAGACCAGAAAGGATCACGGCCCAGTCGTGATACCCATCACGGGCGTGATGAGAGGACCCTGAAGATCAGAGAGCATCACGGCCTAGCCGTGATACAGATCACGGCCGTGATAGGCCAGCTCCGGAAGACTAGAATTGATCACGGCCTAGCCGTGATGAACCTCACAGCCGTGATACAATTTCCAACAAGCTTTTGACTAGAATGTGAGCCAGCACCCGCTACCACCTCGGTGAGTTGTTCCAATTTTTCTCCTCTCTCCGACTTGATTATTTACATTGGGGACAATGTAAGTTTTTAAGCTTGGGGTAGGGGCATTTTTGCATTTTTGCATTTTTCATGATTGCATTCATATAGGCATAGTTTTGCATGATCACATGATTAGATTGCCCCTTGCTTAGATTATGCATCCAATTGAGAGAACCGAGTGCCAATTAACTTGAGATAGTGAATTTTTGAACCCAATTTTTTATTCTCGTGATAAGGCTACAAATAAAAATTCTTGAGATAATCTTTGATAGTTGATAATTAGCATGTGGTTCCGTAGATTTGTGTTTCTCATTGATTTTTGAACTACTAAATGTGAGATTCTTGAGCCAAAAAGGGGTACTCATTAAATCTACCCCATTCTTTGTGATAGAGTGTTGTATTTCTCTTGGATTGTATTCTCTAGAACTTGACTTGAAACCGTTTTGAAGCTTAAAAATTTTTGAAAACATTTTTTGAAAATGATTGAGGCACTAGGTATTTTTCCGGCCTTCTGAGCTTTGAATGACTAAATGCTATCCCTTAGTTGCCCAATTTTGAGCCTAAAAGAATAAAATACTTTTCTTGGTACCTTGAATTACTTTGATGAATGATGCTTGGTAGGACACCTTTTAAAGTATTACAAGAAGGGTAAAAAGGTAGTTGAAAAAGTATGGGATGAGAAAGTAAGAAAAATATTTCTCTTGAATTGAAAATCTCCCCTTCTCCTTAAAAAAAAAATTAAAAAATAAAATAAAAAAGAGTATAGAGAAGGGGATGACAAAAGAAAGTGAGAAATAAAATGAAAAGGGAGAAAGGTGGAAAGACAAATCAAACCCAAAAAAGTATTTTAGAAGGTGTCATGTTTTGCAATGCTTGATATTTTATGCAGCCTTTTGAAATTTCCTTTTCTTGATTTCCCCACCTAACGATTAATCCCATGGCCTCGTTACAACCAAAGTAAAAGACCTCTTGATTCTTAATTGTTTTCATTAATAAATTAGAGATTTGGTTAATAGTCAAACTTATGGTAGAATTCATTCCTTGAGGAAATTGAGCGAATTGTCATATATCCTTAAACACTTGAGTGAGGTGAGAAAGAGTGCCCGAATCAGTGAGAACATGAGTCTAGGAAACCTAACCTTCCAATTGGACTTGAAATTGAGTGTCTCTTGCTGAATTATTTGAAATGCCTGTTACTTGGATTAGTTACTCGGGTTCTTGGTTCACTATCCATGCGCTGATTATTTATCTCTTCTGGACTTAGTGATTGCTTGAGGACAAGCAAATGAATAAGCTTGGGGTGATTTGATAGTGTGATTTCACATCATAATTCATGTACATTTTTGTATGCATTTTCATATAATTTAGGCATATTTAAATTGATTTTTGTTAGTTTTTATCTTGGAACGGGTAAGGCGGTGTTGTGGTGCTGCTTTGCAGAAATTAAAGATAAAATGCTCAAAAGCGATCATGATGGAGCTTGGATGAAGATGGGGCTTGGAAAGTGAAGAAAATGAGCCAAGCAGAGCCCATCACGGCCTGACCGTGATGACCATCACGGCCATGATCAAGCAAAGCTGGAAAGAAAGAAGGCAAAAGTCAGAGCTGGTCACGGCCTGGCCGTGATGCCCATCACGGCCGTGACATGGATCCTCAACAGTCAGAACTGATCACGGCCATGATGCTCCAAAATTTGAAAGCGCGCCCTTGGCAGAACACGTCACGGCCTGGCCGTCATGGCCATCACGGCCGTGACGCGCGCCTGATCTATAAATAGGAGAGCAGAACAGAGTCCAAAACATCTGAGGAGGACTTTTGATCAGACCTGGAACCCTAGGAGCACTTTGACCCTAGGAAGACTTGGAGGCTGCCACTGGGAGAAGGATCTAACCCTAAAAGTGGTTTTTCTCTGCTCTTGGACTGGAAGAAGATTGGAGGATTCTTCATGGAGTTTTCTTCATCCCTTCTCTCTTTCTCTTTTGTAATTTCTATTACCATGAGTAGCTAAATCCCTTTTTGTTGGGATTAGATGTAGCTAAACTGAATATCATGTAATTGCTTTGATTTATCAATCTGTGTTTGTGTTTCTCTATTAGTGTTTAATTCCTTTGCTTAATGCTTTTTGTGGTTTGGCCATCCATGAATTGGTTGCGAGATTTGATTTGCAATGGGGACGTTCTTATCAATTCTTGATCTGGAATTAATCACCTAGTAAACCTTGCATCTAGGAATGGATTTTGGTTTATTAGTAATCGTGTAATCCTTACTCTTAATGCAAATTCCTAATTAGTCCACCTAAGAAATTAGGGTTTAATTAGGGGATTTAGGCTCATTCCACCTAAGGAATTAGGGCTTGAGTAATCTTGTGGGTTGATTTTAATATTCGAAGCATAAACTGGATTGGTGGTCTTGGTGTCGCATGAGGCTAAGGTTTAGTGAAGTTTAATCCCAACACCTCTTTTCGCATTCCAAGTGTTTGATAAAATTCCCAAAAGACCAAAAATATTTTATTGTTTTATTTTATGTTTTGATTTCTCTTCATGTCATAGTTTAGTCTAGATAGTTGTTTGATTTGTGAATTGGTAATTGGCAACTGATCCTCGTGGGAACGATATCGGTCTCACCACCGTATTACTTGTACGACTAGGTATACTTGCCTAGATTTCGTCTCAACATGACCCATGATCTTAAAATGCTAAGTTGACTTTTTTTAAAAAATTATTTTGTTATGATGGGAGTGTCCGAGAATTGTCCAAGCCGTGTCCGAGCCGAAAAAATGTTTTTTAATTGTGACACCGTAGAGGGGTGTCTGGCATGTGTCCAAGGCATATCCGTGAAGTGTAGGTGTCTGAGGCGTGTCCGACACGCGACACGGCACTTCGAAGAGGTGTCCGTGCTTCATATTGTCAAGATAGATCATGGCTTATGGCAGGTGAAGCAACCAACATATTATGCCATGGCCTCCCGTTAGCATAAATGTGATTCCACAGCAAAATATTGACATCAACAGATGGAGATAGATACATGTTTCACATAATCATGTCTAGTCCAAGCTGAATTGAAGATATTGAATACTACAGTAATTTAATAATTTTCTCATCCTTTGTGCTAATCAAATGAAAAATATTGGTATGCAGCATCTAAAAAAATATTTTAATTCATGGATTTCAAACAAAAACATGTAAATTGTAAATGAAAGTCATTTATTGCTCTTAATTTCTCATTCAGAAAGTGAAAAGGTAAAAATAATAGATATTTTGAGTTTCTTTTACAAACAAAGGCTTTGGGAATGAGATCAAACATTCATTTATGAATCAATCAATATACATGGCAATAAATGCAAACGGACTAGTTAAATTCAAAAATTCAAAAAGTTTTCTACAAGGATAACCGTGAGAGAGGGAAACAAAATATAACAGAAAAGTGGTCATCCTATTATAAAACATCGGCTAGATAAAAGCCAATTAACCATGACATTTGTGCACTTTGGATATAGCTTACCTCATCGGTTTCAAGACTTAACTGCAACGATTGACTTTGTAATATAGCTATTTCCCCTTCTAGTTTCTCTTTCTGAAGTGCCTCATCTTCCAACATGTTATGAAGTTTTAAGATCTCTGACTTTCCCGATGCCTATCACAGTAAACATATCCATGTAAAACTAATTTAGATACAAACAAGATTAGGAAAGTGAAAAGCAAGTAAAAAATACCTCTGACATTTTTAGTTCAGCCACTTGAATTTTCAGATTATTTACTTCCCCTTCAGCAGCTTTTCTTAAAAGAGTCTCTTTCTGAAGCGTTTTTTTCAAATCAGCCAGTTCTTCAGCAGACACCTTGGGAATGTAGGGAAAGATAAGTCTAGTGAACCTAACACAAAACCAATGCTCAATTGGGGAAAATCCCCAATCACAAAGTGGGCATACTTTACTATTGAATATTGAGCTATTATATTATTTTCAAAGTCACAAATTGCAATTTCGTTTGGCTTCACTGGAAAATTTGAGTCAGTAAATCTTTGAAGAAAATGGCCCAAAAATAACTCAAATGACAAATTGAGATTATACTAAAATCCTTGTCCAGAAATTATTCTAGATGAGATTTCCCCCAAGTCATATTTGTTCTCCCTTCTGCCGTGCTTAGCAATTTCACCTATTGTAATTAGATCAAGACAATGTAGTATAATAAAAAACACTACCTCTCCACTCGATTTCATATTATGGTCCTCACTCTTTCTTTGATTCATTACCAACTGCTCTTCAAGCTTCTTAATTGATTCCATATAGTCTTTCTGATATTTCATTCGTTCCTTCTGAGAAAGGAAAATGATATCAGTACACATTCACCAGGAATTCATCAACATGAAATCAACCACGTATTTTGCTGATTGAACCTCAAGAAGTTAATTAAGTCATGCTATGTACAAAATCAATTTACCCTAGCATGCAGAAATAGACAATATCAACACGAAATCACTAATACTAGTTACATACATGTGATACTATGGATACATTATACCAGATTAATGGCACTATTTCACAAAAACTGCACGTATGCCATAGATAAATAAAATTGATATAGAATCAACCTCCAATGAATCTGCATAGTTTCTTTCAGCCTCGGATATCCGATGCTGTGCTTCCATGGCTAACCTTTCAATCTCATCCTCGAAAGCCTTCTGCTGCCTTTCATGTTCCATAATGAGTTTGTCTAATTCTATGCCTAGCCTTCTAGATAAGCTTTTGTAATCAAATTCCTCCTTTAACTTTACCATGTTTTCCACCTTCATAGCCTAAAAGAAACACAAATATCAGCATCTTAATAATGACTACAAGGCACCCAGCCATATCTTATACAATGCAATATCCTCCTGGAACACCATTGACCAGGTAATCTGGTAATGGCATGTCAATTTTATCAATAAATGGGGAAAAAAGAAAGTTAGCTAAGGAATTTGGAACCCACCCTCTGTCCAAACATTATAGTACTTGCAGTCTCTCCCCTATGCCGTGGGGACGGTCCAATAGTGATGACCAATGAAGTTCTTGCTGTACCTGTTAAAACTTTTATATCTCAGGAAACAAATAGTGCACCGATTTGGTTTGTTAAAATTAAAGATGATTGACAATCTTAACAAAATATGTATTTTGTAATAATATCTCTGATATAGAGTTTTTTTTGAGAAAAGAAGCTCAAGGAATCTCATTAGCGATCAAAGCAACAATATAAGGGGGAACATGATAGAAAATACGGGGACCAGCAGTGAAAAGAGTCGCCCTAGCTAACGAATGAGCTACTCTGTTCGCTTGTCTCCTAACAAAACTTATCCCAAAGTTTGGAAAAGAACAAAGAAAGTCATAGCATGCTCTAATATTTACTCCATATTCGGAGATGTCAACTTTAGGAGATTTGGCATGGTTGACCACTGCTTGGCAATCTAGCTCAAACATAGCATGATCTAAATTCAACTCTTGGACCCATTGAATAGCTTTGAGAAGACCCATGGCTTCCCCCTCAAGAACTGGGAGACAAGAGGGCACCCAATCAGTCCTAGCTTGAATAAAAGCACCATGATCATCTCTAATACACATACCAAAAGTAGTTTTCCCTGCATCTTCAAAGAAACTTGCATCAACATTACATTTATAGTAACCTGGAGGTGGAACTTCCCATGTTGTAGCACCCAAATTGCGTCCAGCACTTTGAAGTTGAGTGCCTGGTGAATTTGCATGCTTCCAATCCAAATAAAAATTGGAGGATCTATGAATAATAGCATCCAATGTTAGTGTCCTTCCCTCCCAGAGTTTATCATTTCTTGCGCTCCAAATGGCCCAAAGGGACATCGCAAATGCCACCCTCCTATCCACATCCAATGAACTAAGGACAGTGAAGAGTAATTCACGAAAATTCTGGGCAACCTGCAGTTGAGGAAAAATAAAATCCCAGATTCGTTGTCTCACCCAACATTCTTTGCTAATATTGCAAGTAATCAAAAGATGCCAAATATTTTCATACTCTTGTTCACGAGAAAAACACAAGTGCTTGAGCAAATTAACTCCTTTATATTGAAGTTGGACTCTAGTAGGCAGACAATCCCTACAAGCTCTCCATAGAAAAAACTTCACTCTAGGTGGCACTTTGAGCTTCCAAATCAAGGACCAATCTCCATCTATTTTCAAATGACTCGTATCTGCAAGATTATTCAAAGCAACTTGATATGCGGTTTTAATCGAGTAAAGCCCATTGTTACTAGGTCCCCAAATAATTCTATCCTCCACTCACTAGCTCATTAAGAGGGGTGTTTAAAATTTTTGTGCTAGGTGAGTAGGTAGAAAATCACAATAAGGGGTTGGTTCCAACATTTTAGACCATGGATCCATAAATCACTAATTGCTAGATTTTGAAATTCAAAAGGCAAACCCATGGGACAGGAAATCCTCTCCCCATCACGTAACCAGGGGCATCCCACAAAGGGATTGTGTCACCACTTCCAATGCTCCATCTCACTCCTTGCTTCACCAAAGCCTTGGACATCCATATACTCCTCCAAGAATAAGAGGGATTATGTCCCAAGTCTGCATCCAAGAAGTCACCATGTGAAAAATATTTGGCTTTAAAGATCTTAGTCACAAGAGCATCGAAGTTTGCACTACAAATTTCCAAGCTTGTTTGCCTAGCATAGCCAAGTTAAAGGCATACATATTACGGAAACCAAGACCACCCCAAATTTTAGGCATAGAAAGTTTATCCCAAGACAACCATTTAATTCCTTTATTTTCTCCATTTTTTGCACCCCACCAGAAGGAATTTAGCATTTTTTGTATTTCATCACCAAGAGAAGGAGGAAGAAGATACATACTCATACAATAAGCAGGAATAGCTTGGACCACTGATTTAATCAAAACCTCTCTCCCTGCCATAGATAATGTCTTCCCCTTCCAAGAGCTCACCTTTTTCCAAATACGGTCCTTAATATATTGGAAAATTTGCCTTTTATTTTTGCCAATAAGGGGTGGGATTCCAAGGTAATTGCCAACATCAGTTTTCTCTTGCACACCCAAAATTCCAGCAAGCGATCGACGCCTTTGTTGCTGGACATTGTTGCTAAAAATCATGGCAGATTTATCAAAATTAATTTCTTGCCCCGATGTCAGCTCGTATCTATGAAGTAAATCTTTCACAAATTCAACTTCTTGATCCACTGCTCTCATGAATAAAAGACTATCATTCGCAAAAAGAAGGTGAGATACAATAGGAGCTCTCCTACAAATTTTGATACCATGAATGTAACCACTTCTCTCAGCTGATTTAATAAGAGAGGACAAGCCTTCCGTACACAGACTATAGAGATAAGGAGATAACGGATCACCCTGGCGAAGGCCCCGACCTGGAATAACTGAACCTGCTTTCTCATTATTCATAAGGACCGAATATTGAACAGAAGACACACACATCATCATCCAATTGACCCACTGAATGTTAAAACCCATTTTAATCATAACAGCATGCAGATAGTCCCAACTAATACAATCATAAGCTTTACTCACATCAAGCTTTAGAGCAACATCACCTGAGACACCTCTCTTACATTTCATATAATGGAGCGACTCAGTGGCTATCAAGGCATTATCCACTATAGATCTACCTGAGACAAAAGCAGATTGTTCTTCTGACACACTTTGCAATAACCATAGCCAATCTATTTGCAAGAGTCTTGGAGAAAATTTTGTAAATAACATTGCAGAGCGAAATTGGCCTAAGGTCACGCATGGTAGTGGGATGCTCGCATTTAGGAACCAGAGCAATATTAGTATCATTAATATCATGAGGCAAAGAACCATCCTACAACCATTTCCTACAAGCAGTGATAACATTAGCACCACAAATATTCCAAAAATGCTGGTAAAAAGCTGCATTAAGACCATCAGGACCTGGGGATTTGTCAGGATGCACATTAAGAGTAGCATATTTGAAATCATCATCAGAAAATGGAGCTAAAAGGAGAGCATTATCCTCTTCATTAAGTTTCCTTTGCAGGTGATTGATAACGTAATCCACGTCACTATTACTTCTCTCAAAAAGGTTCATAAAATAATTAGCAGCTAGATCACATAAGCCCTCTTGAGAAGTAACAGAATTTCCATGATCATCCATCAAAGAATCAATAGAATTTATTTTCTTTCTAGATGAAGCAGATGCATGAAAAAATTTAGTATTAGAATCACATCCTTTGAGCCAATGTGACTTTGCTCTTTGACGCCAATACATTTCTTCCTGGACCACCAATGTTGCTAAGCGATTTTTCAATGCCAAAAAATGGTTGATACCTGTGCGATCGGTTGTGTCTCAGCTCCATCATTTTCTTTTTGCACTGCGCTATATCCATCCTGAATGATGGCTTTAAGTTACGGCCCCATTCATCAAGGTTCTTGGCACACATTTCCAATTTTTGCTGCACATTAATTGAGGTTGCAGTAGGCCAACTATGCTTTACTATTTCTTCAATGTCCTCCTCTACCAGCCAATGATTCTCAAACTTGAATCTTCTAGGCACAAAGTAACGACTAGGCTGATTTTCAGTGATAAGAAGAATGGGACTATGGTCAGAAATTGAAGCTACAAGATTTGTAAGCTTTGCATTAGGAAAAAAGCTCCACCATGATGGAGTAACCATGGCTCGGTCAAGTCGTTCTTCGATCTCATTTGGCCTACCCTTAGCTTTACACCAAGTATAGGGGTACCCATCCAAAGAAATATCAGATAAATTACAATCTAAGGCGACATTCCGAAAACCATCAATAAGCCATTGAGCATGCTCCACCCTTCCTCTTTTCTCTTCGTGAGCTAGGAGATCATTAAAATCTCCAATAATAGACCAAGGAAGGTCAGACATACTGGCCAAAGATCTAATTAGATTCCATGACTCCCTTCTTCTAGTACTTTCAGGGAGACCGTAAAAGCCTATTAACCTCCACTTTTTCTGATCACCTTCATCCACTTCCAGATTAATATAATTACGAGCAAAATTAATAACCTGAATTTTTAAAGGATCCTTCCAAAGGACAGCTAAACCTCCACTTCTACCTTCTCTATCAACACTAAGACAACAAGAAAAACCCAGCTTCATCTTCAACTCTTCAATTTTTCTAGCATGAACTAAAGTCTCACAAAGGAAAATAACATCTGGTTTGTGAGATTGGGTAAGATCTTTAAGTGATGGAATTGCACTCAGGTTACCCAATCCTCGGTAATTCCAACTAAGGATGATCATTATTTCTGGCAGGCCTGGAAACCAGGCCCTGCCATTAAAAAATGCCCTGTATTTTTACCACCTCCAGTATTGCTATTTGCACCCTCCTGCCCCTCGTCACATTCTGTTGCAAGCGCTGCATGGCTATGAAATTCATCCACTCCTCTCATACGTTTCCGCACCCCTTGGTCCAATCCACCTAATGTCAGCTCAGGTTGTGTAGTGAAATTAAGAGGATTATTCATTCCTGGACGAAAATTATGGAGTAGATTTAAATTAATAACAGCCCCATTATTAGGAGTTATGTTATCATTTAAACCAAATTGATATACCCCTTGATTTTCTCCATAATTTGAAACTATAACTAATGGATTATTCATTCCTGGACGAAAATTATGGGATAGATTTAAATTAATAACAGCCCCATTATTAGGAGTTATGTTATCATTTAAACCAGATTGATATACCCCTTGATTTTCTCCATAATTTGAAATCAGAATCGATGGATCTTGTTGCTAATTTTGTGGGAAATTATGCTTCCTTTCCCAATCCACATCACCGCCCTCTCTCAGCCACCTACTGCCCCCGCTCCCCCCTGCACCGCCACGACGAGTTTCAGCTTGCAAAAAACTACCCCATCCCCTTTCACCAGAAATCATGCCTAGTTCAAACCTCCGGGGACAAAAATTATCACCATGTCCCAGAAGACCACACAAATAGCAAAAGACTCCAAGACGCTCATACTTGAAATGCACCACACTCCAGTCCCCTCCTGCCATCCTAACCTTCCTTTCTTTCCTTAATGGCTTTGAAACATCTAAACGAACTCTGATTCGCATGAAAGCTCTCCAAGGACCAGTTTTATTATTCTCATCATACTCCAGGAATTCACCAATATAGTTCCCCAGGAGTTTTCCTACCATTTCTGTCATAAAACCCACGGGTAGATGAAAGACTTGCACCGAAATATCCAAGTGCTGCAGCGGAATAGCCTGCATCGATCTCCCTAGTGTAACCTTTTCCACAACTAACATATAATTATCGAAGGACCAGGGACCACCATTAGTAACCCTCTCAAGATCAAGGTGATGATAGAACTGGAAACAAAAACGACCTTCCTCCAAATCTTTGATCGTTACTCCCTTCCCCGGACGCCAAACATCAGCCATTCGGTGCTTCATTATGTGAGCTCTCACTGGCCTATCCGACAAGAATCTCCCCACCAGACATAAACTAATCTCCTCGGGAAAAACTTGGTCCTGAGAAGCATTCATTGTAATGCCTTCATCTTCTTCCATCAAAGATAAACTCTCCATACCAGCTTCCATGATTCCACGAAAACACCAAAAGACAAAGAGAAAAGGAACTCTCAGGGACGAGAGAGGAAAGAAACTCTCAAGGACAAGAGAGGAGAATCTGAGTTAACTTATATAAGAACAGAGAGAGGAATTATTTTATTTCTCTGATGCTGATTGATTTGTACAGCTTACAATTTAAAGACAAATTGGTTCTACTTAAGGGAAACCAAATCTGCAAGATTACAGGAAAATTAAACACCTAATATCTTATAAGATATCAATCAGATACTGATGCAGATTTATTACAATTCTAATTAAAGAAAAGAGGGAAACTAGGAAAGGAAATAGGGAACAATATCACAACAATAAATGGACCAAATCAGACCATATCATATTGCAACAACTTATTTATCTAATAATTTTATAACCCATGATTTCATTCCCTCTAATCACAATGTGCTTCAAAAAGAGGTGATTTCAGAGACATCAAACATAAAACCTTTGTAAAGATATATATAAGAAGAATATTGTTTGAGCCCAACCCAATGTAAATAAAAGAAATAGGACCGTGAGGGTATACACCCGTAGGCCCAAGATAAGGTAGTCATTTAGAAGTCAGTTAGACAAAAAATAGCGGGAGGAGGGTAAGGGAGAGGCATTGAGAATTGTTAGTTGTGGGAATCGAGCAAAGGCTCAATTGTGAAAGGGGAAACCCTTTGTGAAGGAAAAACCCTTGGAGGAGATCACTCTCCTATTACTGTTCGTTACTGTTCAAGAATTCAATAAAGATCAGTGTTATCGATGGTGGATGGCGGCCTATGGCGGCCGGCCAAAAATCCGCCATACATCATAGCGGATGGCGATGCGGCCATATGGCGGACAAAAAAAAATTATATATATATATACATATACATAACAAAAATTACAGAAATAAATATAAAATCCAAAACACTATCAACATAAGTAAAGAACCATAAACTAAATTGATAGAAAATGTTATATAAGTCTCATAATTCAAATAGAAAATGTCATAAACCATCAAGTTCAAGACTTCATAATTCAAAATAACAACAAAATGATAAAAACAACATGACAAACACAAAGTAAATGGCTATTCCTCTTCCTCAACCCCAACATAATCAATTTCTTGGTTATCTAATGGGGCATATCCCTCTTCCTCTTCTCCATCAGATTTCTCAAAAACAAGTAACTCTTGTTCATCTTCAGATGCCTCAAAATCATCCTCAAATTCTGATTCTTCACTTGGATCAACTGCTATCTCTTTCCCCTTGCCCTTACTCCCCTTAGAGGTTGAACTAGCACCTGGACCTTTGTTAGAAGCTTTGGCGCAAAGAATCGCAACACTTGATGCTCCTTTTCTTTTCCTTGTTTTTCGCCTAGTAAGTGTTGTAGGCTCTCCAACCCCCGAAGCCTCATAAACAGCTTCCCAATTTAGTGTGTCATCATCATCAAAAACCAACTCATTCCCAAAGATCATCATTATTATCATGCATCTCTCCAACTAACCACTCATTACACTCATCAATGTCATTGAGTGTAATTGGGTCAATTTCATCTTTAATACTATGTCTATGATGGAGTTGTTGGTTATATTTGACATAAACCAAATCATGCAACTTCTTATGGTCAAGCCTATTTCTCGTTTTTTGAGTGAATCGAAACATAAATATAATTGAAGTGTTAATACTTAATTAGGCTTGACCACACTTATAAAATAAACTCAAGATACTTACTTGCTCGAATACACTCCAATTGCGCTCACATCCAGATGTGCTACATGTCAAGCTCAAAATCTTGATAGCCAATTGCTGCAAATTTGGAGCCGAGAAGCCATACATTCGCCACCATTGAGCTACAAAATCAGAGTATGACTTAGAATTTAAACATTAAACTTAAAAGAATTGAAATAGTGAAATTATTAGAAGATGGGGTCTTAGTTTCTCACCAGGAGCAACGACTTTTCTCTGTGTTATTGCAAATTCAGAACCAAAGAGACCGCTGGCAGTCTTATAAATAGGCAACTCGGCTAGTATCTTAGCTTGCACATCCTTACTTGGCACCAACCTAGAGATGCAAGCATACAACCCATTGTGAACCTCCAAATCAAACTCCAAGCCAGGATTGGAATAGAAGAACTCCGGGTTTAAATAGTGACCAGCTGCGTGCAATGGACGATGAAGCTGACAATTCCATCTATTGTCAATGATTTCAAAAACATCTTTGTATTTGCTTTCATTGTTGTTGAAAGACTTCATAATTGCTTCTTTGGCCTTGTCCATTGCTTCATAAATATATCCCATGACTGGTTTTCTTTCACCATCAACAAGTCGAAGCACTCGTACAAGAGGAGCCATGACTTTAAGAATATAAACCACATTTTTCCAAAATGAAGGCATAAGAACAACCTTCGATGCTTGCCTCCCCTTAGCTTCCTTGGATAGCTTGTTTTTGCTCCACTCATCGGAAGTAAACATTTTTCTAAGATTGGCTTTTTCTCCATGAAGTCTCTCCAATGATAAAAATGAGGTAGCAAATCGAGTAACCCCATGCCTTACCAATTCCCTTTTGTTTGTGAATTGTCTCAACAAACTCAAGGTACTTGAATGATCAGTAGATAAAACCAACAAGACCAATTCCCCTTTGAATTGTCTTCTTTATCAAAGGAATCTTTCCAATGTCTTCAAGCATTAAGTCCAGGCAATGGGCTGCACAAGGAGTCCAAAGAAAGATTTGGTCTCTTTTCTTCTAACATCTTTCCAGCTAGAGAACATAGTTGCTTCCATTATCTCGTAATGATCTGAACAACTTTCTCCTCTCCAATCTCCTCTACAATAGAATCAAGCAACTCAAACAGGTTTCTCACTGGGTCTTCACAAATGTTGAGCCATCAATTGACTTCACAAACATCGTCCCAAATGGAGAGTTCACCAAGAAATTAATAATGCATCTTTGCTTTCTATCACCCATGCATCCGACATAATAGAGCAACCATGTTTTCTCCATCGCTCCTTGTGATTTTTCAACAAATCTTCGAGTGTGTTCCATCTCCATGTGTAAGAGTGGAACTCTAATAGCATGATAAGTAGGAGCTGGTAGATGTTTACCAAAGGCACCAATCGCTTCAAGTATTTCTTGAAAGCTTTCCAACTTAATACTGCTTAAATGATAAACCAGCCCGATACCAAAAACGAGCAATTTTTTGATGGACCGGAAGAACCGCTTTCTTTTCACATGCCTCTCTAATGTTAGCTTGCCTCATTTCCTCCTTCTTCCTTTTACCAATTGCAGCTAAGGTGCAGCTGGTTTCTGACAAAGAGATCAATAGGCCCCTTTTTAGCAACTTTTTTCTTCCTCGTAGAAGCGTAACTTGCAAAAGAAGAGACTAGTAGGTGTCATTTCCATCTCATCTTCACTACTCTCCACATAGAGTAGACTCTCAATTTCAGCTCCAGCACTTGGAACATAAACATAGTTGCTGCCTAGATTCTTCCTCTCTTTGAAAAGTGTCCAAAGCTCTTCTCTAACTTCTTTTGGACACTTGGTACAAGCAGCTACATTCCCCTTCTTGCCCATTAAGTGCTGTTTGGCTCTAGTGATCCCTCCCTTCATGACTTTTGAACAGAAAGTACACACAACCGAGTTTGTGTCTCCTTCTTGCAATGGAAAGCAGTATTTCCATCCAACATCAGCTCTGGAGGAGGCCCTTGAAGCATCAGAAGAAGGTGGTTCGCCTGCCATTTTCGAAAATGACTGAAAAAAGGAGAAAGGAAGAGATGCTTGCTGGTCGCCGGTCCAAGGGAGGTCGCCGGAGGTCAGTGGTCAGCGGACGGTGGTCGGTCGAAAGTGGGTGTCACCGGAGAGTGGGTGGCCGTGTGGGAGAAGAACGAAATGGGAGGAAGGGAAGGGTCTGTGATCGTGTTTGGAAGGGAAGGGTCTGCGTGCGATAACGTTTTTAGGGTTTATTTGTCATTTGGGCCGGGTCGGGTCAGGTTGGCTAAACGGGTCGGGTTTGCGACAAAAGACCCAAACAGCCCGCCATTTCCGCCGTGACCGCCATGGCCGCCATGTGCCATGCAGCCGCCACGAGGAATCCGCCACGCCACCGCCTCGGGATGGCGGTTCCTCCAAATTCCGCCACCGATTTCCGCCATGGCGCTGCCATGGCGGTTTTTTGACAACACTGATAAAGATTCATTCTTTTCTTTTTCTATTCCTGGTTTCTGATCTTGGGTACGTAACAAATATACAAACATAAAAGGCGATCAGCAATTTAGGGTGCGTTTGATTCACTAAAGAATTAGGGATTAGACAACACAAAAATTATTGTCCAGTGTTTGATTTAAAAAATGCCCATGGGACAGCAGATAACAATGAAAGAAGGACCGAACAAATACCTATAAATTTGTAACCCACCAATCCTCGGTACAACTTTTTGTCCTGTCTCTAAAAAAATTAAAAAGACACATCTATCCCTCTCTCTCCTGACTTTTCATTTCCCCGCTACTTTGATTTCTTTTTTCCTATGCACTTCTTTTTCTTCTGAACGTCCTTAAGCTCTTCTCTCTATCTCTCTCCTCCCACTCTCCAAAGCTCTTCTCTCTCTCATCCCACTCTCGTCCTTAGTTTGCTTTGATTTTCCTCTGCTTTTCATTACTTTTTGTTTCATGATGATTCCTTTTTGTACATCATACTAGCAGCTTTGGTCTTGAGCACAAAAAGAGTGAGGCTTGCATTGTGCCTCCCCCATCCGTATGGACACACGAATTTCGTCAGTGGTTACTATTAGGTTTCAGTGTAGATGATAAGTATAAAATAATTTTAAAAATTATATCACTTTATTAATAAATTATATATAATATTAAAGAATGACTATAAATTTTATGTTCAATAATAGAATTACTTAAAAATTTAAAAAATCTTGTTGTGTTCTTTCCTAGTGTAAACCATACATTGGACAATGTAAACGGTATTATCGTAAAGTTTACATTATTTTGTTCAGTACATAAGCATATCAAGCAAGTTACAGCACAAAATTGTCTGTGTTGTGCATCGACCACCAAACAGTGTACAGTATAAAAAGTTGTCATGTGACTGAGCTACTTGTCCAGTACTGTTCTGTCCTGTGACTCCTTTTTAGCGAATCAAATGCACCCTTAGTCTTGAATGTCATATCACTACTTTCAAAGCATCCTAAGCTTCAGCATCTGTTTTCTATGTACAGATTGAATGTCTTGGAAAGTAATTTTATTATTATTCAGCCAACTTTTTATTTCCAAATGCAGAAACTTGTGAGTGATACACGTTTCCACTGTCCAGAGTGTTATACCAAGGTTAACATCCAATACATAACATACCATAATTGAGAATTTGAGAATATGGTGCTTCATAGTAAAAAAGCTAATATCAATCCAAAACATAAGATAATATCAATCATTATATTCACTGAATCTTACCTCCAAATGAATCACGTAACAATCTAGTTAGCTTTGAGTCACGAAATGGCACATGTGCACTATTCTCTGCAAGTGCATTAATACACTTCCCCAATGCACTCAACGACAGATTGATAGATTTGGCTTCCTCTAATGTATGTCCTTCACTTCCTATTAAGCAACAGAAAATGTAACATCATCGAAAAGTAGCATGGATTTTTATCAAGCAAAACAACATTGATTGCCTAAGTAAGAGGTCTGTGGCAACATTACATGATGATTATAAGCCTTAAATTCTTAAATATGCCATTCAAGTTTTATTTTGACAAGAATCCATATTTGATTTCCAAGCATCTCACTATATCCCTGATAATCTTTCGTCAACTTTATAACAATTAAACTAGAAAATAGCAGAGACTGAAACAGAAGCTGTACATCTTTCCATCTTGGGTCACTAATATTTATCTTGAGCATGGAAGACTGAACTATATTAGCCAAGCAATTAGAAAGATCTTGTATTTCCTCAAAGCATTTGCCTCCCTAGAATATAGTAACAAAAAATATAGTAGAGAAAGATGGTTTTTTCCTGAAAGCAAAGCCTCTGATAATATAATGCCATTAGAAACAGGTGAAGATGGAGAGATCACAGAGTCCCCTTTATTAAATCTACTAACCTGACTTATCAATTCGCTCCGATCCAGCAAGGTCTACAACAACCAACTTGCCTTTCCGAACAACAGGTGGCTTTAACAATTTAACCATGTGCTGGTGATTCCCATTTTCACTTGAAAGAGCTGCATCTCTTCCCTTGATGGATCTCTTTACATGCACCTATTGTATCAGAGTATATTTAATGATTCATAAAGATCAGAAATAGAAATATTGAACAGTGAACAATAAATCCATGGAACAGAAGAACAGGAGCACCATAAACAAGATATGTGAATTGATTTACCATCAGAATAGCATGACTTCGAGAAGATTCTGTATTCAGTTTTGTATTTGCAGCAAAGCGGTGGGCCTCTCCTAACCTTAGTAGTTCTACAAAACTCTGCTGGTCCCTAATCTCAACAAGGGTAGCTCCAGGTAGTGAGACATCACCAGTTTTAGGATCCTCCACTATGGTTATGTTATCATTAGCAGGGTCCAGTAAATCTTGTATAGTCTCCATATAAAGCTGAACATGGACATTAAGAAACACCATATTAACATGTGGAGTCTGAATGTAGTTTGCCCAAAAATTTAACAAATATAGTGCTGGAGAGTTAGATAGTGAAACTAAATTAGAAAAAAAGTTCTGTTATTGCTAAGTACCTGCAAATAAGAGACTGAAACTGAATCCGTTTCAAAAGAAACATCTGCAAAAATATCCTCCATAGCACGCACCATTATTCCACGTGCAGCTGTGTCTTCCTCCCCAAGGCGTCCAAGAGTATAAGTTTTACCAGTCCCAGTCTGCCCGTATGCCATAATAGTCCCATTGTAGCCATCCAGTACACTCTGCAGGAGGTCAAAATTAGGCATGGGGTAAAAAGGAAGTTCAAGTGTTCCACAGAAAGAAAGAATAATTGCTCTGATTCATATATACTTTTAATATGAAAAGGCTTCCACATTTCCAAATCATGCGTTGACCAAAATAAATGTAAAGTCTTCGGGATTGACTCTTACGGTGTGTTTGGATAAAGGATTCTAAGAGAGGAATGTAATTTTTGAGGGTATTTAAAATGCCATCTATTAAAATATTTTGTTTGGATACCTAACCTCAGAAAAATTTAAATTCCCAGCATTTCTATCGGGTAATTTTTTTCAACTAAAATTGAGAATTTCAAATTCCACCTACTGAGGTGGGATTTCAAATTCCCGGCACTTCCATAGCCTTGCCTTCTTCTCATATAGTCATCGACTCATTGTGCACTTCTACGTTCTTCCCCGGTTGTTGCACTTTTTCTCAGCTTCAGAGACAACATTTCTCCATCACTATTCTTCTCCTGATCTCCATAGCTATTCATTCTTCAACTCCATAGCTATTCATTCTTACCTCCATAGCCCGAGCTTGACGATTTGAGATTTGAGAGCTGCACTAGGTATCAGATCTACTCTTTCTTTCTACATCTTTGGTTATTTTACTTCATGTTCTTCAATTTTTTATTGTCTCTGCAAAGTTTGTTTACATTGTGATACTGATTTTGAAAGATGAGTCTATGTGATTTTTCTTGTTTTCTGCCTTTTTGTGCCATGGGTTGTGTTGCTTTTGTCTTTGCTTGCTCCTCTCTCGTGGCTTGAGTTTTTTTTCTTTGGTTTTGGGTTTATGATAGAAGATATGAATGTATCAACTTTCACTCTATGACACGAGGAGTGTAATAATTTTGATGCCAATATATGTCTGGTAGTATTGCACCTCACTTTAGTTTTGATTGTTATAATATGTATTGGAAATGCATGGGTACTCGATAGTTCTAAAAGAGTTAGCGAGATCCCCTGGATAAAAATATTAATAAATTAGGAGATGAGAGTGAAATATATTTAAAATGGTACAGGAGTTTAAATTGGCTAATTTTTTATTTTTTACATTACTTATTAATTATTATTGCTATTATTTAAAAATGTTAATATTTACTTATTTGCCACATTTTATATTGAAATATCAATTTTTTAAATAAATATTCAAAAATAAAAATTTATGATTGAAGGTAAATAATTTGCTTTATCAAAACAAAAAAAATTTAAAATACAAGGTATTTGAATTACACTATCCAAACAAAGAATTTAAAATATAAGGTATTCGAATTACCCTAACCAAACGAAGTATTTTCAAAATCAAAGTAATTCAATTGAAGTAATTGAATTGCCTTGTATTTCAAATTCCTTGGAATTTTGAAATGCCTCATCCAAACACAAACTTAAGAAAATCAAGAAAGTAGAGGAATTCCAAGCGAGAAGTCATACAGTTAACCCACATCACTTCACTCAAAGTAGCATTTGAATGCTCAACATGAAAGCATATTTGATCAAATTGTTATAAAACAGCAATCACAGTTCTACAATAGATCCTGAGACCACTTTTTGTGCACTCTCCCATACATTCTGAAAACAGACCTGATTATCAAATGATTAAAAAGTTTGAGACACAAACCAGTGGATGATGATTGATGAATAGTGAATACCAACCTCCACAACAGGCCTGGCCACAACTTCGTAAACACGTTTCTGCGATGCAAATTCAGTGAGCACCTCATCAAATTCATAGGTGTCAGCATCCCAATTGTTCTTCCGAAGCTTTAACCTTTTGAGCTGCAATAGAGCTAGACAAGTAGGATTAACTATCCAACAAACGGTATAAAGATACACGCAGTGGCAAGAAGATAATTGTAAAACAAACAGTCAGATTTTGATTTTTGAAGTTCAGTTCAGGAATTGATTTACTATATAGTATATACCTCTGGCTGTAGTTCCACACAGTCAGCAAAATCAGCATCTGCCACTGATTCCTCTGCATTACGGGGCCGCAATCTAACTGCCACTCTAACTCTTCCAGGAACTTCACCCAAACCATGTGAGAGACAACATTGCTTTAAATTAAGCTTTCAAATTCAAAAAATACTTGCAAGTCGTTTTACACATATTTATTTATATGTTTTCCTTGCCAAATTGAACGATCTAGTAAGGTTTTTCCTCCACAACAGAAAACCACTCATTTATGAGTGGTAATTTGAACATATCATATATACAGTCATAGAATTAGGGTATAACTGAAAATTATTTATCTAACCCGAAAAAGAAAGAAAGAAAGAAAAATATTGATGAGATAGAAAATAGAAAATAGAAAATGGAAAATGTACAGGGAAAAGGGAAAAGAGGAAGTGGTGAAGAGTGAGGCAGGAACGGACCAGAAGCGTGGTCCTTGGCGGTGCTATTCCGGCGTTGGGTAGTGGTAGAAGGAGGATAAGACTTTGACTTGGGATGTGCCTTCACGGAGAGAGGTTTATGAGTATCCAGCTTGGGAGAACTTCTCAGAGTGCCATTTCTGTAACTGTTACCACCAGAACTGGCCATTCTTCAAATTTCAAGAGAACAAAAGAAGAGTTTGCTTTTGCTGCTTTGCTTGCAAGTTAATTAAACCATTGAATATGTACGACGCACTATTTGACTTGGTGTTGCTCAATATACGCATCGCGGTCCCAGAGAGAGAATGGATGAAGATCGTGGGTGGGTCTGAACTGAGGAATAATGAATAGTCCTTCCCTTTTCTTCCATTTTTATTCCTTCCAATTGTTTAAGTACCAAAATACCCTTTTTATTTTAATTTCAAAATTAAATCTCGTTAACTATGGTCAGGAATGGAATGTTCGTGGTTTTCCAATTTCCACTCGCAAATTAAAGAGACCGGCAATTAATCGAATCGTAGGCCGGTTGCATTCAATTTCAACTCCCCCAACCCGCTCAATCCACTTTCTAGTCTATTCATGGATAACATTCATCTTTATTCAAATATATAAATAAATGCTCTTACTAGAATGCTAACAACAACATAACATTATTTAAGTAACTAACAAAGACAAATTTATTTGGAAAAATAGTTTGGTCTGTATAAAGGTTAAACCAACTGATCCTAATTCAGTGGAACATGATAAGGTCTCATATATGACAGGTTATAGGTTCGAACTCTCATTAATTTCTTTTAGATGAGATAAATATAAATCTCTTTGTAGATACTCATAGAGTATCTGGATGTCTTCCTTACCTTGAAGGCTTCCATCCCCTCACCCTAAATTTTTAACAACAACAATAATAATAAAAGTTAAACAAACCACATGTCTTGTCTTGTTCCTTTGATTTATTATTTTCCGTAAGAATAGCTTTGTTTCTAAGTTAATTGTCTTTTCTTTTGTGCCATTTCCTTATGAAATGAAAAATGCTAGTAAGTAGCTTTCTTAATTCAGTTTTCTCCATTTGGCATGCTAATTAGCGAACACGTCAGACGTGGCCAGAGGACTCACTAATGTCACACACATACGTCCAAAATCGTAGAACGCTCAAGTTTCCTAAAAGGTTTAATGTTTTTTTTTTTTCCGTGTAAAATATGGGTATTTTGAAATCAGTCTGAATAAATTTTTTTGTTAGATTTTGATCCTTATATTCTGAAAAATTTTGTTTTTGATCCCCACCATTAGGTTGCTCCATTAACCTGTTGATGTGGCTGACGGTGTGCCACATCAGCCCTGTCACTTAGATGATTTTGTACAACGTGTCAGCCACGTCAACATACCACGTCCGTTTTTAAAAAAAAAAAAACTATTTCTAAAAAAAATTAAAAAAAAAACCTATTCCAAAAATTCATTAAAAAAACTCTTCATTTTAAAAAAAATAAATAAATATAAACAATATTTTTTAAAAATTGCATCATCTTCGACCCTTCTCTTCTCTCACCTGGTGTGCTTCATAAGAACCATTTTTTGCATAACAAGTATCATCACAGGAACAACTACCACAAGCTTCTTTATCATAACCATTCAACCTCAGATCAGGGTCACACCCAAGTCCTTATTCCTCCCCGATAGATGACGACGCGACCTGGAAGAAAAGAGGCGTCTCGGTCTTCTTGTCGGTGGAGCATGAGATGACAATGATGGTCTCTTGAGGTTTGAGATCGGCACAGATCTAGTGCACGATTGGTGTTGTGGTTCCATCGCCGGCGCGGATCTGTGTTCTTAAGGCAGAAAAATCTCTGCAGACAATGGCAGAGGACCAAACGGCGGTGGCGTTCTCCTCTCGTCGGTAGGGGAAGAAGGAAAGAAGGGAAGAATATAGGGGGATCGAGGGTGGGGGACGAAGGCAGGGTCAGCAGAGGCACTCACGGTCATGATCCGTGAGTTCGCCAAACCTAGCATCATCCTCACGTACGCGTCCCTCGGCCACACCAGCAATTTCTTCGGTGAAAGGATTCTTTGGATTCGGATCTTGGGTGTCATCTTGATCTTCCACCGCCACAACCGACCCTTCCAGGTACGGGTTGCTCCCAACTCCGCTATGCTTCTTCGACCTAACGACCCATTTAGCCTCTGGTATCCCCTTCGACCCCAGTACTCCTTCAAACCCTTGTACACGCTAGCAGAGTCCCCTTTTGCTCCCAACTCCAGACGAAGGGAGAAGAAGATTATGTAGGGCTTTGGTTTTTTAAAACAAAAACGTTTTTTAAATTTTTTTAGGTTTATATTTTATTTGTTTTTTATTTTATAAACAAAAATATATATACCGATTTTTTTATAAAAAAAAAATCGAATTAAAAGTTTTTTTAAAAAAAGATGACGTGGCATGCTGACGTGACAGACATGCTGTACAAATTCATCCAGGTGGCAGTGTTGACGTGACGCACCGTCAACCACGTCAGCAGGTTAATGAAGCAACCTAACGGTGGGGATCAAAAACAAAAAATTTCAGTATACAAGGATCAAAACCCAACAAAAAAATTTATACGGACTAATTTCAAAACACTCCTAATTTACAGGGATCAAAAAGTTCTTTAAACCTTCCTAAAATTATGTACCACTTCAGCGTCAAATGAAGGAAATCACGAAATCAATGCTTGTTTAATTCTGGTACGGAATAATCATTGAACCAATCTAAACATACATGACACACCTTTTTTCTCAATAATTAAAATGAAAAATCGTTCTATCTTTATCATAAATCACTCAAAATAGAGTACTACAAACAAAAAAATCTCACAAATTATATGTATTTCTTTATACACGTTTTAAATATATGTGCCAAATTTACAAAATAGGTCTTAATTGGTATATTTTTTGGGGGGCAATGCAAGAGTTTAAAATTCATTAAAAAGCCTTTATAATTAAAGTGAAGTAAATATTTAAACGAAAATTGGTCTTATACTTAAAAATAATATAAACATATTTTTTTAAGTCAAATGATAGTACGGGACAGCCTGTGCATACATGTATAATGTTGGGTAGAAAAATGTTAGCAATATTTTTTTTATCACACACTATTTAACATATTTTATATTATTTAGTAAATTTTACGAGAAAATTATTAAATCAATTCCCTCTCTTTTTGTTGAGTTTCACTTGAAACCCCGTTTATGGTGCACCACCCTCCCGAGTGGAGCATTGGTGCACCACCCAGCTGTATATTATAAGTATTCTGCCATGTAAATACTATATCATCTGTATTCCTCCAGCGAAATACGAGAAAGCAATCTAATATTAATTTTTTCTTTTATGTTTATTTGAAAAAATTGAAGCGGAGAACACTTCATCCGGGACCGATGCTTGGTCATTCCGGTGGCGATCCCGTAGCCCGGCGCACGATGTTTGTTCGTTTTGCACCAAATCCAAGTTTTATCGTCGCGGCGGCGTCGGAACATATGTTGGTAGCAAAGGAAGGTGAGGAAGTCGTCGAGGTGCATCAATGTAAATTTTGTGCTCGTGTCGATGAGGGAACCGGTGGTGTCCCAGACGTTTGTCTCGAACCCGAAATTTAGACATCACAGAATGGATGTTTAGCGTAGGGCCGGTTTGTTACCTTGTAAGTGTGGCTATGTGTGAGGTCGTAGATCTGGTACGAATTTGTTACCCGGAGATGCACGCAGATGACGCCTTCAAACCACCTAGAGCTGGACGCAGATCTGGGCTTTCGACCACCGCGACATGTAGCTCTGCGACGAGGGCGAGGCGAAGGTTTGAGACAACCGCGACCTGAAGGTTGGAGACAACTGGGAGCTGGAAGATGGAAGACGGCCTCGGGCTGAAGGAGGAAGACGGTCGCGAGCTGCAGGTCCAACACCAGTTAGTTTTGAGGTCCCAGGGAAGCCTTGGAGAAGACGATGTCATAGGCAAACCAACAATAATGATATCAAAATATTGCTTTCAACACCAGGAACAATATACTAAAATTTCATAAAGAATGGAAGGAGTTTACCCATCTGATGAAGAGCACAAAGTTCCTCCTTTTTTATTCTTCTCTGTCACCGTTCTCGTCCTCTCTCTGTCACTCTCTCCTTTTTTTTTTCTTTCTCTCACGAATGAGGCACACACACACTCTCTCCTTTTTTTTTTCTTTCTCTCACGAATGAGGCACACACCCAATAAATCTCCCCCTCACGACTCAAGATGGAAGATACTGCTCGATCAAGCCCGCCTTCTTTCCACAGCAAACCAACTTTGTCATAGGCAAGGTCTTTGTCATCATATTTGAACCATTTTCATCAGTATGGATCTTTTCAAGTGAAAATGCCTTCATCTCTAGCGCATCTTGTATCCAATGATACCGCACCTCAATGTGCTTTGACCTGGAATGAAAAGTTGGATTCTTGCTGAGATGGATAGCACTTTGACTGTCACAAAATAACACAAACTTCTCTTGCTTGAGGCCCAATTCTTGTAGGAATTTATGCATCCACAAAAGTTCTTTAGAGGCTTCTGAATTTAATATACTCAGCCTCAGTGGTAGACAAAGCAACACATTTTTGTAATCTTGATTGCCAAGACACCGCTCCCCTTACAAAAGTCATCAAATATCCAGAAGTAGATTTTCTGGAATCAACATATCAACATCACCAGTCATATCTGAATCTGTGTAGCCGTCTAACATAGGTTGACCACCCCCAAAGCATAAACATACTCTAGAAGTGCCTCTGAGATCCCTGAAAATCCACTTCATTGCTTACCAGTGGTCTCTACTAGGATTAGAGAGAAAACGACTAACAACTCCAACGGCATGGCCAATATCTGGCCTTGTGCATACCATAACATACATCAAACTACCAACCGCGGATGCATAAGGAACCTTCTTCATCTCTTCTTTGTCTTTCTCACCTGTAGGGCATTGTTGAGAGCTCAACTTGAAATGACTTGCAGGTGGAGTACTAACAGGTTTGGAATTGCTCCTGTTAAACCTCTCTAATACCTTCTCAATATACTTATGTTGAGACAACCACAATTTACCAATCTTCCCCATCACGAGTAAGTCTCATGCCAAGAATTTGCTTTTATGGGACCCAAGTCCTTCATGGAAAAGGACTTGGTTAAATCTTTCTTCAAACAATCAATCTTCTTAGTGTCATGACCAACAATCAACATGTCATTCACATAAAGCAAGAGGATAATAAAATCATCATTAGGAAATTTCTTCACAAACACACAATGATCACAGGTAGTTTTACTATAACCATGTTTCTCCATGAAAGAATCAAATTTCCTGTACCATTGCCTTGGTGCTTGCTTGAGTCAATACAAACTTTTCTTCAACTTGCATACAAGCTGCTCTTTTCCTTTGACCTTGAAGCCTTCGGGTTACTCCATATAAATTTCCTCCTCTAAATCACCATGAAGGAATGTCGTCTTCACATCAAGTTGTTCAACCTCTAAGTTCAAGCTAGCTGCTAGTCCAAGCACAACCCGAATAGAGTACATATTCACCACAGGTGAGAAAATTTCTTCAAAGTCAATACATTTCCTCTGATTGAAGCCTTTCACAATCAATCTTTCTTTGTACCTTGGTTGGGAGCTATTCTCTTTTGATTTCAACTTGAACACCCACTTGTTCTTGAGCGCTTTCCTACCCTTAGGCAACCTCAACAATTCAAATTTGTGATTCTCATGCAAGGAATTCATTTCTTCTTGCATGGCCTTCAACCACTCTTCCTTGTGCTCATTTACAACGGCCTCTTCATAGATTTTTGACTCTCCACCATCAGTGATCATCACATACTCATGTGGAGTGTATCTTTGGGAAGCATGACACTCTCTAGTAGATCTTCTCAACTGAGGCTCAACTAGTGGCTCAATTGGAGCCTCTTCAACTGGCTCATCATGGTGAGGTGCAGGGTCATCAGTTGCATTCCCATCATCTACCTGTATATCTCCCCCATCAACAAATGTTCCACTAGGAGGTTTAGGTGCAACATCAATATAACTTCTGGCAACTGGTTTCTGTTTCTCAGCTTTCTCAAAATCTTCAATGGTTTGGTCTTCAAGAAAAATCACATATCTGCTTCTGATAATTTTCCTGTCAACTGGATCCCAGAGTCTATAACCAAACTCTTCATGACCATAACCCAAGAAGACACAATGTTTGGATTTCCCATAAAGCTTGGACCTCTCATCTCTTGGAATATGAACAAAAATCCTGCAGCCAAACACTCTCAAATGACTAAAAGAGACATCTTTCACTATCCATACTCTGTTTGGAACATCACCATCTAGTGGCACAGAAGGAGAAAGGTTGATTAAATCCACTGCAGTTCTCATTGCTTTACCCCAGAAGGATTTGGGTAATTTTGCATGAGAGAGCATACACCTAATTCTATCACTAATGGTACGATTCATTCTCTCTGCAACTCCATTATCTTGAGGCGTCTTTGGAACTGTCTTCTCAAGCCTGATTCCATGTTCTTTGCAATATTCTTCAAACGGACCCCTATATTCACCACCATTATCTGCTCGGACACATTTCAACTTGCTTCATTTTTCTCTTTCAACACTTGCATGAAAGTGCTTGAAGACGCCGAGTACCCGGTCTTTAGATTACAAAGCAAAAGCCCACACTTTTCTAGAGCGAGCATCAATAAATGTAACAAAATATGAAGCATCGCCAAGAGATTTACAATCCATAGTGCAAACATCAGTGTGAACTAAATCAAGAACATTGGGCCTCCTATGAGGACCAGTACTACGAAATGAAATTCTATGTTGTTTTCCAACAAAACAATGAGAGCAAGTATTTAAAGGTGTACCTTTCATAGGAAGACAATTTTTCCTAGCAGGGATATTGAGTCCTTTCTTACTCAAGTGACCAAGCGCATATGCCACAAATCTGTAGAAACATAATTCAACTGCATTTACCTCCTCCTTGCTTAACTTTCCAGGCATCCTGTAGAGAGTAGTGAAGCTTTCTTCCTTTGCCACCACTAGTGACCTTTTGGTGAACTTGCATATGCCACCACCGAAGTAAGTGTGATAGCCCTCAATATCCAAGGCTTTAACAGAAATCAAGTTGAGACGGATATCTGGAACATGTCTGACATTCTTCAATTGCAACTTGCACCCAATGCTAGTTTCAATTCAAACATCTCCCATACTAACAATTTTACATACCATTTCATTTCCCATTTTAACTGTGTCAAAATCACCAGCAGTATAAGATGAGATGAAATCACACCTAGGAGTGACATGGTATGAGTCTCCAGAATCAACAATCCAACTGGAATTATGGCAAGCTAGATTTATAGAATTATCATCACAGACAATGTAAACATCATTATCAGATGCAACTTGTAACATCCTAAAATTTTAAGATAGTCTTTTTAATAAAAAGATTAAGTTGTTTTGATGTTTGGTATAGAAAATGTTAATAAAAGAATTTATTGAATTTGTTAAGTAATTACAAATGAATGCAAAATTATAATATATATATATATATATATATATATATATATATATATATATATATATATATATAAAACAAATAATAGTAAATGATTTGAAAGTATAAAATAAAAACAACAACAACAATAACAACAACAACAACAACAACAACAACAACAACAACAATAATAATAATAATAATTCATAAGAAGGGGTCCATGTTCTATTCCCACCTCACATTCCCAGGAATACAAAAGTTTCTCTCATACCAAATGTCACCTAAGGCTTTAATCAAGCCCATGTGGTGAAGGCGGCGTAACAAGTTCGTGGTTTCAATTCTTAGGAATTAAAATTGGGGGCCACGTCTACACTTGAAAAGAGAATGAATAGGGATTATATTTTATTTTTTTTGATAAAATAGGGATTATATTTAATAGATACATAACCTTGTTTTCAAGAAAAATAAAGTAGAAGTTCAACGCCGCTCCCTTCAACGATCTTTTTGTTCTGGTGTTTGCAACGCGAAGCATAGAATCATAGGGATCAAAGAAAGTCATCGGAGAAAGGAAGGGTTCTTGGTGAAACGCCTTGGATTTATCTTAGATAAGTTTTTAGAGCTTTTTGAAGATCTTCAAGAAGTAAATAAATACATTTTTTCTTAAACCTCCATGGTATATATTTTAAAGGATTTGAGTATGAGATTAAATAGTAATTATTTAGGGTTTTGTCTTTAAAATAAAATTGATGTTTTATTGTTGATTAATATTATGAAATTGAATATTTACATAATGGATGATATGATTATTATTATTTGGCATGTCTTTTTGTGAATGTGTTGCCTTAGTGTTGTTTTGATATGAATATGATGAATATTAATGACATGATGTTATGTATAAATGTTACTTTGGAATGCCTATGAATTGTTTTAATATGAGTTATAACATTGAGATTGATGTGTTAGGTCATGTCATGTCCTAGGGTCATGACATATGCCCAAAATTTGATTTGGATTATTATTCGTGATTGTTCAGATACCTCCTTCTGGGAAGGGGATGACAGATACCTCATCGTTGGAGGGGAAGACAGATACCTCCTCTTGGGAAGGGGATGACATATACCTCCTTGTTAGAGGGGAAGACAGATACCTCATTCTGGGAAGGGGATGAGATAGATACCTCCTTCTGGGAAGGGGAAGACCCACCATTATAGATACCTCCTTTTGGGAAGGGGAAGGCAGTGGGAAATCATTGCATTTGTCATGTGCTCATAAACTAAAACCGAGTAATTAAATAAAAGAGATTTGGATGACAAATTGATTATTTGGACACAAGAGATGTCCTTTTGTATGATTTTATTTATGTTATACGTACTTTAGTGATGGATTATATCTATTGATGATGTTATGACTTGCGCATGAATTTCATGATATTGTATTGATTATCCTTAATATATATATAAAAAATTTTGAGTTATATTATTTTGGAAATGGCAGATTACCATGGTTGTTTTTCCGGTTACCACGCCGGCTGAAAGCAACATCTTTTAAAAAATATTTTAGAACTGTGTTTACTTGCTAGGATTATAAATCTCATTAGTGGTGTTGTCTTTCAGAATTTACAGGTGATGATATAGATGATGCAACGTCTTGAGAGAGTGTTGAAGATATTAGTTCTAGTTAATTTCTTTTTATTTATTTCTTTTGGGTTTATTAGAAGCCCATGTTTTGAGGCAAAAACAACTGTAAAAGAGTTATGTGATTTTAATAATTAATATTTATGAGGTTTTATTTTATTTGGATATAATGGTTTATTTAACACCATTACTTTATTTAACTATTCTAAATATACAAAATACTTTCAAACTTAAATTTATTGTGAAAAATTTTATGACTCGCTTATTTAATTTAAATGTTTTAAAGGTTTTTTTTATAGAAAATTAATTTGGGCTACTAATATAACGAAGGACATTACACAACTGCAGTTGTGTCTTTGTCATTTTTCTTCTCTTTGTCTTCGTCTCTTTCCCTTGACTTCTCTCTCTTTAGGAACCTGCATTGTCTTTTGATGTGTCTCACCTTGCCATAGTGATAACATGTCACTTCTTTTCTAGTCCTGAACTTGCTTCTTGACTTGCTATGACTGTCAGATTTTTCATGCTTATGGAAATGTCTGGTTTGGCTTCTCCCCCGTGACTCTGCAACTAGTGCTTATGACTGAGTGGAGGTAACAATCAAACCACGCTCCTTTCTTCTAGCTTCTTCATTCAACATGCTCTCTTTTACCATTGACATTGTCAACTTCCCATTAGGAGCTGAATTAGTCAATGTCACAACCAGAACTTCCCAACTGTCAGGCAAGGAACTAAGCAACAACAAAGCTTGCAATTCATCATCTAATTTAATATCTGCTGCTGTCAACTGATTCACAATATTCTGAAAAAAATACTCATATGCTCTGCCATTGAATCCCCTTCTTTGTATTTCATATTCACCAACTTCCGAATCAGAAATGCTTTATTTTGCACATTCTTCCAATCATACAGCTCGATCAATTTCTTCCATATTTTCTGAGCATCTGTTTCTGTATCTACATGAGGATATATACTCAAATCCAGCCACTGCCTAATCAAAGCAATCGTCTTTCTATTCATCTTCTTCCATTCACTTTCATTTTTATCCTTGGGTCGAGCAATGTCCCCCTCAATGGGATCATACAAGTCTTTGCTGTATAACATGTCTTCCATTAGGGTCTTCCAAAGTGTATAATTTGTAGAGTTCAACTTAATCATATTTGGCTCTTGATTTTCTTCCATTTAAATGCACAGAACAGAACAACCTAAGCTCTGATACCACTTTGTTGGGAAAAACCAGAGATAACAATCTCTAATGAAGCAAAAAAATTTCCCTTCACATATCCAAGTGAATAGGCACAACAAAAATATTCTTCCACAAGATAATATCAATGGCAGAAAAATAAATAGCAATAACACCACAATTTTTAACGTGGAAAACTCCTCATTGTCGGGTTAAAAACCACGGGACCAAGTCCAGCAAAAATTTCCACTATAAATAATAGTGGGTACACCAAGTCATCCTAACAGCACTAGAGAACACCAAAATAACAATACTTCACCTAACAGGTGGATACAAACAAGCAACAAGAGAGAAACCCCACAAAAATGGGTATAACAACTCAGCTCAAAGAGAAGGCAAACCAACAATATAATGATATCAAAATATTGCTCTTAACACCAGGAATAACATACTAAAATTTCATAAAGAATGGAAGGAGTTTAACCATCTCATAAAGCGCACAAAGTTCCTCCCTTTTTCTTCTTCTCTGTCGTCGTTCTCGTCCTCTCTCTGGCGCGCACACACACTTGTGCTTTCTTTCTTTTAGTCAAACCCTTTTCAAATGTTACATGGGCTTGGCCCATCAACAACTTTTATTATTATTTTTTTCTTTTAAAGTTGAAGTGGGACCCACTTGGGAGTGACTGATGAGCCTCTGTTTGACTGGTTTTATAACTAGTCAAGACCTTGGCTTTGTGCTTATTTTATATCATTTTCACCCAAATTAGACTTGATTGTCCTTAATTAGTATTTTGAGTCTGTAAAGTGTTTTTATGTTAATTTAGTTGATTTAGAGTTAAATAAAGTATTTATGTTATTTTCTGCTTTTTCGAGTTAATAAAATAAAATAAAATAAATCTGGAGCCACTCGCCCCGCGAAGGATCTCTCGCCCCGCGAGTATTGCAACTCTGAAAAGTCAGAGACGATCACGGCTTGCCCGTGTTGAAGATCACGGCTGTGGCAGTTTTGAAGTTGAAGCGTTCGCCTCGCGAGCATCCATTCGCCTCGCGAGTCTGGAAGTCGAAATATAATTGCTCACACCGGAACCTGAATCGGGTCATGAAGATTGGGCCATAACTTGGGCTGTTGATGTCGGTTGGAACTGAAACCGGTGGCAAATGAAAGATCAAACAAAGAGCTTTAACTCTCATGAAGACCATTATTCCAAACAGAGCCGTTTTGAAGGGCTTTAATCCATGTGAAGTCAGAGACGTTTCAGCTGCCCTATGAGTTGAATGTGGACATAACTCCCTCATCTTAACTCATAATTAAGCAAATTAAGTGGCTTTGGAAAGCTAAGAGGCAGAGGTTGAAGTTAATAAAAGGGCATTCAGATATTGAGAGATTTTATATAAATAGGAGTCATAGTTAGGCAGAGGAGGAGTCAGTAGGAGTAGTGGTAGTTTCAATAGTTTATTTTCCTTTTCTTTTCTTTTCTGCTTATGTCTGTAATGGAGAATTAGTCTCCTAGATTAATCTACTGTGATTGGTTTCTAATTATACTTGAGGTTTCTTGTATTTCCTGTTTTCATTTCCTTTTCTCTTTTCAATGCCATGCTTTATATTTCTGTTTGCTTAATTCAGGAGTATATTGTGTTGTGTTGGTTTATCTCGGTGATATCATGTTCCTATAATTAATCGCGTTTGCTTAATTCGCGTGTGTTCGTTTCGTGTTCGCTTAGTTCACGAAGGGCTTAACCCCGTTTGCTTAATTCGGGAATAGGGACATATATCTGTAGTAGTGGTTCCGCTTGTGAATTATTGCTACAACCGGGAGGGGATTAGAATCTGCTTAGGGCTAGGAATTTGCATGAACCGATGATAGTTGGGAAACCAAAAATAGTAGGTTAATCGCTTAGCTTATTTGGTAACTGCTCTGTTTTCTTGCTTTGTTTTCTCTTTTGCTTCTTAATTTAGTTTTCAATCCAAAACCCCCAATTCTGACTTTTTCTAACTTTTTCTGTTAATAATAACAACAACTAAAGAGTCCTTGAGAGACGATCCGAGTTGTCGCTCTATACTACATTATTTTATAAACGCTCGTTCTTTTTGGTGCGTGGCGACCGCGCGTTCAGTGACCCACCCAACAAACACTTGGGTTCGATCCTTAGATTTTTTGTGTATGAAAAAATATTATTAATTAGGACAAATCCACACTTGGATATGTGATAGTATTCCATTAGAATAGTCTAGCTAGCTCTCAGCTATCAAATGGTAGAATATTATCGGAAAACAAAAGAGATGAGAAAGTGCTCCATATTCTTTGGCACTTTTGGTTAGTATTTATAAGCTGAAAGGATTTAAAGGGGGCAAACATGGATATTGATCCTTCCTTAATATACTTATAAAATTATTTATATATGTGTTATTTTTATAAAATTTATTTTGCTAAAAATTTATTGATACATATACATATATTATTTCTATATATTCTTTGATGTTTTATGAATCCATCTACGAGTATAAATGATTTCAAATGTACTCTTAGCAAGCCATAACCCTTCCTTTTGTTTTCTTTAATTTTCCATTTTAGAACTGACTAAATTTTTCTAAAATTATTTTTGGATTGGTGTTGAAAGTTGAAACAGCCGTACTAAGAAAGGTGTTAAATAAGAAAAAAAAATGTCAGGATTTTATAAATTCCAAAAGAGTGCCATGGAGAAGAAAAGAGGAACTGCTGACTTTGCAGTTGTCACAAAAAAGGGTGACAGGTGAATAAAGATGGAGCCATTGAATCTATATGTATGTAGTTATGTTCAAATTGAATAAACTATGGAGGGAAGAAACATTAACCTCCATTAAGCTTTGAAAATATATTGTGCAACTTTTTATCCTACCTTTTCCCCTTTTGATGAAATATTGGTCTAACATTGAGCTCCGCGGGGTCATTGTATTATTATCATTGAGTATCTTTTTATTTCATTCAAGTCCAATTGTTGGAAACAATGCTAACTGAGAGAGCCTACAAGAAGACTTTAATTTTGGGTAACCATGTTAATGATACGAAATATATACCATCGTAAACATTGATTAATATCCATCGGAGATTTCGACGAAATTTAAAGGTTATCTCTTCTCCCAACTTTTACAGAAAATTCTCTTCTAGTATATTGAGTACATAAAAATAAGGTATGCGCAAATAAAAATGTTCATCTTTGATACTGCCTGGAAACTCTCTAAAATTTTAAACGTTTAAAAGTTAAAACTTCAACAGCATACAAAAAATGTTATTTCATGATAAGTTTATTAAATTCTAATGTTTCAATATAACAACCATCCATGAAAATAAAAATAGGCATAACTGTCAACATCCAAATTATTTGAACATATCTTACATCCATATATATGCCTAATAAGTTCAATACTAAAGTAATGTATCCAAAACCTCGTAAGGTATACTGCATGGGCTAAATGAATCGTTACCTTGTATGAACATGCAAGTCTGTATGGAAGTGATGAATTTGCTGTTACGAAGATAGAAAGCATAAATGAATACGAAAAGATGGTGATGTGCGTTTCGGCAGTTGTCGGAGGATGCATCATATTCTCACCTACCAAAATTAATTTTTAGGGCAGGATGAGCATGATTTAACTTACAAGCAAGCAACAACATTCTAGTAGTTATCATGTCTATTAATCAGCTGGGGCTAAGCAGGGGCATCTTCCTCCATGAGGTTGCTCAATGCAAAAAAAAAATTAAAAAAATATTGAGTTTATTTTTGAGCAAGAAAGTAAAGGTATATTTATTCTCAGATTTGGTTATACTAATTATTAGACAAAAGTTAATACAATTACTCCTACATGGGGTGCCGAAGCATTCTCAACCCAAATAAAGATAATTGGTTGATTACCCTATTTGTCACGTTACTCAAGAGTCACCGAGATATACTCATAATATTAAAGGCAATCAATGAGGGAATCAAATGTCATAGTCATCAGTTACAGAATAAAGCCTATATCATAAAAATTCTTAGCAAGTAGAAGAAGGGTTACAATCTTATACTATATCCGATTTTCGAGAATATCTCGAGTCAAATTATACGGTTCTTGTACGAACAACACTATTACTTACTTTAAAAATAAAATCATTTCAGAGAAGTGTTTATCCCACTTAAAATTCTACCATCAAAGCAACAATCAAGGAAACAATTAGAAATACAGTGCTTCAACCAAAGGATAATTAGGCTGATGATGGGTGATATACGTACAAAAGCTAATCTTGGAGCATTATGTAACAAACGATCTAAAACACATTCCCAAGTTCTTGTTGTTGTGTTGTATTCTCTTGGACTCCAAATTCAAAGCTTATATATTGTCACATTAGGACACTCACTAATTAATGTCTTCTTTTTTTTTTCTTCTCAAATAAAGATTATAATAATCCATCAATCTGGTCTGAACAATCACTATACCAAGGACAGTGGCACACGATGAAATGGCCCTAGCTTGCAAATTTCAGCAGTGGGATATGTCTAAACTAAAGGCACTCTGCAATATACATAAAGTGGAATCTTATACTTTTTCTTTTTCTTAGTTCAGAAAGCTATAAAAGCATAGCCATAGGACATTAATTTGAAGATGATTTCAAGAGAGAAGGGAGGAGGACGAGGGTGTGTTCCACCAAAGCAGGCCTTAAGACTAATTGGTGAGTCCGATCCTCCTTGGATTCACGCTTTCTCCTTGCATGATGAAGACTGATCAACAAAAGAGTTCAAAAAGTTCAACATTGAGAGTGAAGTCAGTGGTCCCTGACCTGATCATATAGCCGAAATGAATGTACACGTTATATTCCCTCAAATTTCATAATTTCACATGAAGGGCTTGAAATTTATCAATGTTTTCAGACAACCAAACTTCAAGAGTACTCTTCAACAGCAACCAACTCTCAGCCAATTCGTGTGAACATCAGTAATATTTGAAACCCACGAATGATGAAATTCATGATATACTTTATCACCCTTGCTTTTCATAATATTTATCTCCATTTTTCCCCACTTGTCACAATCTCTTTCTACTTATATTCTTAAATTCTCTCTATTTTTCAAATTTTTCAATTTTTTAATGCACAATTCCAACCGAGGAAAAGCCGAAAAGGGATTAGTAGAATGTGTTTGATTTCACGGTTGAAATCTGCAGAATTGATTATGCTCTCTGTCAAATGTGATTTTAGTAAAAACGAGATGTTTGGTTACTGTCAGGTAAAATATTGATTCTACCTTCAGAAGTGATTATGACTTGAAGCTACAGAAAATAGCTTTTACGTTGAATTGAAAAATTTACACTAAGTTTTACCTCAAACTTGTTTTTAAAACAAAAATATCTAAACATAAATCACTTCTCCGTAAACTAAATTCTAACCACATCAATTTTATAAAATCAATTTCATTCAAAATCACTTTTATCAAACGTTCACCCAAACACACACTAAGAAATTGACCCGTTCAAGATTCAGTAGAATGATTTTCTATGAAAACAAGGGCATAAAAGCTCGTAGGCATCACTAATTAATAACAGGAGCAAGTTATGAATCCACAATCGGTGGTATGAACAAGCAGCTTTGTTGCACAAATTAGGCCAGCGGTCAGTGCAACTTTGGATTCATAGAGTTGTGACTTGTGACCCATGAGTTCTTTTATCATCGTGATAATGGATTGCAGAGCCTTTCCGTAGATAAGATGTAACAGAATGGCATGCAAATTATGAAATGGACCACAACGTGGAACTATTTGGAGTGGAGTACTAATTGAGCATGTGGATGAATATCAGGATTAGGGAATATTGAAAAGATTATATTTGATTTCCTTTGCAAAAGTTTTTTTTTTTTTTGAATAATAGCTAAAGCTCTCCTATTTTGACGTCAGATCAATAAATCACCAATATTGACAAACACTTATAAAATGATTACGGATCATTCATCAACAAAAAATTTAGATTTGATATGCCATGCAATTGCCATTAACAATAGGTCGATAAGCGAACCAAATCCAGTTGATTAAAAATAACTTTTGGAATTCTCAAATTCAGTGTTATTAGAGGAAATCTCTGTTCCTACCAAATTCCGACTTATCGGAGTCTAGCCGGAATGCGTATAACCGAGGATGAATACAAAGGTTGTTTTAAATTTTAGCTTGACAGAATATTGTATTCCGGTCCTACGTATCCCAAAGGGAATCAAAGCGAACATAGTTCTTGTTCATCCTTCGATCATATGGTGAAGTCAATCCCTTAATCTTGTATATGACGAATACCAATGAGCAAGGACTCTTTGATAGTCTCTTGATTCGGCTGGTTCCTCAAGTACGCTTAAGGGAGATTTACCTAGATTAGCAAAAGTGAGTCCTTCTCTTAGGGTTCTCCTCTTTTTATAATAGGATCCTCATATCTCTTAGAGATTAGTTTTATCTCTTCCTATCTCTTATCTTTTAAACCAACTTCTCGATATATGATAGATAAGATCTATCTCTTATATTTGAAATTAGGTTGTTAGCTAAGCTTAGGTAAGTGTTATCTTCTAAGCTTTTCTTTCCTATGTCTTTGGGAGATCAAGTCTCCCAGCTCGGTGGCCGAGTCTACCACCTCGGCCAGTACACAATTCCCCCCAAGCTTTGAGCTCGGAAGAGCGTAAAAGCTTTCATGATAGAAATCGTGCTTGGCTTTAATATTACCATCAGGGAGTCTAAGTTTATTTTGTAAGTCTCCTTCCCTTGCCTGCTTGAGTTCGGTTGCCGATCTTTACACTTCGGCCAATACTTGAGTTCATTGAGCTCGGTGGGCAGGCGAGCCTAGTAACCCTTTCCCTCTGTTTATTTGGGTTTAGTGACAGCTTTATTTCTCGACCGTCAGTCTAGCTCGGTGGCCGGGCTTGCTACCTCGGCCAATACACAAGCCCCCCAAGCTTTAAGCTCGAAAGAGCGTAAAAGCTTCATCAAAAGAGCCGAGTCATAGCCTGATATTGACATTATACTTTATTATTTTGGCCAATATGTCAGATTCTTGGGCTCCGAGTTTAGAAAAGATGTGGGAGCTGCAATCAAAGCATGGGCTTGCAATCAAGTTTCTAGCTGCTGTAGCGTGTATTGCGATGTGTTTGACACGTGGTTCCCTTCTATTGGTATGCCGAATTTGCACAGTTCTGAATAGACGTTTCTCCTCCTTCACACGGCAACTAACATCATTACTTTCAACATCAATGTTCCAATTTTGAAACGACATAGTCTCTGCTATAAATTGAAGGAAACTCCTTCTCAGGAGTTTTACTTGTCTTCCTCTTCCTCAAACTTTTCTACTTCAACCCTCTTCCTCTCCAAGCATTTCTGTACTTTCTCCTATTTTCCAAGTACACTTTCCCGAATTCGCTTGGTTTTTCTGTTTCATCTTTCTGATTCAACATGGAACCTTCATTCGAGGTATCTCAAAATGCTTCCTTAGAGGTTCAATGATCCGCTGTCGCACACGGGTCAAAAACGAGTGTTTGGAAAAAACTGTAGTTAGGGAACGACAACTCGAGTATCGTCTCTCAAGGACTCTTGGATTATTATTAACCTACAAATCGATTTGGGGGGGGGGGGGTGTTAGATTTAAGATTTGATTAAGAAAACAGTGCAATTAAGTGATTATCAATAAGCTAGAACGATTAATCTACTGTTTCGGTTTCCCAACTATCATTGATTCACATAATTTCCATGCCCTAAGCATATTCTAATCTCTTTTCGATTGTAGCAGCAATTAGACAAGCGCAATTGACACTACGAGATATATGTTCCTAAATTCCGAATTAAGCAAACGGATTCAAGCTCTCGTGAATTAAGCAAACACGACCAAACATACGCGAATTAAGCAAACGCGATCAAGGTATAGGAACATAGAATCATCGAAATTAATCAATACTTATTCTATATAACTTGAATTAAGCAAACAAGGCATATAGCATAATATTGCAAGAGATAAGCAGTTTGATCGGGAATTATGGAACCTCAAGTGTCGGCGGAAACCGATTACAGCAGACTAATCCCTGGTGATTAGTTCTCCATCACAAACGTAACAAAAACTTTTGAAATAAATTGTAAACAGTGAAAATTCTATATGTTTTGCATCTGCCCTGGTGCCTTTTAATAGATCAGGATTCGCGTCACGACCGTGATGGCTGTGACGTATTCTGCCAAGGGCGCGCATTCAAATTCTAGTCTGTCACGGCCATGATCAATTCTGTCCATGGGTGCTGATCTGTCACGGCCGTGACCTCCATCACGGCTAGGTTGTGATCAATTCTGGTCCTTAGGGTCTTCTCATCACGCCCGTGATGGGTATCACGGCTGGGCCGTGATGCTCTCTGATCTTCAGGGGTAGCTCATCACGCCCGTGATGGTTATCACTGCTGGGTCGTGATGCTTTCTGGTCTTCATGGGTAGCTCATCACGGCCGTGACCAGTGTCACGGCCTGACCGTGATGGCTTCTGCTTTAGGTGTCCTTCCCTTTTTGCTCTTCTTATTAACCTGAAAATATGAAATAGCGGTAAATGCTTTATTTGACTCAAAATTAACTAAAATGTCCTAAAACTACTTAAGAGACTCAAAATGTTGCTTGAGGACAATTAAATCCAAATTTGGGTGAAAACGAGGTTAAACTCGAATAATTAGTACAAAAACCATGGTCTTACTAGTTATAAAACTAGACGAGCCAGAGGTTTATCAAAATACCCCAAACTTAAACTTTGCTTGTCCCCAAGCAAACTAAAACTCAAAAAGACTCAAACTTGGTAAGCTTAAGGGATTCAACCAATTTCGCACAAATTTCATGCAATTTCAAAAAAACAATTTTTCTTCAATGTTTTCCCCCTTTGCAAAAATGTAATCCCCACGTTCATTTACTTTAAACAATTGAGAATTCCATCATTCATGCAATCAGTAATCTGAGTTGGGGATCCAAGTTACACACAAAAGGGAGATCACCAATTTCAAACAATTGCCTTCCTCACAAGGGCATTTAATATTTCACTCATTCGCTCAATTTGTCTAGGCTATCAACTTTCACTCAATTTCACATTTCAATAGCACTTCCCATGAATTTGATTTTCATCTCAAACAAAGTTCCCACGAAAACATGCATGCAACATCAAAAGGTCTTTTAAAGGTTGTAATGGGGCCTGGCTAAAGGTAGGATATTCAAAGGTACTAGGCTTTACATCCCTAGGAATTAAGAGAGCATGAAACTTTTTACCTTGACTTCCACTCTTATTCCTTTTTTTTCATTTTTCTTTTTGATGCTTTCGGTGACTACAGCCCTTTTCCTTACAACACCCTTCTTTTTTTTTGACATTTTTGTACTTTTTTTTTTGCCTTTGGCTCCAACCTTTATTTTTATTTTTCTCAACCCAAAATAACATGTCGTATCCTTTTAGCCACCCTGATAAGCCTCTGGCTCGACTAGTTTTATAACTAGTAAGACCATGGCTTTTGCACTAATCACTCGAGTTTAATCTCGTTTTCACCCAAATTTGGATTTAACTTTCCTCAAGCAACATTTTGAGTTTCTTAAGTAGTTTAGGATATTTTAGTTAATTTTGAGTCAAATAAAGCATTCACTGCTATTTCATGTTTTCAGGTTAATAAGAAGAGCAAAAAGGGAAGGACTCTTGAAGCAGAAGCCATCACGGCCAGGCCGTGACACTAGTCACGGCTGTGATGAGCCACCCATGAAGATCAGAGAGCATCACAGCCCAGCCGTGATGTCTATCACGGGCGTGATAAGAAGACCCTGGAAGTCAGAAAGCATCACGACCAAGCCGTGATACCCATCACGGGCGTGATAAGAGAACCCTGAAGAACAGAATTGATCATGGCCCAGCCGTGATGGAGGTCACGGCCGTGACAGATCAGCACCCAAAGTCAGAAAGCATCACGGCCTGGCCGTGATTGGCATCACGGCCGTGAGGGACTAGAATTTGAATGCGCGCCCTTGGCAGAATGCGTCACGGCCAGGCTGTGATGACCATCATGACCGTGACGCGAATCCTGATTTATAAAAGACACCAGGGCAGACGCAAATCACATGGAATTTTCACTGTTTACAATACTTTTCAAGGGTTTGTATTATGTTTTTGATGGAGAACTAATCACCAGGGATTAGTCTGCTGTAATCGGTTTCCGCCGACACTTGAGGTTCCATAACTCCCGATTAATTTGCTTTGCTTGTCTCTTTCAATATCATTCTGTATGCCTTGTTTGCTTAATTCGAGTTGTATAGAATAAGTATTGATTTATTCCGATGATTCTATGTTCCTATACCTTGATCGCGTTTGCTTAATTCGCGTGTGTTGATCGTGTTTGCTTAAATCACGAGCGCTTCAATCCGTTTGCTTAATTCAGAAATAGGAACATATATCTCGTAGTGTCGATTACGCTTGTTTAATTGCCACTACAATCGGAAAGGGATTAGAATCCGCTTAGGACTTGGAATTTATGTGAATCGATGATAGTTGGGAAACCGTAACAGTAGATTAATCGTTTCATTTTATTGATAATCAATTATTGCATTGTTTTCTTAATCAATTCCTCTTTCGTTGAATATAAAAAACCCCAAAATTGATTCCTAGGTTAATAACAATCCAAGAGTCCTTTAGATACGATACTCGAGTTGTCGTGCCCTAACTGCAGTTTTTTAAACCACTCGTTCTTTTTGACCCGTGTGCAACAGCGGATCACACCCCAAACTTAGTTTCTTACAACCTTTCTCTTGCTAAGCTTCCATGCTCTCCTAATCCTAAGATTGGGTTAACATGGTTTTTCCAGATTTTTGGCTTATAACATAGGGTCATCAAGAAACAATAGGCTTATTAGGCTCAATGTGGCTAACTAGGGAACATGCATTAGGGATGGTTCTTTTTAGGCCAAGTAGTGATTTCAAAGAAAATTGCCTAAATCATTTGATGCAACCATATAAACATGCAAACCATGAAGAGATTCAAGCAAATCCGGGAAAGTGCAACTTAAAAGTGATTCACACAATTAAAAACATGTTGGAGGCTCAAATCCTCACCTGGACATTTTTCGCAAATTGTTTGACCGAGATTCAATCCCTAGTGTGTGCATCCCTTAACCCCAAACTTATCATAAATCATGCAATCACAATGGAATATCCCAAAGTTTAATTTTCAATTTTTCACATGGGGATCAATTTTCAATTTTCAAAACCTAGGGGGAAATCATCAACAGTCAACAATTATCATGCAATCAATCTATTCTAAATTTAATTAAAATCCATCAAGCTCACCGACACAAGACTCACACACATACGACACAAAGCAACACAAACAAGGAAAACAAAACAAAAACAAAGCAATTGGTTCCCTCCCCCACACTTAAGACATACATTGTCCTCAATGAAAGAACATAAATATAGAATAAGAGTGAGGGAAAGGAGAAAGTGCTCCCTGATCAAGTTGTAGTGTAGGTGGGCTCTCTCAAGGAAAGCTCTTCAATGGTTGCATCTTCAGCCACCGAGCTCTCGTGGAATAGCTTCAAGCGCTGCCCATTAACCTTAAAAACCTTGTTGCTACCTGCACTTTTTATTTCTACTGCACCATGAGGGAAAACATCAGTAACAATAAATGGGCCAATCCAGTTGGATCGAAGTTTCCCAGCCATCACTTTTAGGCGGGAGTTAAACAATAAAACCTGTTGGCCCACAGAGAATTCCTTCCTAGAAATCATCTTGTCATGGAAGTGCTTAGTTTTCTCTTTATAAATTCGAGAACTTTCATAGGCTTCCAACCTAAGCTCTTCAAGCTGCTGTAATTGGAATTTTCTTTCAATGCCTGCTTTTTGCATTTCCAAATTACAACTTTTGACCGCCCAATAAGCACGGTGCTCAATTTCTACAGGAAGATGACATGCCTTACCGAACACAAGTCTATAGGGAGACATCCCTATTGGTGTCTTGAAAGCTGTTCTTTGAGCCCAAAGTGCGTCTTCTAGACGGCGGCTCCAGTCCTTCCTATTTGGCTGCACCACTTTCTCTAAGATCTGTTTGATCTCTCTGTTTGAGATATCAGCCTGCCCATTAGTTTGGGGATGATATGCAGTAGAGACCCTGTGCACAACTCCATACTTTCGGAGTAAAGCTTCCATGGTGCAGTTACAGAAATGAGTGCCTTGGTCACTTATGATAGCACGAGGTATTCTGAACCTGCAGAAAATATTGGACCTGACAAAATTTACAACAACTCTAGAATCATTAGTTCTAGTGGGGATAGCTTCCACCCACTTTGAAACATAATCAACAACAAGTAAAATGTAGAGAAAACCAAAAGATGCAGGGAAAGGACCCATAAAGTCAATTCCCCACACATCAAACACCTCACAGAAAAGCATAGGTTGTTGAGGCATTTCACTCTTACGAGTGATGGCTGTACCTGCTGTCTGACACTCTTTACAAGTGCGGTAAATCTCATAAGCATCTTTAAAAATGGTGGGCCAATAAAAACATGAATCTAGGATTTTTCTTGCAGTCCTTTGTGGCCCAAAATGTCCCCCTACTTGAGAAGCATGAGAAAAATGCAAAATAGACTCAATCTCATAGTCGGGGACACATCTCCTAATTACCTGATCACTACCAAATTTCCAAAGATATGGATCATCCCAAACATAATATTTGGCATCACTCTTGAGTTTGTGAATTTGTGACCTAGTTGCACCTGTCGGAAAAACACCAAAGAACAAGATAATTAACAATATCAGCAAACCAAGGAGTTACCCCATGTAACTGTAAAAGCTGCTCATCAGGAAAGTCATCCTGAATGGGAGAAGGATCTTCATCCCTCTCTATCCTGCTCAAGTGATCAGCCACTAAATTCTCAGCTCCACTTTTATCTTTAATCTCCACACTAAACTCTTGGAGCAACAACATCCACCGAATCAATCTCGATTTTGCTTCTGGTTTCTTCAACAAGTACTTTAAAGCTGCATGGTCAGTGAAAACAACAACCTTGGAACCTAGCAAATATGATCTGAATTTATCAAGAGCAAAAACAATAGCTAGAAGTTCCTTTTCAGTAGTAGTATAATTAGCCTGTGCAGCATCTAAAGTTCTAGAAGCATAATAAATCACATGGGCAGCCTTGTCCACCCTTTGTGCAAGGACCGTCCCCATGACATAGTTAGAGGCATCACACATAATCTCAAAAGGGAGGGTCCAGTCAGGAGGCTGGATGATGGGAGTAGAGGTCAATGTTTTCTTCAAGAAATCAAACGCCTTTTTGCAGTTGTCATCAAAGTTGAAAATGACATCATTCTTCAACAAGTTTGACAGAGGAAGAGCTATCTTGCTAAAATCCTTTATGAAGCGCCTGTAAAAACCTGCATGACCAAGAAAAGAGCGAATCTCGTGAACGCAAGATGGGTAAGGCAGTGTAGAAATCACCTCAATCTTAGCAGGATCTATTGAAATACCTTTTTCAGAAATGATATGCCCCAAAACAATTCCCCGTTCAACCATAAAATGACATTTTTCATAATTCAAAACAAGGTCAGTTTCAATGCATCTCTCCAAAACCAGATTCAAACTATCCAAGCATGCATCAAATGAGGAACCATAAACAATAAAATCATCCATAAATACCTCCATGCAATTCTCAATATATTCAGTAAAAATACTAATCATGCATCTCTGGAATGTGCCAGGAGCATTGCAAATACCAAATGACATCCTCCTGTAAGCAAAAGTGCCGAAAGGGCATGTGAAAGTTGTCTTTTCTTGATCCTCTGGTGCAATATGGATCTGAAAATAACCTGAAAAACCATCAAGAAAACAATAGTGTGATTTACCAGCTAGCCGTTCAAGCATCTGATCGATGAACGACAAAGGAAAGTGATCCTTTCTAGTAGCCTGGTTCAATCTCCTGTAATCAATATAAACTCTCCAACTATTCTGAACTCTAGTGGGAACAAGTTCATTGTTTTCATTTTTTACCATTGTGAGTCCAGATTTCTTAGGTACAACTTGCACTGGACTCACCCAATTACTATCAGAGATAGGATATATGATACTTGCATGCAAGAGTTTTGTTACTGATCAGCCTCTGGCTCATCTAGTTTTATGGCTAGTATGACCAGGGTTTTGTGCAAATTATATCCTATTTTCACCCAAATTAGATTAGATTGTCCTCAAGCAAGGTTTTGAGTCTCTAAAGTAATTTTAGGTTAATTTAGCCAGTTTTGAGTCAATTAATACACTTATAGTTGTATCTTTGTTTTCAGGTTAAGTTGGAAGTCAAGAGAATAAATAAACAGGGGATTCACCTCGCGAACAGCTCTTCGCCTCGCGACCCCGAAGGCTGACTGTTCCAAGAAAATGTAAGGTCTCTGGTTCGCCCCACGAGTCACCCAACCCTGAAAGTCAGAGACTATCACGGTTTACCCGTGTTGAAGGTCACGGCTATGGCAGTTTTGAAGTTGAAGAGTTTCGCCCCGCGACCAATAACTCGCCTCGCGAGCCTGGAAGTTAGAAAGCATCACGGTTGGCCCCTGATGTTCATAACGGGCGTAATAAGAAGACTCTTCAGATTCTCGCCCCGCGAGTAGTCCTTCGCCCCGCGAGAATACCAAAGGTTGCAGACTGTTCATAAGATTCGCGTCGCGAGAGAGGCTTCGCCTCGCGAGTGGGCTAAAATTCTGAATAGTATAAAAGGCTGTTCTGAACAGATTGTAAAGACTTTTGCTTCTCCATTGTTCTGTTTACATATTTTTCTGTGTGTTTTCATTTTCCATGGAGAACTAAGTTTCTAGGATTAATCTATTGTAATTGATTTCCACTACACTTGAGGTTCTTGTATTTCCTGTTTTGTATGCTTTTCCCTTTTCAATGCCATGCTTTATATTTCTGTTTGCTTAATTCACGAGTATATTGTGTTGTGTTGATTTATTTTCGGTGATATTATGTTCCTATAATTAATCGCGTTTACTTAATTCGCGTGTGTACGTTTCGTGTTCGCTTAGTTCACGAAGGGCTTAACCCCGTTTGCTTAATTCGGGAATAGGGACATATATCTGTAGTAGTGGTTTCGCTTGTAAATTTTTGCTACAACCGGGAGGGGATTAGAATCTGCTTAGGGCTTGGAAATTGCATGAACCTATGATAGTTGGGAAATCGAGAACAATAGATTAATCTGTTTTTAGCTATTTGACAACCTCTTTGAACTGCCTTGTTTTATTGCTCTGTTTTCATTGTTTTGTTCTCTTTGATTGCATCCCAATCCAAACCCCCCCAAAACTGATTTTTGTGGAAAATAACACTTTAAGAGTCCTTGTGAGACGACATCCGAGTTGTCGCCCTAACTACAGTTTTAAAACCCGCTCGTTCTTTTTGGCGCGTGTGCGACAGCGCGACCAAAAATCGGCGCCGTTGCCGGGGACTCTTGTTTTGTTATTTCCGCATTTTTATTTGTGTTTTTCTCTTTTATTTTCGTTCTTTTTGTTTTGAATTGGTCTGGCTACTAGGTTGAATTGTCCTGAATTGTGTGATTTTGACCCGGAAATTGAAAGAACACTGCACACACTCCGTAGGGAATTTCGGGCTAGCACTAGTAGTAATTCTAATTCCAAAACTGTTTTTGAAAACATGGGAGATCAAAGGACATTAAGACAGCTTGCTTCCCCTGATGTAAATTACAATGGATTGTGTATTTCATATCGTGGTGCTGATACTCCTTTTGAACTAAAATCCGGTTTCATTCACTTGTTGCCAAAGTTTAATAGTCTTGCAGGTGAGGATCCACACAAGCACTTGAAGGAATTCCAAGTTGTATGCTCCACGACCTCGAGATCAGAGGGAGTCACTGAGGATAGCATCAAGCTGAAGGCTTTTCCGTTCTCACTCCAGGGAGCTGCAAAGGATTGGCTATTGTATCTTGAGCCCAACTCTATCACCACTTGGAATGATTTGAAGAGGGTTTTCCTAGAAAAATATTTTCCTGCTTCAAGAGTTGCGTCAATAAGAAAAGAAATATGTGGAATCAGGCAAGGGAATGAGTCGCTAGCTGAATATTGGGAAAGGTTCAAGCATTTGGTATCCAGTTTCCCACAGCATCAGATTTCTGAACAACTCCTGATCCAGTACTTTTATGAAGGATTACTGCCGATGGATAGGAATCTTTTGGATGCTGCTAGTGGGGGAGCACTAGTTGATAAGACCCCAGCTGCTGCCAAGCAACTCATTGAGAATATGTCATTGAATTCTCAGCAGTTTATTACCAGAATAAATTCAGTTAAGACAAGAGGTGTGCATGAGATCCATAGTTCATCTTCCAACCAGGCCGCCATTGAGAATAGATTGGATGAGCTCACTTCTTTTGTAAGGCAATTGGCAATAGACAGAGTTAAGCCTGCAAAGTTATGTAGCATGTGTAACTCTCCTGAGCACCCGTATGATCCATGCCCTATTCAGAGAGAAGAGTTCATCAGTGAAGCGCCTCAAGCTTATGAAGTAAACCCCTATAATCAAGGAAATAGTCAGAATCGGTACAACACTCCAGACCTCTCAAACAATAGGTACCATCCCAACTGGAGGAATCACCCTAATCTGCGGTATGGGAACTCATCCCAACAACAACCGATGGCACCTCAGAATCCCCCTCCAGTGACCACTTCTGCACCTACTGGACCTTCAATGGAGGACATGCTCAAGCAATTGACTGCACAAATGACTACACAGTTTCAGCAGCAATTTGCACAGTTTCAGCAGCAAACACATGCCAGCATTCAAGATTTGAGGACACAGATTGGACAGATGGCCACATCCATGAATAACATACAGCAAGGTCAAGGAACAACCCAGCTGCCGGCACAACCAGTGATAAATCCTAATGCCTCCAACCCTAATGTGAGTGCCATATCTCTGAGATCTGGAAAAGTTGTTGAGGCCACCTCTGGAAAGGATGAAGAAACTATTGAGGTAACTCCTGAGCCTACTGTTGAGGTAACTCCTGAGCCTATTGTTGAAGTTGAAGTTGAGAAAGTGTACAGACCACCAATCCCATTCCCACACAAAATTCAGAAAAATAAGAAAATTGGTGGTGAAGACAAGGAAAGGGAGATCTTAGATGTGTTCAGAAAGGTAGCTGTGAATATTCCTCTCCTAGATGTGATCAAGCAGGTGCCTAAGTATGCCAAATTTCTGAAGGATCTATGCACCAACAAGAGGAAGATGAAGAATAATGAGAGAGTTGACTTGGGAAGGAATGTCTCAGCGCTTATCCAGTCTAAGCCAGAAAGAGTTGCTTCTTTAACCCCTACTCAGGCACTACCACAAAAGTGCAAGGACCCAGGCATATTTACTATCCCATGCACTATTGGGGATAGGAAGTTTGAAAACTGCATGCTAGACTTGGGAGCATCCATAAATGTCATGCCTACCTCCATCTTTAACAACCTTGATCTTGGGCCTTTGCAGTATACAGGTCTCACCATCCAGTTAGCTAACAGGACCAGTGCCCGACCCATGGGAATGGTAGAAGATGTGCTAGTGCAAGTTGATGATTTGATCTTCCCTGCGGACTTCTACATCCTAGACATGGCAAGAGAGACACATTCCAGTAGATCACCAATAATCTTAGGCAGACCATTCATGAAGACATCCAAGACTAAGATTGATGTGGATGATGGGACTATGTCTATGGAGTTTGGTGATATTGTGGCCAAGTTTAACATTTTTGATGCTATGAAACACCCCCTGGAGGAGCACTCTATTTTCCACTTAGAGTTGCTTTCTGAGCTTATTGAGGATACCCATGAGGACTTTATTTCTGATTTTCCATTCATTTCTGGTTTTGATGATGTATATACTTTTACTAACTGCACTGACACTAACCCTTGTTCTGTTTGTGCTGAGTTTCTTGATTCAATCTTGCAGGGTGATAGTGATAGTGATAGTGAGAGTGAAGCTGTCTGTTCTGCAGAAGTCCGTGGCATCATGGTTACTCCCAATGTACCATCCATTGAGCAGCCGCCCTCCTTAGAGCTCAAGCTACTCCCAGAGAACCTGAAGTATGCTTACCTGGAGACAAATGAAAGACTTCCAGTCATCATCTCTTCCAGCCTTGACTCTGACCAGGAAGCAAAGCTATTGGAAGTTCTGAAGAAGCACAAGAAGGCTATTGGGTGGACTTTAGCTGATATTTCAGGAATTAGCCCCTCCAGATGCATGCACAGAATTCTATTGGAGGATGGAGCTAAACCAGTAAGACAGGCCCAAAGGCGACTTAATCCACTGATTCTGGATGTGGTGAAGAAAAAGGTGACTAAGCTTCTGCAGGCAGGTATTATATACCCCATCTCTGATAGTACTTGGGTTAGTCCGGTGCAAGTAGTACCCAAGAAGTCTGGTCTCACAGTAGTTAGGAATGATAATAATGAGCTTGTACCTACTAGAGTCTAGAATAGCTGGCGAGTCTGTATAGATTATAGGAAGTTGAACCAGGCCACCAGAAAGGATCACTTTCCTTTGCCGTTCATAGATCAGATGCTGGATCGGCTGGCTGGTAAATCTCATTATTGTTTTCTAGATGGCTTTTCCGGGTATTTCCAGATTCATATTGCCCCTGAGGATCGTGAAAGACCACTTTCACGTGCCCCTTCGGTACGTTTGCTTATAGGAGGATGCCATTTGGCCTTTGTAATGCTCCTGGCACCTTTCAAGGATGCATGCTTAGCATTTTCTCTGAATTTATTGAAAATTGCATAGAGGTGTTCATGGATGACTTCACTGTATATGGCTCCTCATTTGATGCATGTCTGCATAGTCTGAGTCTAGTTTTAGAAAGATGTATTGAGACTGATTTGATTTTGAATTATGAGAAATGTCACTTTATGGTAGAGCAGGGGATTGTTTTGGGTCATGTAATTTCTAAAGAGGGTATTTCAGTAGATCCTGCAAAAATTGATGTGATTTCTTCATTGCCTTACCTATCTTGCGTACACGAGATCCGTTCTTTTCTTGGCCATGCAGGTTTCTACAGGCACTTTATTAAGGACTTCAGCAAGATAGCTCTGCCATTGTCAAACCTGCTGAAGAATGATGCCCTGTTCCAGTTTGATGAAAAGTGCAAGAAAGCATTTGACTACCTGAAAAGAGCATTGACTTCTACCCCTGTCATCCAGCCCCCTGACTGGACACTCCCTTTTGAACTTATGTGTGATGCTTCCAATTTTGCTGTGGGAGCAGTTCTGGCACAAAGGGTGGGCAAGGCTGCCCATGTAATTCATTATGCTTCTAGGACATTAGATGCTGCACAATCAAATTACACCACCACTGAGAAAGAACTGCTAGCTGTTGTATTTGCACTTGATAAGTTTAGGTCATATTTGCTAGGTTCTAGGGTTATTGTTTTCACTGACCATGCAGCTCTGAAATATCTGTTAAAGAAACCAGAAGCTAAGCCAAGACTGGTCCGGTGGATGCTTTTGCTCCAAGAGTTCAATGTGGAGATAAAGGACAAGAGTGGAGCTAAAAATTTGGTAGCAGATCACTTGAGCCGGATAGCAAGGGATGAGGATACTTCTCCCATCCAAGATGATTTCCCTGATGAGAGACTTTTACATCTGTATGGGGTAACCCCCTGGTTTGCTGACATAGTTAACTTTCTTGTTGCTGGTATTGTTCCTGCAGGTACAAGTAGACATAAGTTCCACAAGCTCAAGAGCGATGCAAAGTACTATGTGTGGGATGATCCATACCTGTGGAAGTTTTGCAGTGATCAGGTTATTCGGAGGTGTATCCCCGATCATGAGACAGAGTCGATCCTGCACTTCTCTCATGCCTCTCCAGTTGGAGGACATTTTGGACCACAGAGGACAGCAAGAAAAGTCCTAGATTCTGGGTTTTACTGGCCCACAATTTTTAGAAATTCCTATGAGGTATACAGGAATTGTAAAGAATGTCAAATAACAGGCCCTGCCATCACTCGTAGGAGTGAGATGCCTCAGCAGCCCATGCTCTTTTGTGAGGTTTTTGATGTGTGGGGGATTGATTTTATGGGTCTTTTCTCTCCTTCTTTTGGTTTTGTATATATTCTTTTGGCTGTAGACTATGTTTCAAAGTGGGTGGAAGCAATCCCCACTAGGACTAACGATGCTAAAATTGTTTCCAAATTTGTTAGGTCCAACATTTTTTGCAGGTTTGGCATACCCAAGGCTATCATCAGTGACCAGGGCACTCACTTCGCATGTAACCATGGAAGCCTTACTCGGGAAGTATGGGGTTGTACATAGAGTTTCCATCGCTTACCATCCCTGCACCAATGGCCAGCTGAAATGTCAAACAGGAGATCAAGCAAATTCTAGAGAAGATGGTGCAGCCGAACAGGAAGGAATGGAGCCGCCGTCTGGAAGACGACCGTGGGCTCGGAGGATCTGCTTTCAAGACACCTATAGGAATGTCCCCTTTCGGCTTGTATTTGGTAAGGCATGTCACCTCCCGGTGGAAGTTGTGCACCGTGCATATTGGGCAATCAAGAGTCAGAACTTGGACATGAAGGAAGTCTGGTGTTGAAAGAAAACTGCAGATTCGAAGAACTTGAGGAGCTTAGGCTAGAAGCCTATGAAAGCTCCAGGATTTATAAAGAGAAAACAAAACTTTTTCATGACAGGATGATTGCTAGGAAAGAATTTTTTGTGGGTCAGAAAGTCTTATTGTTTAACTCCCGCCTAAGATTGATGGCTGGGAAACTTAGGTCCAAGTGGATTGGACCATTTATTGTTACTAATGTGTTTCCTTATGGTGCAGTAGAGATTCAAAGTACAGGTACCAACAAGACCTTCAAGGTTAACGGGCAGAGGCTGAAGCCATTCCATGGTGTGGATGCTGGTGTTCCTGTGGATGTTAATGTTGAGGAGCTCTCCTTGGAAGCTCCCACCTACACTGATACTTGATCAGGGAGTTCCCTTTCCTTTCCCTCACTCTGTTTTTATAGTTCTTTTGTTCATTGGGGACAATGTATATTTTAAGTGTGGGGGAGGGAACTAGTTGTAGTTTTTTTTTTCCATTTTCTTTGAATAAAGCTCCTGAATAATTTGAGAAGCTCAGGAGTTGTGTTGAGTCTTTTGTTGGCAAGTTTATTGGATTTTGATTGATGTTGCACAGATTGCTTGCATGATTGATATGTGATGATTCCCCCTAGGTTGAAAAATTTTTGTTGATCCCCATGTGAAATTGAAAACTGAACTTTGGGATTTTGTTATGATGGCATGATTTATGATAAGTTTGGGGTGATAGGAAGCACACACTAGGGATAGAATCTCTTTCAAACAATTTGCAAATAATGTCCAGGTGAGGTTTTGAGCCTCTAGCATGTTTTTGACTGTGTGAAAATCACTTTTCAAGTTGCACTTTCCTGAATTTGCTTGAATCTCTTTATGGTTTGCATGATTATGTGTTTGCTTCAGATGATTTAGGCATTTTCTTTGTAAATAACTACTTAGCCTAAAAATAACCAATTCCTAATGCATGTTCCCTAGTTAGCCCCATTGAGCTGATTAGCCTGTTAATTCTTGATAACCTAATGTTATAAGCCCAAAAATATGGAAAACCATGTTAACTCGATCTTAGGATTAGGAGAGCATGTAATCTTAGAATGGGTGCAAGAAACAAAGTTTGGGGTGGCTGCAAGGCGTGATATGTGTTGTTGGGATTGAGAAAAAATACAATAAAAAGGTTGGAGCCAAAGGCCTATAATTTAAAAAAAAAAGTACAAAAATTTCAAAAAGGTTATTCGAATAAAGAGGCTGTAGTCACCCAAGGAAAAAAGGAGGAAAGGAACTTGAGTGAAATTTCAATGTTTTGAAGTGTTTCATGCTCTCTTAGTTCCTAGGGTCTTCAGCCTAGTACCTTTGTATATCCTACCCTTAGCCAGGCCCCATTACAACCCATAAAAGACCTTTTGATGTTGCATGCATGTTTTCTGTGGGAACCATTTTGAGATGAAAATCAATTTCATGGGAAGTGTTCTTGAAAAGTGAAACTGAGTGCAATGTTGATAGCCTGACACAAACTGAGTGAATGAGTGAACACTAAATGCCCTTGTGAGGAAGACAGTTGTTTGAAGTTGGTGATCTCCCTCTTGTGTGTGACTTGGATCCCCTGCTTAGATTTCTGATTGTTTGAATGATGAAATTCTCAAATGTTTAGAATAAATGAATGTGGGGATTGCTTTGCTTGAAAAAGAGGGGACATTGAAGAAAACTATTTTGATGTATTGCTTGAATTTGTGCAAGGTTGGTTGAATCTTTTAAGCTTGCCAGGTCTTGAGTCTTTTTGATTTTTGAGTCTTAGTTTGCTTGGGGACAAGCAAAGTTTAAGTTTGGGGTATTTTGATCAGCCTCTGGCTCATCTAGTTTTATGGCTAGTATGACCAGGGTTTTGTGCAAATTATATCCTATTTTCACCCAAATTAGATTAGATTGTCCTCAAGCAAGGTTTTGAGTCTCTAAAGTAGTTTTAGGTTAATTTAGCCAGTTTTGAGTCAAATAATACACTTATAGCTGTGTCTTTGTTTTCAGGTTAAGTTGGAAGTCAAGAGAATAAAGAAACAGGGGATTCGCCTCGTGAACAGCTCTTCGCCTCGCGACCCCGAAGGCTGACTGTTCCAAGAAAATGCAAGGTCTCTGGTTCGCCCTGTGAAGAAGATCTCGCCCCACGAGTCACCCAACCCTGAAAGTCAGAGACTATCACGGTTTACCCGTGTTGAAGGTCATGACTGTGGCAGTTTTGAAGTTGAAGAGTTTCGCCCCGCGAACAATAACTCGCCTCCCGAGCCTGGAAGTCAGAAAGCATCACGGTTGGCCCCTGATGTTCATAACGGGCGTAATAAGAAGACTCTTCAGATTCTCGCCCCGCGAGTAGTCCTTCGCCCCGCGAGAATACCAAAGGTTGCAGACTGTTCATAAGATTCGCGTCGTGAGAGAGGCTTCGCCTCGCGAGTGGGCTAAAATTCTGAATAGTATAAAAGGCTGTTCTGAACAGATTGTAAAGACTTTTGCTTCTCCATTGTTCTGTTTACATATTTTTCTGTGTGTTTTCGTTTTCCATGGAGAACTAAGTTTCTAGGATTAATCTATTGTAATTGATTTCCACTACACTTGAGGTTATTGTATTTCCTGTTTTGTATGCTTTTCCTTTTTCAATGCCATGCTTTATATTTCTGTTTGCTTAATTCAGGAGTATATTGTGTTGTGTTGATTTATTTCCGGTGATATTATGTTCCTATAATTAATCGCGTTTGCTTAATTCGCGTGTGTACGTTTCGTGTTCGCTTAGTTCACAAAGGGCTTAACCCCGTTTGCTTAATTCGGGAATAGGGACATATATCTGTAGTAGTGGTTTCGCTTGTAAATTGTTGCTACAACCGGGAGGGGATTAGAATCTGCTTAGGGCTTGGAAATTGCATGAACCTATGATAGTTGGGAAATCGAGAACAATAGATTAATCTGTTTTTAGCTATTTGACAACCTCTTTGAACTGCCTTGTTTTATTGCTCTGTTTTCATTGTTTTGTTCTCTTTGATTGCATCCCAATCCAAACCCCCCCCCCCCCCCCCCCAAAACTGATTTTTGTGGAAAATAATACTTTAAGAGTCCTTGTGAGACGACATCCGAGTTGTCGCCCTAACTACAGTTTTAAAACCCACTCGTTCTTTTTGGCGCGTGCGCGACAGCGCGACCAGTTACCTCCTTCTTCACAACATCAAGAATCAAGGGGTTAAGCCGCCTTTGGGGCTGCCTAACTGTTTTAGTCCCATCCTCCAACAGAATCCTATGCATACACCTGGATGGGCTAATACCTGGTATGTCGGCCAAGGTCCACCCAATCGCCTTCTTATGCTTCTTCAAAACCTGCAAGAGCTTAGTTTCTTGGTCAAAATCCAGGTTAGAGGAAATTATAACCGGAAGTTTGTCATTCCTCTCTAAATAAGCATATTTCAGATTTTCAGGAAGTGGCTTAAGCTCTAAGGAGGGTGGCTGCTCAATAGATGGTATGTTTGGGGCAGCCGTACTGTCAAGAACTTCAGCAGAATGAACAGCTTCATTTACACTGTCACCCTGCAAGGCAGCATCAATCTCAGCACAAACAGCACAAAGGTCAGTGTTAGTACAATCAGCACATGAGTAAACATCATCAAAACCAGAAAAAGATGGAAATTCAGAAGCTGCAACCAAATCATAATAAGTGTCATCAACAATTTCAGAAAGCAAATCTATTTGAAAAACAGAATGCTCTTCCAAGGGATGCTTCATAGCATCAAAAATGTTGAATTTCGCAACAATGTCACCAAATTCCATGGACATGGTTCCATCGTCAACATCAATCTTTGTTTTTGTCATTTTCATGAATGGTCTGCCCAGAATGATTGGTGATCTGCTTGAATTCGTTTCTCCTTCCATGTCCAGAATGTAAAAATCAGCAGGGAAAATCAAGTCATTAACTTGAACAAGCACATCTTCTACTACTCCAATGGGGCGAGCATTGGTCATGTTTGCCAACTGAATAGTAAGACCTGTATGCTGCAAAGGACCAAGATCAAGATTGTTGAAAACAGAAGTAGGCATAACATTAATAGAGGCTCCTAAATCCAACATGCAATTGTCGAATCTACTATCCCCAATGGTACATGGAATAGAAAAAGTTCCCGGATCCTTGCATTTCTGTGGCATTGTCTGATTGAGGGCTGAAATGGTAACCCTTTCTGGTGCAGGTTTAGGTTGGATGAGGGCTGAAACATTTCGTCCCAAATTGACTCTCTCATTTCCCTTCAACCTCCTCTTGTGTGTGCACAAATCCTTTAGAAACTTCGCGTATTTCGGAACCTGCTTAATCACATCAAGAAGCGGAATGTTTACCGCCACCTTTCTGAATACATCCAGAATCTCTCTCTCCTTGTCTTCCTCATCAATCTTTTTATTTTTCAGTACTCTCTGCGGGAAGGGAATTGGTGGCACATACTCCTTTTCAGCCTCAACAACAACATAAGGTTCAGGTGTTACCTCAACAATTTTTTTTTATTTTTTTCAGGGGTTGGTTCTGCAACCTTCCCGGATCTCAAAGTAATTGCACTCACATTAGGATTAGGGACATTAGGATTCACTACTGTTTGTGCAGGTAGTTGGTTCGATCCTTGAGCTTGCTGCATGGCATTCATCGAAGTGGCAAGCTGGCCAATCTGTGTCTGCAAAGTATGGATACTAGAATCCGTTCGTTGCTGAAACTGGAGATTGTTTGCAGCCATTTGCTTGACAAGGTACTCTAGTGAAGGTCCGGAAGGTGCAGAGGTGGTCACTTGGGGAGAGTTCTGTGGTGGTGTCAGCGGTAACATCAGTTGTTGTTGTTGTGTGGATGAGTTTCCATACCGAAGGTTTGGATGGTTTCTCCAGTTGGGGTGGTACTTATTAGTGGAAAGGTCAGGAATGTTGTACATGTTCTGATTGTTGCCTTGATTGTAAAGATTGGCTGCATATGCTTGAGGCAAATCAGTGACCGACTCATCTTTCAGAATGGGACATGTATCGGTCAGGTGTTCAGGAGAAGTACAAATACCACACAACCTTGCTGTTTGAGTTTTATCCACTGCCAACTGCTTCACTAACGAAGTAAGCTCATCAAGTCTGGTTTCAAGGGCTTTGTGGGAAGAAGAAACATGGACCTCATTCACACCCCTTGCTTTGACAGAATTGTTTCTGGTTGTGAACTGTTGGGAGTTGAGTGACATGTTCTCAATCAATGACTTGGCAGCAGCTGGAGTCTTATCAACAAGTGCTCCCCCGCTAACAGCATCTAAAATGTTTCTGTCCACTGGTAGCAATCCCTCATAAAAGTACTGAATAAGCAGTTGCTCGAAAATCTGGTGCTGAGGACAACTGGACACCAACTTCTTAAATCTCTCCCAGTACTCGACCAATGATTCATTGCCTTGTCTAATACCACATATCTCTTTTCTGATTGATGCATCTCTGGAGGCAGGGAAGTATCTCTCTAGGAAGACTTTCTTCAAACCATTCCAGGTTGAAACGGAATTCGGCTCAAGATAATACAACCAATCCTTCGCAGCACCTTGAAGTGAGAATGGGAAGGCTCTCAGCTTGATATGGTCTTCTGTTATTCCTTCAGGTCTCAAAGGTGTAGAACAAACAACCTGGAATTCCTTCAGATGCTTATGCGGATCCTCACCTGCAAGACCACTAAACCTTGGCAACAAGTGTATTAAACCAGATTTCAATTCAAAAGGAGCAACGACATCAGCATATTCAATACATAAACCATTGTAATTAACATCAGGAGCAGCAAGCTGTCTTAGTGTTCTTTGATCAACCATGTTATCACTATTGGTTGGTGAACTAGTGCTAGCCCGAATTGCTCTACAACGTGTGTGCAAGGTTCTCTCAATTTCAGGGTCAACATCAAACAGGTCAGAACAACCAGACCTAGTAGCCAGAACTGAACAAATCTGTTAATAACAACAAGAGTCCCCTGCAACAGCACCAATTTGATCCGCTGTCGCACATGGGTCAAAAATGAGTGTTTGGAAAAAACTGTAGTTAGGGAACGACAACTCGAGTATCGTCTCTCAAGGACTCTTGGATTATTATTAACCTACAAATCGATTTGGGGGGGGGGGGGGGGGTAGATTTAAGATTTGATTAAGAAAACAGTGCAATTAAGTGATTATCAATAAGCTAGAACGATTAATCTACTGTTTCGGTTTCCCAACTATCATTGATTCACATAATTTCCATGCCCTAAGCAGATTCTAATCTCTTTTCGATTGTAGCAGCAATTAGACAAGCGCAATTGACACTACGAGACATATGTTCCTAAATTCCGAATTAAGCAAACGGATTGAAGCTCTCGTGAATTAAGCAAACACGACCAAACATACGCGAATTAAGCAAACGCGATCAAGGTATAGGAACATAGAATCATCGAAATTAATCAATACTTATTCTATATAACTTGAATTAAGCAAACAAGGCATATAGCATAATATTGAAAGAGATAAGCAGTTTGATCGGGAATTATGGAACCTCAAGTGTCGGCGGAAATCGATTACAGCAGACTAATCCCTGGTGATTAGTTCTCCATCACAAACGTAACAAAAACTTTTGAAATAAATTGTAAACAGTGAAAATTCTATATGTTTTGCGTCTGCCCTGATGCCTTTTAATAAATCAGGATTCGCGTCACGGCCGTGATGGCTATGACGTATTCTGCCAAGGGCGCGCATTCATATTCTAGTCTGTCACGGCCGTGATGCCCATCATGGCTAGGCCGTGATCAATTCTGTCCATGGGTGCTGATCTGTCACGGCCGTGACCTCCATCACGGCTAGGTCGTGATCAATTCTGGTCCTCAGGGTCTTCTCATCATGCCCGTGATGGGTATCACGGCTGGGCCGTGATGCTCTCTGATCTTCAGGGGTAGCTCATCACACCCGTGATGGTTATCACGACTGGGCCGTGATGCTTTCTGGTCTTCATGGGTAGCTCATCACGGCCGTGACCAGTGTCACGGCCTGGCCATGATGGCTTCTGCTTTAGGTGTCCTTCCCTTTTTGATCTTCTTATTAACCTGAAAATATGAAATAGCAGTAAATGCTTTATTTGACTCAAAATTAACTAAAATGTCCTAAAACTACTTAAGAGACTTAAAATGTTGCTTGAGGACAATTAAATCCAAATTTGGGTGAAAACGAGGTTAAACTCGAATAATTAGTACAAAAACCATGGTCTTACTAGTTATAAAACTAGACGAGCCAGAGGCTTATCATTCAAATCATAGGGCCTGAAAGGGAAATGAGGGCAACCCCGGTGACTCCTCTTCTTCCTCCTCGAATGAGAGTAGTTTTGCTACTCCTCAGGCCGCCATTATCCCGAAGAGTTGCAAACGTGCTACTAGGGTTCCAAAAGACCCTATTCCGTACATCACTATTCCTAGGTATTTTTGGGTGAGGTTAGATGTTGGAGTGTTTTTTTCAAACTTTAGGAGTCATCACTCCCTTAGATCCATTAAAACCAAAGTTTCTGCTTCCCAGGGTACTGTTCATTGTCTACCTTGTTCGGACGATGAACATGTTTTTTTAAAGGCTCTTCCTGTTGAACCATATTTTACTTATATATATAAAACCTTTTTTGAACAAATTGGAGTCGCCATCCCTTTCACTCAATCCGAGTGTGATGTCTTAAAAATATGAACGTTGCCCCCACCTAACTACATCCCAATAGCTGGGCCAAGTAGGCATGGAAGCTACTGCTCCGAAGTTCCTTTACTTTTAAAAAGTTTGGTTCAGAGATAGGATTGGTTGGATCTCCCTCATCGGAGTTGAGAAGAAGGGCATTATCGGTCTCTATAAGAGTAATTACAAATTCTTCAAGTCGGACTTCTTTAAAATCCGACCTATTGAGGGGAACGAGTCCTTCTTTTTTGACTTTCATGGAAAACCCAAGTTCCCCTTTTATTGGTAGCCTCATCCTTCAAAATTTTCCAGCTTTGACGTCGGTCACATGACTCTTCAGGAGCAAACCGATGTAGGTATCCTTGAAACCTACCCTCAACCGTTGCCCTATGGAAGGCTTTTGAAACTTCCTTCGTCTTCCACTCGGCAGGCCGATTTTGATTGTAAGTATTCTGTATTTACAATATATCTTGGTTTTTTCAACAAAAAATAGCATTTATTAAATTCCTTTGTAGTGATCATGGGCAAATTTAGCTACAAAACTCTAGTGAAGAAGATAGCCAATCAAGATACTGGAGCTTCTAATCCAGTTGTTGATGTCAAGGCTAAGAAGAAGAAGGTCAGCGAGCTTTTCGAGCCTAATCGTCCTTCTAAACGAGCTCGGGCTGAGACCCTTTAGGAGGCTCCACAAGGGAGGAGCTCTTCTCCGACCCTAGTGGGTCAAGCGACATCAGTCGCTGGAAAAAGAAAATATAAAGAGCATGTGGTAGCTGACTTACCTATGGATCCCAAGTGGTACAATGAGAGCTGCAATCCTGGAATTGGTTCTCTCTGGCGAGCTGATTTCAACCCGGGACACTTGGTTGATTATCACGTACTGAAGCCAGCGGATGCTCGACTTCTGTTGGAACAAGGTCCGGAAGCGATCATGGAAGCCGCGACTGCTTATGCTCTTCACATTTCTTCCATCACCCGTTTCTGGAGCAATGAACTTGCAAGCAATGTGAAGAAAATAGCGGACATGTAGGCAGAAACTGTCCGAGCTTTACACACAAGAGACGAGCTTGAAAGTCTCTAGTCAAGTGTGAAGAGCAAGCTCGATTGATCGGACAATTGAAAACCCAACATGCCGAGCTGGAAATAACCAGTTCCTCCCTTCGTTCCGAGCTCTCCAAAGAGAGAGATGAAAGAATCAGCTGCCAGAAAGCTGTCGAGGGTTCTCAGGCTTTACTTGATGCTGAGAAGAAGACAAGTAGAAAGCTTAAAACCGAGCTGAAGGAGGCCGAGGCCGAGATCATGAAAGAGCACGTTTCTGGATTCTATCGTACTGTTAAACAAATCCGATGATTTCTTCCTGATACTGATCTTTCTGGAGATGATGTGGAAAAGGATTTTAATAAGGATGGAATTATGGTTCCTTTTTCCGAGCTCGAAGATGAGGAAGAGGAAAATCAAGAAGAAGAAAGAAAATGAAGAAAAGGATGAATAGCAAGCTGAAGCGGAAGATGGCAACAAAGGATTGTCGTGGTTGAGCCATCCTCGGTTGCCGATCTCCAAACTAAAAACATGGGTCCTTCCAATCCTGATACGGTGATCGCCAAAGAAGTTGCTTTTGCTCATGAGGATGTTCGTGAGTAACTTAAAAAATTTTCTTCTTGCTTTTTAAAATATTTTGTACCTTTGGCTATGCCCTTCTGTACTTTTTGAAGTATTAATGATAATTTTGAGTCTTTGGTAATGCCCCTCTATACTTAGGAAATTTTACAGTTTTCCCATCGTTTAATGTTGTTTTGACTCGGTCTTCCTTTGTGACCTTTATATTTTAAACTTAGTATTTTTAACCAATGCTTGGAATAACTCAGTTAACTCTTCTATATAACTCGCCTAACTAGGTTTTCGTTTACCTTTAGGTCTAACATTTTTACTTTAGCTCGGTTAGCTTCCTTAGGCTCTTTGCTTACTTTTTTAGGCTCGACATTTCGATTTTAGCTCGGTCAACCATATTGGCTTAGCATTTTGACTTTAGCTCGGTTAGCCCCCTTAGGCTCTTTGTTTACCGTTTTAGGCTCGGCGTTTCGATTTTAGCTCGGTCAACCATTTCGGCTCGGCATTTCGACTTTAGCTCGGATAACCTCTTTTAGGATTTTGATTACCTTTTTAGGCTCGGCATTTCGATTTTAGCTTGGTCAGTCATTTCAGCTCGGCATTTCGACTTTGGCTTGGATAACCTGTTTTAGGATTTTGATTACCTTTTTAGGCTCGGTCCTTCGATTTTAGCTCGGTCAGCCATTTCAGCTCGGCATTCCGATTTTAACTCGGATTACCTATTTTGGCCTTTATTTACCTTTTTAGGTTTTGGTTTACCTTTTTAGGTTTTTGATTACCTTTTTAGGTTCGACCTTTCGACCTTAGCTCGATCGATTTTAGCTCGGTTAACCTCTTTAGGCTCCACATTTTTAACTTTGCCGATAGAACAAGTTATGAAAAATATACCAGCGCAAAAGAATGAAATGAACTTTATTTATAAACTTGGGTGTGCCTCATTAAAACCTTCCTGGCTAAAACCACTTGGGAAAAAGATCAGGGTAGAAAAAAGAGTTCATCACTTGATTTACATAACTTTAACTAAAATAGAACTTAAGGTGGGGGATGTTCCAAGTCATTGGAACAACCTTCCCTGATAACTCCTCTAGCCTATAAGCACCATTTCAACTTTCAACTACTCGGAATGGGCCAGACTAGTTTGTTGCGAGCTTACCCTCATTGGAGTCTTTTCTTGAATCATTCTGCAACCTTGGTACTAAGTCACCTTGCACAAATTCCCTGGTCGTAACCTTGAATTGTGCTTCCGAGTTACTTTCTGCTTGCACAGTTCTTCCCTGATTTTTTCTTCTTCTCAGACTTCCTCTACCATGTTAACCTCAACTCGGATTTCTTCTTCATTCTTGCTTTGGTCACGATGTTACCTTCTAAAAGTTCGCCGAACTCAACTGGAATTATTGCATCAGTTCCATAGGTCAGTTTGAAAGGTGTCTCCCCAATCGACGACTGTGATGAGCAATGATAAGCCCATAGGATGCTCGGTAACTCCTCAACCCATGCCCTTTTGATCTGCCTAACCCTTTCTTGAGCTCGTTCAATATGACTTTGTTGTTTGCCTCTGCTTGCTCGTTGGTTTGGGGATGCTCAACTGAGGACACCTAATGCTTGATTCCGAGGTTGGAATAGAATTCTTTAAGTCCCTTATCAGTGAACTGTTTTCCATTATCTGTGACAATCGCATAAGGTAGTCCATGTCTGCATATGATGATTTTCCACACAAAATTCTAAACCTTTTGAGCTGTAATCGTGGCTAGTGGCTCAGCTTCAATCCATTTGGTGAAGTAATCTACCCCTACCAATAGGAACTTCACTTGGCCTTTGGCTACAGGAAAATGACCGACAATGTCCATTCCCCACATAGTGAAAGGCCACGACGAGAACATGGAGTGGAGCTCTTCATCTGGTACTTGTCAACATTGGCAAACTTTTGGCAAGGGTCACACTTTTTAGTCCAAACGGCACAGTCTGATCTCATGGTCGGCCAATAGAAACCTGTTCGCAAGATCCGAGCTGCCAAAGATCTTCCTCCTGAGTGCATTCCACAAATTCCTCTATGCATCTCGTCCATCACATACTCGACTTGCTCCTTTGTTATGCATTTCAACAGAGGCGTGGAAAAACCTCTTTTGAATAATTCTCCATCTCGGATAGTGCAATAACAAGATTTTAGTCATATTTTCTTCGTCTCCTTAGGATCATTTGGTAACTTATCTGAGCTTCAGAATTCCCAGAAGGGTGTCATCCAGCCCCGGTCATAGTACTCGGAAATAAATACTTCAGTACCTTGTATGCTCGGTTCGGGGAGGTTTTCCTGAATGAAAGTTCTAAGCTGACCTGCTTTCTATGTGCTAGCCAACTTAGACAGCAGATCAACCTTGGAATTTTCCTCACGAGGTATATGTTCAATAGTAAAATTATCAAATTCTGAAATTAAACTATTAACTTTACAAAGATACCTAGTCAATTGGGGATCCTAGTCTGATAATCACCCGAGACTTGCCCTGTTACTAGTTGTGAGTCACTTCGGCATTTCAGCTCTTTGACTCCAACCTCTTTGGCTAGCATCAATCCTACAATAAGGGCTTCATATTCTGCTTGATTGTTTGAAGCATTGAATCCAAACTTTAAGGATTGTTCAAGGACCAAATCGTCTGGTCCTTCTAGGATTATTCCTGCTCCACTTCCTTTCAAGTTAGATGAACCATCAACATATAAAATCCAAATGAAAGACTCCGAGCTCGGTTTTGAGGAGAGCTCGGCAATGAAGTCAGAGAGGCACTGTGCTTTCATCAGTCCCCTCGGTTCGTACTGTAAACTAAACTCTGATAACTCCACTGACCAAACTATCATTCGTCCTGCAGAATCTGGTTTTCTGAGCACCTGCTTTATCGGGTGATTTGTTTTGACTATAACTTGGTGTGACTGGAAGTAAGGTCGTAATCTCCGAGCTGCCATTACCAACGCGAGGGCGAGCCTCTCAATTACTTGATACCTTGTGTCTGCATCTTTCAAGATCCGACTGACATAGTACACTGGCATTTGCTGCTTTTCTTCTTCTTGGATAATTACTACATTGATTGCATAATCATTGACAGATAAGTATAAGTATAGATCTTTGCCGAGCTGTGGCCGAGTTAGGATTGGGGAGGAACTTAGAAAAAGTTTTAACTCTCCAAAGGCCTTTTCTCACTCCTCGGTCCAAATGAACTCCTTTGGTTTTTTCAAAAGTTGAAAGAAGGGTCTTGCTTTCTCTGTAGATTTTGGGAGGAAACGAGACAGAGAAGCCATCTCTGAATCACTTTCACACTCTGTGGGCTCCGCATTTCAATGACAGTTTTGCATTTATCAGGATTAGCTTCAATCCCTCTATGAGTTAACATATACCCCAAGAACGTTCCTCCTTGTACACCAAAAGAGCATTTTTCAGGATTCAACCTCATGTTGTATCTCCTAAGTTGGCCCAAAATTTCTTCCAGGTCGGCAGGATGTTGCTTTGGGTCATCTGACTTCATCACCATATCATCGACATAGACTTCCAGGTTCTTTCCGATCTAATTGACAAATACTTTATCCATAAGCCTTTGATATGTTGTTGTTGTTGTTGTAAGTATATGTGATGTGCAAGCGTACACAGTCAAACAAGTAATAAAGTGTGAGTGAGATCGTTCCCACGACGATTTAAATGCATTGAATACAAATTCTAGTTTTAACTTTTTCTAATTAGCTCAATAAAATAAAGAATGAATTTAAGCATGTAAAGTGAATGGGTAATTGAGTATCAGAACAGTAATTGTAAATTGCAAGGCAATTAACAAGAGCAGTAAATCGGTGATTTAAAATAGAGATAGAAACAGCTAGCATTCTAATTCTTTGTAATTTTAACTTCAGGGTAATCGATGCTTCATGATGCTACATCATTTAGTCCAGGAAATGAAGTTTGCTTTCCAGCATTGCAACTGAGTTCATTAAAAGCTTCTTATTCCTAAGTTCATATTAATTTCCCCCAGATGTCAGATAGTTACGTCCAGCTACTTAAAGACTTAAGGCTATTCCTAGCTCATTCAATACAATTAATTTTTCAATTGATTGTTCTATCTTTATCTTCAATTCAAGTCCACTAACTTGGTTTTTCCAAACTAGTTAGCTAATAATTCAGATCAGTTGATCAGGCTAAACAGAATTTAAACGTTAAATCAGAAGAGAAGAAAATGAATAACATCCATAACATTGATTAACCCTTCAGTACAATTACAAATTCATAGAATCCTAACTAAAGAAAATTAGCTCATAATGAGCTTAATGACCAAACAAGTAAAGGAAATGGTAAAATAAAGCATAAAACGAATTACAGAGAGGACAAGGAGTTGAGGGCTGCTACAGTATAGGGTTGCTACAGTACGAGCTGCCCTAAAAGCAAGGTCACCATCACTATTTGTACTAGCTCCTAAAATAGGGTTACCCTCTCTCACCTGCCTCACTTTTTGGTCTTACAAATTTTTTTTTTCAAAGAATAATATAATCTCCGGCCCAATTCCCAAGTACAAATAGCTGCTGCCTTTGATATTATCTTTCTTTCTTTTTGGGACAGCGCAACAGGTCTTTTGTCTTGTAGTGAGAGTGTGCTGAGCTGGAAATGCGTTTGTCTTGTAGTGCAACACTCCCTAGAAGCTGCAACATTATACAACATTGCAAAGCATCTCCTTCAGAATTTCTCTTACAAAACCTGGTCAAAACTCAAATAGACCTTTAATAAAAACAATTCAGAATTTACATCTTTTTTAGCATTTTAATAAATCATTATGGGCGATTGCTTAACAAAGCAAAACTTGGGTTTCTTTTCCAAAATTGATCAATACAAGAACAATGATCAAGCTCAAAGAATAGTAATAACTCTTATTTCTAAGAGTTATCACACCCCCAAACTTGAACCATTGCTTGTTCTCAAGTAATGACATTAAACAAGCATTATCAAAACAAAATCAGAACAGTATGAGCACAGTCCATGACAGTCCTCAGATACATTTTTCAGTAATATGCTCAACACAAAATACCATTTTCTTAATCACTTTTCATAGTGTGTGTGTGATTTCCCTAAGCTCTCAACTCAGTTTTATCAAGGATCTCCAACCAAACCACCTCTCAACAGAGTCTTAGGTGCATTTTCCAAATATCCTTCGGATGTAGGGGTAAAGCCTCACCAGATTATCTTCCTAAGAACAGGGGCTTAACACATTATTGGATTTGTCATATCACTCAATTCACTCTACTCTATGTTCCGTGTTGGTGTTTCACTCAATCTTCATTCATATGGCACTCTATCGTAGGCTTGACAAATTTCTAACAATCAAAAGTACAAACACAAATTGTACACAGCAAGAGGACTTTAATGGGTTGTAATAGGGCTAAGGTTCAGGTGTGGAATTTTTGGAAAGTATCAAAATTGGGTGGAGTTCAAGATCTCTTGTCCAAATCACCCACCCCCAAACTTAGACATTTACCCACATTTATGATGACATTAGGGAGGGGGGGGGGGGGGGGTAATTTTTTACTTTTTTTTTTTTAAATTATTAACTAACAAATATTGGGAGGAGGAAAGGCAGGAGCTTCAGTGCGACATACTTTGCAGTTTTTCCGCACTTCTTACTTTTCAAATTGTCCTTTTTATGACTTGTCCTTTCCTCCTACTTATTGTATAGACCCCCCCTCCCCCCCATATTAATGGTTGTCTTCAACCAATGAGGTCAAGACCCCTAACCACATGAACTTTATGAGAAAGTCTCAAACTCCACCTAAACATGGTAATACATTGTTTTTCAGTGGAATGAGCTTGTAGTGTAGTTTAAAACCAAGAAAAAGGTATCATGCTCAAATGGGTTCACAAAGGGTAATACTTGAGGGTTGACCTTTTAAGTCTCAAAAGTTAACATAACAAAAAAAATTTGCCTCAAGCTATTTTGTGTACAACAGTGAAATATGCAATCAATCACAGAAATAAGGCAAGTTCTGCAGAGAACACATATGAATGGAATGCATGATGAAAGAATCTGTTGAAGCCCAAGAGCTCACATGATTTATATTGTAGAGTGCTACAGCATTTCATTTAATCTCACACACCCCCAAACTTAGGTTGAAATCTAATGCAGACCTCACCCTTTCTTCCTTGGACAAGGGTCATTGCAACCCAATTCCCCCCAATTGATTAGTGACTTTGAATGAAGTCCTCCTTCTAAGTCCATTTTAAGCTAGGGATTTTGTGGTGAGAAAGGATTAGTTCAGGGTATTCATGTATTTTACATGCATTAAAGCACACACAACAAAGGTTCTTCATCAGATGCACATGGACAACCAAACCATTCATTCATTCATTTAACTTTTTCTTTCAAAAAGGCCCCCACTTTCCATGAATCACAATTCTTTTTGAAAGAGTGGGGGCAGGCATACCTCAAACTAACTACACAAACAAGCAACTACGTCTAACAACAGAAACTAAAAACAGTAAAACTGAAGATAGATTAAAAAAAAGAGGGTCCTGGTTGTAGCGACCTAAAAAAGGGGTTAGTTTTTCCTCTAGAGAGAAAACATGGAGTCGCCACCAACTTTATTTAATTTCGGGAAAGTTGGAAAACCCTTCAAGAAGAAGCTTCAGGTTCGGGAGTTGATTATGTCTAGGGAAGGCACGGAGTCTTAACCCCACGGCACCCTAGAACATCCATAAATGGTTACCCAAAAATTAGTTGTGTAAATTATTAGTAACTTTGAAATATTTGTTTTACCCGTTGTGAGTCTCTTTATTAAAACTACATGAGGTCGAACATGGCACGTAAGTCCACAGAGCAACCTCTAAATCTGAAGGGTTGAACATGACACTTGTCATAGGGCAACCCAAAAAAAGGTTGTTTTAATCAAGTGATCATCCTTTATTTTTTATGTAAAATAAATAATTTTTATCTCTTGAAAATGGGACAGAAACGTAGAAATGAAACTTTTTACCAACTTATTCAGAGAACAGAAGCACAGAGAAATAAAAGTGTCAAGAGAAATTTATTAATAATATCAACAAAAAGAACAAAGATTACCAAACAGGAGTAGAATAAGAATGACTTTGTTTACTCCCAGTGGTAAGATTTTAAGATCGAAGTCTTTACATTCAATCTCCCTGGGTCCTCCAGCTCTTCCTCCTTAGCCACTCTAGTAATAGGGAGGAGAAGTGGAAACTCAGATATCCAATCTCTCCTCCTCACAACAAGATTCTCTCTTTCTTTTCTCTTTTCTCTTTTCTTTGTATTTTACCTCTCTATCTCTTCTCTGATCTTTCGTTTTCTCTTAAGAACAACGTTCTCCCCTCCTTTATCTTTTCTCCTTAAGAAAATATCAAATCATAAGTCCTTCTCCGAAATAAAATCCCCATACTCCTCTCTTTTTCCTCTCCTTTTATAGACGGAGGAGAGGGCTTCTTGCTTCTTCTCCGTTGACTTCAAGGTCGGTTTGCACGAATACTTAGGGCTTGGGTCGTTCTGAACAGCGGAAAGGAGGGGATTTGATGTGAGGGTTACACGCTTGAAAAGGGAAGGAGATGGGGGGTTTTTGTCTGATGGGTATGAAGGCTTTTTAGGGTTAGGAGTGAGGCTGCTAGGTTACGGCGAGGGAGGAGATGGAAGAAAAAAGAAAAGACCAATGGGTAGAGGAGGTGAAAAAAAGGGGGTTCTGAGCAGAGATAACGTGTGTCCAGATGGGGTGGTATGAGCAGCAGAAATGTGGTGATTTGATGTGAGGGTTGAACGCTTGAAAAGAGAAAGGAGATGGGGGGTTTTGAGCAGAAATAGCGTGTGCCCAGACGGGGTGGCGTGAGTAGCAGAAAGGTGGTGATTTGATGTGGGGGTTGCACGCTTGAAAAGAGAAAGGAGATGGGGGATTTTGTTTGATGTGCATGATGGCTTTTTAGGGTTAGGAGTAGGGTTACCAGGTTAAAACAAGGGAGGAGGTAAGGAAGAAGGAGGACCAATGGGTAGAGGAGGAAAAGAGGTCTTGCCTGGTATGTAAAGTGGGTAGGAGGCGTAACTCAGCTTCCTTTCCTCTTTGTTGATTGTCTTTTTCTCCTTGTTTTCTTCGTCCTTTCTTCCTTATCTTCTCCTTCTTCTTTCCTTATTCTTTAGCCTTCGGCCTGAAAATAAAATTGCAGTGGACGGAACCTCTTCGTCCCAACAGAAACTTAGATATGCAAAAGTAGATATACACTGGACGGACGTCCTCGTCCAACAAGAAAAGATAATTGCAGTGGACGTAACCTCCTCGTCCAACAGAAATTAAAATAATTGAAGTGGACGGAACCACCCCGTCCATTGACAGGTGCTGTGGACTGGACGGACCCAACAGCAAGTACAAAGCAATGGACGGGACCACCCCGTCCACCAGCAAGTGTAATGACTGGACGGGACCACCCCGTCCATTAGCAAGTGCAGTGGACTCGACGGACCCAACAACAAGTGCAAAGCATTGGACGGGACCACCCCGTCCACCAGCAAGTGTAATGACTGGACGGGATCACCCCGTCCATTGGCAAGTGCAGTGGACTGGACGGGGCCAACAGCAAGTGCCATGCAATGGACGGGACCACCCCGTCCTCCAGCAAATGTAATGACTAGACGGGACCACCCCGTCCATTGGCAAGTGCGGATGGGACGGGCCAACAAAGAAGTGCCAAGCAATGGACGGGACCACCCCGTCCACCAGCAAGTGTAATGACTGGAAGGGACCACCCCGTCCATTGGCAAGTACAAATGTGATGGGGCCAACAGCAAGTGCCAAGCAATGGATGGGACCACCCCGTCCACCAGGAAGTGTAATGACTGGACGGGACCACCCTGTCAATTGGCAAGTGCAGTGGACTGGACGGGGCCAACAACAAGTGCCAAGCAATGGACGGGACCACCCCGTCCACCAGCAAGTGTAATGACTAGACGGGACCACCCCGTCCATTGGCAAGTACAAATGTGATGGACGAGACTTCCCCGTCTAATAGCAAGTCCCACATGATGAACGGGGTGCAAACGTGATGGACGGGGCTTCCCCGTCCAACAGCAAGTGCAAATGTGATGGACAGGACTTCCCCGTCCAACAGCAAGTGCAAACGTGATGGATGGGGCTTCCCCGTCCAACAACAAGTGCAAATGTGATGGACGGGGCTTCCCCGTCCAACAACAAGTACAAATGTGATGGACTGGGCTTCCCCGTCCAACAGCAAGTCCCATATGTGATGGACGGGACTTCCCCGTCCAACAGCAAATACCACATGATGGACGGGACCAACAACAAATTAGCTATGAGTTCCCTACTTTCTTCATTTTTTCTTTTTATTATTATTAGTCTCCTTGAAGCACAAAAATCATGAGAATTAGAATAAAAAATGGACAAAAATGGGTGTTCACACTGGTCATTTGAAGCTGCAGCATCGTGGGTGTTGCTTCCTGCTCAAGGCTGAGCCAATCTTGCACTGCTCCTGTTGCTTCCTCCTCTGGCTAGCTGCTTCATGGTGGGCCTGCTGGTTGCTAGATTTTCCTTTGTGATCACCACCTCAACACTAGGCTCCTTTTCAACATCTTCAGCCATTCCTCCACCAGTCTTTGCCTTAGTTTTTTCCCCTTTTGCAAATTTCTGACTCAGAGGTATGTTATCCTCTGATTCTTCACTAGAGTCAGAATATATTTAAGCCGCCAATTCTGCCTTTGTTTTTCTTGGCCTAGGGGGAGTTGTGTGCTTGATTCTGCCTTTCTTGGGTGGAGGAGGGCCTTCAGGCTCAGCTTCAGCCACCTTCTTCTTGCCTTTGTTTTTGCTGCTGGGTTGTGCTGAAGCTGGATTAGAGTCTCTTGGTGGTGCATGAGGTGTCCAATCAGAGTTGATCTCATTGTTATTTATTGAATGCTCACTAGCAGTGGGGTTCCCAGAAGGAAATTCAGGCTCAAGCGCTGGCACATTAGGGTTTGCAGGGGGAATTGCAGGTTCTTGCTCTGGAGCAGGGGGATTTTATGGGACATTTCGCTGCTTGGGTTCAGGTGCAGCATATTCGAAGGGCGCAAATAGGGCTTCAAGGAACTGTGGAGGAGAGCTGCATTGTGCGGTGGATTGGACATACCCAACAGCAAGTGCAAAGCAATGGACGGGACCACCCCATCCACCAGCAAGTGTAATGACTGGACGGGATCACCCCGTCCATTGGCAAGTGCAGTGGACTGGACGGGGCCAACAATAAGTGCCAAGCAATGGATGGGACCACCTCGTCCACCAGCAAGTGTAATGACTGGACGGGACCACCCCGTCCGTTGGCAAGTGCAGTGGACTGGACGGGGCCAACAGCAAGTGCCAAGCAATGGACGGGACCACCCCGTCCACCAACAAGTATAATGACTGGACGGGACCACCCCGCCCATTGGCAAGTACAAATGTGATGGGGCTAACAGTAAGTGCCAAGCAATGGACGGGACCACCCCGTCCACCAGCAAGTGTAATGACTGGACGGGACCACCCCGTCCATTGGCAAAATGCAGTGGATGGACGGGCCAACAAAGAAGTGCCAAGCAATGGACGGGACCACCCCGTCCACCAGTAAGTGTAATGACTGGACGGGACCACCCCGTCCATTGGCAAGTACAAATGTGATGGACGAGACTTCCCCGTCCAATAGCAAGTCCCACATGATGGACGGGGCTTCCCCGTCCAACAACAAGTACAAATGTGATGGACGGGACTTCCCCGTCCAACAACAAGTGCAAACGTGATGGACGGGGCTTCCCCGTCCACAGCAGGTGCAAATGTGATGGACGGGACTTCCCCGTCCAACAGCAAGTACAAATGTGATGGACGGGACTTCCCCGTCCAACAGCAAGTGCAAACGTGATGGACGGGGCTTCCCCTTCCAACAGCAAGTGCAAACGTGATGGACGGGACTTCCCCGTCCAACAGCAAGTCCAAACGTGATGGACGGGGCTTCCCCGTCCAACAGCAAGTCCAAACGTGATGGACGGGGCTTCCCCGTCCAACAGCAAGTGCAAATGTGATGGACCCCCTGGGCTTCCTCGTCCAACAGCAAGTCCCATATGTGATGGACGGGACTTCCCCGTCCAATAGAAAATCCCACATGATGGACGGGACCAACAACAAATTAGCTATGAGTTCCCTACTTTCTTCATTTTTTTTCTTTTTATTATTATTAGTCTACTTGAAGCACAAAAATCATGAGAATTAGAATAAAAAATGGACAAAAATGGGTGTTCACAGTTGCCCCTCTTTACTTGTTGCATACTAGAAGACATGATTAGTCGTGACTTCTCATGTATTGTAGTAATGAACAAGTAAAGAAAATGAACACATATTTTGTCCGAAAAACGTGAGGAGCTCAGAAGAAAACCTTACAGTTTGGACAGAACCTCTTCGTCCAACAGAAAATTAAATGCAATGGACGGAACCTCCTCGTCCAACAGAAAATTAAATGCAATGGACGAAATCTCCTCGTCCAACAGAAAATAAACATGCAATGGATGAAACCTCCTCGTCCAACAGAAAGTAAACATGCAATGAGCCTTAGAGCTCGAAAATAAAAGTGCGATGAGCCTCAGAGCTCGAAAATAAATAATCAGTGATATGAAACAAATGAGAATCCTTTCCTTTTGAGGACAGAGGAACCAATTGCTCCCTGGAAAAACTTCGATCAACCAAACCCTTGTTCATCGGCCACTCTGGGACGAGGCATCACTCATTCTTTTTACAACATTGGTCACCCACGATTTTGATAAACTCCAGATGTTATGTAAGCTTATTTGCATCATTCTTTTGTCGTCCAGTGCATGCTACCTCTTCCACTGAATCTAAAGTATTGAGCCCTCTTGGTTTAAACCATTCATTGGTGCTACCATTAGAGTTATCAAATCATACCATTAAACTTATATTTACTTTTATTGAAGCATGAGAGTGAACACGATAGGGGAGTGTGGGAGAAAACCTCTTGCCTTAATATGAGAATTTAGGTTGTTAAGAGACAATAACAGTGAGAACAAAGTTACGAAAGGGATCATGAAGATTAAAAGAACAAAGATAAGCAAAGAAAATTACGAAAATCACATAAAATTTGCCCCAGTGTTGGTCCCTTGATTTTCATTTAATTGATTCCCCTCTGCCTTTTGATGACACAGATCTTGGCTCCTGTTTCTGATTCTTCAAACACACCTTCTTCGATCATTCCTTAATAATTTTGCCCCAGGATACTCAGCCAGATAAAATTGCCCCAGTATGGTGGGTGCTTGCAGAAGTGTTGGACCCTATCCTTCTCCTAGGCCGCCCTTGCAGGTTTTTAGCCTGAGGTTTCTTTGCCCTAACTTTTGCCTAGGTTGCTGATCAGCCTCTGGCTCATCTAGTTTTATGGCTAGTATGACCAGGGTTTTGTGCAAATTATATCCTATTTTCACCCAAATTAGATTAGATTGTCCTCAAGCAAGGTTTTGAGTCTCTAGAGTAGTTTTAGGTTAATTTAGCTAGTTTTGAGTCAAAATAATACACTTATAGTTGTGTCTTTGTTTTCAGGTTAAGTTGGAAGTCAAGAGAATAAAGAAACAGGGGATTCACATCGCGAACAGCTCTTCGCCTCGCGACCCCGAAGGCTGACTGTTCCAAGAAAATGCAAGGTCTCTGGTTCGCCCCGCGAAGAAGATCTCGCCCCGCGAGTCACCCAACCCTGAAAGTTAGAGACTATCACGGCTTACCCGTGTTGAAGGCCACGGCTGTGGCAGTTTTGAAGTTGAAGAGTCTCGCCTCGCGAGCCTGGAAGTCAGAAAGCATCACGGTTGGCCCCTGATGTTCATAACGGGCGTAATAAGAGGACTCTTCAGTTCCTCGCCTCGTGAGTAGTCCTTCGCCCCGCGATAATACCAAGCGTTGCTGACTCTTCACAATATTCGCCTCGCGAATTAGGTCTCGCCTCGCGAGTGGCAAAAATTCCTGAATGTTATAAATAGCTGCCTAGGCAGATTATGAACAACTTTTGCTTCTCCATAATTTTTGATATTTTTTTGTGTGTTTCGTTATTGTAATGGAGAACTAATTTCTTAGATTAATCTACTGTATGAGAATTCCATATACTTGAGGTTTTGTAATTCCTACTTTACTTGCTTTTCCCTTTTCAATACCATATTATACAATTCTGTTTGTTATTTCAGGAGTGTATAGTATTGTATTGATTTGTTTCAGTGATGTTATGTTCCTATACTTAATCGCGTTTGTTATTTCGCGTGTGTTCATTCATGTTCGTTTGTTCATGAGGGCTTAACCCCGTTTGTTATTTCAGGAATAGGAACATATATCCGTAGTAGCGATTACGTTGTTAGTTGTTGCTACAACTGAAGGGGGATTAGAATCTGCTTAGGGCTTGGAATTACATGAACCAATGATAGTGGGAATTCGAGAACAGTAGATTAATCGTTGTTTGCTATTTGATAAAATCTTTGAATTGCCTTGTTTTCATTGCTTTATTTTATTTGATTGCATCCAAACCAAACCCCCACCCCCAAAACTGAATTTTGTGATAAATAACACTTCGGGAGTCCTTGTGAGACGACATCCGAGTTGTCGCCCTAAACTACAGTTTTAAACCCGCTCGTTCTTTTTGGCGCGTGCGCGACAGCGCGACAGCGCGACCAAAAATTGACGCCGTTGCCGGGGACTCTTGTTTTGTTATTTTCGCATTTTTATTTCTGTTTTTCTTTTTTATTTTCGTTCTTTTTGTTTTGAATTGGTCTGGCTACTAGGTATAATTGCCCTGAATTGTGTGATTTTGATCCGGAAATTGAAAGAACACTGCACACACTCCGTAGAGAATTTCGGGCTAGCACTAGTAGTGATTATAATTCCAAAACTGCTTTTGAAAACATGGGAGACCAAAGGACATTAAGACAGCTTGCTGCCCCTGATGTAAATTACAATGGATTGTGTATTTCATATCCTGGTGCTGATACTCCTTTTGAACTAAAATCTGGTTTCATTCACTTGTTGCCAAAGTTTAATGGTCTTGCAGGTGAGGATCCACACAAGCACTTGAAGGAATTCCAAGTTGTATGCTCCACGACCTCGAGATCAGAGGGAGTAACTGAGGATAGTATCAAGCTGAAAGCCTTTCCGTTCTCACTCCAGGGAGCTGCAAAGGATTGGCTGTTGTATCTTGAGCCCAACTCTATCACCACTTGGAATGATTTGAAGAGGGTTTTCTTAGAAAGATATTTTCCTGCTTCAAGAGCTGCGTCAATAAGGAAAGAAATATGTGGCATCAGGCAAGGGAATGAGTCGCTAGCTGAATATTGGGAAAGGTTCAAGCATTTGGTATCCATTGCCCCAAATCGAGATCTCCGAAAGCGACTCTCGATCCAAGTACTTTTTTATGAAGGATTACTGCAGATGGATAGGAATCTTTTGGATGCTTGCTAGTGGGGGAGCACTAGTTGATAAGACCCCAGCTTGTCGCCAAGCAACTCATTGAGAATATGTCATTGAATTCCCAGCAGTTTACTACCAGAAGAAATTCAGTTGAGACAAGAGGTGTGCATGAGATCCATAGTTCATCTTTCAACCAGGCCGCCCTTGAGAGTAGATTGGATGAGCTAACTTCTTTTGTAATGCAATTGGCAATAGACAGAGTTCAGCCTGCAAAGTTATGTAGCATGTGCAATTCACTTATGCACCCATATGATCCATGCCCCATCCAGAGAGAAGAGTTTGTCAGTGAAGTATCTCAAGCTTATGCAGTAAATCCATATAATCAAGGAAACAGTCAGAATCGGTACAGCACTCCAGATCTCTCCACCAATAGGTACCATCCCAACTGGAGGAATCATCCTAATCTGCGGTATGGGAACTCAACCCAACAACAGCCGATGGCAGCACCTCAGAATCCTCCTCCAGTGACCACTTCTGCACCTTCTGGACCTTCATTAGAAGACTTGGTAAAGCAAATGGCTGCAACCAATATACAGTTTCAGCAGCAAGTAAATGCCAACATTCAAGATTTGAGGACACAGATTGGACAACTGGCCACATCCATGAATAGCATACAGCAAGGTCAAGGATCCAGTCAGCTACCTGCACAGCCAGTGATAAACCCCAATGCCTCCAATCCTAATGTGAGTGCCATATCTCTGAGATCTGGAAAAGTTGTTGAGGCCACCTCTGAAAAAGATGAAGAAACTATTGAGGTAACTCCTGAGCCTACTGTTGAGGTTGAAGTTGAGAAAGTGTACAGACCACCAATCCCATTCCCACACAAATTACAGAAAAATAAAAAGGTTGGTGGTGAAGACAAGGAAAGGGGGATGACTTCACTGTATATGGCTCCTCATTTGATGCATGTCTGCATAGTCTGAGTCTAGTTTTAGAAAGATGTATTGAGACTGATTTGATTTTGAACTATGAGAAATGTCACTTTATGGTGGAACAGGGGATAGTTTTAGGTCATGTAATTTCTAAAGAGGGTATTTCAGTAGATCCTGCAAAAATTGATGTGATTTCTTCATTGCCTTACCCATCTTGCGTACGCGAGATCCGTTCTTTTCTTGGACATGCAAGTTTCTACAGGCGCTTTATAAAGGACTTCAGCAAGATAGTGATGAGCCTCTGGTTGACTGGTTTTATAACTAATAAAGACCATGGCTTTGTGCTAATTTTATATCATTTTCACCCAAATTAGACTTGATTGTCTTTAAGTAGTATTTTGAGTCTATAAAGTATTTTTAGGTTAATTTAGTTGATTTAGAGTTAAATAAAGTACTTATACTATTTTCTATTTTCAGGTTAATAAAAAGGAATAATTTTGGATATTTCGCCCCGCGAGAGGGATATTCGCCCCGCGAGTCAGAAGGTGACTGTGCCAGAGAAATTGCAACCATTCTGTCTCGCCCCGCGAAGACTTGACTCGCCTCGCGAGTAATCCAACCTTGGAAGTCAGAAAGCATCACGGTTTACCCGTGTGAAAGGTCACGGGCGTTACAGTTTGGAATTTGAAGAGTTCGCCTCGCGAATACAATCCTCGCCTCGCGAGAGTGAAGCCCAGAAGTCATAACCTTTCCATTCCTCGCCACGCGAGCCGTGCTTCGCCTCGCGAGAATACCAAACGCTGCAAGATTCGCCTCGCGAATGTGTGCTCTCCTCGCGAGAAAGCTGATTCCAGAACTTGTATATAAGTCAGTTTTAGACAGAATTGAAAAGGAGGCTAGGGGGGCTGGACTGTTGGCTAGTTCTTGGCCAGTGGCTAGCTAGTTTTTAGTCAGTAGTTTCATAGTTTATTTTCTTTTCTTTTAAGTCTGTAATGGAGAGTTAGTCTCCTAGATTAATCTACTGGGATTGGTTTCCATTTACATTTGAGGTTCTGTAATTCCTGTTTTCACTTGCTTTTCTCTTTTCAATGCAATGCTATATGTTTCTGTTTGTTATTTCAGGAATGTATAGTGTTGTATTGATTCATTTCGGTGATGTTATGTTTCTATACTTAATCGCGTTTGTTATTTCGTGTGTGTTCATTCATGTTCGTTTGTTCATGAGGGCTTCACCCCGTTTGTTATTTCGGGAATAGGAACATACATCCGTAGTAGTGATTGCGTTGTTAATTGTTGCTACAACCGGGAGGGGATTAGAATCTGCTTAGGGCTTGGATTTATATGAACCGATGATAGTGGGAAACCAAGAACAGTAGGTTAATCGTTCTTTAGCTTATTTGGTAATTACTTTTTATTGCATTGTTTTTCTGTTCTGTTTTCTTTAATTTATCTCAATCCAAAACCCCCCCAAAATTAACTTTTGATTTTCTGTTAATAATGACAACACCTAAGAGTCCTTGAGAGACGATACTCGAGTTGTCGCTTCCCTATCTACATAATTTTTGTAAACGCTCGTTCTTTTTGGCGCGTGGCGACAGCGCGTTCAATAGCTCTGCCATTGTCAAACCTGCTGAAGAATGATGCCCTATTCCATTTTGATGATCATTGCAAGGATGCATTTGACTACCTGAAAAAAGCATTGACATCTACCCCCATCATCCAGCCCTCAGACTGGACACTCCCTTTTGAACTAATGTGTGATGCTTCCAATTTTGCTGTGGGAGCAGTTCTAGCACAAAGGGTGGGCAAGGCTGCCCATGTAATTCAGTATGCTTCTAGGACATTAGATGTTGCACAATAAAATTACACCACCACTGAGAAAGAACTGCTAGCTGTTGTATTTGCACTTGATAAGTTTAGGTCATATTTGCTAGGTTCTAGGGTTATTGTTTTCACTGACCATGCAGCTCTGAAATATCTGTTAAAGAAACCAGAAGCTAAGCCAAGACTGATCCGGTGGATGCTTTTGCTCCAAGAATTCAATGTGGAGATAAAGGACAAGAGTGGAGCTGAAAATTTGGTAGCCGATCACTTGAGCCGAATAGTTAGGGATGAGGATCCTTCTCCCATCCAAGATGATTTCCCTGATGAGAGGCTTCTACATCTGTATGGGGTAACCCCCTGGTTTGCTGACATAGTTAACTTTCTGGTTGCTGGTGTTGTTCCTGCAGGTACAAGTAGACATAAGTTCCACAAGCTCAAGAGCGATGCAAAGTACTATGTGTGGGATGATCCCTACCCGTGGAAGTTTTACAGTGATCAGGTTATTCGGAGGTGTGTCCCCGATCATGAGACAGAGTCCATTTTGCACTTCTCACATGCCTCTCAAGTTGGAGGACATTTTGGACCACAGAGGACAGCAAGAAAAGTCCTGGATTCTGGGTTTTACTGGCCCACAATTTTTAGAGATTCCTATGAGGTATACAGGAATTGCAAAGAATGTCAAACAACAGGCCCTGCCATCACTCGTAGGAGTGAGATGCCTCAACAGCCCATGCTCTTTTGTGAGGTTTTTGATGTGTGGGGGATTGATTTTATGGGTCCTTTCCCTCCTTCTTTTGGTTTTGTATATATTCTTTTGGCTGTAGATTATGTTTCAAGGTGGGTGGAAGCAATCCCCACTAGGACTAACGATGCTAAAGTTGTTTCCAAATTTGTTAGGTCCAACATTTTTTGCAGGTTTGGCATACCTAAGGCAATCATCAGTGACCAGGGCACTCACTTCTGCAACAGAACCATGGAAGCCTTACTCAGAAAATATGGGGTTGTACATAGAGTTTCCACTGCTTACCATCCCCAAACCAATGGCCAGGCTGAAATATCAAACAGGGAGATCAAGCAGATTCTAGAGAAGATGGTGCAGCCAAACAGAAAGGAATGGAGCCGCCGTCTGGAAGACGCATTGTGGGCTCAGAGGACTGCTTTCAAGACACCTATAGGAATGTCCCCCTTTCGGCTTGTATTTGGTAAGGCATGTCACCTCCCTGTGGAAGTTGAGCACCGTGCATACTAGGCAGTCAAGTACTGTAACTTGGACATGAAGGAAGCTGGTGTTGAAAGAAAACTACAGTTGCAGCAACTTGAGGAGCTTAGGCTTGAAGCCTATGAAAGCTCCAGGATTTATAAAGAGAAAACAAAACTTTTTCATGATAGGATGATTGTTAGGAAAGAATTTATTGTGGGCCAGCTAGTCTTATTGTTTAACTCCCGCCTGAAATTGATGGCTGGGAAACTTAGGTCCAAATGGGATGACCCTTTGTTGTTACTAATGTGTTTCCTTATGGTGCAGTAGAGATTACACGTGCAGGTACCCACAAGCCCTTCAAGGTTAACGGGCAGAGGCTGAAGCCATTCCATGGTGTGGATGCTGTTGTTCCTGTGGATGCAAATGTTGAGGAGCTCTCCTTGGAAGCTCCCACCTATACTGACACTTGATCAGGGAGTTTCCTTTCCTTTCCCTCACTCTGATTGTATAGTTCTGTTTTTCATTGTGGACAATGCATGTTTTAAGTGTGGGGGGGGGGGGGGGAACTAGTTGTAGTTTTGTTGAGTCTTGTTTTTTTTAATAAAGCTCCTGAATAATTTGAGAAGCTCAGGAGTTGTGTTGAGTCTTATGTTGGCAAGTTTGATGGATTTTGATTGACTTTGCACAGATTGATTGCATGATTTATGTGATGATTCCCCCTAGGCTGAAAAATTTTTGTTTTTGAAAAGTGATTCCCATGTGAAATTGAAAACTGACCTTTGAGATTTTGTTATGATGGCATGATTTATGATAAGTTTGGGGTGATAGGAAGCACACACTAGGGATAGAATCTCTTTCAAACAATTTGCATGAATGTCCAGGTGAGGTTTTGAGCCTCCAACATGTTTTTGACTGTGAGAATCACTTTCAAGTTGCACTTTCCTGAAATTGCTTGAATCTCTTTTTGGTTTGCATGATTATGTGTTTGCTTCAGATGATTTAGGAATTTTCTTTGTAAATAACTACTTAGCCTAAAAAATAACCATCCCTAATGCATGTTCCCTAGTTAGCCCCATTGAGCCTAATTAGCCTATTAATTATTGATAACCTAATGTTATAAGCCCAAAATCTGGAAAACCATGTTAACCCGATCTTAGGATTAGGAGAGCATGGAATCTTAGAAAGAGAAAGGGTGCAAGAAACTAAGTTTGGGGTGGCTACAACGTGTAATGTGTTGTTTGGGATTGAAAAAAAAAAAAGAAAAAAAAATACAATAAAAAGGTTGGAGCCAAAGGCTTGTAGAAAAAAAAAAGTGTATAAATGTTGAAAAAAAAAATAAAAAAAATAAAAGTATTAGAAAAAAAAAGAAATGGCTGTAGTCACCCAAGGCAATTGAAAAGATGAATGAGAAAAGGAACTTGAGTGGAATTGCAAGGTGTATAAAGCTCATGCTCTCTTAGTTCCTAGGGTCTTCAGCCTAGTACCTTTGTATATCCTACCCTTAGCCAGGCCCCATTACAACCCATAAAAGCCCTTTTGATGTTGCATGCATGTTTTCTGTGGGAACCATTTTGAGATGAAAATCAAATTTATGGGAAGTGTTCTTGAAAAGTGAAATTGAGTGCAATGTTGATTGCCTGACACAAACTGAGCGAATGAGTGAACACTAAATGCCCTTGTGAGGAAGGCAGTTGTTTGAAGTTGGTGATCTCCCTCTTGTGTGTGACTTGGATTCCCTGCTTAGATTTCTGATTGTTTGAATGATGAAATTCTCAAATGTTTAGAATAAATGAATGTGGGGATTGCTTTGCTTGAAAATGGGGGGACATTGAAGAAAACTGTTTTGATGTATTGCTTGAATTTGTGCAAGGTTGATTGAATCTTTTTAAGCTTGCCAGGTCTTGAGTCTTTTTGATTTTTGAGTCTTAGTTTGCTTGGGGACAAGCAAAGTTTAAGTTTGGGGTATTTTGATCAGCCTCTGGCTCATCTAGTTTTATGGCTAGTATGACCAGGGTTTTGTGCAAATTATATCCTATTTTCACCCAAATTAGATTAGATTGTCCTCAAGCAAGGTTTTGAGTCTCTAGAGTAGTTTTAGGTTAATTTAGCTAGTTTTGAGTCAAAATAATACACTTATAGTTGTGTCTTTGTTTTCAGGTTAAGTTAGAAGTCAAGAGAATAAAGAAACAGGGGATTCGCCTCGCGACCCCGAAGGCTGACGGTTCCAAGAAAATGCAAGGTCTCTGGTTCGCCCCGCGAAGAAGATCTCGCCCCGCGAGTCACCCAACCCTGAAAGTCAGAGACTATCACGACTTACCCGTGTTGAAGGCCACGGCTGTGGCAGTTTTGAAGTTGAAGAGTCTCGCCTCGCGATCCTGGAAGTCAGAAAGCATCACGGTTGGCCCCTGATGTTCATAACGGGCGTAATAAGAGGACTCTTCAGTTCCTCACCTCGCGAGTAGTCCTTCGCCCCGCGAGAATACCAAGCGTTGCTGACTCTTCACAATATTCGCCTCGCGAATTAGGTCTCGCCTCGCGAGTGGCAAAAATTCCTGAATGTTATAAATAGCTGCCTAGGCAGATTATGAACAACTTTTGCTTCTCCATAGTTTTTGATATTTTTCTGTGTGTTTCGTTATTGTAATGGAGAACTAATTTCTTAGATTAATCTACTGTATGAGAATTCCATATACTTGAGGTTTTGTAATTCCTACTTTACTTGTTTTTCCCTTTTCAATACCATATTATACAATTCTGTTTGTTATTTCAGGAGTGTATAGTATTGTATTGATTTGTTTCAGTGATGTTATGTTCCTATACTTAATCGCGTTTGTTATTTCGCGTGTGTTCATTCATGTTCGTTTGTTCATGAGGGCTTAACCCCGTTTGTTATTTCGGGAATAGGAACATATATCCGTAGTAGCGATTACGTTGTTAGTTGTTGCTACAACTGAAGGGGGATTAGAATCTGCTTAGGGCTTGGAATTACATGAACCAATGATAGTGGGAATTCGAGAACAGTAGATTAATCGTTGTTTGCTATTTGATAAAATCTTTGAATTGCCTTGTTTTCATTGCTTTATTTTCTTTGATTGCATCCAAACCAAACCCCCACCCCCAAAACTGAATTTTGTGATAAATAACACTTCGGGAGTCCTTGTGAGACGACATCCGAGTTGTCGCCCTAAACTACAGTTTTAAACCCGCTCGTTCTTTTTGGCGCGTGCGCGATAGCGCGACCAGTTGCCCTCTTGGGTTTTCAACCTAGCAGGCCTTTACTTTTCTTATTGTTCTTTTGTCCTAACTTTTGCCAAGGTTGCCCTTTCGGGTTTTTAACCTAGCGGGCCTTTACTTTTCTATTATTCTTTTGCCCTAACTTTTGCCTAGGCTGCCCTTTCGGGTTTTCAACCTAGCGCGGGTCTTTGTTTTCCTTTTGTTTTCATTGTTCTTTTGCCCTAACTTTTGCCTAGGCTGTCTTTTCGGGTTTTCAACCTAGCGGGCCTTCAAGCGTAGAACTTTTTCACAGCATCAGAGTTTACTGGCCTTGGTAGCTCTTCCCCATCCATGTTTTACAGAATCAAAGCTCCTCCCGAGAATGCTTGTTTGACAATATAAGGACCTTCATAATTTGGTGCCCATTTTCCTCGGGGATCCTCTTGACTAGGGAAGACTTTCCTTAAGACTAGGTCTCCCGCATGAAATTCTCTAGGATGAACCTTTTTATTGAAAGCTCTTGCCATTCTGTTTTGATACAATTGCCCGTGACAGATAGCTGCCAGCCTTTTCTCTTCTATCATGTTCAACTGCTCATATCGAGTTTTCACCCACTCAGATTCTTCTAAGTCTGCTTCCATCAAGACTCTTAGCAAAGTGAGTTCTACTTCGATAGGTGAGACAGCCTCCATCCCGTACACCAGAGAGAAAGGGGTTGCCCCAGTACTTGATCGTATGTTAGTCCGATAAGCATGTAGAGCATATGGCAGCATTTCGTGCCAGTCCTTATAGTTTACAACCATCTTGGCCACGATCTTCTTGACATTTTTGTTTGCTGCTTCAACTACACCATTCATTTGAGGCCTATAAGGAGCCGAATTGTGGTGTTTGATTTTGAGACCTTCGCAAAACTTTTGAATCTCGGTACCATTAAGATTGGCAGCATTATTTGCGATTATCCTCTCTGGGATCCCGTATCTACAGACAATGTCCTTTCTGAGGAATTTGAGAAACACCCTTTGAGTTATGCTGGCATATGAAGTAGCTTCTACCCATTTAGTGAAATAGTCTATTGCCACCAAAATGAAACGATGACCATTGGAAGCCTTGGGATTAATGGGACCGATGACATCTATTCCCCACATTGAAAAGGGCCATGGGGATGCTAAACTGTGTAGTGGAGACGCAGGTGCATTAACCCGGTCTGCATGCATCTGGCATTTCTGGCATTTACGAACATGCTCTATGCAATCTGACTTCATAGTAGACCAATAATAGCCACTTCTCAAGATCTTCTTAGCCATCATGTGACCATTGGCATGAGTCCCACAGATTCCTTCATGAACTTCAATCATGATCCATTTAGCTTCGCGAGCATCCACACATCTGAGTAGGGTACTGAACGCGCTGTCGCCACGCGCCAAAAAGAACGAGCGTTTACAAAAATTATGTAGATAGGGAAGCGACAACTCGAGTATCGTCTCTCAAGGACTCTTAGGCGTTGTCGTTATTAACAGAAAGTCAGTAAAAGTCAGATTTGGGGGGTTTTGAGATTGAAAACTAAATAAAGAAAACAGAACAAAAAAACAATGAAATAAAAAGTAATTACCAAATAAACTAAAGAACGATCAACCTACTGTTCTCGGTTTCCCACTATCATCGGTTCATATAAATCCAAGCCCTAAGCAGATTCTAATCCCCTCCCGGTTATAGCAACAAATAACAAACGAAATTCGCTACTATGGATGTATGTTCCTATTCCCGAAATAACAAACGGGGTTAAGCCCTCATGAACTAAACGAACATGAATGAACACACGCGAAATAACAAACGCGATTAAGTATAAGAACATAGCATCACCGAAATGAATCAACACAACACTATACACTCTTGAAATAACAAACAGAAATATATAACATGGCATTGAAAAGAGAAAAGCAAATAAAACAGGAATCACAGAACCTCAAGTGTGGTAATGGAAACCAATTACAGTAGATTAATCTAGGAGACTAGCTCTCCATTACAAAAGCAAACAATAAACTAAAGAGAAAACAAAAGACTAACTACTCTAAAAACTAGCTCAGAAACTAGCCAAAACTGACTAGCCCAGAAAACTAGCCCCCCTCAGTTCTGTCTAAAACTGGCTTATATACAACTTCTGGACTACGCGGACTCGCGAGGCGAACGCTGTCTCGCGAGGCGAAACTTCAACTTTTGGTATTCTCGCGAGGCGAACACACCTTCGCGAGGCGAGAATCTGAAGAGTCTTCTTATTACGCCCGTTATGAACATCAGGGGCCAACCGTGATGCTTTCTGACTTGCAGGCTCGCGAGGCGAATGGATGCTCGCGAGGCGAGACTCTTCAACTTCAAAATTGCCACAGCCGTGACCTTCAACACGGGTAAGCCGTGATAGTCTCTGACTTTTAGGGCTGGGTGACTCGCGGGGCGAGATCTTCTTCGCGGGGCGAACCAGAGACCTTGCATTTTCTTGGAACAGTCAGCCTTCGGGGTCGCGAGGCGAAGAACTGTTCGCGAGGCGAATCCCCTGTTTCTTTATTCTCTTGACTTCCAACTTAACCTGAAAACAAAGACACAGCTATAAGTGTATTATTTGACTCAAAACTAGCTAAATTAACCTAAAAATACTTTACAAACTCAAAATGCTGCTTAAGGACAATCAAGTCTAATTTGGGTGAAAATGATATAAAATAAGCACAAAGCCAAGGTCTTTATTAGTTATAAAACCAGTCAACCAGAGGCTCATCAAAATACCCCAAACTTAAACTTTGCTTGTCCCCAAACAAACTAAAACTCAAAAACTTAAAAAGACTCAAAACATGGCAAAACATGGCAAGCTTAAGAATTCAATCAACTTTGCACAAATTTCAAGCAATTCACCAAAACAATTTTCTTTCAATGTTTCCCCCCTTTCAAACAAAGCAATCCCCACAATCATTTATTCTAAACAATTGAGAATTTTATCATTCAAGCAATCAGAAATCTAAGCAAGGGATCCAAGTCACACACAAGAGGGAGATCACCAAATTCAAACAACTGCCTTCCTCACAAGGGAAACTTGTGTTTCACTCAATCGCTCAGTTTGTGTCTAGGTTATCAACAATTCACTCAGTTTCAATTTTAAGAGCACTTCCCATAAATTTGATTTTCATCTCAAAATGATTCCCACAGAAAACATGCTTGCAACATCAAAAGGTCTTTTATGGTTGTAATGGGGCCTGGCTAAGGGTAGGATATACAAAGGTACTAGGCTGAAGACCCTAGGAACTAAGAGAGCATGAAACACTTCAAAGCATTGAAATTCCACTCAAGTTCCTTTTCCATTTTTTTCATTTTCCTTGGGTGACTACAGCCATTTTATTCAAATACTTTTATTTTTAACATTTTTACACTTTTCTTTTTTTTTTTCCTTTGGCTCCAAACTTTTTATTATATATTTTTTTCTTTTTCCCAATCCCAAACAACACATCACCACTTGTAGCCACCCCAAACTTAGTTTCTTGCACCCATTCTAAGATTCCATGCTCTCTTAATCCTAAGATCGGGTTAACATGGTTTTCCAGATTTTTGGGCTTATAACATTAGGTTATCAAGAACAATAGCCTAATCAGGCTCAAAGGGGCTAACTAAGGAACATGCATTAGGAATTGGTTAATTTAGGCTAAGTAGCTATTTACAAAGAAAATGCCTAAATCATTTGAAGCAAACACATAAACATGCAAACCAAAAAGAGATTCAAGCAAATTCAGGAAAGTGCAACTTGAAAGTGATTCTCACAGTCAAAAACATGTTGGAGGCTCAAAACCTCACCTGGACATTTTTTTGCAAATTGTTTGACAGAGATTCTATCCCTAGTGTGTGCTTCCTATCACCCCAAACTTATCATAAATCATGCCATCACAACAAAATCTCAAAGTTCAGTTTTCAATCTCATGGGGATCAAATTTTCAATTTTCAAGTCCAAGGGGGAAACAGTCAAAACATAACATGCCATCAATCTATGCAAAAATTAATCAAATCCAGCAAACTTGCCAACACAAGACTCAACACAACTCCTGAGCTTCTCAAATTATTCAGGAGCTTTATTAAAAACAAAACAGAAATAAAGCAAAGAAAAGAAAATTAAAAAGGATAAGGGTTAAGAAAACTCATTGGAGTGGTCCACCAGGATCCCATTGTCTGTGATATAGTGGCCACGGGATGCTCAAATTGCGAAGTGATCCTCCCGGATCCCATGGTCTACAGCATAAAGATGAGAGCGGACACTTGATAATCTTGGTACCTCCGCCAAGTGCGGCGGACTTCTCGCTCCCTATCAGGTCACAGTTGACCTCTTTGTCAACCTTGTCAATAAAATCCTCCCAATAATATCGGGGCTCAACCTCTTGGACTGGCCATGGTGCAAAATCCAAGGGTGCAAAATCCAGAGCTTTTGGTTCCACAGGGGGAGGTGGCAAACAGTTAGCTGGGGTTACTGGTGCTGCTTCAACTTCTGCCTTTTCTTCATTCATTGTACTAACAAATTTATCACCTGCTATACATGCAGAAATTTCAACACACACCACACAAAAGTTAGTGTTAGTAGAGTCAGTACATATATCACAATAAACTGAATCAGTAAAATTCTGAATGTCTGGAAATTCAGCAATTAATTCATCCACCCCATTACTCTCAACACATGCATTTGATTTAATTGAATCATCTACTTCCAAAGGTTCTTCATTATCCTCAGGCACGGGGAAGCAGATGTCCTCCTGATCCTCCTGATACTCATTTCCTATGTTTCCTGAAAAGATTAAACCTGCATAACAGTCTACACACAAAGCAGTGCCAGAACAATAACAATCAGCACATGAATTAGAATCAGGGGATTCAACACACAGTTCATCAATAGAAATATTATCAAAATCAAAATTATCATCAGAAGTGTCTTCAAGAATAATTTGTGACTCTGTATGTTCTTCAAGGGGCTGTGGAGTTAGCATTGCAGCCGAGTTGGCGACTATTTGATCAATTAGAATGGACAACTTCTGAGATTCAGCTTCGCTCCTCTGTTGGGCTTCCAGATTTTGCTCTGCCATTTGTTGTATCATTCCTTCCATTTGTGCAGTCATCTGTTTGAACAGGTCCTCTAGTGAAGGTCCGGAAGGTGCAGAGGTGGTCACTTGGCTAGGATTCTGGGGTGGTGCCAGTGGTAACATCAGTTGTGAGTCCCCATACCAAGGGTTTGGATGGTTTCCCCAGCTCGGGTGGTACTCATAAGTGTAAGGGTCAGGAATGTTGTGCCTAATTGATGCAGCTCTGAAAACAGGAGAATATCTCCTCAGGAAGGCTTCCTTCAAATCAAACCAACTGAAGATGGAATTCGCCTCAAGATTATACAACCAATCCCTTGCAGCGCCTTCAAGTGAGAGACGAAAAGCTCCCATCTTGATGTGATCTTCTTTTAGTTCTTCAGGTCTCAACATTATAGAACAAACAACCTGGAATTTCTTCAGATGCGCCTGCGGATTTTCACCTGCAAGACCTCTAAACCTTGGCAACCAGTGCCTTAAACCAGCAAAATTAGGATAAGATATGCATGGTGGTGGTTCATAGTAAACATTAGGCATGTAACCATATATGTGATTATCCATGGGGGGTGCTAAAATTCACAACCAGACAAAGCAGACAAAACTAATTCAGCAAAGAGAATTTTTTTTTTTCTGCTAATAACAACAAACAAGAGTCCCCGGCAACGGCGCCAATTTTTGAACGCGCTGTCGCCACGCGCCAAAAAGAACGAGCGTTTACAAAAATTATGTAGATAGGGAAGCGACAACTCGAGTATCGTCTCTCAAGGACTCTTAGGTGTTGTCGTTATTAACAGAAAGTCAGTAAAAGTCAGATTTGGGGGGTTTTGAGATTGAAAACTAAATAAAGAAAACAGAACAAAAAAACAATGCAATAAAAAGTAATTACCAAATAAACTAAAGAACGATCAACCTACTGTTCTCGGTTTCCCACTATCATCGGTTCATATAAATCCAAGCCCTAAGCAGATTCTAATCCCCTCCCGGTTATAGCAACAAATAACAAACGAAATTCGCTACTATGGATGTATGTTCCTATTCCCGAAATAACAAACGGGGTTAAGCCCTCGTGAACTAAACGAACATGAATGAACACACGCGAAATAACAAACGCGATTAAGTATAAGAACATAGCATCACCGAAATGAATCAACACAACACTATACACTCCTGAAATAACAAACAGAAATGTATAACATGGCATTGAAAAGAGAAAAGCAAATAAAACAGGAATCACAGAACCTCAAGTGTGGTAATGGAAACCAATTACAGTAGATTAATCTAGGAGACTAGCTTTCCATTACAAAAGCAAACAATAAACTAAAGAGAAAACAAAAGACTAACTACTCTAAAAACTAGCTCAGAAACTAGCCAAAACTGACTAGCCCAGAAAAATAGCCCCCCTCAGTTCTGTCTAAAACTGGCTTATATACAACTTCTGGACTACGCGGACTCGCGAGGCGAACGCTGTCTCGCGAGGCGAAACTTCAACTTTTGGTATTCTCGCGAGGCGAACACACCTTCGCGAGGCGAGAATCTGAAGAGTCTTCTTATTATGCCCGTTATGAACATCAGGGGCCAACCGTGATGCTTTCTGACTTCCAGGCTCGCGAGGCGAATGGATGCTCGCGAGGCGAGACTCTTCAACTTCAAAACTGCCACAGCCGTGACCTTCAACACGGGTAAGCCGTGATAGTCTCTGACTTTCAGGGCTGGGTGACTCGCGGGGCGAGATCTTCTTCGCGGGGCGAACCAGAGACCTTGCATTTTCTTGGAACAGTCAGACTTCGGGGTCGCGAGGCGAAGAACTGTTCGCGAGGCGAATCCCCTGTTTCTTTATTCTCTTGACTTCCAACTTAACCTGAAAACAAAGACACAGCTATAAGTGTATTATTTGACTCAAAACTAGCTAAATTAACCTAAAAATACTTTACAGACTGAAAATGCTGCTTAAGGACAATCAAGTCTAATTTGGGTGAAAATGATATAAAATAAGCACAAAGCCAAGGTCTTTATTAGTTATAAAACCAGTCAACCAGAGGCTCATCAGTACCATCGTACCCTTTTTTGTACAAGACTTCCTTGTTTAAGAAAAAGGTCATAACCAGTCTTCAGATGGTCTTTTTATTTACTTCGCTCGCCTCTACCGGGTATTCCTTGGTCTGAATATATCGCTTGATATCATGATACCAAGGCTTACCATCAGGTTCTCCTTCCACATGAGCACGGTACGCCGGTTCATCTTGCACTCTAATTTGGATGGGTTGGACATTGACATGGATATCCAGCTTGGTCATGGCTGCTAGTGTGGCTAAAGCATCAGCAAATTGATTCTTGTCTCGACTTAAATGCGAGAAAGTAATCTCGTCGAACTTTGCAATCAACTGAGTCAAGTATTTCTGATACGGAATCAACTTGGAGTCCTTGGTCTGCCATTCGCCATTGACTTGGTAAATGATTAAAGCTGAATCCCCGAAGACTTTCAACTGCTTTATACCCAGTTCAAGTGCCATTTGCAATCCACTAGCACACGCCTCGTATCCTGCAATATTATTTGTACATTCAAATTTCAGTTTTATGGCCACCGGGTATCGCTTGCCATTTGGTGAGATAACCACTACTCCTATACCACTGCCATGCATATTGACTTCTCCATCAATATACATTTTCCACACATCTTCCTGTTCTTCGTCTTCCTCAAGGGACAATACCTCTCCATCTAGAAACTCAGAATTGACAGGCCATCCATCCTCAAGAGGATTCTCTGCTAAATGGTCAGCAATCACACTTCCTTTGATGGACTTCTGAGTCACATATTTGATGTCAAATTCTGACAATATCATTTGCCACTTCGAAACCCTTAAGGAGATATAAGAACTTTCGAAGATATACTTCAAAGGATCCATTCGAGAAATTAGCCAAGTGGTGTGATATAACATGTACTGTCTGAGTTTCCTGGAAGTCCATACTAGTGCACAACAAGTCTTCTCGATTGCCATGTAACGAGCCTCATAGGCGTTAAAATTCTTACTCAGATAGTAAATTGCCTGCTCCTTCCTGCCAGATTCATCATATTGTCCCAGCATTGCCCCCATTGAGGTTGCCAGTATGGTGAGATAGAGTAATAATGGACGACCTTGAGTAGGTGGTACCAACGCTGGGGGATTTAGTAGATATGCCTTTATTTTCTCGAAGGCTTCTTGACAGTCATCATCCCATCTTCCTGGATTATTCTTCTCGAGGAGTTTGAAGATTGGCTCGCATGTGCTAGTCAGATTTGCAATGAAGCGCACGATATAGTTCAATCTTCCAAGAAAACCCCTTACTTCTCGCTCGCTCCTAGGTGCTGGCATGTCACATATTGCATCCACCTTGTTAGGGTCCACCTTTATTCATTCTCTACTGACAACAAAGCCAAGTAAGTTCCACGCGGATGCACCGAAAGTACATTTTGCAGGGTGGAGGCGCAACTTGTACTTCCTTAGTCGCTCGAACAACTTTCTCAAAACTGCCACATGGCTTTCTCCTTCCTTGGACTTGGCCACTATATCATCGACGTATACCTCTACCTCCTTATGCATCTTATCATGGAACAATGCCACCATAGCATGTTGGTAAGTGGCCCCATCGTTCTTTAATCCGAAAGGCGTCACTTTGTAACAAAACGTTCCCCAAGGAGTGATAAAAGTTGTCTTTTCTTTATCTTCATTGTCCATGAGGATCTGATTGTACCCAGAATACCCGTCCATGAAAGAAAACCTGTGTTAGTGAGTGTGATAAAGTAGTTAGTGGATTGTTAAGAATTAGTTAGCTTTCTGTTAGAGTTCTGTTAAGTTGCTGAATTCAGTTAGTAGCTACCCAGCTATTATAAATAGTCTAGCTCTCTGTTTTTGTAACTTGGTGAATTCTGAATAATATTCTCTTCATTTTTCTCGATTCTCTCTCTCTGTTCTTCTTCTCATCTCTCTGCATCAGTTTCTATTATGGTATCAGAGCCTCAAAGTTCTAGGTCATGGCTTCCGAAACTGCAACCGATCCTCAGCCTCCACCACCACCACCAGCGCCACCGGCGCCATCGCAATCTTCTTTCCCTAACTTTGATTCGATTGTTACAGTGAAACTCACTGATAACAATTTTCTCCATTGGAAGCAAGTCGTCGAAGCAGTCATTCGAGCAAATCGTCTTGAACGCTTCTGTGCGTGCCCTAGGATTCCACCACGTTTTCTCTCTGAGGAGGATCGTGTTTCCGATCGTGTCAATCCTGAGTACTCGGCTTGGGAGGCACAGGATCAACACCTGTTCATATGGATGCTGAATACTCTTTCTGATTCCATGCATGCGCGAGTCATTGGTTGCGCTCACGCTTGGGAACTCTGGGATGAAATTCACAATTACTTCAATGCACTGATGAAAGCTCGAAGTGCGCAGCTGAATTTTGGCTGTACTGTCTACAAGGACATCAATATGAGGTAGGGAAAATCATCCTTTGGACTGACTTTATTCAGGTCTCGGTAGTCCACGCACATTCTGACCCTTCTATCCTTCTTTGGTACCGGGACAATATTAGCTACCCATTTCGGGTGTCTAGCTACTTCCAGAAAGCCAGCCTCCAACTGCTTGGTCACTTCTTCCTTGATCTTCAGTGACATCTCAGGATGCATTCTCCTTAATTTTTGCTTCTTTGGAGCCACATCTGGGTATAAGGGAATTTTATGCGTTGCTATCTCAGGATCTAAACCTGGCATATCTCTGTAGGACCATGCAAAAACATCCAGATATTCTTTGAATAGTGCAACCATTTCTTCTCGCTCTGGGTTATCCACTATTTTCAACTCCTTCTTATCTTCCTCAGTTCCCATATTGATCACTTCTGCAACCTCATCATTCGAGCTCATCCCTTCCTTTGACCGTTTCACCGCTTTTATGAATCCTTCAATGTCTCCTTCTTCCTCATCGGATTCAAGGTTGTATTCATCAGCGGCCGCGAGGGAATCAATAAATGAGTTTTCAAAGTTCCTTTCCTGAGGTAAATCTTTAGTGGAAGAAGTATCACTGGAAGAAAAAGTCAAGAATAGGAGAAGTATAGGCAAAGGTCTGATTTATGACAGAAAAGCTTAAACAAAATAAATAAATGAAAGAGAGAGAGAGAGAAGAAACGATGGAATCAAAAGGAAAACACCAGACAAAGTGTTACATTCTCATTCACGTCTCAAAGAAAGTAAACATCAGTTCATAATTAGTACAATAAGATAATTACTTCATGGAAATAACATCAACAAACGGTTCAGATTACCAATTGTTGAGAACTTCGTCTACTTCAGATTTTAAGTTTCTTCCTTCCTCAGGCATACGGGCAGCCATCCTGGTCCGAGATCTGGCATCATAAACTCGGGTTTGATTAGTGTCACCTTTCCTAGGTCAAGCAATAGTTCCCGAATCCTCAGAAGGATGTGACTCTGTAAAGCATCCTAGAATCTCATTAGTAAACCCAAAATTTTTGTGTATGTGTATGTATGCATGTGAAAGTTAACATCCTTTGTTTGATCGCAAAAGTACTCTTAGGAAGACTGTCGTATACACTAATAGCAAGAAAACTCATCCCGCAATCAAATCTAGCGGTATGGTTCCCTCTAGCTTGAATGCAGTTGGTGTCAAGTCCAAGGGAGAATCCACTACTCAATAGACCAAACCCGTACTAGCAACGTCCTCATTTTTTACACAGAAAACACGTCATTTTTAGGGTAAAAATATAGTTGATGGCGTATCTAAGGGAGAATGCACTCCTCGATAGATATCATCTAAAAAACGCTCGACAGACATGGATGAAAACTTCCATTTCATTATAAATATTTCGATACAAATCATGAGTCTTTGATCAAAGAAGTACATTGATGGTTTCCATCTTTCTTCGAGGTCTACAAAGTTCTATGTTAAGAGTATCATCTTCTTTTTCCTGAACCCTCTGGTAAGTTTCTCAAAATGATTGAAGAATTCGGTCACATTTGGTGGTAGCTGAAGGAAATGGTTCATACGAATGTGGACGGATGCCTCTTCAAACCGCTCCACCAGCTGGGAAGTGTGATATTGGAGCTTATCCATCACGTCCTCGTATTTTCTCTTCCATGCTTTCTTTTCATTCATTACATCCTTCACCACTAATTTCCATCCCTTTACCCATTCTGCGTGACGTTGAGCTTCAACCCTTTCAGAGTCTTTTATCTTGTTTCTGAGCCAACTTTCTCTCATGTTGGCTTCCACCAGTAACTCACGATATTTGGCTGCTTCGTTCCATCCTTGATCAGAGTACACTTCTGTTTGGGCTAAGGATTCCTGCATGGATTCAACATTCTCTTCTAGTATACGTATCGTTTCAACGTGATCCCCTACACTTGTCTCGAGCTCTTTTTTCTTCTTTTGAAGTTTGAAAAGCATCTTCTCTTGACATCCTATTTTTTCCAGCAGCTCTTGAATTTCTGCTTCTTTGTCTTTTCTTGCCCTTTTTGCACGACTTGGGGCTTCGTGGGCATCGGCGCATTCATCCTTCAAATGCTCAATTTGTAAACTCAGCTTCTGCACTTGTCTTTGGAGCATGATAATAGTTACTTCGGCAGCTTGGTCTTTCTTATCAAAAACCCTCATCTGAGCTTCTAAAACTTTGATTTCTTTCAACATTTGATCTTTGGTCAGAGAATTATTTTCCTTATGGAGAGGGGATGCAGGTCTTGAAAGGACACCTCTTCTTACTTCTCTCCATACTTCATATCTTTTTGTGTGAGCTATGACTCGCCTTCCTAATTCCTCCGATCCTTTTATATGAATATCATTCCATGCTGACCTTACTGCTATCGTTTGACTCTTGATGCCCTCACCTTCTTGGTATAGGAAGAACATCCCATCGAGCAGCTCTTTGGGGGGTTCATCCTGTGTCCACTTAAGTTGACGTATTACCAAAGCTGGTGAGTATGATACACAACCTCTGGGACCCATCAGTGGAACATTTGACAAACTTCCACAGCTGAACACCACTGAATCTCCATTATACCATGGACACATCCAACTAAATGACCGCAGGTCGATCTGATCAAACTCTTGCTTCCACTCATATAACTTACGTGACTTTAGTTGCATGCGAGTGAATCCTTTCAGCGGGTCGTCTGTTCTATCAATTTTACCACGAGCGTACAAGTGAGTCATGATCCAGACATACAATATTGACGCACAACATCGTAGTTTCCCTTGTTGATTATGATGACAAACCTGTAGGGAGAGGAAGGTTTCAGCTAAGATAGTAGGGACCGGGTTTACACCATATTCTTCGACCCTATAGAAAACGTCCATGGCTGACTGATCAATCAGATCTGGTACAAAAGGAAAGAGCACCGACCCATACATCATGAGGGCTAGTACTTTGTTGAAAGTAACCCATCATCGTTGCTGGCCCAGCTTGTTGAGATACACTTCCAAAAATCGCCTCTTCATCCCTTTGGTGGTTCCCCTTTGTGTTTTCTCTATCTATTCCGGTTGAAGCTCCAATAGACTTGCTATCTTCCGATCTGTTACATGTTGACCATAATACATGTAGAAGTGAGTCTTCTTTTGAATGGGCAGTCTTAGCATATAAGCATACTGATAGTGTGATTTTACATCATGTTTTCTACACACTTTTGCATGCATTTTTCATATAGATTAGGCATTCTTTATTTGATTTTAGTTAGTTTTTCCCTCGGAACGGGTGAAGCGGTTTCTTGGCGTTGTTTTGTAGGAACTTAAGGAAAACTGTGCAGATTTGGCCATAATGAAGCTTGGATGAATTTAGAGCTTGAAAAGAGAAGAAATTGAGCCAAGCAGAATTCTGAAGATTCGCCCCGCGAGAGGATACTTGCCCCGCGAGACTGAAGACTGACTGTGCCAGAAAATGCAACCATTTCTATCTCGCCCCACGAACCGTCTCTCGCCTCGCGAGCCTGAGGAACAGAAGCCATCACACCCAGGCCCTGATGCTCATCACGGGCATATTTGAGAAGAACCTTTCGGTTTCGCCCCGCGAGCAACTCTCGCCTCGCGAGAGATCCAATCTCTGAAGACAGATTTTTAATATTCGCCTCGCGAGAGTCCATTCGCCTCACGAGCGTGCGCAGAGTCTGATTGGTATAAGTTGCTTTTTTAGGGCAGAATTGAGGGAGTTCTTGGAGGGGGAGCACTTGGAGGCTGCGGTTGGGCTAGGGTTCCAACCCTAGAAGGGAGCTGAGTTAGGGGGTTGCTGTGACGACAGTGGGAAGCTTCAATGGAGTTCTCCCTTTCTTCCTTTCTCTACTACTTCTCTGGTTTGACTTTCTCTTTTATGAGTAGCTAATCCCAGTTTGTTGGGATTAGATGTAACTAAACTAAACTTCATGTATTTATCTTGACTGATTATTCTGTGTTCATGTCTTCATATTAGTGATTAATTTTCCATGCTTAATTCTTGTTGTGGCTAGCACCCCCATGACTCGATTTGTGTTTTAGTATGCAATTGAGAAATTCGTATTAGAACCAGAATTGAATTTAATCACCTAGTAACCCTTTCATCTAGGAATGGAGTTTGGTTTACTAGTAATCGCGTAATCCCTAATCCTAATGCAAATTCATTAATCTAGGCCACCTAAGGAATTAGGGTCTATTAGTGGATTTAGGCTTTTGCCATCCGAGAGATCGGGGCTTGAGTAATTTAGTGGATTGATTTTAATATCTGAAGCATGAATGGGAGGTATCTAGTCTTGATAGTACATGAGGTAGAGGTTTGGTGAAGTCTAGTCCCAACATATCCTTTCTGCACTCCAAGTGTTTGTTAAAAGTCCCCAAAAAGACAAAAAGATTTTATTTCTTTTCTTTTGTTTGTTTTGATTTTCTTCATAGTCTAGATAGTTGCCGAGTTTGTGAATTGGTACTTGACATCCAATCCCTGTGGATACGATAACCGGTCTCACCACCGTATTACTTGCACGACTAGGTATACTTGCCCAGATTCGTCAACAAGTTTTTGGCGCCATTGCCGGGGATTGGTTTTGCCAATATCATTAGTAACAAAGGAGGCAACTAATTTAGACATTTTTTTATTTCTGTATATATTTGATCTTTTTGTTTTGAGTTTTGGTTGTGCCAGGTGGACGAAATTCATGGACGATTATTATTATCCACCTGATGAGGAAGCCTGACCACTGGGGAGGACAACTGGTGTTGGGAAGATTGCCCAGAATTGGCAATTTTTGATATCCCAATTGATTTTGTAACGGGCAGGCTTGTATATAAGTGCTCCAAGGAGGAATGGGAAACCCTCTGTTCGTATTTACCAGCTCCACCACCATGTATGATTCCCATAGAGCCACATGAAGCAGAATTTGAGCAAAATATGGTTGTGGGAATGGATCACAAAGAAGATGAAGTGGTGGTGGTAGATGAGCCACAAGAAGAGGAATTACCTTTCACGCATCCTTGGGGAGGAACAAGTGAGAAGGTAGGGCATCTGGAAAGCATTCAATCCACCATGCTTGCTAAGGAATCTGATTTTTCTGCATTGGATAAATATGTTGGCTTGCATGCATGTGTGGACACTGGTAAGTTAGCCCCTTCCACTTGTCTGGCAAACTTCCTCTTGAAAACACCATTTGACCCGAGAGGAAGTGAGTTCATAATTGCAGAGGTCAATGGAGTTTTCACACACTGACTGGGTGGAGTTGAGGATAAAGTCATATTACTTCTACAATCGCCACTCCACAAACCATTTGATCCGAGAGGAGGATCCTAGGACGTCAAGCTAGTGACGTTAAAGAAGCGCTTATTGGGAGGCAACCCAAGTTTCTTAACCCTTCTCTTTAGTTATCTTCATTTTCTTAGTAGTTTTTGTTTTTGATTTTAACTCTTGAATAATTTGAGAAGATCAAGAGTTTTATTTTACTAATAAAATTGCCAAGTGATTCCAGGGTAAGAAGGAAGGAGGGAAGAGCAAGAAGACAAGAAAAAGAAAAGTCAGCACCCATCACGCTCACGGCCATGACGTATTTTCCAGCAAGTTTCTGACTGGAATGAGAAGCCAACACCCGCTACCTCCTCGGTAAGCCGTTCCATTTTTCTCCTCTTTCTAACTTGATTGTTTACATTGGGGACAATGTAAATTCTTAAGCTTGGGGTAGTGGTATTTTGCATTTGCATTTTGCATGTTGCATTCATATAGTTTTGCATGATCACACAATTAGATTGCCCTTACTTAGATTTTGCATCCAATTGTGAGAACTGAGTGCCAATTAAATTGTGATAGTGAATTGTTGAACCCAATTTTTTCATTCTTATGATAAGGCTGCAAATGAAAATGTTTGAGATAATCTTGGATAGTTGATAATTAGCATATGGTTCGGTAGATTTGTGTTTCTCATTGATTTTTGAACTACTAAAATGTGAGATTTTGAGTCAAAGAGATACTCACTAAATCTACCCCATTCTTTGTGTTAGAGTGTTATTCCTCTTGGTTTGTTTTCTCTAGAACTTGACTTGAAACCTTTTTGAAGCTTGAAAATTTTTTGAAAACATTTTTGAAAATGATTGAGGCACTAGGTATTTTTCCGGCCTTCCGAGCTTTGAATGACTAAATGCTACCCCTTAGTTGCCCAATTTTGAGCCTACATGAATAAAAATGCTTTTCTTGGTACCCTGAAATATTTTGATAAATATGCTTGATAAGGGACCTTCTAAAGTATTACAAAAGGGTAAAAAGGTAGTAGAAAAAGTTTGGGATGAAAGAATCAGAAAAATATTTCTCTTGAGTTGAAAAATCTCCCCTTCTCCAAATAAAAGAAAAAAAAAGGAAAAGAAAAATAAATAGAGAAGGGGATGACAAAAAGAAATGAGAAATAAAAAGAAAAAGAAAGGAAGAAAGGTGGAAAAATAAATCAAAACCCAAAAAGGTATTTTAGAAGGTGCATGCTTTGCAAATGTTGATATTTTGTTAGCCCTTTTGAAATTTCCTTTTCTTGATTTCCCCACCTAACGATTAATCCCATGGCCACGTTACAACCAAGTAAAAGACCTCTTGATTCTTAATTGTTGTCATTAATAAAGTAGAGATTTGGTTGATAGTCAAGCCTATGGTAGAATTCATTCCTTGAGGAAAATCGAGCGAATTGTCATATATCCCTAAACACTTGAGTGAGGGAGAAAAGAGAGCCAAGCAAATGAACAAGCTTGGGGTGAGCTTCAGGTGAGAAAGAGTGCCCAAATCAGTGAGAACATGAGTCTAAGAAACCTAAGCCTCTAATTGGACTTGAATTGATTGTCTCTTGCTGAATTGTTTGAATTGCCTATTACTTGGATCATTTACTCGGGTTCTTGGTTCACTATCCATGTTCTATTTTTTCTTCTGGCCTTAGTGATTGCTTGAGGACAAGCAATTGATTATCTTTTGAATGGGCAGTCTTAGCATATAAGCATACTATTCCATGGTTGGAGTGATGTCCAAGTTAGGCAATTCAAAACACCTCAAAGTTGAGTTCCAATATTGGTCCAATGCACTCAGAGCGGGAGCTTCCACTGGAACACGCAACAGGTCTAATATTCTACCATACTTGCTGGCAAAGTCTGAGTGTGTTTCTTCTGCCATTTGCTGGCTGAGTTCACACAATCTCTTCACGTCATTGAGTGTCACATCGATCTTGATATTTTTCTTGGGACGACTCGCGTTGCTAGTACTCTTCTCTGAACCAAGCCTTTCCATTTTCTTGATATAAGGTGAATACCAAAATCTTCTAACAAAGAGAGACAAAAAAAATGAGTATAGTGAAGCAAATATATCTTGCATGATTCATGTTGTAGGGGACCCGATGGGGTTGAAAACCCTAATGGGTACGCATCACCTTTATTATGACATATCGCCTATTAGATATGCAATAATATTCGAACATGTCATTCAGGTTTGAGGCAGCAATGTGGCGCCCCTAGTTTCGTGAATATTCACGATGAGCATGCATGACAATTTATGCTTATGATGATAGAGGAGGAAAAGAAAGTACGCTCCCTTTTACCCTAAGCCAGGTAAAATCTAAGGATGGACACGCCTTAAGGTTAGGACTCTAAACAGGTTGGCCACTAGGTTTGCTCTATTAGTGAGAGTTGGGACGGGTCTAGACCTCTAAAAGTCATGGTCCCCAGATTGCCCTCATAAGAGTATGATTCATGAATCTAGCCACAAGTAGGGATAAACCCTCTCAATATGACTATTCCATGACCTCATGTACAATCTGAGTGGTGAACTGACCAGTATTAGGGAGGTACAAGACCTCTTCAATAACAACGTCAAAGCACCGCCTAATCCTTGGGTTTTTGAGCAAGCTCGGGTATAGAGCTAAGTCTGTGTGCAATAAGTGATAGTGATGTGTGTGAAAGGGGGCATACAAACCTGTAACACTTAAAAGTAAAAATAAAAAGAGAAGACAAGAAGAACCTGCAAAACACAAACATATATATATATATATATATATATATATATATATATATATATATATATATGGTTATAAGTCCTCTATCCTATTGTTAAAACAAGGGAAAAGAAAAGAAAGGAGGAGGAAACAAAAACATTGTTAGTGAAACATATATAATAATAACGTGAGTTAAAACGTCTGCACCACTAACTCTTCTTATTTAAATAAGAGGAAAAACCCAACCAAAAGGACAATCCAAACAAACAGCACTGCAAATAAAAACATGTTTTGTCATTTAATTATTGCAAGGAGAGAAAATGGTAAGATACAGCCATAAAAGGTAAAACAAATAAGCTACAAGTTACTAAAAATTTGCGAAACCAATTTTTATGGGATTGACTCTCTTAAAAGAAGTCCCCAGTGGAGTCGCCATCTGTAGCGACCTAAAAAAGGGGTTAGTTTTTCCTCTAGAGAGAAAACATGGAGTCGCCACCAACTTTATTTAATTTCGGGAAAGTTGGAAAACCCTTCAAGAAGAAGCTTCGGGTTCGGGAGTCGATTATGTCTAGGGAAGACACGGAGTCTTAACCCCACGGCACCCTAGAACATCCATAAATGGTTACCCAAAAATTAGTTGTGTAAATTATTAGTAACTTTGAAATATTTGCTTTACCCGTTGTGAGTCTCTTTATTAAAACTACATGAGGTCGAACATGGCACGTAAGTCCATAGAGCAACCTCTAAATCTGAAGGGTTGAACATGACACTTGTCATAGGGCAACCCAAAAAAAGGTTGTTTTAATCAAGTGATCATCCTTTATTTTTTATGTAAAATAAATAATTTTTATCTATTGAAAATGGGACAGAAACGTAGAAATGAAACTTTTTACCAACTTATTCAGAGAACAGAAGCACATAGAAATAAGAGTGTCAAGAGAAATTTATTAATAATATCAACGAAAAGAACAAAGATTACCAAACAGGAGTAGAATAAGAATGACTTTGTTTACTCCCAGTGGTAAGATTTTAAGATCGAAGTCTTTACATTCAATCTCCCTGGCTCCTCCAGCTCTTCCTCCTTAGCCACTCTAGTAATAGGGAAGAGAAGTGGAAACTCACATATCCAATCTCTCCTCCTCACAACAAGAATCTCTCTTTCTTGTCTCTTTTCTCTTTTCTTTGTATTTTTCCTCTCTATCTCTTCTCTGATCTTTCGTTTTCTCTCAAGAACAGCGTTCTCCCCTCCTTTCTCTTTTCTCCCTAAGAAAATATCAAATCATAAGTCCTTCTCCGAAATAAAATCCCCCATACTCCTCTCTTTTTCCTCTCCTTTTATAGACGGAGGAGAGGGCTTCTTGCTTCTTCTCCATTGACTTCAAGGTCGGTTTACACGAATACTTAGGGCTTGGGCCGTTCTGAACAGCGGAAATGAGGGGATTTGATGTGAGGGTTACACGCTTGAAAAGGGAAGGATATGGGGGTTTTTGTCTGATGGGTATGAAGGCTTTTTAGGGTTAGGAGTGAGGTTGCTAGGTTACGGCGAGGGAGGATATGGAAGAAAAAAGAAAAGACCAATGGGTAGAGGAGGTGAAAAAAAGGGGGTTCGGAGAAGAGATAACGTGTGTCCAGATGGGGTGGTATGAGTAGCAGAAAGGTGGTGATTTGATGTGAGGGTTGCACGCTTGAAAAGAGAAAGGAGATGGGGGGTTTTGAGCAGAAATAGCGTGTGCCCAGACGGGGTGGCGTGAGTAGCAGAAAGGTGGTGATTTGATGTGGGGGTTGCACGCTTGAAAAGAGAAAGGAGATGGGGGATTTTGTCTGATGTGCATGATGGCTTTTTAGGGTTAGGAGTAGGGTTACCAGGTTAAAACAAGGGAGGAGGTAAGGAAGAAGGAGGACCAATGGGTAGAGGAGGAAAAGAGGTGTTGCCTGGTATGTAAAGTGGGTAGGAGGCGTAACTCAGCTTCCTTTCCTCTTTGTTGATTGTCTTTTTCTCCTTGTTTTCTTCGTCCTTTCTTCCTTATCTTCTCCTTCTTCTTTCCTTATTCTTTAGCCTTCGGCCTGAAAATAAAATTGCAGTGGACGGAACCTCTTCGTCCCAACAGAAACTTAGATATGCAAAAGTAGATATACACTGGACGGACGTCCTCGTCCAACAAGAAAAGATAATTGTAGTGGACGTAACCTCCTCGTCCAACAGAAATTAAAATAATTGAAGTGGACGGAACCACCCCGTCCATTGACAGGTGCTGTGGACTGGACGGACCCAACAGCAAGTGCAAAGCAATGGACGGGACCACCCCGTCCACCAGCAAGTGTAATGACTGGACGGGACCACCCCGTCCATTGGCAAGTGCAGTGGACTCGACGGACCCAATAGCAAGTGCAAAGCAATGGACGGGACCACCCCGTCCACCAGCAAGTGTAATGACTGGATGGGATCACCCCGTCCATTGGCAAGTGCAGTGCACTGGACGGACCCAACAGCAAGTGCAAAGCAATGGACGGGACCACCCCGTCCACCAGCAAGTGTAATGACTGGACAGGACCACCCTGTCAATTGGCAAGTGCAGTGGACTGGACGGGGCCAACAGCAAGTGCCAAGCAATGGACGGGACCACCCCGTCCACCAGCAAGTGTAATGACTAGACGGGACCACCCCGTCCATTGGCAAGTACAAATGGGATGGACGAGACTTCCCCGTCTAATAGCAAGTCCCACATGATGAACGGGGTGCAAATGTGATGGACGGGGCTTCCCCGTCCAACAGCAAGTGCAAACGTGATGGACGGGGCTTCCCCGTCCAACAACAAGTGCAAATGTGATGGACGGGGCTTCCCCGTCCAAGAGAAAGTACAAATGTGATGGACTGGGCTTCCCCGTCCAACAGCAAGTCCCATATTTGATGGACGGGACTTCCCCGTCCAACAGCAAATCCCACATGATGGACGGGACCAACAACAAATTAGCTATTAGTTCCCTACTTTCTTCATTTCTTCTTTTTATTATTATTAGTCTCCTTGAAGTACAAAAATCATGAGAATTAGAATAAAAAATGGACAAAAATGGGTGTTCACACTGGTCATTTGAAGCTGCAGCATCGTGGGTGTTGCTTCCTGCTCAAGGCTGAGCCAATATTGCACTACTCCTGTTGCTTCCTCCTCTGGCTAGCTGCTTCATGGTGGTCCTGCTGGTTGCTAGATTTTCCTTTGTGATCACCACCTCAACACTAGGCTCCTTTTCAGCATCTTCAGCCACTCCTCCACCAGTCTTCGCCTTAGCTTTTGCCTCTTTTGCAAATTTCTGACTCAGAGGTATGTTATCCTCCGATTCTTCACTAGAGTCAGAATATATTTAAGCCGCCAATTCTGCCTTTGTTTTTCTTGGCCTAGGGGGAGTTGTGTGCTTGATTCTGCCTTTCTTGGGTGGAGGAGGGCCTTCAGGCTCATCTTCAGCCACCTTCTTCTTGCCTTTGTTTTTGCTGCTGGGTTGTGCTGAAGCTGGATCAGAGTCTCTTGGTGGTGCATGAGGTGTCCAATCAGAGTTGATCTCATTGTTATTTATTGAATTCTCACTAGCAGTGGGGTTCCCAGAAGGAAATTCAGGCTCAAGCGCTGGCACATTAGGGTTTGCAGGGGGAATTGCAGGTTCTTGCTCTGGAGCAGGGGGATTTTATGGGACATTTCGCTGCTTGGGTTCAGGTGCAGCATATTCGAAGGGCACAAATAGGGCTTCAGTAAACTGTGGAGGAGAGCTGCCTTGCCTCAGCTTATTAACTCCAAGGGTCCTTTATACCCATAGTTGCTGCTCTTTAGAAAACTCCCAGAAAAGTTGCTACTGTTTCAAACTATGCTGCAGCATTTGGCAGCACAAGTCCACTTTTAAGTTCAACTCATCTGGGTGATCCTGCTGCCCAGATGGAGGAATTGAACCTTGCACCTTTGACACTGAAGTCCCAAAGTGCTTGATGGCTAGCCAATCTATGGCCCCTTTGTTGTCCCTAACTTCATCTTCTGGCTTTTGCTTCACTCCACACTTCAGACACAGACTTGTGATTAAGGAGGAGAAAAATAGCGGACCCTTGGGCTTAAATGCACAAGAAATGATCTCTTTTTCAATCAACTGGCCCACATCATCCTTTTTTTTTTTCAGAATGCATCACAAAAGGATCAGTCTTTCCTTGTTCACTATTTCCAGATGCGCAGTGGGTAAAATTTTGGTTCTGATTATGTGGTACCATACCTTGGTCAGGGGGGTGAGATCAGGTCTGGCTACTTTCCAGTTATCACCCTTTTGAATCCAATACGCCCCTTCCACTCAGAACTCTCCCGCATCATATCATTCAACACGGTCTCTTCAACACCCTTCATCTCTTGGTATTCATCTTGAACATCCTTTAAGCCCCACCCTATATTCAAAGCTGCAGCAGAGAAAGACACTTTGTAATCCCTCACCATCACATATTTTTGCTCAGGTGAAATGAGGTTTGCATAGAACTCTCTGACGAAGGGGACGATGGGGTCTCTAGGGTGGGCAAAGAATTTCTTCCGGTTGTGATGGTCAATGAGCGGAGCCACTTCCTCCGTGAGCCCATAGTGAGGAGCATTCAGGATGAAGAAGCCCTTCTCCAGATGGAAACTCCGCTTCTTGACTTCCTTATCAAATTTCTTCCACGCCTCTTTATCCACAAATCGCATGTCAGTTTCCTTACCAGAAGAAGAGGAGAGAGTGCTAATGGGCTTTTTGGAAGATGATGTCGTGCGAGTGCGCGTGCGATCTGGCAAGTGTACCGGATTCGTCGCCAAGTAATAAAAAGATATCGATCCCACAGAGAACGTGATCTCAAATCGCAGCTAATTGTTAAATGATAAAACTGGACTATATAAAAATATTTTGAAAAGGATTTGATATTTGAATTAAGAGATAACTTAAAATCAGAATCAAATAAAACAGAAAGTAAACAGTTTATGGTTTTTCAGATCTAAATGGATTCCTAGGGATTTGAGTTGCCAACAAGATCGTTTATGTTGCTAAATCGATTAGCCATTTGTTAATTATCGAAATCGCCTTGAAGGCGAATTTATCCTCAAATAGTTTAAGCTCCCTCTCGGGTTACAAAAACCGTGCCCAATTAAACCAACCCCTACTCTCGTGGTAGTCGAATTTAGATTGGACCCTTTGCGTTTTGTGACAATTCGTTAATCCTCGAAGGACGGCTTCTAACTCTCGTGATTTAAGTCCTAAGTCTGATTCTATAGATCTGACACCTAAGTTCACCGCTAGGTTCCTCCTTAGAATGTCTATGACACGCAAACAAGTGACCACCGAATTTACGAGTAATTGAAAACACTCGAAATTAGATCTAAAGAAAAATCGAAATCAACAAAGGTACAACATCAAATTAACAACATAGATCAACCTTGGGCATAGCCCCAATCCCTAGAAATTAAACTACTACTCAAGCCTTGTCATGGTGATGACAAGCTTGGTTACAAATAACGTGAAAATAAAAATAAGAGAAGAAGAGGAAGAAGAAGAGAGATCCTAAATTATAGCCTAAGAGTAGCAGCCAAAAATCCTCTTTTTAGTCTCTGCCTGGGTCCTTATTTATAGATTTGGGAAGTTTGAATCCCAATCTAACTCAAATTAGATCCAAATCAGTTGCTTCTGATCCAAGTAACACGTGTCACGGCCGTGATGGCCATCAAGGTCAGGCCGTGATGATGGCCATCACGGCCAGGCCGTGACAGATTCTGCCTTGGGCGGGTCTTCGGTAATTGGTCTGTCACGGCCGTGATGCTCATCACGGCTAGGCCGTGATAGATTCTGACTTGTGGGGGTCTGGCTCAGCTGATAGGTCACGGCCGTGATGGACATCACGGCTAGGCCATGACCAGTTTTGACTTCAGTCTTCTTTCTTTTCTAGTTTTTCTCGATCATGGTCGTGATGGGCTCTGTTTGGCTCATTTCCTTCGCTTTTCAAGCTCCATCTTCATCCGAGCTCCATCATGGTTGATCCTGAGCATTTAATCTTTAATTTCTGCAAAACAACACCACAAAAACCGCCTTACCCGTTCCAAAGTAAAATTAACCAAAAATCAAATGAAATATGCCTAAACTATATGAAAATGCAAGCAAAATGATAAACAAAGATGAGGTGAAATCACACCCATCAAATCACCCCAAGCTTAAGATTTTGCTTGTCCTCAAGCAATCACCAAGGCCAGAAGATATAAATAATCAAAGCATGGATAGTGAACCAAGAACCCGAGCAGCTAATCCAAGTGACAGGCATATTCAAATAAATCTCCAAGAGATAATCGATTTCAAGTCTAATTAGAAGCTTAGGTTTCCTAGATTCGTATTCTCACTTATTCGGGCACTCTTCTTACCTCACTCAAGTGTTCAAGGGTATATGACAATTCGCTCGATTTCCTCAAGGAAGGTACTCTACCATAAGCTTGACTATTAACCAAATCTCCACTTTATTAATGAAAACACATAAGAATCAAGAGGTCTTTTACTTTGGTTGTAACGGGGACATGGGATTAATTGTTAGGTGGGGAGATCGAGAAAAGGAATTTTCAAAAAGGCTAAACAAATTATCAAACTTTGCAAAGCATGACACCTTCTAAAATACCTTTTTGGGCTTTGATTCATTTTTCCACCTTTCATTCCTTCTTTTTATTTTTATTTCTCACTTTCTTTTGTCATCCCCTTCTCCATTTTTTTTGTGTTTATTTCATTTTATTTATTTGGAGAAGGGGAGATTTTTAGCTCAAGAGAAATATTTTCTAATTTTCTCATCCCATACTTTTTCAAACTACCTTTTTACCCTTTTTGTAATACTTTAAAAGGTGTCATACCAAGCATTATTCATCAAAATATTTCAAGGTACCAAGAAAAGTATTTTATTCTTTTAGGCTAAAAATTGGGCAACTAAGGGGTAGAATTTAATCAATCAAAACTCAAAAGTCCGGAAAAATACCTAGTGCCTCAATCATTTTCAAAAATGTTTTCAAAAATTTTTAAGTTCCAAAACGGTTTCAAGTCAAGTTCTAGAAAATACAATACAAGAGGAATTAAAACACTCTATCACAAGGAATGTGGTAGATTTAGTGAGTACCCCTTTTTGGCTCAAAATCTTACATTTAGTAGTTCAAAAATCAGCGAGAAACACAAATCTAGAGAACCACGTGCTAATTATTAACTATCAAAAGATCATCTCAAGAATTTTTATTTTCAGCCTTATCACAAGAATAAAAAAATTGGGTTCAAAAATTCAATATCTCAATTCATTTGGCACCAAGTTCTCACAATTGGATGCATATTCTAAGTGAGGGGCAATATAGAGAATGTGATCATACAAAACTATGCCTATATGAATGCAACATGAAAAATGCAAAAATGCAAAAAATTGCAAAAATACCCCTACCCCAAGCTTAAAAACTTACATTGTCCCCAATGTAAATAATCAAGTCGGAGAGAGGAGAAAAATTGGAACAACTCACCGAGGTGGTAGCGGGTGTTGGCTCACAAGCCAGTCAAAACTTATTGGGAATTGTATCACGGCCGTGAGGCTCATCACGAGCAGGCCGTGATCAATTCTGGTCTTCAGGAGCTGGCCTGTCATGAGTCGTGGACTCGCATCACGGCTAGGCCTTGATGCTCTCTCGATCTTAGGGGTCCTTCTCATCACGCCCGTGATGGATATCATGGCTGGGCCGTGATCTTTTTTGTTCTCCTTTATTAGCTCATCACGGTCGTGACCACTGTCACGCCCTGGGCGTGATGACTTCTAACTTTGTTAGTCTCTGCCTTTCTTGCTCTTCCTTCCTTCTTAACCTGAAAACACTTGACAAATCTATTAATTTATGATTTTTTCCTCTTGATCTTCTCAAATTATTCAAGAGCTAAGTTCAAAAACAAAAGGAAAAGGGAAATAAAACTTGGGTTGCCTCCCAAGAAGCGCTTATTTACGGTCTTAAGCTTGACCATACTTCCTTCAATCAACCGGGGTCGGCTGGGCGTAGAAGTTCAGGAACACTTATCTTCCATGGAACTCCTTCAAAGAGTCGATTATGCTCGTATGGTCAATTGCGCTTCCGATTCGCTCTTTTCACTCGGAGCTTCCTGGCCTTACACTCTCCCGGCGGAAGTTTTGTTTCCACATGATGAGCAACTCCAACTTCATCACCATTTGGTGCATCATCAGCCATGCAAATCTTCGGGGTTGCTTCCACGTTGAGCTCTTCCTTTACCACTAGAGACGTTATATCGATCCTGCACACATGGCTCTCAAAAGGAGGGTTGTTATATGAGTTAGTCAAATGAAAATCTACCCTATCTTCCTCTACATTCAGAGAGAGTTTTCCATTCCTTACATCTATTATTGCTCCAGCAGTGGCCAAGAATGGCCTTCCTAAAATGATGGGGAATTCAGAATTCCCTTTCATATCCAATACCAGGAAATCGGTAGGGATGAAAAATTTCCCTACCTTTACAGGAACATTCTCTAGAATGCCTAGATGAGTCCTAGTTGAGTCATCCGCAAATTGTAAGGAGAATTTGAATGGACTCAACTCTTTGGCTCCCAACCTTCCCAAGGTAGTGAGCGGCATCAAGCTCGCACTAGCCCCTAAGTCACATAAGGCTTGGTCTATTTGTACTTCTTCAATTGAGCAAGCGATAGAGAAACTACCTGGGTCTTTCAGTATATGAGGCATTTTAGCTTCTATGTCTACTTGCTTTCTCTTGACCAACCTTTGTGGTAAAGGTATTGGGGGTTGGTACGGTGGTGGAGGGACATACTTTGGTTCTGGCTCTTCATCTTCGCTCATGTCCTCCTCTGGTTCCACGTCTTCTTCAACCACCCCAAGCTTATCATCCCTCAAGTGTATGGCATTACAATGTTCAATGGGATTTGCTTCGGGTTGCCCTGGGAATGTACCCTTAGGACTCGAGTATGTGCTGGCTTGTTGGGCAATCTGTGTTCCTAGCATCTTGTTATGGATGGCTAAGTTATCTACCTTAAATGCTAGCTCTTTTATTGCCTCGTTCACTGCCCTACCTTGTTGTCTAAACTCTTCATTTTGTTTTGTTTGAGTTTCAACAAAAATTTCCAATAAAGACTCAAGTTTAGATTTTTGTACCTGAGGATACCCCACTGCGGGTTTCCTATTACCTTGGCCTTCTTGGAACTCATAGTTTAGCGTGTTGCTGTAGTTGCCGTAGGAGAGGTAAGGGTTGTTCTTCTTTTCTTGGTTGTAAGCATTTGGAGGAGCATAATTGGGCAACTTCGGGTTCGCGTCGTAGAAGTTGTGACAAGAGTTCACTTGTTCCCCGAGCCTTGGATCCATGAGCAATACCACGTGGGCATTCCATTATGTCATGTCCCTGCATTCCACAAATCTCACAAACAATGTTAGTAGCACCTATTGAACTCACGTTAGCTCTTTCAAGCTGATCAAAGCATTTATTCAGTGAGTCTATTTTAGACATTATAAGATCAGTGCTATTCATTTCAAACTTACCCCCCTAAATCTTGTTCGGGTTATTACCTCTCTCTGAACCCCATTGGTGGTAGTTGGTGGCCACGTTTTCAATGATGTTGAATGCCTCAGTCAGAGGCCTATTCATAAAGGCTCCACCAGCTGCGGAATCTAGTGACACCTTCGAAGAGTAATCCAATCCGTTGTAGAAGGTGTGCACTAATAACCACCTCTCGAGTCCATGGTGTGGGTAAGACTCCAGCAATCCCTTGTAGCGATCCCAAGCTTCTGATAAGCATTCTCCGTCTTTTTGGAAGAAGCCGGTGATCTGGGTTCGTATGTAGGCCGTCTTGGATGGAGGAAAGAATTTCTCCAAGAACGCCTGCTCCAGTTGGTCCCAAGTCGACAAGGTGTTGGCGGGTATTTGCTTCATCCAAGCTTTCGCTTTTCCAGTCAGAGAGGAGGGGAACAACCTCAAGCGAATAGCATCAACCGGGGCGCCATGAATTCTAACTGCATCGGTGAACTCCAAAAATGTCTCTACGTGGTCAGTCGGGTCCTCCGAGGGCAATCCTCCGAATTGATGTTCCCTAATCATGTTGATTAGCATAGGAGGTATAGTGTAGTTTTCCACCTCAAACTCTGGCCTAGCAATCCCAGTTCGCAAACCCCTCGCATTTGGGGCTGCATAGTCCTTCAACGGTTTCGTATCCGGAAGATTCGCCATGAGTGGAATGGGAATCAACCTTTCTCCCTCTCTTTGTAGTCTCCTACGTCTGTGAAAGGTCCTCTCGATTTCGGGGTCAACCTCAGTAAGGTCTCCAAAACTTAGGAATCTTTGCATAAAAACACAGAGAGATAGATACTCTAGAAGGAAAAGAATTTTTTTTTATTTATGAAAATTAAATAAATAAAAAGAAAAGGTCCAGAAAAATCAATTAAAAATTAAATTGAGATTCGAGTTAGCACAGTCCCCGGCAACGGCGCCAAAAACTTGATGTGCCTCGTACGAGTGCACGTGCGATCCGGCAAGTGTACCAGATTCGTCGCTAAGTAATAAAAAGATATCGATCCCACAGAGTCCGTGATCTCAAATCGCAACTAATTGTTAAATGATAAAACTGGGCTGTATAAAAAGATTTTGAAAATGATTTGATATTTGAATTAAGAGATAACTTAAAATCAGAATCAAATAAAACAGAAAGTAAACAGTTTATGGTTTTTCATATCTAAATGGATTCCTAGGGATTTGGGTTGCCAACAAGATCGAATACGTTGCTAAATCGATTAGCCATTTGTTAATTATCGAAATCGCCTTGAAGGCGAATTTATCCTCAAATAGTTTAAGCTCCCTCTCGGGTTACAAAAACCGTGCCCAATTAAACCAACCCCTACTCTCGTGGTAGTCGAATTTAGATTGGACCCTTTGCATTTTGTGACAATTCGTTAATCCTCGAAGAACGGCTTCTAACTCTCGTGATTTCAGTCCTAAGTCTGATTCTATAGATTCGACACCTAAGTTCACCGTTAGGTTTCTCCTTAGAATGTCTATGACATGCAAACAAGTGGGCACCGAATTTACGAGTAATTGAAAACACTAGAAATCAGATCTAAAGCAAAATCGAAATCAACAAAGGTACAACATCAAATTAACAACAAGATCAACCTTGGGCATAGCCCCAATCCCTAGAAATTAAACTACTACTCAAGCCTTTTCATGGTGATGACAAGCTTGGTTACAAATAACATGAAAATAAAAATAAGAGAAGATGAGGAAGAAGAAGAGAGATCCTAAATTATAGCCTAAGAGTAGCAGCCAAAAATCCTCTTTTTAGTCTCTGCCTGGGTCCTTATATATAGATTTGGGAAGTTTGAATCCCAATCTAACTCAAATTAGATCCAAATCAGTTGCTTCTGATCCAAGTAACATGTGTCACGGCCGTGATGGCCATCACGGCTAGGCCGTGACAGATTCTGACTTGTGGGGGTCTGGCTCAGCTGACAGCTCACGGCCGTGATGGACATCACGGCTAGGCCGTGACCAGTTCTGACTTCAGTCTTCTTTCTTTTCTAGTTTTGCTCGATCATGGCCATGATGGGCATCACGGATAGGCCGTGATGGGCATCACGGATAGGCCGTGATGGGCTCTGTTTGGCTCATTTTCTTCGCTTTTCAAGCTCCATCTTCATCTGAGCTCCATCATGGTTGATCCTGAGCATTTAATCTTTAATTTCTGCAAAACAACACCACAAAAACCGCCTTACCCGTTCCAAAGTAAAATTAACCAAAAATCAAATGAAATATGCCTAAACTATATGAAAATGCATGCAAAATGATAAACAAAGATGAGGTGAAATCACACTCATCAGAAGACTGGCCCCTTGTTTTACCCATAGTCTTTGAAATGATAGAAAGAGAGTTTGGTTGATGGTGATAGACAGAGATGGGTGAGACATAGATTGAGAGTAGGGTTATGTGTGGGGTTACGGCAGATGGAACGGTGGCTTTATAGAGAGTATGGAGGTTGAGGTGAGAGGTTAGGGATGGATGTGAATGGTGGAAAGAACGGTGGCATTAAGTGATTGGTTGCAAACCAGTTACATTCCCCATGATTTTTTTTTTTGTAACTTCTTCCCTCCCAAAACTCTTCAGCTTTTGAATTTTGAGAGTTCAAAATTCTTGCAGTGGAACTTGGGCTTTGGAGCTGTCCAAACACATAACCCCCATCACCTGAACACTGGGCTCGAACTGACTTGACCCAACTCCTAGCACAACCCAACGACTATATTGCTACAGCCTGCAGTTACAAGGGTTAACAACACATATTTATTTAAAATTAAACTAAAATTGAATAAAACTAAAAACTAAAATAAACTAACCAATTAAAGGATATAAAGCTGGGTTGCCTCCCAGGAGCGCTTGGCTTACTGTCCTTCAGCCTGAATCCATATTTATGGTTAAGGGTCTATGAATTGAATGGTGGCCTTCATCCTTGCACAAGGCTCACCCCAATATTGCTTCGCCCTTTGGCCATTGACTTTGAATTCCCTTCCAGAACTTTCATCTAACAAATCCACAGCTCCATGAGGGGACACTTTGACCAATTTGAAAGGTCCAGACCACCTAGACTTCAACTTCCCAGGGAACAGTTTCAGTTTGGAATAAAACAAGAGCACTTGCATGCCTTCAACTAGTTCCTTGGGTTGAATTTTATGATCATGCCAGGCCTTGACCTTGCGCTTGTATGCTTTAGTATTTTCATAGGCAAAGAGCCTAAACTCTCCAAGTTCATTCAGCTGCAACATTCTTGCTTCTCCAGCTGCTTATGCATCAAAATTCAACTTCTTTATGACCCAGAATGCCTTGTGTTTCATCTCAATTGGTAAATGGCAAGCCTTGTCATAAACCAATCTGTAAGGGTACATGCCAATGGGAGTTTTAAATGCAGTTCTGTAAGCCCAGAGACATCATCTAAATGTAAGGACCAGTCCTTCCTAGAAGGGTTCACCGTCTTTTCAAGAATTCTTTTGATCTCTCTGTTGGACACTTCAGCTTGCCCACTGGTTTGAGGGTGATATGCGGTAGCCACTTTGTGTTTCACTCCATATTTGCAAGCAAGTAAGCAAACAACTTGTTACAAAAATGAGAGCCTTCATCACTGATTATAGCTCTTGGAGTGCCAAATCTGGAGAATATGTTCTTGTGCAGGAACTTTGTGACTACTCTGGCATCATTGGAAGGCATTGCTACTGCTTCTACCCATTTAAAGACATAGTCCACGACATCTAAGATGTAGGCATTCCCATAAGAGACAGAAAATGGCCCCATAAAATCTATTCCCCATACATCAAACAATTCAATCTCCAAAATGGTGTTGAGTGGCAGCTCTTGTCTGTTGGAAATATTCCCCATCCTCTGACATCTGTCACAATTCTTGGCATACTCTTGAGCATCTTTAAACAAAGTGGACCAGAAATACCCTAATTGTAAGACTTTAGCAGCTGTTCTTTTTCCTCCAAAGTGACCACCATAAGGAGCAGCGTGGCAATCACCAAAGATATCTTGCATTTCTTCCTCACCAGCACATCTCCTCATGATCTGGTCTTGGCATATTTTGTACAGAAAGGGTTCATCCCAGTAAAAGTGTTTAACTTGATGCAGAAACCTCCTTTTCTGTTGAGAATTCATCTCCACTAGGATTACCCCACTGACCAGAAAATTCACAATGTCTACGTACCAGGGTGCTGCAGCATCTTCAAGCATTAGCAGGTGTTCATCAGGAAAATTTTCTTTGATTTCTCCTTGAGACTCGGGTTCCCCTTCTTCAACAATTCTGGAGAGATGATCAGCTACCTGATTTTCAATACCCTTCTTATCTTTGATTTCCAAATCAAATTCTTGAAGCAAAAGTACCCATCTGATAAGCCTTGGCTTTGCATCCTTCTTGTCAATGAGATACTTAATGGCTGCATGATCTGTGTATACCAACCACTACTTTGGTTCCCACCAGATAGGGTCTGAACTTATCAAAAGCAAACACCACAACCAACAATTCTTTTTCTGTAGTGGTGTAATTGATCTGAGCATCAATGAGAGTCTTGCTAGCATAATAAATGGTATGGAAGATTTTATTATGCCTTTGGCCCAGCACAGCTCCTACTGCAAAATCACTGGCATTACACATCAATTCAAATGGTCTTTCCCAGTCGGGAGCTACTATTACAAGTGCAATAATCAAAGCCTTCTTCAGCAGTTTAAAAGTTGATAAACACTCATCTGTGAAGTCAAATGCACTATCATGCTCCAGCAATTTGCACAGTGGCTTGGAAATTTTTGAAAAATCTTTGATGAATCTTCTATAGAACCCAGCATGTCCTAGAAAACTTCTGATGCCCTTGACAGAGTTAGGTGGGGGAAGTCCTTAATTCACCTCAATCTTAGCTTTGTCCACCTCAAGGCCTTTCTTTGACACTTTATGGCCCAACACTATGCCTTCCTTGACCATGAAATGACACTTTTCCCAATTCAAGACCAAGTTGGTTTCTTCACATCTGTCTAGCACCTGTTCCAAGTTGTTCAGGCACCCTATGAACGAGTCCCCAAATACCGAAAAGTCATCCAATAAAATCTCCATGGTTTTCTCAATGAAATCTGAAAAGATAGCCATCATGCACCTCTGGAAAGTTACTGGAGCATTGCAAAGCCCAAAAGGCATCCTTCTGAAATCAAATGTACCATATGGACAAGTGAAAGTGGTCTTCTATTGATCTTCAGGTGCCACTGCTATTTGATTGTAGCATGAATAGCCATCCAGAAAGTAGCAAAATTCTCTCTCAGACAACCTATCAAGCATCTGATCAATGAAGGATAGTGGAAAATGATCATTCCTTGTGGCCATGTTCAGCTTTCTATAGTCCATGCAGATCCTCCAACCTGTGACTGCCCTTGTAAGAATCAGCTCATTCTTCTCATTTTTCACCACAGTGACTCCTCCTTTCTTTGGAACACACTGTACAGGACTAACCCACACACTATCTGAGATGGGGTAAATGATTCCTGCATCAAGCCATTTGATGATTTCTTTCTTCACAACTTCTTTCATTATTGGGTTCAATCTTCTATGGCCTTCAATACTTCTTGGCATCTTCCTCTAACAGAATTCTGTGCATACAAAGGCTAGGGCTGATTCCTTTAATATCTGTCATTTGCCATCCAATAGCCTTCTTTTGCCTCTTCAAAAGTGAATTGAGATTATACTCATGTTCAGAAGTTAGGAATGAAGAGATGATGATGGGAAGAGTTTCCTTTTCTCCCAGATAAGCATACTTGGTGTGAGAAGGTAATTGCTTCAATTCAAGGGTGGGAGGTTTTTCAATAGAGAGTATATTCTCCTTGAAGGTGTCTGCAGATACATCTAACGACTCATATTTTCTAATCCAAGATCTGTATGCCAAACTCTCTCCAACTAGCTGCTTCAACTCTTCAATTCCAGAATAAGTTTCCTTATTTAGTTCAAACTCATGCTCCAAATCTTGCCCTGATGCTATCAATTGCTCTTTCACAAGAGATTTAATACCGTAATAACAGAACAGCTTTCCATCTCTTCATCAGGATAGTGTAATGCATTAAAAACATTAAAAGTCACTTATTGATCATTCACCCTACAACAGCTGACTACACTCCTTTGTCATTGCCATTGTCTCAAATTCCCCCAATAACTTTCTCTTGGTAAGAATATATTTCATGAATTTGGTGTAATTAGGCATCTGTTGCAAAGCTTCAACCAGAGGTACGTTGATGTGTAATTGCTTCAGAATTTCCAGGAATTTGTTAAACTGCTTCTCTTGAGCTGCTTTCCCCAACCTTTGTGGAAATGGAGGAGGTGGCCTTTGTGGAATCAATTTAGCTTCTTTTTGCTTGGGGATCTCCTGCACTGTTTCTGCATTTGCAGGAATTACTGTAGGAATTTCTTGTTCTGGATTAGTTATATCAGTCTTCCTGTTCTTTGCTGGTTGCTTAAATGCTACAGCATCTGGTATCTCTTTACCACTTCTCAGATTTATAGCTTTAACTTGCTCCTTCCCTTTATCAGTAGAAGTTGATGGACTTTTTGTAGATGAAAGGTTCCAGTTGGCCTATTTGTAAGAGCAGTGGCCAACTGGCCTACCTGATTCTCCAAGTTCCTCATAGCTACCCCTTGGTTCTGAATTTGGGCCTTGGTTTCAGTCATGAAGGCTTTCAGAATGGCTTCCAGAGAAGGTTCCTTAGCTGGGGCTTGAGTCTGCTGCTGAGTGTTCAGTCCTTGTTGCTGATTTTGCTGTGAAACCTGACCAGGAGGTGGATTTTAAATGTTGTTGTAGCTAAGATTTGGATGTGGATGCTTGTATCCAGAGTTGTAATTGTTGTTGTATGCATAATTTCCCCTATTTCCCACATAGTTCACTGAAACAGGGTTGCTTGGACATGCTTCAAAAATGTGCCCTTCTCCACATAATACACAGGACACTGCATTTACAGGAGCCACCGGTTCAACCATAGCAGGTTCATTACTTGCATTAGTAGCAGTCAGATTTTTCAGCATGTTAGTGATGGAGGCAAAGCAAACAGATAGGGCATTTACTTCCATCACTTCAAGCATCCCAAAAGGGGGTTTTAGCAGAATTGGCCCTCACAGTTGGCCATTGATAGCTATTAGCAGCTATTCTTTCAACCAATGCATAAGCTTCATTGTATGATTTTGTCAAGAATGTACCTCCAGATGAAGCATCTAACATCAATCTTGAAGGAGGCAGGAGTCCATTGTAGAAGGTCTCCATTTGAATACATACAGGGATGCTATGATGAGGACATCTTCTCAACAGCTCCTTGAACCTCTCCCACGAATCATACAGTGATTCATCATCATTTTACCTGAATAAAGTTATATCACTCCTCATTCTTGCATTTTTACTAGGAGGAAAGTACTTAGTCAAGAACTTTTCAGCTAGACCATTCCATGAAGTAATGGAGTTGGATTTCAAAGAGTTCAGACAAGTCTTGGCTCTGTCCCTCAGAGAATAAAGAAAAAACCTTAGCTTGAAAGCATCATCACTTACTCCAGGAATCCTGAAATTGCTTGCCACTTCCAGAAATTGCCTCAGATGTAAGTGTGGATCTTCCGTAGGGGCACCACTGAACTGCCCAACAGTTTGAAGCATTTGAACCATCATTGGTTCGAACTCAAACTGCGGGGTAGTTATTTCTGGTCTCACAATCCCAGTGTTCATAGTTTAGGGATCAAAGACAGCATAGTCCCTGATGGACCTATCCCTATCATTTGCCAATTCAATCATCCCAGGTTGATGTTCATCCTCATTGTCCAGAAGGTGAGACAAGAAGCCTAAGTCAGAGTTTTGATCTCTAGCTCCTTGTTCTTTAGTTCTCTTCCTTAGTCTCTTCGCAGTTTTCTCTATCTCCAAGTCTATTTGAAACTCGGGTGTACCCTTGTTACGCATGCAGATGTTACCCAGTTGCTAAGCAAAGTGCACACAGTTTTCAGAACTAACTAAATAGACAAAGTTAACAAAAAAATTTAAATATTCAACACCATTGTCAATCCCCGACAACGGCGCCAAAAACTTGTTGTGAGTATATGTGGGGTGCAAGCCTACACAGTCAAACAAGTAATAAAGTGTGAGTAAGATCGTTCCCACGAGGATTTAAATGCATTAAATACAAATTCTAGTTTTAACTTTTTCTACTTAGCTCAATAAAATAAAGAATGAATTTAAGAATGTAAAGTGAATGGGTAATTGAGTATCATAACAGTAATTGTAAATTGCAAGGCAATTAACAAGAACTGTAAATCGGTGATTTAAAACAGAGATGGAAACAGCTAGGATTCTAATCCTTTGTAATTTTAACTTCATGGTAATCGATGCTTCAGGATGCTACAACATTTAGTCCAGGAAATGAAGTTTGCTTTCCAGCATTGCAACTGAGTTCATTAAAAGCTTCTTATTCCTAAGTTCATATTAATTTCCCTCAGCTGTCAGATAGTTACGTCCGGCTACTTAAAGACTTGAAGGCTATTCCTAGCTCATTCAATATAATTAATTTTCCAATTAATTGTTCTATCTTTGTCTTCAATTCAAGTCCACTAACTTGGTTTTTCCAAACTAGTTAGCTAATAATTCAGATCAGTTGATCAGGCTAAACAGAATTTAAACGTTAAATCAGAAGAGAAGAAAATGAATAACATCTATAACATTGATTAACCCTTCAATACAATTACAAATTCATAAAATCCTAACTAAAGGAAATTAGCTCATAATGAGCTTAATGACAAAACAAGTAAAGGAAATGGTAAAATAAAGCATAAAACGAATTACAGAGAGGACAAGGAGTCAAGGTCACTACAAGATCAGGGGCATGCTCTGATGCAGCTGCCCTAAAAGCAAGGTCACCATCACTATTTGTACTAGCTCCTAAAATAGGGTTACCCTCTCTCTCCTGCCTCACTTTTTGGGCTTACAAAAAAAATTCAAAGAATAATATAATCTCTGGCCCAATTCCCAAGTACAAATAGTTGTTGCCTTTGATATTATCTTTCTTTCTTTTTGGGACAGCGCAAGAAGTCTTTTGTCTAGTAGTGAGAGTGTGCTGAGCTGGAAATGCATTTGTCTTGTAGTGCAACACTCCCTAGAAGCTGCAGCATTCTACAACATTGCGAAGCATCTCCTTCAGAATTCCTCTTGCAAAACCTGCTCAAAACTCAAATAGACATTTAATAAAAACAAATCAGAATTTACATCTTTTTCGGCATTTTAACAATTCATCATAGGTTATTACTTAACAAAGCAAAACTTGGGTTTCTTTTCCAAAATTGATCAAAACAAGAACAATGATCGAGCTCAAAGAATAGTAATAACTCTTATTTCTAATAGTTATCATTGCACCGACATTTTTTAAACCAAAAGGCATTACTCGGTAGCAGTAATTTGCCCCGTCGGTCATAAACGCCGTTTCTTCCTCATCGGGAGGGTACATCCTTATCTGGTTATAACATGAATAAGCATCCAAGAAGGTCAAGGTCCTGTAGCCTGAAGCTCTATCTACCAGTCTGTCAATGTTGGGAAGAGGATAAGAATCCTTTGGGCATGCTTTGTTGAGATCAGTGTAGTCAGTGCACATTCTCCACTTGCCATTAGCCTTTCTTACTAGCACAACATTAGCTAACCAAGTGGTATATTTCACTTCTCTGATAAAATTTGCTTTAATCAACTTTGAAGTTTCATCGACTACAGTTTTTCGTCTTTCTTCGTCGAGCTTCCTTTTCCTTTGTGCTACAGGTTTGGCCTCGGGACATATGGATAGCTTATGGCACAAAAAATTGGGATCTATACCAGGCATATCCGATGTCTTCCAAGTAAACAAGTCGACATTCTTTTTTAGAACAACTTGAATCTGTGTCTTAAGCAATGGGTCGAGTTGACTATCGACCTTTGTGCATTGCTCAACTTGGGTTCCTAGCTGGAACTTCTCCAAAGATTATGTTGGTTCAGCTCTGGATTCGTACATTTCCGTTTTTGGATCCAACTCAAATATATTGACTGAGCTTGCCGAGCTAACTGAACTAACCGAGCTTATCACTTCTGCTTTATCATCTTTAGTTCTTTTTGTGGCATCCGATTCTCGGGTTACCTTCAAACTATCCGCATAGCATTGTCTGGCCATCCTCTGGTCAGCTCGGACCGCTACTATCTCCCCCTAATCAACTGGAAATTTCATGGTAAGATGAGGGGTTGAGACAATTACTCCAAGCTCATTCAACGCCGGCCTTCCGATGAGGATGTTGTATGATGTGTTGGCCTCCACAATGACATATCTGACTGATATAGTTCGGGCATGTCTGCCATCACCAAAGGTTGTTAAGAGATCAATGTATCCCTAGGTCTTTACCTGCTCCCCACTGAACCCTACTAACTTGTCCTCCTGTTCTTTTATTGACTTTTCTGGGATTCCAAGCTTTTTGAAGGTTGCCAAGTACAATGTGTCAGCCGAACTACCCTGATCAACAAGTGTTCATTTGACTGAGTAGTTGGCTAACTCTACTGTTATCACCACCGGGTCATCTTGATTAGGATCTATCCCTTTGAAGTCTTCATCTGAGAAAGTGATGGAAGACCTCGGCTTTGTAGGTTTTCCTGATACCGAGTTGACAGGTCGGATGACTTTCACATAACGCCTCCGAGTTGAGCTCGTTGTACCTCCTCCGGCGAAATCTCTTGAATTGGTATTAATGACTCCTCTGATCCCACCTTCAGTGTTATCATTAGAAACTCTAAGGTTATGCATCTGATCTCCATTCTAATTTCTGTCATGCTAGTTTTCATCTCGCTTACGATTATTATAACCTCGTCTTCCTCATCGTCGCCCAGCTCACCCGTCACCTACATCTTCTCGGCGAACGAACCGATCCAGACGTCCTGCTTGTACCGGGTCCTCAATTCTATCCTGCGATGTTCTACAATCTTCAGTGGAATGGCCATAATTTTGATGCCACTTGCACTCTTTGCTTCTGTCAGCTTGGGCAGGAGATTTAGATGGCCGAGGTAGGGTGAGTAACTCGGCGTTGCACACCTCCTGAATAATGACTACTCTGGACCGGTTCAACGGTGTATAGGATTGGTACTTGGGCAAATTTTCTAGAAACCCCCTATCATTGCTTTTGAAAGACAATGAGGGACCGACCACTTTTTCTTTCTCCTTGTTTGGCAACATGCTCCTGTCGTCGAAGCCTCTTTCTCTTTTTTTAGACTCCACCATCTCCTCGTAAGTCATAAAACCTGAGGCCTTTTCCTGCAATTCCTCAAAATCTCTCGGTGGTTTCCGAGATAAGTATTCAAAGAAAGGACCTGGCATCAAACCGCCCATGATGGTATGAAGACACAGTTCCGAGCTCATATTGGGAATTAAAACTTGTTGTGCACTAAAGCGAGCCATGTAATCCCTAAGTAATTCATTTTTTTTCTTGTCTAAAGTTCAGAAGCGAAACCGAATTCTTTTTATGCTTTCGGCTTGCTACAAATTATGCAGTGAACTTAGTTATGAGCGTATCAAAAGAATTGACAGATCGAGGTGGAAGATTCATAAGCCAAGTCAAGGCAGGTCCTTGTAAAGTTGTTGGAAAAATTTTACACATGACGGCTTTCGAATCAGTTATCAAATAAACAGAAGAAATAAATGATTCGACTTGTTCAGATGGATCTGCAGTGCCATTAAATTTATCAATATTAATTGGTTTGAAATTTCTAGGCATGATTACCTCATCTATGTCGTCAGTTAACGGTAACCTCAATCGTCTATCCACACGCACCATTTCCCTCTGAGTAGTCTCCTCAACCTGAGACCTGGTCCCTATGTCCTCTGTCCGAGGTCTGGTCCGAAAAGGCCTGCTTGTGTCATGGCGAGAAGGTGCAGATGAGGGTCTCCCCTGACTATCTTCAGGTGAAGATTGTTCTCCATCGGAGGGTGTTGCTGGCCTTTCTCTGCTCCGAGCTCTTAACAACCTCCTGTTTTAGGCACGGTTTTCCTGGTTTTCGCGACGCAGTTGTCTCAACTGTGCCATGACCTCTCCCGGAGGAGGGTTGTTTTCATCAAGAGGGGGAGGCGAAACGTTCTCATGGTTCTGTTGCGTGTTGGATACGCCATTGTCAATATGATTCCCGCTGTGCCTTCCCCTTGGTCCGTTTCTGGTAGTCACCATTCCAGTTTCTTGTGGAACCGGGGAAAGTTTTGTCTCGGCCCAATGGTGGGCCCCAAATGTTCCAGCCAAATTCTGACTTGCCGGAGTGAGTATAACCGAGGATGAAAACAAAGGTTGTTTTAGATTTTAGCTTGACAGAATATTGTATTTCAGTCCTACGTATCCCAAAGGGAATCAAAGCGAACATAGTTCTTGTTCATCCTTCGATCATATGGTGAAGTCAATCCCTTAATTTTGTATATGACGAATACCAGTGAGCAAGGACTCTTTGGTAGTCTCTTGATTCGGCTGGTTCCTCAAGTACGCTTAAGGGAGATTCACCTAGGTTAGCAAAAGCGAATCCTTCTCTTAGGGTTCTCCTCTTTTAATAATAGGATCCCCATATCTCTTAGAGATTAGGTTTATCTCTTCCTATCTCTTATCTTTTAAGCCAACTTCTCGATATATGATAGATGAGATCTATCTCATATTTGAAATTAGGTTGTTAGCTAAGCTTAGGTAAGTGTTATCTTCTAAGCTTTTCTTTCCTATGTCTTTGGGAGATCAAGTCTCCAAGCTCGGCGGCCGAGTCTACTACCTCGGCCAGTACACTCTTCAATACTTTTTTTAGAGCTAATAATTAGAGGAAATCTCTTCAATACTGTCATGGTTTTTACTGTGTCTAATGTATCCCTATTATTTATTTTTTCTAAACTTTACTTTCAAGTTTCAAAAAAATAAAAAAACTTTACTTGCAAGGTTAAGAGTTTGAAACCTGAAGTCGTCATTTTAGGGAGAGTTTTATCTAACCACCACCCCAACCAGAGTATCAGTCTCACAACTTTGCGTATGAAAATACGCAGTCAAAGACTAACCAATAATGCAAATTTAGAACAAAGAAAAAAAATGATAAGTTGACCCCACCATAACTGTATTCCTTAAGAACCACGCGATGTGCAAATGACCCTAATTCCATGAAGTCATGGTATTCATCCAGTTTTCCATCAAGTGCCCACCAAGAAAATGCTCCTCGTAAATAGTAATTTACACTACACTTACAGCTACGACAGTTTTATTACACTATGCAATTTACATGCTTATCAACATGCAGTAGCATTCTACTCGTTGATGTAATAAAGTAGTTAGCTCAAGTTAGTTACATAATGATGAGCTATAGTAACCACCTATAGTTAGCTCAAGTTAGTTATATAGTGATGAGCTGTAATAACCACCTAGTGAGCTGGCTCAACAGAATTGGTTAGCTCTGCTAGCTTCAAGCTTGTAACCTTGTGACTACAAATACCGAAAGGTATCAATGAATAAGTTAAGATGAATCATTTGCAAACTTTGATGCTTTGATCTTCATCATTTCTCTGAATATCTTCCATAGTTTCAGTGTTGGTTTTATGGTATCAAAGCTCCTTGTGAGCTTCATTGATTTGTTCAATCATGGTGACAAACAATAACAATTCGAATTTCAGTCCTGTTCAAGCAAATCTTGTAGCAGAACCAACTCAAAATCCTGCAAGCCCCTACTATGTTCATCATGGTGAGAACACCAGTGTTCCACTCGTGAATCTAGTCCTGAATAAGAAGAATTACCATACATGGGCGAAGATGATGAAACGTGCATTGATTTCGAAGAACAAATGGAAAATTCTTGATGGTTCACTACCTGTGCCAGATCGATTTGATCCAAGCTTCGATGCTTGGGAGAGGTGCAACAATATGATCCATACTTGGCTAGTTAGCTCAGTGGTTGCTTCGATTGCTCCATCAATTGTTCATATGGATCTAGCGATCAAGGTTTGGAATAATCTGAAAGAGAGGTTCTCTCAAGGAGATTTGGTGAGAATCTCAGATCTACAAGTTGAATTGTATGCTTTTAAGCAATGTAACCTTTTGGTAACCGATTTCTTCACTGAGCTCAATGTGTTTTGGGAAGAACTTGAAAATTATAGAACTATAATTGATTGTAATTGTAGCAAATATAGAGATGAAGATTATGTGATGAGATTTTTGACTGGATTAAATGAGTGCTATTCAGTAGTTAAAACTCATATCCTTATGATGGTGCCTTTGCCACCACTTACTCGTGTGTTCTCTGTGATCTTACAACATGAAAGGCAACTCGGATTAGATGATAGTGATGAGAATAATGCATTTAAGTATTTCTTTCTGTCCATACTCCTACAATTATAATAGCTTCACTTGCATTTCATCATCATAAGCATTCTTAAAATAATAGATTTATAACAACAATCCACAAAAATGAAAAATTAAAGTAAAGTTAAACCATATATACGTATATCTAATAGTCCCTTATAGAGTATACACTAAATTTCTTATATTATTTAAAGAATAGAGGATTTTATAAATGGAAGAAGAAAAAAAACGAAGGAAAGGAGAAGCGGTAGCAGCATCGGCATCCATCCTACATACTAAGTCTTATCTAGCCCAAGTTAAATTCAGAAGAAAAAGAAATAGTTCACTTCCTGTTGACAAGATTATCTTACTTAAAAAAAATATGATAACAAAATCAAGAATAAGATTTGGTCAACTTGCAGTTAAACTATGGAGGCATTGTGAAAAAACAAATGTAACAAAAAGAAAAGCTCCATGAATAAACACCATAGTAGTACTAAGAAATCAGTTTCATCTTGATCTTTGAGTAGGCACATACAAATAAGAAATTACTTTTTTTCATTTTTTGATAAGAAATATAAGTTTGTTAGAATTAGACATGACATTAAACTATATGACAAACAATTCCAAGAGCATATTAATCACGATTAATGTTTGGTCACTTGAAAAGCAATATGAAGTTTCAAAAATAGTGATTCTCAAAAAAAATTATCTAACAAAATTACAACATAATAATAAATTTTGAGCATACATGTACAATTTCTTCAATAAAAGAAAAAACAATCATTCTCATTTCCTTCCACCAATACATCTTCTTTAAATATTGATACATCTTGGTTATCTATACTATGTACTACTAGAAACAAATAATGAATTCACATGTTACTTATTTTTTTTCTTATAAATATATATATTTCTCCCCTTTTTTTACGATATATTTCTTTATGGTTATTATTGGAATTAAAGATACATTTCATAATAACTTCTCTATTTCAACATAATTTTTCCAAACCACACACCAATTACTAAGTCCATTAAGAGTTTCATGCATAATATAAATGATTTAGGGTCAAAGGAATAATGATTTTTCTAGCATGCCACAAAATAAATATTAATATTTAATCTCAAAGGTAACTCTAGAATACCTACAAGAATTATTATTAAATCAATCACTTTTAAATTTGAACATCATACATAAAAGTCACAAAACAACATGCTTAATGTTATGCAAAATAATATCTAGATAATAAATCAAGAGAAGATGACATCGATATACTATGACACAACAAGTTGTAAAATAAGTTCTTGTGATTCATTATATTGTGTTTTTTTTAGCATTACATTTTCTAAATAGTAACCTAAATGCAGCAAAACAACATTCATATGTCAAACCTTAACATCTCATCATATCATATCAATGACAATTTTATTAAGAGAGAAAAAGGAGTTTGTCAATATTTAAAGTGCCATAACTGTAATAGATTTCACATCAGCTATCTTTAGAGAAAATAACAAGTTAAATTTTTTTTTTGAAATAGGTTACCACACATGGAAAGATCAAATAAACAATTCACCAAGCTAAGAACATACATGTAACAATATATCATGATATCCATTTTCACTCTCATATATCAATAATTAGTTGGCCAAGTCATAATTCAATTTTCAATCATGCACGTTAATTTCAATTAATTATTCATTATTGATAATTATGGTAACACATATTTTCAATGGTTAAGACAGGTGCTAACGTCAATATTTTCTTAAGCTCTCAAATTCTCTTCACACTCCTTATTGGCACTCAAAAGGTTTATCTTTCCTAACTAACTTGGTAAGGGGTAAGGCTAGTCTATATAACTGCTCTATGGACTTTTTATAGTAACCCGCCAATCTTAGGAAACTCATCAAACTGTTTCATAAGCTCACCTAACTCTAAAGGTGCCATCTTGTAAGGCGCTACAGATATTGGTCCACTCTTTGACGCTAGATCTATGCTAAACTCAACCCCTTATTGAAACTTGCATGCCACAGATATAGTCGCTACATCATTGTCTGCCTCTGTAGTAGCAAAGAAACGAGATTATCTATCCTTAAGTTCTCTAAACCAAGCAATTAACACAAGAAATAACAAATAAAATATGGGTCGACAACGAAGATCAAAAGACACTGGATGTGAAGAGATAAGGATAATTTTGTCTGAATACTTTATGGCAACGAGTCTAGATGCCAGTAAGTCAATACCAAGAATAACATACAATCCAGACATAGATAAAAGATCGATGACAAATGGCGTGTCCCGATGCACAAGAAAACAATTTAAACAAGCACTGGAAATAATAAGATTATCCTCCATAGAAGTATAAACACATGAATCAAGGACAAACGAAAGATAGGTAACTGCAAATTTCACACATGAAGGATATATCAAAGAATGTGTTGCTCATGAATCAAACAATATAGTAACTTTTTCTCCAATACGAGTAGAGGAAATTTAGTCTCCTTTGGATCTAAGCTGTCTCATAATGATGGCAGATTGTTCTTGTTGAATTCGAAAAACCCCACGTGCTAAGGGTCCTAGATTGCCACCACTCCATTAGTGATTGACCTCCATTTCCCTTCAGTTGATGGAGAGTCTCTGTCTGCCATTGCATAACTTTGGCCATAAAATCCAAAGCTGTTGCAAGTGCAACATTCGTCCCTTGCATATTAGTCGTCATAAATATGCTCGCTACCAATGAAATACTGGGTTGATCAGGTCCAATATCCCAAAGAATGGCATGCAGTATCTATAACTCTAACAAGTTCTAAAAAGATTTTTGCAAATAGTGTTGTTTTCAGCCGGTGCGGTAACCGGAAAAACATTCATGATACCCGCTAATTTTAAAAATAATAAATATAATAAACCTTCAAAATAATAACATAATAACATATAAATTAATCAATATCAAACACTTAAAACCACAAACTCATACAATCAACTACGCCACATCTCATTACATTTAATCACATTCACGATTCAAACTCTAAGCAATGTAACTCCACGAACATGACTTGGTGATTCCCAAAATCACTTGACTTGACTCTTTGGTTCCCAGAACCGGTGTGAATCACAGATCCATTAAGGTCTATGAGCTCATATACATGCAATGACGTCTCATTGTCTTCCCCATCTCAGATGGAGGTATCTAATACTCCATCCCAGATGTGAATATTTTAATTATCTGATATCCCATCCCAAATGGTGATATCTCTCGCCTTCCCCATCCCAGATGGAGGTATCTAATATTCCATCCCATATGTAAATATTATAATTATCTGATATCCCATCCCGGATGGTGATCTATCATTCTATTCACGGAATAGAATGTATACTGTCATCCCTCCCCGGAAGGTGATGACCAACTCATGCATAATACAATATGTCCTCCCAGATGACTATCAAAAGGGTTCTCAAACTCCATACATTAATAACAATGATATAATGACATGCTAAGACAACACTATAACATCATATAACATAAAAGAAAATGTCACAACAATCACAATTCATACCAATCAAATATATTTCTTAACATTAATTAAAGGTGGAATTGATCCATACTATTATCAAACAACTTCACTTTAAATTCCGTTAAAACAAAAATAATGTTTGAAACCATGCACAACATCACATGATCTGGAAAGTTAACTCCAATTCCAATTTCTAATATTATATGACCTTGCTGAGTAAAAATAATTCACGTCATAGGGAAAGAAATCATATCTCATACTCTAATTCATTGAGCTTGGATTTGGCAATGGTTTTGCCAACAAACAATTGAAAAATGTATATATATACAATATGACAAATTTTAATGCAAGTTATTTCTTTATTAATTCCAAAAAATATATTTATTATTTCACTTCATCAGACAATGTCAACATATTTTAAGAATCTCAAAATTAAAAATACAAATTTTTCATAACAGATCAAAATACATGTAAACATCCCAAATTAATTGTACCATAAGGGGTGAGAAAAACATTTTTACTTACCTTTGATATACCTCCAAAGAGCGTCAAACATTTCCTAAGAACGAATAATGCTCACCAAGAATTTTCTTCTCTTCTAACTGATGCTCAAGATCACCCCATGTCCCTTTAATTTCCCCTGGACGGCGGCGCTCTACCTTATAAAGTAGGTTACAAAAGATGTTTTCTCTTTTGATTTTAAAAGGAACATATTTTATTTATTTTAAAAAAAAAAAAAAGAAGCTTGCTGTCCCTATAATATAAGTGATATTTGGCTAAAGCCCAAATGCCTTTCATTGATGAAAACATGGCCTACGTGAATAGCACGTAGGTTCCTTAGTTAATTTTTTTATTTTAATTTCAAATCAATTTTATTTCTTTATAATTATTAAATAACTCCAATAAATTTTTATACTACAAAATTTTTACACCAAACCTCATAATAGATTAATCTTTTATTAAAGGAAAATACTATATTAAAATTTTAGGATGTTACAGTTCACACAACGGCAATAATAATGTTGTTTCTAATTCAGCTAGCATCCCAAAAACAGCTCTATGACATTTTAGATTTGGCCATGTGTCCTCTGAAAAATTGACCATGCTTTGTAAGGGCTTTCCTATGATTCATATAAATAAAGGTGAAGTGTGTGATGTTTGCCATTTTGCAAGACAAAGGAAACTACCTTACAACATTAGTTCAAGTAGGGCTGGCACTGTTTTTGAAATGCTACACATGGACATTTGGGGTCTATATTCACTTCTGATGAGTATCAGTCAGTTACAGAGAAAGAAATGAGTAGAAACTGTAGTTTTATTATATCAACCAGCTAGTATCACGTTGATCCAAGTCTGGAAAGTAGAAAACAAAGAGGGCTACAATGGACACTAGACAGTTCGAGAGGTCTAGCACTCTCCCAAGGGTTTCCAAGTCCAATTCCAGCCTCCTTTTTCTCTACATCAAGCCCTCCTATATTACCCCCCATACACTCTAACAGAATTCACTCCTTCCCCTCCCTCACGCATGACTACTGCCTAGCTGGCAGTAGTTACAATACTCTCTCTCTTAGGAGCGATTCAGTGCTTCATGCACTTTTTAGCCACTTGGTAGACCTCCATTTCCCCCTCTCAACCTCTCATACACCATATTCTCTGTGGGCCTAATGTCCGCATCAATTCTTCCCCCTTTGAAACTCACCTTGTCCTCAAGTGAACAAGTGAGTGGCTTCTCAAGCACAACTTTCCGGGGTCCAACTGTTTGAAACAAAATGATGCAGCTGTTAGGAAGAGAGAGGGGTGTCCACCGGGGTCCCATTGATCAATCTCCACTTCCTCCCATAGCCTCTGTAGCCCCTCATCGGTGGAGCAAAAGACTTGGTCATGCAGAAGGACAATGTCAGCATGTTCCACTTGGCAACAAACATCATGAACCACTAGATCCACTATTAGGACAGCGACCAAAGCCTTAGCAGTGGCTTCAAGATTCACTGCCTTAATTTCCCTGCAACTTTTTCCTCTATCATACACAAACTTAAGCCAACCATGAAATGTAGAAGCCCAGACTAAGTCCTCATTTTTTATAACAGTGATGGTCTGCTCCTTATCACCCTCTAAGGCCCCTTTCGGTTTTTCACTGACTTGGCCCATTATCTCTTTTTTTAACACTTGTTGAGAGCTTGGCCTTCCTACTATTTCTATTAAAGGAGCAGAATTGGGCCTGGCCCAATTGGCCAAAGTTTGACCCACCTTCTCCACTGCTGCCCTAGGCCACTTCTCCCTCTCACATTCGATGGTCTTCTCAGCAATAGGTAGAGACGACAGCTTGACAATGGCAGCAATGAATGACCCTCCCTCCGCCGCGATGACAGACCCATTCACCCCCACATACACGCTCAGATCCGGTGGTTCTGGCGGCCGTAAATGCCCACCACCGATCATTGTCTCCACCCTACTACCTCGGCCACCTCTCTCGCAACGTCCATCGCTGCTATTGCTTAAGCCGCTACCACCAACACAGCGGTCGTCGTCGGTTCTGCTGCGACCACCACTTTTCGTCCTCCTTTTCCATCTTCATCTCAGGAAGATCTGAGACGTTACCGTCGTCACCTCCCACTGTGGTCGCCACCGCTTTAATGTTCGGAACCTTCGCTCTCGCAAATTCCAGCACTTTCATTCTCTGATCAGTGTTGATTTCTTTCTCTGGTTGTGGATCACAGTGGCCTGATTCTTCCCCACCGTTCTAGTTCTCAATCTATTGGCCTTCATCCCTGATTTCTGGCTCCTCTAGTTCGAAGCCATCATCCCCATTCAGTATCGGTAAGACGTCCCTGTACTCCGGCTTAAAGTGCCACAATAGTGCAACCGGGAACGTTTCCCAACTTGCCTGTGGATGGCGTGGGCCCCACCAGTGCCACCATTTTAGAGCACGGCCTCTCAGTGCCTTCACCGCCTCCGGCATCTTCTCCGCCGCCGGTGTTCCCATCTCGTCAAGGTACTGCTGAATGGAAATAAACCACCCATATGCATCCTCTTCTCCGTCAAACACTGGGATCTCCATCACCGGATTTCTCTTCAATGTGGTCGGACCCAATCTGCCTCCACTTCTTCTGGGGCGACAGGGAGCATGGTCACGTCGAGATCGACGTCTGGAGCAATCTCCCTCCCTCCTTTCCCAGAGTCGTTTGATCTCTTCAAGTCGGGTTCGATTTACTTTCCTCTCTTCCAGCAAGCTTCTCTCCAGATTCTCCACTCTAGACACCATTTTGTAGTTCCTATGGTGAAAATCAAAAGCTCCAGGAATCGAGAGCTTTGATACCATTGATAAGTATCAATCAGTTACAGAGAAAGAAATGAGTAGAAACTGTAGTTTTATTATATCAACTAGCTGGTATCAAGTTGATACAAGTCTGGAAAGTGGAAAACAAAGAGGGCTACAATGGACACTAGACAGTTCGAGAGGTCTAGCACTCTCCCAAGGGTTTCCAAGTCCAATTCCAGCCTCCTTTTTCTCTACATCAAGCCCTCCTATATTACCCCCCCATACACTCTAACAGAATTCACTCCTTCCCCTCCCTCACGCATGACTACTGCCTAGCTGGCAGTAGTTAGTTACAATACTCTCTCTCTTAGGAGTGATTCAGTGCTCCATGCACTTTTTAGCCACTTGGTAGACCTCCATTTCCCCCTCTCATACACCATATTCTTTGTGGGCCTAATGTCCGCATCAACTTCCTTCTATACACAAGCACAATTACTTTTTGACCATTGTTGATGATCACAGCAGATTCACTTGGGTGTGCTTGTTGAAAGGCAAGTTTCAGGTGCAGTCTTTAGTTCAAAACTTCATTATTTTCATTGAGAAACAACACAATGCACAAGTGAAGGTGATTAGGTTAGACAATGGACCTGAATTTGCATTAAGTAGTTTCTATAGTGAAAGGGGCATTCTACATCAAACAAGTTATGTGGAGACTTCACAGCAAAATGCAAGAGTTGAAAGGAAGCACCAATTTATCTTGAACATTGCTAGAGCACTGATGATCCAATCCTCATTGCCAAAGTTTGTGGAGCTATGCAGTACATCATTTTGTTTTTCTAATGAATGGAGTGCCCTCCAATGTGCTAGAAGGAAAGACACCCTACCAAGTGATGCACAACTCATTACCTGACTTGAGCATGTTAAGGTGTTTGGCTCTCTTTGCTACTTTTCAACACTTTCTAATCGCAAAGGAAAACTAGGTAATAGAGTAAGAAAATGTGCCTTCTTGGGATTCAAAAAGGGAATGGAGGGCTGTGTAGGGTATGATTTGAACTCCAAGGAGATATTAGTGTCCAGGAATGTAGTGTTCTATGAACACATCTTCCCATGCACTTCACAACACAACAAAGCAACTGGAGCTCCATGGCAATATGTGAATTCCAACTCATAAACACAGTTACAGTTCCCAAATTATGTGCCTGATACAGACATGCATATCATTGAGCCTGTTGATAGAGTAATGCCTACTGATAAGGTAACCACTGAGAGCACTGATGGTTCTGTTTTTGCACCAGAAGCATCTAAGCATGAACCTAATGCACCTACGGAAGTTCCTATGCAAGTCACTGAGACTACTCTTGTTGATGTTGCACCATAATCCACCACTGAAATTATGGTTGATGCTACAGAAATCCCTACAGCAAAATTGGAAGCCAACAGTGAGCCTGTTCCTAGAAGGTCAAACAGATCAAGGAAAGCACCATCATATCTGCAAGGATACCACTGCTCACACTTAAGAGCAAACACTGATCCATCTAAGTGCATCTATCCACTGAGCTCCTATGTATCTTATGCTTCCTTGTCCACTCAACACAAGAATTATGCCATGTCTTTGTCTACCATCACTGAACCTACTACTTACAATCAAGCAATAAAAGACAATTGTTGGATTGAGGCTATGAATGCATAATTAAAGGCCTTGGAAATGAATCACACTTCGGAAATAGTTGAGCAACCACCAGGAGTGCATCCTATTGGAAGCAAATGGGTTTACAAGATCAAAATAAAGTCAGATGGAACTATTGAAAGGTACAAGGCAAGATTGGTTGCCAAAGGGTACACACAAACTGAGGGGGTGGACTTCTTTGATACCTTCTCTCCAGTAGCCAAGCTAACCACTGTTAGGTTACTCCTTGCACTTTCATCTGCACAAAATTGGCTTGTTCACCAACTTGATGTGAACAATGCCTTTCTTCATGGAGAATTACAAGAAGATGTTTATATGCAAGTACCCGGTGGTGTACATTGTGAAGGGAGCAATAGAGTTTGCAAGCTTCTAAAGTCCTTATATGGCTTGAAGCAGGCCAGCCGAAAGTGGTATGAGAAATTGTCTAGCTTGCGACTAGGATACAAGCAAGCCACAACAGATTATTCTTTGTTCACAAAGTCCACCCCTGCATCTTTCACAGCTTTGCTCATCTATGTAGATGACATTGTGTTGGTAGGAAATTCCAATGATGAGATAAACTTCATCAAGTCTACTTTGGACAAGCACGTTGGCATAAAGGACTTAGGTGTCTTAAAGTACTTCTTGGGGATTGAGGCTGCACATTCAGTCAATGGAATTTCCTTTTGTCAAAGACAATATTGTCTTGAACTTCTAGCTGACACAAGAGTATCTGGAAGCAAACCCGTTGCTACTCCCATTGAGCCAAAAACAAGATTGCATCAGGATAGTAGTCCAGCATACAGTGATGTGGAAGGTTATAGAAGATTGGTTGGCCGACTGTTATATCTCACAACTACACACCCTGATATCAGTTTTGCAGTGCAACAATTGAGCCAATTCCTCAATCTATCATGACACACTTTCAGGCAGCTCAGCGAGTGTTGAAGTATCTCAAGGGTAGCCCTGGACAAGGTCTTTTCTTCCCTCGTTCCTCATCACTCCAGCTCCTTGGCTTTGTTGATGCGGATTGGGGGGGTTGTCCAGATACTAGAAGGTCAGTTAGTGGCTATTGTTTTTTCCTTGGAGACTTATTGGTATGTTGGAGGTCTAAGAAGCAACTTACTGTTGCTAAATCCTCCAATGAGGTAGAGTACAGAGCTCTTGGTTCTGCCACTTGTGAGTTGCAGTGGTTGCATTACCTTCTGAAGGATCTAAACATTCAGTGTGCTCGACAATCAGTGATTTACTGTGACAATCAAAGTGCACTACACATTGCGGCTAACCCTGTGTTCCACAAACGCACAAAGCACTTGGAGATAGATTGCCACATTGTTAGAGAGAAGAGCATGGCAGGGTTGATGAAGCTACTTCCTATCACTTCACATAGTCAAACTGCGGATGTGTTCACAAAGGGATTGCACCCTTCTCATTTTCGAAAACTCATCTCCAAGCTAGGATTGTTAGACATATACCATCCTTAGCTTGCGGGGGAGTATTACACTATGCGATTTACATGCTTATCAGCATGCAGTATGGACCTTCACCAGTTTGATGTTAAAAAAACGTTTTTGCATGGAGACTTAGAGGAGGAGGTGTATATGGAGATTCCTCCGGGATTTGGACCCACTAGTGGAACAAACAAAATGTGTAGATTGAGGAAGGCTTTATATAGGCTTAAACAGTCTCCCCGTGAATGGTTTGGGAGATTCACAAAAGCAACGGTTTGCCCGGGTTACAAGCAAAGTCAAGGAGATCATACACTTTTCTTCAAACATTCACAGGGAGGAAAGCTAACTGTACTTCTTGTTTATGTTGATGATATCATTATTACAGGAGATGGTTTGGTTGAAAGACAACTACTCAAGGAGAAATTATCTGCAGAGTTTGAGATGAAGGACCTTGGGAAACTTAAGTATTTCTTGGGGATTGAGGTGGCCTACTCAAAACAAGATATTTTCACTTCTCAAAGAAAGTATGTGCTTGATCTTTTGAAGGAAACAGACAAACTTGGATGTAAACCAGCAGGTGTTCCCATAGAGCAAAATCACAAATTGAGCATCGAAGAGGAGGGTGCTAAAGTTGACAAGGTTTAATATCAGAGATTAGTGGGGAAGTTGATTTACTTGGCACACACTAGACCAGATTTAGCATATGCGGTTAGTGTTGTGAGTCAATTCATGCATGATCGGAGGGTGAGACACTTGCAGGCTGTAGAGCGTGTTCTGCAGTATCTCAAAGCCACTCCAGGGAGAGGGCTCTTGTTTAAAAGAGGTGGAAGCCTATACCGATGCTGATTATGCAGGTTCAGTGAGTGATAGAAGGTTCACTTCAGGCTATTGTGCATTTTTGTGTGGGAACATTGTCGCTTGGAGAAGTAAGAAGCAAAGTGTAGTGGCTCGATCAAGTGCTGAGACAGAATTTAGAGCTATGGCACAGGGAATCTGTGAGCCATTGTGGATGAAGATTGTGCTTGATGACTTGAAGATAAAGTGTGAAGGGCCTATGAAGTTGCTTTGTGACAACAAATCTCGGCTATTAGTATTGCTCATAATTCTGCTCAACATGACAGGACAAAACACATTGAGATAGACCGACAGTTTATCAAGGAGAAGCTGGAGAGCGGGCTGATAACTACAACTTACATTCCTTCTGGGCATCAGCTGGCAGATGTGTTAACAAAAGGCTTACCAACAAAACGATTCGGTCAACTTACTTGCTCCATTCACCAGCTTGAGGGGGAGTGTTGTAAACATTGTAAATCTTGTATTTTTTATATTAGGCCCATTAGTCAGGCCTTTTAGGTTTAGCATCACCTATATATTCTTATTAGTGTTTGTACTCATTAAGACATCAATAATATTCAATATAATTTTCTACATACACTATATGCACTTTCTGTACGTAAGAGTTTAGAGATGTAAAACACCAAGAACACAACAACAGCAAAATACAATAGAACAATTAAACCAGTAAAGCACAAGGTAAAAAAGAAGAACACCGGGTTTATGTAGTTCGACCGATGACCCACATTCACGGGAGAGAGAAGCATCCACTATGATTGATGCAATCAAGACCAAGTCTTTACAACAGAAAGATTCCAACCTCAGATACCCTCCTATACTACACACTAATGCAGCCAGAAAAAACCCGAGCCTTTCTTTTCCCTCTGTTTCTTTTTCCCTGATCTCTCTTAGTGCTTTTAGTAACTAAAACGGATTCGGATTCCCTATATTAAGGGGCTCCCTAAACATTCACTTGAATCTACGGTCAAGATCTCATGTAGTCATTTTTACACTAATATATTTGTCATACTTAAATATCAATCTATGGCTGAATCTCATGCAATAAAAAAAATGACTGCTGAGAATCCATTTCCAACTAAACCAATCACAAGTCAGTCTCTTGATCATCAATACACTCCAATCAGTTATTGATAAATGTCGCCAGCAACTAACAAACTGGTTCATAATTAACTTGCTGTAACTGATTATGAGACACTTCAACTAACAATTCTCTACCTTGTCTCTAAATCAGGAAACTTCAATCACAATCCTGCTTTCCTCTTATGTTTTACCTTTCACCGAAACCAATCAAGTCCAAGAAATGCTTCAACTTAGCTAGAGGTAATATCTTGGTAAGTGCATCAGCTGGGTTTTCTTCTAAAGCAACATTTTCTACCTATCCCTAAAAATAACCAAGTCCCTATAAACTAACATCATTTAACTTTCATTAAATATTGTTGGGACATTTCATGCCTGACAAATCTATTATCTAATGTAGGAATTTATTATCATTACTATCAAAGTCATTAGTCATCATCAAATAGTGACGTATATTTCACATTTTGGTTATATAACAAAATCAAAATCAAAATGTGTAAAAATAAAATAAAACCAGACATAATCAAATAGTGAAAACTACACAAATGTAAAATATTATCATTATAGAAATGCGTAAAACTAAAATTACTTCACATTCCTTACTTTTTCATGTCGTTCACTTCTCTTACTGTAACTTGCTTTGCCTTAAACTCAAAATCACCTCACATAGCTCTATTCTGCCAAGTTGCAGCAAATTAACCGGAAGCACGTGAAGAATCCAATACATATTATAAGGACTTTGTTAAAAACTATAAGGGATCAAATTAAAAACTTGGTAAAACAACTAGGACCTACAGATTAGTTTAAGTTTAACCATTTAGCCTTATGTTGAACAGTTAGAAATTGTTCCGAACTTCAGATCGATACACTTGATGTACAAGCAAGCTACACGATGGAAGTTCTTCATCATCTACAGGCTTAGAAAAAAGCTTAAAAAGTCATTGAAAGTTGAATCGAGACTCGGAAAAAATATACCCACCATAGATAAAATTGATCCCAAACTCAATTTTCAGGTAATAAAGAATGAGCATCTTCTAGCATGTAGACTGAAATCACGACATCTCACGAGGCGATGGAAACTCTTTGGTAAAGGGCAAAGGCCGAAAAGGGTATCTTCTAGATTGGATCTTTGTCACTCAAAATATTTTTGTAAATCAGCAGACACTTCTCATATTCATCCAAGCCCGCAAAGGATAGTTTACCAATCTGCAGAAGACTAGGATTTTATTCAGGCGTATATGCTGTTTCCAGATACCCACATGAAAACTATTCAAAGATTCTTGGAGCCTTCACGGGATGATTTGTATATCCGGTATGCAGCTATGCACATTGTGCCATTACCTACAACAGTCAGTGCCGCTTGAAGAGCCACCAATACCTACAACTCATTAGAGAACCTCATTCATGACGCATGTTCAACCAAATTCACATTCAATCAGATTTTATTACAGGAAGGGAGAACCATATGTCTACTATAGTTATGCAACACGAAAATTTTCATAACAATGTCAGTATGTCACTGCAAAGATTACATTAGTAACGGATAAGAATGGATCGCAAAGTAAAACTCAGTAGCCCAAAAATTATACTTTGACATATTCTGGCATGTATAGATGTAGATAAACAGTAAATTTTAAGCCACCATTCATATAGAAGTAGCAAGTAATATCTATACTGGAGTGGAGTAAAAAGAGGATTTTCCCACTTCGTCGGCAACATTTACTTTTCTCAAAAGCCAAGTATTTTGTTTTTACTATAACTAAAATGAGAGAAAACCGTCACTTTATAAATTAACCGCAAAAGTCCACCACTTACACTCATCTCCTACTTTTAATAAAGTTTTCTTTTAAGTTTTTATTTATTTTTTATATATATTACAATTTAAAGCTTTTATTCAGTTTCTAGATTTAAAGAGAGAAACAAATATCATGTTGTCATAATGAATAAAATTAGATTTCAGTTTGCAACAGCATAATGGGTGCATCTTCTAGTCTAGATCAGAAGAGATTGGTCAAAACAGAATTATAAGTGGTGGTGGTGGAGGAAAAGATGACAGGCAGAAGTTGGATGGGTTAGAGAATGAGTTAGCAAGCTGTATCCAAGCCCTGACTCTGTCCAAATTCAATCTCCAGGGAAAAAAAATAAAAAAATTAACGTTCTGCTTATTCCTAAACAACAAAATGCTTTCAGGGACATTAATTATGCACTTTTTGTAATATAAAATTTGAATAGCAACAAGAATTCTCTTAGCATCGGTAATAAAAATATTTCCACAAGCATTGAGTTCTAAAATGCTCTTAAAGCAACACTTGCAAGATAAGTATACATTATACAACACCGGTGCAGGTGTATACTAGAAGTCAAGTTGACAAAGATGCATTGCAAAATATAGAAATTCTAGTCTGGATGCAGAGTCTAGTGATCATTCCTATTACAAATATAATCTGAAATGGCATGTACATATAATTGTAATATATATGTTCAACAATGTGGAGAGAAAGTCACTGTGACCTAAAATCTTCAGTAGATATTTATGAAGGAAGAAAAGGTTTGTTACCTGGAGGGACTCAGAGTTATAAAAGAAATGCCATGTGCATGCACAAAGTGCTCCACCAAGTAGAGGTACCTAGAACAATCATACAAGACATAAATGGAAGCTATTACAACCTACATTAAGAAAACATTGACCATGCAATTGCAAAAGATCAGATGGAGGAAAACACAGTCAAATATAAGAGATGAGGTATGGAATAAGGAAGGTGCCTAAAATAGCAATAGGATTATAATAATTGAAAGGAAGAAGAAAACTCACCATACCCCAAGAAAGCCCCTTCCAAGCTTCACATCCTGATTTCTCCCCGTATTGCCACACCAAAGCCATGGCTATAATCCTTTCAGTTGAAATTAGAAAACAAAGAATGAAGAAATGAGTAAGTGGAAAAATGAAAATGATGGGAAAAGAAAGCAAGTGAACAAGTAATGTTATGTGTCAGTGTCACCACCATTCAAGGACACTTGAGACGTGAACGGCCCACGTGGGCAAAGAGAGGGCATTGGCGGGTTCATGGAGCTGTAGCTGCAGTTGGAGAGATGACGCGGGTTCTACAATGGTCAGGAACTGGAACACGCCTACTCCAACTACACCCGCTTTCGCTTTGGTTCGAGGCTTTCCAATTATGTCGCAAATAACATGTTTTCCATTTCCACTTGATTTGGACGGAAAAGGGATTTTCGGAGCACACCAAGGTTTTGCTAAGTAGGAGGTAACCACCGCCATTGTTGGATTTTTCTTTTTTTCAAACCAAAAGACAGTGGTAGTAATGGCTTCTCTTCTTCCGCTTGTCAAGTGTCAACCCACCACTTCAGATAACGTTGATTCATTCATTTAGGAATTGTAAGAGGGCCCGGGCCCAATTGGCCTTATTTTATTGGGCCTTTGGGGGTGTGGCCCGTAAAGTAAAAATATTTTATTATTATTCATTCAAATGGGTCCGTTTGATTCGTACAGAAGTATAAAACATCGAGAACGGTACAGAACAGTTAGTTGAGTCACATCACAACTTTTTGTGTTATATGATGTTTGTTAGTCGATACACAACACAAGCAATTTTGTATTGTACGTTGTTTGATGAGCATACGTACTGGACAAGACAACGTGAAATTTATTAAAATATCCTTTTTATTATATAATGTTTCATTTGCATTATAAAAAGAGACACAAAACAATATTTTTTTAAATTTTTTTTATAATTAAATTTTTATCATACGATACTCTTATTTAATATTTATAATTTATTTAATAATTAAAAATTTGGATATATTTTTAAATATTATTTTATTTTTATCATTTAAAAAATAATTTTAGTTTATAATAGTCCCTACTCACTACCGTATCCACCATCCAACAAGCTCCTTGTCCATCAAATGACAATATACAATAGTTAAATTTGAAAGCAGCCTTGGCACGTAGTGGAGCACACGGATTATAAAAGCACGTACGGGTCTCATGGGGAGTGGAAGATATGTGAGTAGGTAAGAGAGATAAGGGAAGGATAATTTTGTCATTTTATTTTCATTGTACTTGAATCAACTTTTTGTCCTTTGGTTGAGTGAGTAACAAAAATTTTCACTTTTGTCCCGTCCCTTGTCTATCTTCTTGTGATGTCCGATATGCATTTTTGAAATCAAACATAAAATAAATTGTTTTGTTTTGTGCTGTCCCATGAATTATAGCAAATCAAACGAACCCTAAGGATGCTGAGTGTAATTTATTCAGGAAAAAAATATATTTAATGCTAGACCGAACATTAAAGTAATCTAAGATAATGATTATTAAAGGTGATATTTAGAGTTAAAAACCGAGAAAATAATCAGGGATCCCCTTTTTTTTATAAAAAAAAATAAAAATCATGACATGTCCTTTACGCCTTTCCATTTTTCTCTTCGAAAAGATCACATTCAAACTACAAATTTCTGTGTATGAAAGGGAAGAAGTGTACGTTCCCAGCATGCTGGAACCACTCACTGTTCATTTTCATTTCATATCAGAAAATAAAAATTCTCTAGGATATCATTCGTCGGCGATAAAATAATGGATCTCTTTCGCCGACTAGTATAATATTTGATCTCTAAAGTAAATATTTGCCCAAATAATCTAATCCAAAGCCGTTTTCATTCCTTTAATTATTTAAACATAGATAGTCAATGTGACAAAAATCTTTCTCATGTTGGTGCCTCCTTGGATAGCTTTGTCAGCACCGATGCACGCTGAGATTAAAGCCCCAATACCCATGCCTCTTATTTTTTGTGTTTTGTCAACCTCTTACTCTTTTCTCTTGGCCCAAATCAGGACAAGAGAAAATCCCATCAAAGACATAATTACAGTCTGCAAACAAAATTACCTAAACAGAGTTATACTTCTCTAAGTAGATTAGTCATGCAACAAAAATTGTATATACTATGGATGCTCTAAAACCTTTTATTTCTTGACCAAAATCAAATGCTTTGCATTTTACAACCCAATGAAGCAATCAGTTCTGTTGCTATGAGTAAGCAGTAAAGGCGCAGAAATCATATGTCATTTCATGCAGGCACATATGTACACGCATATATGTGAGAGTCCGAGAGAGAATACACACAAAGTAAAGTGTATTCACATTGCCAACATATATGACAGTAATTGGAGTCTAACAGGAGTGGAGAACTTACAGAAATTGCAGGAGGCACACTCACTACTGGATCTTGGAAGAAACGATTAGCAAGAGCCAGAGCAAGGAGGCTACTTTGCATTCCTGCCATTGGATAATGAAGTTACTACAGTAACATATGCTACTACAGGCATTTGACAGATGAAAATGGAGAAAACTTCTACCTGTCTCATAGGAAATTGTTCGTTGCAGTGCCTTTACATCAGGAGAATCATGGAAGATAAATCCACTTAGGATATAACCAGCTATAAAAGCTGACAAATGAAAAGCAACAACGAGCAACAAGATGGAAACTCCAAAGGGGGATTTAACAGATTCAACGTTAATAGCAAGTGGTGCTCCAACACAAAGGGATGTTACCAATACTGACAGTGGAGGCAAAAATGGTCTAATAGCATTACAAATACGAGGAAAGAAGCTGTAAAAATAAATGCATAAATGTTAATAGGAGTGGTGCTCCAACACACAGCTGTCACCAATACTACAGTGGAGGCATAAATGGACGAATGGCATTACAAATACGAGGAAAGAAGCTGTAAAAAACAAATAAGCAAGAAAGATAACACCTTTTAATGAAACACTAAACTAGCAAATTTATCTGAAAACTATAGTATTACCGATTAAGAAGCAGGCCGAGAGCAATAGGTGCCACCACAATCTGGGTAATGCTAAATACCATTCCTTTTACATCTACAGGCAGTTTCTTCCCAATGAGCAGCAGTGATAAAAGTGGCGTGATAAAAACCGCAGAAGCAGTGGACAATGATGTCATAACTATACTTAATGGTGCCATTTGTGGGTCTGTTAGAAAAGTAGCATAATTTGAGAGCTGGGCACCACTAACACAAGACACCAATGCAATTCCCGCGCCTGATTCATTTTATCACAAAAAATTAGATGGTATATCATACCAGCTCTTTCTAATATAAAGAGGACCATCCTCACCTACTGCTGTTGGTAGACCAAATACAGTCACCGAAAGTATGGAAAACAGATATCCAAGAAGAGGCTTCACAACAAACTGGCCAACATAACCGGTGACAATTTCTGCTGGCCTGTTAAGTGCTTCAAGGAAGTCCTTTTCACTTGAATTAACCCCAACTGCAAACATCAAAAACCCTAGTGCAGGTGCATAATATCTGCAAGTAAAACACATGATGAATTTATGCCTGAAATCACTTAAAGAAATATCAGTTATCTGTCTACATAGCATTTTTTATTCCAGATATAATTAAGTAGTTTGCACTATTTCATTCTGTTTTGCAACAGTTTAAAGAGATACACTATGAAATTCTAGATAAGAGTCAACTAAATGATCCTTCATTGCTGTAAATCATCTGACTAGTTTGAGTTAACAAAATGTAAATAATCATGAAAAAAATCTTTGTATCAACCAATCCATCCGGAACATCCACGGACCTGCTGGTAAACCACGTAAAAGAAGGTGGGAAGATTAGAGCTAGCAGTGTACTAGCAAGAACTACATGAGGCAGAAGTGAATTTGATTGCTTCAGAATCTCCAAAATAGACACTGAATTTTGCTTCACCGTCTGGGTAAAGAAATAAAATAACCAAAAAACAAAGATGCCTCCTGTTACTTCGTTTCTGATTATATATATGAAACAAACTTCAAAACTTCAAGCTTGATTGATTACAGGAGAGGAGACTGCATGCTCTAAATCTTCAAGGAAAAAGTGAAGAGAATAAAACTGCAAAATCTATCAATATAACAGTGCATTTTCCAGCATATACTTAGACAATTTAGACATATAAAAATATCATATATTATATGTAAATAAAATGTCTCATCAAGAACTAGATGATAACATAATATCTAAGTGTAAATAGTTAAGAATGACAATTGACAATTATGCACCATTTAAACTAATGCAATCAGTGATAGTTACCCTTTGACCACTCTCCAGCATAAGGATTTCATGCATCTAATGCTGCTGTGGAATAGAAATTACTGATAGCCCTAGGTTATAAATTAGGGGTTGGGGTTAAAATGACATTTGGTAGGTAAGATAGGAGCTGGTAGCAAACCCAAATAAATTTCAATAACAAGATGTTGATTGTTGTGGTGAAACTAGAAGGGATTAATGTTTTGGGATGATGAAGGAAAAACACCTGGGGGTGTGGCGGATCGGGGAGCACGGAATCCGGAGAGTTAAGAGATGCACATTTAAGAGGAGGAAGCTTGGGGCTCCAATTATCTGCTATTAAGCCAGAACACAACAGGCACACAATAATTATAATTAAATTAATTAGTAATTACTTGTCTACAAATAATGGAATATAATAGGTGCAAAATGAGTAAAGTAGTAGTAAAAGACATACACAGATGTGCATGAGGCAAACCAATGGAGACTGGAGTAGAGATGTTGTTGGCTCCGAATCGCAGCAAAATTGGGGGTTTTCGGACATGGAAGAGTGAGAGACGGGGGGTATTAAGATTACGCAACTGCGTTGAATTCATGTTTTTAATTTACCATCCACCACATGCACAAAATTCAAGCAGCGTTTACAATTTATATGTGGGACAGCATCTGCATTCGCAAGTTCGCAACTCAACTGGCCTTTGTCTATTTTCTGTTCCTCTTGTTAAATTACCTTTGAACACGTAACCAAAACGAAAACTTTTTTAAGACGTCACACTTGGAATGGATTTAGAAAAGCTGAAAAAATAAATATTGATAATCAATTTTTATATAATCAATTATTCATAATAATCGAAATCTGTTTTTAATTGGGTGGTGGTCATGCATGTCGAGATGGACAATTCTATAATCCTCCAACCTAAAGGTTGATGCTCGATCCTCCTTAAATTTGACTGATGATAACCGGTCTCAGTTTTAAAATGAACCGATATTTAATGATCCATTTAGTAAATATAATCAATATCAATTGATAATTAATTAATTATTTCTATCATTAAGGATTTTAACTTCTTCCGCTTACCTTTTTTCTATCTGGAATGGGAATTTTTTTTGCAGACTTAGAGAACAGTCTCTGACAAAATGGAAGAACACCGGTTCCTTCTAGATTCCTCTACAAACTACAATGCATTAAAATAATTTAAAAAAAATAATAATAACAAAACTCTCATGGTTCATCTCCAAACTTCAGTCTTCTGCTCCGGCCCAACACCAAAACCATTTTTGCAGGTCTATCACAACAAAAATAAAAATCTCTTTAGCTCCACATTGATCCCACCTAACCAAGAATCTATGCTACCACCACTGTTCCTACTACGGTGTTTTGTTTTACTCTTGTTTACATTTACATCACTACACATAACATCATCTCTCACCCCACAAATCATCATCGTTGTTTCCACCATTTCTGTGTTTCTTCTTCTTCTTAGCAAGCTCTTGAGAATACTTCTCCTTCCACCATTCCTTATATGGTCTTCTCTTCACCTTCTTGAAAATTAACCCCAGCAGCATCCTTTTCCTCATCCATTGATTCCCACCATTCCAATTTCTTACTACTCATTCACCTTTTGGCCTATGCTCTTTCCTTGTCTACTTCATTTCCAATCTAATTAATCAGATAATCTGCAACCTCATTTTCTTTACCATTCTTCACACACATCTCCGGCGTCGGCGATGTCCCTGCTACATTCACACTCTCTGCTTGTTTAGCCAGCGGCGAAAGAATTGTTCCATTGAAGAAGGTGGAGCCAGCTGAGGCGGAGGAGAGCGTCGTCGAGGTTACCGTTGCATATAAGTTCATAAAGAAGAAAACGATGACGTTCTGGGTCGGTAGAGAAGCCCATGGCAACACCGCTAAAGTGGTCGTTGGTGACTAGCTGATATGGTTCGGCTATGGGGTTGAGAAGAGACTGCAAAACTGGTTTAGGGGGAGGATTACTAAACGACGTGGAGATGCCGTGAGAAAGAAAGAATATTTAGGGGAGAGGAACAGTAACCAACATGGAGTTACAATATGAGAAGATGACTCATTTATCCGGTTGTGAGTCATCAATCTCATCCGTCCATTAAAAATAATAATAAATCTACTACTCTTAATGAGTGAGGACAGATCCTCCGAATTCTTCATGGAGTTTTTCAGACAACGCATGTCCAGAAGGCTTTGTTTAATATCCTCCATTTCAAACTCGGATGATTCATCCTTCCTTATTTTTCAACCATTGATTTATTGTTAAAATAAACGAATGGCTCAAATGAATGATGGGGAACCAATCAACCGGTTCTCTCTTCATCTCACGCTCTCAGATCTGCTCGATTATTGTTTCCTGTTCCACCTCTTCTCTCACCCCAACCGCCTTTCCCTTCAACATCATTGCCCCCTTCATTTCGGGCGTCGACGAACGAGATTTGCAGCAGTCACTCCTACAAAAATATCCCAGTGGTATGCAACCAGATAAATAACTCTTTTTTTTCCCTACTGGGTTTTTGCAAACGATATAAAAACAAGACAAGGACAATGGGAGATCCACTTTTGAATTCCTGTAGCAGAGGAATTATCAATTAAATATCTTTGAATCAAGACAATTGCTAGTCTCAAGCTTCACTTTGTTTTCATGACAGCTTTCAATTTATATTTTCATTTTTACTTATGAGATTCCAAGGTTAATTTGGTTTGGCCGTTGGGTGCCGCACAATAAGGTCCACTAGAGACCCAAAAATATCTCGAACCAACCTCACCACAAATATAGGATTCTTCTGCATCTTCTTTCACCGCCCACTGTTGCATACATCGGAAAATCATTGTACACCGAGGTCGAGGGGAGGGGGGTTAAAAAAAATTGCTTTTGTGATAAATAAAAATAAATAATATTTAAAAATATTTTCTGGAAGATCGATTGTAGCCGATCAAACGTCGTGGTGTACCCATCCTCAACTCAGTCGTTGGAGGATCATAGAATTGCCCATGTCCAGATGTCCTTGTATTATATAATATTGTTAGGAAATGATATACTACAAATTTAATTCTGATATTATGTGTACATTTTTTTACATTGTGAAAATCATAAATCATCTCACATGTAACTTTTAAAATAGTCATGATATGAGTCAAATATTTTTAAGGCTAAGTTTGACTTTTGATTCTTTATCTTATTTTTTTTGATTCATTTTAATCTCTTATCTTTAAAATATTCATTTTAGTCATCTAATTATGAAATATTTGCCAAAGTTACCTTTCGATCACCTATATTAGCAATGCCTCTAATTTTAATATACATGACACTTAAGTGATGGTTTTGAAAGTTGAATTAGCACATCCTCCATGTGGCCATATGTGTTAGAGCCACTTGGGGGCACCATATTGAATCTAAATAAAAAAAACGAGGAATTGAATTTTTAACCCTTTTATCCCAAATTGTCTTCTTCTCCAAAGATTGCAAGCAATCATTGTTGACCTTTATCCAACCCAATGACTGGTGCAGCGTGAAGGACCTAGATCAGGTCGACCACGCGACAACTGTTGAGTGGAACGCGGTGGGGCGTGATGATTTTGGGCAAGATGGATTTGAAACGAGAAGTGGAAAACTAGAATAAGGAAGGGAAGATATGTGGTACGATTAATGGAGAAATGAAACGAAAGAAAATGGTGGTTGTTGGTAAGGAAAGTTCTTCCCTTGTTATCTAGTCATAAATTCATCGAAAATGGGCTTCAATGTGATTTTGTTGGGTGAGTTTCAAGTTTTATATGATTTTTTAGCTACAGCTTTGTACTAGATTGGAGAAGGGTCATCCACGACTGCGACAAACCTTGGGGAAGAAGAACCATTGGAAAAGAACGACCAAAATTTCGATTTGATCCTTTATTCTATTATTATTATTATTATTATTATTATTTTGGATTCATTTAGGTATTCCGTGTGGTTCTAGCATATACTACCACTAGAGGACATGTCGACTTAGCTGCCCAGATCACCACTTAACTGCCACATACACTAAAATTGACGGTGTTACTCACAGAGGTTATAGAAAGCATGACTTTAGCTAACGTTTGAGACTTGGGTGCGTTTGGGTAAATAACTTAACTAAGCACTTATAGCATAAGGCCTTATTGTACAAGAGCTTATGCCATAAGAGCTTGAATTCAATAAGTCATGTGCGTTTGGATGCATGTTTCCAAAAGCACTTATACAAAATTAAGGCGTTTGGATACATTACTATATAAGTGCTTATGGACATTTTTTTTATAAAATTACAAAAAAAATGTAATTTTAACAAACAATTTGATTGCTTCAACAAAAAAAACCAAATAATTTGAAGTATTGGTTTTTTTTAAGTTAATCTCAAAACATATTTATGATAAAATTTTTAGATGTTAATTTAAAATGTAATATTATCTCATTTTGATAGAAAATAGAATATTGTTCAATAACACCAAACAAGTTGCATTACTACCATAAGTTTGAGGCACAACCATCAAACTAGAATATTGTTCAAAAATACCATCAGTTGCATTAGTACCATAAATTAGAGTTACAACCATCAAACTAGAATATTGTTAAAAAATACCAAACAAGTTGCAACATAATTAAACTAGATAATTCCAGGCATCTGGTTTCTAATGGTGTCTCTGACTTGCTCCATTTGCCTAACACTTTGTTGATTTGGTTCCTCCCATGTGACTTCTTCTGATGTAGTTTCATGTACATCCATATTATACTCTAATTCAACATTCTCATCAAATAAAAGAAATTCTTCATCACCTATGTCATTCCTTCTTATGAAGTTGTGCAAAGCCATACAAGCAACAATTATGTGAGTCGCAGTTTTCATTGGGAACGGAGGCATGTTGCCTAGTATCTTCCATCTAGCTTTGCAACACCCAAATGATCGTTCGATCGTGCTTCGGAGGTTAGAATGTAAATAATTGAACACTTCATTTCTTCCTCTAGCTCTTGGCCCTATTCTAAAATGAGGGAGATGATACCTAGTAGTTTTGTATGGTCCCAAGTATCCCATAAAGTTAGGATAACCAGCATCAACAAGATAATATTTACCTGAAAATAAAGTATACAATAATTTAATATGTATTCATAATGGTGAAAAAATTTAAATAAAATATATATACAATTCATGAACCTGTAGGAGGATGTGGAAAATGCAACTCAAGCTTGCGTAAAGCTTCCATAAAGATTCTAGTATCATGTGCTGAACCCTCCCATCCTGCTAGCACAAAAGTAAAGCACATATCGAAATCACAAGCAACCATTACATTAGTTGTTGTATACCCCTTTCTGCAAGTGTACGGAATTTGATTTTCAACAGGGACTATAAGCTTCACATGAGTGCCATCTATAGCACCAATGCAATTCTTAAAGTAAGGATTATATCGGTCGTCGTTGCTAATATGATGAGGAATGTCTCTAAAGGTTGGGTCAACAGGCTTTACAATATCCCTGGAAAGTGCAAGTACCGCCTTCAGAACCCGATGGAATTGTCTCGGAAATAGTCTCTCCGAATGTTGAAATCTCTCCTCCGCATTACGAATTGAACCTGGTTGTCCCAACACATATAAAAAAAGACCAACTTGTTCATGAATACCCATGCCCCTTGTTGGTTTTAGACCATAATTCTGCAAAACATTACACAAGTGCAAAAACACATTTTTTTTCATCCTGAATTGTTGATAACAACGAACCCCATGTCCATTGAGAATCTCTTGAACCCATAAATGACCTCACAATGCGTAAGTCCTACATGGCCTCTTTTCCACATGATTCAAGAACCACTTTGGCAAAATGGATTACCATCGACAACAATACCTTTCTTTTCTTCCCGCTTCGTGATAAATGACTATAATCACATGAATCATCACTATCTAACCCAGAATCAGATTATCATTTGTACTAGTTGTAGACATCCTGTGCAATTTCCAAATATAAAGATAACATCATAATCATAAAAAGAAATGCATATAAACGATTAACAACATTTAATAACTTGATAAGTAATTTTTACACACATAAGTTCACCTAACAACACATAGCAAATCCAAATCAAATAAAAATAAAACAAGTCAAGGCTTCAAATAGAAATTAAACAGATCGGAAACAACTACAAAGTCAAAGCTAGTACATAATTGATAATTCAAAGACGAGCAACATCACCAAAGTGTGGCTCTTGATCCAATTAAGTCAAGGATCGGGGTCATTCATTAGAACAAAGGTCTCCCTATTTGACTTGCGGTTCATTAGTCTAATACCTATTATATGAGTCTCCCGCCATACTCCAACCCCTAGCAATTGTTTAAGCATATCCATGCATTCAGCTGGTGTAGGAACATTGCTAACATTGCTAACACTGGCACTAGTAGCAGAAATTTCAGTGTTCAAACTTTCAATTATGCGATCGAATTGCTCACACATTCGATGCCCGACACTACCTCTCTTGTTATCCCTCCCACCCCTTTTCCTCTTGGACCTTTGACTAGAAGGACTTGGATCAATTGTGAGGTCTTCAATCCCCTCATATTCTTCCCCGAACACCACGCTCCTCGGTCATTGGTGCATACCTTTCACTACTATTTTTCTTGCTTCTTCCTCTGGGTCTTGAGATGGTGCATATGCACCAGTACCAATAGCCACAAGTATCCTTAAAAAGGATCTCCATTTCATTCAAATTTCTTAGACCTTCCTTTCTGAATTTTGCAAACTCGGGATAAACCTAAGATAAAAGTACTTCAAATTAGTAAATACTTTAAACATATAAACAAATATATAAATATATAATTACATCAAGGATATCAAATTACCCTAATCTTTTCATCCCACCAAGAATCGAAGAGCAGCGATTGTCCCCTCATCGTGATCCATTCCAAGACCAGACTCCAATGTTCTGAGTTTTACCCACGTCTGACAATCTTTTCTCAAAATATCCCATTTATTTTTCATTTGCTTTTGCTCATAACATAACCCTGATTGTTCATTAAAACTCTTGATCAAGTTTGCCCACCCCGCTTTGTTAAAGTGAGCGTGTGGCCTATTCCCAGCCCGTACTTGTTCAATACAACACTTAAGAAATAATTCATTATTTTTTTCATTCCAATCTGCCTTGGGTCGTTTTCCATTACCACTACCATTTCCATTCCCTTCAACTAGGTTTGAAGACATCTTAGATGCAATTCTAACACAATATAAATACACAGCATTAAGAAGATCATCTAACAGGGGGAGCTAATAGCTGTGGCGTGGGCTATATAATTTATCATGGTAACATAAGCAAATGATAAATAATATGTACAACATGACATTTCCTATAAAAAAGAAATATGATAGTGCTCAGAATATGAAAATATGAACTGATCATCAAAAGACAAACAAAACGTTATCCCCCAACCCCACCCTCCGTGCTGCTATGATGCTATATTAACTAAACTAAAATCTCTCCATTGTTCACACACATCCCTTCTCATGCACAAACTTAAGTAATTCTATTCTCATGATTTCATGCTCCATTAAGCAAACTTTAAAACTAACTCAGATATTTAAAAAACCCTCAAACCAATTTAGAACCCACTGATCCAGAATTACAAGCAGCAGAAGTTACAACACCTTAGGTGAATTAAACGTTTGTTCTAGTCAGCAAACATGCAGAGCTAAAAGGGCAGAGTCAGCACACATTTTGGGTCCTGAGAGAGAGGGGTCCAAATTGAGCAATGCATTAGTCTTTTCTAAAACACTTCATAACAGCAATGAACCAGTAAAAAAATTAATTAAATTTGTAAGTATTGATAAACAATATTGCATATAGGAACTTCTAGCACTAACAACCTACAACTTTGAACTGGTTCATATAATGTCCAACTTAAAATTAGATGAAAATGGCCAAAAACATTAGAACCAAAATGCGAGATCTCCAATATAAAACATCAAACAATGCATTTGGTTCCTCTAAAAGTTGAAAAAAACATATCTACATTTTTCAATCTCATCTTTCAATCTGACAAGAGTTCTTCCAACTGAACTGAAACACTACACAAAGCTAAACATTTTTCACCAACTGTAATAACTAAATCCGAAATTTCTTATCCATTTTCAAAACAGAAGCAAAGGAAAAACAAAAGAGGGGTGGCATGGGAACAAAAAAAGGTTTGTTTTTTTTTTTCCCATGGCATGGCCATTCATATCATACCTTGGTGAGAGAAGAGGAAAGGTGGAAAATTTGAGTGGGAAAACTGGCGGATCGAGCAGAAAGAATTCGAATTTGGGTGGAAGATGGAGAAAGGATGAAGACCCAGAAAGAAAGACGCTGATTTGAGACAATGGCACTACTATGGGGGGGATGGCAGAGGGGAAATGGAGATGGAGAAGGGGAGGGAGAGAGAAGGGGAGGGAGAAGGGGAAATGGAGAAGGGGAAAGGGAGATACAGGGAAGGGAGAAGGGAAAGGGAGAGAAAGGGAAAGGGAAAGAGAGATACCTTCGTGGATGCCAGTGCTCAACAAATCTCGCTGGCGGAAGGCGGAAGGCGGAGCTCGGAGGAAGGCGGAGGTCGCAGGCGGAAGGTGGAGCTCGGAGGAGGCTGTGCAAGAGATGGGCTCGAAGTCGCACTGGTTAAAGAAGAAGGAGACTGATCGAAGGAGCAGAAGAAACGAAGGAGCAGAAGAAAAGGAAAAAAGAAAGAAAAACGAAGGAGGAGGAGGCAGCAGGATTCGAAGACTGAAATCTTCGCTAAGTTGGTCCGCATAAGAGCTTTTGCAATTTTCATAAGCTAGTTTTCCTAACTTATGAGAATAAGTTAAAAGCAACTTATGAAATGCCATAAGTTCTTTTCATAAGCTGTGCCAAACATGTGGAATAAGAACTTATGACATCAGATAAGTCATAAGGAGCTTATTTAAGCTCTCACAAACGCACCCTTAAGGGACCAAAACAGGGCTTTTGAGGGACCAAAATAGCGCTTTTGAAAGATAGAGGACAAAGCAAGTCTAAAAAAAATAAGGTAAATGACCAAATGTCTAGCTTAGCCATAATTCTAATAACGTAGGAATTTATGATTCGTTGACTATGTAAAAAAAATTTACACTGATGGTGAATATCAACCAAATCTATATATAATTGATTCAGTTACAAGCAAAAAAGTATAAATTAAAATATAAAATATTTAAATATGTATATACAAAATTCTAAAATTTAAATTTAAATCTAAAAAGAAAAGGTAAAAATGACATTTTCATTCTATAAATGAGAATAATCATAAGAGATTTATTCCATCTTAAGAGACCATATTCTAATCCAATATATAGGTATGAATATTTTTCTTTTGGAAACATTTTTCCTAAAAAAAAAATAATTAAATAAAAAATTTACGATCAACAAATTTGGTATTGATAAATATTAATTAGTAAATTTAATATTAAATCATAAAAATAAAATAATTTAAAAAATTATGTAAATGATATGCATATTTGATAGTAAGAATTATAATCAAGTATATTTTTTTAAAATAAAAAATTGACATGCAAAAACATCACTGCAACGCTTCACATCCCAACTATATATGTTGGCGGCATCGCAGAAGCTATCAATCATCTGTAACACACCTAAAAATTTATTAATAAAAGAAAAAGAATACAAAATTTGCCAAGGGGGACATAAACCAAAACCCTTGGAAAACAATTATTTGAATCTTTAATAGGGAAGACCTACCCTATTATGGAAAAAAAAAATAAACACTAATAAAGCTAGGAATAGTATCCCACCAATGGGAACCTACAACATTAAAACTAAAGGAAGCAATCTTATCTGCACAAGAATTTCCTTCACGAAAAATATGATAAGAGAAAAAACACATCCTTCTAGATAGTTCAAGGCAATTGTTCCATCTATTTCTTAATTGTCAAGAGACTATGTTGGGAAACTTTAAAGCTAAAATTACCAGTTGAGAGTCACTCTCCAACCACAAATTTAGCCAACCCTTCATATAAGCAATTTTAATAGCTGTCATTTCTCCAATTAATTCAGCACGCAAGGCAAAAGTAGTGCCTAGATTAATTCCAAAACACCTAAGAGTTGCTCCACTTAGGAGCAACCCATAGAACCTCCTTGATTAATGGGGCCAATAATCAAGTATATTTAAAAACATATTAAAATAAATAAATTGTTTAATCACAAGTGCAATAAGTGCTTTTTACGTTAGTTAAAATTGATTTTATACGTCAGAATATTGTCTGACGTAAATACAATCGGGACGTTAATAGTTAATATTTTAACGCCGGTTGTGGTAAAGAACTAACGTTAAATATAAAACTATTAACGTCAGTTCTATAACACAACGGACGTTAATTTTGTTAAAACTAACGTCAGTAGTGGTAAAGAACTGACGTTAAAGGTTTTAATTTTAACGTCAGTTTTTATTGCAACTGACGTTAATATTAACGTCAGTTGTTTGATACAACTGACGTTAATATATATTTTTTTTTAAATTCAGTTTTAAAATATCACTCCCCTCAGCTATCCCTGCATTCAGTAAATATCCCAGTAACACGGAGAATATTAACACACATTACAGAATTGCAAACACTACCCTTGAATTTCAATATTAACAAAAAGAAAAGAAATACACAAAGGAACAATGTGGGGACTTAAAACCAAAACCCATGTATAGGAAAAACTTAACTATCTACAAGTATATATATATATATATATATATATATATATATATATATATATACATGTTATTAATTAGTTTCTAAAGTCTAACAAAAAAACTATTTATCTAAGTATTGCGGAGGTATCTTGTCAATTCTTTTTTCAGTCGCATACTTGAAGAAGAATTCAGCTAAGCGCATCCTCAAGTCTCTAAAGTCATCTTCTTGAAGAGGCGATTGGTCGTTAAATGCCTACACACGTTCAAATAATAACAATAACATTGACGCAAGTCATCTTCAAAACTATAATATATAATTTAACAAGTTGTTTAAATATTACCTTATTCCATCACGTAATGTGATTCCCTCACTTTATTTCATCCCAGTCATCCCTTTCACTCTGCTTTGGCACCAAGTGACTGTGGATTCAAGACGATGCATCAAGGAATTCCAGTGAAGGAGGTGATGCAAAGATCCCTTTCACTTTGCTTTCGCTGCTAGTGACTGTGGATTCACGCGCGATGCATCATGGAATTCAAGTGAGGGAGGAGATGCGTCCATTAATTGGAGTTTCCGAGGACAGGACTGAGAAGAATAAATGATGTTGAAGCAGAAACTTTTTTATATTTTAGGGCTATGTTGCAGAAATTTTTTATCTTTTAATCATGTAATTGTAACTTATGAATCGCTTCAATGAGATACGATTTGATTATACATATATAACTTGTTTTATGTTAAGTGTTTATTTATTTTAATTTACACAAGAATTTGTTTACTAATTCAAGCTAATTAATTAAGATTAAAAATAAACTTGTTTAAAAATAAAAGTTTAGAAATAAACTGCACTATATGGAGTGACCTGCGTTAAGGGTGATAACATGGCATTTCAGATAGAGATATAGGATTATTTACGTCAGCTATTTATTTAACTGAAGTAAAAATCAAAATGTTAACGTCAGTTGTATAAACAATCGACGTTAAAAATAAATATTTTTTATTTTAAAAACAATTTTAACGCCGCTTGTTGAAGACAACTGACGTTAATAGTGTATAAGTTTCGTCAAAAACATTCATTCCTTTGACTACTGTGCTACTTATCCATGCACCTTGTAACTTAATCCTCTTAATGAGCATTAAGTATATAGATCAGTTTTCAAGAAAATCAGAGAGTCTCTATTCTCTATATAAAGTGTCATTCTTCTGTATCAGTCTGTAATACACCCTCTTCTTTTCCTCTATATTTCGTGCGTTTTCTATTCCTTCACAATATGGCTCTATCACATTTGAGATTTTTGTTATTTCTTCCTATACCTAGACTTAAAGGTCTCTGTCTTAATGGTCAAAAAACTTCTGAGGTTGAGTAAATCACGTAACATGGATGGTAAGGTTGGGTGAATCACGTAATATGACTCCCTCACTTTATTTCATCCCCTCATCAATTCCACTCCGCTTTCGCAGCAAGTGACTGTGGATAAAGCAGATGGAGCATAAGGAATTCAAGTGAGGGAGGAGATGCATCCATTGGAGTTTACGAGGACGGGACTCGAAGAAATTGATGTTGAAGCAGAAACTTTTTTATATTTTAGTGCTATGTTGCAGAATTTTTTTATCTTTTAATTATGTAATTATAACTTATGAATCGCTTCAATGAGATACGATTTGATTATACATATATAACTTGTTTTATGTTAAGTGTTTATTTATTTTAATTTGCACAAGAATTTGTTTACTAATTCAAGCTAATTAATGAAGATTAAAAATAAACTCGTTTAAAAAAAAAGTTTAGAAATGAACTGCACTATATATATGGAGTGACCTGTGTTAAGAGTGACAACAAGGCATTTCAGATAGGGATATAGGATTATTTACGTCAGCTATTTATTTAACTGAAGTAAAAATCAAACTTTTAACGTCAGTTGTATAAACAACTGACGTTAAAAATAAATATTTTTTATTTTAAAAACAATTTTAACGGCAGTTGTTGAAGACAACTGACGTTAAAAGTGTATAAGTTTCTGTAAAAACATTCATTCCTTTGACTACTGTGCTACTTACCCATGCACCTTGTAACTTAATCCTCTTAATGAGCATTAAGTTTATAGATCAGTTTTCAAGAAAATCAGAGAGTCTCTATTCTCTATATAAAGTGTCATTCTTCTGTATCAGTATGTAATACACCCTCTTCTTTTCCTCTATATTTCGTGCATTTTCTATTCCTTCACAATATGCCTCTATCATAGTTGAGGTGTTGTTATTTCTTCCTATACCTAGACTTAAAGGTCCCTGTCTTAATGGTCAACAAACTTCTGAGGTTGAGTAAATCACGTAACATGGATGGTAAGGTTGGGTGAATCACATAATGTGATTCCCCCACTTTATTTCATCCCCTGGCCTCATCCCTTTCACTCCGCTTTCGTGAAGTGACTGTGGATAAAACAGATGGAGCATCAAGGAATTCAAGTGAGGGAGGAGATGCATCCATTAGTTGGAGTTTCTGAGGACAAGACTGAGAAGAAAATGATGTTGAAGCTGAAACTTTGCATCCATTGGAGTTTCTGAGGACAGGACTGAGAAGAAAATGATGTTGAAGCAGAAACTTTTTTTATATTTTAGGGCTATGTTGCAATTTTTTTTATCTTTTAATCATGTAATTGTAACTTATGAATCGCTTCAATGAGATATGATTTGATTAATCATATAACTTGTTTTATGTTAAGTGTTTATTTATTTTAATTTGCACAAGAATTTGTTTACTAATTCAAGCTAATTAATTAAGATTAAAAATAAACTTGTTTAAAAAAAAGTTTAGAAATAAACTGCACTATATGGAGTGATTTGCATTAAGAGTGACAACAGGGAGATGATAACGAAAGAAAGATATGAATGAGTTTCAGTTAGGGATATAGGATTATTTACGTCAGTTATTTATTTAACTGAAGTAAAAATCACACTTTTAACGTCAGTTCATTAAACAACTGACGCAAATAGTGATTTTATATTTACAAAATTGCCACCGCCTCATTTTTAACGTCAAACATACGGTCAACTGACGTAAAACGTTCTCGTATATTACATTATTTCCAGTAGTGAATGTAGGTGATGCCACATGATTTACTATATAAGGAGAAAGAGGATTGTGGAGAATGACTTGCATTAAAAAATAAGTATTTTAATTGAATATACAGGAAGTGATTTAAGATTGGGACCCTAGTTTTCACTTACACACAAGGTGATCACTAAGATTTCACTTCCCTCAAAGAAATATAAGGGGGAAAAAGAGTTTGACATTTTGTAAAATATAAATATATACTTACACAATGTATATATAAATACACTATATATATATATATATATATATATATATATATATATATATTCTTGAGTTATCATTTTATATAGTATTATCCTTTAAAGTTCACTGTTTTACTTTAGATAAATTAATTAGAAATAAAGATATAATTTTAAAATAATCTTTTGGTCCTTGTAATTTTTTTAAATTTTTTTAAATAAGTTTTTATAATTAAAAATTTGTTAGGATGAAATTAGAAGAAGTTACTTCCATTAATTTATTTTTTTCACGGGAACTAATTCCATTATTAAAATATAGATTTAGATCTTCGCGAGTTTGTTTTGTTGGACACTACCTTGTTAGATAAGAAAGTAATAAAAAATTGAAAATGTGACTAATGGGTTTCACATTTGGATCATGCATGATAAAATTCGTGTCTACATTTCTCTACAAGAGATGATTCATTTCTAAGAATTTGATTCCTCTAAAATGAATAAAGTTCTAAAGAGAAAAAGTAAGAGACTATTCATCTTTAGATTATTACTATTTAGTGAGTTGAAATTTCTATATATTTAATTAAGAATAGATCCTTATTTTCCACTTTTGAGCCTTCTTTATTTTAAAGGAGCTAAATACTTAAATCATTATCAAAGAGACAAAAGCTAGTAAAATGAAAACAGAATAGTTTTTTATTATTAAAGTTTAGCTAACAAGTGTTATAATTTATAAATATACTTTTTAAAAGTCAAATTACTATATTTTAAATAGAAGAGTAAAACTCTATTTTTATTGCTCATCAAGATAATTAGAGTGTATTTGTTTCAAGAACATTATTCCTAGAAAAGTGAGGGAGAGAATGTAACATTCCCATATTTGTTTCAAGTATTAAGAAAGTATTCTCAGAAACTTTTTATTTCTAGAAATGTTATTTATACATGATACATAATGCGTTCACTTCTTATTCCGATCTTAAAGGATGAAAATCTAATATTCCAGTGGGAATAAAACTTAACCACCGGTAACTTCTCACACCCACCTCATTTTACCATATTAATTTGTATTATTAAATTATAAATTTAATAAATTATAAAAATATTCATAAGAATTTAAAATACATATCAAACATATTAGTAGGAATAACATGGTTTTTTGACCAAACTGGGTTCCTTTTAGAAACTATTTACCAGTTTAGGGTTATTCTGAAACTATTTACCAGTTTAGGGTTATTCTAAAATTTCTTACGAAGAGCAGCTCCCTCCCCCTCTAGTTCCTTCTCTATATATAGATCTTAGTAAGAAAATTTATTTACTACTTGTGATATTATTTGTTACCTGTTATTAAGGTATTTTTTTTATTATCTGTTGTTTTAAATAGATACTTTATTATTAATGTAATATTTACTCGCTATACTTATAGTATACTTTTTTTGTAGCGGTGTTCCTTTAAAATTGCATGTGACTGTGTTTTAATTCTTATAAGATAATTTTTTTTTACTACTGTAATAATTGATGAATATTTATTGGTGTAAATTGTTGTTGCTATAATTATTTTTTATGCCTCCTGTGATATTATTTACTACTCGTTATTACGAGTTTTTTTATATTGCATCTTGTTGTTTTAAATAGATACTTTATCATTAATGTCATCGTGACTCCCTATACTTATAGTAAATTTTTTTTTTGTAGCGGTGTTCCTTTAAAATTGCATATGACTTTATTTTAATTCTTATAAGGTAAATTTTTTTGTAATACTGTAATAACTGATGAATATTTATGGGTGTAAATTATTATTGCTATTATTTTTTTTATGCCTCCTGTGATATTATTTGCTACTCGTTATTACTGGTATTTTTATATTGCATCTTGTTGATTTAAATAGATACTTTATCATTAATGTCATCGTTACTTCCTATACTTATAGTATACTTTTTTTTGTAGTTGTGTTCCTTTAAAATTGCATATGACTTTATTTTAATTCTTATAAAGTAAATTTTTTTATACTACTGTAATAATTTTTTTGTTATTGGTAATAATTGCCTACTGTAAATTGTTTCCTGGGGGCTTGTATTTGTAGGGAATTGGGGGAGGAGTGTTGGGGGGGGGGGGGGTGACGGTTGAAGGGAATTGGGGTGGGGGGACGTGTTGACTTGGCCAGTGGGAGGCGCCAACTGTAGTGACGCCTCCACTTTTTGCTTTTTTTTTCTTTTTTTTTAAATAGGGGTACACCAACTACAATGTCACCTTTAAAGGCGTCATCTGCAGTGGCGCCTTTGACTTGTCAGATTGAAAAAAAATAAAATATGCCACGTGTCCAAAACGACCCCCCATTGATAAATAGTTTCAGAATAACCCTAAACTGATAAATAGTTTCTAAAAGGAATCCAGTTTGATCAAAAAGCCGAATAACATTCCTATAATAATATTTCCCTAGGAATATGATTTTATACCTTCAAACAAACGATCCCTTAACAAAAGTCTTATTATCGTTGAAAGACCCGAAAGAAGAAGTGAGGTAAGGCCCACGTAGTCGTAACAGTGAAACCCCGACAAAACTCGATGGCGTTGCCACGCGCCACGGAAGATGAAACGGCACCGTTGAATTGAAATTTGCAAAGGAATTTTTACGTGTTCATTCAACGTCAAGCTGTGAGCATATCTAAATTTATGTTCGAATAAGATAGCTGTTTATTTTATTCCTTTGTGGGTCTCAGCGGTTCTGTTCGGCAAAAAGCAAAAACGCTGTTTCGGGTTTGGGTTCGGGTCCCATAGCCGCCACGAACCATTCCTGAAAGTGTTCGTTTCAGCACCGGTGGTGGCGGTTGCGACGCGACTCACAGAAGAGGGAGCGGATTCTTCGGAATCATCCATTGGACATTTCGATGACGTATTACGATGCAGATGAGGAGGGTGGTGGCAGAGAGGAAGTGGACCCGGACCGAATCCACACCCATCATGACAATGGGGAGTACGTTAAATTGAGGCGGGACCCTCAGCCAGAGGCCACGGTGGCGCCGGCGAGAGGAGCGGCTCTATGGTATTGGGTTAAATTGGTGGCGGGTTTAATATGCGTTGGGCTCTTGGCTGCTGTTGTTTTCAAATGGGTTGGACCCATTGTCATAGAAAAGGTTTCTGCTTCTTCCTTCATGCAAATTGCAATCATCACACTACGTTTCTGCCCTTACTATATTTTGGGGTTTCTTTTCCATGCATTGTATTAGCATGTGCCGTGTCGTAAATTGCAAATATCTAATGCGAGTTCAGTATTTGTTTCTTATCTCTGATTTCCTTCATAGGGCAATGGAAGAGAATGAGGGCTTAGATAATGATTTTCATGTTTGTTTGAAACTAAACCTTCCTTTCCTTTTTGATGTTTTACTTTCCCTTTTACGTTGCATTGCTTTTCTGGTTTTGTTATGCACGGGGTTTCAATGATTATAGGTGAAAATTTCATATGATGGCTTGGTTTAGTTTTGTTTTTTGCTTGCTTTTATTTTTTTGATCAAGCTTGCTTGCTTATATTATGTTGTCTCAATCAAAATAGTAGTTCTTTTTTTTTTTATTTTTTTTTATATTTTTTATTTTGGGATAATAACAATCAGTCAAAATAATAGTTAAGCCTTTATCTCTAGAATCAGCCAAGCACTGTCCATGATTGTTTTCTGCATTGCAACGGCTGACTAGGTTATTCTATATTCTTTTTGATTGCCCCTAACATGAAAATATGGAATCACAATGCATTGAACTATTTGAGTTAGGTTAAATAACGACTGCCTGCATAAAACATGGTACTGGATTTTTATATCATGCTCCCATACCCCTTTGTTTACATCACTCATGAATCATTATGTTGAATCATCTATCTCTTTAATGACATAACTTTTATTTTCAGGTGATTATTCCAATAATAAATTGGGAGAGAAAAACATTCGGTGTTCCGGAGTTAGCTGTTCTGGTGTTTGCTTCCGTCGCACTATTCCCTACCCTACTTTTGCCATCTTCACCTTCTATGTGGGTGGGTGGGATGACGTTTGGTTATGGCCTTGGGTTCTTGCTAATAATATCTGCAGTAGCTGTGGGTGTATCGCTCCCTTTCTTCATTGGTTCAATGTTCCATCATAAAATTGAAGTAAATGCCTTGTCTTCAGTCTTAGTTGGTTTCTGTCTAGATGTGTTTACCTCACCCGTGCTAATTAGGATCCAACATTTCATGATTCTTGACAGGGTTGGTTAGATAAGTATCCAAAGAAAGCTTCTATTCTAAGAGCTGCTGGGGGAGGAAGTTGGTTTCATCAGTTTAAGGCAGTTGCTTTAATCAGGATTTCTCCCTTCCCATACTTAATCTACAACTATTGTGCTGTGGCCACAAATGTTAAGTATGTGCCTTACTTGTTTGGATCATTGGTAGGGATGGTGCCAGATATAGTCGCTTCAATTTATACGTAGGGTCATCCTCTCTCTCCTTCTCTCGTACACTCTTTATTGGTTATATTGGGATTTTGCTTTTGTTTTCCCTGGCTATTTAAATACTTAGATGTATTACTTCTTGAATATCTAATAATCTAATATTTGCCTGTAAAATTGAGATAATCCTTCAAATTTGTTTTACTTCCATATGTGAGGACTGAGATGGAAGATTGCTCTCACATTTGGCTTTTTGGTTTCTGGTTGTCTCTGATCATATATTTTCTTTATCTCTGTTTCCAACCAAACTCAAGGATTTGTTTATGGTCATCAAAGTATGTTGATTTTACAGATCAATACTTCTTGATCCATTTCCCTTCACGAATTTAACATTTTTCACTCCGAAACAAGTGCATCTTTTAAAGTAGATGATATTGGATAGGTGAATTGATAATTCACCTATGAAATAAATGATTGTTTATCTTAAAGAAGTTTTGTCTTTCTATGCTCATTAGATCATCACTTGGATTTTGTGTTACCAGTATTCTTTGACTTTGTGTAGAGGTAAGAGAATGATCTGTTTTGACTGTTTTCATCATGACAATGTGATGGCTTCTTAAATAAACCAATTTACTGACATTTGTTGCATAATCAGATAACATTGTTGTTATAATGGTGGGACTAATACGAAAGTGGCTGACTGGTCACCTGCTGAACCTTCTGTTCCCATCCACACCATGATGCTAGAAATTGAAAATAAGATTCTATCTGGTTGCTCTCCCTCCTCTTAGACTCTCTGATCATTTTATTGTCTCTACAATAATAGCCTAGATGAGGGCAAACATAAATTTTAATAACAATAAATTCAGTATGACACGTTGATATGAATGTTATTGTCATTTTCTTTTCTTTTCTTTTCTTTTTTTCTATTTCCAAAAGAGTATAGGAAAATAAATTTAAGTTTGACATCATTTGTTGTTTGATTTTCACCAGTCATATGCAATATTTTCTTTAATCTTTTTGTTTTAAACATTCTTCTTTACTCGGTCAGCAATAACATCATTCCTGTGTCAGTTCTTTTCCTTCTTCCTGTTATCAGTGGCTCCCCCTCTCCATGTCGTTTCAGAAGACTCACAAACACTTGATCTGCAATACTATCTTCATAGTCATTTTTTTTTGCTTGGTTTCATCAATCTCCAGCAAAAGTTTTTTTTTTTTTAATACAACCAGTAAAAGCATTTTTATTAGCTAATAACAGTTATGACTGCCCTTAACTGATACTTCTGTTTTATTTTTGCATCTTGACATGTATTTAAAGAGCCATTTCAAATGCTGGTTTGTTTATAATGTTCACAAACATAGGAACTAATGATGCAAAATATCTTAAACTAATTGCCTTGTTTTCACTGCAGAGGAATTTTGATACATACATTGGCTAATGCTTCACATAAAAAGCACAATCTATCTGCCCCGGAAATTGTCCTCAATGTTGTTGGCTTCTGCATAACTGTGTCTACAATTATCTTTTTCACAGTCTATGCTAAGAGGCGGCTCAAGGAGTTACACAAAGAGGATGAGCTGCTGTTGCAATAATCCAGTGATCAATCTCGTATTGGCACATGGTGTTGCACACTACACAGTCACTCAGTCAGGTGAGGTTTTGTTTATCAAGTAAGCTCATCTATGGGAATGGGAGGGTTGAACTCAAATGTTCTTATGAAATGTGTGAAAGGGTGACTGAGGAACAAGCTAACACGACCCAACACGTTATCATTTCTATTTCTTTCTCCTTACCTCCTCTAAAAGAAATGTTTTCCATTCCATCTCATTTGTCTTTGTATATGAATGAAATTCCTACTTTAGAGGGATTGTTTTGAACTTGGCAAGATTTCTCTGTGGGCTGTGGCTGTAAATCAAATATTTCCATGTTGCAGACTTGCCAAATGGTCGATCTCTCTTTGTTTGGCATTTTTCTTTTAACATTTTATTATGACCGAAAGCAAAGAACCAATAATAACAAAAATGATGGAAATGACCAGAAATTCGTTCATCTTCGCCCTGTCACTACCTCACCCATTCCAAATTGTTCTAGACATATAAGTTGGTGTGAGCCATGCGTTTCTTTTTCACTCCTAAATGCTTAACTCTTTTACATCTCTCTCTATACAGTATCTTGGTTCAATTGGATTCAGTTAAATTTTAGTTTAATTCATTATTTACTTTCTTTGTACTACTAACATGGAACCTGTTGATTTCCCTATGAGTTTGACTTGTAGTTGTTAACTTATTGATAGTCCTTCATGTCTTTTTCCAGTTACAAGCTCGTTTAGTATGATCTGATATCTTCATTGGCATGTCGTATATCTAATTATCAATCACATTCACACTTATTATGTTAGGTATAAATATTCTACTAGAAGAAGACTTTAGACGAGTCAGTAGTCAGTACATTGAAATTTGGACAAAAAAAAGAATATTGAAAAGCTTGACGGGTAAATGCTAATCTGCATGACATGCTTTACTACATGGATCTCGGGTAAATTATGAGGGAAAATATAGGGTACTAATCACGAATTACAGAATTAGAGACGGTTTTTCTAAGTCATGATTATTCCATCCCTTTCATGCAGCAGCTCTCATTAATATCTCTCATCACACGTTTTTTATTTTGTTTTCATCGTGCTTTTGGCAACGTTCTTTTTGAAATGTTTGCTTTAGTTTTAGCAAACTAGCTATGACCTTATTATGAATTTGTTTTTTTAGTGTATTTTTGAGAAATGTGTATACAGGGAAGATAAAAAGTGAGTGATAGAGATAAAAATATATGATATTGCATACGGTGTCCAAAATTTGTGTTCAAATATCATAACTCATTAATAAAATGTCACTCATATCAATCTTCAAAGATTTATATTGTACGAGCTTGTCATAGTGGTTTGGAGGACCTAAGAATATGATATTAAATATCCTTCACCCGAGTGGGATTCTTTTTCCCCGTGTAAAGCAGAGAAGGGAAAGTTAAAATATGAGTAAATAGTCAAAATGATCCCTGAAACTGTGAGGTCGTGTCAAGTTGGTCCTTCAAATTAACGAAATTTCAAAAAAGTCCATGAAACTGTCAAACGTTGATCAAGTTAGTTCCTCCGTTAGTCAGGGTTCGTTGACGCCGTTAACGGTGCTTATGTGGCTGCCAACTCATCCTGTCACGTAAGATGGGCACTATACACGTATATTTGAGGGACCAAATTGATACAGGGATCAAACTGACACTCAATTTTTTTTTTCAAAAACCTTAACGTTCATCTTCTTCTTCCTTCGTCTGTCTCTGGTTCGTCTCTCTCACTCTCTTTCCTTCGTTTGTTTCTGTCTCTCTTTCTCGCTCTCTCCAACTGCAACTACACAAAAGCCAGCTTACCCTCTGCACTCTTTGCTGTGATGGTGGTGGAGCCTACATTTGTGGTGGATTGGCCTGAACTTGTGCTGGAGGATCTTGTACTTGTTGCTGCACTTGTGGTGGTACATCTTGAGATTGCACTGGCTCAATAGTAGGAGCAGTTTGTGTTAATGGTATCTCAGACACTAAATCCTCTTGTCCTTGAGTTGATGTCTTAGCTTTAGGTTTTTTAGGAACTCCAGTGTTCATGCATCCCCTACTGTTATGGCCCTTAATGCAACATCTTGAGCAACTGAAGTTAGGATATGACCTCTTCAGCTTATGACCACACACGGGTTCCTCATTTCCATCCTTCCTTCTCTGTTTCTTTGGTCTCCCAGCACTTCTCTTGAGCTTAGGTGGAACCGACTTGTCATAATCAGTGGGCATCCAAAATTGTTCGGACTATATTGGTTGAATGAAAAATTGGTAAGTTGATCATATGACCCCATTGTTAGCCAGACATGACAACACTCTTTTGCCCTTTGATTCCTATATGCAATTGCGAGACATGCATGCTTACATGGCATACTGTCAAAAGTATGCAAATATACATAAATAACATTGTCATAATAGATAAAAAAGCGAGAAAACAATATACAAAAATCAAACAACATGTCATCACCATAACCTGTTAGTTGCCAAAACTGCGCAGTGCAAGTTTGTGCACTCAGGTTGACATCAACCTTAGAAGGAAGGTTTTGCACTTCAAACCGCATGCCATCACCATCACCTGACCACACAGGAGTCCACAGATTGCTATCCAACTTCTCTTTTTTCAGCCTACTTTGTTGCATAGGACACAAAGGTCCTCTCCTCCCAGCAAGCTTCAACTTGTTTGCACACATTGTCCTCATCACATAGCATCTAACTTCCTCAGCCATAGTCAGAATAGGCTTACCACGATAATCCACAATCCTTGAATTGAAGACCTCACATGTATTGTTGCATATGCTGTCCACCTTATAGTTTGTCTCAAAGTAGGCCTTTGTCCATGCCTCTTTTGGCCATTTGTTCAGATACTCCCAGGCTTTCAGGTTCAACCTCTTAACCCTTTCCATTTCCATGTTGAACTGTGTAACTGTGGTTGACTTGGCACAGTCCCAAACCACACCCTTTAGTTCCTTTTCCTTCCATTGTTTTATAAAGTTCCTCCACAGATGCATGACACATTACCTGTGGGGCACTCCTGGCATCACTTCCTGCATGACTGGTATTAGCCCCTGCAAGCATAACATACAAATCAGTCCCTAAAATTAGTCACTTAATATCAAATTGGTCCCTGAAATATGCAACAAATTATCAAACCAGACCACGTAATGAAGACAAAATCTTACCTTCTGCATGTCAGACATGAAATTCCATCCATGCTGCTTGTAATCACCTAGTGTTTCATGCAACAGTGTCAAAAACCATCCCCAGTTGTCTTTGTTTTTCACATCCACTATAGCATATGCTATCACAAAAATATGGTTGTTTGCATCCTGCCCCACAGCTGAAAGGAGTTGTCCTCCAAAGTAACCTTTCAAAAAGCAACCGTCCAACCCAATAAAAGGTCTGCAACCTGCCTTACATCCTCTCTTGCATGCATCTAGACAAACAAAGAACCTTTGGAACTGTGGTTGTGAATGTGGCAGAGGGATGGTATCAATCTTAACCAATGACCCTGGATTGCTCCTTAACAACTCATGAGCATAATCCCAATGCTTATCATACTACTCTCTTTCACTACCTTCAACCAACTCTTTTCCCTCCCTAATTGCCCTAAAAATCATTGACCTATCAATGATGACATTGAACTCCTTTTTTAGGAAATCAAAAACCTCTACATGTGTGATTTTGGGTTGGCTACGAATCTTTTCTTCTAGCTTCTTCACAACCCATTTTCTGTTTGCTTGATTAACCTTAAAGGCTCTGCAGCAACTGTGAGTCTCCTTGAAGGTCTTAATTTGGAAAGTCCTCCTTACATTACTCCTACCACAATAAAGCTCCCAATCACAACCAACTTCCTTGCATTTAGCTCTAGCCCTGAAGCTATCATTTTTCACCCATTTTATTGGCCTGCCCATATGTATGGTGTAATCCTTCACAGCTGCCTTGAAAGATGATAAATTTGTAAACTCCATTCCTAATACCAAACTGATATTACCAAACTTTGCTCTGTCGTTAAATCGAGGGAAGTTAGGCAAACCAGTTGTTCCATTATTCTCCTCATCTGTACTAATAGGATCCTTCATTTCCTCAGACTTGTAGCTTCCATCACTCACAACTTCTTGCTGCACTTGATTGCTTCCACCACCTAACTCCCCATAATTAAAGAAGTCTTCATGCCCTGTATAAAACTCAGCCCAACCATCATTATCATCACTACTGTCACCATTTGAAGGACTAGGTGACCTCTGCCTACTCTTACTTGAAACCTTCTTCTTACCCTTTCCATCACTCCCATTAGCATTCTTACCCTTGGATGAAATCCCAACAACCTTCTTACCCTTAGCCTTCTTACCCTTGGATGAAGTCCCAGCAACCTTATTTCCCTTAGCCTTCTTCCCTTTAATCTTGCTTAACACCACTTCCTCATAATCATCTGAACTAATTTCAACCGGAGGAGGCTTGTAATGGCTGTCCTCTGCACTTTCATCAGCAGTAGAATGGTTGTCCTCATATGGACTCATGAGACCCTCATCAACATCCATGTTAGCAGCATTCACAGCTTCCTGCTTAGGCACCCATGCCTGAAGGGGCTCGGGGGCATACTCGTGATAAATCTCAATCTCATTCTCATTAAGAAGGGCAACCTTAACCATCTCTATGAAGCTACTGTCGGAGGTTAATTCCCTCAACCTAATATCCAGGTCCCTGTTTGGCTTCAGCCACAACAATTTTTCAACCTTACATAACCCTTACACACCTTCACAATGCTAAACAAATCAAAAACATTGAGTGTGTCTGAGTCCAACTCTTCCCACACATCCATCTCACCACCCACATACTCCAGAATTCCTCTCTCATTCCTCAACAATATGCCTCCATGGTGCACGATAACAGTGATCATAGTACTCATTTTGCACATTAACAAAGATGCATAAATTAAAAAACGATTCATATACTCTGTTACAAAACAAAAAAACAGAGCATCGCAACAAACCCTAAACCCACCCACATTGATGATGAAGAATGCGCAACAATGGGTAAAACGATAACTAGGGCAAATGCCTAAGTACAAAACTAATGTAATAGAGGCTTAGATGAAACCCTACCCAACCCATACCACATGCACAGTATGAAGAAAAAGATGAACAATCAAAACCCATGACCCGATAACCCAAAACAAAATGGGTAAACAAAATACACACCTGCGTTTTGAGTGGAAGTGATTTCCGGTGCGGTTACGACGACGGGTTATGGCCTGCGGCGAGCGGTTGCAGAAGGAAGGGTGTGGCAGAGAGGAGGTTAGGGCGGGAAGATGAAAAGGTAAAAATGAGGGATGGAAATGAAACGAAGAAGGTGAAGTGTTAAAATATAAAGTAAGTATCATTTTAGTCCCTAAAATTGAGTGTCAGATTGGTCCCGAAAACTGTGGTACAACTGTCATGCAAGGTGGAGGCCACATGGGCACTTAACGTGCCACATGAGCACCGTTAACGGCGTCAACGAACCCTGCTAACAGAGGGACTAACTTGATCAACGTTTGACAGTTTCATGGACCTTTTTGAAATTTTGTTAATTTAAGGGACCAACTTGACACGACCTCACAGTTTCAGGGACCATTTTGACTATTTACTCTTAAAATATAGGCACCTTCACCTCCCATATAAGTGATACTAGTATAAAAACTTGGGCAATGCACGGGCATATGTTGACTTCTGAATATTTGTATAAAATATTTGAAATTTTAAATTTTAAACATACACTCCCTCCCGTTCATATTATAAGCAAAAAATTAATGCAACACACATATTAAAGTGATTAGTTAATCTCATTTAATTTGGTTAAAAATTAGGTTTTTACCTAAATTACCCTTTATGGTAATGAAAAGTTGCTTGTGTTGTTGGGAATAGGAGTTATTGAAAAACAAAATTTGTATTAAATGAAGGGTATTTTAGGAATAATGTCATTAAATCAGTCATTGGAAAACAAAATTTGCTTATATATTGGATCAAAAGATTTAAGATATTTTTTGTTTATAATATGAATCGAAGGGAGTATAAGAATAAGAATTTTGTACACTAATACTTTGATAGTGTTTTTGACTCGTGCAAAATACGGATTATATGTTGCAGTATGAACGTATCGCACAAAATATAGTAGTAATGTGGTTTAAAAGTCATATTAATAGTTTTTTTTAGTAATTTTAATGTATTGATAATATTAAAATATGTAGTTTTTTTTAGCATTAATCTTAATCTTAAAATATATACAATTTTAATGTAGTGATAAATTGGAACACAACTAAAAAATCTGCGTAAGAAATATAAAAAAAAATACTTTATATTGATTGGAATCATGAACGGGTTATTATTTATTTTTTTGTTACATGCTTTTGAAATTTTCATTTTTACTTGTTGATTGTACATGCCGGTATCTGGTTTTCTCGGTCTAATCTGGTTGGTAAAACAATGCTTTAAATTACAAATCACTGAATTCTTATATTGTGTGAATTATCTAAATCCCGCTACGAAGCACCTATCACTCTATCAGCCCTCCTCTGTCTCAAGTCAACCCAATGGATGTTCATGAATCGATCCAAACCGATTTAAATAGTAAAAATCCAACCGAAAAATTGAAAACCTTATAAATTGAAAAAACTGAAAACCGAAAAACCGTAATTTTTTATTGAATTGGGTTGGATTTTGAATCCTATAATGAAATCCGATCCAATCCAAACCGATCTATTATATACATATATATTATTTTTGAAATTATAGTATTACTCATACTTAACATTGTTTTTCATACTTTTATGTCCATTATTCTCTTTAATATTTTTGTTGAAATGATATATATGAGACTATTTAGAATAAATATTAATGTCTTGAAGTTATATTTTGCTAAAAATTTTGATGCATAACATATATATACTTGATTGAGTAAACGTGAAAAATATGAAATTAATTAAATAAGTTTGAAAAATAATTAGTTACAATTATCTATAGTTGATTCAAGGAAAAAAATAGGATAAGTGAGAATAGATATAGAGAATTTACATAAAAGCACGTCTTAAAAAATATCAATAATTATTTTTTCTCAACTCCCAAATTAAAATGAAGATTATCCTTTGGTCACTATTAAATAAGTAGTAAGGACACTTGGCATAAGAAAAAAAGTAAAGTATGACAAAAACCGAATTATTCAATCCAATCCAAACCGCATTTAATTGGATTGGAACGGATCGGATATTTTTAAGGAAGCAAACCAATCTAATCCAAACCGCACTTTGTTTTTATCATTGGATCAGATGACTTTTTAGCTTAAAAACCGATCCAATCCAATCCGCGAACACCCCTACAACCTATACATTGGATCTTTTAAGAGGAGGCATTGGTGGTAGACTCTCCAGGCATAGTCCTCAAAATCAAGAGTTGAACACCCTCTCTTGGCCTTCCAGATATGCTTTCTTCTTCATCTTCACTAAATTTTGTTCCATATCCCTCTGTGTGATATCATAGCTACAGTGCACTAATTCTATAAATTCTCCAAAGGAGTAAAAGAAAGGAATTAACCTTATGGTAACATAATCAACAAAAATTCCATAAACCTATTTTGAAAATCTCTTACATCGCACATCAAGGCATTTATACCAAGCCTTGTTGTATTTTACTCTTTCAATTTGAATAACTCTCAGGCAAGAAAGTGCAGTAAACACCTGTAAATAAAATCATTTCATTCAAATTAAAATGGTGTAGCTATGCAAGTGAAAGAATTTATGACTTGTTCCATTTCGCTCTAGTATATGTTTTATGTGTACTCTATAACTCCATTTTTGCTATAAATTTAAGAGAATGATACAAGGCATTGTGAACTAATAGATTCAATATTTAAATACAAAAATATTTATGGCTTGTAAGGTTGTTGAGTTGTCACCAATAGTTATATCAATACTAAAATACAAACTAATTCAAGCTGCCAACTATATCAACACTAAACTACAAATACTTCATTAATTCATTATTTAGTCACAAAAAATAAGAGTAAAAGAAGAACACACGGTGTATTGTGATCATCATCAGAAACTCTTTTTTTAAGGGTATAGAATCAATTACCATTATAGACATCCTTCCATGTAAGCACCAGTTCAAATTCAAAAACGTAGATGTATCAAATTAAATCTAGCACAAAAAACAAAACATAGCACACTCACCTTGATAATGTCTCCAACCTACACCTTTTTCCACGGTACAGACTCCCACTTTTGATCTTGCAATACATCTATCATATTGTATTGTTTATGGCCATGTGACCATGTCATAAATGTAGACATCTTCCTTGATTTTAAAAAATCCCCTGAAGCAAGAGAGAAAGAGAACAAAGGCATACCTTTACCATCTCAACTGTTTAAGTCTGAAGTGGCTGCTTTAGGTGGCGGTGCTGCCGTTTCTGTCGTCTCTGCTAGCATCATCCCCTCCACCGGAAAGAGAAGAACCCATCTCCCAAAATCTTCAAATCAATTTAGTTTTAACACAAAGGTCAAAACTTTATTAGTTCTAAAACGTACCCATTGAAGAAAAATACTATCTTTTGATGCAATCGGAGTAAAGTGAGGGTTTGTGTGTGAGAGAGAATACCTTGCCCTTCGATTGATGAGCCACCAATGCTTCCTTTTCAATGGACTTAGAGATTAGAGATGGAGTAGTGACAACCATTGTTGGATACTTGGAGTAGAGAGAACGAAGAAGACCAAATGAATGAGAGATGGAGAAAAGAAATCTGAGAATGAGAAAGAGGAAAAAAACTGAGAAGAGAAAGAGAAATGGGAAGAAGACAGTGAACTATGAAGAAGAGGGGAAATAAGAGAAAGGCTAAAAGAAATAAGAGAAGGGGGAACTATATGATCTCATAAAAGGAATCATTAGACCTGTTATTTACAAAAATGTCATAATAAAGTCTCCACTCTGATGGGTCAAATTTTGTTAAATATGACTATTTTTTTATTTTGATTGATTTTGAGTGATGAATGTGAGGTTGCCATGTGTCAAAAATTACCCCAATGTGAGGTAAAAATGTATTATAAATAAATAGATAACTATGCTTATAAAAAGAAGGTTAAATTAATACTTTGGTCCTATACGTGACACGAATTCTTGATTTGGTTCATATACGTAAAAAATTATTAAAATGATCCCTATACGTACAAAAGTCCCCATTTGGTCCCTATATATTACCTGTTTGATCTCTATACGAGCAAAAAATTATTAAATCAGTCCCTAAAATTTTGTATGGCAGGAATCAAATTGAGACTTTTTGTATGTATATGAATCATTTTAATAATCTTTTTTATACATAAGGATCAAATCGAGATTTCTTATCAATAGGGACTAAAATATTACCTTAACCTAAAAAGAATTTGCACAGATTTATTGGAGAATGATCATTGTTCTGTTCAATAGTAAATAAAATTACTATCTTTTTAAAGTGAGGTGCGCAAATTTCATTATTATAAGTTGGAAACAGAAAATAATCACTGAATTCACCTTTGACTGGTGGGAGAGGACGCAAGGGTGTTTATAGGTCGGTTTGGTTCGAATTTGTATGAAAAACAAATTCGAACCAATCAAAATCAATTGGTTCGCTTTGGTTCGGATTTATATTTTTTTGTCAGGAAATCTGAACCAAACCAATCAAGAACCGGTTGGTTCGGTTTGGTTCGGTTCGGACCCGAAGAATATTAAATGTTCAAATATATATAATTATAAAATATTAAAATATATATGAAAGTAAAAAAAAATTTAAATATAAAAAATATTAAACTATTAAAACATTAAAATATATATAAATATTAAAAAGTAATAAATATTAAAAAAATATAAATATTAAAATATAGTGATTGGTTCGGATCCAGAATCCTTGAATCCGAGAACCGAACCAATTACCATCAGATTTAGATTGGTTTGGTTCGGTTCAGATCTGAACAACAAAAAAATCCAAACCAATTCAATTGATTCGGTTTGGATTATCGGATTCATCGGGTCGATCCGAACCAATGAACGCTCCTGAGAGGACGAGAGGTACGTACGTAATAATTTGAAAAGCTTTGTTGATTTGACTCTAGTTAGCAAGAGTTTGATGACGGTGTAACAAAATACACTAATAATGGATTAAAATTAAATCAAGTTTATTAACCTTTTTTTTTTCCCACCGGAAGACATTTTTATTAGATGAGATTTGAGGCTAATTTTTACACTTTGTAATTATAGTTACAATTCTATTATGTTAGTTTAGTTAGTTATAACTAACTCTATAGCTGTTAGCTTCTATTACCACTAGTATATATTTGTGGTCGTGTAAAGTTTTTATTCATTCAATTCAATGAGAATCTTTTTCTCTCAATTCACACTTGTAATTGTAATATGGTATCAGTTGTAATTCTCTCTTACGCATCATCTTCTTTCCTTTTCTCTGCAAGATTCTTCCATTGACAATTGTCTTTGTGTTCTTCATTTCTTGCACATCTTCTTCTCTTCTTCTCTGATTCTCTTTCACTTTTCTCTCATGGCGACTCAAAACCATGATGATATTTGGAATCCTTACTTCATTAATGCTTCTGATAACCCAGGCATGGTTCTGGTGTCTCAACCACTCACGGTTGATAACTACAACTCTTGGAGTCGTTCCATGACAATGGCACTTGATGCCAAGAACAAACTCATGTTTGTTGATGGTTCTCTTCCTAGACCCGATGGTCAAGATCCTCATCTTCTTGCTTGCTGGAAGCGCAACAACAGTATTGTAAGTTCTTGGATCCTTAATTCAGTTTCTAAAGATATGGTTGCTACCCTGCTGTATTGTCCCTCTGCTGCAGCAATTTGGACCAATCTTAGAAACAGATTTGCTCAACAAAATGGCCCTAAGATTTACAAATTGAGAAAGGAACTTAGCAGTGTTGCTCAAGGTGACCTTTCTGTACATGAGTATTTCACCAAACACAAAGCAGTTTGGGAAGAAATATCTGATTTTAGGCCTGCTTGCAATTGTGTGTGTGGAGGAGCTCGTGAGATTTTGGAATTCATTCAACATGAGGAAGTTTTAACCTTCTTGATGGGACTCAATGAACATTTCTCAAATGTTCGAGGGCAGATCCTTGCTATGGAGCCCTTTCCATCAATTGAGAAGGTATTTGCTCTTGTTCTTCAAGATGAACAACATAGAGCAGTTACTGCAATGACCTCAGCTGAAACTCAGGTTGGTTTTGCTGTCAAGCAACAATCCAATGTCAAAAATTTCAGTAATGGTAAGAAAGAAAGACCTACTTGTACTCACTGTGGACTCATTGGCCATACTGTGGATAAGTGCTACAAGATTCATGGATATCCTCCAGGATATTCCAAGAACAAGCCCAAGAATTCTGGAAAGGCTGTGGTTAATCAAGTCACAACTCAACCTTCAATTCCCTTATCTTCTGATCAGTACCAGTGGTTAATTTCTCTTGTCATCACACACACAAACAAATCACACTGACATCACAGAGCTAGACCCTCCTTCAGGTTTGGTTCTATCAGCTGTTTCATCAAATTCTAGAATTCATCCTAGTTATAATTCTAAAAGTTCTTGGATTTTAGACTCAAGTGCCACATGTCATATAGCATGCTGTCTAAATTTCTTTGATAGTCATAAACTTGTTAGTAATTTCTATGTTACTTTGCCTGATAATTCCACCATACCTGTACATTCTGTTGGTACAGTGCTTTTAAGTTCCAAACTTACCTTACACAATGTTCTTTACATACCTAGTTTTCATGTTAACCTGATTTCTGTCAGTGCCTTATTGTCTTCAAATGACATTTCAGTCAAATTCTTACCTAATACTTTTCTGTTTCAAGACCACAGCAGCTCGATGATGATTGGGAAGGGTGACTTACTTCAAGGACTTTATGTCTATAAGTCTTCTCCCATCCACAATCGCGCTTCTGTACCTATTCCTACACATAATAAAATTTGTACATCTTCAATTCCTTTAGTAAATAAAGTCTCAATTGCCACTTGGCATGCTAGGTTAGGTCACTTGTCAAATAAAGCTTTGCAATTAGTGAATAGCAAATGCCAATTATCCTTACAAAAATCTGATTTTGTTCATGATTGTAACATTTGTCCATTAGCTAAACAAAGAAGAATTCCTTTTGTGTCTCACAATCATTTTTCAGATTGTGTTTGATCTTGTCCACTGTGATATATGGGGTCCCTATCACACACCTACACATGATGGCAAAAGATTTTTTTTGACCATTGTTGATGACCATAGCAGGTTTACATCGACATATCTGATACAGTATAAGTCAGAGGCACCAAAACTGATTCAACAGTTCTTTACTATGGTAGAAACACAGTTCAAAACTACTATCAAACAGTTGAGGTCAGACAATGCCAAAGAACTAGCATTGACAAAATTCTTGCAATCCAAAGGAACACTACATCAATTCAGTTGTGTTGAAAGGTCTCAGCAGAATTTTGTAGTTGAAAGGAAGCACCAACATTTACTGAATGTGGCTAGGTCACTTTTCTTCCAATCCAAAGTTCCAATTCTGCTTTGGGGAGAATGCTTGAAGGCTGCTACTTTCTTGATCAACAGAATTCCAACTCAAAATTTGAAGAAACAATCTCCATTTGATATATTGTATCAGAAGCAACCAAACTTGAAAGACTTAAAGGTTTTTGGATGCTTGGCATTTGCATCAACCTTGCCATCAAAAAGGGACAAATTTACTGCTAGAGCTACACCATCTGTCTTCATTGGTTATCCAATAGGGTATAGAGGATATAAACTCTATAACTTACAAACTCATACTATGTTCATATCAAGAGATGTCCTTTTTCATGAACACATATTTCCTTTTCACACAATTCCACAAACATCCTCCCAACTACCTGACCCTTTTCCCAACATAGTCTACCCAAAACCAATCCTAGACCACTATCCAAATACACCAACAACACCTATAGTGAATCATGAACCAATTCCAGAAACAGAACCTGACCAAAATCCACCCAATCCACCTCAAATTTCTGAACCTGAAAATGTAACCAATCCTAATCCACCCCTAGAAGATCCACTAGATCATCTAGACCTCCAACATACCTTCAAAACTATCAATGCAACTCAACCTCTCATTATCCAATCACCAATCACATATCCTACCACAAACTTTCTTCCAATTACAGAAACTTCATCATGCAAGTTTCTGCACCTTATGAGCCACAATTTTATCATCAAGCTGCAAAGTTTCCTGAGTGGCAGCAAGCAATGAATGAGGAGTTGGAAGCCATGGAAGCAAACAACACATGGTCAGTAGTTCCTCTTCCTTCAGGCAAACACACTATTGGATGTAGATGGATCTACAAGGTAAAAACAAAGGCAGATGGTAGTGTTGACAGACTTAAAGCTAGGCTAGTAGCCAAGGGCTATACTCAGCAAGCAGGAATCGATTTTAATGATACTTTTTCCCCAGTAGCAAAACTCACAACTGTGAGAGTTTTGTTATCATTGGCAGCCATCAAAAGTTGGAAATTTCTTCAACTCGATGTGAATAATGCCTTCCTCAATGGTGACTTATTTGAGGAAGTGTATATGTCCCTTCCACTTGGATACAAGGTTCAGGGGGAGAACCTAGTATGCAAGCTCAACAAGTCCATATATGGACTAAAACAGGCATCTAGACAGTGGTTCAGCAAATTCTCCACAGCTTTGATTCAAGCAGGATTCAAGCAATCCAGAAATGATTATTCCCTGTTTACAATGGGGTCTGGTCCAACCTTTGTGGCTCTTCTTGTATATGTAGATGATATCATCATCTCAGGACCATCTCAGTCTAGCATTGACATTGTTAAAGCAAAACTGCAATCTATATTCAAATTGAAAATTCTTGGCAATCTAAGATATTTTCTAGGATTGGAAATTGCTCAATCTTCTAGAGGCATTTTCTTATCTCAAAGGAAGTATGTTCTTTCTCTTCTTGAAGACACTGGTTTCACAGATTGCAAGCCTGCCAACTCTCCTATGGATGCTAACTTGAAGCTTAGTGCATCAGATGGAGATTTTTTGCCAAATACTTCTCAGTATCGAAGACTCATAGGCAGATTACTGTACTTAACTATATCTAGACCAGATATTAGTTTCTCTGTTAATAAACTCAGTCAATATATGTCAGCACCTAGAACTTCACATCTAGATGCAGTGCATCATTTACTGAGGTATCTGAAAGCTACTCCAGGCCAAGGAATTCTGTTTTCCTCAGATTCACAGATCTCTCTCAAGGCATATGCTGATGCAGATTGGGGTAGTTGCCTTGACTCTAGAAGATCTACCACTGGTATATGTGTATTTCTTGGTAACTCTTTAGTTACCTGGAAATCAAAGAAACAACATGTTGTTTCTAGATCCTCGGCTGAAGCAGAATACAGGGCCTTAGCTTCAGCAGCCAGTGAAGTTACTTGGTTAAAGCAATTGCTTGTTGATTTTGAAATCAACATTGGGCCTACTCCTTTCATGAAAGGTCCAAACACATAGTGATTGATTGCCATTTTGTCCGGGATAAAGTCAATGATGGCATGTTGCGACTTGTTCATGTTAATTCCAAGCACCAGTTAGCAGATATATTGACAAAAGCACTTCCAATCCCTCTGTTCAATTCGCTATTGTCCAAGATGGGCATTTATAGCATATATGACCCACCTTGAGGGGGAGTTTTACACTTTGTAATTATAGTTACAATTCTGTTATGTTAGTTTAGTTAGTTATAACTAACTCTATAGCTGTTAGCTTCTATTACCACTAGTATATATTTGTGGTCATGTAAAGTTTTTATTCATTCAATTCAATGAGAATCTTTTTCTCTCAATTCACACTTGTAATTGTAATACTAATGCATCCAACATAACAAGGTTCATATAATTTTTGATGGAGCATCCTCCAACCAAACAAAAATGAAGAGAAAAAGCTAAGCAAGCAAGAATATGTGCTACTTTTCTACATTCAATATATGGCGTTGGAGATGGCTCGTTTATCCCCCTAATAAGTCCAAATTATCAGACTCAAATATAGCAGATGATATGATTTTGTAAACCTCGTTTTTATATTATTTGTTTTTGGTCATTACTTTTGGTTAACAATGAAAAAGAGGGAAACTTGAAGAAACAAATAAAAAAGAGAGATATATAACGACGTGTAATGACTCATTTGATCACCTTTTACTTATGAAAAATATATGATTTAGGTTCTCTTAAGTAGAGTTTTTAGTTCCCTTCAAAAAAAAAAGGAGTAGAGTTTTTAGTTTTGTTATTTGAACATTGAGATTTTATACATATATTCAATATATTTATTTTATCTTAACCTATAATATACGACAACAGTAAGTTATATTTAGTTATTTACAAATAACGTGATATCTTCAATTTGATATCATATTTTAAGTATTGAAATAAATTATTATTATTATACCCGAAACTTTTATGTTAAAAGAATATTAAACAAGAAGATATGTACATATTCATTATTAATGTTTACTCTTCTTTTCTTTGGTCCTTTTAACTTGGAAACCACACTCTTGTGAAAAACGGCTTGACATGATAATTTTTTTGGTTTCCCGGAGTATTCTCCGCGCACAACTGTAAAGACTAATCCCTCGAAGTATTGGATGACATTTAAGGATCGACCTCTCCCAACCAGGTTTTATCCATACGTAAGAGTCAGGGATCGAGCCCCCGACCACTTGCTTAAGGGGCCCAAGCTCGTTACCACTTGGACCAACCACATGTTGGTAGATAGGATATAAGATAGGGATTTTTTTTTTTTTGAAACAAAGACAGCGATTTTGTTAGCAAGTAATATCGGGGTAATTGATAAGAATTAAAAATAAAAAAATTGAAATGAAAGTTATTTTTTTAAGGTTTTTAATGTATTAAATAAATAATTTATTTTCATCAATACTTAATATATTTTATTTGTCAGCAGCTAGACTTGCTAGAATCTCTGTCATCTTAGGCTTTTCATTTGGTTCCTTACCCTTTACTTAGCTTGGTGTTCCTATGTTTAAAGGTAAGCCTAGAAGAACTCATGTGATGCCAACAACAGACAAGATCAAAAGTAAGTTGTCAAAATGGAAAGGCTCCTCCCGGTCTATAATGGGAAGGGTCCAACTTGTTAAGTCCATAATTTTTGGAATGCTAGTCTATAGTTTCAAAATCTACGCTTGGCCTGTTAGCATTTTATCCTCCTTGAACAAATGGATAAGAAATTTTGTATGGTCTGGAGATGTCAATACAAGGAAGATTGTCACAGTGTTGTGGAGCAAAATTTGCTTGCCTTTGTCAGAAGGAGGTTTAGGATTAAGCTCTATTAAGGCAGACAATAAGGCTGGGTTGCTCAAACTTGCTTGGGAGATGATTTCATCAAAATTTCAGTGGTCTGACTTGCTTAAATCAAGAGTCTTCAGAAACAATAACAAAGTGTTGTATCATGTTCAATCTTCCATATGGCCAGGTATTAAACCTTTTGTTTCTACTGTTATGGAAAATTCTGTTTGGCAAGTAGGTAATGGTCAGAGTATCACTTTTCCGCAGCGGATGGATCTCATATGTTATTGGTAACATGCTGAACTTACCTCCTGATTTGCAAAGTATTCTTGAAGCTAAAGTTTGTGATTTCATTATGGATGGCAAGTGGTCAATTCCAAGCTCTTTAATTTCTCATTATCCCGCTCTTAAGACAGAAATTGAGAAGGTCATTATTCCTTTTTATCCTTGTTCTGATCAGTTGAGATGGTTGCATAGTTCCTATGGTGAGCTTACTTTTAAGGAGGCCTATCTCTTTAATTCTCCCACTGGTCAGCATGTTAGTTGGCCTGATTTAGTTTGGAGAGCTTTTATCCTTCCTTCTAAATCTTTTATCTTATGGAGAATCTTAAACAGCAGAATTCCTACAGATGATTGTCTTTGGCTTAGAGGGTGCTATGTTGTTTCTGCTTGCAGTGTTTGTCTTTCTGCTGCTGAAACTGCAAAGCACCTCTTTCTTGAATGTCCTTATGCTGTTGTGTTGTGGAGTTGGTTTGGCTCTTGCATCGGCTGTCAAATTGACATTTCTTCTCTACAGACAGTTTTGAACACTTACAAAAAAGGTTGGAGTACTCAGGTTCAGGAGGTGGTGATTGCTGGAATTATTTTTATTCTCGGTGCCATGTAGCAGCCTGATTTTAATTATGATGTTCAACCGATTAAAATATAATTAAATTATATTTTAATTTGAGAGTTAGAAAGTGTTTTTGATTAAAATAAAATCATATTCATAGTCTACTTTATGGTAGAGGGTTACGGTAAAATTTTCGGTTGAAAATTCAGACGAAAGCCGGTCCGCGTTTTCACTGCCGGTACAAGTTTACTGTGCAGAAAATCTAATTTTAACCCGTGAACGAGACGGTTAGTGTTTTTAATATGTTTTCTTCAAATTTGGTTATTTTGAAATTTTTCTTTCAAAAATAGAATATAATATTTTATTCGAGCGAAAATGTCGGAAGAATTACGATTGGAAAATACAACCGGGTACAAAATGGAGCAGATTAGGGAGCACAAAAGAAGTGAAGTGACTTGATGGGACTTGATGGAAATGGGTTATGACACACTCCAAAAGTGTGATAATCACACTTTCAAATTATAACATATTATTTTCTAACAACCTATTTTTCTCTCTCTTCTCAAACCAAACAAGACACAAGGTCAAAACTTGCTCTCCAAGCTCATTACTCTCTCCTCACTTTCGTGCCACTCTCTCCCTAGTCTATATATACACATCTCATTTTCATTTCATCATCTTCCTTCTTCAAGCTCCATTAAACCTTCATCTTCTTCTTTTCTTCTAAAAGTTCAAGCTCTTAAAGCTTTAGTTTTTATTCATCTTTTCTACTTAAGTTCTCCATTAAAGTTCTTCCTTATACTAAGGGTAATCCTCTCATATGAATCTTTTTGCAAGTTTCATATTTTATTTCTTAGTTTACTTTATGTGTTCTTTATATGCTTTAAACCTCTAAAATCTCTCTAAAATGGTAGAAAACTCCTTTTGAGTTGAAACCACTTTCTATAGTCTTGTATTAACTTATATTTTCACATACTAAGAGGTTGTGTAAAACAAAAATCTCTACCTATCTCTTCCAATGAAGGCCGAATGCTTGCATTTGTGACCTAGGAAGTTTTTGTTTCAACTTTTGGAATATGATCATGTGTTTGAGTTTCTAACTATCCATTGATCTTAAATCTCTAAATCTTGGAAGTTTTGATAGCTTGTTCCTATGATGGCTAATAATATGAATAAGTAAGCCTAGGATACCATGTTTCAACTTTCCAAGTATGATCATGGATTTATAACTCTTAATACCTTGTGATTCTAAACCTAAGAGTTATTGTTAAACAAAGAATATTTTCCTCATCATCCTATGATGGCCGAAACTTAGTGTTTAGGTTCTAGGATATTTGAGTTTTTATTTTTCCAAAATGATCATGGACTTAAGCTCCGTAAGATATTTGGATGCTAAGTCTAAGAGATTGGAAAGTTTAAGGATTTCTAACTTGTTTATTCTATGTTATTAAAACTAGGATGTATTACTTTCATTTTTCCAAAATGATTATGAACTTGAGCTTCATAAGATATTTGGATGCTAAGTCTAAGAGATTGGAATGTTTAAGTTTCCATTGTTTTCCAAAATGATCATGGACTTGAGCTCCATAAGATATTTGGATGCTAAGTCTAAGAGATTGGAAATTTTAAAGATTTCTAACTTGTTTATTCTATGTTATTAAAGCTAGGATGTATTACTTTCATTTTTCCAAGATGATCATGGACTTGAGCTCCATAAGATATTTGGATGCTAAGTCTAAGAGATTGGAATGTTTAAGTTTCCATTGTTTTCCAAAATGATCATGGACTTGAGCTCCATAAGACATTTGGATGCTAAGTCTAAGAGATTGAAAAGTTTAAAGATTTCTAACCTATAAATCCTATGAAGACCGAACCTAGAAGGTTATGGACCTAGGATACTTTGTTCTTATTTTTCCAAAATGATCATGGTTTTAAGCTCCTTAATACATATGGATGTTAAACCTAAGAGATTGGAAAGTTTAGTGAATGCTGGCCTATTTTACTAGCCTTGACAGAATATCCTAAGTTTATAACTTAGTGGGATTTTAATTCAACTTTGTTAAGTGATCATTGTTTATGAACTCCTAACACTTAAGGATCATAAATCCATGAGTTATATAATTTTCGGGAATCTCTAACCCTAAGAACTAGTCTTGGCCGAACCTATACCTTGTGGTTTAGTGTTCTTGTTTGATTTTAACTTGTGATTTTGTGTTCATAACCTGAGACTTCCATCGCGGAGGAAACGAGGACGTTTGTGGTATACCTCTTCGAGCATCTAATCTCCTTACCTTCACAGAAGGTGGAGTCAGTATTTTGTGGTGTGACAACGAGGAGCTTCGAGTTCGGGAGTCCGGTGATAACCCAGGTGGGGGAAAGAACCAACCTATCGTCGGAATGGATAAGTAGTAGATTATATAATAATTGTGTAGGGCGACCTAAACCCTACTAGTAGTCGAGTAATCGAAAAAACCAAAATTACATTGGAAACCTTTTTCTGAAAAACCAATGGTGATTCGGGTATTGTAGGTTTACCGATATTAGGTTGATTTTATATTGTTGATGGTTGATTTGATTTTACTACCTTTATTGAATTGATTTTGTGCTATGTGGGTGATATGGGAATATTTTGATTGATATTGTGTTATGTATGATCTTCCTGGTTTTTATTATTATGCTTAGTTAATTTTAAGCAAATATATATATGTTGTCTAAGAGATGATTGTTTTGGGTGTGAGGATAATGATGATTTAGAAGTGCCTAACCTAGATGATATATGTTAAAGAGGTGTTATGACATATAATATGTGTCAAGTTCTAATGGAAGGTTAAGGCACTAGCATGTTGCTAAAACGGGTTAGTGAGATTCAAGTATAGGTGTTGTCCACAATCGTGTATTGGTAATATAATACACAAGGATAAAAGTGTATTGGTAACATAATACACTAGGACAAAAGTGTATTAGTAATATAATACACAAAGACGAAAGTGTATTGGTAATATAATACACAATGACATCTATGTATTGGTAATATAATACACGTAAAACCACTTCTATGTATTGGTAATATAATACACCGTGTATTGATAATACACGTAAAACACTTCCGTGTATTGGTAATATAATACACCGTGTATTGGTAATATAATACAGGTAAAATCAAGAGTTCTCACGAGACCACTTCCACCTTAGGAAATAGGTGTGCAACTATGGTGTCTTTGAGTAGCATGAGATTGGGGGTAGAGGATTATATATTAACTTGAGGGTGATCTGTTAGTTATGTGCGTTGTTTGTCTGTGACAATTACTGTATGATTTACTATGACTCTTTTCCGCTTTATGATGATAGAACTGTTTCTTATCCCCCTATGTTTCTGTATTCTTGTGGGTTACTTTACTTACATTAGAAGACCCGATAGAGGATTATGTTGCTGAGGAGTTGGGCGGAGCTCTGTATGGAACGGAAGTTGCGGAAGAGTTGGATGGAACTCCTTACGAACCAGACGTTGGAGGTCGAGCAGTGATCCATGGCGAGTAGAGTATAGATAGTATGGTCAGTGTGTCTAAGGAGGAGTATTTTTATATGTTTCCACTAAGTATGGTTTTTATTTTAAGTTTATGCCTGCGAGGGATCCTACCGAGAGGATTCCCTCAAAAGTGTTTTGGTAATGTAATAAATAAACAGGTGTGTATTTATATATTACAACCTTGGTGTGTTTAATTTGCATAAGTTATATGATTGTTTAAATAAAGTTTTAATTTTTACGTACTTTTCATGCTAAGCGCGCGACTAAGGAATTAATTATAAGGTTTTAAGCTAATAAAACACCGGGACACAACGGTTGGTAACTACACCACACACTTAATGGTTGTTGCTTCAGATATATTGGTTTAAACTAATCCTATTGTTTTGAACGTGGCCCTTTGATTTTATCCGAAAATAATTGGTTGCTTAATATGCTCAACCGCTTCCTAAATATGCTACAACATTGTTGTGACACCGGCAAGTGTACCGGGTCGTCGCAAGTAATAAAAACACGGTAAGAATTTACCGAGGTCGAACTCAGGGATTGGGCTACCAATTCGACTAATCCGCGGGAAATCCGATGCGTTTGGTCAAGTGAGGGAAGTGGTTGAGAGAGAGAGATTAATATCGCAAATTCAAGTAACAAATCGATTAAAGCTAAGGTGATTAAATTCAGAAATTGAAATATCCAAGGTCTCAAATCCACCTACCCAATCATGTATAGTACCCAAGTGATGATGTATTCCTCCCTAAGTTCAATTACGATGTCAACCGGGACCCCCAAATTCTCCTATATCCACTGTCGTGCTCAATAGGACGTATTCGACGATTGGATTAATTACTTACTAGGTCTCATAATCCTAATCTCGAATTCTATTAAACCTTGTTCCCTATATGGTTGCACTAATCAAATAAATCCACTGTCGTGCTCATTATTCAATTAATGATTCCAATTCAAGTTCTAAAACGCGACTCGCCGTTCGGCCTCAAATACGTTAACTAGTTAATCACGCAACACATATGATCAACGCAATCAAAACAGAATTGGAAAACATTCATAAGAGAAGGGGAGAAAAACATACATCACAAGAACCCTACACCGCCATGGGTGGCTTCATTGATCCCTCGGACGAGGGGATTAGTTCCTCATGCCCGTGACGACGCACAAACAATCGGCAATAATCTCCATAATAATAAACTAAAAGAAGAAAAGAAAAGAGAAGGGAGACGCAGCTCCAGAAACAAGGATTCGCACTACTGTTCTAAACAAGTGGATACAAACTTCCTCCCAATTCTGATCTGAGACAGCCTTTAAATAAGGATTCTGTTTCTCGCCCGCTCGCGGGGCGAGCTTACTCTCGCGACGCGAATTTTAGTTTTGGCGCGCATTCAAGTTTGGATTTTCGCGAGGCGAGGGTGTGTTCGCAGGGCGAGTCTTCCAACTTCAATCTGTCACAGTCGTGACATTCATCACGGCTGGGCCGTGATGGTCTCTGTCTTCCAGGGTCTTCAGTCTATCGCGAGGCGAACTATCTCTCGCGAGGCGAGACTTCAAACCTCAATTTGTCACAGCCGTGACCCTTAATCACGGCTATGCCGTGATAGTCTCTGTCTTGCAGGTCTTCAGACTCTCGCGGGGCGAGAATATTTTCGCGTGGCGATCCAGAAATGATGACTTTTGCTGCTTTGTTGACCTTCAGTATCGCGAGGCGAGCATACACTCGCGGGACGAGTGTCTCCATAATTGAAATTCCCACTATTTCTTGGCTTTCCTCGACTCCCGGAGCTTCACTGAAAACACCAAAAGCAACCAAAAGCATAATTCTATCCAAAATAAGCTAAAAACTACACAAAAGACGCAAAACGAGTCAAAGTCCAACTTAGGAACAAAACAAGGCAAATTTGGGCGAAAACGAGAGTGAACTCGAATAATTTGCACAAAAACCACGGTCCATCTAGATATAAAACTAGATAAGCCGAAGGCTTATCAAAACACCCCAAACTTAAACCTTGCTTGTCCCCAAGCAAGCTTAAAACTCAAAAACGACTCAAGACTTGGCAAGCCTAAAGGAATCAATCGATTTTGCACAAATTTAATGCAATCAAAACAGTTTTTCTCCAATGATCTCCCCCCCTATATTAACGTAATCCCCACATTCATCTACTTTAAACCATTGAGAACTTTATCATTCATGCAATCATTAGTCTAAGCTGAGGATCAGGGTCACACACAAAAGGAAGATCACCAATTTCAAACAATCGCCTTCCTCACAAGGGTATGTAAAATTTCACTCATTCGCTCAAATACTTTTTCACTCAATTTCACTTATCAAGAGCACTTCCCATGAATTTGATTTTCATCTCAAAAATGGTTCCCACGAAAACATGCATGCAACATCAGAAGGTCTTTTAAAGGTTGTAATGGGGCCTGGCTGAGGGTAGGATAATCAAGGATACTAGGCTTAAGTCCCTAGGAACTAAGAGAGCATGAGCATTAGACACATTTTCTACTCAAATTCCTTTTTTCCATTTTTCTTTTTGCCTCGGGTGACTACAACCTTTTCCTTGCTATCTTTTTCTGTTTTTGCCCCTTTTCTTTTGGCAAATTTTTTTTTTCAACCTTTATTTTTCTTTTTCTCACCCCCAATATGACACATCACCTTGTAGCCACCCCAAACTTAGTTCCTCACAACCATTCTCTTGCTACGCTTCCATGCTCTCCTAATCCTAAGATTGGGTTAACATGGTTTTTTCAGATTTTGGCTCGTAATATAGGGTCATCAAGAAACAATAGGTCAATTGGGCTCAATTTGGCTAACTAGGGAACATGCATTAGGGATGGTCCTTTTTAGGCCAAGTAGTTATTCAAAGAAAATTGCCTAAATCATTTGATGCAACACATAAACATGCAAACCATATAGAGATTCAAGCAAATTCGGGAAAGTGCAACTTAACAGTGGTTCACACATTTAAAAACAGAGTTGGAGGCTCAAATCCTCACCTGGACATTTTGCAAATTGTTTGACCGAGATACGATTCCTAGTGTGTGCACCCCCCTCACCCCAAACTTATCATAAATCAAGTAATCACAACAAAGTTCTCAAAGTTCAGTTTTCAATTTTTAAGCGGGGATAAACTTTTCTAATTTCAGAACTTAGGGGAAATCATCAATGGTCAAATAATTCATGCAATCAATCTACGCTCAATCTAATTAAAATCCAACAAGCTTGCCGACACGACATTTCATACAAAAACTCTTGATCTTCTCAAATTATTCAAGAGTAACAAACAAAAACAAAAACAAAACAAAAGTGAGGAGAGGGAAGGATACTCCCTGATCAAGTTTCCATGGTTTCCTCCTCATCCAATTGGTCTCACGGCCTCCTTTCTGTTGAATAGCATCCTGGAAGAACTCCTGCAATTTAAAACCTTAAGTGCAGATTCGCGAGGCGAGAGATAACTCGCGAGGCAAATCTGGAAAAACTGTTTCCACACTTTCCAGAATAGCGAGGCGAGTAGTATCTCGCGAGGCGAATCTGGAATTCCAACAGATGTGATGCCCAGAATAGCGAGGCGACAGTAGACCTCGCGACGCGAGACAGAAAAGTGAGCAACCCCAAAGATTCAGGGCTTCTGTCTCGCGCGGCCAATGTGGATTCGCGTGGCGAATCAAGTTTTTTTTTATTTATATATGTGAAAATGACATAAACTAACAATAAAGGATACTAGCTTGGGTTGCCTCCCAAGTAGCACTTGTTTAATGTCCCGAGCCTGACTCAAGTCACCCCTAAGGGTTAATCCGGACGTAGATCTTGATTGCTATTCCATGCCTCAGTCTGTTTTCTGTAGGCTCTTGCCCTCTCATATGCTCGCAAGCTGTTCCCGGACAACTCATTTAAGTCCAGCATCCTTCTATAATCAGCACGAACTCTCCACTCCGTGGTGGTCTTTTTTGGGATCAACTTATTGTTTGCATTGACCATCATGGTTGTGCCACCTTTCAACCTTGGTGCTTTACCCTTCTTTTTCATGCCTTTGTTGCTGAGCTCTTCCCTTGCACATTCTTCCCTTGGGAGACTCGGTAAGGCTTCCATGTCTTTCAACCACTCGAGATAGACCTCATCCCCCAAAGGGTCTTTTTTCTCACTATCATCATGGGATTTTACCAATACTTGAGCAAGTGAAGAACCATGGGCTTCTCTAGTTGCCCTTGCCTTGGCAGTTGGATCCACCATATCCAATCGATACACTTCCGTCCTCTCTGCAGGGTGCTTCATTGTTTCAAAGAGATTGAAGACTACCTCCTCATCTTGCACCTTTAGAGTGAGTTTCCCTTGTCGTACATCTATCAAGGCACCCCCAGTGGCCAAGAAGGGCCTACCCAATATGAGAGGGATCTCGGCGTCTTCATCCATATCAAGCACTACAAAGTCCGCCGGAAATATAAGCTTGTCCACCTTTACTAACAAGTCTTCGACCACCCCATAAGGATATTTTATAGAGCGGTCGGCCAGTTGGAGCGACATCCGTGTATCCTTGACTTCTTGGATCCCCAACCTCTTCATCATAGAGAGGGGCATCAAGTTGATGCTTGCCCCTAGATCACACAATGCCTTCCCTACAGTCATCTCCCCAATGGTACATGGTATCGAAAAGGAACCGGGATCCTTCAACTTTGGAGGGAGTTTTCTCTGAAGAATGGCACTACACTCCTCGGTCAAAGCAACCGTTTCCTCATCCTCTATTCTCCGTTTCTTGGTGAGAAGATCCTTCATAAACCGGGCATATGATGGCATCTGTTCCAAGGCTTCCGCGAATGGAATGTTAATCTGAAGTTTGCGGAAGACATCAAGGAATTTGTTGAACTGCTTATCCTGATGAGGCTTCTTCAATCTTTCAGGATACGGTACCTTCATGTAAGGTGGGAGGTCTTGGGGTTCAACCCACTTCTTCTTTCGGAACTCTTCATCCACAAGCTTCAGCCTTCCCCCTTGCTCCGGTTCCTTGTCACTTGCTAACTTCTCTTTTTCAGGTTGCTCTTCTTCAACATGTGGTTGTTCCGGGGCCTTGTCATCCTGAGAACTAGTTGCACCCCTGTTAGGTTCCAACACCCTTCCGCTTCTAGTAGATATGACATTGCATTGTCCCTTGGGGTTGTTCTCGGTATCACCTGGGAAAGTGCCTGGGAGACGCTCACTAAGTTACTTTGCGAGCTGGGCCATCTGTGTCTCTAGATTGTGAATTGCCGCCCTTGTATGCGTTGTCCACTTGTCAATGGCAGTATTTGTGTCGATTGACAATTTCTGCATTGCTGCAATCATCTTCTCAAAAGTTGTGCTCAGAACGCGTTGACAACTTCTCAAAAGCCAGCTCCCACGGTTGTCTTCCACCATCTGTTAATTGCAACTGATTAGGCCCTGGAAGAGCCTGCTGGGTATTGCACTGCTGGATTCCAATGTTTGGCCTCAGAACTTGTGGAGGTTGTTTCCAATTATGCTGAGGAGGTTGTTGACCGGCTAGACCACCATTAACATTACTCCAAGCGAAACCTGGATGGTCTCTCCTCATGTACCCCCTATTCTGATTATGATTGTAGTCATTTTGTCTGTTCCTCTGATAGTTATTTTGGGGCACAGTGTCATAAAAGTTGTGGCATGAGTCCACATGTTCCTGAGGGAAATTGAACCGGCAGCTCCGAGTGTCATGATCTCCATTACAAATTTCACGAGACCACTTCCACCTTAGGAAATAGGTGTGCAACTATGGTATCTTTGAGTAGCATGCGATTGGGGGTAGAGGATTATATATTAACTTGAGGGTGATCTGTTAGTTATGTGCGTTGTTTGTCTGTGACAATTACTGTATGATTTACTATGACTCTTTTCCGCTTTATGATGATAGAACTGTTTCTTATCCCCCTATGTTTCTGTATTCTTGTGGGTTACTTTACTTACATTAGAAGACCCGATGGAGGATTATGTTGCTGAGGAGTTGGGCGGAGCTCTGTATGGAACGGAAGTTGCGGAAGAGTTGGATGGAACTCCTTACGAACCAGACGTTGGAGGTCGAGCAGTGATCCATGGCGAGTAGAGTATAGATAGTATGGTCAGTGTGTCTAAGGAGGAGTATTTTTATATGTTTCCGCTAAGTATGGTTTTTATTTTAAGTTTATGCCTGCGAGGGATCCTACCGAGAGAAGTGTGTTTTGGCGCGCAGTCAAGTTTGGATTTTCGCGAGGCGAGGGTGTGTTCGCGGGGCGAGTCATCCAATTTCAATCTGTCACAGCCGTGACATTCATCACGGCTGGGCCGTGATGGTCTCTGTCTTCCAGGGTCTTCAGTCTATCGCGAGGCGAACTATCTCTCGCGAGGCGAGACTTCAAACCTCAATTTGTCACAGCCGTGACCTTAATCACGGCTATGCCGTGATAGTCTTTGTCTTGCAGGTCTTCAGACTCTCGCGGGGCGAGAATATTTTCGCGTGGCGATCCAGAAATGATGACTTTTGCTTCTTTGTTGACCTTCAGTATCGTGAGGCGAGCATACACTCGCGGGGCGAGTGTCTCCAAAATTGAAATTTCCACTATTTCTTGGCTTTCCTCGACTCCCGGAGCTTCACTGAAAACACCAAAAGCAACCAAAAGCATAATTCTATCCAAAATAAGCTAAAAACTACACAAAAGACGAAAAACGAGTCAAAGTCCAACTTAGGAACAAAACAAGGCAAATTTGGGCGAAAACGAGAGTGAACTCGAATAATTTGCACAAAAACCACGGTCCATCTAGTTATAAAACTAGATAAGCCGAAGGCTTATCAAACATCCAGCAACTTTGACCACGTCTTTAACCACTTCAATCACTAGTGCACCTTAACTTGGCCAGTTAAATTTTAGTTTTGATCTTATCCTTTAAACTTTTTTAGTTTCATTTAAAAACTAATGTGATATGCCTTATTTGAAAAAGATTTTTCGGCAACTTTAAAACAATATATAAAAAGAAAGGTTGCTTTCTTTTTGAGGTGGGAATGCCTTACGTGCTTAATCTTTTAAGCACACTTTTCTTGTTCTAAAAATATTATCTCCTCTATTATGCTTGTTCCTGGGTTCTACATTATGTGCTTCATCTATCTTTCTTGCTGTTCTATTACCTCAGTTCATTTGTCGGGAGGGGTCTGTTGTATCTCGGGGGGTTTGCATACCATGCGGATAAACCCTTGAGGGCAGTGTGATTCCACACGCCTCAGGCTATTATAATTTGTTCGTGAGTTCCAGATTTGTTCGTGTTCGTGACTTGTTGTTGTTTTGTTCCTGTGCTCGTGCTGCGTTGAAGACAATTTTGACAACAAAATAAGTGTAAAAGAAGAACACATGGTGTATTGTGATCATCATCATAAACTCTTTTTTTAAGGGTATATAGAATCAATTACCATTATAGACATCCTTTCGTGTAAGCACTAGTTCAAATTCAAAAACGTAGATGCATCAAATTAAATCTAGCACAAAAAACAAAACATAGCACACTCACCTTGATAATGTTTCCAACCTACACCTTTTTCCACCGTACATACTCCCACTTTTGATCTTTCAATACATCTATCATATTATTGTTTATGGCCATGTGACCATGTCATAAATGTAGACATCTTCCTTGACTTTAAAAAATCCCCTGAAGCAAGAGAGAAAGAGAACAAAGGCATACCTTTACCATCTCAACTGTTTCAGTCCGAAGTGACTGCTTTAGGTGGTGGTGCTGCCGTCTCTGCTAGCATCATCCCCTCCACCGAAAAGAGAAGAACCCATCTCCCAAAATCTTCAAATCAATTTAGTTTTTAACACAAAGGTCAAAACTTTTTAGTTTTAAAACGTACGCATTGAAGAAAAATAATATCTTTTGATGCAATCGAGTAAAGTGAGGGTTTGTGTGTGAGAGAGAATACCTTGCCTTTCGATTTATGAGCCACCAATGCTTCCTTTTCAATGGACTTAGAGATTAGAGATGGAGTAGTGACAGCCATTGTTGGATACTTGGAGTAGAGAGAACGAAGAAGACCAAATGAATGAGAGATGGAGAAAAGAAATCGAGAACGAGAAAGGGGAAAAAGCCGAGAAGAGAAAGAGAAACGGGAAGAAGACAGGGAACTATGAAGAAGAGGGGAAATAAGAGAGAGGGGACGTATATGGTCTCATAAAAGGGATCTTTAGACCTGTTATTTACAAAAATGTCATAATAAAGTCTCCACTCTGATTGGTCAAATTTTGTTAAATATGACTATTTTTTATTTTGATTGATTTTGAGTGATGAATGTAAGGTTGTCATGTGTCAAAAATTACCCCAGATGTGAGGTGAAAATGTATTATAAATAAATATATAACTATGCTTATAAAAAGAAGGTTAAAGTAATACTTTGGTCCCTATACGTGATACGAATTCTTGATTTGTTTCATATACGTAAAAAATTATTAAAATGGTCCCTATACGTACAAAAAGTCTCCATTTGGTCCCTATACATTACCCATTTGATCCCTATACGAGCAAAAAATTATTAAATCAGTCCATAAAATTTTCTACGGCAGAGATCAAATGGAGACTTTTTGTATGTATAGAGACCATTTTAATAATTTTTTATGTAAAGGGACCAAATCGCGATTTCTTGTCAATATGGAAAAAATATTACTTTAACCTAAAAAGAATTTGCACAAATTTATTGGAGAACGATCATTGTTCTGTTCAATAGTAAATAAAATTACTACCTTTTTAAAGCGCGGTGCACAAATTTCATTATTAAAAGTTGGAAACAGAAAATAATCACTGAATTCACCTTTGATTGGTGGGAGAGGACACTGGAGGGTTTACGGGTCGGTTTGGTTCGGATTTGTATGAAAAACAAATTCGAACCAATCAAAATCAATTGGTTCGGTTTGGACCCGAAGAATATTAAATGTTCAAATATATAATTATAAAATATTAAAATATATATAAAAGTTAAAAAATATTAAATATAAAAAATATTAAACTATTAAAACATTAAAATATATATAATATTAAAAAGTAATAAATATTAAAAAAAAATATAAATATTAAAATATAGTAATTGGTTCGGATTGGGAATCCTTGAACCCGAGAACCGAACCAATTACCATCGGATTTAGATTGGTTCGGTTCTGTTCGGATCCGAACAACAAAAAAATCCGAAGATTATCGGATTCATCGGATCGATCCGAACCAATGAACACTCCTAAGAGGACAAGAGGTACGTATGTAATAATTTGAAAAGCTTTGTTGATTTGGCTCTAGTTAGCAAGAGTTTGATGACGTTGTAACAAAATACACTAATAATGGATTAAAATTAAATCAAGTTTATTAACCTTTTTTTTTCACCAGAAGACATTTTTATTAGATGAGATTTGAGACTAATGTTAAGTCTCTAAAATGTTTAATGTGCATTTTCCTAAGTTTTGATGAGAACTAAACATTGGTTAATGATTTAATTAACCTTCATATTGGTTGTTACCCTGTCTATCGAGTGTGCAGATTAAATAATAGAATCATCCGTTCAACGCAAATGATAGAATCATCCGTCCAACGCAAGTGATTGAAACGCACGTCCAACACTGTAGTGATAGAAGCTCACGTCCAACACTAAAGTGATAGAAGCTCACGTCCAACACAAGTGATAGAAGCTCACGTCCAACACTGAAGTAATTGAAGCTCACGTCCAACGCAAGTGATTGAATCTCAGGTCCAAACTATAGTGACAAAAGTCAGCATCCACTTAAGTAATGAAAGCTAGCGTCCACTAAAGTAAAAGCCAGCATCCACTAAAGTGATGAAAGCCAGCGTCTACTAAAGTGACAAAGGCGCTCGTCCACTAAAGTGACAGAAGCGCTCGTCCACTGAAGTGACAGAAGCGCTCGTCCACTAAAGTAACAGAAGCGCTCGTCCACTGGAGTGATAGAAGCGCTCGTCCACTGGAGTAACAAAAGCGCTCGTCCATTGAGGTAACAAAAGCGCTCATCCACTAAAGTGGCATATGGAGCTCGTCTACTGGGATTACGTTCTTTGGACTTGCTAAAATCTTAATGAGAGTATCAGTCCAATGACATGGCATATGAAGCTCGTCTACTAGCCCGTCCGTATGTAAAATCTTAAAATGGTAGATGGACGCGGTTATTTTCAAGATGGACGCGCTTATCCTATGAACACGAATTTTATTAGAATTATCAGAATCTTATTTCAAGAACCAGAATCAAGAAAAGTCATAAGTTACTCTCTCAAGCAACCTTGGATATTAGTACCAAAGACCAGTTAAATAATGAGTCCAACATGCTTTATTCCCTAGTACCTCTGGTCCTTACACGAAAAGAGAATTGTACTCAGCAAAGTACAAAAAGCTCTCTGCATAACTTTGATATGGATGTATCACGATGCATAAAGCCATGACCCTTCATGTTAGAGTACAACCATCGTTCCTATTGCATTAATGGATGCCCAAAACGACTCTATTGCATTTAATAAAGTTCTTCTAGAAGCCAACATCTGAGGGAATGTCTCTAACGGATCCTAAATGCTTGAAGACCATAAATACAGAAGTTATTGAAGATGAAGAGTAGTGAGAATACACATAGCATCAAAGAACCATTACTCTGCGTATTAATTTCTTCATTCTTTCATTCTGTATTCTTCAACCATTTGAAGTTATTACGCAGACTTTCCTAAGCTTTACATTTAAACCACTCTCTGAGTGTTAGTGAAATATCTGTCTGTGAGAAGTTGTATTTATTACAAACCAAATCTCTCAAACAAACCTGAGTGAGCCTGAAGAGGCTAAGTGTGCAACGAATACTTGTCTTGAGCCTGAAAGAATACTTGTCTTTGAGCCTGAAGAGGCTAGGTGTGCAAACAATACTTAAGTCTGTAACCTGATCAGTTATAGTGGATAAATCTTGGTGATGCCAAGGACTGGACGTAGCTCTTTGCTTTGAAGAGTGAACCAGGATAAATAACTGTGTCAATCTCTCTTTCCTTAAACTAGTTGCTTTAGTTTTCTTACGTCTATCAAGTGGTGTGTTTGCCAAAAGTCACCCGTTCATCTTATATCCTTCCACTCGTCCAAACCTAGCTTCTGTTTGGGACAAGATTTCAACTTTGCTTAAATTTTGATAAACACAATTCAACCCCCCTTCTCGTGTTTATTGTTGTCTATTTCAGTTGGTATCAGAGCTCAGCCTCTGGGTTGAGCATCTAACAGTGTAGAGGTAAAAGGTCCTGAAGAATAGACATGACTACTGGAGCTAGTTCAAGTGGAAGTCACCAGACTGAAGGAGCTCCCCTAACCAGACCCCCTTACTTTAATGGAGAAAACTACAACTATTGGAAAGATAGATTTCAATGGTTCATTCTACCTACAAACTCTGATCTTTGGGATGTCATTACAGATGGTCAATTCATTCCCAAGAATGATGATAACACTGACAAACCAAAAGCTCAGTGGACTACTACAGAAAAGACAAAATGGGAGCTGAACCACAAAGCTAGATATAACATCATTTGTGCTCTCAGTCCGGAGGAGTTTGAGAAGGTATGTGCTTGTGACTCTGCCAAAGAAATATGGGTCACTTTAGCTATCACACATGAAGGAAAAGCCAAAGTCAAAGAGTCAAAGATTGCCATACTTGTCAGAAAGTATGAACTGTTTGTCATGGAGGAAGGAGAATCTGTTGCTCAAATGATAGGAAGATTTCAAACTATAGTCAACAGTTTAAAATCTCTTGCCAAAGTCTATACCAATACTGAGAAGGTTGGAAAGATTCTGAGAAGTCTACCTAAACAGTTGATACCTTTGGTCACTGCTATCTCTCAAGCCAAGGATTTCACTACCTTGACTATGGATGAACTTCTTGGAACACTCATTGTTCATGAGCAAGAACTTGAAGATGAAGTTGCACCAAAGAAGAGCAAGTCAATTGCTCTGGAAGCTGATCAAAAGTCAGCAAAAGTTTCCAAGGCTCTGAAGGCAGATGAGTCATCCAGTGATGCTGACCTATCAGAACTCGAGGATTCCGAGAGTGATGAAAAATTGTCTCTCCTGACCAGGAAGATAAAGCTTCTCCTACAGAAAAAGAAGTTCAAGAGGGATAAGCCATTCAGAAGGTTCAACAAGGACAAGAAATTCAAAGAATCCACCTCAACAGACAAAAGTCCAATTGTTTGCTATGAGTGCAAGAAGCCTGGTCACATCAAGGCTGAATGTCCTCAACTCAAGAAGGCCCCTTTACAAGAAATTCTTCAAGAAGAAGAAGAAAGGGATGATGGCTACTTGGGAGGATCTGGAGTCAGCATCTTCTGATGAAGAAACAGAGGAAGAAGCCAATCTCTGTTTGATGGCCAACACTGACTCAGAATCTGACGATGAGGTACATCCTGACTATGAGGAATTACTTGATGCCTATGAGGAGTTGATGGAGGAATCCAACTGCTTATCTAAAGCCTTCAAATCCCTCAATAGAGAGTATGTAAAGGTCACCAGTGAGCATAAACAGAAATCTCAAGAGTGTGAGAAGCTGGCTAAAGAGAACAGTGAGCTAAAGACTGAAAAGTCTAATGAAGCTAAGATCTCAAGTGAAACATCATCATCTGAAGAAGTTGAAAAACTTCAAGAGAAAGTGGAAGAGCTCACTTCTGATCTTGCCACATTTGTTAATGGTAGAAACAATCTGACTAAGCTACTTGGCAGTCAGAGGCACTCTCTTAACAAAGAAGGTATTGGATATGTCCATCAGACACATCATAAAGTATCAACTAAAACTTCTACAGTATCTGTTAAGTCAACTGTAACCAAATCTACACCTGTTTGTAACTTTTGTGGAAAAACTGGACATGTTATGTCTAAGTGTATCCATAAAAAGAGAAAGAAGTCTTCACAGACTCCTAGAACTAACAAAAAAGAACGCAGAAAAATATGGGTACCTAAAGATCAAATAATTTTTGTTGCAGATGTCCTCAACAGGACAAAGAAAACACCATTGCTGATACCTGGACAGTGGCTGCTCGCTTCATATGACAGGAGAAAGGTCTACGTTCCTAGACCTCCAACTTAAGAAAGGAGGACACGTTGCCTTCGGAGGGAATTAGAAAGGGAAAGTTATAGGAATTGGTACTATTGGTGGTAGACCCCCTCTTCCCTCTATATCTAATGTTCTTATGGTTAAAGGATTAAGACACAATTTGCTTAGCATAAGTCAATTATGTGATAGTGGTTTTGATGTTTCCTCTACCAAGGATGTATGCATAGTTAAAGACTATTGTGGAAAAACCCTCTTTTCAGCTAAAAGGCAACAAAATCTTTATAAGATTGAACTGTCTGATCTCTCAGATCAAAGTGTAACCTGTCTGATGTCTAAAGAGGATGAGAGATGGTTATGGCATAAGAAACTAGGACATGCTAGTATGAAACTGATTTATGAATTAAAAAGGAATAATCTAGTGAGAGGATTGCCTAATATTAGTTTTAAGAAAGATGTCTTGTGTGATGGATGTCAGAGAGGTAAACAGATAAAATCAGGTTTCAAATCTAAAAACAAAGTATCAACCTCTAGACCTCTTCAGTTGTTACACATGGATCTGTTTGGACAAGTTAGTGTTGCCAGCCTGGCTGGAAGAAAATATGGATTTGTCATAGTTGATGACTATTCTAGATACACATGGGTACTCTTCCTAACACACAAGGATGAGTCTTTTAAGGCTTTCTCAGTATTCTTCAAAAGAGTACAAAATGAGCAGGGTTTCTGTATTTCTACCCTTAGAAATGATCATGGGGGAGAATTTGAAAATGAACAATTTAGACAGTTATGTGAGGAGAATGGAATCTCTCACAATTTCTCTGCACCTAGAACTCCACAGCAAAATGGAGTGGTTGAGAGAAAGAACAGATATCTGCAAGAGATGGCTAGATCTATGCTCAATGAAAATAATCTCCCTAAGTACTTCTGGGCAGAAGCTATAAACACTACTTGTTATGTACAAAACAGAATACTTATTAGGCCTTTTCTAAAAAGGGCTCCTTATGAATTGTGGAAAAGAAAAAGCCCCAACATATCTTATTTTCATGATTTTGGATGTGAATATTTTATTCTGAATACCAGAGATAATCTTGGAAAGTTTGATTCTAAGGTAGATAAAGGTATTTTCGTAGGATATTCTGAAAAGTCTAAGGCTTTTAGAGTATACAATTCAAGAACTTGCATTATTGAAGAATCTATTCATGTTAAATTCAATGATGGATTAAAGATTGATAAAGAACTATCAGATCTAGAAGATGATCTTGTAGGTCTTGATATAAACAAGCCAGTGAGTCAACAACCCGATCTAACCAAAACAGAACCTGTGCCTGAGGCTGAAAGACAAGTGGAACAGACGAGTCAACAGACAAGTCAAGATCTTCATGATGATATCAAAAGGGATCGGAAGTTCAACACTCATCATCCTAAGGATCTTATTATTGGAAATCCTTATGAAGGAGTAAGAACCAGATCCACATTAAGAGAATCAAGCAATGTGGCCTTTATTTCAGATTTGGAGCCTAAACGCATTGAAGAAGCTCTTGAGGATGAAAGCTGGATTCTTGCTATGCATGAAGAACTTAACCAGTTCACCAGAAATGATGTCTGGACTCTTGTCTCAAAGCCTAAAAACAAGTCGGTTATTGGAACAAGATGGGTCTTCAGAAACAAATTGGATGAAGATGGTAAAGTTGTCAGAAATAAGGCAAGGTTAGTAGCTCAAGGCTATAACCAACAAGAAGGTATTGATTATACTGAAACCTTTGCTCCTGTAGCTAGAATAGAAGTCATACACATTTTAATGTCATATGCTGCACAACATCAAATTACTCTGTTTCAAATGGATGTAAAAAGTGCTTTTCTAAATGGTATAATTGAAGAAGAAGTGTATGTTAAACAACCCCCTGGTTTTGAGGATACTGATAAACCAGATCAAGTTTTCAAACTTAAAAAGGCATTATATGGTTTGAAACAAGCACCTAGAGCATGGTATGATAGACTCGATTCTTTTCTCATGCATAATGGTTTTACTAGAGGACAGGTAGACACTACTCTGTTCAAAAAATGCTCTAAAGAGAACTTTATTATAGTTCAAATATATGTTGAAGATATTATTTTTGGAGCAACAAATGAAAAGTCGTGCAAGGAATTTTCAAATCTAATGCAAGCTGAATTTGAGATGAGCATGATGGGAGAATTGAAGTTCTTCCTTGGATTACAAATCATGCAGACAAGTGATGGAATTTACATTCATCAACAAAAATATACCAAGGAGATACTCAAGAAATACAAAATGGAAAATGCAAAGCTCATGAAAACCCCTATGCAACCCAATGCAAAACTAAGCAAAGATGACGAAGGTAAAAAGGTAGATCAAACTGTCTACATAGGTATGATTGGCTCTCTACTGTACTTAACTTCAAGCAAACCTAACATTCAATTTAGTGTCTGTATGTGTGCTAGATTCCAATCTGATCCTAGAGAATCTCATCTTAAGACTGTTAAAAGAATATTTAGATATTTGCTTGGAACTACTAATATTGGTTTGTTGTATTTAAGATCAAAAGAATACAGATTAGTGGGATATTGTGATGCTGATTTTACTGGAGACAGAATAGAAATAAAAAGCACCAGTGGAGAATGTCACTTCATTGGAGCAAGTTTAGTCTCATGGTCAAGCAAGAGACAGACAACCATTGCCCTATCTACTGCTGAAGCAGAACACATCTCTGCTGCTAGTTGATGCTCTCAACTCTTATGGGTAAAACATCAACTTGAGGATTACTCTATTTATGAACATAACATATCTGTATGGTGTGATAATTCCAGTGCTATATGCTTAACTAAAAATCCAATTCAGCATTCTAAGGCTAAGCATATTGAAATCAAACATCATTTCATTAGGGATTATGTTCAGAAAGGCATATTTGATATTAAGTTTGTTAAAACTGAAAATCAATGGGCTGATATTTTCACTAAACCCCTCGCAGAAGAAAGGTTTTTATTTGTTAGAGATAATCTAAACATGCATTGCATTGTTGAATGACATGTCTGAATGTTAACCTGTCTGTGCTAAATCTGTCATTACTCCTATATACATGTTCTTTTAACTAAGCATTAATTCAGGGGGAGTCATGATACAATATTTTAAGTGGAGTATGTCTCATATGCTTGCTGCATTACTATGATTTTCTTAACATGTCATCTTGCCCTTAAACATATCTCATAAATAAAACTTGATAACCCTTTTTGATTTTGACAAAAGGGGGAGAATGGGAGAAATGATAATGGGAAATGAGAAATGTGATAGAAATATGTTATAGAAGAATGAATATGATATGAATCTTAAATAATACATGGACATGAGTATGCTCTGATAGTTGCCATAATTGCTCAAATAAATCTTAAGTAAGATTGCTGTGATAATAATTTCAAAGTAAAACAAGTCAAACTTAATGTCTGGTCTAGCATCTGCATGACCTGCCCGCTTAAGAAAATTTCAACCTATCTGATATATGCTATTTTCTTTGTTGATATTTTCTGAGGTTCATTAAATCATCTCAATGTTTGTCATAATCAAAAAGGGGGAGATTGTTAAGTCTCTAAAATGTCTGATGTGCATTTTCCTAAGTTTTGATGAGAACTAAACATTGGTTAATGATTTAATTAACCTTCATATTGGTTGCTAACCTGTCTATCGAGTGTGCAGATTGAATAGTAGAATCATCCGTCCAACGCAAATGATAGAATCATCCGTCCAACGCAAGTGATTGAAACGCACATCCAACACTGTAGTGATAGAAGCTCACGTCCAACACTGTAGTGATAGAAGCTCACGTCCAACACTGAAGTGATTGAAGCTCAAGTCCAACTCAAGTGATAGAATCTCACGTCCAAACTATAGTGATAAAAGTCAGCGTCCACTTAAGTGATGAAAGCCAACGTCCACTAAAGTAAAAGCCAGCGTCCACTAAAGTGATGTAAGCCAGTGTCTACTAAAGTGACAGAGGCGCTCATCTACCAAAGTAACACAAGCGATCGTCTACTGAAGTGACATAAGCGCTCGTCCACTAAAGTAACAGAAGCGCCTGTCCACTGGAGTGATAGAAGCGCTCGTCCACTGGAGTAACAAAAGCACTCGTCCATTGAGGTAACAGAAGCGCTCATCCACTAAAGTGGCATATGGAGCTCGTCTACTAGGATTACGTTCTTTGGACTTGCTAAAACCTTAAAGAGAGTATCCGTCCAATGACATGACATATGAAGCTCGTCTACTAGCCCGTCCGTATGTAAAATCTTAAATGGGTAGATGGACGCGGTTATTTTCAAGATGGACGCGCTTATCCTATGAACGTGAATTCTATTAGAATTATCAGAATCTTATTTCAAGAACCAGAATCAAGAAAAGTCAGAAGTTACTCTCTCAAGCAACCTCGGATATCAGTACCAAAGACCAGTTAAAGAATGCGTCCAACATGCTTTATTCCCTAGTACCTCTGGTCCTTACACGAAAAGGGAATTGTACTCAGCAAAGTACAAAAAGCTCTCTGCACAACTCTAATATGGCTGTATCACGATGCATAAAGCCATGACCCTTCATGTTAGAGTACAACCAACGTTCCTATTGCATTAATGGCTACCCAGAACGACTCTATTGCATTTAATGAAGTTCTGCTAGAAGCCAACATCTGAGCGAATGTCTCTAATGGATCCTAAATGCTTGAAGACCATAAATACATAAGTCATTGAAGATGAAGAGTAGTGAGAATACACATAGCATCAAAGAGCCATTACTCTGCGCATTAATTTCTTCATTCTTTTATTCTGTATTCTTCAATCATTTGAAGTTACTGCGCAGACTTTCCTAAGCTTTACATTTAAATCACTCTCTGAGTGTTAGTGAAAGATCTGTTTGTGAGAAGTTGTATTTATTACAAACCAAATCTCTCAAACAAACCCAAGTGAGCCTGAAGAGGCTAAGTGTGCAAAGAATACTTGTCTTGAGATTGAAGAGGCTAGGTGTGCAAAGAATACTTGTCTTTGAGCCTGAAGAGGCTAGGTGTGCAAACAATACTAGAGTCTATAACCTGATCAGTTATAGTGGATAAATCTTAGTGCTGCCAAGGACTGGACGTAGCTCTTTGCTTTGAAGAGTGAACAAGGATAAATATCTTTGTCAATCTCTCTTTCCTTAAACTCTTTAGTTACTTTAGTTTTCTTACGTCTATCAAGTGGTGTGTTTGCCAAAAGTCACTCATCCATCCTATATCTTTCCACTCGTCCAAACCTAGCTTTTGTTTGGGAAAAGATTTCAACTTTGCTTAAATTCTGATAAACACAATTCAACCCCCCTTCTTGTGTTTATAGTTGTCTATTTCAGCTAATGCATCCGACATAATAAGGTTCATATAATTTCTGATGGAGCGTCCTCCAACCAAACAGAAAAGAACAGAAAAAGCTAAGCAAGCAAGAATATGTGCTACTTTTCTACATTCAATATATGGCGCTGGAGATGGCTCGTTTATCCCCCTAATAAGTCCAGATTATCCGACTCAAATATAGTAGATGATATGATTTTGTAAACCTCATTTTTATATTATTTGTTTTTGGTCTTTACTTTTGGTTAACAATGAAAAAAAGGGAAACTTGAAGAAACAAATAAAAAAGAGAGATATATAACGACGTGTAATGACTCATTTGATCACCTTTTACTTATGAAAAATATATGATTTAGGTTCTCTTAAGTAGATTTTTTAGTTCCCTTCAAAAAAAAAAGGAGTAGAGATTTTAGTTTTGTTATTTGAACATTGAGATTTTATACATATATTCAATATATTTATTTTATCTTAACCTATAATGTACGACAACAGTAAGTTATATTTAGTTATTTACAAATAACATGATATCTTCAATTTGATATCATATTTTAAGTATTGAAATAAATTATTATTATTATACCCAAAACTTTTATGTTAAAAGAATATTAAACAAGAAGATATGTACATATTCATTATTAATGTTTACTCTTCTTTTCTTTGGTCCTTTTAACTTGGAAACCACACCACTTCTGAAAAACGGCTTGACATGATAATTTTTTTGGTTTCCCGGAGTGTTCTCCGTGTACGACGACATTTAAGGACTGACCTCTCTCAATCAGGTTTTCTCCATACGCAAGAGTCAGGGATCGAACCCCAGACCACTTGCTTAAGGGGTCCAAGCTCGTTACCACTTGGACCAACCACATGTTGGTAGACGGAATATAAGATAGGGATTTTTTTTTTTGAAACAAAGACGGGGATTTTGTTAACAAGTAATGTTGGGGTAATTGATAAGAATTAAAAATAAAAAAATTGAAATGAAAGTTATTTTTTTAAGGTTTTTAATGTATTAAATAAAGAATTTATTTTTCATCAATACTTCATATATTTTATTTGTCAGCAGCTATACCATCTTAGGCTTTTCATTTGGTTCCTTACTCTTTACTTATCTTGGTGTTCCTATGTTTAAAGGTAAGCCTAGAAGAACTCTTTTGATGCCAATAGCAGACAAGATCAAAAGTAAGTTGTCAAAATGGAAAGACTCCTCCCGGTCTATAATAGGAAGGGTCCAACTTGTTAAGTTCATAATTTTTGGAATGCAAGTCTATAGTTTCAAAATCTACGCTTGGCCTGTTAGCATTTTATCCTCCTTGAACAAATGGATAAGAAATTTTGTGTGGTCTGGAGATGTCAATACAAGGAAGATTGTTACAGTGTCATGAAGCAAAATTTGCTTGCCTTTGTCAGAATGAGGTTTGAGATTAAGGTCTATTAAGGCAGTCAATAAGGCTGGGTTGCTCAAACTTTCTTGGGAGATGATTTCATCAAAATCTCAGTGGTCTGACTTGCTTAAATCAAGAGTCTTCAGAAACAATAACAAGGTGTTGTATCATGTTCAATCTTCCATATGGCCAGGTCCTTTTGTTTCTAATGTTATGGAAAATTCTGTTTGGCAAGTAGGTAATGGTCAGAGTATCAGCTTTTGGTATGACAGATGGATCTCAGATGTTATTGGTAACATGTTGAACTTACCTCCTGATTTGCAAAGTATTCTTGAAGCTAAAGTTTGTGATTTCATTGTGGATGGCAAGTGGTCAATTCCAAGCTCTTTAATTTCTCATTATCCCGCTCTTAAGACAGAAATTGAGAAGGTCATTATTCCTTTTTATCCTTGTTCTGATCAGTTGAGATGGTTGCATAGTTCCTATGGTGAGCTTATTTTTAAGGAGGCCTATCTCTTTAATTCTCCTGCTGGTCAACATGTTAGTTGGCCTGATTTAGTTTGGAGAGCTTTTATCCCTCCTTCTAAATCTTTTATCTTATGGAGAATCTTAAACAGCAGAATTCCTACAGATGATTGTCTTTGGCTTAGAGGGTGCTATGTTGTTTTTACGCTTTGGTGTTTGTCTTTCTGCTGCTGAAACTGCAAAGCACCTCCTTCTTGAATATCCTTATGCTGTTGAGTTGTGGAGTTGGTTTGGCTCTTGCATCGGCTGTCAAATTGACATTTCTTCTCTACAGACAATTTTGAACACTTACAAAAAAGGTTGGAGTACTCAGGTTCAGGAGGTGGTGATTGCTGGAATTATTTTTATTCTCGGTGCCATGTAGCAGCCTGATTTTATTTATGATGTTCAATCGATTAAAATATAATTAAATTATATTTTAATTTGAGAGTTAGAAAGTGTTTTTGATTAAAATAAAATCATATTCATAGTCTACTTTATGGTAGAGGGTTACGGTAAAATTTTCGGTTGAAAATTCAGACGAAAGCCGGTCTGCATTTTCACTGCCGGTACAAGTTTACTGTGCAGAAAATCTAATTTTAACCCGTGAACGAGACGGTTAGTGTTTTTAATATGTTTTCTTCAAATTTGGTTATTTTGAAATTTTTCTTTCAAAAATAGAATATAATATTTTATTCGGGCGAAAATGTCGGAAGAATTACGATCGGAAAATACAACCGGGTACGAAATGGAGTAGATTAGGGAGCACAAAAGAAGTGAAGTGACTTGATGGGACTTGATGGAAATGGGTTATGACACACTCCAAAAGTGTGATAATCACATTTTTCAAATTATAACATATTATTTTCTAAAAACCTATTTTTCTCTCTCTTCTCAAACCAAACAAGACACAAGGTCAAAACTTGCTCTCCAAGCTCATTACTCTCTCCTCACTTTCGTGCCACTCTCTCCCTAGTCTATATATACACATCTCATTTTCATTTCATCATCTTCCTTCTTCAAACTCCATTAAACCTTCATCTTCTTCCTTTCTTCTAAAAGTTCAAGCTCTTAAAGCTTTAGTTTTTATTCATCTTTTCTACTTAAGTTCTCCATTAAAGTTCTTCCTTATACTAAGGGTAATCCTCTCATATGAATCTTTTTGCAAGTTTCATCTTTTATTTCTTAGTTTACTTTATGTGTTCTTTATATGCTTTAAACCTCTAAAATCTCTCTAAAATGGTAGAAAACTCCTTTTGAGTTGAAACCACTTTCTATAGTCTTGTATTAACTTATATTTCACATACTAAGAGGTTGTGTAAAACAAAAATCTCTACCTATCTCTTCCAATGAAGGCCGAATGCTTGCATTTGTGACCTAGGAAGTTTTTGTTTCAACTTTTGGAATATGATCATGTGTTTGAGTTTCTAACTATCCATTGATCTTAAATCTCTAAATCTTGGAAGTTTTGATAGCTTTTTCCTATGATGGCTAATAATATGAATAAGTAAGCCAAGGATACCATGTTTCAACTTTCCTAGTATGATCATGGATTTATAACTCTTAATACCTTGTGATTCTAAACCTAAGAGTTATTGTTAAACAAAGAATATTTTCCTCATCATCCTATGATGGCCGAAACTTAGTGTTTAGGTTCTAGGATATTTGAGTTTTTATTTTTCCAAAATGATCATGGACTTAAGCTCCGTAAGATATTTGGATGCTAAGTCTAAGAGATTGGAAAGTTTAAGGATTTCTGACTTGTTTATTCTATGTTATTAAAACTAGGATGTATTACTTTCATTTTTCCAAAATGATCATGAACTTGAGCTCCATAAGATATTTGGATGCTAAGTCTAAGAGATTGGAATGTTTAAGTTTCCATTGTTTTCCAAAATGATCATGGACTTGAGCTCCATAAGATATTTGGATGCTAAGTCTAAGAGATTGGAAATTTTAAAGATTTCTAACTTGTTTATTCTATGCTATTAAAGCTAGGATGTATTACTTTCATTTTTCCAAGATGATCATGGACTTGAGCTCCATAAGATATTTGGATGCTAAGTCTAAGAGATTGGAATGTTTAAGTTTCCATTGTTTTCCAAAATGATCATGGACTTGAGCTCCATAAGACATTTGGATGCTAAGTCAAAGAGATTGAAAAGTTTAAAGATTTCTAACCTATAAATCCTATGAAGGCCGAACCTAGAAGGTTATGGACCTAGGATACTTTGTTCTTATTTTTCCAAAATGATCATGATTTTAAGCTCCTTAATACATATGGATGTTAAACCTAAGAGATTGGAAAGTTTAGTGAATGCTGGCCTATTTTACTAGCCTTGACAGAATATCCTAAGTTTATAACTTAGTGGCATTTTAATTCAACTTTGTTAAGTGATCATTGTTTATGAACTCCTAACACTTAAGGATCATAAATCCATGAGTTATATAATTTTCGGGAATCTCTAACCCTAAGAACTAGTCTTGGCCAAACATATACCTTGTGGTTTAGTGTTCTTGTTTGATTTTAACTTGTGATTTTGTGTTCATAACCTTAGACTTCCATCTCGGAGGAAACGAGGACGTTTGTGGTATACCTCTTCGAGCATCTAATCTCCTTATCTTCACAGAAGGTGGAGTTAGTACTTTGTGGTGTGACAACGAGTAGCTTCGAGTTCGGGAGTCCGGTGATAACCCAGGTGGGGGAAAGAACCAACCTATCGTCGGAATGGATAAGTAGTAGATTATATAATAATTGTGTAGGGCGACCTAAACCCTACTAGTAGTCGAGTAATCGAAAAAACCAAAATCACATTGGAAACCTTTTTCTGAAAAACCAATGGTGATTCAGGTATTGTAGGTTTATCGATATTAGGTTGATTTTATATTGTTGATGGTTGATTTGATTTTACTACCTTTATTGAATTGATTTTGTGCTATGTGGGTGATATGGGAATATTTTGATTGATATTGTGTTATGTATGATCTTCCTGGTTTTTATTATTATGCTTAGTGAATTTTAAGCAAAGATATATATGTTGTCTAAGAGATGATTGTTTTGGGTGTGAGGATAATGATGATTTAGAAGTGCCTAACCTAGATGATGTATGTTAAAGAGGTGTTATGACATAGAATATGTGTCAAGTTCTAATGGAAGGTTAAGGCACTAGCATGTTGCTAAAACGGGTTAGTGAGATTCAAGTATAGGTGTTGTCCACAATCGTGTATTGGTAATATAATACACAAGGATAAAAGTGTATTGGTAACATAATACACTAGGACAAAAGTGTATTAGTAATATAATACACAAAGACGAAAGTGTATTGGTAATATAATACACAATGACATCTGTGTATTGGTAATATAATACACCGTGTATTGGTAATATAATACACGTAAAACTACTTCTATGTATTGGTAATATAATATACCGTGTATTGATAATACACGTAAAACACTTCTGTGTATTGGTAATATAATATACCATGTATTGATAATATAATACACCGTGTATTGGTAATATAATACAGGTAAAATCAAGAGTTCTCACGAGACCACTTCCACCTTAGGAAATAGGTGTGCAACTATGGTGTCTTTGAGTAGCATGAGATTGGGGGTAGAGGATTATATATTAACTTGAGGGTGATCTGTTAGTTATGTGTGTTGTTTGTCTGTGACAATTACTGTATGATTTACTATGACTCTTTTCCGCTTTATGATGATAGAACTGTTTCTTATCCCCCTATGTTTCTGTATTCTTGTGGGTTACTTTACTTACATTAGAAGACCCGATGGAGGATTATGTTGCTGAGGAGTTGGGCGGAGCTCTGTATGGAACGGAAGTTGCTGAAGAGTTGGATGGAACTCCTTACGAACCAGACGTTGGAGGTCGAGCAGTGATCCATGGCGAGTAGAGTATAGATAGTATGGCCAGTGTGTCTAAGGAGGAGTATTTTTATATGTTTCCGCTAAGTATGGTTTTTATTTTAAGTTTATGCCTGCGAGGGATCCTACCGAGAGGATTCCCTCAAAAGTGTTTTGGTAATGTAATAAATAAACAGGTGTGTATTTATATATTACAACCTTGGTGTGTTTAATTTGCAGAAGTTATATGATTGTTTAAATAAAGTTTTAATTTTTACATACTTTTCATGCTAAGCGCGCGACTAAGGAATTAATTATAAGGTTTTAAGCTAATAAAACACCGGGACACAACGGTTGGTAACTACACCACACACTTAATGGTTGTTGCTTCAGATATATTGGTTTAAACTAATCCTATTGTTTTGAACGTGGCCCTTTGATTTTATCCGAAAATAATTGGTTTCTTAATATGCTCAACCGCTTCCTGAATATGCTACAACATCCAGCAACTTTGACCATGTCTTTAACCACTTCAATCACTAGTGCACCTTAACTTGGCCAGTTAAATTTTAGTTTTGATCTTATCCTTTAAACTTTTTTAGTTTCATTTAAAAACTAATGTGATATGCCTTATTTGAAAAAGGTTTTTCGGCAACTTTAAAACAATATATAAAAAGAAAGGTTGCTTTCTTTTTGAGGTGGGAATGCCTTACGTGCTTAATCTTTTAGGCACACTTTTCTTGTTCTAAAAATATTATCTCCTCTATTAAGCTTGTTCCTGGGTTCTACATTGTGTGCTTCATCTATCTTTCTTGCTGTTCTATTACCTCAGTTCATTTGTCGGGAGGGGTCTGTTGTATCTCGGGGGGTTTGCATACCATGCGGATAAACCCTTGAGGGCAGTGTGATTCCACACACCTCAGGCTATTATAATTTGTTCGTGAGTTCCAGATTTGTTCGTGTTCGTGACTTGTTGTTGTTTTGTTCCTGTGCTCGTGCTGCGTTGAAGACAATTTTGACAACAAAATAAGTGTAAAAGAAGAACACATGGTGTATTGTGATCATTATCAGAAACTCTTTTTTTAAGGGTATATAGAATCAATTACCATTATAGACATCCTTTCGTGTAAGCACTAGTTCAAATTCAAAAACGTAGATGTATCAAATTAAATCTAGCACAAAAAACAAAACATAGCACACTCACCTTGATAATGTTTCCAACCTACACCTTTTTCCACCGTACAGACTCCCACTTTTGATCTTTCAATACATCTATCATATTATTGTTTATGGCCATGTGACCATGTCATAAATGTAGACATCTTCCTTGACTTTAAAAAATCCCCTGAAGCAAGAGAGAAAGAGAACAAAGGCATACCTTTACCATCTCAACTGTTTCAGTCCGAAGTGACTGCTTTAGGTGGTGGTGCTGCCGTCTCTGCTAGCATCATCCCCTCCACCGGAAAGAGAAGAACCCATCTCCCAAAATCTTCAAATCAATTTAGTTTTAACACAAAGGTCAAAACTTTTTTAGTTTTAAAACGTACGCATTGAAGAAAAATACTATCTTTTGATGCAATCAGAGTAAAGTGAGGGTTTGTGTGTGAGAGAGAATACCTTGCCTTTCGATTGATGAGCCACCAATGCTTCCTTTTCAATGGACTTAGAGATTAGATATGGAGTAGTGACAACCATTGTTGGATACTTGGAGTAGAGAGAACGAAGAAGACCAAATGAATGAGAGATGGAGAAAAGAAATCTGAGAACGAGAAAGGGGAAAAAAACCGAGAAGAGAAAGAGAAACGGGAAGAAGACAGGGAACTATGAAGAAGAGGGGAAATAAGAGAGAGGGGACGTATATGGTCTCATAAAAGGGATCTTTAGACCTGTTATTTACAAAAATGTCATAATAAAGTCTCCACTCTGATTGGTCAAATTTTGTTAAATATGACTATTTTTTATTTTGATTGATTTTGAGTGATGAATGTAAGGTTGTCATGTGTCAAAAATTACCCCAGATGTGAGGTGAAAATGTATTATAAATAAATAGATAACTATGCTTATAAAAAGAAGGTTAAAGTAATACTTTGGTCCCTATACGTGATACGAATTCTTGATTTGTTTCATATACGTAAAAAATTATTAAAATGGTCCCTATACGTACAAAAAGTCTCCATTTGGTCCCTATAAATTACCCATTTGATCCCTATACGAGCAAAAAATTATTAAATCAGTCCATAAAATTTTCTACGGCAGAGATCAAATGGAGACTTTTTGTATGTATAGAGACCATTTTAATAATTTTTTATGTAAATGGACCAAATCGCGATTTCTTGTCAATATGGAAAAAAATATTACTTTAACCTAAAAAGAATTTGCACAAATTTATTGGAGAACGATCATTGTTCTGTTCAATAGTAAATAAAATTACTACCTTTTTAAAGCGCGGTGCACAAATTTCATTATTAAAAGTTGGAAACAGAAAATAATCACTGAATTCACCTTTGACTGGTGGGAGAGGACACTGGAGGGTTTACGGGTCGGTTTGGTTCAGATTTGTATGAAAAACAAATTCGAACCAATCAAAATCAATTGGTTCGGTTTGGACCCGAAGAATATTAAATGTTCAAATATATAATTATAAAATATTAAAATATATATAAAAGTTAAAAAATATTAAATATAAAAAATATTGAACTATTAAAACATTAAAATATATATAATATTAAAAAGTAATAAATATTAAAAAAATATATATATAAATATTAAAATATAGTAATTGGTTCGGATTGGGAATCCTTGAACCCGAGAACCGAACCAATTACCATCGGATTTAGATTGGTTCGGTTCTGTTCGGATCCGAACAACAAAAAAATCCGAAGATTATCGGATTCATCGGATCGATCCGAACCAATGAACACTCCTAAGAGGACAAGAGGTACGTACGTAATAATTTGAAAAGCTTTGTTGATTTGGCTCTAGTTAGCAAGAGTTTGATGACGCTGTAACAAAATACACTAATAATGGATTAAAATTAAATCAAGTTTATTAACCTTTTTTTTTCACCAGAAGACATTTTTATTAGATGAGATTTGAGACTAATGTTAAGTCTCTAAAATGTTTAATGTGCATTTTCCTAAGTTTTGATGAGAACTAAACATTGGTTAATGATTTAATTAACCTTCATATTGGTTGTTACCCTGTCTATCGAGTGTGCAGATTAAATAATAGAATCATCCGTCCAACGCAAATGATAAAATCATCCGTCCAACGCAAGTGATTGAAACGCACGTCCAACACTGTAGTGATAGAAGCTCATGTCCAACACTAAAGTGATAGAAGCTCACGTCCAACACAAGTGATAGAAGCTCACGTCCAACACTGAAGTAATTGAAGCTCACGTGCAACGCAAGTGATTGAATCTCAGGTCCAAACTATAGTGACAAAAGTCAGCATCCACTTAAGTAATGAAAGTCGGCGTCCACTAAAGTAAAAGTCAGCATCCACTAAAGTGATGAAAGCCAGCGTCTACTAAAGTGACAGAGGCGCTCGTCTACTAAAGTAACACAAGCACTCGTCTACTGAAGTGACAGAAGCGCTCGTCCACTAAAGTAACAGAAGCGCTCGTCCATTGGAGTGATAGAAGCACTCGTCCACTGGAGTAACAAAAGCGCTCGTCCATTGAGGTAACAAAAGCGCTCATCCACTAAAGTGGCATATGGAGCTCGTCTACTGGGATTACGTTCTTTGGACTTGCTAAAACCTTAATGAGAGTATCAGTCCAATGATATGGCATATGAAGCTCGTCTACTAGCCCGTCCGTATGTAAAATCTTAAATGGGTAGATGGACGCGGTTATTTTCAAGATGGACGCGCTTATCCTATGAACGCGAATTTTATTAGAATTATCATAATCTTATTTCAAGAACCAGAATCAAGAAAAGTCAGAAGTTACTCTCTCAAGCAACCTTGGATATTAGTACCAAAGACCAGTTAAATAATGAGTCCAACACGCTTTATTCCCTAGTACCTCTGGTCCTTACACGAAAAGGGAATTGTACTCAGCAAAGTACAAAAAGCTCTCTCATAACTCTGATATGGATGTATCACGATGCATAAAGCCATGACCCTTCATGTTAGAGTACAACCAACGTTCCTATTGCATTAATGGCTGCCCAAAACGACTCTATTGCATTTAATAAAGTTCTGCTAGAAGCCAACATCTGAGGGAATGTCTCTAACGGATCCTAAATGCTTGAAGACCATAAATACAGAAGTTATTGAAGATGAAGAGTAGTGAGAATACACATAGCATCAAAGAACCATTACTCTGCGTATTAATTTCTTCATTCTTTCATTCTGTATTCTTCAACCATTTGAAGTTATTACGCAGACTTTCCTAAGCTTTACATTTAAACCACTCTCTGAGTGTTAGTGAAAGATCTGTCTGTGAGAAGTTGTATTTATTACAAATCAAATCTCTCAAACAAACCTGAGTGAGCCTGAAGAGGCTAAGTATGCAACGAATACTTGTCTTGAGCCTGAAGAGGCTAGGTGTGCAAAGAATACTTGTCTTTGAGCCTGAAGAGGCTAGGTGTGCAAACAATACTTAAGTCTGTAACCTGATCAGTTATAGTGGATAAATCTTGGTGCTGCCAAGGACTGGACGTAGCTCTTTGCTTTGAAGAGTGAACCAGGATAAGTAACTGTGTCAATCTCTCTTTCCTTAAACTAGTTGCTTTAGTTTTCTTACGTCTATCAAGTGGTGTGTTTGCCAAAAGTCACCCGTTCATCCTGTATCCTTCCACTCGTCCAAACCTAGCTTCTGTTTGGGACAAGATTTCAACTTGGCTTAAATTCTGATAAACACAATTCAATCCCCCTTCTCGTGTTTATAGTTGTCTATTTCAGTTGGTATCAGAGCTCAGCCTCTGGGTTGAGCATCTAACAGTGTAGAGGTAAAAGGTCCTGAATAACAGACATGACTACTGGAGCTAGTTCAAGTGGAAGTCACCAGACTGAAGGAGCTTCCCTAACCAGACCCCCTTACTTTAATGGAGAAAACTACAACTATTGGAAAGATAGATTTCAATGGTTCATTCTACCTATAAACTCTGATCTTTGGGATGTCATTACAGATGGTCCATTCATTCCCAAGAATGAAGATAACAATGACAAACCAAAAGCTCAGTGGACTACTACAGAAAAGACAAAATGGGAGCTGAACCACAAAGCTAGATATAACATCATTTGTGCTCTCAGTCCGGAGGAGTTTGAGAAGGTATGTGCTTGTGACTCTGCCAAAGAAATATGGGACACTTTAGCTATCACACATGAAGGAAAATCCAAAGTCAAAGAGTCAAAGATTGCCATACTTGTCAGAAATTATGAACTGTTTGTCATGGAGGAAGGAGAATCTGTTGCTCAAATGATAGGAAGATTTCAAACTATAGTCAACAGTTTAAAATCTCTTGGCAAAGTCTATACCAATACTGAGAAGGTTGGAAAGATTCTGAGAAGTCTACCTAAACAGTGGATACCTTTGGTCACTTCTATCTCTCAAGCCAAGGATTTCACTACCTTGACTATGGATGAACTTCTTGGAACACTCACTGTTCATGAGCAAGAACTTGGAGATGAAGTTGCACCAAAGAAGAGCAAGTCAATTGCTCTGGAATCTGATCAAAAGTTAGCAAAAGTTTCCAAGACTCTGAAGGCAGATGAGTCATCCAGTGATGCTGACCTATCAGAACTCGATGATTCTGAGAGTGATGAAAAATTGTCTCTCCTGACCAGGAAGATAAAGCTTCTCCTACAGAAAAAGAAGTTCAAGAGGGATAAGCCATTCAGAAGGTTCAACAAGGACAAGAAATTCAAAGAATCCACCTCAACAGACAAAAGTCCAATTGTTTGCTATGAGTGCAAGAAGCCTGGTCACATCAAGGCTGAATGTCCTCAACTCAAGAAGACCCCTTTACAAGAAATTCTTCAAGAAGAAGAAGAAAGGGATGATGGCTACTTGGGAGGATCTGGAGTCAGCATCTTCTGATGAAGAAACAGAGGAAGAAGCCAATCTCTGTTTGATGGCCAACACTGACTCAGACTCTGACGATGAGGTACATCCTGACTATGAGGAATTACTTGATGCCTATGAGGAGTTGATGGAGGAATCCAACTGCTTATCTAAAGCCTTCAAATCCCTCAAGAGAGAGTATGTAAAGGTCACCAGTGAGCATAAACAGAAATCTCAAGAGTGCGAGAAGCTGGATAAAGAGAACAGTGAGCTAAAGACTGAAAAGTCTAATGAAGCTAAGATCTCAAGTGAAACATCATCATCTGAAGAAGTTGAAAAACTTCAAGAGAAAGTGGAAGAGCTCACTTCTGATCTTGCCACATTTGTTAATGGCAGAAACAATTTGACTAAGCTACTTGGCAGTCAGAGGCACTCTCTTAACAAAGAAGGTATTGGATATGTCCATCAGACACATCATAAAGTATCAACTAAAACTTCTACAGTATCTGTTAAGTCAACTGTAACCAAATCTACACCTGTTTGTAACTTCTGTGGAAAAACTGGACATGTTATGTCTAAGTGTATCCATAAAAAGAGAAAGAAGTCTTCACAGACTCTTAGAACTAACAAAAAAGAACGCAGAAAAATATGGGTACCTAAAGATCAAATAATTTTTGTTGCAGATGTCCTCAACATGACAAAGAAAACACCATTGCTGATACCTGGACAGTGGCTGCTCGCTTCATATGACAGGAGAAAGGTTTACGTTCCTAGACCTCCAATTTAAGAAAGGAGGACACGTTGCCTTCGGAGGGAATTAGAAAGGGAAAGTTATAGGAATTGGTACTATTGGTGGTAAACCCCCTCTTCCCTCTATATCTAATGTTCTTATGGTTAAAGGATTAAGACACAATTTTCTTAGCATAAGTCAATTATTTGATAGTGGTTTTGATGTTTCCTCTACCAAGGATGTATGCATAGTTAAAGACTATTGTGGAAAAACCCTCTTTTCAGCTAAAAGGCAACAAAATCTTTATAAGATTTAACTGTCTGATCTCTCAGATCAAAGTGTAACCTGTCTGATGTCTAAAGAGGATGAGAGATGGTTATGGCATAAGAAACTAGGACATGCTAGTATGAAACTGATTTATGAATTAAAAAGGAATAATCTAGTGAGAGGATTGCCTGATATTAGTTTTAAGAAAGATGTCTTGTGTGATGGATGTCAGAGAGGTAAACATATAAAATCAAGTTTCAAATCTAAAAACCAAGTATCAACCTCTAGACCTCTTCAGTTGTTACACATGGATCTGTTTGGACAAGTTAGTGTTGCCAGCCTGACTGGAAGAAAATATGGATTTGTCATAGTTGATGACTATTCTATATACACATGGGTACTCTTCCTAACACACAAGGATGAGTCTTTTAAGGCTTTCTCAGTATTCTTCAAAAGAGTACAAAATGAGCAGGGTTTCTGTATTTCTACCCTTAGAAATGATCATGGGGGAGAATTTGAAAATGAACAGTTTAGACAGTTATGTGAGGAGAATGGAATCTCTCACAATTTCTCTGCACCTAGAACTCCACAGCAAAATGGAGTGGTTGAGATAAAAAACAGATATCTGCAAGAGATGGCTAGATCTATGCTCAATGAAAATAATCTCCCTAAGTACTTCTGGGCAGAAGCTATAAACACTACTTGTTATGTACAAAACAGAATACTTATTAGGCCTTTTCTAAAAAGGACTCCTTATGAATTGTGGAAAATAAAAAGCCCCAACATATCTTATTTTCATGATTTTGGATGTGAATATTTTATTCTGAATACCAGAGATAATCTTGGAAAGTTTGATTCTAAGGTAGATAAAGGTATTTTCGTAGGATATTCTGAAAAGTCTAAGGCTTTTAGAGTTACAATTCAAGAACTTGCATTATTGAAAAATCTATTCATGTTAAATTCAATGATGGATTAAAGATTGATAAAGAACTATCAGATCTAGAAGATGATCTTGTAGGTTTTGATATAAACAAGCCAGTGAGTCAATAACCCGATCTAACCAAAACAGAACCTGTGCCTGAGGCTGAAAGACAAGTGGAACAGACGAGTCAACAGACAAGTCAAGATCTTCATGATGATCTCAAAAGGGATTGGAAGTTCAACACTCATCATCCTAGGGATCTTATTATTGGAAATCCTTATGAAGGAGTAAGAACCAGATCCACATTAAGAGAATCAAGCAATGTGGCCTTTATTTCAGATTTGGTGCCTAAACGCATTGAAGAAGCTCTTGAGGATGAAAGCTGGATTCTTGCTATGCATGAAGAACTTAACCAGTTCACCAGAAATGATGTCTGGACTCTTGTCTCTAAGCCTAAAAACAAGTCGGTTATTGGAACAAGATGGGTCTTCAGAAACAAATTGGATGAAGATGGTAAAGTTGTCAGAAATAAGGCAAGGTTAGTAGCTCAAGGCTATAACCAACAAGAAGGTACTGATTATACTGAAACCTTTGCACCTGTAGCTAGAATAGAAGTCATACACATTTTAATGTCATATGCTGCACAACATCAAATTACCCTGTTTCAAATGGATGTAAAAAGTGCTTTTCTAAATGGTATAATTGAAGAAGAAGTGTATGTTAAACAACCCCCTGGTTTTGAGGATACTGATAAACCATATCAAGTTTTCAAACTTAAAAAGGCATTATATGGTTTGAAACAAGCACCTAGAGCATGGTATGATAGACTCGGTTCTTTTCTCATGCATAATGGTTTTACTAGAGGACAAGTAGACACTACTCTGTTCAAAAAATGCTCTAAAGAGAACTTTATTATAGTTCAAATATATGTTGAAGATATTATTTTTGGAGCAACAAATGAAAAGCCGTGCAAGGAATTTTCAAATCTAATGCAAGCTGAATTTGATATGAGCATGATGGGAGAATTGAAGTTCTTCCTTGGATTACAAATCAAGCAGACAAGTGATGGAATTTACATTCATCAACAAAAATATACCAAGGAGATACTCAAGAAATACAAAATGGAAAATGCAAAGCTCATGAAAACCCCTATGCAACCCAATGCAAAACTAAGCAAAGATGACGAAGGTAAAAAGGTAGATCAAACTGTCTACATAGGTATGATTGGCTCTCTACTGTACTTAACTTCAAGCAAACATAACATTCAATTTAGTGTTTGTATGTGTGCTAGATTCCAATCTGATCCTAGAGAATCTCATCTTAAGACTGTTAAAAGAATATTTAGATATTTGCTTGGAACTACTAATATTGGTTTGTTGTATTTAAGATCAAAAGAATACAGATTAGTGGAATATTGTGATGCTGATTTTACTGGAGACAGAATAGAAATAAAAAGCACCAGTGGAGGATGTCACTTCATTGGAGCAAGTTTAGTCTCATGATCAAGCAAGAGACAGACAACCATTGCCCTATCTACTGTTGAAGCAGAACACATCGCTGCTGCCAGTTGATGCTCTAAACTCTTATGGGTAAAACATCAACTTGAGGATTACTCTATTTATGAACATAACATATCTGTATGGTGTGATAATTCCAGTGCTATATGCTTAACTAAAAATCCAATTCAGCATTCTAAGGCAAAGCATATTGAAATCAAACATCATTTCATTAGGGATTATGTTCAGAAAGGCATCTTTGATATTAAGTTTGTTAAAACTGAAAATCAATGGGCTGATATTTTCACTAAACCCCTCGCAGAAGAAAGGTTTTTATTTGTTAGAGATAATCTAAACATGCATTGCATTGTTGAATGACATGTCTGAATGTTAACCTGTCTGTGCTAAATCTGTCATTACTCCTATATATATGTTCTTTTAACTAAGCATTAATTCAGGGGGAGTCATGATACAATAATTTAAGTGGAGTATGTCTCATATGCTTGCTGCATTACTATGATTTTCTTAACATGTTATCTTGCCCTTAAACATATCTCATAAATAAAACTTGATAACCCTTTTTGATGTTGACAAAAGGGGAAGAATGGGAGAAATGAGAATGGGAAATGAGAAATGTGATAGAAATATGTTATAGAAGAATGAATATGATATGAATCTTAAATAATACATGGACATGAGTATGCTCTGATAGTTGCCATAATTTCTCAAATAAATCTTAAGTAAGATTGTTATGATAATAATTTCAAAGTAAAACAAGTCAAACTTAATGTCTGGTCTAGCATCTGCATGACCTGTCCGCTTAAGAAAATTTCAACCTATCTGATATATGCTATTTTCTTTGTTGATATTTTCTGAGGTTCATTAAATCATCTCAATGTTTGTCATAATCAAAAAGGGGGAGATTGTTAAGTCTCTAAAATGTCTGATGTGCATTTTCCTAAGTTTTGATGAGAACTAAACATTGGTTAATGATTTAATTAACCTTCACATTGGTTGCTAACCTATCTATCGAGTGTGCATATTGAATAGTAGAATCATCCGTCCAACGCAAATGATAGAATCATCCGTCCAACGCAAGTGATTGAAACGCACATCCAACACTGTAGTGATAGAAGCTCATGTCCAACACTGTAGTGATAGAAGCTCACGTCCAACACTGAAGTGATTGAAGCTCACGTCCAACGCAAGTGATAGAATCTCACGTCCAAACTATAGTGATAAAAGTCAGCGTCCACTTAAGTGATGAAAGCCAGCGTCCACTAAAGTAAAAGCCAGCGTCCACTAAAGTGATGAAAGCCAGTGTCTACTAAAGTGACAGAGGCGCTCATCTACTAAAGTAACACAAGCGATCGTCTACTGAAGTGACATAAGCGCTCGTCCACTAAAGTAACAGAAGCACCCATCCACTGGAGTGATAGAAGCGCTCGTCCACTGGAGTAACAAAAGCACTCGTCCATTGAGGTAACAAAAGCGCTCATCCACTAAAGTGGGATATGGAGCTCGTCTACTAGGATTACGTTCTTTGGACTTGCTAAAACCTTAAAGAGAGTATCCGTCCAATGACATGGCATATGAAGCTCGTCTACTAGCCCGTCCGTATGTAAAATCTTAAATGGGTTGATGGACGCTGTTATTTTCAAGATGGACGCGCTTATCCTATGAACGCGAATTCTATTAGAATTATCAGAATCTTATTTCAAGAACCAGAATCAAGAAAAGTCAGAAGTTACTCTCTCAAGCAACCTCGAATATCAGTACCAAAGACCAGTTAAAGAATGCGTCCAACATGCTTTATTCCCTAGTACCTCTGGTCCTTACACGAAAAGGGAATTGTACTCAGCAAAGTACAAAAAGCTCTCTGCACAACTCTGATATGGCTGTATCACGATGCATAAAGCCATGACCCTTCATGTTAGAGTACAACCAACGTTCCTATTGCATTAATGGCTACCCAGAACGACTCTATTGCATTTAATGAAGTTCTGCTAGAAGCCAACATCTGAGGGAATGTCTCTAATGGATCCTTAATGCTTGAAGACCATAAATACAGAAGTCATTGAAGATGAAGAGTAGTGAGAATACACATAGCATCAAAGAGCCATTACTCTGCGCATTAATTTCTTCATTCTTTTATTCTGTATTCTTCAATCATTTGAAGTTACTGCGCAGACTTTCCTAAGCTTTACATTTAAATCACTCTCTGAGTGTTAGTGAAAGATCTGTTTGTGAGAAGTTGTATTTATTACAAACCAAATCTCTCAAACAAACCTGAGTGAGCCTGAAGAGGCTAAGTGTGCAAAGAATACTTGTCTTGAGCTTGAAGAGGCTAGGTGTGCAAAGAATACTTGTCTTTGAGCCTGAAGAGGCTAGGTGTGCAAACAATACTTGAGTCTGTAACCTGATCAGTTATAGTGGATAAATCTTGGTGCTGCCAAGGACTGGACGTAGCTCTTTACTTTGAAGAGTGAACCAGGATAAATATCTTTGTCAATCTCTCCTTCCTTAAACTCTTTAGTTACTTTAGTTTTCTTACGTCTATCAAGTGGTGTGTTTGCCAAAAGTCACTCATCCATCCTATATCCTTCCACTTGTCCAAACCTAGCTTCTGTTTGGGAAAAGATTTCAACTTTGCTTAAATTCTGATAAACACAATTCAACCCCCCTTCTTGTGTTTATAGTTGTCTATTTCAGCTAATTCATCCAACATAATAAGGTTCATATAATTTTTGATGGAGCATCCTCCAACCAAACAAAAAAGAACAAAAAGCTAAGCAAGCAAGAATATGTGCTACTTTTCTACATTCAATATATGGCGCTGGAGATGGCTCGTTTATCCCCCTAATAAGTCCAGATTATCCGACTCAAATATAGTAGATGATACGATTTTGTAAACCTCATTTTTATATTATTTGTTTTTGGTCTTTACTTTTGGTTAACAATGAAAAAAAGGGAAACTTGAAGAAACAAATAAAAAAGAGAGATATATAACGACTCATTTGATCACCTTTTACTTATGAAAAATATATGATTTAGGTTCTCTTAAGTAGAGTTTTTAGTTCCCTTCACAAAAAAAAAAGGAGTAGAGATTTTAGTTTTGTTATTTGAACATTGAGATTTTATACATATATTCAATATATTTATTTTATCTTAACCTATAATGTACGACAACAGTAAGTTATATTTAGTTATTTACAAATAACATGATATCTTCAATTTGATATCATATTTTAAGTATTGAAATAAATTATTATTATTATACCCAAAACTTTTATGTTAAAAGAATATTAAACAAGAAGATATGTACATATTCATTATTAATGTTTACTCTTCTTTTCTTTGGTCCTTTTAACTTGGAAACCACACCACTTGTGAAAAACGGCTTGACATGATAATTTTTTTGGTTTCCCGGAGTATTCTCCGTGTACGACGACATTTAAGGACTGACCTCTCCCAATCAGGTTTTCTCCATACGCAAGAGTCAGGGATCGAACCCCCGACCACTTGCTTAAGGGGTCCAAGCTCGTTACCACTTGGACCAACTACATGTTGGTAGACGGGATATAAGATAGGGATTTTTTTTTTTGAAACAAAGACAGGGATTTTGTTAACAAGTAATGTTGGGGTAATTGATAAGAATTAAAAATAAAAAAATTGAAATGAAAGTTATTTTTTTAAGGTTTTTAATGTATTAAATAAAGAATTTATTTTTCATCAATACTTCATATATTTTATTTGTCAGCAGCTATACCATCTTAGGCTTTTCATTTGGTTCCTTACTCTTTACTTATCTTGGTGTTCCTATGTTTAAAGGTAAGCCTAGAAGAACTCTTTTGATGCCAATAGCAGACAAGATCAAAAGTAAGTTGTCAAAATGGAAAGACTCCTCCCGGTCTATAATAGGAAGGGTCCAACTTGTTAAGTTCATAATTTTTGGAATGCTAGTCTATAGTTTCAAAATCTACGCTTGGCCTGTTAGCATTTTATCCTCCTTGAACAAATGGATAAGAAATTTTGTGTGGTTTGGAGATGTCAATACAAGGAAGATTATCACAGTGTCATGAAGCAAAATTTGCTTGCCTTTGTCAGAATGAGGTTTGAGATTAAGGTCTATTAAGGCAGTCAATAAGGCTGGGTTGCTCAAACTTTCTTGGGAGATGATTTCATCAAAATCTCAGTGGTCTTACTTGCTTAAATCAAGAGTCTTCAGATACAATAACAAGGTGTTGTATCATGTTCAATCTTCCATATGGCCAGGTCCTTTTGTTTCTACTGTTATTGAAAATTCTGTTTGGCAAGTAGGTAATGGTCAGAGTATCAGCTTTTGGTATGACAGATGGATCTCAGATGTTATTGGTAACATGCTGAACTTACCTCCTGATTTGCAAAGTATTCTTGAAGCTAAAGTTTGTGATTTCATTGTGGATGGCAAGTGGTCAATTCCAAGCTCTTTAATTTCTCATTATCCCACTCTTAAGACAGAAATCGAGAAGGTCATTATTCCTTTTTATCCTTGTTCTGATCAGTTGAGATGGTTGCATAGTTCCTATATATGGTGAGCTTACTTTCAAGGAGGCCTATCTCTTTAATTCTCCTGCTGGTCAGCATGTTAGTTGGCCTGATTTAGTTTGGAGAGCTTTTATCCATCCTTCTAAATCTTTTATCTTATGGAGAATCTTAAACAGCAAAATGCCTACAGATGATTGTCTTTGGCTTAGAGGGTGCTATGTTGTAGCTTGCAGTGTTTGTCTTTCTGCTGCTGAAACTGCAAAGCACCTCTTTATTGAATGTCCTTATGCTGTTGAGTTGTGGAGTTGGTTTGGCTCTTGCATCGGCTGTCAAATTGACATTTCTTCTCTACAGACAGTTTTGAACACTTGCAAAAAAAGGTTGGAGTACTCAGGTTCAGGAGGTGGTGATTGCTGGAATTCTTTTTATTCTCTGTGCCATCTGGTTTTGAAAACAAAATGGTTAGCATTCATGCTTCTATCTCTAGGATAACATCTCAGATTTCTTCACAAGAAAATTACAGTTCTGGTACAATGTCTAACTCCATTTATGAGTTTATGTTGCTGAAGTTCTTCAAGATTAATGGTCATCCTCCTTTAGCTCCTGTCATTAAAGGAGTGCTTTGGTTTCCTCCGGCTGCCTACATGATCAAATGTAACACTGATGGAGCTGCGAAAGGGAATCATATTACTCCAGGTCCAGCTGCTTGTGGTGGAATCTTCAGAGATAAAAATTCCGAAGTGCTTGGTTGTTTTGCAAAGAACCTTGGGAATGTTAATGCTCTTGTTGCAGAGGTGAATGAGGCTATACTTGCCATTGAAATAGCTCATAAACATGGCTGGAATTGTCTTTGGTTGGAGTGTGACTCAAAAATAGTGGTTGATGCTTTTACAAATTCAGATTTGGTGCCTTGGAGATTCAGGAATCAGTGGATTAATTGTCTGGAAATCACTAAAAAAATGTTCTTCGTTGTTAGTCATATCTATAGAGAGGGAAATAGCTATGCAGACAAATTAGCTAATTTTGGTATCTCTATTTCTGATTTTTTGTGGTGGGATTTAATTCCTGATTTTATAAAGGAAGACTTTTTTAAAAATAGATTAAGTGTTCCTTCCTATAGGTTTAGACTGCTCTTTTCATGGGTTTGGTTCACATCTCCCATGGTTTCTTTGTATTCTTTCATTTTTTCTTAATAATATTATCGTGTGCTGCAGATAATTGAAATTGTTTGGGGTGCCAACCTAATTGATATGCCTTTCAATTAGTGATGCTTTTGCACTCCAATTTGCTGGAAAAAAAAAATTCCCTGAAAACACTTGTCAGATAAACCAAGATAATGAAGATATGTTATACACTTTGTATTGTTGTTGATTGACACTATTCCTTTGTCCTCCGTCTCAGAATTCAGTGTCTCACAGCTCACAAGAGCATTTTGCATTTGTTCTCCTTCTTATTCTGTATTCACCGTTCGTCCAAATGTTTGTCTCGTCCACTGATTCAGTAGACTTGGACATAAACACAGAGGTAAAGATTCCATTTCAATGTGCCATTAAAAATGGAATGGGTATATGACGAGGACTCCATAAATAATAATGAACTGTTCATGTCAGTTGGGCCTCTTATTTGTTTTCCTTTTGGGGACAAGGGTCAAGATTAGTGTGTAGTACTCTTTTGTGGGAGGGAGGGTCTACCTGGAAGCTGAAGCATGAGATGATAGAGCCATAGAGGCACTAACCAAGGATGATTTGAACTGCTTAATATACACTTGTTATTATCAGATTATCTTCTTCTTATATAGTGTAAGTACTTAATTGATTTATTGTTGATAATAAGATCTGAAGATGTATTAGTGTTGGAAAATGTAACTAACTATAGATATAGATGAGGCAGAAGAAAATGATCAAAAGAGAGGACCGTGCAAGCTTGTGGTGGGGTGGGGTGGGGTGGGGGGCCACCACCAGTGAAATGCCAGCCATGGCTTCTATTTATTATTATTATTATTGGATAGAAAAAGCATTAAATAAATGTATTTTAAACATAGCTGTAGTGAAACCGTGGCATAAAGAAACCTTTTTTTAAGACAATGGTACTTGGTAGTTTATTGCAAACTGACTTGTCAATATGAAATATATGAATCGTTTTATTTAAAAGGTTTAATTATTTTGTAAGTCTCTGAGAATTTTTAAATAGTTTTTATATTAAAAAAAATTATAATTAGGTCTCTGAATTTTTATAAAGATTTTAATTGGGTTCTTGAACTAAAAAAATTTTTAATTGGATTTCTGAACTTATATAAAATTTTTAATTGAGTCCCTAGTTAGGGTTACGTGAAGAAATTGTTAAGTTTGCTAATATGAAACGTGATTTAGAATCCTCCAAAATTTGTATTTAGGAATGTAAGAGATGACTGATATGGTTATCAAGCTTGGATGACTGATATGGTTATACAGCTTAGATGAAATCAGTAATATTTCGTCCAATTCAACAAATACTAACGAATTTTCTAGAATATTGTTGTTATTATGAGACTCAATTGAAAATAAAAAAGTTCTGGGATTTAATTGAAAATTTTACATAAGTTCAGAGACTAATTAGAAAAAAATTAGTTCAGAGACCTAATTAAAATCTTTATAAAATTTTACAAATTTTGGGGGATTCTAGATCACGTTTCACATTAGCAAACTTAACAACCTCTTCACGTAACCCTACCACAGGAACTCAATTGAAAATTTTATATGATTCAGGGACTCAATTAAAATTTTTTTAGTTCAGGGACTCAATTAAAATTTTTATAAAAGTTCGAGGACCCAATTACAAATTTTTTAATACAAAAACCTATTTAAAAAGTCTCAAAAATAAACCTATAGAGTAATTAAACCTATTTAAAAAGAAAAAATGGAAAGTCGAATTCCAAATGCAAAAACACGGATTTTGATCTATAAATTTTTTTTTTGAAGAGTGGTCTATAGATTAAAATCTTTATAAATATTCGGGGACTCAATTATAAATTTTTTTAATATAGAGTTCTATTTAAAAATTCTCAAAAAATTCAGGACCTGTATATTAATTAAACCTATTTAAAAAAAAAAGTGGAAAGTCGATTTCCAAATGCAAAAACACGGATTTTGGTCTATAAATCCTTTTTTTTTTCTTTCTGAAGAGTGGTCTATAAATCTTCAAGCTCTACATTTTGGTAATTGTTTATTTTTTAACATTATTTTCATATTCTGGTAAAAAAAAACATCATTTTCATATTTTTGTCAAAAGAAAATTACGGAACTGAAGCGAAGAGATTCTGGCCCTCTTTACTAGTCAAATACCAAAAGACAAATTTGAACAAAAAGAAGTAACGTTAAAGTGGACTAAAACCTGATGATAAAAATAAAATAAATTAAAGTTGGTGAGGAGCAAATAAAAAGGACCATTCTTTGTTCTATTTATTTAAATCGGAAGGCCAAAATCACCTAACGCAACAGAAAAAACAGATGGGTGAAATGCCGCGTGGCAATAATCTGATCACCTATGTCTTCGTCTCTGCCTCTCTCGCTGTCTTAATGTGGTCGCATCGCAATCGCTGTGTTACTGTTAACTGTTAGAATATATTCTTTAAAAAAAAAAAACTGTTAGAATATATATTTTTAAATTTTTTAAGACATTAGTTATTATTTATTTTTTTAGTGCTAAAATGTTTAGATGAGTTGGTCCAAAAAAGTTTAAGACATTAATTATTTTATTTAACATTTATTGTTTTAAGTAACTAAGAAAATAGAAAATTGTAATATGATTTGTTAAGAAGATGTAACATTATTCCAAATCTAATTTATTAACGATTAACAATAAAACCTTTCTCCTTGTAAAAAAAAAAAAAAAAACTTGTCTCTCTCTCTTGTAACTGAAACATTTGGTCCACTGAAAGCTTATTATAAATATTCTCATTCATAATCCTTAAAGAATTGAAGTAATTAAGGTTAAACCCAACGGATGAAGTGTGCATTTATAAATGTCTTGATGTGACTAGTTTTCTTCCGCTAGTGGTACTGCAATTCATAAGTAATCGGCTAATTAGACTTATGACGAATTCCAACAAGAAGTGTCCCTAACGAAACGGATAGAGAGACCTTCGCAGAAACGGTAACTACAGACAATAACCCCACAGTACTGGTATCACTGAAATTGGCTCATAATCTCAGACGAATTTTATCATTGAATCCGTAATTTTGAGCAAACTCTTACCTAATCAGTAGTAGTAGACTAGTAGTACTATTTTGAAAAAAAAAAAAAAAAAAGGACCACACCTTAATTACCTCTTTCCTTTCCAACCTCCTATCTTCTTGTTTTCCTTTCATTTGAGTTTATTTTTTTCAATATTCCCAACTTATCTTCTATCGCGTACTAATTGAGATGGATGGTGATTATGGTGGTTGTGGCTTTGTTGGTGGGAAAGAATAAATGCCGGGGTAGAGAAACAGCCAACAGGTCCTACAGCACAACAAAGGACAAGGTGCTGAGATCGTTAAGTAACTCAACTCTACTTCACAGAGGTTCCCATTGTTAGAGGGTATCATTACCTATAAAAAATTGTCTTGACTCTTGAGAGAGAGAAAGTGTTCTCTCATTCTCAATTTCTCATCTCATGCACGTGGTTCAGCCTTCAGTTTGTGGCAATCTCTGAATATATAAATCTCACTACAACTATTCAAGGAAGCTTATTTAATTGCCTCTCGCTGTCTCACCTGCTTCCTTTCCAGCAAAGGTACAGCCACCATTTCCATCTTCTTCATTATTCATTACATTACATTTACTCACTCACTCTCCCCATTCCTCCTTGCCTTCCGTTCTTTCTTTCTCTCTCTTCATCTCCAACAACTTCAAGCTCAGATTTTGATGCTCCCATTGCAACCCCACAAAACCCAGATCGTAGAGATAGAAGCATAGATTAACGGGGTACTTTGGTTTACAGAACTTTATCTCAGTCAATGTTGAAGTAATCATTTTTTTTCTCTCTCCTTCAATCCCAGTCCCGAAATGAGAATGCTCCTAATTGGTGATGATGGTGGTGTTTATGTTTTGTTTCTCATTGGACCAACCAACATTTGCAAAACCTACAACCGCTCAAAACCGCTTCCAATTTGGGTCTAATAGTGATGATTCCTAAGGGGTAATCACATTATTTCGAGCATGAGAAGACACAGCCAAATTCATCTCTCTCATGCTCTGTTATGTGCCATTCTTTGTTTGCTTTCATCTTTCACGGTCTCACAAGCAACAACTGAGAAGGAGATTTTGCTTCAATTCAAAGGTAACATCACAGATGATCCCTTAAACACCTTGAGCTCATGGGCTTCAAGTGGAAACCCTTGCACAGATTACAATGGTGTTTCATGCAATTTGGAAGGATTGGTAGAAAGAATTGTTCTTTGGAACACTAGCCTTGCTGGAGTTTTGTCCCCAGCACTTTCGGGGTTGAAGAGTTTGAGGATTTTGACATTGTTTGGGAATCGCTTTTCGGGCAATTTCCCAGAAGAATATGCTGATCTTCACTCATTGTGGAAGATCAATGTGAGCTCCAATGTGTTATCTGGTTCAATCCCTGAGTTCATAGGTGATTTGCCTAGCATCCGCTTTCTAGATTTATCAAAGAATGGCTTCACTGGGGAGATACCTTCAGCTTTGTTTAGGTACTGCTACAAAACCAAGTTTGTTTCTCTTTCTCATAACAATCTTGTTGGTTCAATTCCTGAGTCATTGGTGAATTGTTCCAACCTTGAAGGATTTGATTTTTCCTTCAACAATCTGAGTGGGGTTATCCCTTCAAGACTTTGTGATATTCCAAGGTTGTCATATGTATCACTGAGAGGCAATGCCTTATCAGGGAGTGTGCAAGAGCACATTTCTGCATGTCAAAGCTTGAAGCTTTTGGATTTTGGTAGTAATAGATTCACTGGTTTGGCCCCATTCAGCATCCTTGGAATGCTAAATCTTACCTATTTCAATATATCATATAATGGGTTTACAGGACAGATTCCTGAGATCACTACCTGTAGTGGTAGTTTAGAAATCTTTGATGCTTCGGGGAATTCTTTGGATGGGGAAATTCCTTCCACCATAACCAGATGCAAGAGCCTAAAGGTCTTGGACTTGGAGTTGAATAGGCTGAAAGGGACTATCCCAGTGGATATTCAGGACTTGCAAAGACTATTAGTTATCAAATTGGGCCATAATTCAATAGGTGGAATGATTCCCAATGGTTTTGGCAACATTGAGCTACTTGAAGTTCTAGATTTGCACAATTTAAACCTTGTTGGTAAAATTCCAGTTGATATAGACAATTGCAGATTTCTTCTTGAGCTGTAAGTTCCATAACTTTCTCAAATTGCTGTACTTAGACTTCAACTTTCTGAATCAATTCTGAGTTCATTCTTTTATGTTGCTGCAGGGATGTTTCTGGTAATAATTTAGAGGGCGAGATTCCTCAGACCCTAAACAACCTGACAAACCTGGAAGCCCTTGACCTACATCAAAACCAGTTCAATGGAAGCATCCCACTGAGCCTAGGAAACCTGTCAAGGATCCAATACCTTGATCTCTCACATAATTCACTTTCTGGTTCAATCCCTCCCTCCCTTGGAAATTTAAGAAACTTGACACATTTTAATCTCTCATTCAATAATCTCTCTGGTATCATTCCTCAAATTGCAACCATGCAGCATTTTGGTCCATCCGCATTTTCCAATAATCCTTTACTCTGTGGTGCTCCTTTGGACACTGTTTGCTCAAAAAATGGAACTGGATCACCTTCAGCTCCTGGTACTAGGAAGACTAAAGTTCTAAGTGTCTCTGCAATTGTTGCAATTGTTGCTGCAGCTGTAATTCTTACTGGGGTTTGTTTGGTGACCATAATGAGTATTAGGGCTCGTCATAGAAGAAAAGATGATGATCAGATTATGATTGTTGAGAGCACGCCTCTAGGATCAACAGAATCAAATGTTATAATTGGAAAGTTGGTTCTCTTCAGCAAAAGTTTACCATCAAAATATGAAGATTGGGAGGCAGGTACCAAAGCGTTGCTTGACAAAGAGTCCGTGATAGGTGGTGGATCAATCGGTACAGTCTACAGAACTGATTTTGAAGGTGGTGTCTCAATTGCAGTGAAGAAGCTTGAGACTTTGGGTAGGATCAGAAACCAGGAAGAATTTGAGCATGAAATTGGGCGACTAGGCAACCTTCAACACCCTAATTTAGTTGGTTTTCAAGGTTACTATTGGTCCTCTTCAATGCAGTTGATTCTATCAGAGTTTGTCCCAAATGGGAATCTCTATGATAATCTACATGGGATTGGCTATCCTGGAACCAGCACTAGCAGTGGCAATAGGGAATTATATTGGTCTAGAAGGTTCCAGATTGCACTTGGAACTGCAAGAGCCCTTTCCTATCTCCACCATGACTGTAGGCCTCCAATTCTTCATCTCAACATTAAATCTTCTAACATACTCTTAGATGACAAGTATGAAGCTAAATTGTCTGATTATGGGTTAGGGAAGTTACTTCCCATTTTGGACAATTATGGTCTGACCAAGTTCCACAATGCTGTTGGGTATGTTGCACCAGAGTTAGCTCAAAGCCTGAGGCAGAGTGAGAAGTGTGATGTTTACAGTTTTGGAGTCATTCTTTTGGAGCTGGTTACTGGGAGAAAGCCTGTAGAAAGTCCAACAACAAATGAGGTGGTGGTTTTGTGTGAATATGTAAGAGGTTTATTGGAGAATGGCTCAGCTTCAAATTGCTTTGATAGAAATTTACTGGGCTTTGCTGAGAATGAATTAATTCAGGTTATGAAATTGGGGCTAATTTGTACTTCAGAGGATCCTTCAAGGAGACCAAGTATGGCTGAGGTAGTCCAGGTCCTTGAGTCCATTAGAAATGGACTGGAATCACATTAACCAGTAAGAGCTTTTCCATGCAACTCAGGATTATAGTAATTGGTAATTTGTTAAATTCTTCCAGGAGCAGAGGTATCAGATAGCAGACATGTAGCATACATGGAAGGAAATTTGGATGTGACTGTGGATACAGGAGAGGGAAGGGAAATGATGTTACTTAGGCATTCAAAAAAAAAAAAAGAAAAGAAAAAGCAAAGTGCCAAAATTCTTTTGCATTCATTTTTAGATCATCATTATTTTGTTATAAAATTTGTAATATTTTCAATAAAAGGCATTTGTTTATTCCATTGTCTCAAGAATTGTAGCATTTGGCTGTGTAGCCTGTGTTTGACTTTGGTCTTCACATAGCACAAAGAACAAACGAAAATGGAAAATCATGGAAGACAGTCAAATTAGTTCAAAGTCATTGGCGGAAATATTACAAAATTTCAGCTTCTCATCATATTATGGAAGATAGAAGAAATAAAAATCTTGATTGTTACAATACCTAATAATGATCAGGTTGCATCAAATAGATTTCAGATCACTTTTAAGTTCATCAAATACCAGCTTTATGGTTAACATACAAGCAGAATAAAAGGAAACAAAAAGGGAGATCACTAACTATATAATAGATGAAAATTTGAAGTTATTGATACCTTGAAAACATATTGAGGTCCTGGATGAAGCAGCAAAGTGGAGCTGCCTTTTTAACTTCATGGCTCTTATATGATGAATTAAGTATAAATATAAGGTAGTGTATGTATGGTGCTCCGAATTGTGATGATTTGTATACCTATGATGTATATATGTAAGGATGGAAATATAAAAAAAAAATATGTTGAACATGTTTATACTTTATATTGACATAATGCATTATATTGCTTTGAAATTTGACGAAAGGATTATAAAAATGATGATATGGATGTATTGAGTTGTTGAAGAAATCATTGTTGTTTTTACAAATAATACAATGGGATATGACGAGTTTCTCAAGTGGTTTAAATTGTAACTTATCCTCATCAAAAGGGAACACATTGCTTTGGGTCACTCCTAGCTAGGCTTTTCTTTCGAATCCATGTGGAGTTTGAAGAGCCCTAGCCCAGCCCAAGTGAGTGTGAGAGAGTGAGAAGAGAAGTGTTAGGGGCAACAAATAATGTTGCAATTGGGTGGAATACAAAAAGGCAACAGAGGAAGCGCCGAAATTTCAGTTTGGACAGAATCTGACTATCCCATCCTATCAGTGACAACACGAAAGGAAACGCAGCCCAATTAAAATGAAATGGTAGCTAGCACCTGTGTCCAGTCCCACTCTCCAAAGGGTAAATCGGTCCAATAGACTCCGTGCCCCCATAAATTCAAATTTTAGATCGTTAGTCGTTACGCACTACCATTGAGCGTGATAGCTCCCGGCGCAACAAGACAAAACCAAATCACAAAACCAATGCTATGCTAATTAATTACAGATCGCTACTAGTACAATTTTATAAACTAGATTTCTATATTTTATTAGTACCATTATTTTGTCTAAAACTAAAAACAGTCAATCTTGAAATTGAACGCACAATTTTTTTTTATAAATAAAAATAATTTTTCTATCATGTACAACTTTGCATCGGTTAAGAAATCAAAAAATATCGACTATTTATTGAAAAATTAAATATTTCAGTTTTGAAAGTAGTATAAAATATATAAGTTACTATATAAACTTACCGTATCTTTAATCAGTATAAAATTGTACAGGATAGAAAAACTCAAATTAAAATAAAGACTCCTTAAAAAAAGATACGGAGACATACTTAATTTTTGAAATTTTTTTATCTAAATTATAAAAAATCTCAAATACCAGTAAAAACAATCGAATTAAAGTGTCTTTAAGTTTTATTTTATGAAAAGAAACTAATTTAATGAGTTTTTTCAATTTTATGAAGTATTTCCGTGTTTTTCGAGAGACTAATTTTGATTTTTGACCTTTGCTCTTTAAATGAAATCCAAACTTAAAAATAATGATGCGATTTGGTATTTAAATGAAAACCGGTGTCTGTGGGTGGATAGCCGCTACAGTAATTGCATGACCGGGAAGAAGAAGAGAAGCGATGGAGGAAGAAGATATGGAAATAGAGGAGAATAATGATAATAACATGGTGTTTGTTGCTCATGAAATAGACCTCGATTACGAGTTTGATGCATCTCGTTTCTTCGATTTCTGTGTTCAAGAGAGTGCCGCAGAAGCTCGAGAAGCCGAACTGTGGTTTGAAAGCGCTGGGAGCTACCCTCCTTCTCGTCAGTCACTTTAACCCTTTCTTCATTCTTCACATTATTATCAACTTTTATTTTTTCTCTATATCTCGATTCCTCATAAATGTACATTGTTTGGTTTAGTTGTTGTATACTATTGTCTTGTGTGTGTTTCAGCTTTTGTGGCAAAACTGGTGTTGAGAGAGGACACTGTTAATCTGGAATGCGCAACTACCGTCAATGTTCACAATCATGAACATGGTATGCTACTTTCTCAACCAATTTACTTTATGCAATGTTGTATTGTTTGTATTCTCTTGATGAGGTCCTCAACCACATTGTACTTGCTAGGTGAAGGGGTTCTTCAAAATGTTGCTATGCAACAAGCCTTAAAAGTAACTAGTACAGGTAATCAATCATTCTCATACCACCACTGATCATTGATGCTTAATAGCACCACTGTCTTATCCCTAATTTGTTGCTCATATAGCATCTTATAATCTGAGCTCCTCAGATTGCTGTTTGATTCATGATTTCTCAACCCTGTTTATGTTGAAATTAATCTCTCCTCCCATCATAATTCATTCTAGTTCTTTGATAATTCCATTGGATTATGCTTCTGTTTCATAACGTGTTTGCGACTCACTCTCTCTCTCTCTCTCTCTCTCTCTCTCTCTCTCTCTCTCTCTGTGTGTGTGTGTGTGTCCTTTTGCTTTTGATCTCAACATGTTTTTTTTTTATCTTTTCACTTGACAAGTATTTATGTCTCTTTCTAGGAATGACCTTCTCCAGTAAGACAATCAGTGATGGTGTGAATTCTAAGGCTAAATCTGCTAAGATGAAGTTGAAGGTTTCAACACTAATGAAACCTACAGCTAGTCAGTTGGCTAAGCAAAATCGACCCACTCAAATTGTTGGCTCAAGGTGATTATTGGACAAACTTGTCCTTTTTCATTGTTCAAAAGGCATGAACTATTAGCAAAATTCAAACACTAAAGCAACACTTGTCACTTGATTACTTGGAAAGCTTTTGAAATCTATCATGTCACTGCATTCTACCACAAGATTTCTGCTTGCTTAACATGGTGAATTAATTTAAGTGCTCTTTATCTTTGGTGGTTACCGGACCCTGTACTTTGTATATCATGAATTCTTAAATAAGTTGGACTGCAGGAGTATTACTGCATCTATTCTTTAGTTTAGTTTCTGTCTTGGATGCTGCGGTGCTAAATCACAGTACCCAGTAACTTTCTAGCTCTCTAATCCACAGATGCCAGAAGAATTGCATTTCCTTCTTTCATCTATAACTCTTCCATTGCTCTCAGGTTTCAGAAGCTACAAGCTCAGAACAAGGAAATGAATTTATCTATCTCTTCTGGGGTAGAAAGTCAAGCTGCCAAGAGGCAGAAATTAGATGGTGGTCTCTTGCGCAAGGTCTGTAAATTATTCTATTTCTTCTTCCTCCAATTATCTAATAATTGAAGAAGTGGATGTTATATTTGTCTGCTTGAACTGCTTAGATATATGCCCGAATTGATCTCAAAATTGAACGTTTAGTGCTGTTAATTTTTCTACAACTCCTAGTAAGTTGCAGATAATACATCTGATGAAAATATTCTTAAGATTGTGTTGTATATTTTATATTTTATGTATCAGAAATGCTCCAAGGAAGTTATGAGAGATTAGTCAATACTTTACATTGGTAACAATTTAATATACTAAAGGTTAATAGAATTAAATTTGGTCCCCGTGCTTCAACAGCATGGGAGTACCTGAACCATGAACCAGGAATTTATACGTGCCTTGGTTACTGTTAGCATCCCATTTATTAAAGACAGGGCACTTGGAATGCTTACCATACCGTCTCTGTGACAGGTTGGTGATGTGAAGCAGCAAATTAATTTTGTCCACAAGGCACCTAAGAAGGTATGGAACTATGAATCCTGATGCTTGAACCTTCCCTTATTAAAAGTAGATCACACAGAATTGCCGAATACCTTCTTCATATGATTTGCACGGTGCTCATGATGTGTCCCATATATGTTTTTTGCACACATTTTGTCATTCATTATATTCTTTACCTATTTGATTTTGTGAACAGAAGACGTAAAATTGCATCCTCATTGTTTTCCTGATACAACCCTGTTATTACTTATTAGTGGAAATTTATTAAATAATGATTAAGGAGAGTACCTGCTATTGAGTATCCAACTACAACTTGGAGTTTCAAATTCATTTGGACAAATGGTCCTATTTATTGAGGGACAGGAAAGAGGCTCACCTGATGGTGCACTATAAATTTGTATATTCCTGCAGGTTGTAACTGTTGAACAAAACCCTGGACACTCCAAGCTGAAGATTACTATTCCTAGAGAGCCTGAGCTTGAAACAGCTCAGAGAGCACAAAGGATAAGGTTTGTTGTTTGTAGCGTTCAGTGAAATTTGGCTGAAGATTATTTTTCTTCCTCACATAATTGAAGTCAAGATATGTGCGCTTTTCAGACCCAAAAATGCTGCAGAGGCAGAACATGTGACGGTGGCTGCCTCCAGATTCAAAGCACGCCCATTAAACAGAAAAGTTGGTACTTGCTGTAGATAGAGTTGGTTCTGTTTTGGTGTATCTTTTCCATCTTCTCCTCTAACTAACTATGCTCACAATCTAGATTCTTAATGCTCCTTCATTGCCACTTCCCAAGAGGAGCACTCCACAGTTGCCAGCATTTCAAGTAAGCTCTTGATACTTGCTTTCTTAGTTCATCCAGTTTTATCACCATTTCATCAATTATTATAAATGGGAAAGAGTTGAACCAACAAGTCAACAGCTAATCAGGCAAACAAGTTTTTTCTGCATTATTTATCTTGAAGCACTTAAAGCCTCCCTCACTAGTGGGAAAAGGATTGGTTGTTGTTGGGTTTATCTTGAAGCTCAGATTTTATATGTCTTGCTTCTCAGGAATTTCACCTCAAGACATGGGAGAGGGCCATGCAACACACATCTGCTACTTCATCATCTTCACTTCATTGCAATGATTCTGAAAAGGTTAATATAACCCGTAATGCTGTATAATTTTAAGCAGTACTATTCATGTCTTTTTTCACCATCATTTATTGTCAATCAGTGTTTTGTACCCAGTCTTTGGGAATTACATTAGTTATGAAATTTATGAAGCTGCAATTCCTTATGACTGACAATTTGAGACGTAGATAGATATGATAGACGTATTTTCTTGCTTTAGTTTCCTGTTGTTACGAGATAGATATGATTATTATCTGGGAAACTGAAGTTTGCTGGTTGCAGGGTTTGGAAAAACATACTCCAGAAAATAGAACCAAGGATTTACGAAGGTAACATATGCTATGATAAATGTTAATCCGAACCTAATAATTCATGAAACAATGGTAGTAACTTCCAAATACACTCTTTGCACAGGCCATCTGCCATGGGTGCTCCAAAGCATGATAGATTGGATTTTACACATAATTTTAAGGCCCGGCCTCTTGATAAGAAGGTAAGGAGACATCAAAAAATAAATTTTAAGAGATTGTAATTATGTATGGAAGTAGGTTATCCTTTGAAAGATGTCACAATTACTCAAAGAGAGTGGAAGTTTAGATGAATTTCTACTAAAATTCTTCATTTTCCTTGTTATCTGTATCAAGTAAGTTCTGCCTTTAGTTGTTTGTTTGATCTGTTGTACTAGCAACTCTAAAATGTCTGTGCAGATACTTTCAAGTAAAGGAGATATTGGTGTTTTCTGGAACAGAAAGCTGGAAACCACTGTACCAACTGTGAGTTGGTTCATCTGTTATTCTGTTTTACATCCTTTGATATATTTTAGAAAGGAAAGTATAATGATATCACCTCTTGCTTCAATTCACACAGGAATTTAATTTCCACACAGAAAAGAGGGTTCACCATAACCCACCAATTGAACTCTTTGGCAAGGTGAATTCACGCAATTTTTTCTTGAGCAATATGTATTGAATTATAAATTAGTATAAATTATTCACTTTATTGTCACTTTTAATAAAGATATTCAATTCCTACAATTCTCATTCATTCTCCTTTATTGAAATGTTAGCTGTCCCTAACATCTGAAGTCCAGTCAAGTAATGGATCTCAGTTGAAACTGCCTCGGCATTCGAGGGCATTCAGAAAGGTTTTCCTTCTATAATTTACAATTTGACATTATTGTTTTTCCCCGTTAGTACATACTGAGTTATTTGTTTCTGGGTGCAAGGATTCAAAAGAAAATATAGGATGTTCTTTTCATCTGGACCAAAAGGTAATAATAGCACTGTCTTAACTCTGAAGAACATGACTTGTATTGAGCTTACGATTTTTATGTTGGTTCTTTTTCCTGTAATTTTGAATGCCATCCTATCCGTTACTGTTACATCATAAACGTCAAATATTCATCTTCTAACTGATGCAAATGATGTAGGACAAGCCTTTCATATTTGGGGGAAAGCAAATTCATAGTGGTAGTGACGGTTGCATCAGTGAAGCTGGTACTCTGTTGAGTGCAAGGAGGTATGCATAATTGGCATTACTGCTATTCATTTTTAGTAAATTTTATGGGTTATATCTTAGGCTCTCTAGCTGAAACGGTCCAGGAGCTTGGGAATTCGGTGACAACAAACGAGGGCCAATGTTAAACAAGCTTTTGTTATGACCATGACAATTTTCGCCATTAAGTTGAAGTTCGACAGCAACCTAGCTGAATTTGACAGGAGCATGACCCTTCTCAGATGATATCATGATAGATGGTTCTTTTACTGTACACAGAATCTTAGAAAAAAATTACTTTGTTAGAACAGAAGTTAGCATATTAAATGTCTAACTGCATCACGTGTATCCTGTACAACTGCCCCTAAATCACAATCCAATAATAAAATCGTCAAAAGGCAAGTGTATTATAGCCCTTAAGCCTATCCTCCGCTTTTTTGAGCATTTAATACGTGTAATGTCTTCTTATTCGCATTTCTATTGCATATACATTATTACATATAGAGGAACAGTGAGAACAAGATAGGCCTTGACACCAACAAAAGACCAAAAGGAACTGTAAACTGATAAATTAAATATTATATTTTATATTTATAGAACTGATTGAAACATTAATCGGGCAGCCGAGTATTACACAGCTCCCTATCATTAAATCTAAATATCTGAGCCGATTTGAATCGTTTTGTACGTAGACCATTCAAGTATAGCTTCCTACATACGTGATACGTTTTTTAATTGGTGTTTGATAATTTATTTAGTTGTTTTAAAAATTGGCTTGCTGTTCAAATTTAAATCTTCTGCTTGCGTTGTGATGCTTTGTTATTTGATCTCCATACTCTGTTTAATTAGTTCTATTGCCAATCTTACGACATGCATTTAAAACGCAGCTGTATATGCATTTTTTTTTTCTTTTCGTTAAAGTAATATTTTGTTCCCTATATGTGATACTGATTTTCAATTTAGTCCATGTATGTGACAATATTTTTCAATTTAGCCATCACCGTTTTTAGAGTTAAAGTATAAAGACCAAATTAAAAATGATTGTCACATGTAAGGATTGATTTGTAGAAAAAAATTTGACTCCGGTCCCTACACGTGACAATAGTTTTCAATTTGGTCCCTACATGTGATAATCATTTTCAATTTGGTCATTGTCATATAATGGCGTTATAACACCACTTAACGGTGATGACTAAATTGAAAATGATTGTTACGTATAAGGACTAATTTGATAAAAATTTATGTATATGAACTAAATTGAAAATCAATATCAAGTTTAGAGATCAAAATATTATTTTAACCTTTTATTTTTTTTAATTATTCAACTAAAAAATTCATGTCACTCAATACAGATGTTACATCACAAATGATTAGTCAAGTCAGCAACCTAGTAAGTATTGGATGATAGGTTTACAACATGACTAATTTGTTCGATTTTAAAAGTATTGAGACTTAATTTGAGCAATTAAAACTATATGGATCAAAATCATGTATTTGTAAAGACTATATAGGGACCAAATTCAACTAATGGAGATCCATGTCATCCAACATTGACATCACGTCACATAGGGTTAGCCAAGTCGGCAACTCCCATTAAGTACTGAATGATAAATTGACAGTAGGATCAGATTTGTTCAATTTTAAAAATATATGAACTTGATTTGAGCAATTTAAACTACAAAGATCAAAAGTATGCATATTTGAAATTAGAGGAATCAAAAGTGCATTTAAGTAAAGAAAAAATACCATTGGGAGAAGTCTCCTCTTAAGTCTTTGGCCATATATGAGAAATTTGTTTTTCATCCATTGGGTGTGACAATAAGAAAAACGAAATTATTTTTTAAGCCAATGTCACCTTAATTTTACTTTGGACTTCTATTTTGTGGTTAAACATTTGGTAATCCTCGTTCAATTGTAATAGTCGGTTACCTAGCAAGTAGCAACGCATCTCGTCTACCACTAAAATGTAATATTTCTTTATGGGTGCCTTCTATGGTGCCCCATCCATCGAAAGGGTGTGGTGATGCACCATCAATAAAATCTGGATTATATTATTACTTGAATTTTTGGCTTTTCAATTTTTTATCTTTTTTTCAAATGGTAAACTATCTTTTGTATTTGCAAAAACAGGTTTTATTTCTTTGTATTTGTGTATTTGCATTCCATATTACCACTGCCATGACAGAAAACCCCATTTTCGAACCTATACTACCCATAACCAGATTTGATCTTCTCTACCCGTTCACATGCCATTGCGGCATGACCAATCTGAAACCTGCATTTTCTGGATCGCAACCAAACAACATCATAAAGCGATTCCCATTGCTCGATGGTGATCCTGTTGCAAGCTCGATGTTTATGGTATTGACCAGCGCAGAACAGAGCAATCCGGTTATCATCTTCATTCTCCTTCCAGCGTCGAAGCAGATCTGTACTTGTATCTTCCTCGACCTCGCCCTCGCCCTCGCCCTCGTCTCCCTCACCGCCGCATCCTCGTCTCCCTCGCCCCCTTCAAAGCTCTCGCCGACTACGACCTCCGCTCCCGCCGTCGACTCATCCTCTCCCTCCTCCCTTCCTTCGACAACTCCCCCACCGTCGCCAACGACGTCAACGCCTCACCACAATCACACCAATGCAATGGTCAAATATACCATCACGCAGTCAGGTATGATAGTCTGGACTATCCGAAAGAGGGGTAACCGGCTGAGGGAAACATCTACTCCACACTAATGTGACAATAAAACATTTGAAAAAATTCAAAAGTTTGAAATTTTTTTTTTTCAGATTGACGGGATTTGAGGCAAATGGTTTGGACTTTGGATAAAAACACAGTTAGGATGCAAATACAACAAATTATAGGACTCAAGTGCAAATATAGAGTATAAAAATACATTTGACTCACAAGCTCATTTTTTACTGGGTCAACGTCAACCCCAAAAGTTAGGATGCACATGTATCAAAATGAAGATTTATAATTGGTCCATATAGGTGGTGCATCACTGCACTACTTTGATAGGTGGTGCACCTTAGACAACACCTTCTTTATGCCATAGTTCTAAAAATAAATAATATCGAAAATAATATTACTAAAAGGTTATGAACAAGAAATATTTATTTTTCAAATAATTTCTTTTAGAATTTCTTTACATAGTTACAAATTAGATGTAAATTTTTTGTAAAAAAAAAATAGGTGTAAAATACTAATATATGGTTGGTCCAAGTGATAATAAACTCGGGCTTCTTGAGCAAGTGACCAAGGGTTTAATTCATGGGTCCTGTGTATGAAGAAAATCTGATTGGGAGGAATAATCCCTAAATGTCATCTAGGTCCTTTGACGAATATTAATCACAATTTATGATGGTAAATACATCGTACCAATGACACAGCCTAAAAAACTAGACGTAAAATAGTGTGTCAGAGAATGGACTTTATCCCACAAATTAGGCTCCTCTAAAATGAAAAAAATATAAAGTGAAAAAATAAGAGTGTGTTCACCATTAATTAAGTGCATGAGCATTGAGGATATCAACCCACTTTAACTAATCATGGTTAGACATATCTTTAATTTCTCATATTACACTTTTGCTTATTGTAGGGAAGTTTTATCCAACCCCCACCAGCCAGGACCGACAGAAACAAGATGATCACTATCTCTAATCACCTCAATTTCAGCAAATTAATAATGAAATAAAACAAAGGGTGCATTACTGCATTACACTCGAAAGAAAAGCAAATAAAATTGAAAATTCATGAAAACTTTTTCTTTGTCCTTGGATGCAAAAATCCAATTATACAAAACCGCTTTCCGCCTCTATTTTTGGTTGTTTTTTTTAAATATCCGTCTTTTGTTACTGAAACAAATTTCGGGTTTGTTGTCATTTTTAAAGACTCGCGTACATACATCTTTCATTTACATACATTTCCTTTTTTTTTTCCTTTCCTGAAACCAAATAAAGAAGAAAACTGTCTTTCTTTTTTTATAATAAGTCGATACCAAATAAGAGAAGTAATAATTCTTACCTTTCTTCTTCGTCTTTTTCATTTCTATTTTTGTCCTTTCATTTTCTTTCCTTTACTAATACCAAACAAAGCCAACAAAAGAACTTGTCTAAGGAGCCTATACAAGAGAATATGACAATGTTCAGCGATGCATTGCGGAAGATGAAATTACAATTATATGTGACAGTTGGCACCGTTCCCCATACAAACAAGAATAGCGGGCATCACTATGCGAGTGACTAATTCTATTATGTAAACAAGACACAATGTACTCAGCAATGCATGCACCGTATATATATGAATTAAGAACATAAATATGCAGGTGTTAAATCTAGCTGTAAAAATATTATTGTAATTTATTTAAGTACTCATTACCATAATCTCTTGACTTGTTACCCGTACATTCACGTCCCTAATGTACGTACTTGGCATTATATGTAGGCGAATAAGCCGTCCTAGGCCAGCAAGTTGCAGGTCTTCGTTTCCCAAGTAGTGAAACTATGGCCAATTGGTCATCCACCACCCTTAAATACACCAATTTTGTTTTCCGCTGTATATATATACCTGCATGGCACTAGGCAAAGCATAAGCAACTATCTATTTTAAGCAAACTCCAATCATGGAGGAAAACATGTATGTGATGAGGCTTGTATTGCTTCTTGGTCTCATTCTCATGCCAACTTCAATGGCTGAAGAACAATCACATGTAGAGGAACTCCAAGAGCAAAGCAACTTGTTAACTTACATTGTTCATGTCAAAACGGCTGAGGATGGCGCTTCTCTTCAATCACAAGAGTTGCATAGTCGGTACCATTCACTTCTGCCACAAACTACCCCAGCCTCCAATAACAAGGACCGGATAGTTTTCTCTTACCGCAATGTGGCCTCTGGATTTGCTGTGAAGTTGACCCCAGAAGAAGCCAAAGCTCTGCAAGAGAAGGACGAGATTGTGTCAGCCAGACCTGAAAGGATCCTTGATTTACACACAACTCATACTCCAAGTTTCTTGGGGTTGCAACAAGGAGTAGGGTTGTGGAAAGATTATGGAAGTGATTCCAATCTTGGCAAAGGTGTCATAATTGGAGTTATAGACACAGGTATATACCCTTTTCATCCTTCTTTTGATGATGATGGAATTCCACCCCCACCAGCTAAATGGAAAGGCCACTGTGAATTCACTGGGAAAAGGACATGCAACAACAAGCTCATTGGTGCAAGAAATCTAGTCAAAAACGCAATTGAAGAGCCTCCCTTTGAAAATTTCTTCCACGGAACTCACACAGCTGCAGAGGCTGCTGGAAGGTTTGTTGAGGATGCTGGTGTTTTTGACAATGCTAAGGGCACAGCAGCTGGCATGGCGCCCGAAGCTCACATAGCAATGTACAAAGTATGCAACGACAAAGTGGGGTGCACTGAAAGTGCCATCTTAGCTGCAATGGACATTGCCATTGAGGATGGTGTAGATGTCCTTTCTTTGTCCCTTGGTTTAGGTTCTCTTCAATTCTTTGAAGATCCCATTGCAGTCGGTGCTTTCGCTGCCATTCAGAATGGAATTTTTGTTAGTTGCTCAGCTGCTAATTCTGGTCCTGGTTATAGCACTTTGTCTAATGAGGCACCATGGATTCTCACCGTTGGTGCAAGTACCATCGACAGAAAAATAGCAGCATCCGCAAATCTAGGAAACGGAGCAGAATATGAAGGGGAATCTCTATTCCAACCAAAAGATTTTTCTCCTAAATTATTGCCACTTGTGTATCCGGGTGCAACTGGTTTGAACACCTCTGCCTTCTGTACCCCGGGATCCTTACAGAACGTTGATGTTAAGGGAAAGGTGGTGCTGTGTGATATAGGCGGAAACATTTCCAGTATTGTCAAAGGACAAGAAGTTCTAGATGCTGGTGGTGTGGCCATGATTCTCGCAAACTCACAAACCTTAGGCTTTAGTACCTTCGCTACTGCTCATGTTCTGCCTGCTACACAGGTGAGTTATACTGCTGGATTGGCCATCAAAGCTTACATAAATTCAACCTACACACCAACAGCAACAATCTTATTCAAAGGAACAGTAATTGGTGATTCACTTGCTCCTACAGTTGTCTTCTTTTCTTCCAGAGGTCCAAGCCAGGAAAGCCCTGGCATTCTTAAACCTGACATAATTGGGCCTGGAGTGAACATAGTAGCTGCATGGGGTGTGTCTGTAGACAACGGAATACCAGCATATAATATGGTTTCAGGCACTTCAATGTCTTGCCCTCACCTTAGTGGGATTGCTGCTTTGCTCAAAAGGGCCCATCCTGATTGGTCCCCTGCTGCCATAAAGTCAGCAATCATGACCACTGCCAATACAGTTAACCTTGGAGGCCAGCCCATATTGGACCAAAGGCTTCTACCTGCTGACATATTTGCCACTGGTGCAGGCCATGTTAACCCAGTCAAAGCAAATGATCCTGGGCTTGTTTATGATATCCAGCCAAAGGATTACATTCCTTATTTGTGTGGTTTGGGTTACTCAGACAGACAAATTTCAGTTATTGTGCAAAGGGCAGTGAGATGCTCCAATATAAAAAGCATACCACAAGCACAACTCAACTACCCCTCATTTTCTATTCTATTGGGGTCTACTTCACAGTTCTACACCAGAACGTTGACAAATGTTGGACCTGCCAAAGCAACTTACACTGCGAAACTTGAGGTGCCTTTGGCCTTAGGTATGAGCATAAACCCTAGTCAGATAACATTCACGGAGGTGAACCAGAAGGTTACATACTCGGTGGAGTTTATCCCACAAATTAAAGAAAATAGAGGCAACCATACTTTTGCTCAGGGTTCTGTCACATGGGTATCTGACAAACACACTGTTAGGACCCCCATATCTGTCATTTTCAAGTGATATACGCACTTGAAGCCAGGGGGTGATGCTCAAGAAATAAAGGAGGGAATGAATGTCCGCAAAAATTCAAGAGCAACTCATATGTGTTTAGTCCCTCTTTAGAAGTTTAAAAATTAATTGCAATAGTTTGTTAAAATAAGATCTCAGATGGTCTAAAATGAATAACGGCTTCCTATTTATTTTGTAATTGGATTGATTTCTAAATAGTTTTTGCTCAAAATGTATGCCCTCACTCCTCATATCTAATCCAAATGTTTACCTTAGTCTTCGTTAAGCTCTGGAGGCTGGAATTTTATAAGTGAACATACCATTAAGAAATTGCAGAATGGGAATTTGTTTAAAATTGCAATCTTCCCACCGGTTGGCATACATCTATAAAAGTCATCTATAAGCAGGAGAACAATTTTTAGTTTTCTTAGGTTAATATTCTTGACCATTAAGCAACTGAATTCAAAGTCACATCTGCAATTTAACAAAAGTTCATGCATGGAATTCAATCAATAATGTAAATAAGTCTTAATTAATAGAAGTTATGTTAGTTTTTTTTAGCAAGTTAGCAGTACAAGAAGAACAACCTGAAACCTTTTTCATAATCTCATTGTTGCCATCACGAGAAAACAGATTCTGACATCAGGAAGAAGGGGACATAAGATTTTAGTAGTTTAGCATATCAAACTAAAATAAAGAAAGAATAACTCCATTCAATCATCTAAATATAATAGTTTTATCAATTAGGTCCTTCAAAAAGTTACCATGTTATTTAAGAACAAATTAATGGAGACACAGACGACATTTTAAGTGGTCAGGTGGCTGTTTAATGCCAACTGCGCTGCCCCCGGTTGTTTTGCTAGATAATAACCGGATGAAAGCAAATAAACAAACAAAAAACGGAAGAAAGGGGGAAAATGGAACCCTAACCAACTCAAGAGGGGATTAGTAGAATCATGAGCGGCACCTTGAATCTTTCAGCACTTCTTGAATTTTCCGATGAGCGGCACCTCGCCTGTAAAAACTTAGCAAAGAATTTTTTAAAGCAGTGGCACATCGTGCAAATACCATTCAACAATTATGTAAGGGGAAAACAGAATACGTAAATAATAAATTTCATTGCAAAACACTTATGATATGATATTTGCTCTAATTGTGTCATATCAACTATGTTATACAAAAGTGCTACTCATATTTGAGTCAGTTCAGATTCAACTGAAATTTATCACAAATTTTGGTGAGATGTTAAAGTCAACAAATCACATCATAAAGAAATATTCTGAGTATTAACATCGAATGCTTCATTGGCAGGGAGTATTAGTTCTTCACTAACCTTCGAAATATTGGGTGAAACTTTTGTTGTATATATTGGTAAAGAACTTCAGAGCATTACAGAATCAAACTTGTCACTTCTTTTCTCCTCAATGCTTGACATGCTTTAATATAACAGAGAAGAAAGATCAGCTATATAACAGTAACCAGCAAAGTAATACTTAACCAATAATTCAGTAAAGCAACGTGAATATGGCAATTAAAAATTAGAAAAATAAAACAAGTAGGTTTTCTCAGATCAAAACATTCCTAAAGTTGCTTCAAACGTTGGAAGGCACTTTTGAGATTTGGCAATCCCAAGCTGCGTTTCGGCTTGACGTGAACGGTGGTGGTGCGAAATCATAATTCTATTATGAGTGTGCATCCGAAAACCGGAAAACGCAGATAATCGATTATTTGATTACAATCAAATCTGTTTTTATTTGGGTATGACATAAGTTTGAGGAGCAAAATTGGTGTAAGAGAGATTATAATTGAAAACAATCTATCAAACAGTTCAATAAGATTGTGGTAAAACAGCTTTTTTTAAGGCATAAAAGCTTTTTTACAAATTCATCACGAGACCCAAATAAATAGATTTCTCTAAAAAAGTTTTTTCAACCAAAACAGCTGAACGTTCAATAATTAAGTATTCCCAAACATGTTCTAAGTGGATTATTGATTAATCCCCTTTTCATTTGGTTAGGGCTGTTCGATTTCTCTGGATTCTTTTTTTTTTTTTCAGTTCTTTCATTTTCCCTCACTCTTCCGTTAAATGAATGCCTCAACTATTTTATAGGTTAAATAAATTTACAAATGCCTCGACTATTTTATTTTTAAAATTTTCGAGTAAGTCTCTGTAATTTAAAATTTTGAAATTCGATCCTTGAAAATATAAGAAATTTGTAATTGTGACCCACGTATATTTTTCGGAAGTTTTGTCAAGTGATGTATCCACTCATCATTTGTGTGTCTATTAACTTTTTTGAAAAAAATATCAACATGGTATGATACGATTGGTAGATAATCGGATCCCTTAAATATGTGGTCAGGAGTTCAATTCTTATTTATGTATATGAAAAAACATATGTTGAGAGAGATCGGTCCCTTAAATGGATATCAGTACGTCATCTTCTTTTTTTAAAAGATTATCTAAAAAAAAACTTTTTGAAATTTTTTTTAAAAATAGTTCCCTTAATCTTTTATAAAAACCAAATAAGTCAACTTTTAGGATAAACATGGTGATCTTTTGGATTAGAATTATCTGACTTTAATAATTTAAAGTCACCTACCTTTCATCAATTTTGTGCCATTGGATTCATCCAACGCACCAAAATAATGAATAGATTATTAACAATAAAACAAAATATTAACGAGTTAAGAAAATACTTAAAAATACTAGAAAAATTAGAACAAAATAACAATGTTATTCACCAACAAGAATTGGTTAGAAAAAGAATCAAAAGATTAAAACAAGAATTAGAAAATTACATAGGATAATGGGACTATCCGAAGAGTTACAAGCAGGATTTAAAGAATTAGAAAGAATTATAAAAGAAATAAATAAAAATATTATTCAACTAATAGAAAATACAGATAAAATTGCAAATTACACTTGCAATAGGTTACAAAAAGGAAAAAATGAAATAGAAAATATTAAAGAAACATTAAATAATATCAGTAAAGGAAAAGAAATAGATGAAAATGAGGATATTATTAGAATAAAAATTATTTTAGAACAACTAGAAAACCTTTTAGAATATGAAGAAAGTAATAGATTTGTAATAAAGAATGAATTAATAGAAATTTTGGAAACCAAAAATTTAAAAGAAATGATGATTAAAAAAGAATTAGATCAAGAATCATCAAGAATACCTACACCTGTATCCGCATGGAGAGGATAAAAGATGAATACATGGAAACATTAAGAAAATCAAATGATTTAGAAGAAATTCAACAATTATTGGAACAACTCAAAATAGTTGAAGAAGAAAATAATCAAATACACAAAATTGAAAAAATCAATAATACAGATATAGAAAATAACGAGAATGAAGAAATAATTCTAAATTACAGCTCATCTTAGAATCTGAAGAAAACCATATAAAAATGGAAAGAGGAGAATATAGCGGAAAAAGCCCTAAAAGAAAATGGGAAGAATATAAATATACACCTAACGGAGCTTGGGATAAGTATGAAGAAGAAACCATGTATAATAAAGGATTTGCGAGAAAGAATAATAATAAGTGGACAAAAGTTCAAGAAGAATTTAAACCTCGATACCATAATATGGGAAATATACTTGATCTCGATTGTATTAGAAATAAAAAAGATGTACTATTAAGATTGACAAATGAAATAATTCTAATGATCCTAACCGATGAAAAATTCAAACAACTAAGCTTCATAGAAATCAAAAACTTTGTAACATTTAAAACAACTGGAAGTGTACAGAAGTTTTTAATAGGAATTAGAGATGCGGAATGGATTAATTATGAAAGAATGGTAGATAATAGTGCAGACTATGTTAAATTAATTATGACATTAATACACCAATAATTCTTAGGATATAATATGATGGAACAAAGAGAAAAGGTAAATAAGACACTAATTGAAAATGTTAAATCACATTTAAATAGAATGCAAATATGTGATATGTGTCAGATTGAAAGCTTTATCTGCGAATATCAAAAATACTATTATCAACTAGATGAAGAGACTAAGGAAATATGTAAATATATTTTTATAGATAAACTACCATATCCATTGAATTCGAAGATTAGTAGACTATGGGAATCAAAACCAGAAGAAACAGCAAATACTCTAGGAGGAATTATAAAACTCTTATACCAAGAATTAAGAGAACAATGTTTGAATAGAGAAACAATAAGACAAATGAATAGAGGAAGCACTGTCATTTGTTGTGACATCCCAGAAATAGAAAAACCAGGAAAATATGGATGCGATAAAATAGTAAAAAGAAAGAAAAAATACTATAAAAAACCAAATCTACGAAAGTTTTACCAGAAAGAAAACTTATTATAAAAATAATAAAAAGAAATATTTTAGAAGAAAGAAATCAACGCCAAGAAAATACTGCCCAAAGGGAAAGAAAAAATGTGTATGTTGGATTTGTAATGTCGAAGCACACTATGCCAACGAATGCCCTCAAAAGAAAGAAAAAGATTTTAAAGAAAAATCAAAATTAATAAAACAAGTTTTTCAAATATATCAACTTGAACCATTAGAAGAAGAATTAAGTAATTCGGAAGTAAGTATATATGAATATACAGAAGATGAACTATCTTAAGAAGAAAGAGAATTCGAATAGTACCTATATAAAAATATTGATAGAAAAAAGTAAAAATATAACAGAAGCCTATATAGATACTGGAGCAAGTCTCTATCTTGCGACAGAAGCACTGCTTGATAATTGGGAAAGATTGGAAAAGCCACTAAAAATACAAATTGCAGATGGATCAATACATTCTTTGTATTGGATAGCAAAAAGAATTACTTTAGTAATACAAGAAAAAATATTTAGAATACCAACAATATATAAACAAGAAACTAGAATAGATATAATTATTGGAAATAATTTCTTGCGATTATATGCACCATTCTGCCAATATCTGAAATATATTACCCTTAATACACCATATATTTATCAGAAGCAGAAACGAGAAATTATCAAAATACCAATTATTCATTTTTCTGAATGTACTTATTCATCAAAGTTTCAACAGCTGAAACGTGATGAGATTATTAGTTTAATTTGCACAAAAATTCGCCATATACTAATAAATTTAGAACCTAATAGAATAATTCCAGTTCATATAGAAGAACTTTTAGACAATGTTTGTAGTGAAAACCCTTTAGATCCAAGAATCAACAAAAATAATGAATTAGTTGAACTAAAATTAAAATATCCGACAAAAGAAATAAAATGTAAACCAATGATTTACACAAAACAAGACAGAGATGAATTCGCAAAAGATATTGAAGAAATGTGCCAAAAAGGATTGATTAGACCATCAAATAGTAAACATTCAGCACCAGCTTTCTATGTAGAAAACCATAATGAAATAAAAAGAGGAAAAAGAAGAATGGTAATTAATTATAAGCAAATTAATGATGCTATGGAGGGAGATGCTTATTTTCTTCCAAGAAAAGACTTGATTATTGAAAGAATTAGGAATATGGATTGGTTTAGCACCTTTGATTGTAAATCAGGTTTTTACCAAATAAGATTAACCGAAGAATCGAAAGCACTAACATCATTTAGTTGTCCTCAAGGTCAATATGAATGGAATGTACTACCAATGGGATTAAAGCAATCACCAGGAATCTTCCAACGAAGGATAGATTCAATTCTCAAAGAATTTAAAGACTTTTGTCTTATCTATATTGATGATATATTAATCTTTTCTAATAAGGGATTAAATGATCACTTTGAAAGGATATAATTAGTTCGTAACAAATGTTATGAACATGGAATAGTCTTGAGCAAGAAAAAGGTTGTTCTAGCCCAAAATAGAATTAATTATTTAGGATTAGAAATCGAAAAAGGAAAAATAATAATGCAACGACATGTATTAGAAAAACTTCAAAATTTTCCAACAACATTAAAGGACAAAAAGGATTTACAAAGATTTCTTGGACTATTAACATATATTTCAAATGAAGGTTTCATTAGGAATCTTGCAGCGGAAAGAAGAATACTCCAACAAAAGCAGAAGAAAGATGTCCCTTGGACATGGACTGATGAAGACGATAGACTTATTATAAAAATGAAAGACTTATGCCAGGATCTTCCTAAGCTTTATCATCCATCGGATGATGATATAATAATTATTGAGACTGATGCCTCAAATGACTGTTGGGGAGGTGTTATGATAGCAAAACCCCTGGATACAAAAATGAATTACTATGTCGATATATGTCAGAAAATTTTTCAGACAGTGAGATTAATTATCCCACTCATGAAAAGGAGACATTGGCTTTGATCCGTATGTTGGGAAAACATCGGATTTATATACTGGATAAGGACTTTATTGTCCGAACCGATTCTACTTATGTTGCAGGTTTTAAGAACTTAAACCATAAAGGAACCTACAAACAAGGACGATTGATTAGATGACAAATGAAGCTTGCCGAATACAATTACTCAATCTCTTATATTAAGGGAGACAAAATGTTCTTGCAGATATTTTATCAAGAGAATGGAGCAGTAAACAATTGAAGACATAAAGAAGCAGATTTAATACCAAAGAATTCTCGAGAAACAGAAGATAATGGAGCTTGACCTGATCAAGGCAAACATTGAAGTACTAGAATTTAAACTACAAGCAAAAGGAGAACCTATAAAATATGATCCAATGAAAAATATAAAACAACAGGTACAAGAAAGCACTAATGAAAAATGGTACACAATTTTTAATGGACCACACCCAGGTGTTTATGATGAATGGCACAAAGCAGCCCCTCATTGCATTGGACTCTCAAGAGTTCATCACAAAGGATTTCGCACCAAGGAAGAAGCTGAAAAATCTTTGATACACTATCAAAAAGAACATGACAAGGGCAAAGAAGTTTATCTTGGCCCAATAACTTTTTCAGAAACCATAAAGACTCCACCAGTTCAAAAAACTTCATTAAGGATACTCGGAAGAGTTCCTTCCTCCATTGATGACTACCAAATTACTTCAAGAAAAGACCATGAATTACAAGTCCAATTTTCCAAAGAAAAATTGCATGAAAACTTGAAAAGATTGACCAACTGGTATGAAAAGGAAAAAATTAATTGCTTTTACATGGTTAACCGAAATATTTTCGGAGTTAAAGCCATAATTACTCCCGGAGCATCATCGATTCTTACATTTAATATGTTCCAATTTGGACTTATTGAATGCCTCTATTTAAGTCAAGACTTGGAAAAAATCAAATTATTTCCATATAGTTTGAAAGATTCAGAACCATAAAAGAAATGTTGCAAAGGATAGAACTATCTTCTTGAAGTTCTATTCGACTTATCCAGACTTTGCCACCAAACAACCCACAAAGAATTTAATCTTCATTGGAGTAAGCAATAATAGCGTTTCCATGCGAGATGAACCTACTGGAGAAGATTACAGTGAAGAAAAGATTGTCACAATCCTAGCAAATCAACTAGCGGAAAGATTGCCACAAAGATTCAAATTATTGGTAAAGATTCCTTCATAAAAGCCATGTATAAAGGACCACATACTTTGCTTCTCAGCAAAACTAGTGGAAAATTGATTAGAGAAAGGGACTTGGCACTACTGACGAATTTTGAACTACCTTTCTACACACTTCAAGGACTTTCGATGAATTATCAGCCAGCTGTCCTCGATTTGTTGTGCTCAATGATTAAGGAGAATGGCAATCACGCATGCGAAAGATGCGTAAAGCAAAAAGACTGTCGGCAAGAAGATAAGGATTCAGATGAAGCAATAATAGAGGAATGACGTAGGCACTAACGTCAGCATGACTTATTGAGAAATCTGATAGATTGTAATAATGTAGGGACTTTCTTGTAAATTACATTACCCTATCGAGTGTATAAATAAGACCTCTTATGTTGAGGCAAAGCAGAACTTGAAAAACCTTAAGGGTTTCATTTCTCACCTCTCTTCTCTCTGAGAAGTCTTAGCCTTGTGCTAATCGAATCCTTGAGAGTGGATTCAACCAGTTCTATGTACTCTTCCTACTAATCATAAATAAACACTACTTTCATATAATTCCTACTTTCATCACTTTCATTTCTACCAACTACTCATTACGACCCAATTCCAAACTCAACTATGACGGAAGCAGCGGTGGACCAAGGAACCCAGATATAATTTCAAAAAACACCAGATCAGGTATGATTCATCAGCCATTTAGTTTCATTCAAATTAATCATGTCTGAAATAGAAATAGAAATAGAAAAGATTAATAATACTGATGTAGAAAACCTACAAATTACTGAAGAAGATGGAAACTACGAAGGAAGTATTTTAATAGATCCGAAATTATTTCAAAAAATTCAAAAGGAAGACTTAAATTTATCTAAAGATGCAAACATGAAGAAATTAGGAGGAATAATGAAACGATTTAACCAGAAAGAAAATATAATATATTATGAAAAATAATTAATGAAACCCCAATAGATATATCCGAAACACAGGGAAACACTTGTATACAATTATTGAATAAGAAGAAATTAATTGAGTTAAAAAGAAATTTAAAAAAGGAATCACATAGAAAGAAAATAGGTTATATTCATATAGGAGCAATACAAGTCTTAATTAAGGCAACCTTTCAAGAAGGAATAGACTCACCCATAGAATTAATACTAAAGGATGATAAAATAACAGATCCTAAGGATAAAATATTAGGAGTAATCGAAGGAAACTTAGCTTATGTTAAGTTAAAATTCGAAATACACTCAAACATTGGAATACCATTAGATACTCAAAGATTAGATCAATCTTTAACTATGGAACATGGATTCTTAACAAATAATTTAATGAGACCAGGAGATAAGATTTTCTCAATTACTTATTGTGTCAATTATGCACTAACAAATTCACATCATATCATTACTTTTAGAAATAACGATAGAATAGATATACCAAGACTTTTTGAAGAAATAGAAAAAATTTATTATCCAAAAAGAAATGAACTAATCGAATTAGGAATTTCCATAAGAAATCCGAAAACACTAAGTTTTAGACAGATCCCGAAACCAATTACTTTTTCTGAAACAAAAAATAATAAAGAAGATGAAAGCATAAATAAATTGTCAAACCAAGTCAGAGACTTAGCCCAATACTTAAGAAATAGAATATGAATAAAGAAAAGGAATTAAGACATATTTATGAAAATTCTTATGATAAAACAAATCAAGATAAAAAGAATATAATAGAATTTATGAATATTTATGATAATCATCTTAAAAGAGATAAAAAAGATAAAAATCGAAAACAAATTGAAAGATATATTATAGAAAAAGAAAAAGGACTTAATAATATAAGAAATAAAAGAGAAGAACATAAAAAACAAATAATAGAAAAAATAGAAAAAATAGAAGAAATGATTTCGAAAAAATCCTATCAACCATCAACTAGTTATTTTAAAATAACAGCACCAACCTTTGAAGATATTGAATAAAACAATGGAAATATATTCTGAGTTTGATAATCAAACAGAAAACGAAATAATAAGCGTATTAGTAATGGATTTACCTATTGACTGCAAACAATTGATAATTGAAAAAATAAAAACCCAATTCAGACAAGAAGATTATTATGTTGCAACTATTTCATTAGATATAAAATGGAACTATATGGAAGAAATAGGATTAGCTTTTGAATATGATAGACTATCATTATCAGATATATATGAAGATTGGGATTTATCAGATGATTGAAATGGATCAAGAAATATTAAGCATTTTGATGATGAAAATACCTAAAGATTGTAAACAAATAATAATTAGCAAATTAAAACATCAATATTGGCAAGAAGAACTTTATTTAAAACAAATAATACAAAGAGTACAATTAGTTTTTTGTAAGGAAGAAAGAAAACAATTAATCGAAGAAATAATGGAAATAGATGAATCTATAATGGATTACGGGTATGAATTACTTGTAACTCAAATTATGCATGAAAATTACCCAAATTATGTATAATTACTACCACTACCTGGGAAAAAATATAGTGGTACCAAACTGGTATCAGAGCTAACTACTAGCTAATGAATTCACGAAATATAGAAAAATGTGTTCACCATTTAAGTATAATATACTTAACAAATCAAAACAGACTAAAAGAATTAGTACAAGAATTAAAAGATGAAGTCACTGATACATGTAATAAACACATGGAGTATCATTGTGAGTACTGTGATTGCAGAGATTACGAGAGAAAAATAGATTTAATAAAAATTTTAGTTAATAAATTAAATTTATGGATAGATCAGGATGATTAATAGATCCAACGGCCCGTATTAGTTAAAGGCACCTGCCTTTGCACGCCACAACGGCAGAGAAGTCGAATCCTGATGTTTTACATCTTTCAATGATCTAACTATAGAATAAAGTTTTTTTCGACTCACTTGGATGTTTCATCTCCTGTATAAACTAATACTAACTTGTCATATCTGTTAAAATTTCACGGCAGAATATAAGGTAAGATGGTATTGATGGGAACAATATGTGAAATACACTACAAAAAAAGGTTATTTGGCGACCGAATTTGTTGGTTACTGTTTGCGACCGAAATGGCGACCGATTGTAGGATCTAAATCAAACACTGATTAGAGTTGATATTGTGACCGAAATAAAGTGTAGCAGAGTTATCGGTCTCTATTTCGGTCGCAAAATAAAGGAAAGTAAAAGTCATAAATTTATGACTTTTTAGCGACCGAAATGGCGACTGAATTAAATGAAACGGTTAAAATTAAGTTATCTTTCGCGACCGATATTAAATCGGTCGCTAAACGGCGTGTAAAAAAATTAAAATATAGCGTTTTAGCGACCGAATTATTCGGTCGCTAAAATTATGAATTCAAATTTCAAATTAACCATTTTAGCGACCGATTTAACGACCGAATTATTCCGTCGCTAAAACTAAAATCCCTAAATCGCGATTTCCTTCCTCTCTTCCCCCATTTCTCTCTTTTCCTCTCTTCCTCTCTTCACACGCAGCGCCGCAGAAGCCCCTCGTCGGCCACCACCTCCTCTCCGCCCACCACCACCTCCACACGGTAAGCATACATATCTCTCTCCCTCTCCTTCTCTCTCTCACTCGCGTCTCTCTCTCCCTTTCCTTATCTCACTCGCGTCTCTCTCCCCCTCTCCTTCTCTCCTTCTCTCTGTCACTCGCGTCTCTCTCTCCCTCTTCTTCTCTCCTTCTCTCTGTCACTCGCGTCTCTCTCTCCCTCTCCTTCTCTCATTATTTGTCTCACTCGCGTCTCTCTCTCCCTTTGTCTCTCTCTCTCCCACCGCTCTCGTGCCCTCCCATCCACCACCTCTAGGTAACGTGGCCAGTTCGTGCTCATGCCGTTGCGTTCGTCCCCATCGCCCTACAACTATCATCCCACTCTCTGTTGGTTCTTTCTTTCTTTTTTTCTGGTTTTATTGTCCTATGAATTCTAGTTCTATGTGAATCACTTGTTAGATTGAACATAATCTGTTTGAGAAAATGCTTGAATCAATTGCTCAATGTGTTATTGAATTTTATTTGTTGTATGAGATGTAAATTGGTTTTGAACTCCAGCATGTTGATTTTATATTTTTGTATGATAAAAATGGTTGAACTCTTGTTAATGGGTATAAGCATGCAAGTATCTTTGAACTTTTGGTTATATGTGGTTTCAAGATATGTAACAATTGAATAATATTGGTTGAGTTTGAGTTTGCATTGAAATATCATATAGTGTGATTGCTATGTGTGAAATGCAGAAATTAAAATGAATTGGATTCAGTTGGGTATCTAATGGTGTTGTTGTTTCTCCAGCTTTTGAAGCGTATGATCAAGGTTTGTTATGTTTGTCAAGATAATATTTGTGCTTTAGGGACCATCATTTTTTGGAATTATATCATGTATATTATTTTCTTATTCGCAGGGTATGATGTATTTATGGGTAATTTTTGTGGTTTGGTTTCTAGCGAACATGTCAACAAGAACATCTCTTCACGTGAGTAAGTCCACAAATCATATCTCTTAGACTTTGTGTGGAAACTTTTAGAAAGAATGAAATGTAAAGAAAAGGGAAGAAATGAATCCTACCCATTTCTTTTAGACTTTGTATGATATGCTTTCTCTTTCTCTTATTGATAAGACAACTTGATAGAAAAGGATTATAGCCTACAAGGTTGTTGAATATTTTGAAGATTGTGAATTTGTGGATACATTTTATATCAAATTTTCCATTCAATCATCTGTGTTCCATTGAATTAATTGCTACAGATTAAAAGTTTATGGACTTGTTATGGTCTTTTTGGGCTTTTGATTTTCTATAGGGTGTAAAGGTTGAAAGGGCTTTTTCTCTTTTGTTGCTGTTGTCCCTAATAAGCTTTTAGGCACTAAATTGCCAATAGCTGGGCGGTGGATTGGTTTTAGATATTAGGTGCTGAGGAATTCTTTTTGGTCGACGGTTAGTTAGTATATCAACCATTATTGTCTTCTCCGACTTTGGTTGAATCTCAACCTTATCCCTCTTGTATTTGGTTCTTTTGTTTATGAGTTTAGAGTACCCATTATACTCTTTCAATACACTTTAGCTTATAAAAAAAAATTATATTTGGTTTGTTATATGTTTTTTAAAGAAATCGGTCACTAAATTGGTCCCTAGAATAAGTTTTGGGGACACATTTAGTGACTGATTTTTTTTAATTTGGTGGCCAATTTAGCGACCGAATTAGCGACCGAATTTTCGGTCGCTAAAATTGGTCACATAACTGGTTTTAGGAGACCAATTTAGCGACCGATTTTTATAAATTAGCTACCGAATTATTCGGTCGCTAATAGCGACCAATCACAAATTCGGTCGCTAATAGCGACCGATTACAAATTCGGTCGCTAAATCATTTAGCGACCAGGGTTTTAGCAACCGTCATTATTCGGTCACTAATTCGGTCGTTAACCTATTTAGCGACCGAATTTTGATGAATAGCAATCGATTTCTTCGGTCGCTAAACACCCTTTTTTTGTAGTGATATCAAAATTGGATAACAAATCTTTTTTTTTATGGGTTAAAAGGGTGGCAAGTGAGCAACCACTCCGTACATGATCGTTCAACTAAAGGTAAAATATTACGTGTTGCCGTTCCGTTCCCAAGAATCAAACATACAATCATTTGATTAAGGGACGAAATGCCGGACCACCACGCGAGCAATGTAGGGTATGAAATAACAAATCTTCCTCCCTAATTACGGCAACTTTAAAGGATCGGGTGACACTGATCTTTGAAAGACTTAAGTAATTGTTTTTTCATTAGTGATATAGTTAAGCTTAAACATATCCAATGATACAATTTATTAGAATTGTTTAAGTACTCCAGTTTTATGGGAATGCCATGTTTATGAATTATTGACCAACAATTGATGAATAGTTTTTTTAAAAAAAAATTAAAAATTTAAAACTGAAGGCAAAATAATCATAGATCCAAAAATGGCAAAGCCAAATATACGCAAAATTCTGTCCAAATACAATACTAATCTGCTGAAAGATCATCGCTTAATTTACAATTAACCAATTTTTTATGACTGCTGATTCATGACATTTCAGTTGTAATCCATTTTTGGTTGTTATGTCTGAATATAAATTAAACCGTGAGACTTTCTTTTTCCTATTTTTATCTGCAACACTTTCTGATAGAAAGGCAAAGCAGCTCGTAATATGGCATGAAACTTGATTTTTGTATACCTAATAGTTGTAACTTATAATCCATGATTTCTATTTCTAGTTTTCAACACAGTTCTGTTTGTGTGTCTCTCATCTACTGCGACCAAGAATCCAAGATCGGCGAGCAGACAAATGAATAAGTAGCGGTCATCACCATGCAACTTCCTTAATAGATTCTATTATGTGTTTCTAATCATCTCATCTACATGCGCTTCGTCGTCCATTACAATGACCAATATTCCCGACAAAAAAAGGTACCAATCGTTAACATCCATGTCCCTTCTCTCACTCTTCACTCCACTATATATAAACTGCATGGATATACCACTTAACTCACAACCAATCCAACAACCACCAATTTTCTGTTTCTTCTGCAACCATGTCCAAAACCAAGCAAGCATTACTTTCATTGCTTCTTGGTCTCATTCTCATGCTGTGTGTCTGTCCAACTTCAGCACACCAAAGACTAAAACTCCTAGCTGAAAATGTGGCAACAGAAGAAGAACTCGAATTACTGACTTACATTGTCCACGTTAAGAAGCCTCAGGAAGGTGATGCTTCTTCCCTTCAATCCGAGGATTTGCATAGCTGGTACCACTCACTTCTACCAGACAGTGCAAAAACTCAGAACCACCAGCGCCTTGTTTTCTCATACAGCAATGTAGTGTCTGGATTTGCTGTGAAGTTGACTGCAGAAGAAGCCGAAGCTCTAGAAGAGAAGGAGGAGATTGTGTCAGCTCAACCTGAAAAGACCCTTTCTTTACACACAACTCACACTCCAAGCTTCTTGGGAGTGCAACAAGGACTAGGATTGTGGAAAGATTCCGATGTTGGTAAAGGCATCATCATTGGAATTCTTGACACAGGAATAAACCCTTTACATCCTTCATTCAATGATGAAGGAATGTCATCTCCACCAACAAAATGGAATGGCCACTGTGAATTCACAGGGGACAGGACTTGTAACAACAAGCTCATTGGTGCAAGGAACTTTTTGAAAAACTCAACTTCAGCACTTCCACCATTTGATGATTTTGGTCATGGCACTCACACAGCTAGCATTGCTGCTGGAAGATTTGTGCAGGGTGCTAGTATCTTTGGCAATGCTTTGGGTACAGCAGTTGGCATGGCACCTGATGCACACTTAGCAATTTACAAGGTATGTACCAATCATGGTTGTCCTGAAAGTGCAATATTAGCTGCTATGGACACTGCCATTGAAGATGGTGTGGATATACTTTCTATATCTATTGGGGCATCCTCTACTCCTTTCTTTCAAGATAACATTGCACTAGGTGCATTTGGTGCAATTGAGAAGGGAATTTTTGTTAGTTGTTCAGCTTCTAATGAAGGTCCTTTCCCTAGTACATTGTCCAATGAGGCTCCATGGATTCTCACAGTTGGTGCCAGCACCACTGACAGAAAAATAAGAGCAACAGCCAAACTTGGCAATGGGGCACAATATGATGGGGAATCAGCATTCCAACCAAAAGAATTTGCACCTATATTATTGCCACTTGTGTATGCAGGTTCAAATGAAAACCAGTCCTCAGCATTTTGTGCCCCAGGATCCTTAAAGAAGGTGAATGTTGAGGGAAAAGTGGTCCTGTGTGAGGTAGGTGAAGGGATTGCAAGAATTGCCAAAGGACAAGAAGTTCTAAATGCTGGTGGTGTGGCCATGATCCTCATGAACAGTGAAATTGAAGAGTTTAATCTCTTTGCTGACACTCATGTTCTTCCTGCTGTACATGTGAGTCACATTGATGGGTTAGCCATCAAACAATACATAAACTCAACTTCAGAACCAACAGCATCAATCTTATTTGAAGGAACTGTTATAGGAAATCCACTTGCCCCTGCTGTTACTTCATTTTCTTCTAGAGGTCCAAGTCTTGCAAGCCCAGGAATTCTGAAACCAGACATAATTGGACCAGGATTGAACATTCTAGCTGCATGGCCTGTTTCTTTGGACAACAACATACCACCATTTAACATGATTTCAGGTACCTCAATGTCTTGTCCTCATCTCAGTGGCATCGCGGCTCTGCTGAAAAACTCTCATCCAGATTGGTCCCCAGCTGCTATAAAATCAGCAATCATGACCACTGCTGATGCATTGAATCTTGGGGGCACCCTTATATTGGACCAGAGGCTTCAACCAGCTGATGTATTTGCAACTGGTGCTGGACATGTCAACCCCGTGAAAGCAAACAATCCAGGACTTATTTATGATATTGAATCAAATGAGTATGTTCCTTATTTATGTGGTTTGGGTTACACAGACACACAAGTTCAATTGATTGTGAGACATACTGTGAAATGCTCTGAGATAAAAAGCATAGGGGAAGCGCAACTCAACTATCCTTCATTTTCTATTCAGTTGGGGTCTACTTCACAGTTCTACACCAGAACACTCACAAATGTTGGACCCCCAAACTCAACTTACAATGTGGTAGTTGATGTGCCTTTGGCAGTTGGTATGAGTGTAAGCCCGGCTCAGATAACATTCACAGAGGTGAAGCAGAAGGTTACATACTCGGTTGAGTTTATACCTCAAGATAAAGCACTTAGAGGCAATAACGCGTTTGCTCAGGGGTCTCTCAAGTGGGTGTCTGAAAAATACTCTGTTAGCACCCCTATAGCTGTCATCTTCCGCTGAAAATTAGGGACAAGAAATTACTACAGAGAATGGCATTATTGTGTTGTATGAATAATTGAATAAAATAGGAACCAAGAGTCTCCGAGCAACAAATGACACCTCGGAGCTTCCGAATGAAGGTTCTGTTTTTGTTTTGGTTAGTGGGGTGGGGAATGTATGTCACTCTCTAATGTTCATCTGATTTGCAACTCTCTTCAGATTATGAAATGCATTGGTCTTACTTAAATAATTTTAATTCATTGATAATCTCCTTAATTTGAAGGCCTATTTTTGGTTAATTAGAGAAACATGTTACAGGCAGAACGAAACAAGTCCTGTTTTGTTCAACCAATGATCATTAGAAGGGGTGATTTTTTTATTTTTTTTAAAAAAAAGATAAGTGAGTTTTGGTCTCGTTTCAGAAAGGCAGAAACAATGAAATTTATCTATGTACCTTTCCTAGATTGATTATGGGTGAGTTGGATCAATATGATAGAATAGGAGAATAATTATATAAGTTGGGATAAAGACATGCATCACTTTCTGTGGAGCCATAGTCCTTACCGCTGAGTGAAACTAAAAGATGAGATACAAGCTCACTTCAATTTTTAATATCCAAGATAATGCCAAACTGCAGAATTTGAGAGTTAAGAAATAAAAGAATCAGTATATTTTTTGGTGGATTCCACGATGTCTTCGAGGATTCAATTAGTTACCTCTGGCTCTGTAAGTTTTAAATGTCAAGAAAGAATCTCAAAGCAGCCAATAATGTGAAGTACAACAAAAATTTACATACTTTGCTTCTCATTACAGTAGATAGCTAAGCATTCCTACTTGGCAAGGAGTGAGGATTGTACACTACCATACTCCCTCAGTCCACAGTATTCATTATTCAAGATGAATGTATTGCTAATTAATTATAGCTATGGCATATACTAACTTGACTTGTACTCCTCTTATTTGAATATCAAATTAAATTAAATATGTTAATTTTAATCTCTTATCAACTTTTTATCTTGTTTCTAAACACATGTTCCAAAACAGTGCTATTTGGTACAAATTCCTAATATTACTAAAGTGAAGAACCAGTTATATGACACAGAAAATAATTGCTTGGTCAAAAAGTACAATTCACTTCCTATTTGCGTGCCTTCCTATGTGTTTTTTAGGGGGGAAAACACAGTAATTTTAAGTTTTCCCGTTCCAAATTCCAAAAACACATAAAAAAAATAAACAATGCTTAAATCCTTATCATGAACTGAAACACAATGTTATTATGATAAAAGGTGAAGGCTATGCCGCTATGGTGCATCACCCACGAAAGTGATGCAACGATGTACCACCGAAGTAACGCAATATGCATCATCTAGATTATCATTTGGGTGGTTGGACTTTCGGCCATACATGAATATCATTGCTCTTTATAAAAGAAGTCACAAACCCACCAAATACCGATCGAAAAGAGCTAAACAAATATAGGCCGTATACTATATATGGCCTACGATTTATTGCTACAACGTATAAAAAATTGATAAGCGAAGAAGATGCGACATGCAGTGATGCTGCTGATGAGTATGAGATATTTCATTTGAGGAGACCTTATTGAGCCTTGTTGAATATTTTGTGCTGAATATGTTGAGCAAAAGTGCGAGGGGGAAAGCGTGCAGGTTCATCATCAGTTACAAGCTCTGGAAGAGGCTTAAGTATGATCTTCTCCTTGGGGGGCTCACAGAACACTGCCCACGATATTCTAACCTTCTCCTTGTTCACCAAACCCCTGTGAAGAATACTCTTATACTTGCCATTGCTCAGGATTTCAAGGGTATCACCAATGTGCATGAGAATGGAATCTGGGACACATTTTGCTGTGACCCATTTGCCCTCATAGAAAAGCTGCAGACCTGGGACCATATTGTGAAGGAGAAAAGTGAGTAAACTAACATCGGTGTGGGCTTCAACTCCAAGAGCCAGATCAGGTTGGGGACAAATGGGGTAGTAGTTGATCTTCAACTGAACTAAAAGCTCTTCCATACCCCCAACTTCCTTCTCCAGCCTCCCATCTTCCAACCCCAAACAAAGAGACAACGCCCCCAGTATCTTGCTCGCAAGCCCTCTCACTTGCTTTGCATACTCGCTTGTAACCTCACTGCATGCATGAATAATATTTCAACAATTATTTAAGCAGCAAACCATCGATAGTTTAATTTGATATTAAAAAAAAAAGTTTTACTGTATCATCTCATATTATTTAATTAGTTTAATATATATAAGTTTGAATCTAGCTATTCCATGAAGTGATAATACATTATTAGATAATAATATATAGAGTTGTAATCAGTGTTGGTTTGGATCGAAATTAGGATATATAATTTAGTGTCCGTACAAACTAATGTTGATTATCGGATTGGATTTTGAGAAATTTTGGTATATAATCCGAACCGAATCAATTTAATTAAATTCGGGATAGCTCAAATTAGTTTATCAAATCACCTTATTTTTTCAATTAATTCAACTTAAATTGGGAAAAAACTGAAAAACAAACCAGAAAATTATAGAAAAATAAAGTTTTTAAGAAGTAGGAGAGGATTTTAGAAATTAGGCTTAATTGCATATTTCGTCCCTAACTTTTTCAAATGTATGATTTTGATCATCTAATTTATTAAATTGTGCAAAATCAGTATCAAATTGTTGCATTAATTTGTTGAGATGACAAACTTCCACTTGACATATCAGGTTGATATTTTATATCTAAACTCTAAAGTGAAGACTATGGTGTACTACTACCAAAGTGGTGCAATTATGCACCATCCACATGAAAGACGGTGGGCCAATTATTTTGCAATATGGCAAAATGATTGAAAAGTCAAATGATTTATAATTTTATATAACCAACCAAATGATTGGACCCACAATATGTCATCACCACTTTAGTGGATGGTACAGCTTAGACAACGCCTGTATCTAATGCCAATGAATTAGCATAAATTATTGACATGGAAAAGTCAATTTAAACCAAAGAAAGGCGGGAAAGGAGAATAGAGATCCAGAAAAAGAGTGAAGCAACCACTCACATATAATCTGAGGGTGTCTTGGGCCATATGGACAAGTCAAGCTTGTCCTCAGGGAAAACAAGATGGAAGAAGTAATCTTCCCACTCAAGTTGGCCACTTGCATTGTTTGCTAGCTTGCTTCCATACCCTTGAATCTTCCCAGAGTTCTGATCATTGGCGTACTTCTCCTTTTCCTCAATAGGGAGAGAGAAGAAAGCTTCACCAGCTTTCTTGACGCGGTTGATGAGCTCATCCGGGATGCCATGGTTAACCAGGTGCATCACACCCCATTCCTCTGCTGCTTTCTTGAGGTGCTCTCGGCACTTTGCTCGAACAACCTCATCTTCAGACTCTATTTCTTTCAGGTCAATCATTGGAACTGCAGGCCCTTCCTTCTTTTCCTCTTCGAAGACGTTGCCTGTGTTGGGCAACTCTTCTTCCGGCCTCACATATTCCTTGGGGATGGATTGTATCCCACTGCTCGCCAAGCTTTCAACTCTTAGGGCTCCTGCACCCACCATGTTTAAATTTAATAACTGCTACGCTCTCTTTTTCTCTTCTCTACTCGATGTTTTACTTCTGTTCCAACTATGCACATCGAATGACAGTTCGTGAGGTTTATATAATATGTGGTTCAATTCTAATTCCAAGCAATGTCCATAATAACATTCGCACAAAAACAAAGTGAGTGAATGAAGTTATCATGTGACGAGTTTTTCAACCTGACACTCACCATTCAACTTTTTTTTTTTTTGGTAACAACTCACCATTCAACTTTATTATGCATGTGGTTGACTGGTAATTAAAGCTCGTGATCTGCACGGAACCCTGCCTAACAGTCTTATTTTAAGGGTAACTAGATATATACCACTCACCTCCATCTAGCTTTAATTATATATCACTAAATTTCATTTCAAACATTACATTTTAAGTAAATAATCAATTTCATCGCTGAAATTATGAAGTAATATCAATCTGGTCTTTAAAATTATCGAAATTCTAAATTAATCCCTGAAATTATAAAATTGTAACCAACTTAGTCCCTCCGTTGAAAATTGTATGGACTAAGTTGATTTTAAGTTAGCAGTGTCAGGGACTTAATTGATATTAAGTGAGTAAAATGAGGGATCAAATTGATACTTATCATTCAGGGACGTTTTTGAAATTTCGATAATTTCAAGGATCAAGTCGATACTACTTCATAATTTCAATGACCAAATTGGGTATTTACTCGTTACATTTTCATTCATTTGAATTTTGTTAACCAGTCAAATTAAAATATTACAATTAATAAAGTTAGAATGTCAGCTAATGCTGTTGAGTTACCTTCTATGGTGCATCACCCACCAAATTGATACAATGATACATCGCCCAAGTGGCAAAATCTGATCATCCAGATTACCACTTGGGTTTTTGACTTTTCAACCATTTTTTTAAGGTCAGACCCCAATCTATTGTTTTGGTATTTGCAAAAAAGGGTATTGTATATTTGTATTTACATAAAGTGCATTTTTTTTTGGTTAACAACAACTGTATTTTTAACAACTGTATTTTTACATAAATTTACATATTTGTATAGCCTTTCATTCCCTTTGTCTTCAAACCTTCGGCATTTTTTTTTAAAAGTGACCCACTTTTAGAAATTATATACCAAAATAATCTCTTTTTGAAATAATTTACCAAACTAACCTACTTTTGAATAAAATTAGTATAATTATATAATGATAATTATGTATTAATAGAATTATATTAATTAATTAATAACTAATTTAAAATTAATAATCTAATAATTTAATTGGTATAATTGTATTTTAAAATTAGTATAAAACTTAATTGGTATTAATTAATTATTAATTATTAATTATTAATTATATTATTAGTATTATTAATTAGTATAATTATATAATGATAATTATGTATTAATAGAATTATATTAATTAAGTAATAATCTAATTTTCTTTTTTTTAATTTTTTTAACCAGAAAAACCTTTTTTTAAAATTTTTTTGAAAAACAACTGACGGACCAATCAGGAGCTGCCACATGGCAGGTCAATGACGCCTGTCAAACTAGCTCCACGTGGCGCTGACCTTTTTTTTTCTCCAAAAAAAAATTTCAATATTTTTTTTTGCAAATTTTTCGGACCAATCATGACCTGACACGTGGCAGGTTAACAAGTCAATGACTCCAATCAAACTGACGCCACTAAAAAAACCTTTTTTATTGAAAAGTAGGTTAGTTTGGTAAATTATTTCAAAAGGAGGTTATTTTAATATATAGTTTCTAAAAATGGGTCACTTTGAATAAAAAAAGCCTCAACCTTCAGCTATAGAACTCAAGATTGACAAGACAAGTCATTGTTACCCAAAACCTATCCACCATAGCTAACCTCGATTTCTGACTTCAAACACCAACTCTCAAACCAGTAACTCAACACCCAGTAATGATACACCACGCCCGTCGCGCTCCACATGTTGGGGAAGGGGAGGGTGTGTTCAGTGACGATCGGGGTGGAGCGGTGGAGGTGGTGGCAAGGCGGAGTGAGAGATCATATATGAAGGGGGAGAGGTAGGAGAAACAGAAAAAAAAAATGGAGAAATAAAAAAAAACATATACATAAATACAAATATTAAATACAATACTTTTATTGCAAATACCAAAAAAAAAAAATACAATGGGGCTTTGAAAAGTCAACAATCCAAATGGCAATCTGGATGACCCAAATTTTGCCACTTGATTGGTGGATGGTACACCTTAGACAAAACCTAAGAAATAGGATACAATAATATCGTTGGAATATCAATTAACATTCAAGTATAAGCATACTATTAGGGGTGGAAATAGGTCAGGCCAGGCTTTGATTAAATAGGCTTGGCCTGTTTGAAAAATTAAAAACCTAAGCCTGACCTGTTACCTATCAAAGGCTTTTTTTTAAGTCTGGCCTGGCCTTTTTAAAAGCCTAGCCTGACTTGTTAGCCTTTTTAAGGGCCTATCTAATTTTATAAAAAAGTATCCAATTGCTCTCTATTTATAGAATGATGGTCTGCTTCACATGTATAGTTTTAGCAATGTGGGACTAACTCCTAACAATTGCCTTGTCGTTTCTATCTGAACTGGCTGACACCTTTGTTGACCAATGCTCACACTGCTGCGGAGAATGGTCCAATGGTGCAAATGCTAACATTGTTGCTGAATGGCATCAATGGACTCAATGGCAAATTCAACTACATTAACATGAATAGGAAGCTCTAAACCCACAAGCCTTAGATTCACACCCAGCATGGTTTTATTTGCTGTTTGGACTTTTTTGTGGACTAGCAACATGCTGTTACAGCAACTTCACTATTCTGAACATCATGGTTTCTTCAATTGTAAGTCCCATATCTCTCAGAGTATACATGTGGAACAAACCAACATTCTATAAATAAAGAGCAAATTGTATCTCTTTAAATTATATAAATCATATTATATATATATATATATATATATAATTTTATTTTTAATATTATTTATTTATTATTTATAAGTAGGTCGGCCTATCAGGCTTAAAAGGCTTTTTTAGAAGCCTGAGTTTGACCTATTTATCTAAAAAGGCTTTTGAAAAAGCCTGGACCTTGCCTTTTTATTAAATAGGTCAAGTCAGGCCAGGCCTTAAATAGGCCGGGCCATAGGCCCCTGACGAGCGGCCTCGCCTATTTCCACCTCTACATACTATATATGGCCTATGATTTATTGCTACAACGTATAAAAAGTTGATAGGCGAAGATGCGACATGGGTAAGCGATGGAATGAGATATTTCATTTGGGGAGACCTTCCTGAGTGTCCTTGAATACTTTGTGCTGAATATGCTGAGCATAAGTTCGAGGGGGAAACCAAGTGGCTTAAGGATCTTCTCCTTGGGGGATTCACAGAACACTGCCCATGATATTCTAACCTTTTCCTTGTTCACCAAACCCCTGTGAAGAATACTCTTGTACTTGCCATCGCCCAGGATTTCAAGGGTGTCACCAATGCGCATTAGAATGGAATCTGGGACACATTTTGCTGTGACCCATTTGCCCTCATAGAAAAGCTGCAGACCCGGCACCATATTGTGGATGAGAAAAGTGAGTAAACTAGCATCGGTGTGGGCTAACTCCAAGAGCCAGATCTGGTTGGGGACAAATGGGGTAGTAGTTGATCTTCAACTTAAGTAAAAGCTCTTCCATACCCCCATCTTCCTTCTCCAGTCTCCCATCTTCCAGCCCCAAAAAAAGACACAACGCCCCCAATATCTTGCTCGCAAGCCTTCTCAGTTGCTTTGCATACTCGCTTGTAACCTCACTGCATGCATGAACAATATTTCAACAATTATTCAAGAAATAAACCATCAATAGTTTAATTTTGATATAAAAAAGTTTTACATTATCACATCTCATATTATTTAATTGGTTTAATATATGAGTTTTAATCTATTCCATGAAGTTATGAAGTAACTTAAGTGTCGAACAAATTAATGTTTATCGAATAGGATTTTGCAAAAATTTGGTATATTGTAACTAAATCAAGTCAATTCGATTAAATTTGGGATCGTTTGAATTAGTTTATCGGGTTACTTTATTTTTCAAATTATTTTAATTTTAATTTTTAAAAATAGTAAAAAAAACTATTTTAAAAATTAAAAACTCAGAAAAATAAGGATTTTAGGAAGTGGGGGAGGATTCAAATGGAAGTGTCTCAAGAAGATAAAATAACAATAAATAATATATTAATTGAATAATAATAATGAGTTCCATTCGGGTTGCACAGATTCAACATTTTTTAACTCGAACAAATGATATTCGAATTCAATATTTAAATTTAATCCAAATTGATGGATCGATTCAAACAACCAAAATCCATTTGGTTAAGTTATGATCCATCAAGTTCATAAATCGGGTCAAATCCGCTTACATCTCTAACGAGAAAGGACTCATTTAAAAAACGGTTAAATTAAGTTTTTAGTTCCTCTAATCTGTACCCATTTTTGATCTGATGTCTATATTTTTTCTATATATGTTTGAATTTTTATCGTTATAAACATTTTTAGAGGAGTTATTCTTCATTACTTCCAATTATAACATTCTTACAATTTTTTGTGGAGATTACAAGCTTATAAATGACATATAGCATGTTGATATTTTAATCAAATATACCAAATAGGTATATTATCTTATATAATAATTTTGTAGTGTTATATATAGTTGTGAGTGTTCCTGCCCGAAATAGGGCATGGCCCTCTAGGTCGCATTCACTTTGACAAACTCATCTCAGACATAACTTCCAGCTAGGGGTGGAAATAGGCCAGGCCGCTCGTCGGGGACCTAGGACCTAGTCTATTTTAGACCTAGCTTGGCCTAACCTATTTAGTAAAAAGGTCAGGTCAAGGCTTTATAAAAAGCCTATATAGCTAAATAGGTCAGGCCTAAAGCTTTAAAAAAAACCTACCAGACCTACCAGGCTAGCCTATTTAACACATACATAAATATATATGTATAATATAATATATTATAATACAATCAACCAAGAATAATTCTTAGTAATCTACAAACACTTCATAAAAAATGAATGTAAAAAATCGGATTCAATCACTGAACACAACTAGATAAAGCATGTATTAAGAGGGTAATATCAAATATCCAAGCATAATGTATGCATGTCAAGCCAGACTATAGTGCAACTCTGGCTCATCATGTTGTTTCCAGTAATTGAGATCACATCAAAGTCGTTTAAAGAACAACCCGATAATGCACAATGTCGTGGACACATTTGTCTGGGACAGGAACATTACGCGAATTTACAACAAAGAATTTCGGGTAAACATATTTCCAGTTTAGAAACAAATAAGTAAGTCAATAAGCCGTTAATAGCCAGGTGAGCAGTCAATTATTCCTAGACTAGAAATATTTGCAAAAAGAATTCCATTTTTGTATTTTACCAAAACTTATTTCTGTAGAATGAACTTGTCCTTACCAAAGAACAACTAAAGCATTTTACGTCAATCACCCAACTTTAACCTTCCAGTTGACTAGTGCAGTTACCAATTAACAACTTCTTTCCCACCTAACAGTTATACTTATCATCAATTGCTTTAGCAAGCCATTCATAAAAGCAGCTATCGTTGCAGTTACCAATTAACAACTTCTTTCCCACCCAACAGTTATACTTATCATCAATTGCTTTAGCAAGCCATTCATAAAAGCAGTTATCGTCTCTTGCCAGTCTTTGAATCTATACATCACTTTCAAGAAGGAACCAAAAATTATATAGCAGGCAAAACTGAGATTTTTAAGAAGGAAAACCAATAATTAAAACTCAAATTTCTTCAAGACCCTAAACTCAAATTTCTTCAAGACCCCCAATTTAAAAGAAAGAGAAATGACACAGCAACCATGAAGAAATATCATGTCAGATGAAATTTATATAGAAATAAAGCTATCAACAGCTACCTGTTCAATGATTGTTTAAGCTCTTTAATCTTCTGCTGAGTCATCTCTCCTCTTGAAAAATCAAAAATCAATATAAGGAACAATTCTCACAAATTGTTATCGACATAAGGAAACAAATCCAAGGGAAAGTAGCATAAACTCACTTTCAATATAGCCATACTGTTCCGTCCAAATATCTCAGGTGGGAGATACTCGTCCGGAGAAGGTCTTGTGGGAGTGTTTTGGAATTAGCTTGACAGAATCGGAATTCTGCTCCAACGTATCCAAATGGGAATCAAAGCAAACGTAGTTCTAAGTGAGGGGGTTGGGCCCCTATATATAGAGATGCTTTGGAGATAGAGTTTGGGTAGGACTCTTATTGAGATCCTATTTGTAAGGATCGGATTGTTATTGCAGTTAGATAATGACAAGGATAAGGCTCCGAGTTATACGAAGAGATATTTGGACCAACGAGATATTCGGCCCAGTCAGTTGTGACTGGATAGCTCGGGGCCGAGATATCTTCATCCGTGGCCTGCTGTGGAATAGGCCCGAGTAGTTGTCCTCGGGTGTCAAATGCGTTAATAGGTCTTTGGCTTTATGGGAGCTCGGGTCACGACCCACCTACAAGAATTAGCTCGGTTGTATTGACAATCCTCGGCCTTATATCTTCGGTCAGTACACAAGCCCCCCGAGCTCCGAGCTTAAATAAGCGAAAGAGCTGACCAGTATTAAACCGAGCTTATTCTTCGGCCACGTGGACTTCCGTATTCCCAGCTGTCATTTCAACCGAACCTTTCCTCCTGTCAGAGAAGGCAATCATTTCCCCTAATCCTTCTGCGGCACGTTACAGGTGAGTAACCCTAGAGTTCCGCGCCCATTTAATGAGGGGAAAATTAAAAGTCGTGCCTTTGGGCTTCATGAAACGTGGGCCGTTGATCGTATCATCAACTGCAGCAGCTATAAATATCTCCTCTAACTCCAACTCACCTCCACCTTGCCTATCTTCCTTCGCCCTTCATCTCTGTCTTTCAAGTTTCTGCCATCACTCTCCTGTCTGTCACTCTTCAGGTACGCCCAGTCTTCTTCCCTCTTTTGTGCTTCTAAGTTTATTTTCTGTTTCCAGATATGAGTTCGTCCGAGTCTTCTGAGTCGAACACCTCGCCTCTGGTTGAGCGCGAGGTTTCCCCCATTGGGGGCTCTGCTTCTACCTCTTCTGTTCCTTCACAGGAACTAAACATCGGTCAGGTGGGACCGTCCTCCTCCAGGTCGTCTTCCACTGAGTCTGATTCTTCTGGGTCCGACTCTTCTAGGTCTGGTCCCCCCCCCCCCCCCAAGTTTCCAAACCCGCCACTCGCAAACAACGCCAAAGGGTTCCAAAAGACCCTGTTCCCGATAGTACCCTTCCTGGGTATACCTGGGTTAAAGGCGAAGTTGGGACTTATTTTTCTGACTTTCAAACTTCAGATTCAATTGCTCGTCTTCGGTCCCAGATTAATATCTCGGCGTCCGGAGATGAATCCGAGTTTATTTGCTCCCCATGCTCGGGTACCGAGTATATCTTCCTCAGGGCTCATCCTTCTGAGCCCCCTTTCACCTATATGTATAAAACATTATTTGCCCAGCTGCGCGTGTCTCTCCCTTTCACTGAGTTTGAGTGTGACGTTCTGAGAACCATGAATGTCGCACCTACTCAGCTTCATCCCAACACTTGGGCTTTTATGAAAGCTTTTCAAATTCTGTTTAAATACATCGGGATGGAGCCTACTACTCCCAAATTTTTGTACTTTTACCAAACAAGGTTTGGTAAGAGAATGGGATGGATTTCCCTCAATGGGCTGAACCGAAGAGGACTGCTTAGTTTATACACATCATCGTATAAAGACTTCAAGGTCGGCTTCTTCCGAGTTCGCCCCTCAGGCTCTCACTTTTCCCACTTTTTTGATGAAAATGGATGCGTCAGGTTTCCTTTATACTGGCAATCATCTCCCACCAAATTCGTTGGTTTTGAATACCAATCCCTTCCTGCCGAGGATAGACGAGATATAGATATATTAGAAAAACTTCCTCGGCCTCTCCATTGTGGACGCCTCCTGAAACTCCCCTTCTCATCTACTCCGAGAGCCGACCTTAAAAGTAAGTGTTCAGCCTTTTAGTTTTTAACTCTTTTCTGTATGTGTTCCTGTACTAACAATTTTTCTTTTTGGCAGTCATTATGGGGAAATTCGACTTCTCCAAGCTTTTGAAATCTGCTGCGAAAGAGGGTCAGGGTCCCTCCACGACCGAGAAGAAGAAAAGACTTCCTCCGGCCACTGCTAAGGCCTCTGCCAAGGGGGCTTCATCATCCACCCCTCACAAAAGAAAGAGGGTAGAGGTAGTGGTTGACGCCGAAGATTCTTCCCCTCCTCGCTCAAGTCCCCCACACCCTACCACTCACGAGACGGGAACTACGGGGCGAGAAGAACAACTTCCTCCTTCTACCGAGGTGAAGTGGTATAACACTTCTCTAAAAGCAGGGACCTCGTCTCTCTGGGGCGAAGACTTCAACCCCTTCCCTTCTTTTGACTCGAACTTCCTAAAACCCGCTGATCTCCGATTAATCAGACAACAAGGGGCTCAGTCTAGCATGGAGGCCCTCTCGGCCTACTGCATCCGAGCTGCCGCTCTAGCCCGCTTTTGTAGCCGAGATTTGGTGGAGACCGAGAGGAAATCCCGACATCTGGAAGCTGAACTTGCTTCTATTGAGAAGCTGAAGGGGGATTTTGCCCGGACCTCCGCGGAGCGTGATGAGCTGGCCAAAGCCAACAATCTCCTGAGTACTACCATTACCGAGTTGAACGACCATAACTCCGAGTTTAACTCCCAAGCAAAATTTGCTGAGGAGAATAAAGCTCGGGCTGAAGAGGGTAGAGCTCGCGCTGAAGAAGAGCTCAAGAAGGCTCAAGCTGAAATCGAGCAACTTAAGGCTGCCCTGGAGGCCGAGACTAAGGCCAGGATGGAGATTCAGGAGGATCTGAAAGAGGCCACTGACTGCATTCTTGTGGAGCATCGGAAAGGTTTTGCAAAGGCCATTGCTCAAGTTGAAATTCTCGCTCCGGAGGTTGATATCTCGGGTGTCGATGTGACTAAAGAGGTGTTGAATGGGGAACTTGTTCCCATTGTTCCCGAAGAGGAAGAGGAAGTGGAAGGGACGGAAGATTCTCCCGAGGATCACATCGATGCCGAAGAGAGTCCTAGGGACGAGTAACTGTATTCGTTTTTTGTTTTCTTCATCCCTTCTAATGGGCTTTTGCCCTTGTAACTTGATTGACTTGATGAAAACTCTTCCACCATTTTGATGACTTCCTGTTCCTCTTGTAGCTTTTGTTTGGCCGAGATATTCTTTGAAATATTTTTATATCCCGACGTTGTGTTCGGCTTGTTTAACAAGACCTCGACTGAGGCCGAGATATTTTATCATCCGTATCAAAAACGGATAGTTGATGTCACACGTGAAATACATGATTCACGTTTTGCATATGTGGTCACACATTATGTGCTTTGGAAACCGCAGTGGGTTCATGCAATTACTGCTTTTTGCTAAGTTTCGAGATTTATTTTTTCAATAAACCTTTTTCCAGCGCATATTTTTTCCTTTCCAACGCCTCTCCCCCCTTATAAATAGGGTTGTTTCACTGCTTCACTTATTCATTCTTCATTCTTTTCCACCAGCCAAATTCGTCCTCCTTCGACCCGAGTAGTTCTATAATAGTGTTAGGGGTTTACGCTCCTCTCTCCCAGTTAACATCCTTTTTTGAGCTTTATAGCTACCAAAAAGGATGTAAGTGGGAGATGGGATCCAGAATTCTTTTTATGATTTAATCCTTCAAAAAGGATGTTAACTGGAAGAATAGCAGTCCTCGGGAGTGGAGAAAGGGGTAGTGGTCGTCTACTCCCGGAGCAGGCCGAGCACCTCATCGTCTAGCTTTCTCAGGGGGAAGTGATTACTTTCCCCCTCGAGGGAAAGTCGTGGCGTCCGATTGGGAGGACTACTGGCCAACTGGTCTTGCCCCTGTTCTAATTGGGGGAATTACTGGCCAGCCGGGCGGGCCTTATTTTCAATTTCAGCTCGGTATCTAAGTCGTAGTTCTTTCTAGTACTCGACTCGTACCTTGTTTTTACTTTCGGCATTGTACTCGGTTTCATTAAAAAATTTTAATGGCTCGAACTCGGCCTTTAGATCAAAATTTTGTTCTTCTTACTGCTCGTATCCTATTTCACTTAAATAATTTCAAAGGCTGCAACTCGGCCTTAAACAATTTAATGGGCTCGAACTCGGCCTTCAGGCTCAAACTTGGCCTTTAAAATTTTAATGGCTCGTACTCGGCCTTCAGGCTCAAACTTGGCCTTTAAAAATTTAATGGCTCGTACTCGGCCTTCAGGCTCAAACTTGACCTTGAAAATTTAATTGGCTCGAACTCGACCTTCAGGCTCAAACTTGACCTTGAAAATTTAATTGGCTCGAACTCGGCCTTCAGGCTCAAACTTGGCCTTTAAAATTTAATGGCTCGTACTCAGCCTTCAGGCTCAAACTTGGCCTTAAAAATTTAATTGGCTCGAACTCGGCCTTCAGGCTCAAACTTGGCCTTGAAAATTTAACGGCTCGTACTCAGTCTTTAGGCTCAAACTTGGCCTTAAAAATTTAATTTTCGCGGAATAAATACATCTGCAAATTAAGAAAATAGAACAATGTCCATAATAAATTCTTTTATTGGATAAAAAGGAAGTTTGTGGTGTGCCTCGTTAAAACCTTCTCGGTCAAAACCCTTTTTGGGACAAAATACCGAGGTAGGAAAAAGAGTACATCACCTGACTATATACATCAACTATAATAAAATTTTAAATGAGAAGCATTCCAAGTTCTCGGGATAGGCTTCCCTGACAATTCTTCTAACCTATATGCTCTGTTTCCCAAGTTTTCTACCACTCGGAATGGCCCTCCCCAGTTTGCTGCTAGCTTGCCTTCCGTATGATCCCTCCTTGCTTCTCCTTTCATCCTTAGCACCAAGTCTCCGCGCAGGAAACTCCTCGGTTTGAGTTTTGAATTATACCTCCGAGTAGCTCTTTGTTTGCATGCTTCCTCCCTGATTTTAGCCACCTCTCTTATTTCCTCCACCAAGTCAAGTTCGACCCTTAAGTTGCTTTCATTCTCATTCTGCTCATGTTGCATACGCCGGAAAGACGGCTCACCAACCTCAACTGGGATCATGGCGTCTGTTCCATATGTAAGCCTGAAGGGTGTTTCTTGAGTAGTGGATTGAAGCATGCAGTGGTAGGCCCAGAGGATACTCGGCAACTCTTTCGCCCAAGCTCCTTTGGATTTTCCCACTCTCTTCTTCAGCTCTCCGAGAATGACCTTGTTGGCCGCCTCGGCTTGCCCATTGGTCTGGGGATGTTCTACCGATGTGACGTGGTGTTTAACACCGAGATTGACATAGAATTCTCGCAATGTCTTATCTATAAACTGCCTTCCGTTATCAGTGACGATTGCAAAGGGAATTCCGTGCCTACAGATGAGGTTTTTCCACACAAACTTTTGTACCTTCTCGGCGGTAATTATCGCCAAAGGCTTTGCTTCAATCCATTTTGTGAAGTAGTCCACTGCTACCAAGAGAAATTTGACTTGACCTTTGGCTACGGGGAATGGTCCAAGTATATCCATCCCCCACATAGCAAAGGGCCAAGGCGAGTTTAATGTGTGAAGTTCTTTGGGTGGGGTACGACTTATATTGGAAAATCTTTGGCACTCATCACATTGTTTCGTCCACTCGATGCAATCTGCTCGGATGGTAGGCCAATAGTACCCTGCTCGGACTACCTTGGAGGCCATTGATCTGCCCCCACAGTGAAAACCACAGATTCCTCTGTGAACCTCTTCCATGACATTTTGACAGTGCCTTTGTCAGACATTTTAACATCGGTACCGAGAATCCCCGTTTATACAACTCTCCGGAAACGATAGCAAAGTGACTTGCTCTGAGCCTCGATCTTCCCGGCCTCGCCGTAATCTGGGGCGAGTTTCGAGGATAAATACTCCCATATGGGTGTCATCCACTCTCGATCAACCGACTCGTTGGCCATCACCTCTCCAAACGTGATACTCGGTTCATTGAGAGTTTCTTGAATAATCGTTCTATCTTTGGGCCGGTTTCTTCAGATCTGCCAATTTGGACGATAGATCGCCCGAGTATTTTCTTCTCTCGGGAATGTGTTCAATAGCAAATTTCTCAAAGCTGGAAATTAACTCGATTGACTTTACATAAATACCGTAAGTCGATGCTCTTTCGTTTGGTACCCCCAGAGATTTGTCCTGTGACTAGCTGTGAATCACTTCGGCATCTAACAGCCTTTGCTCCTATTTCCTTAGCCAGCTTTAACCCTGCTATCAAGGCTTCGTATTCGGCTTGGTTGTTTGAGGTTTTGAACTCAAACTTTAATGACTGCTCCAGAATCATCTCTCCCGGGCCTTCCAGTATTACCCCAGCTCCGCTGCCTCTAACATTCGAGGATCCATCCACATACAAATTCCACCATATATCCTCGGTTATCGGCAGCGGATTGAGCTCGGCTACGAAGTCGGAGATACATTGAGCTTTCAGAGGACCTCTCGACTCGTATTTCAGGCCGAACTCGGATAACTCCACCGACCAAGCAATCATACAGCCTGCCAACTCGGGCTTTTTGAGAATCTGCTTAATCGGGTGATCGGTTTTGACAATCGCCTGGTGACTCTGGAAATACGGACGCAATCGTCGAGCTGCAGTTACCAGGGCCAAAACCAACTTTTCTATGACTTGATACCGGGGTTCGGCATCATGAAGGACCCTGCTGATGAAGTACACCGGCATTTGAACTTTCTCTACTTGTTGCACAATGACCGCACTGATTGCGTACTCAGTGGCTGACAGGTATAAGTATAACTCTTTCCCTGGGATAGGTCGAGTTAATATTGGTGGTGAAGACAGAAAGGCCTTGAAATTGACGAAGGCCTTCTCGCATTCCTCGGTCCACACGAAGGTTTGAGGCCTCTTCAATAATCTAAAGAAAGACCGAGCTTTCTCCGCAGATCTGGGGAGAAACCGAGATAATGATGCCAGCCGCCCTACAAGTCGTTGCACTTCTTTAATATTTTGTGGGCTTCGCATCTCAATCACAGCTCGGCATTTATCAGGATTGGCCTCAATTCCCCGGTGTGTCAACATAAAGCCGAGGAATTTTCCACCCTGAACACCGAAAACACTTTTCCGGATTCAACCTCATATTATACTTTCTCAGCTGCTGAAAAATTTTCTCCAAATCTTTCAGGTGGTTGTTGTGGTCATCGGATTTTACGACCATATCATCCACATAAACCTCCATAGTCCTTCCGAACTGTTTTTCAAACACCCTGTCCATGAGCCTTTCGTAGGTAGCTCCAGCATTTTTCAATCCGAATGGCATTACCCAGTAACAATAATTCGAGCCTTCAGTTATGAAAGTTGTTTTCTCCTCATCTGGGGGATACATTCGGATCTGGTTGTACCCCGAGTATGCATCCAAGAAGCTCAAAATTCTGGACCCGGAGGCACCATCCACCAACCTATCAATGCTCGATAAAGGATAAGAATCCTTTGGACAAGCTTTATTTAAGTCTGTGTAATCAGTGCACATGCGCCACTTGCCATTTGCTTTTTTGACCAGAACTACGTTGGCTAGCCAAGTAGTGTATTCTACTTCTCGAATAAAGTTGGCTTTAACCAACTTCGCTGTTTCTTCTTCCACCACTTTTCTCCTTTCCTCACCAAGTCTCCTTTTCCTTTGAGCTACTGGTTTTGCCTCAGGACAGATTTCCAGTTTGTGGCATAAGAAATTGGGGTCAATCCCCGGCATGTCTGATGTGGTCCAGGCGAATAAATCGGCGTTGCTGCGAAGCACTTCCTTTATTTTCTTTTTCAAATTCGGCTCAAGTTGACCGCCGAGCTTGGTGCACTGATCGGGCTGTGATCCGAGCTGAAACTTCTCTAACTCCTCGATAGGTTGTGGCCGTTGTTCCTGCATGTCCATTCTCAGGTCTAGTTCAACTGAGCTAATATAATTCACAGACTTGTCTTATCCCCTGTCTAGTGTTTCTGCAGGTGTAGGTTTGAGTTTGCTTACACGCAAACTATCAGCATAGCACTGTCTGGCCATTTTCTGATTAGCCCGGATAGCAACTATGTCTCCCGAGTTGGAAGGGAACTTCATTGTGGGTGGGGAATAGAGACCACGGCTCCCAACTCGTTCAAAGATGGTCTTCCGATTAAGACATTGTACGATGTTACTGCATTAACCAACACGTACCTGACTAGAATAGTTTTGGACGCTTTGCCATCTCCAAAAGTAGCTAGGAGGTCAATGTATCCTCGGGTATCCACCTGTTCCCCAGCAAAGCCGACGAGCTTACTGTCGTATGGCTGAATAGATTTTTCTGGGATCCCGAGCTTCTGAAATGTTGAATAATATAAAATATCAGTCGAGCTCCCCTGGTCGACGAGAGTTCTCTTGACTGAGAAGTTGGCCAATTGCACTGTGATTACCATAGGGTCGTCCTGATTAGGATCCACACCCAAGAAGTCTTCGTCGGAAAAGATAATCGGTGGGGAAATCCTCGGGGGTTTGCCTGCTACCGAGTTGACAGCCCGAATGGCCCGCAGGTGTTTTCTCCGAGCTAAACTTGTCGTGCCTCCCCCTACAAATCCACCTAAAATAGTGTTTCACACCTCGGACAGTATTATCCTCATCTCGCCTTTCATTCTGGTCTTCCCTGGTTTCTGTTCTTTCATTATTTTGTCGACCGCCGCCCCTTCTCGGGCTTTGGCCACCTCCTCTTCTTCTACTTCTGCCACGCCCCTCACCATTGTTGTGACTTCTCCGAACAAAATTATTCAGATGGCCAGCTTGCACTAACTCTTCAATCTTGTCCCGCAGGACCCAAAGACTCCTCGGTGGTATGCCCGTAGTTACGATGGTACCGACAATGCTTCTGTCGATCAGCATTCTGGGGCGTGTGGCCACGGTTGGGGAGCTGCAAAAGTTCTGCGTTGTAGGCTTCCTCAAACACCCGAGCTCGGTTGGTGTTTAGGGGGGTACAGTGCTCATACTTCGGTCCCCTATGTAAATGCTCGGATGTGCTTTTGAATTTCTGCTTATCACCTCCAGCCCTCCTCTTCTCTCTCCCTCCTCGTCTATCAGAATCATCAGTTCTTTCCCTTTTCTTAGATTCTTCAATTTCCTCCATATTGATGAATCCGGCAGCCTTTCTCCTTAACTCATCCATACTGGTTGGAGGCTTCCGAGCTAGATGTCTGGCAAAAGGGGCAGGCCGTAACTCGGTCAAGATAGTATGTAGTGCGACGTCGGCACTAAGATTCCGGATGAGGATAGTCTCCTTGCTAAATCTGGCCATAAAATCACACAGAGACTCGTTCTTTTCTTGCTTAAAGTTTACCAACGAGGCCGAAGTTTTTTGATGAGCTCGGCTCGTAGCAAACTGAGCATTGAACTTAGTCATAAACGTGTCAAAGGAGTCAACTGATGCTGGTGGTAGCTGGGTATACCAGCTTAGTACAGCATCTTTCAGAGTAGTAGGAAAGACTTTACACATGACAGCATCATCGTCGGTGAAGAGGTACATTTGAGTAGTGAAAGCATCTAAGTGATGCTCCGGGTCCGAGGTACCATCATACCTGTCAATGTTTATTGGTTTGTAGTTGGCTGGAAGAGGAACCTCCATGATGGCGTCGATGAAGGGATGTCTCGGCCTCCGCACGCCGGTCATTTCATTAGGCCTATTTGCCTGAAGTGAAAGCTCAGGGGCCTGCATAGGAAATTCCTCCTCGCCTGCTCGGTCAACATGATGAGAAACACAGGGTTGTGGGCCTCCTTCTCTGCGCGTGTTTCTGGATCCCTCATTCTCGACTGTCCGACGCTCTCTCTAATGAGGAGAAGAGGCGGACCTTTCTCTACTTTGTTCTCGTTCCCGACGGCTGTTCTGCCGACGAATCTCCTCATTCTCCCTTCTCAGCATTGCCACTTGTACGAGGAGTTCTTGAATAACGGGATTGTCGGTCGTCATAGTTGGGTTTTTGGATCGTTCCCCATTGTCCCCATTGTTGGCATTCTCTGGCTCCTCTCTCCTGCAGTTCCCGCTCCTTGTTCTCACCATTGTTTGTGGTATGGGAAAATTTTGCTTCGATTCCCACAGACGGCGCCAAAGCACATAATGTGTGACCACATATGCAAAACGTGAATCATGTATTTCACGTGTGACAACAACTATCCGTTTTTGATACGGATGATAAAATATCTCGGCCTCAGTCGAGGTCTTGTTAAGAAAGCCGAACACAACATCGGAATATAAAAATATTTCAAAGAATATCTCGGCCAAACAAAAGCTACAAGAGGAACAGGAAGTCATCAAAATGGTGGAAGAGTTTTCATTAAGTCAATCAAGTTACAAGGGCAAAAGCCCATTAGAAGGGATGAAGAAAACAAAAAACGAATACAGTTACTCGTCCCTAGGACTCTCTTCGGCATCGATGTGATCCTCGGGAGAATCTTCCGCCCCTTCCACCTCCTCTTCCTCTTCGGGAATAATGGGAACAAGTTCCCCATTCAACACCTCTTTAGTCACATCGACACCCGAGATATCAACCCCCGGAGCGAGAATTTCAACTTGAGCAATGGCCTTTGCAAAACCTTTTCGATGCTCCACAAGAATGCAGTCAGTGGCCTCTTTCAGATCCTCCTGAATCTCCATCCTGGCCTTAGTCTCGGCCTCCAGGGCAGCCTTAAGTTGCTCGATTTCAGCTTGAGCCTTCTTGAGCTCTTCTTCTTATGAGCTCTACCCTCTTCAGCCCGAGCTTTATTCTCCTCAGCAAATTTTGCTTGGGAGTTAAACTCGGAGTTATGGTCGTTCAACTCGGTAATGGTAGTACTCAGGAGATTGTTGGCTTTGGCCAGCTCATCACGCTCCGCGGAGGTCCGGCAAAAATCCCCTTCACTTCTCAATAGAAGCAAGTTCGACTTCCAGATGCTTGGGATTTCCTCTCGGTCTCCACCAAATCTCGGCTACAAAAGCGGGCTAGAGCGGCTCGGATGGATGCAGAGGGCCGAGAGGGCCTCCATGCTAGACTGAGCCCCTTGTTGCCTGATTAATCGGAGATCAGCGGGTTTTAGGAAGTTCGAGTCAAAAGAAGGGAAGGGGTTGAAGTCTTCGCCCCAGAGAGACGAGGTCCCTGCTTTTAGAGAAGTGTTATACCACTTCACCTCGGTAGAAGGAGGAAGTTGTTCTTCTCGCCCCGTAGTTCCCGTCTCGTGAGTGGTAGGGTGTGGGGGACTTGAGCGAGGAGGGGAAGAATCTTCGGCGTCAACCACTACCTCTACCCTCTTTCTTTTGTGAGGGGCGGATGATGAAGCCCCCTTGGCAGAGGCCTTAGCAGTGGCCGGAGGAAGTCTTTTCTTCTTCTCGGTCGTGGAGGGACCCTGACCCTCTTTCACAGCAGATTTCAAAAGCTTGGAGAAGTCGAATTTCCCCATAATGACTGCCAAAAAGAAAAATTGTTAGTACAGGAACACATACAGAAAAGAGTTAAAAACTAAAAGGCCGAACACTTACTTTTAAGGTCGGCTCTCGGAGTGGATGAGAATGGGAGTTTCAGGAGGCGTCCACAATGGAGAGGCCGAGGAAGTTTTTCTAATATATCTATATCTCGTCTATCCTCGGCAGGAAGGGATTGGTATTCAAAACCAACGAATTTGGTGGGAGATGATTGCCAGTATAAAGGAAACCTGGCGCATCCATTTTCATCAAAAAAGTGGGAAGAGTGAGAGCCTGAGGGGCGAACTCGGAAGAAGCCGACCTTGAAGTCTTTATACGATGATGTGTATAAACTAAGCAGTCCTCTTCGGTTCAGCCCATTGAGGGAAATCCATCCCATTCTCTTACCAAACCTTGTTTGGTAAAAGTACAAAAATTTGGGAGTAGTAGGCTCCATCCCGATGTATTTAAACAGAATTTGAAAAGCTTTCATAAAAGCCCAACTGTTGGGATGAAGCTGAGTAGGTGCGACATTCATGGTTCTCAGAACGTCACACTCAAACTCAGTGAAAGGGAGAGACACGCGTAGCTGGGCAAATAATGTTTTATACATATAGGTGAAAGGGGGCTCAGAAGGATGAGCCCTGAGGAAGATATACTCGGTACCCGAGCATGGGGAGCAAATAAACTCGGATTCATCTCCGGACACCGAGATATTAATCTAGGACCGAAGACGAGCAATTGAATCTGAAGTCTGAAAGTCAGAAAAATAAGTCCCAACTTCGCCTTTAACCCAGGTATACCCAGGAAGGGTAATATCGGGAACAGGGTCTTTTGGAACCCTTTGCCGTTGTTTGCGAGTGTCGGGTTTGGAAACTTGGGGGGGGGGGGGGACCAGACCTAGAAGAGTCGGACCCAGAAGAATCAGACTCAGTGGAAGACGACCTGGAGGAGGACGGTCCCACCTGACCGATGTTTAGTTCCTGTGAAGGAACAGAAGAGGTAGAAGCAGAGCCCCCAATGGGGGAAACCTCGCGCTCAACCAGAGGCGAGGTGTTCGACTCAGAAGACTCGGACGAACTCATATCTGGAAACAGAAAATAAACTTAGAAGCACAAAAGAGGAAAGAAGACTGGGCGTACCTGAAGAGTGACAGACAGGAGAGTGATGGCAGAAACTTGAAAGACAGAGATGAAGGGCAAAGGAAGATAGGCAAGGTGGAGGTGAGTTGGAGTTAGAGGAGATATTTATAGCTGCTGCAGTTGATGATACGATCAACGGCCCACGTTTCATGAAGCCCAAAGGCACGACTTTTAATTTTCCCCTCATTAAATGGGTGCAGAACTCTAGGGTTACTCACCTGTAACGTGCCGCAGAAGGATTAGGGGAAATGATTGCCTTCTCTGACAGGAGGAAAGGTTCGGTTGAAATGACAGCTGGGAATACGGAAGTCCACGTGACCGAAGAATAAGCTCGGTTTAATACTGGTCAGCTCTTTCGCTTATTTAAGCTCGGGGGGCTTGTGTACTGGCCGAAGATATAAGGCCGAGGATTGTCAATACAACCGAGCTAATTCTTGTAGGTGGGCCGTGACCCGAGCTCCCATAAAGCCAAAGACCTATTAACGCATTTGACACCCGAGGTCAACTACTCGGGCCTATTCCACAGCAGGCCACGAATGAAGATATCTCGGCCCCGAGCTATCCAGTCACAACTGACTGGGCCGAATATCTCGCTGGTCCAAATATCTCTCCGTATAACTCGGAGCCTTATCCTTGTCATTATCTAACTGCAATAACAATCTGATCCTAACAAATAGGATCTCAATAACAGTCCTACCCAAACTGTATCTCCAAAGCATCTCTATAAATAGGGGCCCAACCCCCTCACTTAGAACTACGTTTGCTTTGATTCCCATTTGGATACGTAGGAGCATAATTCCGATTCTGTCAAGCTAATTCCAAAACACTCCCACAAGACCTTCTCCGGACGAGTATCTCCCACCTGAGATATTTGGACGGAACACATACAATTCTCACAAATTGTTTCACTAGTTTTAGCTGCTGAGACAAGGTCAGGAATAAAGCTACGCCATCTCGCTGGCCACTCATGCTTCAAAATCTACATATGGGATGTACAATACATCATTATAGCCTTGTATGGTTACCAAAAACACTAAAAGAATGCAAACAAAAATGTAGTGCAAAGAAAGTATCTGAATCCGGATTTATGAACAAGTGCAAAAGAAATCCAGAACCTTTATAAGAAAATTTAAAGAAAACTGCAGAAAAAATCTTTTTCATCTTGAATCAAGATAAAAAAAATTCCAAGTATTAAGAACCCAAAAAAAACTTGAGAGAAAAATCTCCAAGCAGATTGAATTTATAAAAAACATACACATTGAATAACGGGATGCAAGACTAACAGGAACTATCATTCAAAGCAATGATAGGTAACTGCAGTTTTTACCTGAACTAATATAATATTGAGTTTGTTGACATACAACCTTTCCATTCGAAACGAGGCCTCATTGCTAGAGAGCTATGCACGAAAGGCCAACGTAAGATTAATGATGCAGAAAAAATAAATATTGACAATAAGAATATTTAAGTAAGCCTGACTAGCTCAAAATTCTGCTTTCTCGGTTTCTCTAAATGCAGCTGATACATGTACAATAATGTCAGAGATGAAATTTTTCATTCCATCTCGCTGCTCAACAGGTAACGCATTCCATCTATATTTAATTACAGCTTCTAGGACCTGCATGTACAAGTACAGAAAAAACATAAAAAGCTAAAATGACATTATCATAACAAATGGAAAAAAGACATGCACCAATAGCCAGTTGGACGCAGAGGTCAAAACTAAAAACTCCATATAAGACACGGATGAAAATATAAAACACAACAAGCAAATGAGTCGATAGCCCTATGAAAAAGAATGACATGGAAAGATCATTGTTGCCATAAGCCTCTTGGCAACTAAAGGATGCATGTTAAGATTTCAACAAACATAGTGTGTGTTTGGTTCTGCGTATTTTCACCACCAAACTCACGTCTGTCCCTCAAACGCATTTTTTGGGAGAAAACTTAACTGTTTGGCAGAATAAGGAAAAGTGCTTTCAAGGCACCATAAGCACGTAATTTCTGAAACAGCTCTGAGCAGCTTCACAAAAAAATGATTCTCATTAAAATCGATTCCAATTCTGAGACATAGGTCAGTTCCTTATTTACCCTTTGTTGTAGCTCCTTCATTTACAATGCATCTGTCCTCTGTTATTTATGATTCATACCCTTTCTTCAATTCTTTCATTCATCGATCTTCCCTGGGAGTCACTCTCCTTCCCCTTCTCAGCTGGTCACTTTTGGTTGCTGCGGTGTTAAAGCTCTATGATATGTACTGCTATGTTAAGTTAATGCTATGCTATGTTAAGTTGCTGGTTTGTTTAATCTATTTTCTTTACTACTATGATTAGTCGGCTTGGATAATTTGTCACAAAGTGTCCTGTGGAGTTGTCACAAAGTGTCTTGTACCAAGATCAGCATTGCAACTTGATATATTTTTTGTCTCAATATATAGTATTTATGTTTTAGCAAATGATCTTAGTCTGATTCAACCTTTTCTGGTCCTTCAAACTATTCTATTTTCTTTCATGATACTGTTGTTCTTTCACGAGTTGACTAGTATTAGTGGTTACAATATGGAAACGAAATCTACTTAGAATGTATGGGAATATAATATATATTGTAAAGCCCTTTTTAGTAATTATACATTCAGAAGCACTTTCGATCCAAACTATCAAAACAACATGAATTAATGAAAATTACTTTTTCTATGAATACATCCAACGTAAATCACTTCACACTCAACTCACTTTTAATCAAAATCAATTCTGCACAATCAATTTCATTCAAAATCACGTTTGTCAAACGCTCATCCAAACACACACATGGGCAATATATCCAAGGCCTCTGACAATGCAAATTTGGCTACTAGCATTCCCACTCAAATCTCACATAATTAAAACTGAGGCACCTAAACAATGAAAGTCCTTTAAAGTAAGCATGCTGAGACACCTCAATTAAAGCGCCTTATGGTGTGTTTGGAATCAAGGTCAGGGGCTTTAGAAGTGCTTCTTGGACGTGGAAGCTACTCACAGTAGCTTCCAACCAAAAGCACTTCAACCCAACTTAATCAAGTTTCCAAACATGCTATTAAAGGAAGTATGCTTTCAAATAAGATGTATTGCCAATATGATCAACCTAGCACGTATATATAGGTCCATGCCACAAATCATAAAAATCTTTAGTATTCAATAATTCTATAACCAATAACAATTAAAAGCTTCTTGAATTTTTTGGACAAATAGGGAAGATGGTCATTTGCATTGACTATATTTGGCTATATATATAATTGGTTCGGGCTATATATATAATTGGTTCGGATCAGTAAACAAACCAACCTGCAGGGCAAAGAACTTGGTGTTCAGATTTTGAGTGTTCTGTAAAATATGCATGACTTGAAGCCACATATCAGGATTATTTTGCAAGTCACGCAAAATCTGGTCAGCAGCATTTCTCTGTATGATTAAGTTAAAATGTAGAATAAATTGTTAGGCTTCAAAATAAATAAATAAAAAGAAAAAGTAAAATCGCCATAAACAGTAGAACATTCCCTAAATCGAAAGCAAGTTCAGCGTACTAGTATTAACCACATTAACCCTAAACCTCAAAACTATATAATAGAGTTTCAACATGAATTCAATTGAGTACGAAAAATTTTACAATGGTAGTTCTCAGACTTAATCAGCATATTAACAGTGGAAAGCAAAAGAAAGAGTAAGAAGGTGTGTAGGGAGGGAGACCTCTTCCTTGGAGAATTATTAAACGCTAATAGAGTGTATGGGAAGAGGAAAGGGAGAAGAAGTGTGGAGGGAGGGAGACCTCTTCCTTAATCCAGTGCCATAGAAGGCGGCAACAGTGGCATCGAGCAAAGGTACGTCAATGGGATGGCTCAAATCTCTGAGCTTATCGGCAGCCATAGTTGGAGAGTGATAATCCCTAGAATTAGAATCGGGAAGCAACAAAACCCTAGAAAGTAGAAAGAAATAATTCTAGAGAGATTTCAGGGAGAAAAGCGAGGGAGAACACAACAGGTTTACACCTTTTTTTATTTATTTTTTTGTTTTTTTCATTTATATAAAATGATATGAATAAATAAACGACTAAAATTTAGTTTTAGTCCCTCGTCTTTTTCACTTTGACAAAAATAATCCTCCTATTATTATTTTTTTACAAATTTAGCCCTCTGAAATTTTGAAGTTGCAAATAATGTCCTGTTCACCATAAAAAATCTAACAGACTTGGAGTATTGATGTTAACATGGTCACTGCCACCTGGCACCTAATTAATAAAATATTTTTTAAAATTGTATGAAATAACATTTTAAATCATTATAATTAATTTATTAATCAAATAATCTTTTATTACTGAATTTCTCTTCCTTCTTCTATGTGGAGATATTAGGTCTTCCCACCCACGTAGCTGGTACGCGACAACTGGCCCATTGTGACCAAGTTTCATCTTTTCCTTCCTAAATGCAATAGCAGCACAAGAAGGATTTCATGAGCACCCAACTCATAATAAGAATGCAATCTCAATTTTTTTTCCCACCTTGCTATGGCTTGTTGCTTAGGATGGAGAGGCGAGCAGCTGTTGCGAAGGAAGCTGCGTGGGAAGACCTAATGTCCAGCACCTGGGTATTTGTTCGTCGTCTTCAGTGGATTTTCAGAGTTTCAACTCCACAATCGCACATTTTTCTACCTCTGTTTTGGACGAGGTTGTGGTGAACTCGCTAGGAGAATCCATTGATGCGCCACCCATTTCTGCACATAACGATGGGAGATGATGAAACGCATTTGGGATTGATGGAGAGGTGCTGCTGTGGCTTTTTGTTGGTGAAGACGACGAACGAAACTCTTGCCGTATTAGGAAGCTCAGTCTCGAGGAGGAAGAAGAATTAGGAATTGAGAATTAGGTTTAAAAAAAGTATTTTAAAAAAATTAAAAATACCTTTATTTATTTTTTATTTATTAAATATTTTTTATTTTAAAATAATTAAGATAACCATTCCGTTAGATTTTTGACGATGAAGTAATAAAAGACATTTTTTGCAACTTCTAAATTTTAGTGGGACTAAATTCGCTAAAAAAAATAATAGGGGCAGCATTTTCATCAAAGTGAAAAATATGAGGGACCAAAACTATATTTTAGTCTAGATAAATCTATTTATCAATCTATAAACAATACATTTCTATCCCCTGTACAATGTGCTGTTGTCATATGTCACCTTTCCTATACAAGAAATACAGCGGTGTTTATGAATGACAAGTGTCAACACGACAATTTTTTGATTTATTATTGTATTTATAAATTAACAAAAAAAAGTTGAGCCAAAATTATCTAAATTTAAATCAAATAATAAACCAAAATTTTCAATTTACGTTAATTATCTTATTTGAAAAATAATTTTGAATTTCAATTTAAATCAACTATAAAATAAAATAAATAAAATTAAAATCTATAAACAATACAATTATATCCCCTATGTAATGTGGTGTTGTCATTTGTCACATCTATAAACAATACATTTCTATCGCCTATGCAATGTGGTGTTGCCATGTGTCACCTTCCATATGCAAGAAATGCAACAGTGTTTATGAATGACAAGTGTCAACATGACAATTTTTTGATTTATTATTGTATTTATAAATTAAAAAAAAACAAAAAAAATTAAAAATTGAGCCAAAATTACCTAAATTTAAATCAAATAATAAATCAAAATTTTCAATTTACGTTAATTCTCTTATTTGAAAACTAATTTTGAAATTTCAATTTTGAATTTCAATTTAAATCAACTATAAAATAAAATAATTAAAAATAATTAAAATAAACAATACATTTCTATCCCTATGTAATGTGGTGTTGTCATGTGTCACCTTCAATATGCAAGAAATCTATAGACAATATATATATATATATCTCCTATACAATGTGATGTTACCATGTGTCACCTTCCCTATGCAAGAAATGCAGCAATGCATATAAATGACAAGTGTCAACATGACAATTTTTTGATTTATTATTGTATTTATAAATTAACAAAAAAAACAATAAAAATAAAAATTGAGCCAAAATTACCTAAATTTAAATCAAATAATAAATCAAAGTTTTAAATTTACGTTAATTCTCTTAGTTGAAAACTAATTTTGAAATTTCAATTTTGAATTTCAAGTTAGATCAACTATAATTTATGTAAATCATGTTATGAACTTTATATAATTAATATGTAAAAATTTAAAAATTATCTTATAATACTAAAAATTATTAAATAAATAATTTTAAAAATCATCAATAATTTATCCCGTGCCCGCACGGGATAAATTATGGATTTTTTAAATTATTTTGATTAACAATTATTGTGTTATAATATAACTTTTGAATTTTGGCACATCAATTAATTACAATAATTGTTTGTTTATAGATTTAATTTCAAGTTTGATATTTGATTTAGATTCAAGAAATGCAAGAGTGTTTATAAATGACAATTGTCAACACTACAATTTTTTGATTTATTATTGTATTTATAGATTAACAAAAAAACAATAAGAATAAAAATTGATCAAAAATTGCCTAAATTTAAATCAAATAATAAATCAAAGTTTTCAATTTACATTAATTCTCTTATTTGAAAACTAATTTTGAAATTTCAATTTTTAATTTCAATTTAAATCAAATATTAAATAAAATAAATAAAATAAAAATAAACAATACATTTCTATCCCCTATGCAACGTGGTGTTGCCATGTGTCACCTTCCCTGTACAAGAAATGCAGCAATGTTTATGAATGACAAGTGTCAACACAACAATTTTTTTATTTATTATTGTATTTATAAATTAAAAAAAACAATAAAAAATAAAAATTGAGCCAAAATTACCTAAATTTAAACCAAATAATAAATCAAAGTTTTCAATTTAAGTTAATTCTCTTATATGAAAACTAATTTTGAAATTTCAGTTTTGAATTTAAATTTAAATCAATTATAAAATTTGGTTAATTTCAAAAATTAAATTTTAATTGTAATTAATCTTATATAGTTTTTAAATTTATTTCAATTTCAATTTTAAGGTCGTACCTAAAATGTATTTACGTAAATTTTATCAAACTTGAAATTAAATTGAAATTTCAAAATTTGAAATTGAAATTAGAATTTAAATTTTAAAATTAACTAATATTGTCTAATTATTTAATTTATTTCAATTTTAATTTCAAATTTATGGTCATACCTAAAATGTATTTACGTAAATCTTATCAAATTTGAAATTAAATTAAAATTTCGTAAATTGAAATTGAAATTTAGATTTTAGATTTAATTAATTTTATCTAATTATTTAATTTATTTCAAATTTAATGTCATACAATATGTCTTTACGTAAATTAAATCAACTATAAAATTTGGGTTAATTTCAATAAATAAAATTATAAATGTAATTAATCTTATCTAATTGTTTAATTTATTTCAATTTCAAATTCAAATTTAAAGTTATACAATATGTCTTTACGTAAATATTATCAAATCTCACTTTTTACTAATTTTAATTTTAAATGTATAGCTATCATTTTATCTCGATTTTTTAAATGTGTAACAATCATTTTAGTTAGTAACGTAAATCTTATCTAGAATAATTGTTTAAATACTAATTTTTAATTTCAATTTTGAAATAAAATCAAATATCAGATTTAAAATGAAATATTTCTGTTTTGCTTAAATCTTTATCCACACACACACACACACACACAGATATATATATATTGACTATTTACGTATTCCCTTCAACTTCCCAATTAATTTAAAATAACCTCTAAATATATTTTTCTTGATAACATAACACCTGAACATGAGGAATGGAGGATTAAAATTTACGTAAATTCTCTTATTAGAAAATTGATTTTGAAATTTCAATTTTGGAATTAAATTTAAATCAACAATAAAATTTAGTTAATTTCAAAAAATTAAATATAATTATTTAATTTATTTAAATTTTAAGGTCATACCTAAAATGTATTTACGTATCATGATGGGTATTGATATCGTTACTATAGATTAATAACTTCAAATTTGATTTCAATTACTCTTATTTATTGGGTGTCCGTTGGTTTGAGGTTAGCATATTCAACAAATTATCTAACACTTATTTCAAAACAACAGTTTTATTTAAGAAAATAAATAATATATTTTAATTTTACTGTTAACAATAATGTCTGAATTATTTTGACTTATATGATTCAAAGATTTAATTTGTATCTATTTTTTAGTATAAAGAGTTTTAAAATTGTCGAGTAATACTAAAATAACACTTGATTAAAAGGTTTTACATCAATAATTACCTCAAAATCATATATATATATATATATATATATATATATGTGTGTGTGTGTGTGTGTGTGTGTGTGTATCTATGTATATATGCAATAATTTGTCATCATCTCACAATATAAAAAAACTTGACTATAAAAGTACATCAAAATTTATATTATTTATTTTATTTCTCAAATTATTAAAAAGGTCATTCAACTTGACTAATAATATTCTCAAAAAAAAAAAACTTGGCTAATAATATGGTATTAACATGCATTATATATTTTATATAATTTGTGTAAATCATGTTAAGAACTTTATATAATTAATATGTAAAAATTTAAAAATTATCTTATAATACTAAAAATTATTAAATAAATAATTTTAAAAATCATCAATAATTTATCCCGTGCCCGCACTGGATAAATTATGGATGATTTTTAAATTATTTGATTAACAATTCTTGTATTATAAATAACTTTTGAATTTTGACATATCAATTATATAAAGTTTTTAACATAATATACACAAATCTATATAAAATATATGGTACATGTAAATATCATATAATTAGTTAAGTTTAAATGACCTATTTAATAAAATGAGAAATAAAAAATATTGATTATAAAATTTGATATATTGCTAGGATCAAGTTTTTTATATTGTGAGACCGTGACATAATTGATGGGCATAAAACCTTTTCGGGCGTTATGTCATCAAGATAATTACATATCATAGCCGCATAACCTTTATTTTGATCTTAGAATCCTCCTTTTCAGGCATTATGTCATCAAGATAAGTATATTCAGAGGTCATCTTAAGTCAATAGGGAATTGAAGGGAACACGTAAGCACTAAATACAATAGTATGAAGTATGAACAACCAACTTATATATGATGAGTAAGAGAAAGCATAAAATATTAATTGTAAATAATCTAAATTAAAGACTAATTTTTGAATTTCAATTTTGAATCTAAATCAAATATCAAACTTGAAATTAAATCTATAAACAAATCATTATTGTAAATAAGTCGTTATAGTGTTACTCGTTTTACAAAAAAAGAAAGATAAAAAGAGATAAGGTAAGTAATCAGAATAAGTATTCTTTTATTTTTATATTTTTTGATAAATATGGGGTGTGCTGCAGATGATTGATAAAATCAAAGGTGCCAACATAGTTGAGATGTCTGGTTTTACAGTGATGCTTTTGCATGCCTCCCTTGTGTTTTTTTTTTATAAAAAGTAATCAGAATAAGTTATTTTTTAAAACTGATTTATTATATTGGAAATTAAAATTGAAATAAATTAAAGATAATAATTACGTAAATAACCCAAAATGCATTTAAAGTTAGTCATTCAAATAAGACTAAATACATTTCTGAATTGCATAATTTCAATTTTATTTCATTTTTTATAAGATTTATGTAAATACATTTTGTATGACCTTAAAATTGAAATAAATTAAATAATTAGATAATATAAATTATATTTAAAATTTTAATTCCATTTTATATAATTTAAATTTAAAATCAATTTTGATAAGATTTACGTAAATAAATTAAATAAATTTTGTATGACCTTAAAATTGAAATAAATTAAATAATTAGATAAATTTAACTACATTTAAAATATAAGTTTAAATTAAATCTTAAATTTTTTAATTTAAATTTCTTTTTAGTTTTGATAAGATTTACGTAAATACAATTTGTATGACTTTAAAATTGAAATTAAAATTGAAATAAATTAAACAATTAGATAAAATTAATTAGATAAGATTAATTACAATTTAAATTTAAATTTTCGAAATTAACCCAAATGTTGTAGACTAATTATTGGTTGAAGATTCGTTTTCAAATTTGATATTTGATTTAAATTCAAATTTGAAATTCAAAAATTTGTTTTCAATTGAATTAATTTTCCCTCATTTTTTTATTGTTATTTTTTTTAAAATTTATAAACACATTAATCAATCAAAAAATTGTAGTGTTGACATTTGGCATATGACACATGGTTGCATAGGGAAGATGACACATGACAACATAATATTGAATAGGGGATATAAATATATTGTTTATAGATAGATACATAGATAGATAGATAAGATGACTGGTAAAACCAGGAATGCCAATATAATTGGGATGTCTGGTTTTACAGTGATGCTTTTGCATCCCTCCCTTGTGTTTAAAAAAAAAAAGTAATCAGAATAAGTTATTTTTTAAAACAGATTTACTATATAGGAAATTAAATTAAATATAAGAATTACGCAAATAACCCAAAACGCATTTTAAAGTTAGTCATTCAAATAAGATTAAATACATTTCTGAATTACATAATTTCAAATTTATTTCATTTTTTATAAGATTTACATAAATACATTTTGTATGACCTTAAAATTGAAATAAATTAAATAATTAGATAAGATAAATTACATTTTAAATTTTAATTTTAATTTATATAATTTCAATTTAAAATCAATTTTGATAAGATTTACGTAAATACATTTTTTATGACCTTAAAATTGAAATAAATTAAATAAGTAGATAAATTTAATTACATTTAAATTTCAATTTAATTTTTCAAACTTCAATTTATTTTTAGTTTTGATAAGATTTATGTAAATACATTTTGCATGACCTTAAATTTGAAATTAAAATTGAAATAATTGAAATAATTAGATAAAATTAATTAGATATGATTAATTACATTTAAATTTAAATATTTGAAATTAACCCAAATGTTGAAGACTAATTATTGGTTGAAGATTTGATTTCAAATTTGATATTCGAATTAAATTCAAAAATTTGTTTTCAATTGAATTAATTTTCCCTCTTTTTTTATTTTTATTTTGTTATTTGTTATTTTTTGTTAAATTTATAAACACAATAACAAATCAACAAATTGTAGTGTTGACACTTGGCATGTGTGGTCACGCTGTCGCGCACGCGCCAAAAGGAACGAGCGGGTTTAAAACTGTAGTTTAGGGCGACAACTCGGATGTCGTCTCTCAAGGACTCTTAAAGTGTTATTTTTCACAAAAATCAGTTTTTTTTGGGGGGGGGGGGGGTGATCAAAGAAAATAAAACAATGAAAAACAGAGCAATAAAACAAGGCAGTTCAAAAAGATTATCAAATAGCAAACAACGATTAATCTACTGTTCTCGAATTCCCAACTATCATTGGTTCATGTAATCCCAAGCCCTAAGTAGATTCTAATCCTCTTTCAGTTGTAGCAACAATTAACAACGCAATCACTACTACGGATATATGTTCCTATTCCCGAAATAACAAACGGGGTTAAGCCCTCGTGAACTAACGAACATGAATGAACACACGCGAAATAACAAACGCGATTAAGTATAGGAACATAACATCACTGAAACAAATCAATACAACACTACACACTCCTGAAATAACAAACAGAAATGTATAATATGGTATTGAAAAGGGAAAAGCAATTAAAATAGGAATTACAAAACCTCAAGTATATGGAATTCTCATACAGTAGACTAATCTAAGAATTCAGTTCTCCATGACAATAACGAAACACACAGAAAAAATGTAAAACTATGGAGAAGCAAAAGTTCCTCATAATCTGCCCAGACAGCTATTTATAACATTCAGGAATTTTTGCCCTCTCGCGAGGCGAAGCCTCTCTCGCGACGCGAATCTTGTGAACAGTCTGCAACCTTTGGTATTCTCGCGAGGCGAACACACCTTCGCGAGGCGAGAATTGGAAGGATCTTCTTATTACACCCGTTATGAACATCAGGGGCCAACCGTGATGCTTTCTGACTTCCAGGCTCGCGAGGCGAATGGATGCTCGCGAGGCGAGACTCTTCAACTTCGAAACTGCCACAGTCGTGACCTTCAACGCGGGTAAGCCGTGATAGTCTCTGACTTTCAGGGCGGGGTGACTCGCGGGGCGAGAGCTTCTTCGCGGGGCGAACCAGAGACCTTGCATTTTCTTGGAACAGTCAGCCTTCGGGGTCGCGAGGCGAATAAACTCTCGCGAGGCGAATCCCCTGTTTCTTTATTCTCTTGACTTCCAACTTAACCTGAAAACAAAGACACGGCTATAAGTGTATTATTTGACTCAAAACTGGCTAAACTAACCTAAAACTACTTTAGAGACTCAAAACCTTGCTTGAGGACAATCTAATCTAATTTGGGTGAAAATATGATATAATTTGCACAAAACCCTGGTCATACTAGCCATAAAACTAGATGAGCCAGAGGCTTATCAATGTGACACGTAGCTGCATAGGGAAGATGACAGATGGCAACATAACATTGCATAGGGGACATAAATGTATTGTTTATAGATAGGTAGATAGATAAGGTAAATTACATTTAAAATTTTAATTTCAATTTAAATTCAATTTTGATAAGATTTACGTAAATACATTTTGTATTACCTTAAAATTGAAATAAATTAAATAATTAGATAATTTTAATTACATTTCAAATTTAAAATTAAATTTAAATTTAAATTAATTTTTTTTTTTAATTTCAATTTATTTTTAGTTTTGATAAGATTTACGTAAATACATTTTGTATGACCTTAAATTTGAAAATTGAAATAAATTAAATAATTCGATAAATTAATTAGATAAGATTAATTACATTTTAAATTTAAATTTTCAAAATTAACCCAAATATTGAAGACTAATTATTGGTTGAAGATCTGATTTCAAATTTGATATTTGATTTAAATTCAAAATTGAAATTCAAAAATTAGTTTTCAATTTAATTAATTTTCCCTCATTTTTTTATTTTTATTTTGTTATTTTTTGTTAAATTTATAAACACAATAATCAATCAAAAAATTGTAGTGTTGACACTTGACATATGACATGTGACTGCATAGAGAAGATGACACATGACAACATGACATTGCATAGGGGACAGAAATGTATTGTTTATATATATATATATATATATATATATATATATATATATATATATATATATATATATATATATATATATATATAAACAATACAGGCGGTAGTATGAATCTAAGATTCATGGCCAGATGGGGAAGTAGGAACTGTAGTATGAACCTAAGATTCATACCTAGCTGAATAGAAAGAAAAAAAAGAGTTTTTTCAGAAGAAATTATTATGCTTAACTGGTTTGGGTACCATTTAACTGGTAAGGACCTCCGTGTTTATGCTATGGTTTATATTCTTAAAGCTGTAGCAGTAAGACCTCGAAGGATGATGAGGCAGTAAGACTAATTTGCTGATGCTTGAAGCAAGATAAATCAAAGTATAGATAACGAGTAGCAGTAAGTCTACTTTGAGGTAGCTTTTGGTTAATTAAAGTAAATCCTTTTTACCCAAAGGTGTGGTATAACTATGGTTAAGAATAATAAGATCTAATGAATTTTGTAAATTCTTGTAAAGATTTTAATTTTATGAATATAATGGAAAATATTCGGCAGGGTATATCTTAGATTACTACTTACAATTGCTATGGAACCAAAGGAAGGAAATGATATCAGAATTTTGAAAATTATGTTATCTCGCTCCCTCTCCAAGCTTTCTTTTCATTCTTCTCAACCCTCTTCTTCATCTCTTCAGGAATCTGATATTCCTACCAATCCAAGCAGTATTTTTCATGAGGAAATATGCTTTGAAAATATCAATCAAGATATTGATAATTGGGTAATTCCTAGAATACCCACAAAATTATAAAGTTATACTTCACTAAGTAATCAAAAAGAATCTAAAGTTCTGGGAATTTCATCTTCTCTCAATGGATACGATAAAAGGTCACAAGCAAAAGTACAGGTACTTACACATCGGATGTGTTCAAGTAGATGTACAACCTTTAATCCGCGGAGGATTAAACGCTTCAATTTTGATGTGCTTAAGGGATATTAGGCACAATAAGTTTCAAGACTCCCTCTTAGGTACGGTAGAAACTAGCCTAAGCCATGGTCCAATTTATTTCAATTGTTACCCTAATAGAACTTTGAGTTTATAGGATCAGAATATCCTAGACTCCTTGTTCCCGAATCTTAAGATCTATGGCTTAGACATGAAGCCCGGATCTATCCCTGCTGCTTTGCTTTACAGGATTCAATACAAGGCTATGAATTCCTGTAATTCTAAAGTTCTAAAAAATAGAACATCGGGAGAGACAACTTTGTTTCTTACTGATGTTACTAAAGCAAACGTAATTGTCCCAAAGACAATCCTCTAGAAAGATGTAGTCCTACCAGAAAGATGGATTTTGGATAAGGTTGTTCCAGCTTTACCAAGAGAAACAACAGACTTCAACAACATAGTTCAAACCCCAACAGGAAGAGTTGAACTAATCTTTGAAAGAAGAAATTATTTCAGTTCTGGTAGATCCTCTAGTCTTAGATAAGAAGGCTTCAGATCCGTCCCCACAAGACAATCTTTTTCAACAGCATCTCAGATGACCTCCATAAACCTTCAGGGATTAGATACATCATCTACTATCCCTAGGCCAATTTATCAGACAGAAGATGATCAACGATCAATTCAGTCTTCAACCTTTTCCTCTCTTAATGAATCTTATAATGATTTGTAAGTTCATTATATATAAGGAATCCCTCCGTAAGGACTTTTACTCTGAGGAATGGAAACCTCAAAGAGAGTGGTTCTTGCAAGAATTTAAGGGAACAAAAAGGAAAAATATTCAGGAAGAATATCATCAATTTCTTAACAATGTTAAGACAAAGGTTTTATTTTTTGACTGGTTCCATGCTTACTCGGTCAAATATTCAATTAATTATCCTTGGAAGACAGGGATAGATGTTGATAAAACCACAAATGTCATTATTGTATGGCATTTGAAAAATGGTGAGTTGATTAAAACAGAGTTACCACCGAATAACTCTTTCCAACTCCCAGGTATCAAGATCCTTTCACCAACAAACCCATCATAGCTGCTCCGTTCAAAAACAAGAATCTTGATTAAGCAGTCTCCAATCATGACATTAACAAGCTCATGGAGCAATCCAATTATACCAATAAATACCTTCAAGTGTTAGGAGAACACTTGATCAAAAAAGATGCAACCAACCAGGCATCTACTTCGGAAACCAAGAAGGATATTCCCTTAGAAAAACCCTTGTTCAAACCCTTTAAGATGAATAAGAAGATCAAAGAAAGTTTGCTTCTTCTTCAACCCAATGTCAAGAAGGAAAAACAAGAGTTCATGGAGAAAATAGAATAAAAACTGAAACAGTTAGCTGTTCCAGATTCTCCATCTGATAATCAAGAAGGAAGACCTTTAATCAGGGATAAAGGTCCAACTATCAACGTCATCAACGAAGACGACTTAAACAGAATCTGCGGCTAGTACTTCCAAGCCAAATCCTCCGGATAAACCCCCAACAAATATCAATCCAGTTCTTACCCAGTCTTGGAAGCAACCCTCAAAACTCTATTATCCTAGAGCAACTCCTCCAGATATGCTCTTTGAAGAGAAAACTCCAACTTTCAGGAGTTTCAATGCCAACAACATCTATGAATGGAACATAGATGGCCAAACATAGTATCAAATGCTTCAAACAATGCAGCACATGACAATGATGGCTACTGCTTATCAGACTACGAATGATTGCTCTGAAGAAGCCATTTGCAATATCTTGTCTGCAGGTTTCACAGGCCAACTAAAAGGTTGGTGGGATTATTATTTCTCTGAGACACAAAGAACAAATGTTTTCTGTCATCAAGACTGATGTAGAAGGAAATCCAATCTATGATAATGAAGGTGGAACCATCCCAGATGCGGTTAACACCTTAATCTTTTCAATATGCGGACATTTCATGGGCAATACTTCCACTTGGAAGGATAGGTCTGCTGAATTATTGTCTAATCTCAAGTGCAGATCGTTAGGCGGTTTTAAGTGGTATAAAGATACCTTCCTAACTAGGGTTTACACCAAAGAAGATTACCAGAATAGATTCTGGAAAGAAAAATTCATCGCAGGTCTCCCAACATCGTTAGGTGATCTTGTTAAAGATGATCTTATAGCCCATTCTCCAGATGGAAATATTCCATATGAGCAATTGAGTTGTGGTCAAATCATTGCAGTGACACAGAAGATAAGGGCAAGACTTTGTAAGGAAGACAAAGTCAGAGATCAGTTCAAAAAAGAAAAGGCCGCCAAGAAGGATTTAGGGTCTTTTTGTGAACAATTTGGTATACCTCCTTGTCCAAAGGATAAAACCAAGTCTTCCAAGAAATACGAAGGCAAACCCCAAAAGACTAAGTATACCAAGTATACTAAGTACAAGAAGAACAAAAGGTATGGCAAACCTAAGCCAGAATTCAAACATGAATTCAAGCCTAAACCAGCTACTGGTGATAGGTTCTCCAAGAAAGCGGTTACTTGTTATAACTGCGGCAAACCTGGCCACATTAGTAAATACTGTAGGCTAAAAAAGAGAATCAAAGAATTGAATCTCGAACCATCAGTTGAGGAACAACTGAATAATCTTTTGATCCAATCAGATACTTCAGAAGAAGAATCAGATGGTGATTTTGCTAAAGATATCAATCAAGTTCAAGAAGATGATATTGGGAATCTCAGCTCCGATTCATCTCCTGAAATTAATGTCTTAACCAAGGAGCAAGATCTCCTTTTTGAAGTCATTAACTCTATAGTCGATCCAGATGAAAGGAGAAAATATCTGGATAAGCTAAAAACTTCCATGGAATCCTCAAAGGAATAGGATTCCAAGGGAAAAGGCAAAGTAATAGTCAAAGATCATTTTGACTTTAAACAGATTCTGAAGCGGCTGGATGCTGCTCAGAAAGCTAAACCTGTTACGATTCATGATCTCCAGCAAGAGATTAAGAATCTAAAACAAGAGATCAAACAAGAACAAGCTGTTCACAAACTGATTTTATCTCAAATGACTGAGGCTCAATCAGATGAATCTGGTGGTGAAGATAAACCAGAGTCAAGTGCCATCAAGGAAGATGTGCATGACAGTCCTACTAAGTTGCAAGATGATCATGAGGATGAGGCATTCTTAAACTTAGTAAATCAATTAAGAATTCAAAAGTTCCATATCAAGATCAAAATTATCATTGGAGAATTTGTTCTTGATTCTACAGCACTGTTTGATACAGGCGCTGATTCAAATTGTATTCAAGAAGGATTAATTCCTACCAAATTATTTGACAAAACTTCGGAGAAGTTGAGTGCAGCAAATGGTTCTGAGCTTAGAATCAATTATAAGCTATCAAAAGCCCTAATAGAAAACCAAGGTCTCCAAGTTGAAACCCCTTTTTTATTAGTTAGAAACCTGAAAAATGAAGTGATTCTTGGAACTCCGTTCATTAGATCACTTTTCCCCCTTTCCATCACTCACAATGGAATTACAACTCAACATCTGGGTAAAGACATAGTCTTCCCTTTCATCAGAAAGCCTATCATTCGAGATTTAAATCTTCTCGATTGCAAGATTAACCAAATCAATTTCTTGAAAGAAGAAATTTCTTTTAAGAATATTGAGTTCCAGTTGCAACAACCAAACATCAAAGAGAAGGTCCAGATCCTTTTCGATGAAATCCAAAAGTCTATCTGTTCTGATTTGCCCACAACATTTTGGAATAGAAAGAAGTTCTGGGTAGATTTGCCTTATGAACAAGATTTTAATGATAGGCAGATTCCAACCAAATCCAGACCAATCCAAATGAATCATGAGCTCCTTAAGTATTACCAAAAGGAAATTGACGATTTCTTAAGCAAAGGTTTAATCAGGGAGAGTAAATCTCCTTGGTCTTGTTTTGCTTTTTATGTCAATAAGCAGGCTGAGATTGAGCGTGGTACACCTCGCTTAGTCATCAATTATAAACCCTTAAACCAAGCTCTTAGGTGGATCAAATATCCAATTCCTAATAAAAGGGGTTTACTCAACCGCCTAAGTACGACAAAAATATTTTCAGAATTTGACATGAAATCTGGTTACTACCAGATAAAAGTCAAAGAAAGTGACCGTTACAAAACAGCGTTCACTGTTCCCTTTGGGCATTACGAATGGAATGTTATGCCCTTTGGTGCTCCTTCAGAATTCCAGAGAATTATGAATGAGATTTTCAATCCTTAAACAGACTTTACAATAGTCTACCTTGACGATGTCTTAGTCTTTTCTCAATCCATTGATCAACACTTCAAACATGTGAAAATCTTCATAAGTGTGATCAAAATAAATGGTTTAGCTATGTCTAAAACCAAAATCGATCTCTTCCAAACTAAGATTAGATTTCTTGGTCATAATATTTTCCAAGCAACTATTATTCCAATTAGCAGAGCAATAGAATTTGCTGACAACTTTCCAGATCAAATTATTGACAAAACTCAGCATCAGAGATTCTTATGATGTCTCAACTATGTAGCTAACTTTGTCCCCAATCTTAGCAACATCATTAAACCCTTGTACAATCGTCTAAAGAAGGAGTCCCCCTCCTTGGACAGATGAGCATACAAAAGTTGTCCAACTTATTAAATCTCAGATAAAGAATCTTTTATGTCTTTATCTTCCAAACACATCTGCTTTCAAAATTGTTGAAACCGATGCTTCTGACATTGGTTATGGCAGTATTTTGAAACGAAGAATTTCAGGAAAAGAGCATATCATTACATATACTTCTAAACATTGGAATTCTGCTCAACAAATTATTCTACTGTCAAAAAAGAGATTTTGGCAATAGTTTTATGCATTTCAAAATTTCAATCTGATTTACTTAATCAAAATTTTTTGGTTAGAGTAGATTGTAAATCTGCTAAAGATATTTTGCAAAAAGATGTTAAAAATTTAGCATCAAAACAGATTTTTGCCAGATGGCAAGCAATTTTGAGTGCTTTTGATTTTCAAATAGAATTCATCAAAGTCTCTTCAAATTCTCTTCCTGACTTTCTTACTCGTGAATATTTACAGGGTAGGTAGTAGAGAGGAATTGGCAGAAATGCCAAAGTCGGAGGCTTCCTCTGCAAAGGGGAAAGGTAAAGGAATTGTCCTTAAAGGACCCAAACGTCAAGGTGCATCAAAATCTGGATCTTCAACCCAAAAGCAATCTGGGTCATCGACCCAACAACCCACAATCAAGCTTGGGTCTTCAACCCAGCAAACTGCCAAACAGTTAAAAGAAGACTATGGCATTCCCATCCAAACTTTACAAGCCTTTCAAGATCAAGGCCTAACCAAACTTCCCAAGGGGACATGGGGAGATAGAGTGGAAAATGAATCAGGTTCTCCACCCCCTCTCAAAGACCTAATTAAAGAGTTAGCCCAAACAACTATCCCTTTAAATGTTGTCAAACATGATACACGTTTATCAAAAGACAACACCCAAACTCAAACAGCCGCAACTAACTATGTTGCAAAAAACCAATTTCAATTTGTTGCTCAAATGGAACCAGGATTTTGGGATAATAGCCCTAACAAAGTTCCCTCCAAAATCTTTCAAAATGGTTCTCATTTCCAACAATCCCAACCAAATAAAAACAAAAAATTTTACGAGTTTATCTTGATTGATACAGACTCTGTTACGATCAAACATTATCGTGACCCTAAAGATCAATCAATATACACTCATTCAACTTTCCAAAATTTGAAGGTTTTAACACCTGAGCAATTCGGAAAGAATTTGAATATTTAAAAAAAAATCTCAAACTTTTGATCCCATTGGTTTTAATTACTGAGATTATCAATAAGCTTTGTACAACATTTTCTGGTACCAAAATATTCAAAACAAACATTCTTGGTTGATTTATTTAAAGAAGAATGTCAAATACAGATTCCCTCATTGGTTCGTCCACTGGTGGAGAATTTTTGGCCCAATCAAACAAATCCTTCCTGACGAAGTCCTTGAAAGATATCAAACATTCGAAAAATATTTTGACAGTAAGGAAACCCCTTTCCCCGTCAATCTAATATTTTTCTCAAAATTTTCCCTTTCATGGGTTTTCAGCTGACAATATAAATACCAGAAGCAAGATCAATACCCTGGTTTATTGCCAATTTTGCAAAGAGCGACCTTTGTCAAGTGGTGGTCACAGTTCAATTATGCGGCATCCACAAGTGACAATGTAAAAATCTGGTTCCAGTAGAATCCTAAGTGGATGAAGGCGGCCAACCCAGAGACTTGTGAGTTTCTTAATAAGAGATCTCAAATAGTTTCAGTTTTGGCAGGATCCAAATCAAAAGAAAGTTTCCTTCGAAATATGGAAGCAATCTTGAAGCTAGCTAAGGAGGAAGAACCCTCTTCATCAAAATCCTCCAAGCAGAAGCTTCCCCAAACTGATGAAGAAGAAGACGAAGAGGATTCAAGTCAATGCTCGGATCCCTTCTATCAAAATGAAGATGACTGCTATGGTATTGATACCACAGTCAACCTGAGTGACGATGAGTAATCCCAAACCACTCAGCCAAAAATATCAATCAAAATTATGGATTGAATAGTTCCAATCAACCGATGATACTGTTCCTTGCCGACGGTCACAGTTCCAGTCAAGTTACCGGCACTGTTTATCACCGGCACCATTCACTTACCGACAGCACAGTCCCAGTCATGATACCGGCACTATTCTTCAATAGTTGCAATAGTATAGGTCAATATTACCGATACTGTTGTAATAGTAAATTTTCAATCTTCTATTTAAAGGATGTTAGGCTCAATTGTTAGACACCCGCAGTTTTAGAGAGAGTTTAGAGTGAGAAACTCTGAGAGCCTTAAGAGCTTTCATTTTGTGAGTTCCTCAGTTTTATTCTTTCTTTCAATCTTTCAATCTTGTAGTGTTCAAGCTTGTAGTTTTCAAGCATCCAATCAAAACCGCATGGTTTGAAAACCTCTCTTCTCCCTCCACCGGTTCTGGTGAGGCTCTGCCTCCGTTCCGGTTTCTTTTTAATTTTCCCAGTTCTTGGTCGGTTCTACCACCTTTCTGGGTTTATGTTTTAAAGTTTTTATATTTACTGTTTTAATTTCTACAGTACTTGTTTTTACTGTTTTCATGTTTTAATTTCCATATTTTTATTTTGTTTTAATTAATGTAATTTCCGTCCGTTTTCCTACTTCTTTATTGGTTGAAGATTTGATTTCAAATTTGATATTTGATTTAAATTCAAAATTGAAATTCAAAAATTGTTTCAATTTTATTAATTTTCCCTCATTTATTTTTATTTTTATTTTGTAATTTTTTGTTAAATTTATAAACACAATAATAAATCAAAAAATTGTAGTGTTGACACTTGGCTTATGACACATGGCTGTATAGGGAAAATGACACATGGCAACATGACATTGTATAGAGGATAGAAATGTATTGTTTATAAGGGAATACATAAGTAGTTTATATATATATATATATATATATATATATATATATATATATATACACACACACACACATATACATACATATACATACATACATGTATGGATAAAGATTGAAGCAAAACAGAAATATTCCATTTTAAATCTGATATTTGATTTTATTTCAAAATTGAAATTAAAAAATTAGTCTTAAACAATTATTCTAGATAAGATTTACGTAACTAAATAAAATGATTGTTACATAGATATATATAGAAGATGGAGAGATAAAATGATAGCTTGAATTTGAAGCAGAGAGAGCGTGCGCTACTATTTTGTAGCGTAAGTTTGATGGGTATGGACTGTGGTGAGTGAGCGTGCGAGAAACCTAGCAATGTTGATAAGTTAAATGATCACATGTTGTCATGCATTCCTGGTGAATTGAAAACTTATCCAAGTTTTGATACACCTTGCTCCTTGAACCAAAGCATTGGTTCCCCTGATAATGTTCACACTCCTGAGTTTTTGAATACCATCAACTGTTCCAGACTTCCTAACCATGAGTTGAAACTTAAAGTTGGAGCTCCCATATGGTCTTAAGAAATATTGATCAGTCTATGGGATTGTGTAATGGTACCAGGCTAATAATAACTCAAATGGGCAATTATGTCTTGGAAGCAAAAGTCATTTCGGGGAGCAATGTTGGTCAGAAAGTTTTTATTCCTCGACTGTCTTTGACTCCATCTGATAGTATAATTCCTTTCAAATTCCAGCGCAGATAGTTTCCGGTCGTTGTATCTTTTGCAATGACAATCAATAAAAGTCAAGGTCAGTCGTTAAGATATGTTGGAGTCTATCTTCCACAACATGTCTTCTCTCATGGGCAGCTATATGTCGTAGTATCCCGAGTTACGTCCCGTAGTGATTTGAAAATATTGATATGCGACAATGAAGGAGATGTTTCAAACAACACCTCAATTGTAGTATACAAAAAAGTGTTCCAAAAATTAACACAGGTAACTCCTATTGGTGCAATTTGATTTTTATAAAGTCATATATGGTGTATGTTAATATTTGCAACTTGCTAATTTATTACTATCAATCTTTTATGTTTTGGAAAAATTATAAGTATATAGCTATATAATTGGTTACACATTTTTTATCTAGCTCATATTAGTCGATCTTGGTGCAGGTACAAATGCAAACGGTTTAGTCAAGGAACTATAAGTGGGTGAATGGTAAGTAGTTGGTGCTTATGTAGTCTGTCGATTGTGCTGCAGCACAATTGTGGTATCTTGATTTTTTTTGCAATAAATACATTTGTTCTCTGTATTAGGCTTGCTGTTGCAACAATGACTGCTAGCTATTTTGTGATTTCTCTATTATAGGCAGGGAATGGTATGCTATGTTACGTGGTTGGAAGCTCTACTCTTTTTTTTTAGCTACTATAGGTGCTGTTATGTTGGATTTTTATTCACATACATTGTTTCTTTTGGTTGTTTGGGCTGTATCAAACATACTATGAGACATTATATCATTTTGATTGCCTGGATTGTCAATAAAATTCCTTTTTGGTTTTCAAAAATCAATCAAAAAAAAGTAATTACATCTCTAAATTAGTTTCATGTAATAACACAAAAGCTTAAGTTAATTTTTTTTTATATTTACATCTCATACAGTAAAAAAAATAACTTATAACCCGTGCATTGTACGAGTGCAAATACTAGTATAGATATATTGGACAAACAGATGTGGAATTTTGTTTGTCAATTTCAGTAAATTAGTGTATTTTCAATTTTTACCGTATATATATATATATATATATATATATATATATATATACCACTTAGATATAATAATTTCATTTTGATGTATTGTCATAAAATATTATATTTTTTTAACTAGTTTTATTTTTTTATGTAGCTGTTAGTATATAATTAAATTTAATTGCCTTGGCGTAAAAAAAATTAACAGTTATTTTTTATTTTCAATTTCTTATAATATTAATGAACTTAATAAATAGGTATTGTGAATGGAGTCATAAGGTGGTCAAGTTGGTTATGATAGGGGAGTTAGGAGTGGAGTGATAAGGAGTTTGAGTGTTCAAACCCCACCCACTAACAAAAATATTAACATTATCACACTAACATTTGTCTATTAAAAAAAAGGTATTGCGAATTGGTCTATAATTTGTACAAAATTTATTTTTAATAATTATTTAATGTATATAAAATAATTATTTTAATATTGATTTAATAAATACTGCTTTATTATTTTAATTTTTTAATTATAGTTGTAGAATTGAAATTTTTGAAGGGATTGACTAAGAACTGAAAAGGGTTTGGGCTAATTATTCTATAGTTCCATGCGTTGTCATATGAAATTCTAAAAGGGTTTCAAAACAATTACAAAATCTAATTCCACAAGCCAGACAAACACCAGGAGTGTTTGAATGAGTGTTTGGACAAGAGAATTAAAAATTCTAGGATATTTCAAATTCTAAAAAATTCGATTGCTTGAATTAAATTATCTTGATTTTGAAAATTTATTTGTTTGGATGTAATAATTAAATTTTGCCATTGTTAAAATTCTTTGTTTGGATAGAGTATGACACAAGTGACCAGTGGTGAAGTTAAGGTGGTGGTAGAGACGGTTCGATGGTGGTCCGACGACGGCCTGTCGGTGGACAGACAGTCGTCTGGTGGCCAGTGGTGGTGCTCTGTCAGTGTCACATGAGATGGGTAACAGAAATTCCAAAATCCCTAGCTTTTTGGTGGTATTTGAAATACCCCCAAATTTAGTTAAAATAAAATACCCCCAAATAATTCCCTTATTTTTAAAATCCCGCCCATTTAATATCCAAACAATATATTTGAAATTGATAAACTTTAAATACCCTCAAAATTATTTTCCCCTCTCCAAATGTCCCATCCAAACACACCCTTGGTAGATTAGTATGCGTATATCATGATAGCTTAAGTACATCTTAATTCTGATTCTAAAAATGATAACGAGTTTTCTTTAAAATGGAAGGCAATAAGGTAAGAAAGCCGCCCCAATATCACAAAGTGCAAGTGGCCACGAGAAATATGGTAAGAAAGGTCGGTGATCAAACTGAAATTTAATCATGATAACAACAATTTGGTTCCAGCTCATCCAAAATACCAAGTAAGAATGGCAGAACAGAAAGCAGGACAAATGCCTCATCAACGTAAATTCTACACTTACGATAAACATAGAAAGCAATAGCAAATCTGCGGGTCAGATTGTGTAAGTGCTAAGATAAGTTTTTCTTTTCCTTTATGATTTTTTTCCCTCTCTCTTTCTCTTTTTTAACTCCAAGACTTGATGTTTGTTTTACCTTATTGATCCACGGCTTATGGATGAAACCTTGCAAATGCCAGCTGACGTGGTCAGTGGAACATTTTTGTAGCATGCCACTAGTTCCTCATTAGTGTGTAGGTCGACTTGCAATGTTTCCCAAACTTTCTTCTTTGGGTTTAAGAGTTGATCAGGATCACCTTCATAACCTGGGAATGTAACTCTTTCTCCAACATGAGCAGATGCGGGTGGCTCAACCAACTCAACCTGGAGGTGCACAGCAGAAAGAAATTTAGCACTTTACTACTCTCACATCTCAGTGAAAGCATACTTGAAAGGAAAGCTAAAAAAATATACAAAAAATGGGAGAAAACAGATTCCCCAACAAAAGCAGATATAGCAGCAGTGGCGGTGAATGCTGAACATGCGCTACAAAACATCTAATAATTCACACTCAGAAGCTACGGGAAGGTTTGGGAAGCTGGACACACTTTGCTAATATTATCCATTATTTCCGGACAAATAAACTAACAAAAATATGTGGCAAACTAAATTGAGCTCCTACTAACCCCACAAGGAGCTCAACTTACCAATTTTAAGTTTGAAATTATTTGAACAGAATCAGGAGGAGGAAGTTAAATGCTGATTATTACTGCATGTGGGATGAAAAATGCACAGTACAAACTATGAAGATAATTACACATGAGGCTTAGAGAACTCTATTGTCTTTTAGCCAACAATCACCACGTGTGGTCATATCACATCTTCATAATCATCAGTTATACTACCATATAGTACCACAGTGTAATTTAAAGCACTGATAAGAGAGATCCACGCCCTGATGAACATTTAAAGAAATTGTATCTGTCCTTACCTTAGAGTGATCATCATTGGAAGCAGCAAGAACCATTGCTTGGGATTTAACGCCCCTCATGGCTGCTGGCTTTAAGTTGCAAAGAACACAGACCTTTCGGTTCTGAAGAAAGTTATTAGCATTAATGAACCAGTAGATAAAATACTAAAAACAGTACCTCCAAAAGTTGTTAGAAAAACAGGATATGCACATTTTAATTGGACAAACCTGCATTTCATCAAGCGGTATATACTTGACAAGCCCACTGACAACCGTTCTAGTCTGTTCTTCACCAACATCGATCTCTTCAACATATAGTGCATCTGCATCAGGATGTTTTTCAGCTTTTCTTATAAGGCCAACCCGAATATCAAGCCTGGTGATGGAAATATCTGGTTCAGCAGCAGCCTTGTTTTTGGGTTCATTTGATGACTTTGCTGATGATTTTTTCCTTCCACCGCCATCTGTTGCAAACAATGGCCATAATCAGTGTAACCGTGTAAGCAATCTTGAACAGTTCTTTATCTATCTGAGAGAAAAAATAATACGCTGAAAATATTCAAGACAATTATGATTAATCTTACATAAGCCTAAACATTGGTCCAACCAAGCTCAGTTGATAGTTAATAAGCAATAACCAGGCCTGAAGCTGTGTAGCTTACTACTAACATGCACAGACAATAGTGTTTAGGAACAGTCCCACAACACTTGAGCCTTCCACGATGAGATATCTCTAAAGTCTAATGATAGCTCCAATTAGTAAAAATTGGCAAATTATAACAGAGTCATATTTAATGATGTAATGATTGCTATATTATGCAGCATTAGGTGGAGTACTGGAATTATAAAAGGTTCAAGCCTTTTAATTTATTATGGGTTAGGATTGGCTGTCACATCTTTGTGGTGAAGCAAGTGCCTTTGGTATGCCTTTTCTTTTAGAAAATAATATAATATCTCATTCTCTTCGTTTTCCTTCCTTCCAAAAATCAAAACTCTTCTACCATTAGAAAGGGAGACAAAAAGACCTGAAACTTTTGTTTTCTTCAGTTGCTCAGCAACTTTTTCAGCTTCAGCCTCTGCACGCACAATCCTATCAGCTTGACTTCCTGCAAATTTCTTCCTGTAGAACTCCACTTCTTCATCTTTCTGATCAACAACTTTAAGTACATCAATGACTCTAAAGCAAAAACACAACCTGAATCTATTTCCTAAATACAGAAAGCAGGCCACGTACCAGTTCCCTGAACAATGGCTGGGGTTTCCCAATTTTGTGACCGGCACTTATGATCTCCCAAGGTCTCTTTGCCCTATCAATATCTCCTTTTTCATCACAAAGTGAAAGATGCGTTTCCGCAGACAAATTAAGCTGCTTAAACACCTTCAATGCCAGAATACATAAAGGTAAATAAAATGTATTGGAATAAGCAATCAAAATTAAAACATAATACCAATAAAAGTGCAATACGGATATTCAGTCAAGTTAATTTACCTCAAGAGTGAAAGATGGCATAAAAGGTTCCAACAAACATGCGAGAAGATATACAATCCCAACTGCAGTTTTCATTACAAGGCAGCAAAGAGGTTGGTTATCTTTGTAAAGGCGCCAAAATTCAGCTTCCTGTAAAGCAAATTACAAAAATATCCGGAAACAGGTTACCGACCATTTACATCAATATAGTATAACAAAATCAATGTAGATGGGGGAAGGAATGAAACAAGAACAGAGAATATAACAATCCAAAATTACCTGCAAATATCCATTCCCCTCACTAGAGATGCTCATTGCAATTTTCAATCCTTGCTTGAGTTTAACCTTTACAGATTGCAAAAAAAAATGTCACCATACTGTGGTAATAATGAGATAAAAAAAAAAACAAAGACAGTGCACTCAGCACTCTAGTGATTACAATAGCATGTTAATGCAAAAGGGGATTAGCAACCTTCTCCATTGCTTCTATGTATTGCTCCAGATATGCAGAAACTTTATTAGCCAATTTTTTGGTCAGATCATGGGAGTCACCACTTGCATCATCAAGAACAGCAGGAATAATGGAAGCATATCCTTGACCTTTATAAAACAAAGTAATAAATGTTACAGCAAAATCCAAGAGGGACAAAAAAAAAATCTTTGCTACAACCACAAAATCATTCTCAAAACAGAAGGGTAACAAAATAGTATAAATTGAATCAGATTAACCATTAATTTTCTTTATTTAAAAAAAATAGAAGTTACGCTTATTTGCCATCACATTCTAAACAAAGTTTTAAAAAATAACATGTAATTACTAATTAGTTGATAAACCATAATTTCAGAATTTAAACAAACAAGAAGAGAATAACAAAAGAAGTAACTTTAATGCACAGCGGGAATAATGAAGTGAGCAATATGTACAGATCTTTTGACTTCCCACTGTGACGAAGGATAACTATTTGTCACTAGTTCCAAGATGCATGACTCAGTCCTCATGCACGTAATTTCTGAAGATTTTTAGTAGCTAATCAGTAGAAACTTTGAGAGACAAATAGTCAAACAGGTCCACCGACCTGCAGGTTTGGCAATAAAACTCAAAACTCTGTTGATGAAGTTCCCCAAATTATTCAGCAGCTCACTATTTAATTTTGCTTGCAAGTCAGGCCATGTAAATAATGTATCAGATACCTACATTGCATAATCACATTCGAAGTACTTAAAAAAGGGGGAGAGAAAGAAAAATGCAAGATTGATTTGTATTTCATGAGATATACAAATCAACATTAATAAAGTATGGTTAAAATAGAATTACCTCAGGCCTATTTGTGAGCAAGTAATATCTCCATACTTCAACTGGAATATTAGTATCTTTTGCATCATTACCAAATACTCCGATGCCTTTGCTTTTAGAAAACTTCCCTGAAAAATCATGTCAAATGAAATTCAGTGACTTTCAAAATGTTTACATGAGAATCATTAATTCTATTGAAGGGCAGCTATATGTCAGTCAATATGCATCATTTACTGACAAAACATTGCAAGAAGACAGACAAAAAACGAACCTGCTTCATAATTCAAGTATTCAGTAACACTAATAGTCTTCATTAAAGTCCAGTTGTCACCAGTTCCAAGTAGAGTAGATGGAAACATCACCTGAAGAATAAATTCCATCAGATGCCAAAGAACTATTTCCCCGATCATTCTAAATACAACCCACACTATCATGCAGTTAAATGCTAGTTCTCATTGTTTTTGTTTTTGTTTTTGAAACTCCACTAAGCAAATAGGTCCCTAAACCAAAATACCTCACATTGTAGAGATCGATTAGCATAATATCAGGACAAAGCAACAGGTGCCAAATTGAGTAGAAAGAGGACGAGGATGGACCACAGGCTGATCAAGATCTATGGCATACTTCACAATGTGGAAAGCAGAAAGTTCTCAAATAAATAAACTTCATCATTTGCATCATAATATTCCAACTCGACACAAATCAAACATTGAATGTAATGGTATATGTAGAGTAGAACATTCGTACACGAGAGTTGAATATTTTTTAGTAATCAAAATATTGTCCTGCTTTGTGTGGAAACGATAACAAATTTGCTGCCACAATATACTTAGTACTTACATTTACATATAAAGGTCACAGCAGAAAAAAACGACATGGTAATTCCATAAGTGGCAAGAGCTATTTGCTCAAGGTATAATGATCGATGGTATTGATATAAAATGTGACAGTAGCCAGGGAAGATAGCATGGTTAAAAACTGGCTGGTAGTGTGGCAGAAGCTGAAATGTTTGGAAATAATATGGACACACACAAACATTGTTCATCTCAGACTTTGTTGTGATTTTCATTTAAAAAAGGAAACAGGAACAAAGAAGTCAATAGGCTCGTAAGGTTACACTAGTCCAAAAAATACATGAATGATAATGATAATGCATGAAATATCTAGAAGTATATGGTTTTGTAGAAATAGCATGTAAAATTGTTTTGAAAAACAACATGAAATTAACAGAAGAAACTTTAAAGTTTTAACTCATCTGGGGAATCACTGATGTAAGTGAGGGAAAATGATAGAGAATAAGATATTGACATGCATAATCCCAAGTAAACATAATGGCACATAATAGCATATAAAATCCTCAAATTCTATAAATATTAAATAGAACAACTTACAGTGTGGAATGGCACATTGTCCTTGCCCATAAACTGATACAGCTCCACATTCTCCGGGTTTTTCCACCATTTCTCCCAATCAGGTGTATAGCATGAAGTGATTGAGACATATCCAATGGGTGCGTCAAACCAAACATAGAAAACCTTCCAATTTTAAGAATATATTTTAAAAACATTAGTGAAAAACAACTTCCCTAATGAAAGACCCAATAAAAAAACTAACCTTATCACTATATTTTTCATGTGGAACAGGTACCCCCCACTTCAGATCCCTGGTAATACAACGTTGCTTCAATCCTTCTTTAAGCCATGAATTTGTTGTTTGGATGGCATTCTGACTCCATAATCCCACCACTGACATCTCATTGATGTATTTTTCCAATCTATCTTTCAATAAGGGGAGTTCAAGAAACAAGTGGTCCGTATCACGAATACGTGGAGTATTTCGACAAACCTGTTACAGGTGAAAAAAATTCACGTAAAATTTTCTCTTGATTTTCATCTACTACAACAACTATAATTGTAGTGGATCATGACAACTAAAACAACAAGTGTGCTTTAGAAATCGTGATTAAATGGAAATGTCAGAAAGAAGAACCAAAGAAGGAAAACCAATGCAAAAAGAAAACAAAACTTTTAAGAAACAGGGTTGTGCAGTGAAACCCAAAGCTACTAAAAATTTCAAATGAGAAATCCATTCAAATCAGTAAGATCATGACGCATACAACACAAAAATGCTTCCATTGATTAGAATAAAAAACATTAGATAATCAATTGGTAAAGCCTAAGTAAGAAATGTGAGTGGGGAAGGGGAACTGTACCTTGCACCTAGGACTCTTCAACTCTGTTGGATTCAGAAGCTTCCCGCACTTCTCGCATTGGTCTCCTCGAGCTGAATCATAGTCACACCCGGGAGTTGGGCAGTTACCCTCCACGAGCCGATCAGCTAAGAACTTTTTGCAAGTATCGCAGTAGAGCTGAAACATGATAAGCATTTAAGTAAGGCGAAGTGTAGGAAATAACCCTTCAATCTTCAACCAATAAATCAATTAAAATAAAAGCACTTTTAGCCAAAGAAACAAGAAAGAAATGAAAACCTGCTGCATCGTGTTCTCGGAAAGCCAGTTGTTATCGTATAGTTTTTTAAAAATTGCTTGGCAAACTTCAGTTTGTTGAGGAGACGATGTGCGACCAAATTCATCAAAGCTTATATTGAACCAATTGTAGACCTCCTTATGAATAGCATGATATCTACAAATTTCAGAAACAGGAGAAAGTATTTTATTTATTGAAATTCAGAAACATGATAACCAAATAATTCAGAAGGAAAGAAACAGTACTTGTCACAAATCTGTTTGGGGGAGCAATTCTCTTCTAAGGCTTTGGTCTCAGTAGCAGTGCCGTATTCATCGGTACCGCAGATGTAGATAGCATTGTAACCACGAAGGCGGCAGTATCGAGCAAACACGTCAGCACTCAACACGCCTGCAATAGATAGATAGATTTCGATGAGGGAATTGTGATGATATTGAGAGAGAAAGAGAGAGAAGAGAAGAGAATAGAGAAGATATGGATGAAGAGACTCCATACATCCGATGATGTTGCCGAGATGAGGGACGTTGTTGACATAAGGCAAGGCGCTGGTGATGAGGATGTTGCGCTTCCCTTCCACAGGAAGCTTCGGAACTTTACCATCCTCCGTCATTTCCCCTCGCCGGAGACTGAGTCTGAGAGAGAGGTATAATAAATTAGATAGGGGAGAGTGAGGCCGCCGGCGCAAATTGGGAATTGTGGTGTGTAACGTAGCTAGACACAACACTTTCAGGTTCAGTCAGGTAGGTTAGGTTAGGGCAGAATCTTACGCCACTCTTTTGCCCTTGTTTGCCAAGTTTTCTACGGACTATTACGAAGCTGTATAAAATCGGACCGGTTATTGAATCGGTGAAGGCATAGGTTTGAGGTTCAATGGTTCAATCGAGGTTGAATCGTGATTGAACCGATTATAATTAAATAATATTATTTTAATTTTTAATATAATATTTATAACAATATTAAACAAAAAACAATATAACAACAATAATTATTAAGCACAATTTTTTTTATTTTGAAATTAAACTAAACAAATATAAAGATATATGTTAAAATCATCTTCGTAAGAAAAACCAAACCAAAATCTACAACCAACACACATATGTTAGAAAACAAAAGAATTGGGTTTTAGCTAGGATGACCCAAATCCTTTTATACTATTTTTTTTAGGAAACCGGTTCAGACCGGTCCACAACCGGTTATGACCGATTTTATCGATTTTGAACCGGTTCGACGGTTCTGAGACCGATTTCAAGCAAGGCTGGTTCTGGGGACCAACCGAACCGGCCTAGGTCCCGGTTAAACCGATCGGACCGGCCGGTCCGGTCCGGTTTTATAAACCCTGACTATTATTATGTTGTGGCGAGTTGGAATGGCAATGGGCAAGGGCGGGCACGGATAGCATCCTACCTGCCCCCGTCCGTGGTGGGCAAATCCGAGCCCGTCCCCGCCCACCACTCGTGCGGGTATTTGGCGGGTTTAGTGGGTATCTGCGGGTTTCACGGATACCCACGGGTACTATTTGCCAACTATGTTTTTCTTGGAGAAATACATTAATTCCTCGAAAAATTGCAAAAAGTCAAATAAAATAAAGATTAACATACTCAAGATACATCAATATTCAACAAACCATAAAAATCAAAACACACTCAAATAATAAACGAGAATCATCGACCCCTATTACAATTTAATCAAAACAAGTTACAAAAAACACAAGCACACAACCATCACGACATCACAGTCGTTCGTCCCTCTATTACAATTAACCAGACATCAGTTACAAAAACACATTATGCAGTAACTCCAAACAGGCAAACAACAGCATCTCCAAGCAAGTCCAACCGTCCAAGCAGCCATATATGCCATTAAAGTAAGGCCTCCCAAAATCGCAGAACATACCATCATAAGCTCCACCAAGCAGTATAATAGTGCGTGGGTGGGCGTGAATCTAGATGGCGGAGCTCGCGGCGGGTCCAAGGCGGTGGAGACCGTGCGACTAAGATAGACGTCGACACAGTGAGGGAGGTGGAGATTTGTCCAATAATGTGTATATTGTGTGTGATTCATAAGAAGGAGGGGAGAGAAAATAGGGTTTCTCTCTCTAAACCGAGTTTCCGACGACATTCCAGTGGCGGCTTCCGGCGACTGACGGTGGATACGTAACACCGTCAGTGCAAAATTGACGGAAGGGACCCAAATAGCCTAACGGTGTAAAGATAGGGGACCAAAACGGAACAAAAAAAAAAGATAAGGGACCACAATGAAACCTAAGATAAAGATAAGGGACCAAAACACTAATTTAGCCTAAAATATTTGGATGGTTGAGATTGAAACTGGTAAATGGCTAAACAGGTCACCAACAAAAATCAAATTTACACTTTGATCCCTACCCCTTCCTCCCATCTCACCCCACCGGGAACACAACTAGCAAATTGATTTATAGATTCGTAGGTTCGTTCCGTAAGTTTTCCAGGTTCGTTATGTTTTTCCAACTTCTATTTCTGTTTCGGGGGGACTTGTCTGTGTTTGTGTGTTGTGTAACATCCCTGGCTGCTTTATGGATTGATGACTGTCCCCACAAACCAACACAGGTCTTTTCAGCATGCTTTGTCCTCATTCACACGCTTCCTGGGAAGTTTTCCCAGGGGGTCACCCATCCCAAAATTGCTCCAAGTCAAGCACACTTAACTGTGGAGTTCTTAAGTGATGGGCTCCCAAAAAGAAGATGTATCTTATTGATATAAATAGTACCAATCAATTCATATAAGTCATCCTCAACTGTATAGTCCCATACTTACACAGTCTCGGGATCCCTCTCATTCCGGTGTGTTATTGGTTCATTCACGTGGCCCTTCACCTAGAAGCCTGTCAGGAGTCGCTCCTTGTCTGAGCCTTCTTGCACCGACGACCACTCCCCGCCCTCGTCAGCCTTGGGTGTCACATGTTGTTGTCTTTTTTTTTTCCAGATGAGTTGATGATAAAAGAAATAAAATGCATTAGAAAAGGAACGGTGGGAATGGAGATGAAGAAGGTGTAGGTTACGAAGGAGAATGGGGTTTGGAGAATGAATAGAGGTTTTTGATTTTAGTGTATTTTTAGCCTTGTGAAGCTCACTCCTATGTCTTCCTCTATTGTTTTTTTGCCCAGAAACCTAAGAAATCCCCTACCTTTGTTTCTTCAAGAAGATGAAGGATGAAGGGTAAAATGGGCTTTGAAAATAAAATAAATAAAATAAATATATAAAAAATAATTGAAATTACTTATAAATTGGTGGTGCATGGGTGAGAAATGATGAGTGTGATTTCACCTCATATTTCCTTGACATTTTGCATGCATTTTCATATAGTTTATGCATATTTAATTTTATTTTTGTTATTTTTTACCTTGGAACGGGTAAGGTGATTTTGTGGTGTTTGTGTGCAGGAATTGAAGATTAAAATGTTCAGAGTCAGTTATGTTGGAGTTTGCACAAAGACGGAGCTTGAAGAGCAAGAAAAATGAGCCAATCAAAGCCCATCACGGCCATGATCGAGTAGAGCTGAAAAGAAAGAATGGAAAAGTCAGAGCTGGTCATGGTCAGGCCGTGATGGCCATCACGGCCGTGACATGCCAACTGAACCAGACCCTCACAGGCATAACTGATCACGGCTAGGCCGTGATAGTGGTCACGGCCGTGACAGACCCAACAGCGGAGCCATTTCCAAGTCAGATCAAATCGAAAGCAAAATTGAAATTAACAAGAAATCAAACATCAATTCATCACCATAAACAAATCTTGGGCATAGCCCCAATTCCTATAAATAAGACTACTACTCAAGCATTACCATGATCATAGTAATCTTAATTAACAATAGCATAAAAAGAAAACCCTAGAGAAGAGAAGAGATTGAGAAGAAGAGAAATCCTAATTTTTGTCTATGGGTAGCAGTCCAGTCCCCTATTTTCGAGCCTAATTGCTCTATTTATATAGTAGGGTAACTTGAATCCCAAGTAATTACAAAATCAGATCAAATCAGGTTTTAAAATTCCAGATATTGCGCGTCACGGCCGTGATGCATGTCACGGCCAGTGTAACACCCGGGTGCTGACAAGGGCGGGGAGTGATCGTCGGTGCAAGAAGGCACGGACAAGGAGCGGCTCCTGGCAGGCTTCTAGGCGGAGGGACACATGAATGAACCGATTACACACCCGAATGAGAGGGATCCTGAGACTGTGTAGGTATGGGACTATACAGTTGAGGAAGGCGTATATGAATTGATTGGTAGTACCTATATTAACAAGATGCATCTTATTTTCGGAAACCCATCACTTAAGAACTCCACAGTTAAACGTGCTTGACTTGGAGCAATTCTGGGCTGGGTGACCTCTTGGGAAGTTTTCCAGGAAGCGTGTTAGTGAGTACAAAGCACGTTGAAAAGACCCATGTTGGTCTTTGGGGACAATCGCCAATCCATAGAGCAGTCAGGGATGTTACAGCCAGACCGTGATGGGTTCTGACTTGAAAATGGCTCCACTGCTGGGTCTGTCACGGCCGTGACCACCATCACGGCCTAGCCGTGATCAGTTCTGCCTGTGAGAGTCTGGTTCAATTGGCATGTCACGGCCGTGATGGCCATCAAGGCCTGACCGTGACCGGCTCTGACTTTTCCATTCTTTCTTTTCAGCTCTACTCTATCATGACCGTGATGACCATCACAGTTAGGCCGTGATGGGCTTTGATTGGCTCATTTTTCTTGCTTTTCAAGCTCCGTCTTTGTGCAAACTCCAACATAACTGACTCTGAGCATTTTAATCTTCAATTCATGCACACAAACAACACAAAACCACCTTACCTGTTCCAAGGTAAAAAATAACAAAAATCAAATTAAATATGCCTAAACTATATGAAAATGCATGCAAAATGTCAAGGAAAAGATAATCAATCAGAGCATGGACAGTGAACCTAGAACCCGAGTAATAAATCAAAGTAATAGGCCTATTCAATAAGAAACCAAGAGACAATCAATTTCAAGTCCTATTAGAAGCTTGGGTTCCCTAAATTCACATCTCTCACTAATTCGGGCACTCTTCTCACCTCACTAAAATGTTTAAGGGTAAATGACAATTCACTCAATTTCCTCAAGGAAGGTACCCTACCAGAAACTCGACTATTAACCAAATCTCTACTATATTAATGAAAACACATAAGAATCAAGAGGTCTTTTATTTTGGTTGTAATGGGGCCATGTGATTAATTGTTAGGTGGGGAAATTAAGAAAAGGAAAATTCAAGAAGGTTAAACAAAATATCAAACAATGCAAAGCATGACAACCTTCTAAAATACATTTTTGGGCTTTAGTTCATTTTTCCACCTTTCTTTCTCTCTTCCTTTTTTTTTATTTTTTTATTTCTCACTTTCTTTTTCTCATCCCCTTCTCCAATTTTTATTATATTTTTTTTATTTTCCCATTTTTTGAGAAGGGGAGATTTCCAACTTAAGAGAAATATTTTTCTAACTTTTTCATCCCACAAATTATTTTTCAAACCACCTTTTTGCCCTTTTTGCAATACTTTAAAAGGTGTCATACCAAGCATCATTCATCAAAATAAATCAAGGTACCAAGAAAAGTATTTTATTCTTTTAGGCTCAAAACTGGGCAACTAAGGGGTATCATTTAATCAGTCAAAGCTCAGAAGGCCAGAAAAATACCTAGTGCCTCAATCATTTTCAAATATGTTTTCAAAAATTTTTAAGTTTCAAAACGGTTTAAAGTCAAGTTCTAGATAATACAATCTAAGAGGAATAAAACACTCAATCACAAAGAATGGGGTAGATTTAGTGAGTACCCCTTTTAGGCTCAAAGACCTCACATTTGGTAGTTTAAAATCAATGAGAAACACAAATCTAAGGGAACCACATGCTAATTATCAACTATCAGAAGATCATCTCAAGCATTTTTATTTTTCGCCTATCACAAGAATATGAAAATTGGGTTCAAAAATTCACTGTCTCAATTCATTTGGCACAAAGTTCTCACAATTGGATGCATACTTTAAGCAAGGGACAATCTAATCATGTGATCATGCAAAACATATGATTATGCAAAACTAACCCTAAATGAATGCAACATGCAAGAATGCAAAAATAATACCCCTACCCCAAGCTTAAAAACTTACATTGTCCCTAATGTAAATAATTAAGTCCGAGAGAGGATAAAAATAAAAACAACTCACTGAGGTGGTGGGTGCTGGCTCAGATGCCAGTCATAGAGTTGCTGGATCATGGCTCTCTGCCCGCGCTGCTCCTCCATGATGCGCTCCTGGTTTGCTAGGATAGTGTTGAAGGTGGATGAGAACCGCACATAGGGATCATCGGATGATGTATCTGCAGAGGAAGAAGATGGGTGCCCAGACGGCCTAGCCTGCGGTGGCGGACGTAACGGCCTTTGTATCCTAATAGGCTCAGGCTCCTCTCCCACTGGCACTTTCCAATTTGCCAAATTTTTTATATCCAAGAGTGCGGGGTTTGGGAGAGGAATTGGGTGCCTGCGCCTTGGTGTTTCAGGGAGTACGTGTCATCCTCCTAGGTGATAATCCCCATGGCCTCACAGGCCTGCAAGGTGATACGTGTCCGTCCTGGGGCGGGCTCAAAACCATCCAAATCAAAATTAAAATGATGGCATATGGTGGTGATTAAGCCACCGATGACAATAGTGCCACTCGAGCTCTTGGCAACCTTTAAGAGGTGCCTAGCCAAAAACGACCCCGTGTCCACATTACTCTCAGGGTGGACCATGGCCCAAAGTATAAAGACCTCATCCGGGCGGATGGATCCGTCACTCTCTCCACGACCAAACAAGGTGTTGGCTATGACCCTATGCGTATATCTTATACTTGGGTTAACAAGGGCTGTGGACTTGGATGTCCGAGGGTCAAAACTCTTGCCTTCATAGTCAATTATTGACCAGAAACTATGTGCACTAAACCCAAAGGGGTATCTCCTGTCACCCCCTACAGGTAAACCAAAAATTTCATTAAATTCAGCTAGGCACAAAATCCTGGTTGAAGAGCCGGCATGTAATCCGTCCCTCAAGGCAATGTGGCCCTTGGAGAATTTCCGCATTTAGAGAGCTTAAGAACTCCAGAGTAGGGCCAGCAAATGCAGGGTATCTGGTGCGAGTAAACTCGCTCCACCCTATGTTTTCCAACATCCAGTTGATGTCAACAGTCAGGCCTAGAGTGTCTATACAGGCATCATCAAGATATTTTGTTTGGATAATCTTCCTATTTTTCAAGATATTAAATCTATCTTATTGAGCATTATCTTTGAAAACAATCCCATACCCATGTTCATCAGTCTCATAGTTTGAAGAGTCAGAGTCAGAATAGTTACCTAGGTTCCTGATTCCTCTGGTACGAGGGCATGAGGCTTCGGTTGCCCTTTGACGCTTGCTTGCCATGATTTTCTTCAATGAGTCTCAAAGCACCAAAATTCACAATCCCCTTTTGCACTTTTTTTGCAATTCGGATTTTTAGGGGCTAGGGTTTCAAAATTGGGACTTTTTGATTTTGCCCAAAATTGAAGGATTTGACTTGTGGGTCTTGTTGGGTTTGGTCTAGGGAGCAAGGGAGTAGAGTTGGTTTAGCATGGGTGTCGTGGGGGAGGTGAGTTTTCAAGCTTTTTGGGTGAATGGGTATGGTGGAGGTTGTGAGAGGAAGGAGAAGATGAGTGGATGAAAAGGAAGATGGTGAGTTTGGGTTAAGGAGGGTTTGCGTTGATGAGTGTGAGATGAAGGAATGGAGGAGTTGGAATGAAGGGTGAGAGCTTGGTGGCTATGGAGGTTAGAGAGAATGTAGAGAGGAGGAAGAGAGTAGATCGTGTTTGAGCAGAGGGGAGGGTGTTGCGTTTTTACAACAGGGTTAAACTCGCGTCACAGTCGTGACCCTCATCACGGGCAGGCCGTGACGCGTTCTGGTGTCAAGCAAGTCCCTTATCACGGGCGTGATGTACATCACGACTGGCCTGTGATAGAATCTGTTCTGCTTCAGCTGGCCTGTCACGGTCGTTACCACTATCACGGCCTGGCCGTGATACTTCCTGACTTTCTGGTCTTCACATCACGGCCGTGACATACATCACGGCTAGGCCGTGATACATTCTGACCTTCTAGGTCCTTATCGTCACACCCGTGAGGGCTATCACGGCTTGGCCATGATACTGTCTGACTTTCAACTGTTGGTTCATCACGGTCGTGACCCATGTCACGGCCTGGGCGTGATCAATTCTGACTTCATTTTCCATGCCCTTTTCACTCTTCATGCCTTCCTGACTTGAAAACACTTGGCAAATCCATTAATTTATGATCTTTCTTCTCTTAATCGTCTCAATTATTCAAAAACAAAATTCAAAAACTAACAAAGAAGGGAAAGAAAGCTTGGGTTACTTCCCAAGAAGCGCTTATTTACGGTCCTAAGCTTGACCATAGTTCTTTCAATCCGTTGATGTTGGATCGAGGAGGGAAATCGCAACCTCCTGTTCAAGCGGATGTTCTCCAAGGTAGTGCTTCAGCCTCTGTCCATTGACCTTGAATGTTCCACGTTCCTAGTTCCAAACTTCAACGGCACCATACGGAAATACTTTCATGACTTTATATGGTCCTGACCATCTAGACTTGAGCTTTCCTGGAAATAACCGCAACCTCAAATTGAAGAGTAGCACCAATTCTCCTTCATGGAATTATCTACGAAGGATATGCTTATCATGCCGCCTCTTTGTTCTCTCCTTGTAAGACCTTGTGGACTCGTAAGCATCCAATCTTAGCTCATCAAGTTCATGAAGTTGAAGGATTCTCCTTTCCCCAGCAGCTTTTATATCAAAGTTTAGCCTCTTAATTGCCCACAAGGCCTTATGCTCAAGCTCGACTGGTAAGTGACATGGCTTCCCGTAAATAAGTCTAAAGGGTGTCATCCCAATAGGAGTCTTGTAGGCCGTATGGTAAACCCAAAGAGCATCATCAAGCTTTAAGGACCAATCCTTTCTCGAACTTGAAACAGTTTTCTCTAGAATGCTCTTAATCTCTCGATTGGAAACTTCGACTTGCCCACTTGTCTGAGGGTGGTAAGGTGTAGCAACCCTATGAGTGACTCCATATTTGAGTAGGAGTTTTTCAAATTGTTTTTCAATGAAGTGTGATCCTCCATCACTAATGACTGCCCTTGGAATTCCAAACCTTGGAAAAATCACCTTCTTGAATAGTTTGATTATGGTTTTTGCATCACTTGTTGGGGAAGGAATGGCTTCCACCCATTTAGAGACGTAATCAACAGCTACAAGATGAACTTATTGTTGCAAGAGGAAGGAAAGGGTCTCATGTAGTCAACTCCCCAAACATCAAATATCTCTACTTCTAGCATAGTGTTGAGTGGCATTTCATGCCTCTTAGAGATGTTTCCCGTTCTTTGACATGGATCACAAGCAAGCACGAACATTCGGGCATCTCTAAAAATATGAGGCCAACAGAAACCAGCTTGAAGCACCTTTGCTGCTGTCTTTGAGGCACTAGCATGTCCTCCGTAAGATGAGGAATGACAACAAATCAAGATACTTGGAACCTCGACTTCTGGAATACACCTTCTGTAAATGCTATCCGCACATTTGTGAAAAATGTAAGGCTCATCCCACACGTAGTTCTTGAGATCGGAAAAGAACTTCTTCTTCTGTTGATAATTGAACTCCGGTGGTAGAATCCCACATACAAAATAATTCACAAAATCCGTATACCATTGAGCATTCTCTCCCAAGATGGTGAACGGTTGCTCATCGGGGAAAGAATCATCTATCGGCAAGTTGTCCTTCTCATGTTCCAATGGTTCAAGTCTGGATAAGTGGTCCGCAACCAAGTTCTCCGTCCCTTTCCGGTCTCGAATCTCCAAGTCAAATTCTTGCAGAAGGAGAATCCATTGCATGAGTCTTGGCTTTGCTTCCTTCTTAGTCATGAGGTACTTTAGTGCGGAGTGGTCCGTGTGCACCATGACTTTAGACACCACGAGGTATCATCTGAATTTCTCAAATGCAAAGACAACCGCAAGCAACTCTTTCTCAGTTGTGGCATAATTGGCTTGAGCTCCATCTAGAGTTTTGCTTGCATAGTATATTGCATGAACCTTCTTGTCTATCCTTTGTCCCAACACCGCTCCCACGGCGTAGTCACTAGCATCACACATTACTTCAAATGGCTCATTCCAATATGGTGTTTGCAAAATGGGAGCGGTGATCAAAGCTTCATTCAACCTATAAAATGCACTCAAACATTCCTCATTAAAATCAAATGGAACATCTTTCATCAATAGGTTAGATAGTGGTTTAGAAATTTTTGAAAAATCTTTGATGAAACGCCGGTAAAACCCGGCGTGTCCCGAGAAACTTCTAACTCCTTTCACATTTACCGGTGGTGGCAATTTTTCAATAACATCAATTTTGGCCCTATCCACCTCAATACCTATTCCAGAAATCAAGTGCCCAAGCACTATACCCTCTCTTACCATAAAATGGCATTTTTCCCAGTTCAATACCAAATTAGTTTCTTCACACTGTTGCAAAGTCTTAGACAAATTTGTTAAACAGTCATCAAAGGTAGTTCCATAAACAGAAAAATCATCCATAAAAACCTCCATGATGTTTTCAATAAATTCAGAAAAAATTGCAGTCATGCATCTTTGAAAAGTAGCCGGTGCATTACATAGACCAAAAGGTATTCTCCTATAGGCAAAAGTGCCATAGGGACAAGTAAACGTGGTCTTTTCTTGAGCACTAGGATGTATAGGAATTTGATGAAAATCGGAATATCCATCCAAGTAACAAAAGTATGAATGCCTAGCTAACCTTTCAAGCATTTGATCAATAAATGAGAGAGGGAAGTGATCTTTCCTTGTTGCCTTATTTAACTTCCTATAATAAATGCACATTCTCCAACCGGTTACCGTACTAGTAGGGATTAGTTCATTATTTTCATTTTGAATAACAGTCATCCCCCCTTTCTTAGGAACCACATGCACCGGACTAACCCATTCACTATCGGAGATTAGATAAATAACCCCCGTACCTAACAACTTAAGCACTTCTTTCTTAACCACCTCTTTCATATTAGGGTTCAACCTACGTTGATGCTCAATGGATGGTTTATGCTCATCTTCCATTAAAATGCGATGCATGCAAAAAGAAGGATTTATGCCTTTAATATCATCAATTGTATATCCTATTACCTTTCTATGCATTCTAAGCTCCCTAAGCAATTTCTCAGTTTCCAATTCATTCAAGCTAGCATTCACAATTACCGTATAGGAAGAGTTAGGACCGAGAAATTCATATCTCGATGTGGAAGGAAGAGGTTTTAGTTCTACCTTAGGGGCTTCTTCATCTTCCAGATCCCCACTCTTTGGTTTCAACTCAAGTTTTTCTTTCTTTGTTTTGTTTGGAGAAATTTCCGGACTAGCCTCCAGGAAGCGGGCATAATTCCTTACTTCTCCTCCGTGAGCATTTAAGTCTCCACCAATCAAACACAATTCCAATGGATCGTCAACACAAGCTTGAGTGGATTCTTCTTTCACCACTTGGTGCATTAAGTCAACCCTGCAATAAGAATCTTCAAAAGAAGGGTGTTTAATAGATTTAGCTAAATCAAATTCAACTTTATCATCACCCACAGTTAAAGTCAATTTTCCATTTTTAACATCAATAATTGCTCCCGCGGTAGCCAAGAAGGGCCTACCAAGAATAATTGGGATTTGAGAATCCTCTTCCATTTCAAGTACCACAAATCCGCAGGAATGAAAATTTTACCCACTTTACTAGGAACATCCTCCAAGATGCCTTCAGGGAATTTGATGGACCGATCCGCCAATTGAAGGGAGATTGTTGTGGATTTTAGTTCACCCATTTCCAACTTCTTGCAAACAGAGAGGGGCATAAGACTAACACTAGCTCCCAGATCACAAAGAGCTTTATCAAAACTAGTGTTATCAATCAAGCAAGGAATAGAGAAACTGGGAGCTATTATTTTGAATTAAAGCAAGGAATAGAGAAACTGGGAGCTATTACTTTTTGGGGCATAAGACTAACACATAATTAGATCGGTGCTATTCATTTCAAACTTACACCCCGAAAGATTTTTCGGGTTATTACCTCTTTCCGAACCCCATTGGTGATAGTTGGTGGCTACGTTTTCAATGATATTGAACGCTTCAGTCAAAGGTTTATTCCTAAAGGCTCCACTAGCTGTGGAGTCAAGTGACACATTCAAAGAGTAATACAATCCGTTGTAGAAGGTATGCACTAATAACCACCTCTCGAGCCCATGATGTGGGCAAGACTCTAGCAATCCTTTGTAACGATCCCAAGCTTCGGATAAGCATTCTCCGTCCTTTTGGAAGAAACCAGTGATCTGAGTTCGTAGGTAAGCAGTCTTGGATGGAGGGAAGAATTTTTCCAAGAATGCCTGCTCCAGTTGGTCCCAAGTTGACAGAGTATTAGCGGGCACTTGCTTTAACCAAGCTTTTGCCTTTCCAGTCAGAGAGGAGGGGAATAACCTCAAGCGAATATCATCAATCGGGGAACCCTGATTTCTTATTGCATCGGTGAACTCCAAGAATGTCTCCACATGATCAGTCAGGTCCTCCGAGGGTAATCCTCCAAATTGATGTTGCCTAATCATGCCAATTAACGGAGGCGGTATAGTGTAGTTCTCCGCCTCAATTTTTGGCCTAGCAATCCCAGTTCGCAAACCCTAGCATTTGGGGCAGCGTAGTCATTCAGTGGTTTGGTATCCGGTAGATTTGTCATGAATGGAATGAGAATCAACCTCTCTCTGTCTTTGTAGTCTCCTACGTCTATGAAATGTCCTTTCGATCTCGGGGTCAACTTCAACAAGATTTCCAAGACTTTGGGATCTTCGCATAAAGGAGAAAAATACCTACAAAGAGAGAGATAGATACTAGAAAAAGAAAAGGAAATAAAAAAAATGTCCATAAAAATCAATTAAAAATTAAATTGAAATTCAAGGAAACACAGTCCCCGGCAACGGCACCAAAAACTTGATGGGCTTCGGCAAGTGTACCGGATCGAAGCAAGTAATAATTAAAACGGCAAGTAAATTACCGAGTATCAAACTCAGGGATTGGGAAACCAAGTACAACTTCACAAATTAAACAACTATTTCAGACTAAGAAATAAGTGTGAATATATCTCCAGAAAATAAAAGAAACAATAAAAGAAATCAAAATCAAATACTTTTTGTTTTTAAATATGAGAAGAGATTTCTAGGATCGAGGCTACCACAATGACAAATTATGAAATCTAATTGACTACCCATTTATTAATATTTAACTCAATTGAAGGTGAATCATCCCAGCTTAGTTAATGTTCCCTCTCGAGATACAAGAACCGTGCTCAATTAAACCAACTCCTACTCTCGTGGTAATTGTATTTAAATTGAATCCATTACGATTTATGATAATTCAATGGTACCCTTGAAGGACCGCTTCTAACTCTCGTGATTTAAGTCTTAAGTTCAATTCCTATGGATCCAATACCTAGGTTCACTGCTAAGTTCATCCCTAGTATATCTAAGACATGTAAAAAGGTGATCAATCAATTCACATGGACGAAACACAATAAGAATCAAATCAATGAGTCAAATATTAACAAAAGAAAAATATCAAATATTCATCGTAATAATGTCAAAGGACATTGCCCAATCCTAGAAACAAAACAACTACTCCACCATTAAAAAAATAACAAGAAGAAGAAAAAAAAACTCTGTTGAAAATTCCACTCTGTGACCTAAACGGTGCTCTCCTCGATACTATGTTGTTCCTCTGTGGCGCTGCTGCCCTCCTCGTTTCTGACTACTGTGCGGCTTTTTATATATTGCAAAATCTGACAATGTTCAATCCCTAATTCCATTCAATTTGGAATGCTTCACGTGGGCCCTCCGTAAATCAATCACGTTGACCAAACTTCCGGCAACTAATGCCATTTGATTTTTTTTTAAGTTTACTTTACAAATCTAAGTTCAATTTCAAAAGGCAATATTTCCTTTGTACGTGAAGTTCTAATGTAGATTAGAATTGGATCATGGTACTCTAGCTTTAATTCTTTTCTTTCAAATTAATTGTCAAATCTTATCATATCCTTTGTGATAGGTAATTATTATCCAAATCCAAATTAATTTGGATCCAAACTTTTATCTCAATATCAATTGAATTATCTTATAAACAAAATAATCCAAATCCAAATTGATTTGGACTTCAAAATCATTATGTGGGTTCCCTGCATAATTTTAGTGACTTTGGCTGCAAGCAGATTTGAATATTGGCGGGGCGAGACAGAACACTCTCAGATTTCCTGTGTCCGACTCGCGGGGCGAGTCCTTGAAATTCCTTTTTTTTTTTCTTATTTCTTCAAATTTTCAAGTTCTTTTGAGCTTCACTTTTAACCTAAAAATATAAAATAACATTAAATGCTTTATTTGACTTTAAAATAGCAAAAATTACTAAAAACTACTTAAAAGACTCAAAATGTTGCTTGAGGACAATTAAATCTAAATTTGGGCGAAAACGAGATTAAACTCGAATAATTAGCACAAAAATCATGACCTTACTAGTTATAAAACTAGATAAGTCAGAGGCTTATCAAGGGACTTAATTACTCCCTCACCTTAGAAGCCACCCAATCCACATATGAGATATTGTATTTTGTTAACGAATGTATCAAAATTTGGTAACTCGCTAATCATCTATGGAGTTTTAGTAACCAAGATTTTGTATATTATTAACAAAATTATCTGTTAATGAATTATTTATCTGTGTATCCATTAACCAAATCAAAATCAATATGTTAACCACGATATTGAACGTCATTAATCAGGTGTCAATTGTTGTCAAATTTGTGATGTTCAAATATCATAATTTAAAACATAATAATGGGTTGCCTTCTTATTTATAATGCAACCATTATCACGTTTTCAATTTGGCAAACAACACAACTTATTCCACCTGTTTATAAACTTCTTTGATTAAAGTGGAGATGTTCGAGAGACAAATTTATGATTTTTTTATTAAAAAAAATCCATTTTATATAATATTTTAATTTATCAAATTTTTCTCATTTTATTTTTATTATTTTAACAAATTTCCTACTTTACACAATTCTTACACGGCAAAATAAAATTTATATAAAAATTATTACGAAGGAAATAATTCTATTCAAGGATGTTTCAGATTCAATACATTATTATAAGCTTAAAAAGTGAATGAGTGCAAGAATACAATAATAAAAAAATAAACCGAACATCTTATGTAGCCACACTACGGAGAACAACAGTTTCAACAGTGAGTCCAGGTCCAAAACCAAATAGCACACCCCATTCAAGTCCCTCGCCTGTGGTTTTAAGCCCATCTTGAGCTGATTTCTTCCTCGTCTCATCCAAGATAAACAACACACATGCACTTGACATGTTACCATATTCACTAAGCACATGCCTAGTGGCCCTCATCTTCTAAGGTTTCAACCCCAACTCAAGTTCAACTTGGTCTAGAATTGCTGGTCCACCAGGGTGTGCAATCCAAAAGATTGAGTTGTCAGAGATTCCTAATGGCTGGAAGGCTCCAACGAAGGCTTTTTCAACGTTCTTTGAGATGAGCCCAGGAACATCCTTAAGGAGATGGAATGTGAGCCCAACTCCACGTAGGTGTCCATCAATAGCACCTTCACTATCTGGTAAGATTGTTTGTGCAGTCCATACAAGTTCAAACAAAGGCTTCTCAATCTCTGGCACTGGGTCTGACCCAACAATGAGTGCAGCTGCTCCATCTCCAAAAAGTGCTTGTCCCACAAGGCTATCTAAGTGGGTGTCAATTGGGCCACGGAATGTGACTGCAGTAATTTCTGAGCAAACAACTAGCACACGTGCACCTTTGTTGTTTTCAGCCAAATCTTTAGCCAAACGTAGCACCGTGCCACCTGCAAAACACCCTTGTTGGTACATCATGTAACGTTTCACATATGGGCGAAGGCTTAGGAGTTTGGTGAGTTGGTAATCAGCACCACACCACTGGTGGTGCAAAATATTAAGTGGGTGATCTTGGATTTGGGCTGGCCCCATTCTTTTATGGCCTTGGTTGCAGCCTCTTTACCCAATCTTGGGACCTCCACAACCACCATGTCTTGTCTAGCATCCAGGGAAGGTGCCATATAAGCACAAAGGATATAGATATCGTACTATATTCAAGACCTTCAAGCGGGATACGTGAACGAGAAAATTTAATAGGTGCAAATTGAATTCCATACGAGTAATAGGGTTGTCACCTTGTTATTACAAAATAAAGTAGGCTCCATGAAACAAACTCGTTATTTGAGGCAAGGTTACGAACTAAGAAAGCTATGCATATAGGTATAAGAAACCTCACATTTGAACTGTCCAAAATTTCCAAAAAGTAGCCACAATGATAAAATTAAGGAATTACTAATTTCTAAGCCAATCCAAGCCTACTCGTACGAATTAAGATGTACGAATAAAAATGTCATTTTTTTTTATATGCAAATGTTAGTATATTAATGTTAGTAATTTTTGTTAGTGGATGAGATTTGAACCCTCAACCTCCTTAACTCCCCCATCCAAACCACCCCGTGACTCCCAAAAAAAAAATGAAGAAACCAAAATAAACTATAAAGAGCACTGTGCAATGATAAGATTAATATCAGGAACAGAATACAGCATTCAAATTGATGTCAAATAGAAGCAACTAAACAAAAACAATGCTGTGATTTCTGTTTTTTTTTTTTCCTTTTCCTAGATCTGCATTTGGCAGTCTCCTCATGGTATAGCCAGAATTAAGCAATGAAATTATGTTTTGCTGTCTTGAATCACCTATGAGCTATGACAACCATGATTAGATACAGAAGAGGAAGAAGCTATGTGCTTGTCTCTGCTATCTGATATTGATGTGCCCTCATCTACACTTTTGTCAACATTTCTTCTCCAAAAGCTGGAGCTGATTTTGCAGAATCTGTTTAAAAGAAGGGGGATCTATCATCAGTTACTATGACATTGGGATTAATTTCAACTTCATTCAAATTATGCAATGCAATCTGTATCATACAATTTACTTATGCAGAGAAAGAGACCAAGCTTGGAACACATTGATTGTATGTACACTAGTAAAAAAAAAATGACATAAACAATGATAGCGGCTTAAAGTTCCTGTTGACCTCAGCAATTATAGTGCAAGCGATTTGATCAAACCCCTGTACTTCCAACTATTATAAACATGGACATCAATAGAATTGTACATGATATTTAGAACACCAAACTCGGTGATCCTGAAAATCTAAATATATTTTTGTATGTATTCATCCGGTATGATACATGATTCACCTAATTGTTTAAAATAGTATAAGTAAATGACCCTTACTATACTAGGGTGGCAGGGTTGAGAACTGAGGCGGTGAATAGGGATTAGGGAATATTCATTTGATGGTCACCATAAGCATCGGATGTGACCTTTTATACAGTAGTAAAAAGTACACCAAGATGACCTATTGTGTTGGTGGGGCTAAAGATAAATTCAGTTAAAGAAAAAAGGTGAAATTGTACCTGAATTTGTAATTGAAGAAGTTTTCTTTGAGCTTCCAACTGAGAGTTTGGCATATTTGGATAATTTCCAGACCCCTCTCCATAATTCACATGGGCTGCATGTGCTTGGGAAGGTATGAAATAGAAGTTTCCCACTGGAGGAAAAGATACATTCATTGGTCCACCAGGGATAACAAACTGATTTTGTGCTTGTTCACTGGATGCTTGTTCTCCATTAAGCTCAGTACTAGAAGATTCAGCCACAGATCTTTGAACTGGGGGATACATAGTGTATCCAGGTGAGCTGTAAGTTTGAGAAATTAGACCTTTGTATCAGATTCAAGGAATAGCTCTTGTATCATCTTTACAAATCACAATTACACAAGACTTTTTGTTCAGCTCATTACTTCTTTACAGAAAACAGACACAAAATAGAGCTAGTTTCTTCTCATAATTTCAGATTTAAAGAGGAAAGGAAACCTTGTAATCTTGGGATAAAGAATTGAATGAAACTGCTCTATCTTTCTATTTCCCTCCTCTCCTTTAATTTCTATTTTATTTTCTCACTAAATGCTTTAGAAAGTTTCTGTTCCTCAATTTTCGGGCAAGGAAAGGCACCTCCCCAAGGAGGTTCGAAGCTGTAAGGAGTACGGACCACTAACTCTAACCTAGTTGCATTCAACTCAAAAGATAAAATGTCTCTACATTATTAATTTAAGAGTTTTAGAAATGATTATACTTTCATTGTATAATCATATTCTAACTTTATTATGCCATTTCAAATTCAGTAAAATCCATTGTTTATGCCCCCGTTTTTGAAGATAAATATACAGTATCAGAAGCAAGAAAGCTGCATACAACTATTTCTTAAGCAACTGTACAAAAACAGGGATCATTGTTGTCAAATCGTGAATCATATCAATGTTCGTTTGCTTAATTTTTAAACCATGAATGATTAAATTTTGTATGATTCCGAAGCATACCGATAAAAATTTAAAGGAAAATTTATACTGACCTCTCCCGAGGTTTAGCTTAATTACATTTGGCACCCATCTTATTTCAGAAATTACACCAACCTCTCTTGAAGATTATTTTGTAAGGGGTTATAAGTGTAATGACAATATAAACTTCAAGGGGAGTAAGTGCAATGGCAACATAAACCTCAAAGGGACAAGTGTAATGACAACACCTCAAGGGAGGTGAGTGTAATTTCTTAAACAAAAGGAGTGCCACGTGTGACTAAGCCAAACCTCAAGGAAGGTCAATACAATTTCCCCAAACTCAAATATACATGATTTCACACCCTTCATCCCCTTATTCTTAGCCTTAAGAGCCATATAGAGTGATTGCATGAAGACTCAACACTAGAAAAACAAAAATAAAAGGATTGCATGAACACTCTGCAACAAAAGAACTAAAACAGATGATTGTCTCTACATGAAAACTGGTTTCCATGAATGCCTAATCACCTGTTCAGTTTTTTTTTTTATTTAAGCCTCTAAGCTCTTTCGTTCTCAAAAAAATCCCCCAATCATAGAATCACCAATCGTGTGAATCGTATCAGTGATACGAAATGCACCTATTCATGCATGTATCGCACGATACATAGCCATTTGCAATTCACCACATGATTCAAAATGCTGAATTGTGCAATACGAATCATGAATAGAGCAATTTTGACTATGAGAGGGATATTGATTGTCCATGCAGAATAGCCATACCATACTGTAGAAGTTGTGGAGGGGTAAACATAAGACTTTCCATATATTGAAGCTGCTGCAGCAGCAGCTCGGAGTCTTGCTTGATGTTGACTCAAATTATCAGTGGCCACCCCATTGCCCACTTCACCTTGAGCAGTGCTTCCAGTGCCTGTCCCTGTTCAATTTCTAGGTTAAAATACAATAACAACAATAAGACTTATCTCACTAGGTGTTGTTCCAGGTTAAAATAATCAACTTATGTATCACATTGAATATAAAAATACACAGGAAGCCACACTGTTCAAAAGACAAGGTAAGCTATACTTATATACTCCTTAGATAACCCCCTTTTAAATTATTTTAAACAGTATAACTGTGCTGGACTCAACACTCAGCAGGCACCTTGATGACCCAAAATTAAAAGAAAATAAGGTTTGAAAAGTTAACTAATATATTTAGTTACATATAAAAGTATCTATCATGTGTGCTATACATGACGTGTTAACAAAAACGAATGAGAAATTTCAGCAACTGCATATTTGATAAAACTAGGATGATTTAAAAAGTGAATATGGGAAATTGTCCGCGAGGTACATCCCAAGAGCATTTTTTTTCAGGGTCATACTTTCAACTCTATTTTTTCATTTTTTATTCCAACTCTATAATATCACTTAAATTCTGACATTTTGCACATTACTAACGTGCTTTTAATGTTCACGAAAAGTGTTCAGCTATAGCAGTTGATTATCGTATGATTACCATGTCGATGAGCATCTGGCTGTGATCCTTGATGCCCCTCAGCAGCAGTTGACCCATTTTCTGGTGGTACAACCAGTGCTCTGCAGGTAGGACAAGTATGCTGCCGCTCCAGCCATGATCGTAGGCAATGGACATGAAAAAGATGTCCACAAATAAGTTTCTTAGCAGTAATCATCTCTTCGCGACAGATAATGCAGGTTGCGTCACTCCTGCAAACACATTTTTTAATATAACATTTCATATGCATAAATGTCAGAATAATAAGCATAAATGCTTTACCAAGTTTAGCACTCACGCATTAAGCTCTTCAGGTGTGGCATCAGGAAACCGGTCATTCATATTTGAAGTAATCCTACGATATCGTATGTAATCTGCAACACGAACTTTGAAGTTCCTAAATGTCTCGTACAGCTCCCTTATTAAGTGCAAAGGAACCCCATAGTTTCTAATAAATCAACATAAAGTTAGTAGGTAAAGAAGACAACCTGTGGAGGTTAAACATGTAATCAAATGAGGGAAACATGAAAAATAAGTGGGCGTTTGGTATGGTTTTTGTTTCCATTTTCAATTGCTATGTTTTCACTTATGATTACAAAAATGTCATCTTGTTTTCACTTTGTTTCTTGCTTTCTAACTTTTATGAAGGAAATAAAAGCTTTAAAACACTAAACAAAGTAAAAATAACATGACATTTTTGTAATTAAAAGTGAAAACATATAAACTGAAAATGAAGACAAAAAAAATAAAAAACCAAACATCACCTAAGTAAACCAAACGCTTAACTTACATCTAAATTCTCAAAACAAGAAAGTTTACTAAAAAAATAACCAAAAATGGTAAATGTAACCTATCATGTTGACAATCTGTGAGGTTAAAGCACAGTACAAAAGCAAGTACCATGCCCAATAAATAAGCAAGTGTTTTACTAAAATATCACAATCAGCCAACAAAATTAGAAGCACCAACAGGACTGAATAAGGCTTATCACAATCAGCCAACAAAATTAGAAGCACCAACAGGACTGAATAAGGCTTAATTCTTTCCTATGCAGTTACATGTTATCAATACAAAGCAAGCATACTAGCAAAGAATTCATGATAGAGCCTTCCAGGGTACTATTGTACACATGTAAATGTGGACGCGCACACACAGACTTTGACTTCTTTAGTGCATATGCTGCTATGTTGTTTAACAATAAGAGCTACCATACATATGCAAAAGAAGAATTGACTTATCACTTACATGAATATTACAAAGAAGAAGCACAGGTACATAGACAAGTGAAGCAAGTCCCTAATAAGTTCAAGGTAAAATGTAAAGACCGGTTTCCTTTCCCATTGTCCCTCCATAAGCATGTCGCTGACATAGAAAATATATTTTACAAAAATTGACACTGTTGTTGTTGCCAATATCATGTACCTGAGATAGAAAAAGATATCATGTCAAAACAACACCTAAGGATACCCAATTTAAAACTATAGCCTTAAAAAAACATAAAAGGATTGTTCTGAATTAACAGAAATGTTAACTTTCAAATTCCACAGAAGGCATCAAATACCAGATATACGTGAAACTACATATAAGTTCAGTTTTCTGCCCAATAAAGTAAAAGGGTAAAGTACTCTCATCAAACCAAAAATTCTGCTGCAGTATTATTCATGCATATTCTATTCTACACTAACTAACCGTCACAAATCATTTGAGAAGAAGTGGAAAAGGAAGAAGACTTACTCAAAAGCAAAGAAAAGTGAAACCGAAGCCTGCCATGATAGTATCAAATGCTTCAGAGAACTATACAAAAAGAGGCTATCCACAAGAAGAAGGAAACCCATGAAAGATACAATTCGAATGTGAGACAACGTAGGCACGGAAGGAGTGGTCTCTATGTACTCAACTCTCTTCTGAGCCAACCAATGCAAAGCCTTAATTAACAACAGCACCGTGACCATGGCAAGAAACGTAACAGAGAAATCCTGCCTAAAAATGGTAATTGCAAAGAGGATTTCCATAACCTCCCTCCATGACTGCTCATTCAGCCTCTCAACCTCAGCCTCTCGAAGGGAACCGAGGAAAAGCTTTTTGGTTAACTGCCATAGCACACACATGATGACCAGACCCATGTTGAGAAGAAGCACCAAACTGATCTTGGAAGTGGCTAGATAAACCATTGCCGGATAAAACTGGCCTCTACTGTTAAATGCATGATATGTAATAGCCAGAGTTGCAATCAAACTAAGACCAGCATATGTCTGCAGTTTCATCATTTTGCTCTACAGTAACACAAAGAGCACAACAATCATTGAATCAACATCTGAAAATCCACTTACAAAACAATTCCGAAGCCACAATATACACCTATAATCAGTCTTACACATGCATTTGGATTTTAACAAAATAAATAAATAAATACACAAACGAAAACAATATAAACTACCCTCTACTTCGTTTCCCCTTAATATTTATATGTACTTGGTAACTAGGCAACTAAAAGAATGGAGAAAATAAAAATTGTAAATCGCGGAGAAAAAAAAATGACATACTAGGCATTACTAATTGGCTTTAGAAATCACCGAGAAAATAACGATTTTTTAATCTATAAATTCATAGCCGAATTAGCTATAAATAAGATATTATATCGTGTTAAGACCCAATTGAACTGAAATTCAAACCTAACTAAGAATGATATGAAGGTGCAGGATCCCATGAAAAATGAAAACTTTGCAGGAAGATTGTTAATGGGTACCGATTTTGGAAGGGGAAGGTGTCAGTTTCTTTGTGGGAATGGAGAAACGGAGGTCGGTGGTGGATGGCAACTTGGGCAGCTGCAGTTCGTGTTGTGTCTGGCTTCGCTTTCTTCGTGGATGTCAATGTTTTGTCAGCGTTCATGTTAAAACGAGTGTTAATTTAGTAAAACTTAAAAAAAAAAAATATTGTGTAAGTGTATCCAACCAGACTTTGCCACGTCAGATATTCTGTCAAGTAAAGTAGTAAACCCGTTGGAATAATGGAAAGTTATCCACGGTTACCTGAAAGTAAACTAAAAGGGAATCTACAATTGTCATGCCCACATTTATTTTCTAAAGAGTTTGATAAACTATAGAACTTACTTTATCAATCAATCAAAAATTTCGATATATGCTTATGCATTTGGGGAGGGTTGGCGATGGGATCTTCTTCATCGGTTGCTTCCAAATCAGAATTGTCAAAAGATTGTGGGAATAAAAAATAAATAAAAAAGTAATGATTTTTTCTCAGTAAAATCGACTTATCAATTACTCTATAAAGAATTGAATCGGGATCCTCCTTGTTTCCCTTTTGAGCTAATTTGGAAATGGCAGGAAACTCCTAGGATCAAAGTTTTTCTTTCTCAGTAAGATTGGCCAAGAAAAAATTGTTTCAGGTTGCTGATGGCATATCGAGCAGGTATCAATCTTAGTCATTCGGACATTTTTTCTTGCACACTCTCTCTAATCTTCCTCCTCGGTTGAAGTTGATCTTAGATGAGGATGCTAGGGGGGTTATCCTCCCCTGTTAGCTAGTTGTTTTGTTTCCTTTCCTTTTACAAAAAAAAAATATATATTATAATAATATAATTATGATGAGAGTTAAATATTTTAAATTATATATTACTTATTGATTAATAATATAAAAAATATTTATGTTAACGATATTATTGGTTAAATATATTTTTTTCCAAAAATTAGGTAGATAATATTATTAAACTAAGTTTTATAAGAAAAACCAATATAATCTTTTCAAAAAAAAAAAGTGTAGAAAACAAAAATACATTTAGCACGATAATTTTTAAATGAAGAATTAAAACAAAGTGATGGAACCCGAGATATGGAGGATGGACATTTGTAAGTAGAATAGTGATATGCTCATATTTATTTATTTTGTACTTTTCTTTTATCTACTTTATAATCATTATTTATTTATTATTACTAATATTTTTAAAAAACAAAAAATGATAAATAATTATAAAATAGATGTAAAAATAGGTGTAGAAAAAGATATGCATAATTTCATTTTTCTCTTAAGTAATAGTATTTGTCCCTTGCTTACCAAAAAAAAAAGTTTTTGTCCCTTTATCGATTAATAGCTAGCTCTTTCTCAATCAAATTTAAGTTTGATATTTGATTTAATGATTATTTTTTGTTCGTTTAATGTCAATTGATTGTAATTATTGGGAGGTCTTTGATTAGATAAATACGAAAATTACTCGTACGAGTTCAGTTTACTTTTAAAATGAGTAAATAAAGATATTTTTGCTTTTGAATTATCGGTTGATCGTTATCTTTATATATTTTACCAAATTCAAGATTCTCACTCATTTTAATTTTTCAAGGTAAAATGTATGTATTCTTACTTAGGCAACACAAATTTACTTTACTAGCCTTATCCAATGAACATGTTTGTTAGTATGTATGTATAATGTATATACATTATTTACATTATTCACAATATTTTAAAGGTAAAGGTCTATTGGTCATGCATGTAATGGCCTACTTACCTATTAATTTGTGAAAGTCAAATGACCTATTTATTAATATATGTCTACCAACTTCTTTGTCATTAGAGACCTACGAGCCTATTTACAAATGAATGACGGTGACCTATTTATAAATGGAAACGTATTTAAAGGTCTCGCTGATAAGTAGGCTTTCAGGCCAGGTCAGACTTTAAAGTAGACCAGGCTCAGGTCTTGGAAATTGGCCTATATCAAGCTATAGGTCAGACTCGGGCTTCGTGATTGGAACACAGGCCAAGCCCAGGCTTACCAGGGCCTAGCTCGGCCTAGCATATTCTCACCCCTACTTCCAGCACCCAAGCCCGAATACCAACATGATAGAAGATAAGATAGGATACTCATCTCGGTCACTTAGGAGAAAACAGCTCGGTCGGGACAAGAAGACATCTCAGTCGAAATGAGAAGACAACTCGGTCAACTCAAGATGTCAGCTCGGGACAAGCAGTCAACTCGGTACAAGAAGACAACTCGGTCGGTTGGGTCAGACTTAGTTCCTGGAAGGCGGAATTAGGTCAAGCCCACTAAGAATACCATATAATAGGAGTCTACCTCCTCATTAAGGACACTCTCCCTCACACACAATACTTAGGGTTTTGCTTGTACCTGGGTCTTATGTAATAAGCCTTCCATGGCTCCCATGTACAAAATCCTGGATCGATACTATAACTCTTGGTCCTATCAGGATTTCATTGTTTTGGTCAGAATCGTGAGTAATGAAGAGAGACTCGTTTGAAAGTGTTTATCCATGATATATAGTTCATCTCAAAAGAGAAAACAAAAATATAAATCAGTATAAATTAAAGACATCGAAAATTTAATTTAACCAATGAAAGAAAAGTAGGAAAGGAGAATAGGGATCAAAAGAATGAAGTGACTATACTCACGTATAATCTGAGGGTATATGGACAAGTCACGCTTATCCTCAGGATAAACAAGATGGAATAAGTAATCTCCCCACTCAAGTTGGCCACTAGCATTGTTTGCTAGCTTGCTTCCGTACCCTTGAATCTTCCTAGTTGTCTGAACATTGGCATGCTTCTCCTTTTCCTCAATAGGGATAGAGAAGAAAGCTTCACTAGCTTTCTTGAGGCGGTTGATCAGCTCATCTGGGATGCCATGGTTAGCCAGGTGCATCACACCCCATTCCTCTGCTGCTTTCTTGAGGTCCTCTACGCACTTGGCTCGAACAACCTCATTTTCATACTCTATTTCTTTCAAGTTAATGATTGGAACTGCAAGCCCTTCCTTACTCCAAAGTGCTTGGGTCTAATGAACATAAAGCACAATATTCCAGAAACGTTTAGGGGTGTTATTTTGGATGGCATAATTAATGCTAGAGATTTCCTTGCTAATTTTTTATTTTTTTAAAAAAGGGCTTTCTGAAAGCAATAAAGACAAAAACAAGCATTCATTGGAGAGCTAGATTTTCATTAAGAATAAAGGCAAAGGAAATATAAGGAGCACATTATGGGAATGTTCAATCTTGCTCATAAACTTGAGGCGTTAAAGTGTGGGTTGTCTAACGACTTGCTCATGCATTTAGCATTTGGTATTCCTTCACTCACAATTCAGTTAGTTTAAGTCAGCTCATAGTTGTTATAAAGAGAAATGATATCTTAACAGATTCATTTCATAAGGTGTGCAAGAAAGGAAATTATGAAGCAAGAGAAGAAAAATAGTGCTCATTTGGCAAATACCTCTAAGGATAAAGCTACTGAGGACCTGGCTAATAAAAGAAACAGCTAAGGTCACAATTGTTTCTTTATAAGGACATCGGTCATCTAAAGAAGAAATGTCTCAAATATCATGTTTGGCATGCCTATAAAGGATTGTCTGAATTGATGAAGGTTAAATGGTGCTGAAAGATGCATCTATATTGGAGTCGACCAAGTCAGTAAAGGATAAAGCCATTGACATTTCATATTTTTTATTGTCTAATATTTGGAATTGAAAGGTTTAGTCATCATTTATATGAAATTTGGTTTTGGTTTCTTATTGAACAAATCAAGAATAATTTTTTGTTCATTTAGAAACAATGGATTCAATTTGTCTTTTAAATTCAAATATTGTTGGAACCAGTTAAGCTATGGACTGTGATGATCTATAATTGCTTGGTATCGAAACCTCTTGTGGTAAAACATTGAGTGAGGATTCATATGGCACTAAGCATAAAGTTGACAATAAAAGGAGCATTATGATACATATATTCATGACATATATCTATAAATAGAGTTGAGTGACTTGTATGAGGGGATCTTAGCTTCCATTGGCCTTATACATTCTATTGTTTGTACTAAATGCATTAAAGTTAAATAGATCAGAACATGGCTATCAAGAATACAGTTAGGTTCTTTTGATGACTCTTAAAGATATAGTGAGGAGTATGATTAGTAATTCTACCTTACCATAGCCACCATGGGAGTAACACTAAAGATTGAAGCTTAAATACTTGACAGAGAACCAACTAAAGTAACCAAACAATCACTTTTAAGTATAGGAATATCCAACTAAGGCAAGGCCTTATAAGCCTCGTCAAGGAAATTGGAGTCTCAAACAGTGAGTGACTACCTTATTGGTTACTCTGAACGGTCAAAAGTTTATAAATTTTTTAATCCCAGGTTAAAGATACCTTGAGATAGGAACCGACAAGTTCTTTGAGGATATTGAGTTTGGGGGGAGATGAGGTTAGAGACATTATATTTGAGGAAGAATTGGTTCTAATCCATGAACCAATTCATATAGTTGCTATTTGTGTAGCAAATTTGGATCCTTGTGAGGATATTGTTGTTATTGTTCCTATTCAAGATGAGGAAATTATTCCTAAAGGTCAAACTCAACACCCTTAAGAACTAGAGCATAAGGAGTCGGTGCCTTTTGCCACAATCCACTAAAGAAATAAATGAATACTATTTGGATAATTGTATAATATTTCTCCAAGAACATAAGGTAAATGGTGTAATGGAGGGTGATTCAATCAAATCCCATCAAACCATATGAAGGTTCAATTTGAAAAAAGTGGATTGAATGAATGAGTACAAGATCAAGCTAGACAATAAGGTTTGAAACTTGTCCAGTTACCTAAAGGTTTTAAGGGGTAATATGGAGAGGTATAAGGTTTGTCTAGTGACAAAAGGTTACACTCAAAAGAAAGGTTTGATTATAAAGAGACCTTATCTTCAGTACGATCGAATAACTCTTTTAGGACAATCATGAGTTTCGTTTCTCGTTATAATTGGAGTTTCAGCGTACTTTGTCCTCACTCACACGCTTCCTGGGAAAACTTCCCAGAGAAAACTTTCCAGGAGGTCACCCAACCCAAAATTGCTCCAAGTCAAGCACGCTTAACTGTGGAGTTCTTAAGTCATGGGCTCCTGAAAAGAAGATGCATCTTGTTTGTATATGTAGTACCAAACAATTCATATAAGTCATCCTCAACTGTATAGTCCCATACCTACTCAGTCTCAGGATCCCTCTCATTCCAGTATGCAATCGATTCATTCATGTACCCCTCCACCTAGAAGCCTTCCAGGAGCCGCTCCTCGTTCGTGCCTTCTTACACCGACGACCACTCTCAGCCCTCTCAGCACCGGGTGTTACATGCCCACCAGCTTCCGCTTGGTTCGTCCCCGAACCACACCGTACTGGGAGAGGTGTCGCTCTGATACAATTTGTAACCTCCATGACTGCTTTATGGATTGACGACTGTCCCCACAAACCAACGTGAGTCTTTTCAGCGTGCTTTGCCCTCATTCACACGCTTCCTGGGAAAACTTCCCAGGTGGTCACCCATCCCAGAATTCCTCCAAGTCAAGCACGCTTAATTGTAGAGTTCTTAAGTGACGGGCTCCCGAAAAGAAGATGCATCTTGTTTGTATAGGTAGTATCAATCAATTCATATAAGCCATCCTAAACTATATAGTCCCATACCTACTCAGTCTCAGGACCCCTCTCATTCCGGTGTGCAACCGGTTCATTCATGTACCCCTCCGCCTAGAAGCCTGCTAGGAGCAGCTCCTTGTACGTGCCTTCTTGCACCGGCGATCACTCCCCGCCCTCGTCAGCATCGGGTGTCACATTTCTCATTGGTCACATTGATGAAACAGATGTATATAGTGAAACTGTAAAACCTTGAGTCCAAGGACCTGGAGAAGGTGGTTTGCAAACTAACAGAATCTATCTATGGGCTAAAGAAGGAGTCTCGTTAGTGATACCACATGACCAATCAGGTGATTGTCTCATTTGGTTTTGAGATAAATACCGTGGACAACTGTAGGTTCACAATTTCAGTGGGAGAAAATTTATATTCCTGATATTATATGTTGATATTTTCTACCATCCAACAGCGATATAGGATTATTGTGCGAAACCAAAAATTTTGTAATGAAAATTTTTCTAGATGAAAGATCTTGGGGACGCCTCTTTTGTCTTTGGAATTCAAGTACTTAGAGATCACTCTCAAGGCATCTATGGATTATCACAAAAGAGCTATATCGATACAGTTTTAGATAGGTTCAACATGAAAGATAGTAAACCAGGGAATACCCCTATAACTAAGGGAGACTATTTTAGTCTCGATTAATGCCCAGAAGGAAATATGGAATTTGGGAAATACCGAAGATTCCCTATGCTTCAGCTGTGGGAAGTATGATGTATGCTCAGATTTGTACGCATCCAGACATAGCATACATAGATTTAGTGTTAGACTGATACTGTAGCAATCCAGAAAAGGATCATTGGTAAGCAACGAAAATGGTCATAAGGTAATTGAAGAGAACAAAAGGATATATACTCACGGATCGGAGATCTGATAGTTTGGAGATCATAAGTTATTTTGACTCCGACCTTGTTGGGTGCTAAGATAGAAGGATGATGTGATATCCGGCAAGTGTATCGGATTCGTTGCCAAGTAATAAAAAGATCGATCCCACAGGGACCGTGATCTCAAACCACAACTAATTATTAAATCGATACAACCGGACTGTATATAAAAAAGGGGATTTTGAAAAGGTTTTTTGATTTTTGAAATAAGAATAAAGTAACAATCAAATTTAATATCGCAATTTAAACAAAACAGGAAAGCAATTCAAATTGGGGGTTTTCAAATTCAAAAGGGGTTCCCAGGAATTGGGGTACCACAAAACTGTTTATGATACTGAATCGACTACTTTCCTTGTTAATTACCAAAATTTGCTTTGAAGGCGAATTTATCCTAATTTAGTTGATGCTCCCTCTCGGGTTACAAAAATCGTGCCCAATTAAATCAATCCATACTCTCGTGGTAGTTGAATTTAGATTGAACCCTTTAAATTTTGTGATAATTCGTTAATCCTCGAAGGACCGCTTCTAACTCTCGTGATTTAAGTCCTAAGTCTGATTCTATAGATCCGATACCTAAGTTCACCGCTAGGTTCCTCCTTAGAATATCTACGACATGCAAATACGTGGCCACCGAATTCACGAGTAATTAAAACAATAGAAATCAGATATAAAGCAAAATCGAAATTAACAAAGGTAAAACATCAATTCACAACATAAAAACAGATCTCGGGCATAGCCCCAATCCCTAGAAACAAAACTACTACTCAAGCATTGCCATGATGATGACAAACTTGATTAACAACAACATAAAATAAAACCTAAGAGAAGGGAAGGAGAAGAAGAAGAGAATCCTAATTTTGCCTAAGTGTGGCAGCCCAAAAGCCTCCTTAGTCTCTGCCTAATTGTCCTATTTATAGATTAGGGTAATTTGAATCATAATCAAATACAAATTCAGATGAAATCAGTTTCTTCAGATCCAAATATTGCGCGTCACGGCCGTGATGGCCATCACGGCCAGGCCGTGACGGATTCTGCCTTGGGAGCTGCTTCACTGATTGGTTTGTCACGGCTGTGATGCTCATCACGGCTAGGTCGTGATCAGTTCTGACTTTTCCATTTTTTCTTTTAAGCTCTACTCGATCACGGCTGTGATGGCTGTCACGGCTAGGCCGTGATGGGCTCTGTTTGGCTCATTTTCTTCACTTTTCAGGCCTCATCTTCATGGAAACTCCATCATGGCTAATCTTGAGCATTTTGATCCTTAATTCCTGCAGAACAACACCACAAAACCGCCTTACCCGTTCCAAGGTAAAAACTAACCAAAATCAAACTGAATATGCCTAAACTATATGAAAATGCATGCAAAATGACAATGAAATATGAGGTGGAATCACACTCATCAAACTACCCCAAGCTTAAGACTTTGCTTGTCCTCAAGCAATAACTAATGCCAGAAAAGATAATCAATCAAAGCATGGACAATGAATTCTAGAACCCGAGTAACTAATCCAAGCAACATGCATATTCAATAAATACCCAAGAGACAATCAATTTCAAGTCCAATTAGAAGCTTAGGTTTCCTAAATTCACATTCTCATTGATTCGGGCACTCTTCTCACCTCACTCAAGTGTTTGAGGGTATATGACAATTTGCTCGATTTCCTCAAAGAAAGTATCCTACCATAAGCTTGACTATTAACCAAATCTCTACTTTATTAATGAAAACAGATAAGAATCAAGAGGTCTTTTATTTTGGTTGTAATGGGGCCATGGGATTAATTGTTAGGTGGGGAAATCAAGAAAAGAAATTTCAAGAAGGCTAAACAAAATATCAAACATTGCAAAGCATGACAACCTTCTAAAATGTCTTTTTGGGCTTTAGTTCACTTTTCCACCTTTCTTTCTTTTCTTTTTTTATTTTATTTCTCACTTTCTTTTTCTCATTCCCTTCTCCATTTTTTTTTGTTTATTTTATTTAATTTATTTGGAGAAGGGGAGATTTTCAATTCAAGAGAAATATTTCTAACTTTCTCATCCCACAATTCATTTTTCAAACTACCTTTTTACCCTTTTTGCAATACTTTAGAAGGTGCCATACCAACCATCATTCATCAAAATATCTCAAGGTACCAAGAAAAGTATTTAATTCTTTTAGGCTCTAAATTGGGCAACTAAGGGGTAGCATTTAATCAATCAAAGCTCAGAAGGCCAGAAAAATACCTAGTGCCCCGATCATTTTCAAATATGTTTTCAAAAATTTTTAAGTTTCAAAACGGTTTCAAGTCAAGTTCTAGAGAATACAATCCAAGAGGAATAAAACACTCAATCACAAAGAATTGGGTAGATTTGGTGAGTACCCCTTTTAGGCTCAAAAATATCACATTTAGTAGTTTAAAATCAATGAGAAACACAAGTCTAAGGAACCACATGCTAATTATCAACTATCAAAAGATCATCTCAAGCATTTTTATTCTTAGCCTTGTCACAAGAATAAAAAATTGGGTTCAAAAATTCACTATCTCAATTTATTTGGCACCAAGTTCTCACAATTGGATGCAAACTCTAAGCAAGGGGGCAATCTAATCATGTGATCATGCAATACTATGCATATATGAATGCAACATGAAAAATGCATAAATGTAAAAAATTGAAAAAATACCCATACCCCAAGCTTAAAATCTTACATTGTCCCCAATGTAAATAATCAAGTTAGAGAGAGGAGAAAAATGGAACAACTCACCGAGGTGATAGCGGGTGCTGGCCTGTCACGTGCCTAGTCAAAGAGATGCTGAAAAATGTATCACGGCCGTGATGCTCATCACGGCTAGGCCCTGATCAATTCTGGTCTATAGGGGCTGGCCTGTCACGGTCGTGACCACCATCACGGCTAGACCGTGATGCATTCTGATCTTCAGGGTCCTTCTCATCACGTCTGTGATGGATATCACGGCTGGGTCGTGATCCTTTCTGATCTTCTGGGTTAGCTAATCACGGCCGTGACCACCGTCACGACCTGGGCGTGATGACTTCTGACTTTATTTGTCATTGGCTCTTTGCTCTTCCTTCCTTCATAACCTGAAAACACTTGGCAAAACTATCAATCAGTGATCTGTCTTCTCTTAATCTACTCAGATTATTCAAAAACAAAATTCAAAAACAAATGGAAAAGGGAAAGAAAACTTGGGTTGCCTTCCAAGAAGCGCTTATTTACGGTCTTAAGCTTGACCATACTTATTTCAATCAATCGGGGTCGGCCGGGCCTAGAAGTGCAAGAACACTTCTCTTCTATGGAAGTCCTTCAAAGAGCCGATTTTGTTCATATGGCCAATTGCGCTTTCGCTTCGCTCTCTTCACTTTGAGCTTCATGGCCTTACTTTCTCCCGGCGGAAGTTTTATCTCCACATGAAGAGCAAATCCAACTTCATCACCCTTGGGTGCATCATTCGTCATGCAAATCTTCAGAGTTGCTTCCATGTTGAGCTCTTCCTTCACCTCTGGAGACATTATATCGATCCTGCACACATGACTCTCAACAGGAGGGTTGTTATATGAGTTAGTCAAATCAAAATCTACCCTACCTTCTTCTACATTTAAAGAGAGCTTGTCATTCTTTACGTCTATTATTGCTCCAGCTGTGGCCAAGAATGGCCTTCCTAGAATGATAGAGAATTTAGAATTCCCGTTCATATCCAATACCATGAAGTCGGTAGGAATGAAAAATTTTCCTACCTTTACGGGGACATTCTCTAGTATGCCTAGAGGAGTTTTAGTTGAGCCGTCCGCAAATTGTAAAGAGAATTTGGATGGACTCAATTTCTCGGCTCCTAACCTCTCAAAGATAGTAAGCGGCATCAAACTCGCACTAGTCCCTAAGTCACATAAGGCTTAGTCTATTTTCACTTCTCCAATTGAGCAAGCAATAGAGAAACTACCTGGATCTTTTAGTTTAGAAGGCATATTAGTTTTTATCATGGCATTGTGCTCCTCAATTAAGCTTTTAGTTTCTGTTTCTACTTGCTTTTTCTTGACCAATCTTTATGGGAAAGGTATTGGGGGTTGGTATGGTGGTGGAGGGACATACTTTGGTTCTATCTCTTCATCTTCGCTCATGTCCTCCTCACACTCCACATCCTTTTCAACCACCCCAAGCTTATCATCCCTCAAGTATATGGCATTACAATGTTCATTGGGATTAACTTTGGGTTGTCCCGGAAACGTACCCTTAGGTCTAGAGTATGTACTAGCTTGTTGGGCAATCCGAGTTTCTAACATCTTATTATGGATGGCTAAGTTATCTACCTTAGATACTAACTCTTTTATTGCCTCGTTGACTGCCCTACCTTGTTGCCTAAACTCTTCATTTTGTTTTGTTTGAGTTTCAACAAAGTTTTCCAAGAGAGACTCAAGTTTAGACTTTTGTACCTGATGATACCCCGGTGCGGGTTTCCTATTACCTTGGCCTTCTTGGAATTCGTGGTTCAGGGTGTTGTTGTAGTTCCCGTAGGATAGGTAAGGGCTATTCTTCCTTACTTGGTTGTAAGAATTTGGGGGAACATAGTTTGGCAACTTCGGGTTCGTGTCGTAGAAGTTGTGACAAGAGTTCACTTGTTCCCCTGAAGCGCCGGATCCATGGGCAATACCTCGTGGGCACTCCATTATGTCATGTCCCTGCATTCCACAAATCTCACAAACAATGTTAGTAGCACCTATTGAACTCACATTAGCTCTTTCAAGCTGATCAAAGCGTTTATTCAGTGAGTCAATTTTAGACATAATGAGATCAGTGCTATTCATTTCAAACTTACCCCCCGAAATATTTTTCGGGTTATTACCTCTTTCCGAGCCCCATTGGTGGTAGTTGGTGGCTACGTTTTCAATGATGTTGAATGCTTCAGTAAGAGGTCTATTCATGAAGGCTCCGCCAGCTGCTGAGTCAAGTGACACCTTCGAAGAGTAGTCCAATCCATTGTAGAAGGCGTGCACTAACAACCACCTTTCGAGTCCATGATGTGGGCAAGACTCCATCAATCCCTTGTAGCGATCCCAAGCTTCGGATAAGCATTCTCCGTCCTTTGGAAAGAAGCCGATGATCTGGGTTCGTAGGTAAGCCATCTTGGATGGAGGGAAGAATTTCTCCAAGAATGCCTGCTCTAGTTGGTCCCAAGTCGACAAGGTATTAGCGGGCACTTGCTTCAACCAAGCCTTAGCCTTTCCAGTTAGAGAGGAGGGGAATAACCTCAAGCGAACGGCATCAACCGGGGCACCATGAATCCTTATTGCATCGGTGAACTCCAAGAATGTCTCCACGCGATCAGTCGGGTCCTCCGAGGGCAATCCTCCGAATTGATGTTGCCTGATCATGCTAATTAGCATAGGCGGTATAGTGTAGTTTTCCGCCTCGATCTCTGGCCTAGCAATCCCAGTTCGCAAACCCCTAGCATTTGGGGATGCGTAGTCCTTCAATGGTTTGGTATCCGGAAGATTCGCCATGAGTGGAATGGGAATCAACCTCTCTATCTCTCTTTGTAGTCTCATACGTCTATAAAAGGTCCTCTCGATTTCGGGGTCAACCTCAATAAGGCTTCCAAAACTTAGGGATCTTTGTATAAAAGATAAAAACACAGAGATAGATACTCTAGAGAGAAAAAGAGATAAAATATTTTTTTTTATAAAAATTAAATAAAAAGAAAAAGAAAAAGCCCAGAAAAACCAACTTAAAAATTAAATTGAGATTCAAGGAAACACAGTCCCCGGCAACGGTGCCAAAAACTTGATGTGATATCCGGCAAGTGTACCGAATTCGTTGCCAAGTAATAAAAAGATCGATCCCACAGGGACCGTGATATTAAACCACAACTAATTATTAAATCGATAAAACTGGACTGTATATAAAAAAAGGGATTTTGAAAAGGTTTTTTGATTTTTGAAATAAGAATCAAGTAACAATCAAATTTAATTTTGCAATTTAAACAAAACAGGAAAGCAATTCAAATTGGGGGTTTTCAAATTCAAAAGGGGTTCCCAGGAATTAGGGTACAACAAAACTGTTTATGATACTGAATCGACTACTTTCCTTGTTAATTACCAAAATTTGCTTTGAAGGCGAATTTATCCTAATTTAGTTAATGCTCCCTCTCGGGTTACAAAAACCGTGCCCAATTAAATCAATCCCTACTCTCGTGGTAGTTGAATTTAGATTGAACCCTTTAAATTTTGTGATAATTCGTTAATCCTCGAAGGACCGCTTCTAACTCTCGTGATTTAAGTCCTAAGTCTGATTCTATAGATCCGATACCTAAGTTCACCGCTAGGTTCCTCCTTAGAATATCTACGACACGCAAATACGTGGCCACCGAATTCACGAGTAATTAAAACAATAGAAATCAGATCTAAAGCAAAATCGAAATTAACAAAGATAAAACATCAATTCACAACATAAAAACAGATCTCGGGCATAGCCCCAATCCCTAGAAATGAAACTACTACTCAAGCATTGCCATGGTGATGACAAGCTTGATTAACAACAACATAAAATAAAACCTAAGAGAAGAGAAGGAGAAGAAGAAGATAATCCTAATTTTGCCTAAGTGTGGCAGCCCAAAAGCCTCCTTAGTCTCTGCCTAATTGTCCTATTTATAGATTAGGATAATTTGAATCCTAATCAAATACAAATTCAGATGAAATCAGTTTCTTCAGATCCAAATATTGCGCGTCACGGTCGTGATGGTCATCATGGCCAGGCCGTGACAGATTCTGCCTTGGGAGCTGCTTCACTGATTGGTCTGTCACGACCGTGATGCTCATCACGGCTAGGTCGTTATCAGTTCTGACTTTTCCATTTTTTCTTTTAAGCTCTACTCGATCACCGCCGTGATGGCTGTCACGGCTAGGCCGTGATGGCTGTCACGGCTAGGCCGTGATGGGCTCTGTTTGGCTCATTTTCTTCACTTTTCAGGCCCCATCTTCATGCAAGCTCCATCATGGATAATCTTGAGCATTTTGATCCTTAATTCCTGCACAACAACACCATAAAACCGCCTTACCCGTTCCAAGGTAAAAACTAACCAAAATCAAATCGAATATGCCTAAACTATATGAAAATGCATGCAAAATGACAATGAAATATGAGGTGGAATCACACTCATCAAAGGCCTCCAACCTCTGGATATAACTGATGAATTTTGTCATTTGGCTGCGTATAATAAAAGGATTGAAAGACCACTCAAGTTATATTATGACAATAAGTCAGTCGTGTTGTACTCTAATAATTATTGGAGTTCAACGACGTCGAAGGTTATCAACATCAAGTTTCCAATTATCAATAGAACATATAGGAACAAACTTTATGCTAGATAACCCACTAACCAAAGGCTTGACACCTAAGGCCTTTCATGAGCATGTTGCTCAAATTGGTGTTGGTTTTGAGATTGCCTTAGATTAGTGGGAGCTAGTTTTCTTCATGTTATTTTGTTCTATGTTCTATATTTTGGATTTGGTATAGACTTTATGTTATGTTTGATTTTCTGCAGAAATAAAGTTTTTTGAGGTTATTATTATAATTACTGTCTTAAGTTTTGGTTATGTACAAATATTTAATTTACACCTAAGGAACTTCGGTATGATTGATAAGCCTCTGGCTCATCTAGTTTTATGGCTAGTATGACCAGGGTTTTGTGCAAATTATATCCTATTTTCACCCAAATTAGATTAGATTGTCCTCAAGCAAGGTTTTGAGTCTCTAGAGTAGTTTTAGGTTAATTTAGCTAGTTTTGAGTCAAAATAATACACTTATGGTTATTTCCTTGTTTTCAGGTTAAGTAGAAGTTGAGAGAATAAAGAACAGGGGATTCGCCCCGCGAAAGCTATACTCGCCACGCGACCCCGAAGCCTGACTGTTCCAAGAAAATGCAAGGTCTCTGGTTCGCCCCGCGAAGAAGGTCTCGCCCCGCGAGTCTTGCAACCCTGAAAAGTCAGAGACGATCACGGCTTGCCTGTGTTGAAGGTCACGGCCGTGGCAGTTTTGAAGTTGAAGAGTCTCGCCTCGCGAGCCTGGAAGTCAGAGAGCATCACGGTTGGCCCATGATGTCCATAACGGGCGTGACAAGAAGACTCTTCAGTTCCTCGCCTAGCGAAGGATTGTTCGCTTCGCGAGAATACCAAAGGGTGCAGGCTGTTCACAAGAATCGCGTCGCGAGAGAGGCTTCGCCTCGCGAATAAGCTTAATTTCTGACTAGTATAAATTGATGTTCTGAACAGTTTGTAAAGACTTTTGCTTCTCCATTTTTCTGTTTTACATTTCTTCTCTGTGTGTGTTTTCGTTTTTGTTATGGAGAACTAAGTTTCTAGGATTGATCTATTGTAATTGATTTCCATACACTTGAGGTTCTTGTATTTCCCTGTTTTGTATGCTTTTCCCTCTTCAATGCCATGCTTTATATTTCTGTTTGCTTAATTCAGGAGTATACTGTATTGTGTTGATTTATTTCCGGTGATATCATGTTCCTATAATTAATCGCATCTGCTTAATTTGCGTGTGTACATTTCGTGTTCGCTTAGTTCACGAAGGGCTTAACCCCGTTTGCTTAATTCGGGAATAGGGACATGTATCTATAGTAGTGGTTTCGCTTGTAAATTGTTGCTACAACCGGGAGGGGATTAGAATCTGCTTAGGGCTTGGAAATTGCATGAACCTATGCTAGTTAGGAAATTGAGAACAATAGATCAATCTGTTTTTGACCATTTGATAACCTCTTTGAACTGCCTGTTTTCAATTGCTCTGTTTTTATTATTCTGTTTTCTTTGATTGCATCTCAATCCAACCCCCCCCCCCCCCCCCCCAAAAAAAAAACTTATTTTAGTGGAAAATAACACTTTAAGAGTCCTTGAGAACGACATCCGAGTTGTCGCCATAAACTACATTTTTAAAACTCGCTCGTCGTTTTTGGCGCGCGTCTTGCGACAACCACCAAAATTGGCGCCGTTGTAGGACTCTTGTTTTGTTATTTTCGCATTTTATTTTCTGTTTTTCTTTTTTATTTTTGTTTTTTTTTTAAATTAGTCGGCTACTAGATCTAACCGCCCTGACGTGTGAATTTGATCTTGAGATAGAAAGAACATTGCATACACTCCGTAGAGAATTTCGGGCTAGTTCTAGTAGTGATTCTAATTCCAAGTATGTTTTTGAAAACATGGGAGACCAAAGGACATTGAGGCAGGCCTTGCTGCCCGATGTGAATTACAATGGTTTGTGCATTGCATATCCTGGTCTTGACACTCCTTTTGAATTAAAATCTGGCTAATCCATTTGTTGCCAAGATTTAATGGTCTTGCAGTGAAGATCCACACAAGCATCTTAAGGAATTCCAGGTTGTCTTCTCCACAACTTTGAGGCGGAAGGAGAATGCGAGGATCATATCAAGTTGAAGGCTTTTCCGTTCTCACTCCAGGGAGCTGCAAAAGATTGGCTATTATACCTTGAGCCGAACTCCATTACCACATGGAACGACTTGAAGAAGCTCTTCCTAGAGAAATATTTTCCTGCCTCCGGCCGCCTCAATCGGGAAAGAAATCTGTGGCATTAGGCAAGGAAATGAGTCGCTAGTCGAATATTGGGAGAGGTTCAAGCGATTGACATCCGATTGCCCCGGCCTGAGTTTACGAATAGCTCCTCATCCAATATTTTTATGAAGGGCTACTCTGGATGGATAGGAATATTTTGGATGCTTGCTAGTGGGGAGCGTTGGTTGACAAGACTCCATCTGCTGCCAAGCAACTCATTGAGAACATGTCACCGAATTCCCAAAGAATTCACTACCGGAAGAAATTCTGTTGATACTAGAGGTGTACATGAGGTCCACACTTCTTCTTCCAACCATGTCCGTGATGATAGAATTGATAGGCTCACTTCTTTGGTAGAGAAATTGGCAATGGATAGGGTTCACTGCGGTGTTGTGTGGCATGTGCGGTTCTCCCGAGCACCCATATGAAGCATGCCCCATTTTGCAAGGAGGATCGATTCTTGAATCACCTCAAGCCTTTGCGGTCCATCCGTATAATCAAGGCAATAACTGCAATCTGATCAAAGCACTCCGGACCTCTCAACAAATAGGTATCATCCCAGTGGAGTAATCATCCTAATCTGCGGTATGGGAACTCATCCCAACAAGATCGATGGCACCTCGAGAATCCTCCTCCAGCCGGCCACTTCGCACCTTCCGGACCTTCAATGGAAGACATGTTCAAGCAAATGACTTCACGGATGAATGCACAAATGACTACACTTTTCCAAAGAAAATGGGACAAAGATCGGCAACAAACAAGTGCTAGTATTCAAGATTTGAGGACACAGATTGGACAGATGGCCACAGACATAAAATAACACAAAGCAAGCTCAAAGAACAACCCAGTGCCGCCAAGACAACGGTGATAAATCCCAATGCCTCCAACCCTAATGTGAGTGCCATATCTCCGGAGATCGGGAAAAGTTGTTGAGGCCACCTCTGGAAAGGATGAAGAAACTATTGAGGTAACTCCCGAGCCTCTTGTTGAGGTTACCCCGAGCCTATGGTTGAAGTTGAAGTCGAGAAAGTGTATAGACCACCCATTCCATTCCCACATAGATTGCAGAATAATAAGAAGATTGGTGGTGAAAAAAAGGAGAAGGAGATTCTTGATGTTTTTGAGAAAAGTAGTCTGTAAATATTCCTCTCCTAGATGTGATCAAGCAAGTGCCCGGATATGCCAAATTTTTGAAGGATCTATGCACCAACAACAGGAAGATGAAGACTAATGAGAGGGTTGACTTGGGAATGAATGTCTCGGCGCTTATCCAGTCTAAGCCGAGAAAGAGTTGTTGCTTTAACCCCTACTCGAGCACTCTGCCACAAAAAGTGCAAGGACCCGAGGCACATTCACCATCCCGTGCACTATTGGGGACAGGAAGTTTGAAAACTGCATGTTGGACTTGGGAGAATCAATCAATGTCATGCCTACCTCCATCTTTAACAACCTTGATCTTGGGCCATTGCGGTACCACGGTCTTACCATCCAGGTTGGCCAACAGGACCAGTGCCCGACCCATGGGAATGGTAGAGGATGTGCTAGTGCAAGTTGATGATTTGATATTCCCTGCGGACTTCTATATCCTAGACATGGCGGAGAGACTCGATCCAAGATAGATCACCCATAATCTTGGGCAGACCATTCATGATGACATCCAAGACCAAGATTGATGTTTATGATGGGACTATGTCTATGGAGTTTGGTGGTATTGTGGCCAAGTTCAAGATCTTTGATGCTATGAAACACCCGGTGAGAGGAGCACCTGTATTCCACTTAGAGTTGCTTTCGAGCTTATTGAGGACACCCATGATGACTTTATTTCGATTTTCCTCTTATTTCTGGTTTTGATGATGTATATACTTGTACTAACTGTACTAACACTAACCCATGTTCTTTTGTTCCGAGTTTTTGGATTTAACCTTGCGGGGGTGAGGATGATAGTGATAGTGATAATGAGAGTGAAGTTGTCTGCTTCTGCGAAGTCCTTGACCCCATGGCTACTCCCAATGCACCATCCGTTGAGCGACCACCTTCTTTGGAACTCAAACCACTTCCTGAGAACCTGAAGTATGCCTACTTGGGGAGGAATGCAACATTGCCAGTCATCATTTCCTCCAGCCTCAACTCTGACTAGGAAGCCAAGCTTTTAGAGGTTCTGAAGAAGCATAAGGAGGCTATTGGGTGGACATTGGCTGATATTCCAGGAATTAGCCCCTCCAGATGCATGCACAGAATTTTATTGGAGGATGGGGCTAAGCCGGTCGGAGCAGGCCCAAAGGCGACTTAACCCACTCGATTACTGGATGTGGTAAAGAAAGAGGTGACTAAGCTTCTACAGGCGGGTATTATCTACCCCATCTCACGATAGTACTTGGGTAAGTCCAGTGTGCAAGTTGTACCAAAGAAGTCCGGTCTAACAAGTAGTTAGGAATGAAAATAATGAGCTTGTGCCTACTAGAGTCCAGAATAGCTGGCGAGTTTGTATAGACTATAGGAAGCTGAACCAGGCCACCAGAAAGGATCATTTTCCTTTGCCGTTCATAGATCGAGATCTTTGGATCGGCTGGCTGGTCAATCCCATTATTGTTTTCTAGATGGCTTTTCCGGGTATTTCCAGATCATATTGCCCCTGAGGATCAGGAAAAGACCACCTTCACGTGCCCCTTCGGTATGTTTGCTTATAGGAGGATGACATTTGGCCTCTGTAATGCTCCTGGCACCTTTCAAAGATGCATGCTTAGCATTTTCTCTGAATTTATTGAAAATTGCATAGAGGTGTTCATGGATGATTTTACTGTGTATGGCTCCTCATTTGATGCTTGTTTGCATAGTCTAAGTCTAGTTCTACAAAGATGCATTGATACTGATCTGATTTTGAATTATGAGAAATGTCACTTCATGGTGGAACAGGGGATAGTTTTGGGTCATGTAATTTCCAAAGAGGGTATTTCTGTAGATCCTGCAAAAATTAATGTGATTTCTTCATTGCCTTACCCATCTTGCGTACGCGAGATCCGTTCTTTTCTTGGACATGCAGGTTTCTACAGGGCGCTTTATAAAGGACTTGAGCAAGATAGCATTGCCATTGTCAAACCTGCTTGAAGAATGATGCCTGTTCGAGTTTGATGAAAAGTGCAAGGAGTCATTTGACTATCTCAAGAAAGCGTTGACTTCTACCCTCGTCATCCAGCCCCTGACCGATGGACACTCCCTTTGAACTGATGTGTGATGCTTCCAATTTTCTTTGTGGGAGCAGTTCGGCACAAAGGGTGGGCAAGGTTGCCCATGTAATTCATTATGCTTCTAGGACCTTAGATGCTTTGCACGGGCAAATTACACCACCACCGAGAAAGAACTACTAGTCATTGTATTTGCACTTGATAAGTTTAGGTCTTATTTGCTAGGTTCTAGGGTGACTGTTTTTTCTTGACCATGCAGCTTTGAAATATCTGTTGAAGAAGCCAGAAGCTAAGCCAAGACTGATCCGGTGGATGCTTTTGCTCCAAGAATTCAATGTGGAGATAAAGGATAAAAGTGGAGCTGAAAATTTGGTAGCAGATCATTTGAGCCGGATAGCAAAGGATGAGGATACTTTTCCCATCCAAGATGATTTTCTCGATGAGAGATCACATTACATCCGTATGGGGTAACCCCTGGTTTGCTGACATAGTCAATTTTCTAGTTGCTGGTGTTGTTCCTGCAGGTACAAGTAGACATAAGTTCAACAAGCTCAAGAGCGATGCAAAGTATTATGTGTGGGATGATCCTTACCTGTGGAAGTTTTGCAGTGACCAGGTTATTCGGAGGTGTGTCCCCGATCATGAGACGGAGTCCATCCTGCATTTCTCACATGCCTCTCCAGTTGGAGGACACTTTGGACCTCGGAGGGACAAAAAGAAAAGTCCTGGATTCTGGGTTCTACTGGCCCACAATTTTTAGGGATTCATATGAGGTATATAAGAATTGTAAAGAATGTCAAATAACAGGCCCTGCCATCACTCGTAGGAGTGAGATGCCTCAACAGCCCATGCTTTATTGTGAGGTCTGATGTGTGGGGGATGGACTTCATGGGTCCTTTCCCTCCTTCTTTTGGTTTTGTATATATTCTTTTGGCTGTAGATTATGTTTCAAAGTGGGTGGAAGCAATCCCCACTAGGACTAACGATGCTCAGATTGTTTCCAAATTTGTTAGCTCCAACATTTTTTGCAGGTTTGGCATACCCAAGGCCATCATCAGTGACCAGGGCACACACTTTTGTAACAGAACCATGGAGGCCTTACTCAGGAAATATGGGGTTGTACATAAAGTGTCCACTGCTTACCATCCCCAAACCAATGGCCAGGCAGAAATATCAAACAGGGAGATCAAGCAAATTCTAGAGAAGATGGTGCAGCCGAACAGAAGGGAATGGAGCCGCCGTCTGGAAGACGCACTGTGGGCCCAGAGGACTGCTTTTAAGACACCTATATGAATGTCCCCCTTCCGGCTTGTATTTGGCAAGGCATGTCACCTCCCGATGGAAATTGAGCATAGAGCATATTGGGCAGTAAAGAGTTGTAACTTGGACATGAAGAAATCTGGTGTTGAAAGAAAAATGCAGTTGCAGCAACTTGAGGAGCTTAGGCTTGAAGCCTATGAAAGCTCCAGGATGTATAAAGAGAAAACAAAACTTTTTCATGATAGAATGATTCTTAGGAAAGAATTTTTTGTGGGTCAGAAGGTCTTATTGTTTAACTCACTTTGAGATTGATGGTTGGAAACTTAGGTCCAAATGGGATGGCCCTTTGTTGTGACTAATGTGTTTCCTTATGGTGCAAGTAGAGATTCAAAGTACAGTACCAACAAGACCTTCAAGGTTAACGGGCGAGGCTGAAGCCATTCCATGGTGTGGATCTTTGGTATTCTGTGGAAGTTAATGTTGAGGAGCTCTCCTTGGAAGCTCCAACCTATGCTGACACTTAATCAGGGAGTTTCTTTTCCTTTCCCTCACTCTGATTGTATAGTTCCGTTGTTGATTGGGGACAATGCATGTTTTAAGTGTGGGGGAGGGAACTAGTTGTAGTTTTTCCTTTTCTTTGAATAAAGCTCCTGAATAATTTGAGAAGCTCAGGAGTATTTGTATGTTGAGTCTTTTGTTGGCAAGTTTATTGGATTTTGATTGATGTTGCACAGATTGCTTGCTTGATTGATATGTGATGATTCCCCCTAGGCTAAATTTTTTTTTTTTGTTTTTGAAAAGTGATTCCCATGTGAAATTGAAAACTGAACTTTGGGATTTTGTTATGATGACATGACTTATGATAAGTTTGGGGTGATAGGGAGCACACACTAGGGATAGAATCTCTTTCAAACAATTTGCATGAATGTGCAGGTGAGGTTTTGAGCCTCCAACATGTTTTTGACTGTGTGAAAATCACTTTCAAGTTGCACTTTCCTGAATTTGATTGAATCTCTTTTTGGTTTGCATGATTATGTGTTTGCTTCAGATGATTTAGGCATTTTCTTTGTAAATAGCTACTTGGCCTGAATAAAACAATTCCTAATGCATGTTCCCTAGTTAGCCCTTTGAGCCTTATTAGCCTGATTAATTCTTGATAACCTAATGTTATAAGCCCAAAAATCTGGAAAACCATGTTAACCGATCTTAGGATTAGGAGAGCATGTAATCTTAGAATGGGTGCAAGAACTAAGTTTGGGGTGGCTACAAGGTGTAGTATGTTGTTGGGATTGAAAAAAAAATACAATAAAAAGGTTGGAGCCAAAGGCTTGTAAAAAAAAAATAAATTGTTGAAATAAAAAGGCTGTAGTCACCCAAGGCAATTGGAAAGATGAATGGGAAAAGGAACTTGAGTAGAAATTCAAAGTGTAAAAAGTTCATGCCCTCTTAGTTCCTAGGGTCTTCAGCCTAGTACCTTTGTATATCCTACCCTTAGCCAGGCCCCATTACAACCCATAAAAGACCTTTTGATGTTGCTTGCATGTTTTCTGTGGGAACCATTTTGAGATGAAAATCAAATTTTTGGGAAGTGTTCTTGAAAAGTGAAACTGAGTGCAAGTTGTTAGCCTGACACAAACTGAGTGATTGAGTGATATGCCCTTGTGAGGAAGGCAGTTGTTTGAAGTTGGTGATCTCCCTCTTGTGTGTAACTTAGATTCCCTTCTTAGATTAATGATTGTTTGATTGATGAAATTCTCAAATGTTTAGAATAAATGAATGTGGGGATTGCTCTGTTTTGAAAAGGGGGAAACAATGAAGAAAACTGTTTTGATGAAGTTGCTTGAATTTGTGCAATGTTGATTGGATCTTTTAAGCTTGCCAGGTCTTGAGTCTTTTTGATTTTTGAGTCTTAGTTTGCTTGGGGACAAGCAAAGTTTAAGTTTGGGGTATTTTGATAAGCATCTGGCTCATCTAGTTTTATGGCTAGTATGACCAGGGTTTTGTGCAAATTATATCCTATTTTCACCCAAATTAGATTAGATTGTCTTCAAGCAAGGTTTTGAGTCTCTAGAGTAGTTTTAGGTTAATTTAGCTAGTTTTGAGTCAAAATAATACACTTATGGTTATTTCCTTGTTTTCAGGTTAAGTAGAAGTTGAGAGAATAAAGAACAGGGGATTCGCCCGCTGAAAGCTATACTCGTCACGCGACCCGGCTTTGACTGTTCCAAGAAAATGCAAGGTCTCCGGTTCGCCCCGCGAAGAAGGTCTCGCCCGCGAGTCTTGCAACCCCGAAAAGTCGAGAGACGATCACGGCTTGCTGTGTTGAAGGTCACGGCGTGTGGCAATGTTGAAGTTGAAGAGTCTCGCCTCGCGAGCATCCATTCGCCTCGCGAGCCTGGAAGTCAGAGAGCATCACGGTTGGCCCCTGATGTCCATAACGGGCGTGACAAAAAGACTCTTTAGTTCCTCGCCTCGCGAAGGATTGTTAAGCCGAGAATACCAAAGGGTGCAGTGGTTCACAAGAATCGCGTCGCGAGAGAGGCTTCGCCTCGCGAATAAGCTTAATTTCGACTAGTATAAATTGATGTTATGAACAGTTTGTAAAGACTTTTGCTTCTCCATTTTTACTGTTTTACATTTCTTCTCTTGTGTGTGTTTTTCGTTTTTGTTATGGAGAACTAAATTTCTAGGATTGATCTATTGTAATTGATTTCCATACACTTGAGGTTCTTGTATTTCCCTGTTTTGTATGCTTTTCCCTCTTCAATGCCATGCTTTATATTTACTTTTGCTTAATTCAGGAGTATCTTTGTATTGTGTTGATTTATTTCCGGTGATATCATGTTCCTATAATTAATCGCATCTGCTTAATTTGCGTGTGTACATTTCGTGTTCGCTTAGTTCACGAAGGGCTTAACCCCGTTTGCTTAATTCGGGAATAGGGACATGTATCTGTAGTAGTGGTTTCGCTTGTAAATTGTTGCTACAACCGGGAGGGGATCAGAATCTGCTTAGGGCTTGGAAATTGCATGAACCTATGATAGTTAGGAAATTGAGAACAATAGATCAATCTGTTTTTGACCATTTGATAACCTCTTTGAACTGCCTGTTTTCAATTGCTCTGTTTTTATTATTCTGTTTTCTTTGATTGCATCTCAATCCAGACCCCCCCAAAAAAAAAAAACTTATTTTAGTGGAAAATAACACTTTAAGAGTCCTTGAGAACGACATCCGAGTTGTCGCCATAAACTACATTTTTAAAACCTACTCGTCCTTTTTGGCGCGTGCGCGACAGCGCAACCAATGATCTCACTAAGGACTTGAGTTGGACCAGTTGGAAATAGGCATGATTTAGAGATCACATTGCATGAAAGTTCCATGCCACTCATCCATATCGACATATGTCATCAAGTACATTGATATGGTGGTCGTCGGGGTTTAGTCACGATATACGTTAGTAGCGACAACTGCGGTGGTCCCATTATTGATGTATGAGGTGGACCAGATTGTAAAGTGGAAATATAAGGATAAATAGCATCCGGATGCGCGCATAAAGAACTATGATATAATTATTATGATATATTGCCCAAGCGAGAGATTGTTGGAATATTTTATTCCAATATCATAATGTGGGTAGATATCGGTTGTTAATTATATTAACTATTTATCAATTAGGGGCCTTAATTGATATGTGATCAATTTAGTGATAAGGCTTATCAAATTTCTGATTTGATAATTGATTATCATTATTTATCATATATGGGCAAAATATGGGTGGATGTCACCGATGGCCAATTTTGGAATAATGGGAACCCTAATTAGCTATCACACTATATATAGGCTATGGTCCCCAATACACCGGACAAAAAAAAAAGCACACCGTCTCTTCTCCCCATCCGAAGAGCGACTAAGGCATAAGGAGTCCAGGTTGAGGAAGACCCATAAAGCCACCGCTAACAATATATTTGTTATCATCATCTATGTTGATTGTCAAGGGTATTCCGCATTGGAAGACAATCAACTCCTGGTTCGTGATTGATTGTCGCTTTCCGTACATGAAGGTTGGTGATCAAGTTCATCATTTGAAGAACGCTTAAGATCGGGAATCCCTATGGATCTAGGTATATTCATAACTTTAGAATCCTGGTAATCTAGCATGATGTAGATCCTAGGCTATGTGGTAAATGTGCTATAGGATGTATGCCTATAGATTTTACGCTTCCGCATAAAGAATAAAAAACCTAAAGAATTAACGAAATATCTAACAAACTCTTCTTCCGACCTCACATATTCCTTGGGGATGGATTGTATCCCACTGCTCGCCAAGCTTTCAACTCTTAGGGCCACCGCTGTCACCATGTTTAATTTCTGGTATATACGCTCTCTTCTCTTCTGGATGTTTTACTTCTCTTTCAACTATGTAGATCAAATGACAGTTCGTGAGGTTTATATAATATATGGTTCAATTCTAATTCCAAACAATTATTATTAAGTCCATAATGCCAAATTAAAATGCCTAACGGTCTTATATATTTTAGGTTTAATTAATTATATATCACATATACGCTCTCTTTCTCTCTTCTCTTATGGATGTTTTACTTCTCTTTCAGTTGTGTAGATCAAATGACACTTCGTGAGGTTTATATAATATATGGTTCAATTCTAATTCCAAACAATTACTATTAAGTCCATAATGCCAAATTAAAATGCCTAACGGTCTTATTTTAGGTTTAATTAATTATATATCACATGGCTGCCATGAAGAAAAACCTAATTTAGATTTAAATAATGTTTGACATGAGTTAGATTTATATCCCCTCATATTTTTTTTTGTATTCTTTTTTCTTTTATTAATAATATTTAGGCATGCTGCATATTGGGGGAGGGGGAGGGATCTTGGTGCCGACCTAGTTGTAATCATTTTTCTTATTGTGATGTTTTTGCATGTCTTTTTGTCTACAAAATTGTTACATTTTCATTCATTTGGTTTTTGTTAACCAGCCAAATTAAAATACAATTTAATCAAGTTAGAAAGTCAACTAATGTTGTTGGAACACTGTAAACATAACTGGAGTTGTGGGTGGGTGTGTCATGAATTTCAAAATATATGATATTTTTACCATACTTTTCTTTACATCTTTTTTAACTATATTCCTTTTTGCTCTCCATTCAGGGTTGACTTCCAACTTCCAAAAGAAATTTTGCTTGACAGTTCAAAGGTAAAATATATTCTCTGCAGCAGTTTTCTGAAACCTTCTATTGCAAAAAGAAAAAAAAAAAAGAGAAATGAAAAAGTGAAGAATTTGGGAGTCTCTGAATTTCCCTGCAGTTAAGCAAAATTCTATCAAAGAGAGTTTGGAGTCAAATTTATTAGGTGTAGTAAAGATAAAAATATATATCCTTAAAATATACCTAAATGCATAAACTTCAGGAAAAATCAAATTCAGATAATCCAAATTCTCTTTTTATAAAATAGGCGCAAATAAAAATTAACGATGATTACAGTGCGCGCATGCCCAATCAGAAATAAAGACGAAAAGTAGTTTCACCAATTGAAGAGATAAAACAGTGATAAATAATATGAGCAAGTTCTGTTTCGTACGTTGTTTCACGAAATCTCCTTCGTACTATTCAACATTTTTCATTGCCAATTGCGGAATGGAGAATGGTTGATAAAGAGGCAAGCCACCATAACCACCAGCCACATGTCCCGCTGATTTCTAGAACGTGTTTGCATCCATTCGACTGTGAGTGTTGATAGCATAGTTGTAGTTGCATGGCTTTAATCTTAACCAGTAAGATTGCTTGGCAGAAAGGTTATAGGGAGGTGATCCGTGAGAGTGATAGTATGGAGGTGGTTCGGTTGCTGTCTTCTGAGATGGAGCAATTTCGTGTTTATGGTTCGATTCTGGCGAACATTAGGCAGATGCTGGACTGGGACTGGAATGTGCATATTATTCACACCCTTTGTGAGGCGAATGCTTGTGTAGACTTTTTGGCCAAGCAAGGAGCGGATGTTGTACTGGAAGTTTTGATTTCTCCCTCTGTGGGGCCTTCTTCCTCTTTGGTAGCTGATGCTTTAGAAACTCTCTTTAGGAGAGGCTAGTTTTTCTTTTTCTTTTCTCTTTTGCAAAAAAAAGGAGAAAAAAAAAAGAGTAGTTGTAGTTGTTGATCTATGGTTTAAAAAATAGGATACAATAATTTCTTTGGGGGTATCAATTACACGACATTCAAGTAAAAGCACCTTCGTTTCTTTTAAAAACACACTAACTTTTTAGAGATACCATAATTAAAGTGAAAAATAAAATAAAAGGTGGTAATATAACATGATAAAATTCATATAGTTAAATGAGTTAAATAATTCTAATGAGTTGCACCAAGTTACCTAAAAGAAATAAAGAGGTAAGAGGTTTTAATATTTGAGATAAAAATATTAATTAATTTATTATACATTATTCCCACATATTAGGAACTGTTTTAGATAATAAAAAAAACTCAAAAAACGTTAATAAAGATTGACACAAGTGATTAAGAATCTGGAACGAAACTCTCACCCTCAATTAGTAAGAGTTTAAATCTCCCTAACATCACTAAAGTCCCTTTTTGGTGGGCAACCCTTTCTAGGGAGGCCCCTGCAAGTGCCCAAAGGGGTTAGATGAGTAGCTGCTGCAATTAGGTGAGACTTTTGTGGTCTAAACCTATGCTGGGATACCATATTATGTCTCTTGGGTTTTTCATATATATTTTTGGGATGCAATTATAAAAAAAATAGAAAAAAAAAGTTTGAGATAATATTGGTTTTTGTGGGACCAACTTATACCCACGTGATAACCCATCAGAAACGTCAAGCCAACCCAAGACATCCACGTGATAACCCGTTTGTATGGACACAGGTGCAGTTCGCAAGACATGTCAAAAACATACGTGAAGTGAAGCTGGAACGAAACAAAGTACCTAGACGAAAGTGATGGTGATAATTTCTGGTGTAAAAGCATGAGAAGAAGGTAAGGAGAATAAGCCGTTGCAATTCCCTCCACACATTCGTTATCTTTGTGCTGTATTTGTTTCCCTCCAAACAAAAAATGCACAAAATAAAATAATAGCAACGCCAGAACCACCACTGCGTGAGTACATAACATACATTCTCACATCGCAGTAATCATATGATGATGGCTACTAAATTAGCCTTCACATTGACACACCCGCGTCCATTCAGTAATTCCCCCACCCCAACACCCTCTATTCCAATCTCTTCCCCTTCTAGAGGACCCCACCTCCTTCAATTTAATGGCCGCCGCCACTTATGCCTTCGCCGCCGCCTATTCCTGCTCTCCCCCAAGGCCACCGCCGATCAACAAGGTCAATCGTTTTTCTTTTCTGTTGCATTCTGCCTTCTCGCACTAGCCACTGTTTTCTCACTCCTTTCCCTCTCTCTACTTGCTTGTTCTTTTGTTTCAGGCAAGGTTGAAGAAGATGGCGTTGTTGATAGTAAAATCCTACCATATTGTAGCATAGACAAAAAAGAGAAGAAAACAGTTGGTGAGCTTGAGCAAGAGTTTCTTCAAGCACTGCAAGTATGGTTTTTCTTTTTCTTTTTTTAAAACATCCCTTAGTTAATTAATTGTTGCTAGACAGAAAAGAGGATTAACTGTGTAGTTAACTTGTGAATTAAATTTGATGTGGGGGGTTATGTTTTGTTCAACAATAGGCATTCTATTATGAGGGGAAGGCTATTATGTCAAACGAGGAATTTGATAATCTCAAGGAAGAACTCATGTGGGAAGGGAGCAGCGTTGTAATGCTAAGTATGGAGCAATTTCTCCCATACATGAATTCCTGTTAACATGTAACCTTAATTTGCTTTTTTATAACTCTTTATTCGTTCATTATACAGGTTCTGATGAACAAAAATTTCTGGAAGCGTCCATGGCATATGTTTCTGGAAAACCAATCATGAGTGACAAAGAATTTGATGATTTGAAACTCAGGCTAAAGGTTTGTTATTTTCATTTCATCAATGAAAAACCGACAAAGCGTCTATGGCTCTCTGTTTTCCTCAAATATGAATTGGTTGTAAGTGGCACTCAAGCATCACGAGTGGACTTGGATACTTGCCTAATAATAAATGAAGATTTTCTATCACTTTGTTGTTCCCCACCAATATTATAGGTAGATAGAATATGTGGCGAAATAGTATTGATGGGGACAGAAAGTGTGACCGTACAGTGAGACAACATATCTTCCTCCATAATAAATAGCCAAATGTTAATGCAGATAATTAATTGTCATCGTGGAAAACTATCAAGGAGTGTTGGTGGATAACTCTCATAAGAGTGTTAATGTTTAAAATGGAAAAAATGTTTTGTAAACAGGTATGAATTGATCAGTTTCTTGCTACTAATCGAGAAAAAGAAGGAAAAAGTATATGATGCGGTCAAGAACAATTATATGGATGGCATAATTATTTTTAATTAAAGGCCAATTAGTCCTGCAGTTCATCATTTTATTTTTTTGGTTTTCATTTTGGAAAGTTTGCCATATATGAGAATATGAAATTATGAATATATCACTCATGTACTTATTTATTGATAATAGGAAATTGGAAATGCAGTTAGAATTGATTTATAACTATATGTTCTTCTCCCTTCTAGTATCATTTAGTGATTTCATGGTTCTTTTCAGGCTGAAGGGAGTGAAATTGTGGCCGAGGGTCCTCGGTGCAGTCTCCGTAGCAGAAAGGTGTGTGTTCATATAGATTTTGTCCTCTGGTTTGAGTTTTGGATGTCATTAGTTATGTATAGTTGTTTGCTGATTAAATCATTCTCAAAACAATAAATAAAAATTATATATAGAAGTACTTTTTCTTGCACCGTTATAGGATAGTTATCTCACAAGTACTGGCCAGATATATAACATGAGCTTTACAGGTCAAATGGTTATTTATTTACTAGAATTCAGCTTTAGGCTTTTGCAAAATGTTTGATGAATGTTTTGGATCTGCTATGTTTTAATGTTTATTCCTTTTACAGGTTTACAGCGACCTATCTGTTGACTATTTAAAGATGTTTCTGCTGAACGTCCCTGCAACTGTGGTTGCATTAGGATTGTAAGTAACTATATTTATGTGTATTGAGTGCATGAGTCATGATGTTTTTAGTGGAAATTTTGATTCCAGCTACTGCCATGACAACAAGACATATGGTGAAACTGAAAGTTAGAAAAAAAAATTACACATGTGAACAAGATTCAAGATGAAAATTACATTTATCTTCATTTCATATATTTCTATTTCCAAGGATTGAATATATAATGTCTTACTCAGCACAAGTTAGGGAATTAAAAGTGTTCAGTTGTAGACGGCTGGGGTCCACTAGTCTCCTGTTTGCACAAGTTGGGTCATGAGTCATGACTTTTCTGTTTTTTCATTCTTTTCCTGTAATCTGTCAGGTTCTTCTTCCTTGATGATGTGACTGGATTCGAGATCACATATCTGCTAGAGGTATGCTCTCCTCATTTTTCCTTGTTCAAGCATTGCTAACTGGTCATTTAGATGTAGTTTGATTCTTGAATGTCATAGTATCTGATAATATATGGTTGCATTTCTATAGAACCCTGCTTGCCTTCTCAATATCAGGAAGCAGTTTAGCTGTATATTCTTTATATCTTATAGTCGAAAAATGATCTTCTACAGTGCAAGGTTCATTTTAAAGACTAATAAAATACAAAGTGGATCACCATTTGGTAACAAAATCAATGGGTTAGTAAGACGTACATTGTCATGTGCATGTGCTGTCTGGATATTGTTGTAGTACATGATGACTAATTTACCATATAAATCATTTTAAGTACCTTGAGGCCTGTCCCCCAAACCCCAACGATCTAAGCACTGTTGTTATGGAATTTTGGTTATTTAGTAAACAAGTTTTATTTATGAGAAATCAGATCTGAGGGTCAGCAGAAATCGAGGCTAGGATAATGAGATTGATTCATTTCATAGACAATAAATCATTTCTTGAAAATTTGAAAATAGTAATACAATTGATGATTATAACATATGTTATGAATTGTCAAGTGCAGCTTCCAGAGCCTTTTAGTTTCATTTTCACTTGGTTTGCTGCTGTTCCCTTCATTGTATGGCTGGCTCAGTTACTTACAAGTGCAATCATAAAAGATTTTTTGATTTTGAAGGTATAATTTTGATGACACTGTCTCTTTTAGGTTATACTGAACCAGTACATATACTAACAGTTATTTTTTAAAGGGCCCCTGTCCTAACTGTGGTACTGAAAATACCTCCTTCTTTGGGACTATACTGTCAATTTCAAGTGGCAATTCCACCAACACTGTCAAATGTGAAAAGTAAGTATAAGACTACTACTCCATTAACCGAGCCCTATCACTCCATATCATTCATATTCCCATCATTATACTATTACGATTTATGTTAGATCATATCATTAGTTTAACAATCCAAAGTAATATGTTCCTCAGCTGTGGTACTGCATTGGTGTATGATTCAAGTACAAGATTGATCACATTACCAGAAGGAAGTAATGCATAAGTGGAGGTACATTCCTTGTATACTCTAGAATACCTCTGTTAAATCTCTTGTAGCATATATTTTTGGCATATGAAGAGCTTCAAGTTTGTTTTCTATCCAGTTAAGAATCTGCATTTGAAGTTTTTCATAGATTGTAACCTTGAAGAACATTGTCATGGTATCGTGTTCCTGTCTTTTCATGTAATTACCTTTACCACTGCAATCAACCTATTATTTGTTGTCCGTATCTCAATTCTAGTTAAGACTAGTTCTAAAAAAAGAGTGCGTTTGTTAAGGTTGACAGTGGAAGTTTAAAAATGGAAGAATGAATTATTCTGAAGGAGATAACTCTCCCCCAAGGGGCTTGTCCCCTCCAATGAGCAACTGCTCAGGTACTAAACACTCCTCAATTGTCAAAACTGACTTATTACAAGTGTAACAATTATTCCCTCCTATTTATGTTTCTCAACTAATATTTGTAGTGGCCTAATTATATTATTGGGATGGAACCTAACACATCTTCACTCCTACCAAACATACCTCAATGTTTTGGCTTAAGAACACTGGTCACATGATTAGTCTGTTAGGAGTCTGACATTGATAAACACTGGTCACTGGTCACTGGTGCTTGTATAACCAGCTTACTCCCACATAGATTTCTCACATTCTGTCATTTCTTCTCACTCACAACATTTGCTTGACAAGTGCTTATATATGTTTTACACTATTTGAATTCGATGGTATGTTCATCTTTTGAGTAATTCTGAAGTTGGTGGATTGATTTTGCAACCTATAAAATTAAGTCTGTGAATGCCGAGTGCAAAATCTTCATTGTAATTGGTGTTCACAGAATCTGTTCACCTTCGATTTTGACTTCAATTGTGCATATGGAATGTAATCTGTAATGACATCCTGATCATTTTCATATTATATGGATCTCATTCATACAGGCATGCTTGTGCCATACTCATCGTTCCTGAAATTAGATGAGATCATCATGGGTAGAAGCTACTTACATGTGGAAGTGACTAATTTATCAAGTCAGGAACCTGTCTGGTCATATTCTAAAGGCCATGAAATCATTAATTCTCACTGTCACGCACCATTGGTGTGATCTCTCCTGTATTATGTGCCACTATCATACTTGTAAGTTGTAATTAATGAGCTTTGTATAGCATACGCAGGATTGTCCACTGGAAGAGACGAGTTATACTTATGTCATGAGGATTTTTAACACCATCCATTAAGTCCAACCTAAAATAACACCTCTGTCAACATTTTTTTGGCACTCTTTTGCAATATCTTTCCTGCGTCCCACCCTAAAGAAATGGGGGAAAAGCCTCTCATCCCCTGTAAACATCAAGAAGGAAAAGGGATCACTAATGAAATAATTAGAATTTAATGAATTTTTTTTTTTCAGCTATGCTACTTTTTAGTTTTCACTGTGAGTTATGATAAATATACGTTGACTTGAATATAAAACTTGGATTACTCGTACCAAATAACTTAGTCTGAAATATGCATTTTTCAATTTAACTAGTGTGTAATATCAATATAAAGATTTTTTTTCATGTGGTTGGTCCAAGTGGTAAGGGATTTGGGTACCTTAAGCAAGTGGTCAAGAGTTTGAATCCTAACTGTTGTGTATGGAGAAAACCTGGTTGGGAGGGAGAATCCACCTCGTGTGTTCGACACGTTTCCGATAGGGATTAATCACTACTAATGGTAATGGATATTTTGTACTTATGTCATGATTACCAAATAAATAAATAAATAAATAAATAAATAAATATATATATATATATATATATATATATATATATATATAGTTTTTTGACATTGTCAATGGATGGATGGACCACACAATGACACAATCCTACGAAACTTGCTCGCACGTTTTTCGCTTATATAAGAAAATTAGGGAGTGATTCCCTATTCTTCCTTTATTCCTGCCTCATGGATATTGTGGATCGATCACCCTTTATTAACAGAAACGTTGTTTTATTGTTGCGGCGCAAAAAACAAAAGAACAATAATAATAGTTGACTTAGAGAGAGTTGAGAGATGCTATGAATTCGTGGGGATCACGAAGGTAACTACTTACAATAAGCGATGTGCTAATAGGAATTAGACTTCATATATAAAGGATGCATGCATTTGTCAATGAGCATCGTTGCATTCCTTCACCTACAGAAACAAATAGCTAGCAGCGATCCAAAACTTAGCCATGGCCCCCATTCTTCAATGTTGTAGCTTCTTGTTAATTGCTTTTTCATGGATGTTCACATTCATGGTAGAGCCAGCAGCAGCAGGGAAAGTATTTCGACCCAGTCAATGGGCTCTTGCCCATGCCACGTTTTATGGTGATGAGACTGCTTCTGCGACCATGGGTATGTTACCACTAGTTAAACCATTTCAACATTAATGTTACTATATATTATTATTTTCAACATCTTACTTTAACTAAACCATTATCACTTTGCATTAACTTGATTTCTTTTCTAATTATTATTAATTAAAATGGATGGATTTATAATATAGGAGGAGCATGTGGGTACGGGAATTTGTTTCAGAATGGTTACGGGACAGATACAGTGGCATTGAGCTCGACGTTGTTCAACAATGGGTATGCTTGCGGGACTTGTTACCAGATTAAGTGCTACCAATCCAGTGCATGCTATAGAAATGTGCCCTTCATCACAGTCACTGCCACCAACCTTTGCCCTCCTAATTGGTCCCAGCCCTCCAATAATGGTGGGTGGTGCAACCCTCCACGTGTGCATTTTGACATGTCCAAACCCGCCTTCATGAAAATTGCTCAGTGGAAGGCTGGCATTGTCCCTGTTGTGTACCGCAGGTAATATTAAGGACATGTTGCATGCATGGTTCATTTTTATCATATGTTGAATGTGATAATAATAAGATAAAGTTGTGGAATTAATTTTGATAACTTTTACGTTGTCTTTTTTTTTTTCGATAAGCAAAAATTTATAAAAATGAATACAAGAGATACTCAAACCCATATAACAAAATAAAGAGAACAAGGGGCGGATATAAGCAAGATGCAAGTTCAACCCAAAGCAAAGAACACCAAAAGATTGAAAAAGTAACGAGGCCCCCAATGAAAAGAACCAGAAGCCCCTGATAAACAAATTAACCGAAACAAAGAAAAAGTAGATGAGATTCCTTTAGGTCATATATTGATATATTGTTAAAAATATTTGAATTTCACAATAATCAAACTCTAAAGTTATGCAAATAATAATGTGTGGATAGTGGTTTATCATATTATATCAATATCAAGGTTCCGTCTAAGTTGCTCCGGAAGTAAAAGTGGAGCAACCTTGCACCAGTTAGGTGTATCAATCAGAACATTTCCTTTTGACACATGATTTTTACTTACTGACCAGTCGAAGTATGATGAAAATATTAAATGTATGTATATGCTAATATACATCTTTATAGTTGTTGTATTTCCACCGTATTTTTCTTTTTCATTTTCTTTTTTGTTATTTCTTTCTCCTACGTTCTTTCCCCACCTACCTTCACCTCTCCACTGTAATTGTGCTTCCTCTTCCACCGCCCACACACCAAACTAATACGTGAAAAAACTTACAAAACACGGAGGGAGAGAACAACTTCAACACCCTTAGCTCCCCTCTTTGCAAGATAGTGTACCCCAAAAAGACCGATTTCTCTCATCATATTCCCAAATTCCACCAATTCCTCCGCCGTAGAAGATCGGTGTTCCAAAGTAGAGCTTCATACCGGTGTAAGTGTGGCGGTAACCGGAGTTTTGGGGGTAAAGAATGTGGGAGAAATAAAGAATAACAAATGAAAAATAAAAAGAAAGTTCATCAGATCTGTTGCCACCGCCATCCCGATGGTGCCGTAGAGACGTAGGGGATGAGTTCATGAAAATAAGGTTTTACTGGATGGGTTAGAGAAGGCATCGGAGGATGAGTAGTGGGCCTCACGTCAATGGGGATTTTTGTTGTTTAGATTGTGATGGTGAGGAGGTTAGGGATTAGGGATTTTAGAAATCAAAGCTGGGAGTGGGTTATCATTGATTTTGATTTTTAGAAAGTGGAATATTTTAATTATGTGAAATACAGAACAAATACGACACCTTTGTAAATAATTTTCAGCAAAATAATACGGCTAAATACAAAGACAATATATATAGATCAATCAAACACATGACATCTTTTTATTGGACGGTCAAAGTGGTGCAAGATTGCACCATTTTTCTTGGTGGTGCAAGGTACGTAGAAGGCACCCAATATCAAACTCTAATGTTTTTCACTTTACTATTTTCATCCTATGATTATGTGATAAAGTATAAGTGATTTGTGTTTGTTGATTTTAATTTGTATCATCAGGGTGCCATGTTGGAGGAAAGGAGGGCTTGGATTTTCATTCCAAGGAAATGGGTACTGGTTATTGGTGTACGTGATGAACGTGGGAGGAGGAGGAGATATATCCAGCATGTGGGTGAAAGGAAGCAGAACAGGGTGGATTAGCATGAGCCACAATTGGGGGGCTTCCTACCAGGCATTTGCAACTCTTGCCGGCCAACCTCTTTCTTTCAGGCTTACTTCATACACCACCAAGGAGACTATTTTTGCATGGAATGTTGCTCCTTCCAATTGGAACCTGGGACTAACTTATTCCACCACTGTCAACTTCCACTAAGAATAACCACTTTTTATTGTCTTTCATAAATTCCAACCATCTCCTTTTCTACCCCCTTTCATCCTTATAAGTAGCTAACTGATTGTATATGCTGCAAATGAATTTTGCACAATCGCATCAAGTGCTTATGGCTAAATGTTTGGAGACTACCACTTTCTGTTGGTTTGACAAAACGTACACGGTAAAGTTTATGTTTCGACAAAGTTAAAACTTGAAACAAAGCTGAACTTTGCATTAATTGAGCATAAATAAATAAAAAATAACATTTAGCAATTTTGAAGTGTGATTAAAAGGTGCAACGCACACACAGTAGTGGATTCAGAAATTTTCTTTAGTTGGGGCAAGAAAATAGTATAAATATTTTTACCAAAGGAAAATGTTATAAGTTTTTAAAAGTAAATAATCTCATGACAAAAAAACCTAAAATACCTAAGTTTTTACAAATTATAATTGTCTTCTACGAATTTTCATATTTTAAAAATGTTTTATGATTTTTTTCATTTTCAATACTATTAAAAATAACTCTTGATATGTGTAACCAAACAATCATTCGAACATTCATCTCTCATGCGACTCCAGCTTTTTTTGTTGTTGTTGTTTGTGATTGAATCAAGTGAGTTGGTGACATGTGAGTGTGTGTTTAATAAGACAATGAATAATAGGTAAAGGACGAAGGGGTAAGCAGCTATCTGTTATACATGAGAATTAAAATGTTTGAAAATTCTCCCCTAAAAAAGAGTATCAATTTATTTTCTCTTTTGTCTCTTGTGATTCTTTTATATTCATTTTTTAAGAACTTATCTTTTGGGGGCAACATCAATTTTTTTTATGAGGGTAAAAAGAAAAATTACTAGGTGTGTATATGTAAAAAAACCGGCCTTATGGAGGCAATTGCCCCCACTCCATCATGAGTGGATCCGCCACTGGCAATGCAGGACATGAAATATGAGAGTGCGGTTCAAACCCTGTAATATGTTCCGCTCCTTTGAGTTAGCTCAATTATGGTGTAGCTATGAATTATGAGTGCATGTTTAAACCCTTGCAATCCGCTCCATCTCCTCCTTTATAAGATGTTCTATGAGTTTTCCCAAGAGGATAAAAAAATAGAAAAGAGGCAAAACCAACTTTTTTTAATTTTAAAATTTCAATGTTGTCATGAACTGCCTATTAGACTGTAGTTGTTGCCTAAAGCTGTTGTCACCAACTCATATATGACATGGGGTGTGTTTGGGTTAATAACTTAATTTATAAGTCTTTTTTAAATAAGCTAAAAATGACATATTTTCATAAGCTTCTTTGATAAGCTTATTACAATAAGTTAATATTTGAATAAATTTTCTTTCAAAAGCTTTCTATAAGCTTGCTTTAAAAAAAAAATCTTTCTACACTACTACAAAAAAGAGTTTTAGTAGCGCACTTTCAGTAGCGCTTCAATGAAAAACGCTACTGAAAAATAGGCGGAAGGTTTTTAATAGTGCTTCCTTAAGAGAGCGCTATCTATTCATTATTCTAAGACAGCGCTTCTTTAAGGAAGCGCTATTGAATGTAGATTTATAGGAATAGATAGCGTTTTCTTGAGGAAGCGCTACTATAAGTAAGAGAATAGATAGCGTTTCCTCAAAAAAACGCTACCATAGGTAAGTAAATAGATAGCGCTTTTTCAAAGAAGCGCTATCTATTCCCTTTTACTAATTCCCTCACATCTTCTCGCGTTGCCATAATATCCAACCCTCGCGTGACTGTCTCAAACCCTTCCCCTTCATCGCGACTGTCTCAAACCCTTCCCCTTCATCGCGCCTCCCTCTCCTCTGCCGTCATTTTCTCCCTCACCACTCGATCTCGTCTACCACCACCGCCTAAGCTACCACCTCCGCCGTTCGTCTACCACCACCACTCTCGTCTCCCTCGTTAGCGCCTCCACCATGGCAACACAGACTTCACACAACACATCATGTTTTCTACGCGATCTCCCTCGTTCGGTCAGAGAAACCCTCACTTGCCGTGCAACCTCCGTCTGTAGCTGTTAGTGCGTCTTCTACGCCGCGCCGATGTGACGTCTTCTACGTCGCCGCGACACCTATCCCTCGAGAACAGCCGCTGCACTACCATCGAACCACATTTAGTCAGCTATATGACATTTTGTACTATTTTTACATAGGTATTTTATGTTTATAAAGATTTAACAATGTTTAAAGTCTTAATTTAATGTGGTAGATGGGTTCAATGCCCACACTTCACTCCCGTCATTTATTGCAAAGCATGGGAGAGGTACATCCCTTGAAAATTCCTTGGTTTAGTTTTAGCTTCTTTTGACTCTTAACTGTTGAGTGTTGAACCATGTTTTTAGTGCTGAAAGTTCATTGTTAATTTGCTAGATGTATATTTTCATTGTTCAATTTACTGCTAATTTAACATATATGATCTTTTTTTTTGGAACGCTTGCAGGTGATTGGAATGGTCCCACCACATTGTCTTCCCAATAGAAGGTACAATTTTTCTATTTTGACCCCTGATTGCCCATTAAGGTGGATGGTGACCTAATGTCAATTTATCATTTGTCTCTCTATAGTTTTACAAGTTAAAAGTATATATTTGCACATGCAATCACTTGTAGGCTGCAGCAAATAGTTTAACTGCTACTTTGGTTTCACTACATCCTGCATTTGGCATTTTTGAGGGGGTTGCTTCTGTAAGTTCCCACTTGCATAAGGTTGTTGTTCTCTAAGTTATTGTTTCTTATGAAGATGTTGCTTGCTGTGAAACAGAGAGAGGGGGAAGTTGAAAGGTAAAATTTTAAAATTGATTTACCCCCACACCAACTGTTTCACAGTGTTTGAAATTAATTTGTACTTACATGCTTGGTGAGAAAGGTTAAGTTAAAGAATCAGCATTTGGGGATTTTGGGTTTTGTCCCACATGAGTGAGTTGTTGTTGAATGTTGAGTGTGCTGTTTTGTGGTTTTCACTTAGAAAATTTGAAGTTATCACTGATTTGGATTTTGGATTTGATGAACAAGTTGGCTTCCTTCCCACCTTTATCCACTTGCTAGCAAAGTTATTGTTAAAAGCAAATATGCTTCATCTCTCTCTTTCTCTTCATGCATGCCTAATCTGCTCTATATTCCTTCCAAACTGTGCTTATGTTCATTGAGGCTTTTGAGCTTATACCCTGTTCAGAACATACATCTTTTATCCCTTTTTCTTTACAAAGTTGCTTGTTTTACTCATGTTTGTAGAAGAAAGGAGTTGTTTCTACTCATGAAAAGCAAATGGACTATGAAGATGGAGAAAACTAACTTGAAGCCAAAAACTTGACCATGCAATGTGTGGGAAACAAGTGTATTTGGGTGAGGAATCAACAAAGATCATATTGTAGAGCAATTGCTTCTGTTTTTGGTAGGGCCTGGATGTTCATCCATTGCTTATGGAGAAGCAGAGGAAATTGGCCCCTTTCATATAAAGCCAGATGGAAAGACCCCTTTTCTTAATCCTTACTCTTGGAACCAAGGTGAATCAATTACCACAATTTTACAATCTACAATAACTTGTTCTCTCTCTTCATTGAGATCACTGTAAGTGTATGCTTGTTTTCCACAGTTTTTTTTTTTTGGTTGGAGGCTCGTAAGAGGCCTTGTATAGAGGAGGGGGGATGGTGGAGAAGGTAAAGGGAAATGGGTGGAGTGTATTGCGCGGGGGGTTTGAATCCGCACTGCCATACACTTATAATTCTTGTTATGCAGCTTAACCAACTGAACTGATTCAATGAGACTGTTATCCACAGATTTGTAAGGAAGCAGAAAGAAAACAAAAACCATAAATGCAATCATGTCTAAATTTAGTATTTGTGCTGTTTTGTAGTTGCCAACATTCTTTTTGTGGAATCTCCTGTTGGAGTTGGATTTTCATATTCAAACACTTCATCTGACATTCTGAACAATGGCGACAAGAGGACTGGTACTATTTTGACCATTTTCCCCCTCATGCTTCAGCTTTGAAATACATAATATTTTGTTAACTTGAACAAATATAACTTCATGCAGCTGATGTGGAATTCTACCGAAGTTCTGTGATAGAAATTCTAGTTAATATGTTATATCATGTTACAGAGAATCGGTAGCCTCAATGAAGGGTATGATCCTTGCACCGAGAAGCACTCTACGGTGTACTTCAATCTACCTGAGGTCCAAAAGGCACTTCATGTGGATCCAGCACATAAGCCTGCTAAATGGGAGGCCTGCAGGTAATGATAATTAGGGACACACTTGGAAGCGTCTATTTAAGTACCCAATATGCATCTGCATCAAACAAGTGATATTGTGCTTGTGCTTTCCATTGAGTTCATGGGAATACAAGCCTCGTTCATTGTCGGATATAGATCAAACACCAAATGGAATGAGATTTACCATTCTTATATGTTTGACTAGTAGTGACTTTAGGGAGTCGGAGTCTCAGTATACAATGGGTTAATGTACCTCTTATTTATTCTCTCATGCTTTGCAGTGACTTGATAAATGAACACTGGAAGGATTCTCCGAGAACAGTGCTCGATATTTATCATGAACTTATTCATTTGGGACTGAGGATATGGGTGTTCAGGTACCCTCGATGTCTATTGTAGGTGCAATACTACGTATGTGTTTGCTATCATTCTTACATACCAGTAAATATGCCAATGACGGACTTCAAACTAATTTGCATTCACTTCTTGTGCTAATGTTGCCTAACACAGTAAATAAGCCAATGACGGACTTCAAACTAATTTGCATTCACTTCTTGTGTTAATGTTGCCTAACACAGTTTGCTAATTCATCGAGGATCTGAAAACAATGCAAGTTAAGATTTAACAATCAAATTCAAATTCTTGATGTTGCTTTGATTTTTAATATTTGCTATAAACAGAAGATGCTGAATTTGAGGCAGACATGATGTATAGGCCCTTAGTTGAGCGGACACTTCAGTAAAACAGTTATTGGACTTACATGGCGCCTGATCTGTTGACCGCCCTTATATTACCTACTCACTTCATACATTATCATGTCTGTTATTTTCTTTGTTGTAATGTACTAGTTACTTTAGCTGTTATTAATGTGTAGACCTTGAGTGCTTTAAGAGCTAATTGTTTAGGGAATACATATGCTAATGATCCCCTGGATTCATGGGATATGGTGGCATATATTGAAGGTAGTAAAACGGACAAAGATATAAGAGAGAAGACTTTCATGCAGGATTAAATAAAAATCGTATAAATATAAATGGTTTTAGCATATATGTAACTTTTATCAGTAAATGTGTCGAGCATTTAAACATTTTCCTGAGAGCCAATGTTTCGTTTAGCATCAACCATTGCATTTAGTTCGAGAACTTCAGGCCCATACAAGATAGTGGAGTGTGGAGTTTGTTAGATTGATGACATGACTTAGTTTGCTGTCTTATTTCTTGTTTTTTTTTTTATTTGGACAATGATTTCTTGTTAGTTTGATGTGACAATGAGATATATAAATAATTTGACTACTATATTTTTTAGTTACTTGATAATGTAAGAACTTTCATTTTGTGATTGTGTCTCCATTTCCATCTTTAGTTTCATTTCCTGCATGATTCTGAACTTTGACAACTTTGAAGAACTTATTTTGTATTTAACTAATAACAGATGAAAAGCAAAAGGGTAATAACGAAAGAGACTGTTACTGTCCAAATATTTGCATTTGGAAGTTCATAACTTCATATATTTCTTGAAGGAAGTAACTTGATTGAAAGTGATAGTGCTTTTTCATTTCCTCTCCTGAACAAATTTTGCCACCAACTTATATTTCCCATTCCATTTTCAGTGGTGACGCAGGTGCCATAATACCAAGACATCTACTCGCTATAGTATAGATGCTCTTGAGCTTCCAACCGTGAGCCCTTGGCGTCCATGGTATGATGATGGCCAGGTAAGTGCTACTAGAAAAGTTTTCCCTTTTTTACAACACACATTGATATGTAAGATCTCATACCCAAAGTAGTGATATTATGCTAGCTAGTGTCTCTCCTATATTATTAGACTTGTGTGTATGTGCAAGTGATCTGGATGTGTATCTTATGCAGGCCGACAACAAAGACTTTGTGCGATCAAGCAGAAGATGGAAGCAGCATGCACAAATTGTTTATAATTACTAGTGTGTTGTACACATTGTTAGTATGCATGATTATTATCTAGTGTAGGTTAGCGACCTTTTGGTTTATGGACTTAAATAATAGAATTGGTTATGTGTAAGCGTTACTGTGAATTGTGTTAAAGTATATTACTTAATTAATTGGTTAAAAATGCATGATTTTGATAGTTGGTTTGGTTTATATATATATATATATATATATATATATATATATGCTTACCAATATGTAAGCTTTGTACATTATATATGTGTACGTGTGTGATGTACTTAAAAGTAGTGTTACTGTGAATTGATGAGGGATGGTTGTGCAGGTGGGAAATGTAGAAAATAATTAAAAAAAAAAGGGGGGATAGGTAGCGCTTTCTCAAGGAAGCGCTAGCTATTCCTACTTTCAGTAGCGCTTTCTTGAAAAAACGCTGCCTAAAGTGACAAATAGGTAGCGCTTCCTTGAGAAAGCGCTGTCTAAAGTATGTAATAGATTGTCTTATTACCAACTTTAGACAGCGCTTTCTCAAGGAAGCGCTACCTATTCCTACTTTCAGTAGCGCTTTCTTGAAAAAACGCTGCCTAAAGTTACAAATAGATAGCGCTTCCTTGAGAAAGCGCTATCTAAAGTATGTAATAGATTGTCTTATTACCAACTTTAGACAGCGTTTTCTCAAGGAAGCGCTACCTATTCCTACTTTCAGTAGCGCTTAAAAAAGCGCTACTGAATCTCTCCCACTTTCAGTAGCGGGTGAATAGATAGCGCTTTGAAGCGCTACTAAAGGCCAAAAAAAAGCGCTACTGAAGCCTTTTTTTGTAGTAGTGCTATAAACTCTTCTAAATATACCCTTCATCTCACCCAACCACAAGCAAGTCACAGTTAAGGATAAACAATGCAAAATAATACTATAATATCATTAAGAACAATAAAAACAAACTTACTTGTCAAAAAAAAATCCAGGTATTTTTTAGATGATATAGGGGTAGCGAAAGAGAGGCAAATGATAGGGAAGAGTTTAGTGAGAAAATGAAGTAGAGGGTAAGAGGTGGATTTTTGCTCATTGATTAAATTTAGGGAGATCTTGACCATTGATTAAATTTTGTGTGGGATAAATATAATAATATAATAATGGGTGCTTGAAATACTAACACGTGAATGCATGAAACTTATAAATGCAGGGAATCCGGGTCCGTAAGCAAAGGGTGAGCCTTAAACATTCCCAAGAATTTTAATTGGGATCTTTGATTTCTGTGTTTAGTTTGAAGGGAACTTTCTTGAGAATGATAGTATTTTTATAAAAATCACCCTTGAATATAGATTAAATAAAAAATAAAAATATTACAAAAATATAAATTAAAGTTATTTAAAAATAGTGCATACCAATATTTGTTCATACTTTGATTTTATACTAGGTTCTTTTTTTGAAACAAAAATACATTTTAATATAATACTAATATTGTTCATGAAAAATTAGAGTATAATATAATAGTCTTTCAAAAAAAATATAAACTTTATCATGCTCATGAGAAACTAGGATTCTCATATAATGCTTTTGGGGGAAACAAGATAAAAAAACATTCTTAGAATATTAGTTTATTGGGAATTTATTTTTAAAAAATATTATTATCAAATGCAATCAATTTATTCAACCTCAATATTTTTAGATTGATTCTGTTAAAATTAAATTTGTTCCATCTAAATCAAAAGAACTCTTAATATCTTCATTAAATCTTTTAAAATCTACAACTATCATAATTACTAGAGTTGCTTACCCGTGCTGAACGCATGGTACAGTTTCATAATGTCAAAACAAACAATTTTATAGCACTCAAACCAATTTAACGAGTAAAAGTAACTATCAAAGGCCCAAACGATTTTATCCATTGTCAGTTAAGGTAATACTAATAGGCCCATTTCTTTTTGTTTTTGGTTAACCTAATAGGCCCATTTCATCACAAAGGGACGACTGAAACATTTGAAATTCCATTCTCACTGTTCACAAGCAACCCTAATTTAGGATTGAATGACTCATGCACCTTTGCCACATCATTTGGGGAAAACGAACTTCAACTTGTAAGTGTTCTTCCAGTCTGTTCCATACATTTCATATACATTGCCGCAACGAATTGCTGGTACCACCATCCTCCTATGCAATCGTCACGAAGATAATCATTCCATTTATACTTTGGTTTCAATTTGTGCTCCCTTTTCTTTGATAGCTTTTATTTAACCCTACTACCGGCAAATAATTTACTAATCACAAAGTCTATAATAGACACAAATAAGTGATTCAAAAACATGTTTATATAATGGTGAATTTCATGGAACCACCTTTCGCAAGGGGATAAGTAAATTATAGTAATTTTAGTAGATTTTTTATAGAGGATGTTTATGCAAAGGTCATGTATCAATTCTCAATAAAGTATAAATACAACAACATTTTTTATGATATAAATATATAATATCTACTTGAATAGAAGATAACCAACCTATTTTGCTGTCTTTTATATGAGACAAATATAGAGTACAGTTTCTTCTATATGAGACAAACATCAATTAGTTGTTTAAGTTAAACAACCACTTAATGTTATGAAAACAAATATGGGATGATCTTAAGTGCTGATTTTATTCATCATGTATTGACTCTGTTGCAGAAGGAAAAGATAACTATTAGACAGCACAACCAAGAGTATGCACTTGATTATAGATGGTATTAACAATAGAACAATTTAAAATGGGATTGAATCGTATAATAAATTTTATTTTATTTTTTTACATTATAATACAAGTACTAAGTACAAAGAAGTAAGACAATTATATATGGTGTAATGTATGTACTATAATTGTATTGTATTTATAAATAAGTTGAAAAAATAATAATTTGTAATGTTAACTTTCAAAAACCATAGCGAACTTTTAAGTTTGAATGTTTGGTAGTGATCTTGCAGATTTCAAATAATGGCAAATTGTAGCAGCTATACCTCAAATGAGCCTATGAGTAGATTTAATGGAGCAATATATCTAGATTTGGTAATTAGCCTTGAATTATAATGTCATGTTATTTTTCTTGAAACATTCAAATATAATCTATTTTTTGCAACTTGTTAGGATGAAATGATGATCCCTCCAAAATCTGGCAAGGACAAATTAAGGCTGGTAGTTGTTTTGTAATAATTTGTAATGTTAACTTTCAAAAATCATAGCGAACTTTTAAGTTTGAATGTTTGGTAGTGATCTTGCAGATTTCAAATAATGGCAAATTGTAGCAGTTATACCTCAAATGAGCCTATGAGTAGATTTAATGGAGCAATATATCCAGATTTGGTAATTAGCCTTGAATTATAATGTCATGTTTTTTTTTCTTGAAACATTCAAATATAATCTATCTTTTGCAACTTGTTAGGATGAAATGATGATCCCTCCAAAATTTGTTCAGCACTGGCAAGGACAAATTAAGGCTGGTAGTTGTTTTGTAACAGATCCTGGAAACAACACAATTAGTCTTGCAACTGAGTTGGATGATAATAAGTATGGAATAATCACCCATGGCATGAGAAAGATATCTGAATTTTATGGTCTCAAGGACAAACATTATGCATATTTCAAATATGTAGGAAACAATGATTTTTTCATCAGGATTAGCAATCTGGATGGTGAGGAGATTGATTACCCATTAGCAGGATCCGACATTAAAATAGATGACCCTTTCTTATATGAAGTGCTCCCAAATCAAACAGGTATGCAGAGAATTGAGGAACCAATTGAAATATCATCAGATGAAGATGATATCCCATCTGTTGAATCCACATAAAAATCATGGACTTTGAAAGTCAAGGAACCTGCAGACTTTAAAAAGAATCCATTGGTAGATCCTCTAGTTTTATTTTATAATTAATACACCTTAATTGGTGATTCATTAATGCTTATATAAATGTTATATGTTTTATTTGTGACACCATAGGTAATTCTTGCAAGGATTGTATGTCAATTCTTTATTAATAAGCAGAGGACAATATTAATCGAAGATGAATCCAAAACATGCCACAACTGCAAGCTATTGAGAAACTTGGACCGTAGGCACTGAATGCTATGTTGCTGGACATAGATGGTATAAATTCTACAAGGAAAGTGAGATAAAGGAAGGAGATAGGGTGCAATTTATAGTAGCGGGAGGTTCAACAAAGATAAGTGTGAACATCATTCGGGACTGATACTCTATCAAAAAAAGAGAAGCCTTAAGCAGTTTTTTTCCCTCAACTTGATGTTAGTTTTATGCCATATTATCACAAGAACCAGTAAAATGATGATTGTACTGAAGATTTTGTTGCTTTGTTTGTTTTACTACATCCTGCATGTTTTTTAATTTTAAACGATGACAATGGTAGCACAAACTTTGAATTGCTAAATTTATATTAAGATTAGTTACTGCCTTATACAGACTTGAGATAATTTTCAAGTGAATATTTTAAAAAAAATATCAACCAAGTTTACTTAAATTATAAATAATGCAATAACACTTTTATTAAAGTATTACAGCTCAATAAAGGCATATTATTTTGATAGTGCATTTTGTAAATACCAACTAAGAATTGGAGCTTTAGAAAAAATAAGAGAAATATATAATAAAACAAATACTTTAAATAACATAAGCAGAACATTTTGAATCAAACATGTTCAAAAACTTCTCTATAGACAACACTCTTAACCAAATTGCATGCCTCACCATCATCATTACAACTTAGAATCTTCAAACCACTCTTACATTTAACTCTAGAGATGGCAACATATAATTGGTCATGTGAAAAAACAGGAGCAGGTAAATATAGTCCAACATGAGATAATGTTTGTCCTTGACTCTTATTTATAGTCATTGCAAAGCTAAGTATCAATGGGAACTGACGTCTTTGAAATTTAAATGGCATTGTGTGATCCGACGGTTATAAGTTAAACCTAGGGATATAAACTTTATCACCAATATTATTTCCAGTAGCAACTCTAGCACCAATGACATTTACACCCAACTCAGTAACAACTAACCTCATTCCATTGCTGACCCGTGTTGGACGCACGGGTACAATTTTTTTTAAGTAACAACAAATTTTTTATATATAAATAATAGTAGGTTTCAATTTTTTTGGTTAGAGATAAATATTAGTTTACATAACATAAATCACCCAAACCCAACGAATTTTACTAATTTACAATAAGTCACTTAAAATGAGTTAGAGTTTGATTGATATACAATGTCAGTGTAAAGTTTTTATCACAGTTAACCAATCACAAATCATGTTATGAATGACTTTTAAGGTAGTTTGGATAAGAATCAAAGATTTTCAATGACATGGCGATTTATTATTGGTTGACAGTGTAAAAAAATCTTTACACTGACAATACATACCAGTTAAACTCAATGAGTTACCACACCTCTTCAATATTCAATAGTTCAATAGTATATACGTGTTAATTAGGAAACACCCAAAATTAGATAAATTTAATTTAGTGAATAAAATAGTACTCAACATAATAAAATGTTTATTTTATTTCCCTTTTCCCTTCTTTCTAACTTCAAGTCCCTTTTCCCGTCTTTCTATCTTTAAGTCCCAACATAAAGTTGATTGATTATGTATTTTTCATATTAGTATATCAGTTGTTAGTTCTGTTTCTCTTCTATAAATTTAAAATCTAACCCTTCAAATCCTTGAAAATCTTTTTTTTTTTTTTGCAATTTATAATGCTTCAAAATATTAAATCTATAAATCAAACCAAATGACTATTTCGTGGTATTATGTTTACCCAATTCATTCGCACGGGACAATTTTTTATTTAAATAAACAATTATAAAATATAATTAAATGATTAACTATAGTTATTACTTATATTTTGGATTATATTTTATTTTATGTATTTAATTTATATGTACGGTCAAATTAAACAATTTATACACCGACATCCAATATTATTTTGTCAAATTTACATTATAGTTATTTTTAAAAAATACTAAAATAAGAATACACATATCAAAGTATTAATGAATAATCATTTAAAATCTTTTACACTAATAACCTATCATAAGTTTCATGTCCTAAATTAAATAAGGGCATGTTTGTTATGAATTAAAGAAAATTAATTTTGATATTCAACAATTTAGAAATTATTTTTAGAAGCATAAACTATTCTATTTTTATTTAAAAGAATCATCTGGGTCTCTACATGTAACAAATCTGGTTTTCATTTTTAACCCAACCTTAAGTGTGATATACCATATTCTTACTTATAGTTATGACATATATAATATAATTTAATATAATAATATTTATTTATTAGTCAACAAAATCTTTGAAATTGAAATGTATCAAAGTTTTCAATGGATATATTTCATAAATGCTAGGTTTGAATGTAAAAAAAATTTGACTTGATAATATAGTAGATATCTAAATGAGAAAAATATTGGAAATTTGATAAGGTTAAATTATAATGTCAATTTAGTGTTTGCCAATTCTATAAGTATATAACAACATCGATACCAATATTAGAGTGAATATAGTATCAAATACAAAAATCCAAATAGAGCATACATAATAAGCATTTCAAATAAGATATACAATGCTTGGACTCGTGCAAAGAATTACCCGTCCAAAGGTTATTTAAACTATTTATAATTTAATTGATAAATAGACTGGTTTTTCCTTAGTGGACGAGGCCATAAATGAATACCTAAATAACTTGATAAGAACAACAAGTCCAAAGACTTGAAAATAAGCATGTCCATCTTGCCACGTCAGCAGACGAGGGTTATTCTTGTAACTCAAGTATACATCCATAATGCCTAACTAAAATTCAGTAGACGTCCACAGTGCCACGTCACTGGATGGATTTTCTCTTAAGGGCTTAGCAAGTCCAAAGACTTGTGTGGACGGACGCTTCTGTCACTTGTGTGGACGAGCGCTTCTGTCACTTTAGTGGACGAGCGCTTATGTCACATCAGACAAGCAGGTTATACAGCTAATATACACAGTTTAACATTTTAATTCCACATTTATAACTTTCAGGTTTTCAAAGGAGTACAAATCATATTTCACAAAAGAAAAAGAAAAAAGAAAAAAAAAGTGTGGCAGGGGTGGGGTAAGTCTCTACATGTAACAAATCTGGTTTTCATTTTTAACCTAACTTTAAGTGTGCTATACCATATTCTTACTTTTAGTTATAACATATATAATACAATTTAATATAATAATATTTATTTATTAGTCAACAAAATCTTTGAAATTGAAATGTATCAAAGTTTGCAATGGATATATTTCATAAATGCTAGGTTTGAATGTAAAAAAAAATTAGACTTGATAATATAGTAAATATCTGTATGAGAAATATATTAGAAATTTGATAAGGTTAAATTATAATATCAATTTAGTGTTTGCCAATTCTATAAGTATATAACAACATCGATACCAATATTAGAGTGAATATAGTATCAAATACAAAAATTCAAATAGAGCATACATAATAAGCATTTCAAATAAGGTATACAATGCTTGGACTCGTGCAAAGAATTACCCGTCCAAAGGTTATTTAAACTGTTTATAATTTAATTGATAAGTAGACTGGTTTTTCCTTAGTGGACGAGGCCATAAATGAATACCTAAATAACTTGATAAGAACAACAAGTCCAAAGACTTGAAAATAAGCATGTCCATCTTGCCACGTCAGCAGACGAGGGTTATTCTTGTAACTCAAGTATACATCCATAATGCCTAACTAAAATTCAGTAGACGTCCACAGTGCCACGTCACTGAACGGATTTTCTCTTAAGGGCTTAGCAAGTCCAAAGGCTTGTGTGGACGAGCGCTTGTGTCACTTGTGTGGACAAGCGCTTCTGTCACTTGGGTGGACGAGTGCTTCTGTCGCTTGTGTGGACGAGCGCTTCTACCACATCAGTGGACGAGCAGGTTATACAACTAATATACACAGTTTAACATTTTAATTTCACATTTACAACTTTCAGGTTCTCAAAGGAGTACAAATCATATTTCGCAAAAGAAAAAGAAAAAAGAAAAAAAAAAGAGTGGCAGGGGTGGCGTAAGTCTCTACATGTAACAAATCTGGTTTTCATTTTTAACCCAACTTTAAGTGTGCTTTACCATATTCTTACTTTTAGTTATAACATATATAATATAATTTAATATAATAATATTTATTTATTAGTCAACAAAATCTTTGAAATTGAAATGTATCAAAGTTTGCAATAGATATATTTCATAAATGTTAGGTTTGAATGTAAAAAAAAATTAGACTTGATAATATAGTAGATATCCGTATGAGAAAAATATTGGAAATTTGATAAGGTTAAATTATAATGTCAATTTAGTGTTTGCCAATTCTATAAGTATATAACAACATCGATACCGATATTAGAGTGAATATAGTATCAAATACAAAAATTCAAATAGAGCATACATAATAAGCATTTCAAATAAGGTATACAATGCTTGGACTCGTGCAAAGAATTACCCGTCCAAAGGCATATTATTTTGATAATGCATCTTGTAAATACCAACTAAGAATTGGAGCTTTAGAAAAAATAAGAGAAATATATAATAAAACAAATAGTTTAAATAACATAAGCAGAACATTTTGAATCAAACCTGTTCAAAAACTTCTCTATAGACAACATTATTAACCAAATTGCATGCCTCACCATCATCATTACAACTTAGAATCTTCAAACCACTCTTACATTTAACTCTAAAGATGGCAACATATAATTGACCATGTGAAAAAACAGGAGCAGGTAAATATAGTCCAACATGAGATAATGTTTGTCCTTGACTCTTATTTATAGTCATTGCAAAGCTAAGTATCAATTAGAACTGACGTCTTTGAAACTTAAATGGCATTGTGTGATCTAACGCTTCTAAGTTAAATCTAGGGATATAAACTTTATCACCAATATTATTTCCAGTAGCAACTCTAGCATCAATGACATTCACGCCCAACTCAGTAACAACTAACCTCGTTCCATTGCATAACCCAACAGATTGATCAATATTTCTTAACAACATAACAGGAACACCAACTTTCAATATTAGCTTATGATTAGGAAGTCCGGAACATCTAATTTGATTAAGAAATTCAGGAGTCAACCACTCAGAATTAATACCATTTGTTTCCTCCATCTTCGTGATAGAATCAGAGCTAAGATATTCTTTTTCATCACCAGGAAGCAACGATAACACATAGTTGTTAATCTGTTCCACAAATTGTAATTTTGGAACCAATATAGCTCTTTCTTCATAATACTTGAAGTTAGTCATATTTCTAACCAAATCAGGATATATACAGGACACAATAGTTGTTATCGGATCATTTGAATCCAATATTAACAACTCTTCGGGTGGATAAATATCAAAATCACAATCATTATCAACACACACCTTCCCATCACCACTATCAAGAATCCATTGTGCAAATTCCTTACTGGCTTGGTTATCATTAACATCTGAAATCATCTGGATCCTCATATTTTCTGTAAGCCTCAACACTTTACAATGCTTCCATAATAAAGATGAGTTAATGGTGGCCATTGTTAAGTCTCTAAAATGTTTGATATGCATTTCCCTAAGTTTTGATGAAAAATAAACATTGGTTAATGATTTAATTAACCTTTATATTGGTTGCTAACCTATCTATTGAGTGTGCAGATTAAAAAAATAGAATCGGATGTCCAACAAAGTGAAACAAGCAGACGTCCAACAAAGTGTAACAAGCATACGTCCAACACTGCAGTGTTTGAAGTGCACGTCCAAAACACAAGAGAAAGAAACCCGCGTCCAATAAAAATATCAGAAGGCCGCGTCCACTAAAAGCATCAGAAGGCAGCGTCTACTCAAAGTATCAGAAAAACCCGTCCAGTGAGGTATCAAAATTATCCGTCCAATGACGTGGCACTTGGAGCGCGTCCATCAAAGTATCAGAATAGCGCGTCTGTAACACCCTACTTTTTATTTTCCGATTTTTTTCAGTAAAAATATTTTCGCTGTATTAACCGGTATAAATGTATTTATTTTTATTTTTATCCGAGTTCATGGAGATTGATTTTTATGAAATAAAAATCATATTCATACTCTATCTTAGGGTAGAAGCTTAGGATAAAAAGTTGGGTTGAAAATTCAGACGGAAATCGGTATGCGTTTTCACTGACAGTATAATTTTACTGAGCAGAAAACCTAATTTTGACTCGTGAACGAAATGGTTTATATTTAAATCATATTTACAACGAGTTTGGTTAGTTTGAAATTTTCAGTCGAAAATGAAATATTACGTTTTACGGGCGTAAAACCCTAATCGGGGAAACCGACGAAGTCGAGAAGGGAAGTGCAGAGACCTGTCGAGATATCGGGACAACGATTCATATATGATGACTCATGGAGGATGAGTCACCAAGCATTTATGAGCATTAAATGCAAGTAATCATGACATTTAGGTAAAAAGACCAAAATACCCCTAAGCTTTCGCGGGTATTAACAAGACGCATCTACGCACTCTTAACCACTCATTTTATGTGGTTGAAAACCTCCCACATCTCTCCAATTTCGTGCATCCACCTCCAATAAATATTACCTATTTCATTTTGCTTTCGTTTCATTATTTTCCTCTCAAAAACTGAAATCGGGTAAACGACGGAGCTGCGTACGGAATTTCCGGGAACCGCTAACGGATAAGATCGGTGACTCATTAGTGAGTCACTTTGTGTGGACCAAAATCAGCCTCATACTCACAAAATGTGAGCCACATATTTAATAACCATAGTTAAGCAAAGTAACCCTAGTTAAGTTAATTAATAACTATGGTTAAGCTTATATTAATTAAATAATCACAAAACCCATTAATCTAAATGTTAAAAACCAAACAAGGCCTAAGATTACTCCTATATATACCCCCAAACCGTGGCCTCCCTCCCTTTTCACTCATCTTCTTCATTCCTTCATTTCTTCACTTTTCTCTAAAAACACCATTGTTGATCTTCAAGAACTTCAAGTGATTTCCATTAACAAGATTGCCAAGATCCTCATCAATTCTTCTTCTACTTTATTAACTTAGGTAACATGATCATCTCCTCTCTTTTTAAGCTCTTGTTTTTCATATTTCTTGAGTTTCCATTTCTTAGATCTAGAACTTCAATTAATTCTAGAAAATTGTAGAAAAATCATAAAAATGTGAAACTAATTTCTATGATCTAGTTATGATTCCTCCTTTATTTATCCAAGAGCATGTGATCAAAATCATTTTCCTTCCCTATTAACCATTAATGGCCGAACCTAGGTAGGAAAATGGGTTTGGTGTTTTGTTGTTTGTTTTGAATGTTAGTACTTGACTTAAGTTCTATAATACATGTATAGATTAAATCCAAGAGCTTAGGTCCAACAAAAATCCCTAGCTTAAATTCCTAATATGGGCCGAAACCCTAACCCTAAAGGTTAGAGGATTTTGTTTCAAATTTTAGTCTTGTAATAAGTAATCTATGTTAGTTAAGACTCTAGTAACTAGGATCCAAAAGATGGCATTGAGAAGATAATCCTAAACCTATTTTCTAAGTCTTGGCCGAACCTAGCCCTAAAGTGTCATAGATGGTTGTTAGTTGATTAATTATAATTATGTTGTTTGAATGAAGGTGGTTGTGTTAACTCGTGACGGGATAACGAAGATCGTCGTGTACATGTTTCCGGTGCAAACTCAGGTGGGGGAAAGAATCAACCTATCGTCGGAATCGATAAGTAGTAGATTATATGATAATTGTGTAGGGCGACCTAAACCCTACTAGTAGTCGAGTAATCGACAAGACCAAAATCACATTGGAAACCTTTTCTGTAAAACCAATGGTGATTCGGGGATTGTAGGTTTATCGACATTAATGTTGATTTTATGATGTTGAGGATGTGTGGCTTTATTACTTATTTGAGTTAATTGTGATATGTTGGTTGTGATAATTTGCTCTATGTGATATTTTATGATATTTGAATATTTGGTTGATATTGTGTTATGCATGATCTGCCTGGTTTGATAAATTGCTTAGTTGATTTTAAAGAAAGATATATATTGCTCGGAGGTATTTTGTTTGGGTGAGAGTTTTGAATATGAATTAGACGTGCCTCGCTATTATGTTATAGAAGTGATGTGATATAGAATATAAGCGGAAGTTGTGAGGAAAAGCTTGAGGTACTAGGTTGCTATTGATAAACGTCAGTGAGAATCATATGTTGCATCGTTGTTCATAACCGTGTATTTGAGATACACGAGGTCCGAAGTTCTTGTAGACCGTTCCAAATTAGAATTTAAGTTGTGCAACTATAGTGTCATTGCTTTGCATGAGCACCCTTGATAGAGTTGAGAGAGAGAATCAGGGTGTGCACCGACGATACAGTGCAGCTATAGTGTCATTGCTTTGCATGAGCATTCCTACCATGGATGGGAATGTGCACCGGCGTGGGGAACGTGTCACTTGGACGACTGACTGGCATCCCTAACGAGGGATGTGTGACAGGAGTAGTAGTGGCCACATAAGCATAAAGGTCTAGTTGCATGAGTTGAAGGGTAGAGGATGATATATTGAATTGAGGATGATTGTTGATTTTGAATGATGCGTGTCTGTGACTATTATGGTATTATATGCTATGAATCTTTTCCACTTATGATGATAGAATTGTTTCTTATCTCCCTATTTCTGTATTTTCGTGTATGTCTACTTTGTTACGTTAGAAGACTAGATGGACGAATATGTTGCTAAGGAGATGGATGGAGCATTGTACGAGATGGAGGTTGTTGAGGAGTTGAATGACATTCCGAATGAAGATGACGCTGGAGAATAACCTACTGATTCTAATAATATAAAGTAGTAAGTTTAGGGCCAGTGAGTCATATAAGACGTTTCTTGTTTTCAGTTAGTTATAAGCATGTTTGTATAAATAAGTACCGGTGTGGGATCCTACTGAGAGGATACCCTAAACCGTGTTGTGTAAAATAAAGAATAATTATGTGTGTATTTATGTAATATAGTTTTGGTGTGTTTTGTATTTGTAGAAGTTATATGATTATTATTGAAGTTTTAATTTTTACGTATTTTCAACAGTAAACCCGCGATTAAGTAAATAAATATTAAGGTTTTAATGTAATAATACAATGGGGCACAACGGGGTGTCTCAGCGTCCATCAAAATATCAGAAAAGACGGTCCAGTGAGGTATCAGAAAGGTCCGTCCAATGACGTGGCAGATGGAGCTCTTCCATTAAGGAATCAGATGGAGCTCGTCCATTAAGGAATCAGTTTGAGCTCGTCCAATAAAGTATCAGCAATGCGTGTCCAATGACGTGGAAAATGGTGCTCGTCCATTAAGGTCAGAATGTTTCCATCCACCATAGTAACTGAGACTCTCGTCCACCAGACTAACAGAGGCTCTCGTCCACTAAAGGTGACAGAAGTTCTCGTCCACTAAAGGTAACAAAAGTGCTCGTCCACTAAAGGTGACTGGACGCGCTGTCGCCACGCGCCAAAAAGAACGAGCGTTTAGAAAATAATGTAGATAGAGAAGCGACAACTCGAGTATCGTCTCACAAGGACTCTTAGGTTACTATTATTAAGAGAAAAAAGTTAGAAATTGGGGGTTTTGGATTGAGATAAAATAAAGAAAACAAAGCAATAAAAACAGAGCAGTTAAGAGATTATCAAATATGCTAAGAAACGATCAACCTACTGTTCTCGGTTTCCCACTATCATTGGTTCATATAAATCCAAGCCCTAAGCAGATTCTAATCCCCTTTCAGTTGTAGCAACAATTAACAAACGAAATCGCTACTACGGATATATGTTCCTATTCTCGAATTAAACAAACGGGGTTAAGCCCTCATGAACTAAACGAACATGAATGAACACACGCGAATTAAACAAACGTGATTAAATATAGGAACATAACATCACTGAAATGAATCAACACAACACTATACACTCCTGAATTAAACAAACAAAAACATATAGCATCGCATTGAAAAGAGAATAGCAAACAAAACAGGAAATACAGAACCTCAAGTGTGGTAATGGAAACCAATCACAGTAGATTAATCAAGGAGACTAGTTCTCCATTACAAAAGAAAAGCAAACACTAAGAGATAAAACTAAAACTAACTAAGATCCCCTCAGTTTTGCCTAAAACAGACTTATATACAGCTTCTGGACTCCGCGGACTCGCGAGGCGAACACTATCTCGCGACGCGAATCTTGTGAACAGTCAGCAACGTTTTGTCTTCTCGCGAGGCGAAGCACGGCTCGCGTGGTGAGGAATGGAAAAGTCATGGCTTCGGGTCTTCACTCTCGCGAGGCGAGGAATGGATTCGCGGGGTGAGACAGAATGGTTTGCAATTTCTGGAACAGTCTGCTCTCAGGTTCGCGAGGCGAATGCCTTCTCGCGGGGCGAGAAACTCCAGAATTATTTCACTTTATTAACCTGAAAATAAGGAATAGAAGTAAGTACTTTATTCAACTCTAAATCAGCTAAATTAGGTTTAAAATACTTTACAGACTCAAAATGCTGCTTAAAGACTATCAAGTCTAATTTGGGTGAAAATGATATAAAATTAGCACAAAGCCATGGTCTTTACTAGTTATAAAACCAGTCAACCAGAAGCTCATCAAAATACCCCAAACTTAAACTTTGCTTGTCCCCAAGCAAACTAAAACTCAAAAACTTAAAAAGACTCAGGACATGGCAAGCTTAAGGATTTAATCAACTTTGCACAAATTTCAAGCAATATTTCAAAAGAATTTTTCCTTCAATGTCCCCCCCCCCCCTTCTCAACAAAGCAATCCCCACAATCATTTATTCTAAACAATTGAGAATTTCATCATTCAAACAATCATTAATCTAAGCAGGGGATCCAAGTTACACACAAGAGGGAGATCACCAATTTCAAACAACTGCCTTCCTCACAAGGGAGATTTGTGTTTCACTCAATCGCTCAGTTTGTCTAGGCAATCAACATTTCACTCAATTTCACTTTTAAGTACACTTCCCATAAATTTGATTTTCATCTCCAAATGATTCCCACAGAAAACATGCAAGCAACATCAAAAGGTCTTTTATGGGTTGTAATGGGGCCTGGCTAAGGGTAGGATATACAAAGGAACTAGGCTGAAGACCCTAGGAACTAAGAGAGCATGAACTTTTTACACTTTGAATTTAAACTCAAGTTCCTTTTTTTCATTTTTTTCAATTGCCTTGGGTAACTACAGCCTTTTTATTCAAATAGCCTTTTTGACAATTTTGCTCTTTTCTTTTTTTTTCTTTTTTTTTCTTTTTTTTTCTTGCCTTTGGCTCCAACCTTTTTATTATTTTTTTTTCTTTTTCTCAATCCCAAACAACACATTACACCTTGTAGCCACCCCAAACTTAGTTTCTTGCAACCTTTGTCTTGTCAAGATTCCATGCTCTCCTAATCCTAAGATCGGGTTAACATGGTTTTCCAGATTTTAGCTTATAACATAAGGTCAACAAGAATTAACAGTCTAATTAGGCTCAATGGGGCTAACTAGGGAACATGCATTAGAATTGGTTATTTTAGGCTAAGTAGTTATTTACAAAGAAAATGCCTAAATCATCTGAAGCAAACACATAAACATGCAAACCATAAAGAGATTCAAGCAAATTCAGGAAAGTGCAACTTGAAAGTGATTTCACACAGTTAAAAACATGTTGGAGGCTCAAATCCTCACCTGGACAGTTTTTTGCAAATTGTTTGACAGAGATTCTATCCCTAGTGTGTGCACCTATCACCCCAAACTTATCATAAATCATGCCATCATAACAAAATCTCAAAGTTCAGTTTTCAATCATATGGGGATCAAATTTTCAAAAATTTCAAATCCTAGGGGGAAAACAGTCAACACATAACATGCAATCAATCTATGCAAAATTAATCAAAACCAATAAAACTTGCCAACACAAGACTCAACACAACTCCTGAGCTTCTCAAATTATTCAGGAGCTTTATTGAAAACAAAGCAGAAATAAAGCAAGCATAATTAAAAGGAAAAGGTTTAGAGAAAACTCATTGGGGGCGGTTCCACCAGGATCCCACTGTCTGTGACATAAGGCCCAAGTGATAGCCAAAGGGTGGGAGTTCATTCCATGCTTCCATAACTTGTAGCCTTGATATGGGAGTGAGTGCTTGACAGTTACGGTGACTCCTTCCAATGAGGCGGACTTCTCACTCCCTCTTGGGTCAAAGATGACCGCTTTCTCAACAAAATCCTCCCAATAAAATTGGGGCTCAACCTCTTGGACTGGCCATGGTGCAAAATCTAGAGGCTTGAACTCCATCACTGGTGGTTCCACAGGGGGAGGTGGCAAACAGTTAGAGAGTGTTACCGATGCTGCTTCAACTTCTGCACGTTCTTCATTTACTGTGCTAACAAATCCATCACCTGCTAAACCTGCAGAAATCTCAGCACACACCACACAAAGGTTAGTGTTAGTAGAGTCAATACATATATCACAATAAACTGAATCAGTAAAGGTCTGAATGTCTGGAAATTCAGCACACAGCTCATCCACCCTATTACTCTCAACACATGCATTTGATTTAATTGAATCATCTACTTCCAAAGGTTCTTCATCATCCTCAAGCACGGTGAAGCAGATGTCCTCCTGATCCTCAATTTCTATATGAACATGGCCCTCAACCTCATCTGTCTCCTGTTCCATATGGACGTTTGGCTCCTCATACCTTTCAAAACATGCTATACACAAAGCAATGTCGATCTGATCAATCACATGAAGTATAATAAATAGAATCAGGGGAGAGGTGAATATCTAGAGATTCATCACACAATTCATCAATAGAAACATTATCAAAATTATCATCAGAAGTATCTTCAAGAATAACTTGTGACTCTGTATGTTCTTCAAGGGGCTGTGGAGTTAGCAGTGCAGCCGAGTTGGCGACTATTTGATCAATTAGAATGGACAACTTCTGAGATTCAGCTTCTCCCCTCTGATGTCTTTCAAGACTTTGTTCTGCCATTCGTTGATTTTCCTCTATCATCCGTTGAAGACTTTCTTGGAATTCTGTCATTTGTTGTTGCATCAGAGAAGCTATCTCCTCCAAGATGTTGCGTTCTCCTCCATATTGGCTATGATGCAGGGGTGCCAGTGGTGACATTAGTTGTTGGTCCTCATACCAAGGGTTTAGATGGGTTCCCCAGCTCAATAGGAAGACTCTCTTCAAATCAACCCAGCTGAAGATGGAATTCGGCTCAAGATTATACAACCACTCCTTTGCAGCGCCTTCAAGTGAGAGATGGAAAGCTCCCATCTGGATGCGATCTTCTGTTATTCCTTCAGGTCTCAGCATTATAGAACAAACAGCCTGGAATTCCTTCAGATGCTCCTGGGGATTTTCACATGCAAGACCACTAAACCTTGGCAACAAGTGCATTAAACCAGCAAAATCAGGATAATATATGCATGGTGGTAGCTCATAGTAAACATTAGGCATGTACCCACACATGTAATTCTCCATGGAAAGCACTAAGATTCACAACCAGACAATGCAGACAAAACTAATTCAGCAAGGAGATTTTTTTTTTAAATTTAATTTCTGTTAATAACAACAAGAGTCCCCGGCAACGGTGCCAATTTTTGGAACGAGCGTTTACAAAATAATGTAGATAGGGAAGCGACAACTCGAGTATCGTCTCACAAGGACTCTTAGGTTGCTATTATTAACAGAAAAAAGTTAGAAATGAGGGGTTTTGGATTGAGATAAAATAAAGAAAACAAAGCAATAAAAACAGAGCAGTTAAGAGATTATCAAATATGCTAAGAAACGATCAACCTATTGTTCTCGGTTTCCCACTATCATTGGTTCATATAAATCCAAGCCCTAATCAGATTCTAATCCCCTTTCAGTTGTAGCAACAATTAACAAACGAAATCGCTACTACGGATATATGTTCCTATTCCCGAATTAAACAAACGGGGTTAAGCCCTCATGAACTAAACGAACATGAATGAACACACGCGAATTAAACAAACGCGATTAAATATAGGAACATAACATCACTGAAATGAATCAACACAACACTATACACTCCTGAATTAAACAAACAGAAACATATAGCATCGCATTGAAAAGAGAATAGCAAACAAAACAGGAAATACAGAACCTCAAGTGTGGTAATGGAAACCAATCACAGTAGATTAATCAAGGAGACTAGTTCTCCATTACAAAAGAAAAGCAAACTCTAAGAGATAAAACTAAAACTAACTAAGATCCCCTCAGTTCTGCCTAAAACAGACTTATATACAGCTTCTGGACTCCGCAGACTCGCGAGGCAAACACTGTCTCACGACGCGAATCTTGTGAACAGTCAGCAACGTTTGGTCTTCTCGCGAGGCGAAGCACGGCTCGCGTGGCGAGGAATGGAAAAGTCATGGCTTCTGGTCTTCACTCTCGCGAGGCGAGGAATGGATTCGCGGGGTGAGACAGAATGGTTTGCAATTTCTGGAACAGTCTGCTCTCAGGTTCGCGAGGCGAATGCCTTCTCGCGGGGCGAGAAACTCCAGAATTATTTCACTTTATTAACATGAAAATAAGGAATAGAAGTAAGTACTTTATTCAACTCTAAATCAGCTAAATTAGCTTAAAAATACTTTACAGGCTCAAAATGCTGCTTAAAGACAATCAAGTCTAATTTGGGTGAAAATGATATAAAATTAGCACAAAGCCATGGTCTTTACTAGTTATAAAACCAGTCAACCAGAGGCTCATCAGTGACAGAAGCGCTCGTCCACTAGTCTTTGGACTTGCCGAGTCCTTAATATGGAGCTCGTCTACTAGCCCGAATGAAAACTCAAATGACTAGATAGACGTGATTATTTTCAAGATGGAAGCACTTATCTTATGATCGTGAATTCTTTAAGGATTATCAGAATCTTGGTTCAAGAACCAGAAAGAGACTTGAAGCCTTCTCTCCTACTCAGTTTCACGATTATCAAGAAAAGTCAGAAGTTACTCTCTCAAGCAACCTTGGATAATCAGAACCAAAGATCAGTTAAAGAATGCTTCCAACGTGCTTTATTCCCTAGTACCTCTGGTCCTTACACAAAAAGGGAAGTGTACTCAGCAAAGTACAAAAAGCTCTCTGCTCAACTTTGATATGGTTGTAGCACGATGAATAAAGCCACGATCCTTCATGTTAGAATACAACCAACGACTCTATTGCATTAATGGCTGCCCAGAACGACTCTATTGCATTAATGACTACTCAGAACGACTCTATTGCAATTAATGAAGTTCTGCTTGAAGCCAACATCTGAGAGGATGTCTCTAACGGATCCTAAATGCTTGAAGACCATAAATACATAAGCCATTGAAGATGAAGAAAGAGAATACACATTGCATTAAAAACATCATTACTCTGAGCATTTATTTCTTCATTCTTTTATTCTTTATTCTTCAATCATTTTGAAGTTATTACACAGACTTTCCTGAGCCTTACATTTAAACCACTCTCTGAGTGTTAGTGAAAGATCTGCCTGTGAGAAATTGTATTTATTACAAACCAAATCTCTCAAACAAACCTAAGTGAGCCTGAAGAGGCTAGGTGTGAAAACAATACTTGTCTTGAGCCTGAAGAGGCTAGGTGTGAAAACAATACTTGTCTTGAGCCTGAAAAGGCTAGGTGTGCAAATAATACTTGTCTTGAGCCTGAAGAGGCTAGGTGTGCAAATAATACTTGAGTCCAGTAACCTTATCGGTTATAGTGGATAAATCTTGGTCTTGCCAAGGAGTGGATGTAGCTCTTTGATTTGAAGAGTGAACCGGGATAAATCACCGTGTCAATCTCTCTTCCCTTAAACTCTTTAATTGCTTTAGTTTTTCTTGCATCTGTAATGTGGTGGGTGTGCAATAGTCACCCGTCCATCCTGTATTATTTCACTCGTCCAAAGCTTGCTTTATGTTTGCGAAAAGATTTCATTTTTGCTTAAATTCTTATAAACACAATTCAACCCCCCTTCTCGTGTTTATAGTTGTCTATTTCAGTTGGTATCAAAGCTCAACCTCTAGGTTGAGTATCTAACAATGTAGAGGTAAAAGGTCTGAAGAATAGACATGACGACTGGAGCTAGTACAAGTGGAAGTCATCGAGGCGAAGGAGCCTCCTAACCGGACCTCCTTACTTCAATGGAGAAAATTACAACTCTTTGGAAAGATAGATTTCAGTGGTTTTATTCTATCCACAAACTACGATCTTTGGGATGTCATCACATATGGTCCATTCATTCCCAAGAATGATGATAACACTTACAAACCAAAAGCTCGGTGGATTCTTTGCAGAAAAATCAAAATGGGAGGCTGAACCACAAAGCCAGATACAACATCATTTGTGCTCTCAGTCCGGAGGAGTTTGAGAAGGTATGTGCCTGTGACTCTGCAAAAGAAATATAGGACACCTTAGCTGTCACACATGAAGGAACAACAAAGGTCAAAGAGTCAAAGATTGCCATACTTGTTAGAAAGTATGAACTATTCATCATGGAGGAAGGAGAATCTGTTGCTCAGATAATAGGAAGATTTCAAACTATCATTAACAGTTTAAAATCTCTTGGCAAAGTCTATACCAATGCTAAGAAGGTTGGTAAGATTCTGAGAAGTCTACCTAAACAGTGGAGACCTTCGATCACTGCTATCTCCCAAGCCAAGGATCTCACTACCTTGACTATGGATGAACTTCTTGGAACACTCACTGTGCATGAGCAAGAACTTGGAGATGAAGCTGCACCAAAGAAGGGCAAGTCAATTGCTCTGAAAGCTTATCAAAAGTCAGGAAAAGGTTCCAAGGCTCTGAAGGCAGATGAGTCATCCAGTGATGCTGACCTATCAGAACTCGAGGATTCTGAGAGTGATGAAGAGTTGTCTCTCCTGACCAGGAAGATAAAGCTTCTCCTACGAAAAAAGAAGTTCGGGAGGGATAGGCCATTCAGAAGGTCCAACAAGGACAAGAACTTCAAAGAATCCACCTCAACAGACAAAAGTCCAATTGTTTGCTATGAGTGCAAAAAGCCCGATCACTTCAAGGCTGAATGTCCTCAACTCAAGAAGGCCCCTTTTAAGAAATTCTTCAAGAATAAGAAGAAAGGAATGATGGCTACTTGGGAGGATCTGGAGTCAACATCTTCTGATGAAAAAACTGAGGAAGAAGCCAATCTCTATTTGATGGCCAACACTGAATCAGACTCTGATGATGAGGTACATCCTGACTATGAGGAATTACTTGATGCTTATGAGGAGTTGTTGGAGGAATCCAACTGCTTATCTAAAGCCTTCAAATCCCTCAAGAGAAAGTATGTAAAGCTTACCAAGTGAGCATAAATAGAAATCTCAAGAGTGCGAGAAGGCGGCTAAAGAGAACAGTGGTGAAGGCCGGAAAAGTCTAATGAAGCTAAGATCTCAAGTGAAACATCACCATCTGAAGAAGTTGAAAAACTTCAACGAGAAAGTGGAAGAGCTCACTTCGATCTTGCCAAATTTGTTAATGGTAGAGGCAATCCGACTAAGCTACTTGGTATTGGAAGCACTCTCTTAACAAAGAAGGTATTGGATATGTCCATCGGACACATCATAAAGTATCAACTAAAGCTTCTAAAGTATCTCTTAAGTCAAGTCGTAACCAAATCAACACCTATTTGTAACTTCGTGGAAAAACTAGGCATGTTATGTCTAAGTGTATCCATAAGAAGAGAAGGAAGTCTTCTGAGACTCCTAGAACTAACAGGAAAATGACCCGAGAAAAATATGGGTACCTAAAGATCAAATAATTTTTGTTGCGAGATGTCCTCAGCGAGGACAAACAAAACACCACCGCTGGTACACGGACGGTGGCTGCTCGCGACATATGACAGGGAGAAAGGTCTATGTTCCTAGACCTCCGAGCTTAAGAAAGGAGGACACGTTGCCTTCGGAGGAAATCGAGAAAGGGAAAGTTATAGGTATTGGTACTATTGGTGGTAAACCCCCTCTTCCCTCTATATCTAATGTTCTTATGGTTAAAGGATTAAGACACAATTTGCTTAGCATAAGTCAATTATGTGATAGTGGTTTTGATGTTTCCTTTACCAAGGATGTATGCATAGTTAAAGACTGTAGTGACAAAACCTTCTTTTCAGCTAAAAGGCAACAAAATCTTTATAAGATTGAACTGCCTCGATCTCTCGGATCAAAGTGTAACTTTGTCGATGTCTAAAGAGGATGAAAGATGGTTATGGCATAAGAAACTAGGACATGCTAGTATGAAACTAATTTTTGAATTAAAAAGGAATAATCTCGTGAGAGGATTGCCTGATATTAGCTTTAAGAAAGATGTCATGTGTGATGCATGTGAGAGAGGTAAACAGATAAAATCAAGTTTCAAATCTAAAAGCCAAGTATCAACCTCTAGACCTCTTCAGTTATTACACATGGATCTGTTTTGACCAATTAGTGTTGCCAGCCTGGCTGGAAGAAAATATGGATTTGTCATAGTTGATGACTATTCTAGATACACATGGGTACTCTTCCTAACACACAAGGATGAGTCTTTTAAGGTTTTCTCAGTATTCTGCAAAAGAGTACAAAATGAGCAGGGTTTCTGTATTTCTACCCTTAGAAGTGATCATGGGGGAGAATTTGAAAATGAGCAGTTTAGACAGTTCTGTGAGGAGAATGGAATCTCTCACAATTTCTCTGCACCTAGAACTCCACAGCAAAATGGAGTGGTTGAGAGAAAGAACAGATCTCTGCAAGAGATGGCTAGATCTATGCTCAATGAAAATAATCTCCCTAAGTATACAGGCGGAAGTCTGTAAACACTGCTTGCTATGTACAAAACAGAATACTTATTAGGTCTTTTCTAAAAAGGACTCCTTATGAATTGTGGAAAGGAAAAAGCCCCAATATATCTTATTTTCATGCTTTTGGATGTGAATGTTTTATTCTGAATACCAAAGATAATCTTGGAAAATTTGATTCTAAGGTAGATAAAGGTATTTTCGTAGGTTATTCTGAAAAGTCCAAGGCTTTTAGAGTTTACAATTCAAGAACTTGTATTATTGAGGAATCTGTTCATGCTAAATTCAATGATGGTTTAAAGACTGATAAAGAACTATCGGATCTAGAAGATGATCTTGCAGGTCTTGATATAAACAAGCCAGAAAGTCAACAACCAGATCTAACCAAAACAGAACCTGTGCCTGAGGCTGAAAGACAAGTGGAGCAGACCCGGTCAGACGAACCGTCCAAGATCTTCATGATGATCTCAAAAGCGATTAGAAGTTCAACACTCATCATCCTAAGGATCTTATTATTGGAAATCCTTCTGAAGGAGTAAGAACCAGATCCACATTAAGAGAATCAAGCAATGTGGCCTTTATTTCAGATTTGGAGCCTAAACGCATTGAAGAAGCTCTTGAGGATGAAAGCTGGATTCTTGCTATGCAAGAAGAACTTAACAGATTCACCGAAATGATGTCCGGACTCTTGTCCCTAAGCCTAAAAACAAGTCGGTTATTGGAACAAGATGGGTCTTGAAACAAATTAGATGAAGATGGTAAAGTTGTCGAAATAAAGCAAGGTTAGTAGCTCAAGGCTATAACCAACAAGAAGGTATTGATTATCTTGAAACCTTTGCACTGTAGCTAGAATAGAAGCCATATGCATTTTAATGTCATATCTTTGCTGACAACACCAAATTACCCTATTTCAAATGGATGTAAAATGTGCTTTTCTAAATGGTATAATTGAAGAAGAAGTGTATGTCAAACAACCCCTGGTTTTGAGGATACTGATAAACTAGATCATGTTTTCAAACTTAAAAAGGCATTATATGGTTTGAAACAAGCACCTAGAGCATGGTATGATAGACTCAGTTCTTTTCTCATGCATAATAGTTTTACTAGAGGACAAGTAGACACTACTCTGTTCAAAAAATGCTCTAAAGAGAACTTTATTATAGTTCAAATATATGTTGATGATATTATTTTTGGAGCAACTAATGAAAAGCTATGCAAGGAATTTTCAAATCTAATGCAGCTGAATTTGAGATGAGCATGATGGGAGAATTGAAGTTCTTCCTTGGATTACAAATCAAGCAGACAAGTGATGGAATTTACATTCATCAACAAAAATATACCAAGGAGATACTCAAGAAATACAAAATGGAAAATGCAAAGCTCATGAAAACCCCTATGCAACCCAATGCAAAACTAAGAAAAGATGATGAAGGTAAAACGGTAGATCAAACTGTCTACAGAGGTATGATTGGCTCTCTACTGTACTTAACTTCAAGCAGACCTGACATTCAATTTAGTGTCTGTATGTGTGCTAGATTCCATTTTGATCCTAGAGAATCTCATCTTAAGGCTGTAAAAAGAATATTTAGATATTTGCTTGGAACTACTAATCTTGGTTTGCTGTATTTAAGATCAAAAGAATACAGATTAGTGGGATATTGTGATGCTGATTTTCCTGGAGACAGAATAGAAAGAAAAAGCACCAGTGGAGGTTGTCACTTCATTGGAGCAAGTTTAGTCTCATGGTCAAGCAAGAGGCGGACAACCATTGCCTTGTCTACTGCAGAAGAAGAATACATCTCTGCTGCTAGTTGCTGCTCTCAACTCTTATGGGTAAAACATCAACTTGAGGATTACTCTATTTATGAACATAACATATCTGTATGGTGTGATAATTCCAGTGCTATATGCTTAACTAAAAATCCAATTCAGCATTCTAAGGCTAAACATATTGAAATCAAACATCATTTCATTAGGGATTATGTTAAAAAAGGCATCTTTGATATTAAGTTTGTTAAAACTGAAAATCAATGGGCTGATATTTTCATTAAACCCCTCGCAGAAGAAAGGTTTTTATTTATTAGAGATATTCTAAACATGCATTGCATCATTGAATGACATGTCTGAATGTTAAGCTGTCTGTGATAAATCTGTCATTACTCCTATATACATGTTCTTTCAACTAAGCATTAGTTCAGGGGGAGTAATGATACAATAGTTTAAGTGGAGTATGTCTAACCCTTTTTGATAAAACACATAAATAAAACTTGATAACCCTTTTTGATGTTGACAAAAGGGGGAGAAAGGGAGAAATGAATAGGGAGAATGGTGGGAGAAATAGAATGGGAGAATGAATATGATATGACCTATTCACTTAAGAAAATTTCAACGAAAGGGAGAAATGAATAGGGAGAATGGTGGGAGAAATAGAATGGGAGAATGAATATGATATGACTTGTTCACTTAAGAAAATTTCAACTTGTCTATATATGCTATTTTCTTTGTTGATATTTTCTGAGGTTCATTAAATCATCTCAATGTTTGTCATCATCAAAAAGGGGGAGATTGTTAAGTCTCTAAAATGTTTGATATGCATTTCCCTAAGTTTTGATAAAAAATAAACATCGGTTAATGATTTAATTAACCTTCATATTGGTTGCTAACCTATCTATTGAGTGTGTAGATTAAAAAAATAGAATCAGACGTCCAACAAAGTGAAACAAGCAGACGTCCAACAAAGTGTAACAAGCAGACGTCCAACACTGTAGTGTTTGAAGCGCACGTCCAAAACACAAGAGAAAGAAACCCGCGTCCAATAAAAATATCAGAAGGTCGCGTCCACTAAAAGTATCAGAAGGCAGCGTCTACTGAAAGTATCAGAAAAAACCGTCCAGTGAGGTATCAAAATTATCCGTCCAATGACGTGGCACTTGGAGCGCGTCCATCAAAGTATCATAATAGCGCGTCCATCAAAATATCAGAAAAGACCGTCCAGTGAGGTATCAGAAAGGTCCGTCCAATGACGTGGTAGATGGAGCTCTTCCATTAAGGAATCAGACGGAGCTCGTCCATTAAGGAATCACTTTGAGCTCGTCCAATAAAGTATCAGCAATGCGCGTCCAATGACGTGGAAAATGGTGCTCGTCCATTAAGGTCAGAATGTTTTCATCCACTAGAGTAACTGAGACTCTCGTCCACCAGACTAACAGAGGCTCTCGTCCACTAAAGGTGACAGAAGCTCTCGTCCACTAAAGGTAACAGAAGTGCTCGTCCACTAAAGGTGACAGAAGCGCTCGTCCACTAGTCTTTGGACTTGCTGAGTCCTTAATATGGAGCTCGTCTACTAGCCCGAATGAAAACTCAAATGACTAGATAGACGTGATTATTTTCAAGATGGAAGCACTTATCTTATGATCGCGAATTCTTTAAGGATTATCAGAATCTTGGTTCAAGAACCAGAAAGAGACTTGAAGCCTTCTCTCCTACTCAGTTTCACGATTATCAAGAAAAGTCAGAAGCTACTCTCTCAAGCAACCTTGGATAATCAGAACCAAAGACCAGTTAAAGAATGCTTCCAATGTGCTTTATTCCCTAGTACCTCTGGTCCTTACACAAAAAGGGAAGTGTACTCAGCAAAGTACAAAAAGCTCTCTGCTCAACTTTGATATGGCTGTAGCACGATGAATAAAGCCATGATCCTTCATGTTAGAATACAACCAACGACTCTATTGCATTAGTGGCTGCCCAGAACGACTTTATTGCATTAATGACTACTCAGAACGACTCTATTGCAATTAATGAAGTTCTGCTTGAAGCCAACATCTGAGAGGGTGTCTCTAACGGATCCTAAATGCTTGAAGACCATAAATACATAAGCCATTGAAGATGAAGAAAGAGAATACACATTGCATTAAAAATTCTATTACTCTGAGCATTTATTTCTTCATTCTTTTATTCTTTATTCTTCAATCATTTTGAAGTTATTATGCAGACTTTCCTGAGCCTTACATTTAAACCACTCTCTGAGTGTTAGTGAAAGATCTGCCTGTGAGAAATTGTATTTATTACAAACCAAATCTCTCAAACAAACCTAAGTGAGCCTGAAGAGGCTAGGTGTGAAAACAATACTTGTCTTGAGCCTGAAGAGGCTAGGTGTGAAAACAATACTTGTCTTGAGCCTGAAGAGGCTAGGTGTGCAAATAATACTTGAGTCTGTAACCTTATCAGTTATAGTGGATAAATCTTGGTGCTGCCAAGGACTGGACGTAGCTCTTTGATTTGAAGAGTGAACCAGGATAAATCACCGTGTCAATCTCTCTTCCCTTAAACTCTTTAATTGCTTTAGTTTTTCTTGCATTTGTCAAGTGGTGTGTGTGCAATAGTCACTCGTTCATCCTGTATTCTTTCACTCGTCCAAAGCTAGCTTTCTGTTTGCGAAAAGATTTCAGCTTTGCTTAAATTCTGATAAACACAATTCAACCCCCCCTTCTCGTGTTTATAGTTGTCTATTTCAGCCATAACAATATCTGCCCTACTTCCATTCGGAACAACAGGTAATATCTGTCTAAAATCACCACCAAGCACAGCAACCTTTCCTCCAAATGGTTTATGAGAACATTCCACATCAACAATTCCCATTATATCTTTTAACGTCCTATCCAATGCCTCAAATGCCCATCTATTAACCATTGGAGCCTCATCCCAGATTATCAAAGTAGTCTCACGAACTAAATCAGCCCTAAAACTATTTTGCCCAATATTACAACATGAGTCTTCATTTAATACCAAAGGAATAACAAATTGTGAATGTGCAGTTCTACCCCTAGGAAGTAAAAGTGAAGCAATCCCACTCGAAGCAACATTCAAAACAATTTTACTGACAGCAGGAAATCTATATGACAAAGTCTTCCATAAAAAAGTCTTCCCCATGCCACCATAACCATCAACAAAGAAGAAACCACCATTTTTTGCTGTCACAACACCAACAATCTCATCATATACCAATCTTTGTCCAACATTAAGCTATCCCAAGCATTCAAGATGTTTAGTAGCCATCTCATCTAGATCATATGAAATTTCTCTAAGGACAAAAATATTATTCAAATAAGATAGGTCTTCAGTATAAGGGAATGACATGGTATCAAAATCTTTTAATGACTTCCCATTCAAACGTAATAATTTTTCCATCACAACCAAACAAATAACCTTCAACTGATCATCACCCAAACATAAATCTGCACCATGTAAAAAAATTACAGGTATAAATGAAAATAAAAATATAAAAATAACCTATCGCCATTACCTCAACTTTGAATATAGGAAATAAATTACTAATAATTGATCCATTAGATTACATGTAATCATATAAATTCATGACAAAATAACTGGAATAACTAATAAATAAATGATAAATCGACCAGATAAAAACATTAACTAAAAAAAAAATATACTTTTCTACTTTCTAATTTATAGAATTTCTAGAATAGTAATATACATGGATATTGTAAGTGTTTACGTCTTTTATATAACAACTCATCCACTAAAACTTCCCAAGTCTTGTCCCATAGATGGTGAGGGTTGCCCATACTATTCGACAACAATAAAATGATAAAAAACCTCCTCAAATATGCCCCAGAAGCCAACGATGAAACCTCATGTATTCCATCAATAAATTCTTTATCATCAGATAACAAACCCATAGTAGCACATGCTTCTTGAAAGGACCCATAAATATTGTTATTAACAGTTCTCAAACATTCATAACTCATACAACCCCTTTGAACATTAAGCAATAGCCTCATGTAATATACTTCCCCAATACCAGGTGGCACAAAATTCAAACGGTCAATCATTTGACCTTTTTTCCTAGGTCGCCATTCTCTTTGTTGTTGGAAAAAAACAAACCTTGATGGAAACTCGGCATAGGTTAGATGTCTACCCTCAACATACTTACGATTTGCATCCATCCATGCCTGGAATATTGTAACCTTGTTTTTATTCCTCTCAACAACATCACCAACTTTCTCGTTATTATTAAATAATGCAAACTGCTCTTTAGGAAGATGAAAAGTCAAAAGTTGTACAGGAGGCCATCTCTCATGAATATAAAATGCAAAAATTCTCCAAGCATATTCACATGGGGATAGGTAGCGACAATCATGATAATGCTTTATCTCATCAACAGCATGCATTTCAGTTGATTCACGTTGGCCATCAGTGACAACAACTGTAACACGATCCGACCCCTTATTAACATATTTAAATAGATACTTGATGCAATCTGATTTATTGTAATATTCAATATTAATATGGGCTCGATACCGCATCAACAATTTAGGATTGTAAGGAACAACATACTGATTGTCCAAATGTACACCACCCTTAACTGCAGTAACACCATTATCCCTTCTCCTATAAATAGGATATCCATCATCATCAAAGGTTGTATGGTCGACAAATTTCTTCTGGAAAATTTTTGAACATTTACCACCTTTCATGCAAGGAGAAGTACGATTTACACTACCACAGGGGCCATAAAGCATAAAATTGGTAACAATGTTTAATAAATTTGGGAACCTGGTTTTGTCTGGTAACTCAGCTGAGATGACAGAATCAATAAAACCAATCGATTGCAAATTATCCTTTTGTTCTAACCACAACAATATATGTGCATGCGGCAAGTCACATTTCTGAAATTCAATTGTATACATACCTAAATAATGGAAGAAAAATAATAAAAAATATTATCCAATATAAATAAAATCAAATAAAATATCAAATAAAATAAATAAAACGTATATAATAATAATACCTGCTATAACCTTGCCAAAAAACGAACCCTTCTTCAAATCAGTCATCATTTGATTTAACTTCATATGAAATACTCTACACAAAATGTCTGGATGATCTAAAGCAGCAAGTCCCATAGAACATACCAACTGACGAATCTCATCTCACTTTGGATTACATGCAAAGGTTAAAAACAAATCCGGATAACCAAATCTCCTACAAATTGCCATAGCATCCTGACAATTATTAAACATATATCTAGGACCACCCGTGAATGAAGATGGAAGAATAGCTCTTCTACTAATAGTTGCTACTTCTACATCACCTTGATCCATAGCTTCCTCAACACCTTTCAAAAGGTCACCTCTAATTACATCTTGATGATTTTTTATAAATGAAAGTCTCTGTGCTTCAAGCATTGAATAACAATCAACAACTAATTGTTGGAACAATCGTTTGCTCTTCAATATAGTAGTATCCTCAAACTCTCTATCCATTGACCTAAATGCCAGAAACTCTCGCAATGATATATGACCTCTATGTGTTTCTGCAATAGAGTTGTTAGTAGGCACAATAGGCAGATCTTCTTGCAAAGGCATAAACCAAGCATGTGTCTCAGGAATCCTTTGCAGATACCCTTCTATAGAGTGAACAATCACATCTCGACCACGATCACAATTATCAAAATCTCCAACAATAAGAGCAGCAACTTCATCTACAGTTGGTAAATTATAATTTCGTGCTTCAACTGCTCGACTACGAATCAATCTAAGATCTACATTCAAATCACGGTCCTGCTGAAAAATGTCTCTAACACGTCTAAAAATGTTTGCACGAGTGTTAAAAACATCAACCATTTCCAACAATTCTTTCACCAAAGTTGAATCTAATTTTTTGTTGTCTTTATCATTCCTATACCATAAGAACAAACCATAAATTATTAGGGTTTGAATGAACGTATACCCACAATACAACAAACACAGGTTGACAAATTAATGTAAGACATTAAAAGAGGATAAAAACAACAACTATTTACAACAATGTTATAACAAAAAAAAAACCAAAAACAGTACAATTACAAAAGTCATCCTTAAAAAATAACATTTACCATAAGATATAATAACATGAAAAAAAAAAAAAAAATGAAGCTATAAATATATATATATATATATATATATATATATATATATATATATATATATATATATATATATAGTTTATAACTAAGGCTATGTTTGGATTGATGGAAGGGGGTGGAATGGAACGGAATGGAACATAATGGAATGGAATGGAACGGAGCGGAATGGAATGAAATAAAAATTCTATTCCATTGTTTGGATATTCCTTTGGATAGTGGATGGAATGAAATGTGTTATAATTTTTTTTATTCCTTTACTACCCTTATTTTGAAAATACTAATATTTTATTTATTATACCTTATATAGATAATTATTTACTAACATTCTTTTTTTTATAAAATAATTTACTAACATTCTAACAATGATGAAAAAAAACACTGAAATTCCAAAATAGAAAAAAGTTATTCATTTCTATCCCTCACCTTGAATTAAATATTATAATAACAAATGTGTTGCACGTTAACAGCAGGTTATAGTTCTACACGGTTGGCCATTGCAAAGAGCAGCAGATTATAGGTTGTTAAAATCAAAAGGGCCAAAACACCAAAATATACAATAGTTCTGGGAACAATGGTATACACCAGAGGGTACTGATAAAAAGTCCAAAATGGAATCATGGGAAAGACAGTAAAGCCATCATTACCAAATGGAGTTGTCTTCCCATTAGAAGAAAAACAATTAACACCGATAATAAAGCCAATTTCTCTAAATGGATCTATAGACGCCAAAAAAATCCATGTCCACCTCTCCTTTTCTCTCTGTTTCTCTCTATTAACACCACCCATGTCCTCCAAAGTGTAACTTCCCATATAGGGGTATACATATACATTATACCAAGAGAGCACAATTGACTGAAGTAATGGTAACCAGATTTCGGTTACATTTAGCTTGGCAGATTGTGAAAGATTTAAACGCGGGATGAGAAGATCGGATAGAGAAGCAAAAGGTGTTTGGGTAGGGTTTGGAGAGGAAAGAGGAAGAGGAAGAAAGGGCGTCAATGTTTGTGTTGTGTTCGAGTTCAAAAGGGATTATGTGTCCCATGCAGACCGTGAATCTTGACAACGCCGTTTCAATGATGTTCATCACAAGGATGACTATTGACTAGTTTGGGGACATAATAGTAACTTTTTAATTTTATAAAGCTTTGATTCTTGGTTCCATTCTATTCCACCCAATTTGGGAGGGAAGAAAAGTGAAAGGTATATAATGGAATAGGATGGAATGGGTTCCATTGCTTTCCATTCCATTCCGTCCTCTTTTGTCCAAACCAAACAATGGAGTATTATACCATTCATTTCCATTCCCCTCCATTCCATCCCCTTCCATCAATCCAAAAACCTTAAATGAGATATCCAATTTGACACCTCGTTTTGAGTATCATATATATATAATTGTGCAAACTTTGGCTTCTCCCCTTCAACAGGCAACAAACTTCCTATTCGATGATAATTTTGACCACCAATAATAAATTGAGGAGGATCATGCCTTGAATTAACATTAGTTTGAACTTTCCCTCCCATTGATGTAAAAGCAAACATGCTATTATAAGCACGTATATTATAAAGGAAATGAGCACTCCTTGAGTCTTGCCCATGAGTCAAATTCCAAAGCAAATCAGGTGGCTTCTCTAAATATTCCAAAATGATTCTTCCTCTCATACAACATATAGAAAATTTCACACCATATTTTTTCTTACTTTTATCAGCACGTTCCTCAAACCAAACATTTGCTCCACAATGCTGGCAAATACAACTCATAGCTCCAAAATCAAGATAATCTAAAATTGAAAATTAAATAAAAATTATGACATTCATATCATATATATAGCTAACATTTTAATTTTAAAAATAAATGAAATCCAATTAGGTAATTCATAATTTTAATATACCTTCATTTTCTGCCTTTTCAAATAACAAATTCCCAAAATTCTCATTAATAGGAACTTCATCTACACCTTAGCATACAATTGAGGGGAAAAAAATTAAAAGAAAACTGAAAAATCATTATTACTGAGAGTTAATAGCATGTAGATAAATTAGAAATAAAAATTAAAAATTGTTACCTGAATGTATATTACTTGCATGGGATGCCATGTTTTCAGCAAAGAGTGATATATCCGGAGGAAAAATTGAATGAGATTGCATATTATTTATACTCCAAGCTTAAATAATCAAATCAAATACGGTTTAGAAAAGACACATTTCATCTCAACAAAGATAAAAAAATTGCAACAATAAACAAACTACAAACCTTCGTTCTCCTTATTGCACCCCCTCTTCTTATCCCTTAACAAAGACATCCTTTTTTGTCTTGCTTTCTTAGAATTAGAAACAAGAAAACAATTCACTCCAACTTGATTAAGATCACTCATTTTTATAATGAACTGCACCAACATTAAACAAAATAGGAGATAAAAACAAATAAAAAATGATTAATGAAAAATTAAAAGATACAAAAATTTGAATAAAATGATAAACTAAATCATGTATTTATAAAAAAAAAAAAAGTAATAGGATAATTAGATGTTAACAACTATAACACAACAGTAATAAGCAATAGTAAGCAATAGATATAAAAGACTTAAATTTTTAAACTACAATGTGAATCACCAACTAATGGTGGAATGTGAATAATACAATGAATCTGATGAATTAACATAAATTTTACACTCAATATAACTATCAGTAGTACCCTAAACTAAATGGACGATTCAACTATTCTTATTAAATATATTGAAAATATGCATTTCAGGAATAAGAACAAAAATATGGAATATCTGTATACAACCAATGTTCTCTTATATGATAGAATTTAGGATCGAAATGGGACAGAAATAAGGAACCAAGAACCATTAAAAAAATTTAAGTTGATAACAACATTGACTTATAATTCAGCAGCACAGGTATAATATTGCCTCAAATAACATCAAGAAATAAAGAAATGATATTATACAAAAAAATAACAAAGCTGAAATACCTGGACAAAAATGATAACAATGTTAGAAGGATGACGAAATTTGTATGCTCACAAACAGAGTCCAACAAAGTTGCACCACCTGATTTCTTACAAAGAAAGGGTTCGACAAAGGATATATATAAGCTCATTCAAGCTAAAGGAAGTATCCGAAGGAGTAAGGAAAATAAATACCTACCCTATTATATCCTGCAACTTAGGTGTTGTTTTCACTAAATTTATATAGCATTATAATAACAATATATCCTATATATATAGGATATAGGATATCAAAAAGACCTCTCATCCAAGTACACTCAAGAGTCAGACCATCTAGCATAGGACATTCCATCAAACTTTATTTGTACCTGAAAGCAATCCTCTAGTATAAAGACATAGCAAGCAGAGCTAAATAGTATAAAGACAGCGAAAAGCTAAGACTTAAGAAGCTATATTATTTTATTATTTAATCAACTGAAAGAAAGCTGAATGATGATATTTAATTAACAGTGTAATTGTTATTAAATAATTTTAACATAAACACCAATAACAATAATAGAAGAAGAAGAATGGCATTATCGAAAGTAAAACACAGACAACAATGAATCATAAAGAAGAAAAAAACTTACTATTGATATGGGCAAAATAATGTAATTTAAAATTTAAAGCAGACAAATTTATTTAAAAGCAAAACTCTTTTCATTCTTTAAAGAATAACTTTATAACTTGTATTTTTAATATTTACCTTCTATAAAGAAAATTGGCAACGGTTAATGGCTAATATTAATTAATTAATTAAAAGGTAACCTTTACAACAATAATAATATTTATTAATTAATTAGATTGTAACCTTAATAATGCTGCAAAATTGAAGAAATTGACCTAAGGGTTTTTTTTTTGAAAGTAAATCAACCTAAGAGTTTGTCTAAACGAATTTTAGATTTCATAATACTGACAAATTGAGGGTGACATTTACTAAATGTCGGATGCAAATAAATTAGAAGTTAATAGAGAAAAAAATGTTCTCTTGAATCAATTAACAATATCAATTCATCACCTCATTAGTTGATTACTTGATGGTTATATTTTCATTAAAATTTAAACCATAGATTTATACCAATCCAAAGTAACTGAAACAAAACAATTAACTTCAAAATGATATATATATATATATATATATATATATATATATATATATATGACAAAAAAAAAAAGATTTCATTAAGATAAGTAGAGTAATTACATAGGTCATAAAGCAAGGGTTGGGACAATCTAAAACCATCATGTTTGGATTATAATTACATCAATGCCCAACAAAAAGTGTCCCAACCAAACAGCAACTACTCGGCATACATAGAGAAATAAGCAGACGAAAATACAAATGAGGCTTACACTTTTAAAATGCAGAATAATAGGTTGAAGGCAAACTGTTTTTGAATTTGGAAGTTGTAGACTGCCAATATCCAAACTCAAACACATTGCACTACAAAATAGATCAACCTACAACAACTAAACGATTTACACCATAAAAATAAAAGAAACTACTTTCATACGAATCTCCACCCATGACTATACAACAATAACAGAACGGAGGAGATCCACCCAAAATGGTAAAGCACTCAGAAACTGACTTCACGGCTTCTCAAGCTCGACAGAAACCAGGGCATAATCTGGAACCTCATAGTTTTCAACATCAATGACAGTGTCCTTCTTGACACAACTAACAGAGCATTCTTCTTTCTTCTTGAGACCACTGACAGAGCATTCTTTTTGAGTTGCAGCAAACTCATCATCGAACTTTCTCTTGGCAGGAGTGAACCTGTTGGCCGGAGTCTATTGAGACTAAAGATCAACATGACTATCTCCCAAAGAAACAGATGTGTCAATAATCCCAGAATCAGTCTGCTAAAGTAACAGACACAAAAACACCTAATCAGAAATAAAGGTAAAAATAAACTGAAAAAAAAACATTACCAAGAATAAAATAAAATGCTTACTGAAATATCATCTTTCAAGTCCACCATTTCAGTGTCCACCTTTGAAAAAGGTGTGAGAAAGACAGCTTTCATATATGGAATTATATGGAATCAAAGACATAGGTGTTGGAAACCATAAGTAATAATGAATAATGAATCCATAAGTAAAAGTATTAACACATTACTTCTTATTGAGAACCAAACCATACCTTTAGAGGTGTTGTTTCTGCACCAATGAGATCAAACATTGAAATAATAGTTTCATCATAACAAACCCTTCTAACTGGAAAAGTCCCTTCAAATAGGAAAGCTTGCTCAAGCTTTGTCTCCACCTTAAAAAGCATCCTCTTGCCAATTAGACTGTGAAGCAACTGAGGGTAACCAATTCCAGAGGCCTCCTGCTCGAAAACATTTTGTTACAAAGAATAAACAGATAAATAAACGGCAAAACTAATAAACAGATAAATATAAATAGTATATTATATATGATATATATATATATCACCTCAAAATGCTGGCCAAGAAATAAAATGGAAATAATAAAACCGGCAAGGGAAAAAATAATAAATTATAATATAATTTTAAAAACAAACAAATGGAAATAGTAATTATACTTTGGATACACATGCAGAACAGGGATACGACAGAGCTCACAATAGTTGACATCAGCAAGGGAAGTCACAGATTTATTACATCTATTACAGGCCAAATAGAACCAAGACCTGTAGTTGACAAGATCAACAATTTCCCCAAGAACAACAAACAAACCATCCTAAATATAATAACAATGATATCATAAGTTAAGTTTTCGAGATAGAAGCAAATAATAAATAATCATAATCAATAAATAAATAACAGATATATATAGATAATAGATAGATAACATAACAATAGTGAAAATAAAACAACCACCTCACTAATACTGGTCAGCTGTGATACTGTCTTCTTAGGATTATTTTTCATGAAATCGGTATCAAGTCCTTATCTAGAACTGTCAAGGACCACAACCAATGGCTCGACATCAATAGCCCCATGTTCGGCAATGCTTCACAAAAAAATATGAATGAAAGATAAAACTTATTAATAAACAACAGAAAAAGAAATATTAATATTAATATTAATTAATATTTATATTCAATATAAATAATAAGAAAGTCCATACCTATTCCTAAATTCAATTGCCTCTTCAATGTCTGGATTAAGTAACAGTCGTGTAGCATTCATGCTATTCTGAATAACAGTTTTGCCTGGATACACAAAGTGAAAGAAAGGAAGGAATAGTCAAAACAATTATCACAGCATCTTAAACATTTTTTTTAACAAAAGAACTAAACAAAATGCAACTTAACAAACCAAACGAAGATAAAAATAGATTACATGCCTCTAAAAACCTTCACCCTTGCAAGTTGCAGAACCACCACCACCTGAACATTACCACCACCAGCTAGAGAATCCCTCAGCAAATTTACATAATCACCAAACAATGCACATTCCAGAGTGCCACTATACCAAACAAAGACAAATAAAAAAAGTTTAAGAGTTTCATAAAAAAAAATAGAACAAACATTATTTACCAAGTTCCCAACAAAATTATCATGTAAGCAAGACACCTTGAGTCAGTAAGCTCGATCAAAACCATGCTAGTTGTCTTTCCATCCTTGGTATATTGTCTTTCAGGGTACACACAAGTCAAAAGCCCCCATTACATCTGAAAATGTTGAAGACAAATACAACAACAAAATCAATAGTCAATAAGAATAAAAAAATAAAATAAAATAAATAGTAGACAATGACAACAATCATAGTAATCACCAATCAAATATTCATGACCCTCATCATAGTTTAGTATTTCACAAAATGGCACACAGTTAAGTCCATATCTAGAAATGGAGGGGCAATCCCTTTTCTGAACAGTTGTTTTGAATAGGAAAATCAGTCTGAATTCATGTGAAGAAACCCTATAACCACCACTGTTTCCCACAATATTGAAATAAACCATCTTGTAACAGCAACCCTCTTCAAGTAAAGAGCTAAACTTGTGTAACAAAGGTCTCCTGACAGTAGCTTGGATCTTGCCACACTTAAAAAAAAACAAAAACAAAAAACAATCAGTCCCATATCACAAAAGAAAAAAATCTATGATCATAAAGGTACAAAAATGAATATAAAAGATAGATAAGATAGATTACTACATTTTCATCAACCAACAACATCTCCAAATAACTGATTTGGGAGGGGTTGTTAAACAGAGGGACTGTCCAGAGGCGGGCAACCCTAACAACCAACCTAATTGCCTCCCTATTGGAAACAATGGAGTCAATTCGATCATAATGCAAAGCCATTGAAACAAAGATTGTAGGTATTGAAGATTGGTTGTTGACACAAAACAAAGGAGATAAGTCTGAGGTAAGGTGAGTTACCACCAAAGTGGGCGTCCAATTTATAGCCACCAAGAACGCTAAAACCGGAAACAAATTTGGGAGGGAAACATCAAATTTGAATTCGAAAACACCTAAAAAAAATTACAACTCCCAGAATACCTTTTTCCAGTGAGTGAAAAATGTAATCAGAAAAAAGTAGAAGTATATAGGAACACAAAATAAAATCAAATTCAACCATACAGAGAGATTAATCAAATCAAAAGCTACAAAGGAAAAAATAATAATAATCATCATTACAATTTAACATCGAGCCCAGATCTACCTATCTACCTAATCTACATAATATCTACATAACAACCTAAAAAAGGTGTACTTAGATCTAAGAAAATATTTTTTTGTCAAAAAAAGATCTAAGAAAAGATTATTCAAATCAGAATTTCAAGAAGGAAAAGGTAAAACAATAAAGCCATCATTACAATTCTAACAATACAGAGCCAATCTATCTACTATCTATCTACCTAATAACCTGAAAAATTAAAAATAACCTAAAAAGACTGTAATGAGAGAGTGCGATCTTCAACACACATAATAACAACAGGGAACCCAAAAACCAAATACAAATACTAAAGAACAAAACACAAGAGAACCAACAGAAATCCTCACTTCCAAAAAAAAGAACTAAACTGAAGCATACAATAATCCGGTTACAATGAACCTTTATTTATAACAGAAGACTTAACAAATAAAACTCACAAGCACCAAATTTTTTTGGAAAAAATATATCTAATTAATTTTTTTTAAAATATTGAGCATGAAAGGAGCCCCAAATCAAGCCTTAATAGACACGTTTGTCGATCTCACCTCAAGCATTCGACACCTCAAGCTGTGAAAAAGCAGTATTGTCTAACAAAAATAAATAAAATAATACAATATTAAATATTAAATTTACAGATATAAAAATAGCCTCATAGGGTTAATCTATCCTAAACACAACAAAATATGTAATTTGATAACATATCCAGCAAGCCCTAGTGACAGATAATCCACCATAGCTCCTTCAATCGACAAGATATACTGTACAATCGGTAGAGAAGACAGAAAGACGAGGTGAGATAAAAAATTGTAGAAAAGGGGAGAGATAATCGCAGAAGAGAGTGAGAGAAGAAGAAGCTTGTAGATATGATAAAAGAGAGTGAGAGAAGAAGTTTGAAGAAATGATGAAAGAGAATGAAAGTAGAAGTCACCGAAGGAAACGCTTAAACATTACAAATAAATAACACAATTAAATAAAATCAAACAAAAATCAAACAAATAAAAAATATAATAAAATAAAATATTAAGAGTTTAATAAATGAAAAGTAAAAAGTTTACCAGCTGGGTGATAAAGTTGTCTCATCGCCATTAAAACTTCACTCAGAGATAAGAAAGCAAGCTTTAAAATATATTAAAATAATAATAATCCGCCAAATCACCCGCACAGTAACTTGCCACATTGAGGCTTATTAAGTAATAATAGTAGGTTAATTAACAGTGTAATAGTAGGCTTATCCTTTAATATATATATATATATATATATATATATATATATATATATATATATTTATTGCAATTTATAATGCTTCAAAATATTAAACCTATAAATCAAACCAAATGACTATTTCATGGTATTATGTCTACTCAATTCATTTGCACGGGACAATTGTTTATTTAAATAAACAATTATAAAATATAATTAAATGATTAACTATAGTTATTACTTATATTTTGGATTATATTTTATTTTATGTATTTAATTTAAATATACGGTCAAATTAAACAATTTATACACCGACATCCAATATTATTTTGTCAAATTTACATTATAGTTATTTTTTAAAATTACTAAAATAAGCATACACATATCAAAGTATTAATGAATAACCATTTAAAATCTTTTACACTAATAACCTATCATAAATTTCATGTCCTGAACTAAATAAGGGTATGTTTGTTATGGATTAAAGAAAATTAATTTTGATATTCAACAATTTAGAAATTATTTTTAAAAGTATAAACTATTCTATTTTTATTTAAAAGAGTCATCTGGGTCTCTACATGTAACAAATCTGGTTTTCATTTTTAACCCAACTTTAAGTGTGTTATACTATATTCTTACTTTTAGTTATAACATATATAATATAATTTAATATAATAATATTTATTTATTAGTCAACAAAATCTTTGAAATTGAAATGTATCAAAGTTTGCAATGGATATATTTCATAAATGCTAGGTTTGAATGTAAAAAAAAAAAATAGACTTAATAATATAATAGATATCTGTATGAGAAAAATATTGGAAATTTGATAAGGTTAAATTATAAAGTCAATTTAGTGTTTGCCAATTCTATAAGTATATAACAACATCGATACCAATATTAGAGTGAATATAGTATCAAATAAAAAATTCAAATAGAGCATACATAATAAGTATTTCAAAAAAGGTATACAATGCTTAGACTCGTGCAAAGAATTATCCGTCCAAAGGTTATTTAAACTGCTTATAATTTAATTGATAAGTAGACTGGTGTTTCCTTAGTGGACGAGGTCATAAATGAATACCTAAATAACTTGATAAGAACAGCAAGTCCAAAGACTTGAAAATAAACGCGTTCATCTTGTCACGTCAGCAGACGAGGGTTATTCTTGTAACTCAAGTATACATCCATAATATCTAACTAAAATTCAGTAGACGTTCACGGTGCCACATCACTGGACGGATTTTTTCTTAAGGGCTTAGCAAGTCAAAATACTTGCGTGGACGATCGCTTGTGTCACTTGTATGGACAAGCGCTTCTGTCACTTCAGTGGACGAGCGCTTCTATCACTTGTGTGGACGAGCGCTTCATTTAATAAATGAAAAACAAAAAGTTTACCAGCCATCTGATAAAGTTGTCTCATCATCATTAAAACCTCACTCAGGAAAAAGAAAGCAAACTTTAAAATATATTAAAATAATAATACTAAGGATAAAATCAACAATGATATTATAATTAAAAAATATCATCATCCCTAAGTCGTGATGAATTCACCAAATCAACCGAACTTGTCACATTGAAAATTATTAAAGTTATGATTTAACAAGTAATCTATCCTAATAAATAATTGATTTTCTACCCCCTTCAACTTCATCCCTGGGTCACGTAGGCCCCGCATCAATACACACTCACCTCTCTCTCTCTCTCTCTCTCTCTCTCTCTCTCTCTATATATATATATATATATATATATATATATATATATATATATATATATATATATATATATATATCAAGTATTATATTATATCAAGTAAAGAAATAAAGCTGTTGATTTTCCCGGGAAAACTGAGAGGGTTTTCGAGCGGGAATGGAGAAAGAGTCATGGAATCCTCATCCTTCTTCTTCTAAGCATGTGGACCGTATGATCGACTCCAATCACCATCACTATAGGTCCCCTTCCAGAACTATCTGCTCCGATAGGTTCATTGCCTGTAGATCCTCTTCCAATTTCGCGCTTTTTGATATACCGCCATCTGAGAGAGACGACGACAGCTCCACCGCATATAACTCCCTCTTGCGAACGGCGTTATTCGGACCCATTGCTCCCGTCACTCCAGATAAACAGAGTCCCAACATATTCCGTTACAAAATGGAGACTCGCCAGAACATGCACACCCTCTCCCCCTTTCTCTCCCACGAATACGATCCTGTGCTTCCTCACACCAATTACATTAATACCCCTGTTATTAAGCCTCAAAGGAAGGTTACCAGATCACCTTACAAGGTCACCTCTCTTATTCATTTTGGGTTTGGGGTTGTTTATGTAATTTTACGGAGATTACAATTATAATAATGTTGTACACTGTTTTTTGTGATGTACTAGATTCTGGATGCACCTGCTCTGCAAGACGATTTTTATCTCAATCTTGTCGATTGGTCTTCCCACAATGTCTTGGCTGTGGGTCTGGGCAGCTCTGTTTATTTGTGGAATGCTTCTACCAGCAAGGTCACTTACGCTTCAATTCAAAGTTTACTCCTTTTTATCTTCTATTGACTTTAGGGTTTGGTGTTCTGTTATGCAAATTGAAAAAAATTATTGTTTTGCGAGAAATTATTTATATTTTGATATGCTACTTTCAGGTAACTAAATTATGTGATTTGGGGATGGACGACTGCGTTTGTTCTGTTGGCTGGGCTCATCGTGGTACATACATTGCTGTTGGAACTAACAAGGGTAAAGTCCAGGTGAGAGTTTATGTGCCCATTGCATCTCCTGCTAGTACAATTTCCATATAACCTAGGGTTTCCAAAGGGGTGTCTTTGATGAATATACTTCCTAATTTGAGTGCTTATCAAAAAAAAAAAAAAAAATCCTAATTTGAGAACATCATTCTTTGAGTACCCTCCTTTTGTGAGGCTGCTTTACTACATTAGGTGCAGTGTACCCTTTAGCAATAAGTAGCCAATATTTAGTCATGTGTCCCATATGCTTTGAAATATAAAATATAGCAAGTTGTTTTTGTATTTATTTCAATTAAATGGGAAGCTAGTTGCTAAGGGTGCCCGTGGAATCTCCTTATGGTGATTACTTGCTTTGAAGTTTCTTCCTCTCAGTTTTCCTTGTGAGGTTTACTTTGCCTCCATGTTGTATTACTCTTATATATCTTCGAAGAGAAGGCGCATACTATTTTTTTCCCTTTAGGGAAGGTGTAGGAATGGCAAGTAACATCCAACATGTGATAGCAAGCACCTAACACAAACACCATAACCATGAAGCATTGTGGATGTGGTTGGCTATTCTGATCTTGGAACCCCAATATATTTTGCTAAGGTCACCGATGCAAAGAAGAAGAAAGAAAAGTGGCAAAAAATTCAAGGAATTAATATGATCTTGCTAGATCGGATGGGAAGTCATGGAATAATGCTATCAGGTGGTCAGTTAGTTGTTAGACATCTTGTGGGTCAACTAAGCCGTAACAGGGAGCTCTGTAGATGTACTAATGTACTATTAGCTTTAATATAAACCGCAAGCAACCATCCCTTTATTTGGCTGGATTATAGGGGACGGAATGGAAATAATTTAACAGTCACTAAGGGAAAAAATATAATGGAAATAGTTCTCGTGATCTTTTCTTTGTTTAGATAGTTCACCTTCCAAAAAGAGTTTAAATATAATTTTTTTGGATTTGTTAGAGTAAAAAAGAAAGGAAAGGGCGTATATAGATTTTTTTTTTTCCATTTTAACCATTCTTTTAATTCTTTATTTTTCTTCTTATTGATTTTGTATAAAGTTGGAAATTCAGAAAATTTCTGTTAAAACCTCCCCTTTCCCTTTCATCTTCACCCACTTTTGGAGAGAAAAAGAGGTTAAGTAAAAATGCATTCATGGAGAGCATCTCACTCGATTTGCTTCCCTTTTTTTAAGCTTGGGCACTTAAAAAAATGAAGCTATATTTGTGCCCAACATGTATTGCACACTTGACATGTGTCAGGCACTTAACATCTGTGACACTTGTGTTAAACTCCAAAACCTCTCTAGTAATATTATTATGAGCAAAAAGTATTAACCTTAATATTTTCCACTTGTTTGACACCTAAATACATCTGATCACGCACTACTCCTACAGAGAAACTTCTCTGCCCCAAAGTACAGAAAACAACTTCCCTACATATTTTTTCACCCTACTATCATATATATACTAATAAATAACTGCGGTAGTTATTTTCTAATCATAACTGCCTAATAACCACCATTAACTCCCTAATAACTGTCATAAACAATTCTGCCATTGATGATTTCCCAATCATAACAGCCTTATTATCATGCTGTTTTCCTGTGGATCCAATCATATTTTAACATATTCTATGACATGCATGCGCGTGTGAGCATATTAAACATATTTTTCGGACATGCTTTCCCAGAAAACATGGTGTCAAATTGTCTTTGACTTTACTCTTCTTCTATGGCATCATGTTATGTTTTTCCCGCATCGCTTCTTTGGAACTTGCGAACCTCTCTCTATTCTTTCTTTCATGAAAATCTATGTCTAGAATGTTGCTAACCAGCATGATTTGATCTAATCCTCTAACTATTCACCTTGCAGATTTGGGATGCATCTCAATGCAAGACGATAAGGACGATGGAGGGTCATCAATTACGTGTTGGGGCCTTGGCCTGGAGTTCTTCTAATTTGTCGTCTGGTGGCCGGGATAAAAGTATTTATCAACGAGATATACGTGTGAAGGAAGATTTTATCAGTAAACTGTCAGGGCACAAGTCAGAGGTCATACCTGTTTTTATTTGCTTCAGTCTAATCTGTTCAAACCAATTTGCTACCTACTGTATGTGGAACTCAGCCTGATTTTTCTTTTTTCCTTTTTTGGTTCTTCAAAGGTTTGTGGACTGAAGTGGTCTTATGACAATCGTGAGTTAGCATCTGGAGGAAATGATAACAGAGTATGCAATTGCAAACTTCATCTTTCTGAACTGCCCCACTGTACTGTTACTCCTTCACTTCTCCTGTATTCATAAAAAGTAATTTATATTGTATGTTCGCAGCTGCTTGTTTGGAATCAGCACTCAACCCAGCCTGTCCTGAAGTACTGTGAGCATACTGCAGCTGTTAAAGCTATTGCATGGTCCCCTCATGCTCATGGACTTCTTGCATCTGGGGGAGGAACTGCGGACCAATGTATTCGTTTCTGGAATACAACCACAAACTCACACTTAAGTTGCATGGACACTGGAAGTCAGGTAAAAGTACTTGTCCTAAATCTTTTTTATACTTCATATTAAATTCTCTTTGGTCTTTTTTATGGTCTAATACAAGGCTGACTAGTGACTATTGATTGGGTGGCACTGTGAAAAATATTGCAGTTTTTCACTAGTTGTTAGAAAATAGCAAATACATGCATCCTGTTGAAGGGTAATTCTGTTAATTCATTTAAAGCATGAAAGAACAACAAACTTCCAAACCAAACCCTACTTGTTGGAAAGTGAAATGAACAAATCACTTAAAGAATAAATTCCAAATTAAGAAATTACAAATGTAAAAATGGTGTAAGGGATCAATAACTTAATGCAGCAATATTTAAGCTCCCAACTCGAGACTTACATGATTCTCTGTTAGTGGAATCTAAAATCTTATGCAATCCAAGTGGTACAATGGAAATCCTCATTTGATTTATCATTGTATACAGGTAAGCAATTACAGGAAAATAGCATCACTTTAGTGTTCCATAGGTCGTCATCATGTTATCAAAATGTTTATAAATAAATAAATTTAAATGTCAACAGGTTCAATTCTTTTTCATTTTATAAATTGTTTTCAGAAATCATGGCATTCGTCTTCAATTCTTGAGAGAAGGATAAAGGGGTTTCTTCCCCACCCTCCCTTTTCTCTTTTCTATAACAAATGATGTTCAACCTTCACACATCACAGGTTTGCAATCTTGTCTGGTCTAAAAATGTCAATGAACTTGTAAGCACACATGGCTACTCCCAGAACCAGATAATAGTTTGGAGATACCCCTCCATGTCAAAGGTACACATAATACCTGTTGGAATATAATAGACATATCTTTCTTTTTTCAAAAAATAGATTTTAACATTTTGTACCATTTATTTTTTGATCTTTTGATGCAGCTGGCAACTCTTACAGGCCATACTTATAGAGTTCTTTATCTTGCCATCTCTCCCGATGGGCAGGTATTTCAGTTGTCCTTTCACCTTTTCCTCTTTCTATATGATGCTTAGCTTATTATGAAATGATTTCTATTTTCTTAACCCTGCTAGTTTTCTTTTTGACTTTTTGTGATAACTTCTACCTACTGTTTCAGAATATTGTCACTGGAGCTGGGGATGAAACACTTAGGTTTTGGAATGTATTCCCTTCCCAAAATTCACAGGTAATTATTCATGAAAAGATAGAGAAAAAAATGTGTGCTAGCCACTGGCCCTGCTCTTCTTATTTACTTGATTGACCATGGTTCCAAAGATTTGAGTTTCATTTATCCTTGGAACTATGTCGCTATTCCCTTAAAGAATAAATGAGTGGAGATAAGTGAAATTCACCTTAATGTATTGTTCATAAAAGAGCTGCTGACTGCTGTATGGTTTTGTTTTGTTTTGTTTTGTTTTCATTTTTCTTTTATTAGGATTTTCAAATGCTCTGCTTTGTGGTCATTTCATTGTTTATATGTTAAAGAGTGATATATGGTTGTGACCATTGATGCAGAAAACTGAGTGTGAAATTGGAGCATCATCTCTTGGGAGAACAACTATCAGGTGACTCCTCGTTACATATTTTTTGCTCGAGTCACATACTTCAAGGGTTGCTGTGCGGAAAGATATTTCAGAACAGCGAGAACGCCCCTTAGTGGAAAATTTTACATGTAAAGGACATCATCAGGTGGTCTGCTTCACCAGTTGGGGAAGCCTTAGCAGGGAGTTATAAAGTAGCGATTTTGCTGGCAATGTTGAAAATCCATGCCATTCATGAAAAATCTCGTTTCATATTGAGCCAAAACAAAAAAAGGTAATCTTATTGAGCATCTTAGATTAAGGGAGTTGTAGCCAACTCTGTTTTTCTCCCTCAATTTTTATGTTCTTTTCAATAGTGCTTACTCGCTTGACCCTTGCATTGTATATTTTGATTTAAACTACAAAGAGAACATCTGTTACACGTAATGGAACAGACATTGTATATAATATTCATTCTCAGATGGTGTCAACTATAAGGGTAAGTTTGCCGTGTTAGAAAATGGGCTATGGTCTGCAACAAAGAAGAAAAGAACAAGTGACATGCGCATCCTACAAGGTATGTAAAAACATTGGGCTTTAGGTTCGATTCGTCCCCATCAATCTCTCCTTGTAGATTGGATGCAACAGGTGTAACCGGCGAATCCCCTTCAGGATACAATGGAGAGCCTTGGTTTGGTGTGCACACCCTAAATCAAATGTATCGTCAATGACATTTTACAGAATAATAGTTTCCTTAAATCTCTCCGTGCTTTAAGGAAAAAAAAGGAAGTGATTTGGAATGGAGAAGGCTAAACCAAATTAGGATGCCTTTCTTATCTGCAGTGATTCTATTTATAGATCAATTCATGCCCTTTGATGAAGAGAAACAACTCTTAATGGGTTTTAATGAGGCAATGAACCGACCATAATATATAAATATTATCAAACGATAACATTAAACACATCTCATGCGATAGCATGGTGGTTGGTGCGCTAGCATTTTACCCTTAGGTACAGGATCAATTCCCACTGGTTGCTATTATTTGTTTTTAAATTGTTTTCTCAAACGGACAAAATAAAAACAATCATTCAAATTCCCACAAGTGAGATTCAAACCATGTCATGAACGGATACTTTGGCAACACCCAACCGCTAGACCAAAGCATCTCTTGATGCTATTATTCAACCATTAAATGTATATAACATTAACTGCTACGCAACCTTTCAACTTGTATTTTGGAAATCCCTCACAATCCCCCACCATTTTTAAAATAAATCTAAATCCCATTATTCCGAAAATCGCATGCTTTCAAACAAATGTATCTTGGGGATTTGAACCTTTGTTTAGTAAGCCATGGGTTTCACTCATCTCCGAATAAAGTGGTAAACAAGCTTTGAATCAAATATTCATTAGAACAAGTGTGCATGACTTACAGTCAAGCCCTTTAACTTCAAGAAGCGGCCTCACTTCATTATCATATAGATGGCCTTTACCAAAAGTACCCTCGAGAGTGTGGCACCTCAGCGCATATATGCTATAGGTCCATTAAGATCAAAAGCTCACCCTTTTCCTTTTATGTCCTTATGGCATCCAAGTACTTTTAAACCTTGGGATGTATCTATTCGTCAAGTACTTGTAATCACTCTGATAGTGTACTTTGGCCCATTGAACTCAAGACTTGATGCTACTCAAGTGTGAGTCAGGTTTCCACCATTGGTGATCATTTAGATATGGGCTTGTCCCATCCCTGATGATGTTTTCCACATCATATCACTTGTCAGTCCTTTCGTCAAAGGAAGCAAGATTTCTTTCTGTCTTCTAAAGAACCTGGATATTACTCCATCTGCAATTAGTTCCTTGACATAACCATGTCTTAGTCCAATGTTCCTGGACTTTCCATTATAAACCTGGCTATTTGCCCTTGATAGTATTGAATACTATCCCATTGTATAGATACTGGCACCATTAAAATTGGTATCTCATACAACAAATTTCTAAGTCATTCAATCTCTTTGTTACTTGCTGCCAATGCTATGAATTCTGCAGCCATGGTGGAATTTGCAATGCAAGTTTGTTTCTTGGATCTCCAAGAAATAACACCCCCACCCAATGTGAAGATCCAACTGCTTGTTGAAGCATGGTCTTCTGTATAACCCACCCAATTGGCATATGTGTATCCTTCTAATACCGAAAGATAACCATTATAGTTTAAACTATAGTTCATTGTCCCCCTCAAGTATTTCAATACTCTTCAGACAATATGCCAATGGTTTTTGTTTGGATTACTTGTATACCTACTTAGTCTCCCTACAACATATGCCAATTGGGTGGGTTATACAGAAGACCATGCTTCAACAAGCAGTTGGATCTTCACATTGGGTGGGGGTGTTATTTCTTGGAGATCCAAGAAACAAACTTGCATTGCAAATTCCACCATGGCTGCAGAATTCATAGCATTGGCAGCAAGTAACAAAGAGATTGAATGACTTAGAAATTTGTTGTATGAGATACCAATTTTAATGGTGCCAGTATCTATACAATGGGATAGTATTCAATACTATCAAGGGGCAAATAGCCAGGTTTATAATGGAAAGTCCAGGAACATTGACTAAGACATGGTTATGTCAAGGAACTAATTGCGATGGAGTAATATCCAGGTTCTTTAGAAGAAGAAAAGAAATCTTGCTTCCTTTGACGAAAGGATCGACAAGTGATATGATGTGGAAAACATCATCGTGACGGGACAAGCCCATATCTAAATGATCACTAATGGTGGAAACCTGACTCACACTTGAGTAGCATCAAGTCTTGAGTTCAATGGGCCAAAGTACACTATCAGAGTGATTACAAGTACTTGACGAATAGATACATCCCAAGGTTTAAAAGTACTTGGATGCCATAAGGACATAAAAGAAAAAGGGTGAGCTTTTGATCTTAATGGACCTATAGCATATATGCGCTGAGGTGCCACACTCTCGAGGGTACTTTTGGTAAAGGCCATCTATATGATAATGAAGTGAGGCCGCTTCTTGAAGTTAAAGGGCTTGACTGTAAGTCATGCACACTTGTTCTAATGAATATTTGATTCAAAGCTTGTTTACCACTTTATTCGGAGATGAGTGAAACCCATGGCTTACTAAACAAAGGATAACCATATGTGTATCCTTCTAATACCGAAGGATAACCATTATAGTTTAAACTATAGTTCATTGTCCCCCTCAAGTATTTCAATACTCTTCAGACAATATGCCAATGGTTTTTGTTTGGATTACTTGTATACCTACTTAGTCTCCCTACAACATATGCCAATTGGGTGGGTTATACAGAAGACCATGCTTCAACAAGCAGTTGGATCTTCACATTGGGTGGGGGTGTTATTTCTTGGAGATCCAAGAAACAAACTTGCATTGCAAATTCCACCATGGCTGCAGAATTCATAGCATTGGCAGCAAGTAACAAAGAGATTGAATGACTTAGAAATTTGTTGTATGAGATACCAATTTTAATGGTGCCAGTATCTATACAATGGGATAGTATTCAATACTATCAAGGGCAAATAGCCAGGTTTATAATGGAAAGTCCAGGAACATTGGACTAAGACATGGTTATGTCAAGGAACTAATTGCAGATGGAGTAATATCCAGGTTCTTTAGAAGACAGAAAGAAATCTTGCTTCCTTTGACGAAAGGACTGACAAGTGATATGATGTGGAAAACATCATCAGGGATGGGACAAGCCCATATCTAAATGATCACCAATGGTGGAAACCTGACTCACACTTGAGTAGCATCAAGTCTTGAGTTCAATGGGCCAAAGTACACTATCAGAGTGATTACAAGTACTTGACAAATAGATACATCCCAAGGTTTAAAAGTACTTGGATGCCATAAGGACATAAAAGGAAAAGGGTGAGCTTTTGATCTTAATGGACCTATAGCATATATGCGCTGAGGTGCCACACTCTCGAGGGTACTTTTGGTAAAGACCATCTATATGATAATGAAGTGAGGCCGCTTCTTGAAGTTAAAGGGCTTGATTGTAAGTCATGCACACTTGTTCTAATGAATATTTGATTCAAAGCTTGTTTACCACTTTATTCGGAGATGAGTGAAACCCATGGCTTACTAAACAAAGGATAACCATATGTGTATCCTTCTAATACCGAAGGATAACCATTATAGTTTAAACTATAGTTCATTGTCCCACTCAAGTATTTCAATACTCTTCAGACAATATGCCAATGGTTTTTGTTTGGATTACTTGTATACCTACTTAGTCTCCCTACAACATATGCAATGTTTGGCCGGATACATGTCATGGCATACATTAAACGTCCAATTACTTTTGAGTATTCAAGTTGTGCTACTAGACTATGTTTGTTTGGTACTAAATTAATGCTATGGTCATAGGGAGTAGTGATAGGTTGACAATCAAACTGATTAAATTTCTTTAATATCTTTTATACATAGTGAGATTGGGGTAAACCTACATTCTCACCATCTCTTATTATTCTATTTCCTAGAATCACATCAGCTACCCCTAAGCCTTTCATGTCAAAATTTCTAGATAAGAACCTCTTAGTTTCTTCTACCTAATCTAGATCAGTATCAAATATTAATATATCATCAACATATAAACAAATCATGACACCTTTTCCTCCATGGAATTTACTATAAATTCCCTTGTCAGATTTATTTATTTTATATCCATTAACTAGTACAACTTGATCAAACTTTTGATCCCATCGCTTAGGATCTTATTCTAGTCCATACACTGACTTATTCAATTTACACACTTTCTTTTCTTGACTATTAATCACAAACCCTTCAAGTTGTGTCATATACACACCTCTTCATCTAATTCCCCATTTAGAAATGGCATTTTCACATCCAATTGATGGAAGACAAACTTATAGATGGATCCAAGTGCCAATAGCACTCTAACTGAAGCAATTCTTGCCACAGGTGCATATGTATCAAAATAGTCAATGCCCTCCTTTTGTGTAAATCCCTTATCAACTAGTCTTGGCTTAAACTTTTCAATGGTTCCATCTACCTTCATTTTCCTTTTGAAAATCCTTTTACAACCTATTGGTTTGGAACCAGGTGGGAGGTCTACTAATTTTCATGTTTTATTCCACATTTATTGAGTCCATTTCCTCTTGTATAGCTTCCTTCTAGAAAGTAAGATATAGAGACTTCATTGTCTCTTCAAATGTCTATGGATGACTTTCTATAAACTAACATATATATTGGTTCATATATGTCGGTGGACTCTCTTGTTCCTTCAACACGGAACATAAAAACCTTGGCCTCTACGTTTTCTCATTTATAGCTCCCTAACTTCTCCCAAGTTCTAAACCCACCAAAGTATCTTTATTAGACATATTGCTTTCCGGATCATGTGCATTACTATGAACATTATCCTTGTGACTTGGAATTGAGTTAAATCTATCTTCTTGAATGTTAAATCCCCAAACTCAATCATTGTTAGTAACAGGATAAGTCACTAGATTTCATAACCATGAATCTATATGCTTCGCTAATCTTAGTTTAACTCGGGAATACACATTCAACTCCCCTTTCACCTAATTTCTTTCTTTTGGTTCAAGAACTTTTACTATTGCCCTACAACCTCAAACTTTGAAAAATTTGAGAATGAAATTTCTATTTTTCAGAGCTCATATGGGGTCATCTTGTTCATTGTTTAAAACTCTATTTACTATCACAAGCCTTCAACATGGCTTCTTCCCAATATCATTTTGCTAGACCATCATAGGATATCATGGCTTTAACCATTTCTTTTATATCCTAATTTTGTTTTCAACTATACTATTTTGTTATGGGAAATAAGATTCAGTTGTTTGATCAACTATTCTAGTAGATTTATAGTAACTAGGGTTATAGAATCCTTCTCAATCTCATAACTCCTAAAGCATTTAATGAATTTTTAATGACAAACAACTTCAATTTACACCACTATATAATAACATATATAAGCATCACAAATAATGGGTAATTAAGAATACTTTCACAGTCTCTAAAATCATTTCCTTAACTTACTAACAAGCATTCATAATAATTTTAAATCATGTATGGAAGAGGACATATTAACCAAGTATTCAAGATACATATAAAATATTGACGAATTAAGAATTATATATCGGACCCTGGCTTGGTGGTAAGTATGCTTAACTCTTCTTGTTTAAAACAAAAATGTTCAAAACCTCGTCTGTTAAGAATCGAACTTGAGCCTTGCAGGAAAACTGATCAGTGTTGAACCACCGGACCGACGAATCAGTGTTGAACCACCAGATCGACGAATCGAGTGGTACTTAATTTGAATCGTTTATATATTTAAACTTTAACCAAGACGCAACCTTTCATTAAAGTGCACCTTCTGGGTGTCATCTCCTACCACTAACCGGGTCAAAATACCCGTTTTGGCAGGGAACCGGGTTCATACGAACCACAACCATTTTTTGTCATTCTACCCAAGTTTAAACTTATTTTGTTGATATATCATCTCTAAGTTTTGGATTCATATTCAAACATGTTCTATGATAAATCTAAATGATTTTCATTATAGAAAATAAACAAAACAATGATCCAATCATTTTCAGTTTTCTATAACATTTCTTCATGAACATCCATGTCCAATTTACTAAATTAGAACACTTCAAAACACATCCAAAATATTTCTTGTTCCTAATAAAGAAGTAAGAAACAATTTTCATTAATCCATGAAATCATGAAATCATATTATAAGATTGTTGTCTACTCTAAAATAATTGGTTCTTACATGGATCAAATTCATTAATGCATGCACATGGTAAAATCATTCATATATCAGACCATCCTATTAAAATAGAGCAACATACTTGCATGCATAATAAATCAAACATATTCATGTTCATCGAAATTTACATACTTGATTTTATTCTAAATCACGCATCTAAGGCTTTAATGCCACATGTTAAAACTAACATAAACAAACAATCCCCTTAGGATTAAACATACATGAATTTAGAATACCAAGCATATCATAGCCATAGAAAGTAATTGTGTACCATTCATCATGGTCACAAATAAACATATTTTTTACGAAGCATATGAGTACCCATCTCTCCTTATTGTAAAAAGATCATTCACCTCTTTCTCCCAATTAATGAAGTTTCCACCCTCGAACTTTTCCACTACGACAATGTCAAATGTCATCTTCCTCCAATGTTGCAACCATTGTTTTAGAACGAAAATCGAACCTAAAGATTGTTAGAAAATGGGGTATGGTCTGCAACATAGAAGAAAAGAACAAGTGACATGCGCACCCTCCAAGGCGTGTAAGAACACTAGGCTTTAGGTTCGATTCGCCCCCACCAATCTCTCCTCGTAGATTGGATGCAACGGGTATAACCGGCGAATCTCCTTCAGGATACAATGGAGAACCTTGGTTTGATTTGCACACCTTAAACCAAGCGTATCGTTAATGACATTTTACAGAATAATAGTTTCCTTAAGTCTTTTTGCGTATTAAGGGAAGAAAGGAAGTGATTTGGAATGGAGAAGGCTAAACCAAATTCGAATGCCTTTCCTATCTGCAGAGTGGTTCTATTTATAGACCAATTCATGCCCTTTACTGAAGAGAAACAACTCTTTATGGGTTTTACAGACACTTTGACAACACCCAACCACTGGACCAAAGCATCTCTTGATGCTATTATTCAACCATTAAATGTATATAACATTAACTGTCACACAACCTTCCAACTTGTATTTTGAAAATCCCTCACATGCGTGTGCCTTAATAAGAGATAAATTTCGTATGCAAAAATCGTGAATTTTTAACTATCAAATTTAAGGGATGCAAAATCTGCCAGAACGTGAGTTTTGAGTTGCTGGTACTCTCAACTCAAGTCTTAAAGCTTATTTGAGTTGCTGAAGTTAAAATACAATATTCAAGTCTATATAGCTAGAAACCTCGAATCCGTAAAGACCCAAGTTTTCGCTGTGGATGATCATATTATTAAGTGGTATGGTTTGATTTAATAAATGATCCGTGATAGGTAAACTCAGTTCCACCCCAACAGGTCATTTTTCTTTGAAGAAACTTGTACACGGTGCCTTTCTCTTTATTGGTATTCTGGATTCTCTGGAACGGAAGCTCACTCTTTAAGGAATAGGGTGGGATGGAATGAAACAAAACTAACCACATTAACGTGCAGGCTTGGTGCAGCACAATTAAGACTTGAAACCAAACTAAATTTTGACAAAGTAATTAGTACCTACAGATTACTCCCTCCTTTCTATTCTCCCCCACTCAAAAGTACCATCCAGTACCAGCACCAGCAATATGCGAAATTCATTCGGCCGTGTCTTATGTAAACCATTATTCGAGTGGTCCTGAACTGATTGCTACAATTAAATACATATGTTGAGAGGAGAAATAGGTATGTACGTCTGTGACTTGGTGTATTTGATCCATCTTAATCACCACTTAGCATGTGTTAACTTCCTGTGGTCCGCTAACATACAATTCCTTTTCTCCTTTAGTTTGGTGTTGACCACGTGATTATTCTGGCTTTTGCATTACCCTATTCTAAAAACAGATATACACAAATTTTATTATGTATATATATGATGATTTTTTTCGAGAGGAGTTATCGTATTCATTAGTAATGTTGAAAGTTATTTTGTCTTTATCTATCTAAGGGAATCTTCTGGTATTTAGAAATTCAGATCCTCTGCAAGACTTTATTTTCCTAACACAACAGAACAAACTGAATGCAAATAAACAAACTTCCCACAAAAACGAATGAACGTCGAAGGAAATTCCCTCAAGAAACTTCGATCCAATTCAGACGGCACTTTTTTCAGTTGTGATTCTGGTACTCTTATCATCATCTAACGGAACCAATTGATAGGATTGAGAAGCTCGGAGAGATTTGTATTCAATAGGATACGTGAGTGAACATAACATTATATTTTAACCTAATTTTTTAATGAACTAAATTTGTGTTTTTTTTTTCTTTTTACTTGCATAACTTTTAACTTATCTATTAGATTTTAATGGAAAACATTTTCACTCACATCTGGAATTCCCTGCACCAAGGAAGTATCTAAATCGCCTTTAACAGTTAACAGAAACAGACTATGCATGGCCACATCTCTAACCGAAGCAGAAGGCACCGTGTTGGTTGGATAAAGTGTTAAAGAAGATCATGTATCATATCAACTTATACAAGTCAAGATGTCCCATTTTGGTACAGTCTCTACCAATGACATGTTGTCACATATTTTACATTTTTATTATGAAATAAAATTTTAATTATGTGACAACATTTTAATGACAGGGAGACCAAATGGTACACCAAAACAGGATATGTGATCTACTTTATTTATTTAATATTTTTTATAAATTTAAAATAACACAGTGATACACGGAAACTTGCTGGGTTTTATACATTACATGGTACGAATACCAGTTCCTACATAAAAGTTTAAACACCAATCATTCATAGGACATCATCCACGCTACAAGAATAAGCAAATGAAAAACTGAAAATATGAGTTCTTTTTACATGGGAGAAAAGGGTTTAATTTTCTAATTCCTAATGACGTGTATACAGTAAGTGCCTGCAGACCAATTATCCTAATGATTTTGATGCTGGTTGAATTCAATTTACAAGTTGTGTTGGGTCCCAACCTCATGATCAAAAGAGGGGTCGGGAACCTCTAGAGACCACGGGATTGAGCTTGAGCTTAACCTCATGGGTGGAAAGCAACACTCGCAATCTTCTTGGCATGGTTGTTGCATTTCCAACCCTTTCTGGTCCTCGTTAGCTTGCCTACTACTACCTTCTTCCTGGGACCCACTTCCACTTGTGGACGGTGCGGACGCATCTTTTAGTGGACCCCAACATTCAACTTTGTTGAATTCTGGAATGTTTGAGTGAAAATAAACCCAAACCAAAGCTTCCTGAAGTTCCGGGTACTTGTTGAATAAATTGCCATCCCCGTGAACAAAAGCCTTCAGCACCTAAAACATGTAATAACAATGTTTTGTATCCTTTTATTCTTTTCATTTTTTTATGGGAGAGAAAGAGGGATATGGTTCTTGATTACACAAGTCTTGTTTGCTTACCACTGGAAGCTCTTTGCAGAAGATGAAGTATCTTAGCCTAGCAAATAAATCCAAAAGAAAATGACCTCCACTAATATGGCAATGAACATGGAGATACATCTTTCCCTTCACCTTCTTCCACTGTGCCACCACTTCATCTCTTTGCAATTTATTGTACCACCCCTGCAACTGCAAATTCAATTGAATTCCCACCATTAATTGGAGCAACTTTAATAGGAGTTGTTTAGCAGGTTCTTAAAAATAAGCACGGGTTGCACCATTAAAATTATATGATATGACATCCACATATAAGGACTTATAGAAGCAACCCGTTCTTAGGTGAGAAAGAATTTCTTATTCCCCATGGAGAAAATAGAGACGTGTATTTATATGCCTTCCTTCGGAAATTGAAAAAAAACATAAATATAAATGAATATGAGATAACTTGTGGGACTCATTAGGTTAGTCTTTAAGAACTGCATCATTAAAGCGAAAGGTTACTTAAAATAGTATAAGCTGCCAGATAAAAGAAAAATAAAGTTCTTTCACGGCAAGAATGTCAGATACCCTGTTTTCTCTGTTTCGTGACTTCTTAAACAATTCATTCATTATACAGCGGGGGCTAATTTTAAAAAAATATAAAAATAATTTTTATTATTATCATATATGTGAGGATAACATGTTTTTTTATGAGTTGATTTGAGGGTAACATGTTAAAATTAAAAAAAAATTAATATATCTAATCAAATAAATTATGTACTTTGCAACGTGATTTCCAGTTTTAAAATGATTGAATGATGAACTTGTTTTCGATGTTATTGAATATATTTTTATCAATATAAATCATTGGATAATCATACATACATAAATACAGAACCTGCAAAAATTTAGTTCATGCAAAATTAACCACTACCAACTTTTGCTATTAAATAACAATTGATTTGACATATTTTAGTCAAAAAAAAATTGATTTGCATTACAGCAGCTCCAAATTCTATATTAAAAATCTAATTATAAATACATGACCACTTTTCTTAAAATCGTTTTACACTCTTAACACATTTCTTGACTCGTCACTTCACACCATAAAACATTGGGGCAGTGGGTTCAATATTTAAAAATAAGGGGGATCAATGAATAGGTCCGCCCTTGATTATATGATCGTCCTGATTCTTGATATGAATGACTTGGTAATTCAAAAAAAAAAAAATCTATTATCTCATGTATTTTTTTTCCACACATTATAACAGAAATGTTACAAATAAAGTGAAGTGATATAATCGCATGTTAAAACCATAAGAAAATCCATTCCTTTTTCTTTTATATATAATAATTGAAGTTAATAATGATTTCAAGTGAACAGGAAAAGAAAATTGTAAGAATGAAATCCATTGTTTAAGAAGAGAAAAAATACCTGAGAGTTATTTATGGTCTGAGAGATTGCCAAAGTGAGTTTAGAGGTTATATCACTGTGGGTTAGCGTATAAGTCCTTGGAAGGTTTCCTGGGTGTTTATTGTCATCCACTCCTAAGAACAAAACCTTCAGTTTTGAAGATTCGAAGATGGCTGGCCCGAACAACCTAGCAACCTGATCCAACCAAACCCATCACACAAAAACAACAACTCATTTCATAATCCATATATATCAAATTGATCATAAAAAAAAAAGAAACACGTACAGGCACAATTGCTAGGTTCTTCTTCCTGGGCCTTCTTCTGTGAGGAAAAAGAGAGAGTCGGTGGGGAGAAAGGGAAGGCTTATTATTAAGCTTAGAAGGGAGGACAGGAGCTGTAGTTAGAGTACCCATATGTCCCAAGAGCTCCAATCTTTAAGACAAAGATGGAAGAAACAGCAACTTAATGAGGCTTTATTATTAAGGTGATAATGGTTGGCTTTGTGTTTTGGTTAAGAATCTTAGAATCTTCTGCTTTAGCTTTCTTTTTCTTTTGCTTGTGAGGTTGATTTGAGCTTTGAAAAATTGAAAACGGTAGGGGTCGGAGTAGTGTTTAGATGCGTGTAGTAATGTAAATGTGTGTGTGTGTGACTTTTGGGCCAAAGATTGCGGTTGCTTTAAGTAAGTAGCCTTGGTGTCTTGAATCTTGATTGCTGTGGTTTTGGCTATTTCTGACTCTGCCACGTTCCTGTGGTTTCAACAACCCACGTGGTATAGTTGCTCCAATTCCTCTGCAATTCAATAGTGTCAGTGCCACGCTTTTTTTTTTATTTTTTTGGTATGGCCGACTTTATGGGTTTACTTGCCCGTCATGAAGGGGATTTTTTCCATACCCGCTCCACATATTTTGACTTTTTTTTTTTTTTTTGGTAACAATCCTCACGACATATTTTGAGATTTATCTGGTATTAGATTGAGATATTCTTATTATATATATTTATAAATGAAAAATGGTTGAATTATATCATAGCAAGTTAAAGATTAACTTTTGTTTATTTTTTTTTTATTTACAAAATCAACTACTGAATTGAAACTTTTATCATATCTATTACATATATAAAACTTCATGTTGATATGAAATTATTTAATACTTTGTTAACATGCATCTAAGATATACTTTTAAAATATATAAAAATGAAAGTAGTTTAATTTCTATGTACTATATTATAAAAGAGTTTTATCCCAACATCCAATGATATTTTGATAACTTGACATTATTATTGATTCTCTGTTAATTATTAAAATAAAAAGCAAAGATGCTAAAATGTTCATGGATATCAATATAAAATAAAACTTTTTACACGGGAGAGAGTTAAATTATATTTTTATCATAGCAAGTTAGTAAAATAACTTTTGTTTAGATTAATTTTTTACAAAATCAACTGCTCAATTGAAACTTTATCGTGTGTATTACATGTATTAAATTTCATGTTGATATGAAATTATTTAAAACTTTGTTAACATACATCTAAGAAATACTTTTATAATATAGAAAAATAAAAGTAGTTCAAAATTTTCAAAATTTGAAACAGATGATTTTTTTTATTGAATGAAATGAAACAAATGATTTAGATGATGGATAATTATAATTCGTCAGTTCAATCTATAAACTAAATTGTATATAAAAATATTGAGCGATGTTAGAGTGTCAATTTTTTTTCTTTTGGACTAAATCGATCTACCAGAGTATCCTACAGCTTAATTCATTCGAATCTGTTATAAGATTAATATCTGATTTAACTGATTGAATAGAATCTTATCATTTAGTTCTCAACCTTATTAAGGTGACTCCACAAAATTCTAACCCGTGTTTCTCATATTATCATTCTTAGTAAGATAAGCTTTTACTTGACACCCCATTGGGGGGTATATCAAGTTTTATATCGACGTAGATCATTCCCTACATATAGGAAGGGATCGATGAGCGGATCGATGAGCATCAGCGTAAATAAAAGACATTTTATATTATTAAATATTTTTTAGTAGATAAGTTCCTTACAAAATTAATGGTTAGATTGAAAATCTTAGCATATAGATTATATATTGAAGGGATGCCAAAACTTGTATTGACTTCCGGAATTTTCTCTCTCACACGTTTGGGGTTCTGTTATCATGTGAAAGGGTCACGGATTGAAATTCGTGCTTTTTGTGTTATTCAGAAGAAGATGAATACCTTGCTATCTTTTACACATTTTAATTCAGTGTGTTTGGTTCTGCGTATTTTTACCACCAAACTCACATCTGTCCCTCAAATGTATTTTTGGGTTATGTTTGGATTGACGGAAGATGATGGAATGAAATGAAATATAATAAAACGGAACGGAATAAAAGGAAACGGAATAAAAACCTCACTCCATTGTTTAGATATATTATTTGGAAGTGAATGAAATGGAATGTGTTATAATTTTTTATTATTATATTACCCTTATTCTAAAAATACTAACATTTAAACTTGGTCACCACATCTTGCCTCGACACCGCTTTATCATTTCCTCCATAGCTGGAACTAGTTATTTAGAAGGGAATAACACTCAGATCTGTTAAACAATATAAAGTTGAAGAAAATTGATAGCATATTTAATTTTCCATACTCTTTTTCTATTATAATATTTTGCCTTTATTATATAAACCCAGTAGGTTCTCAATTTTTTTTTTGTGGTCTTGCTATATAGGTGAATATGCTTACCTCGTCCAGCACTCCAGCGGTCCAACCATTGAATTTTTTTTACGAGAAAAAACATCCTGTTTTTGAATTTGCAATTACAGCAAAATATCCACAACTATGTGTCCTTCTTCACAGTTTCTACTACTGAAATTGAAAGGCTTTGGCAATAACAAGACTGTTGAAGACTTCTATTTAAACACATGCCATATTTAACAATCAGTTAGTTAGTTAGTTTTCTGTTAGAGGAAGTTAGTTAGTTAGCTTTCTGTTTTTAGCAGTTAGTTTAGCAGTTAGTCTGTTGCTTCTTAGTTAGTTCCTTTGCTTATATATAGCTAGCAGCAATGCTTCTTCTGTAAGAAGAGAATTCATTTTTTCTTTGTAATAGTTCTTTTAGAATCTTTCAATCAATCTATTGTTCAAAGGCAAGAATGCCATATGCATAATTCCATCTTCTTCCTTGCTCTGCATCATTCGAGTTTGCTGCCATGAACTTCAACATGGTATCAGAGCTCCATTAATTGGAGCTCTGTTGCACCTCTGTTTCCTTTGTTATCTTCTCCTCTTTTTCATAGCTCTTTGTTCCCTTTTCTTTCGATTAACTGTTCTTGATTGTCATGGTAAACCTTGAGGTTAACAACCCTTATGAGAACCCCTATTTCCTCCATGCGAGTGATAGTGCTGGAACTGTTCTCATTTCCACACAATTGACAAAGAACAATTATCATGAGTGGTCAATGGCGATGTCCTTGGCATTGAGATCAAAGAACAAGATGCGATTTGTTGATGGAACGATTCTGAAACCAGAGGTGAATGATCCTCTGTATGGAGCTTGGGATAGGTGCAACATCACGATTCTTTCTTGGATCAGGAATGCCCTAGATCCTTCGATTGCTAGGAGTGTTCAATGGATGAACACAGCACATGCGGTCTGGTGTGATCTCAAGAAGAGGTTTTATCAAGGTGATGTCTTCAAGATTGCAGATCTGCAAGAGCAAGTATATGCTCTCAAGCAAGGTGATCTTTCAATCACATATTTTTACACTGAATTGATGATTTTGTGGCAAGAATTGGAAACTTTTAGACCAATTCCACCATGTTTGTGTCAAGTTCCATGTAATTGTCACCTAATCCCAACTATTCAAGGGTATAGAGACAATGATTATGTAATACGATTCTTGAAGGGGCTCAATGAGTAGTATGCTGCTGTGAGGTCTCAAATGATGTTGATGCAGCCTCTTCCTCCCATAGATCAAGCCTTTTCTATGTTGATTCAGCAAGAAAGGCAGATGAATTGTGTTCTTGATGAACCTAGGGTTATTTCTAATGTTGTGGATATGCGATATAAAGGAAAGGATAAGGGTAGTTACAGAAACAAAAGTGGCAAAGATAAAAGATTTTGTTCTCACTGCAATAGAAGTGGCCACACCATTGATACATGATACAAAAAGCATGGATTTCCCCCCAATTACAGAAAGGGAAAGATTAATTGTGCAGTGGAAGATAGTGATAGTGATGATGGTTCACTGAGCATAGTTTCTGTGAGATCACATACTAGATCATACAGAGAAGATAAAGCATCAACTCCTATGGGATTTACCCCTGAACAGCACAAAGCACTCTTGGCTATACTGGAACATGGTGACAAGCCCAAGACATTGAATCAGTTAACCACACCGCCGCTTCCTCCAATCATCGTGCATCAGGTATAGTATGCACTGTCTCTAGTAATGTCAAGTGTTCTAGTTGGGTCCTTGATACGGGTGCCACAGATCACATCTATCACACCTTGTCTCAATTTCAGTTTTATAGGAAAATCAGACCTGTGATGGTCAAATTGCCAAATGGTACCAAGGTCTTAACTCAGTTTGCTGGAACCATTTTCTTTTCTGAAAATTTGTTCTTAAATGATGTACTCTACATACCTTCTTTTAGTTTCAACTTGATCTCTGTGTCAAAGCTTATAAATTCATTGAATTTCAAACTCATTTTCACTCGGTCTGCATGCCTAATGCAGGATGCCATCTCATCGAAGATGATTGGTGCAGCTGAACCTAAGGGAGGACTATATGTTCTATCCACTCATAAAGTTGATTTGTCTCATAAAGATGTTGTTGTTCCTGTTGTTTCTTTGCTTAACAATGTTGTTAATAATGTTCACTATTCTGACTCAGATGTATGGCATACTAGACTAGGCCATCTATCACATAATAAAATGTCAATTTTACACAAATCTCATTCTTTCATTACGGCCATTAATCCTCATAAACCATGTGATGTATGTCATTTCTCTAGGCAAAAAAGATTACCCTTTCCTGATAGTCTTTCAAAGTCTGATAACTGTTTTGATCTAGTACACATGGATGTATGGGGACCCTTGGCTTGGCCATCTATATATGGTCACAGGTATTTTCTAACAGTTGTTGATGACAAGTCCAGGTATACCTGGATCTACTTCATGAAACAGAAATCAGAGACTGGAAACTTAATAAAGTCCTTTACTGCTATGGCTCATAACCAATTTGAAGCCAAGATTAAAGCAATTAGGACCGACAATGGAACTGAGTTCACCAACAAAGATCTGCAGGAGTTTCTAGCAGCAAGTGGCATTATGCACCAGTGTTCTTGTGTGGAAACACCTCAGCAAAATGGCATTGCTTAAAGAAAACATCAACACATACTTGCAATGACAAGGGCACTTATGTTTCAAGCAGGACTCCCCAAAACTTTTTGGAACTATGCTGTTGCACATGGAGTCTTCTTGATCAACAGAATTCCTTCAAGGTTTCTCAACAATGCATCGTCCTATGAAATCTTGCATGGAAAACTTCCTGTTTTATCACATTTAAGGTCTTTTGGATGCCTCAGTTATGCAAGCACAGTCAGTGCAAACAGAAAGAAGCTGGACAACAGGGCCATAAAGTGTGTTTTTTTAGGCTATAGAGCTGGAATCAAAGGATACTTGCTTTATGACCTGAAAACAAGGGAGATAGGAATGTGCAGTTCTATGAGTTTAACTACCCTTTTATCAGCTGTGTTACACAACCCTCACATACTCCTCAGTCGCCTCATACCTTACCCTCAGTTACTCAGCTAAACTTGTTTGATTTTGAATCTACACCACAAATGCCTAATCACAACCCTGAGTCTAACCACATTGCTGAACCTCAACCTCAATCTCCAAATCAACAACCTCAACCCGAGCCTGAGCCTCATATTCAACCTTTGTCTGAACCAGAAATTAGTGATCAACCAAACCAAATTCATCCTACTAGAGTTTCCACCAGAATCAGAAGAAGTCCATCCTACCTCAATGACTACCATTGCAGCCTTGCCACCAAAACTACACCACCTGACACTAACAGCAAATACCCCATATCCAATTTCCTATCCTATATTTCCATCTTCTTCCTTGCTCTGTTATCACTGAACCTAAGAATTTTCAAGAAGCCATAACACATGCACATTGGCAAGATGCTATCAACTCAGAACTGACTGCACTTGAGAAGAACCACACATGGACATTAACCAGATTACCACCTGGGAAAAGTACTATCGGCTGCAAGTGGGTCTTTAAAACAAAACAAAAGGCAAATGGCACCATAGAAAGGCACAAGGCTCGTTTGGTTGCAAAAGGATACACACATACTGAGGGGATTGACTATCTGGAAACTTTCAGTCCAGTGGTCAAAATGACCACTGTCAGAATTCTTCTCTCATTAGCAGCTGCAAACAAGTGGCATCTTGAATAGCTTGATGTCAACACAGCCTTCCTCCATGGAGATTTACATGAAGAGGTATTCATGGAGCTGCCACAAGGACTCCAAGTCCACGATTCATCTCTGGTTTGCAAGCTAAATAAGTCACTATATGGCTTAAAACAAGCAAGCAGGCAGTGGAATGCAAAACTCACTGAATCCCTCATCATTCGTGGGTATTGTCAGTCCAAATCTGATTATAGCTTGTTTACTAAGAGAAGTTCCTCGGGTTTCACAGCCATCCTGGTATATGCTGATGATCTTGTGATGGCTGGTGATGACATTTCAGAGATTACTCAGGTTAAACAATACTTAGATGACAGATTTAGCATCAAAGATTTGGGGAAGTTGAAGTTCTTTCTCGGGTTTGAGGTTGCTAGATCCAATAAAGGAATCAGTGTTAAACAAAGAAAGTATGCTCTAGACCTACTCAATGATTCAGGATTACTTGGTGCCAAACCAAGTAACACACCTATGGATAGTACTCTTAAGCCACATAAAGGCTCAGGAGACCCTTTGCCAAATACCACAGTCTATAGAAGATTGGTTGGCAGGCTCTTATATCTCACCCATAAAAGACCTGATATTTGTTTTGCTGTAAGTCAGTTAAGTCAGTTCCTAGACTGTCCTACATCACTACATTATCAACCTGCCTTGAAAGTACTTCGATACATCAAAGGTTCTCCTGCTGAAGGCCTGTTCTTCTCTGCTGAGAATGATTGCTCACTAAAAGGATTTAGTGACTCGGATTGGGGTGCATGCTTGGACACTCGAAGATCAATCACAGGATACTGTTTTTTCCTTGGTTCCTCCCTAATATCTTGGAAAAGTAAAAAGCAACCAACAGTTTCAAGGTCCTCTTCTGAGGCCGAATATAGGGCACTAGCTCAAGCTACTTCTGAATCCAAATGGTTACTCTACTTGCTGAATGACTTACAATTTCCACACTCTACCCCAGTGATCGTCTATTGTGACAATCAAGCTGCAAGACACATTGCCCTCAATCCGGTATTCCACGAAAGGACCAAACATATAGAGATGGATTGCCATCTAGTAAGAGATAAGATACAAGAAGGCCTTCTGCACTTGATGCCCATTCAGTCACAGCAGCAGATTGCTGATATTTTAACAAAACCCCTATCCCTAGGTCCTTTCAAAAACTTATGCTCCAAGCTTGGAATGTTCAATATTCACAGTCCAGCTTGAGGGGGGGTGTTGAAGACTTCTATTTAAACACATGCCATATTTAACAATCAGTTAGTTAGTTAGTTTTCTGTTAGAGGAAGTTAGTTAGTTAGCTTTCTGTTTTTAGCAGTTAGTTTAGCAGTTAGTCTGTTGCTTCTTAGTTAGTTCCTTTACTTATATATAGCTAGCAGCAATGATTCTTCTGTAAGAAGAGAATTCATTTTTTCTTTGTAATAGTTCTTTTAGAATCTTTCAATCAATCTATTGTTCAAAGGCAAGAATGCCATATGCATATTTCCATCTTCTTCCTTGCTCTGCATCATTCGAGTTTGCTGCCATGAACTTCAACAAAGACAGTAGAATTTTGTGAGTAGTGTTGGTAGAGAGCAAGTTGAGGAAGATGGGTTCGGGTAACAAGGAATAAGAATATGATTGTGTAGGATATAATAGTAATCTTATAATTTTATAAAGGTCTGGTCTTTTGTTTCATCCCATTCCCCCCAATTTGGGAGGGAAGAAAATTGAGAGTAAGTGATAGAATGTGATGGAATGAGTTCCATTGGGTTCCATCCTCTTTTATCAAATCCAAACAATGGAACATCATGTCATTCCATTCCATTCCCCTCCATTCCATCCTCCTCCACCAATCCAAACATAGCCTCTGAGAGAAAACCTAACTGTTTGGCAGAATAAGGAAAAGTGCTTCCAGGGCACCATAAGCAAGTAATTTCTGAAGCAGCTCTAAGCAGCTTCTCAAAAAATTGATTCTCATTAAAATCGATTCCAATTCTAAGACATAGGTCAGTTCCTTATTTACCCTTTGTTGTATCTCCTTCATTTACGATGTATTTGTCCTCTATTATTTATGATTCATACCCTTTCTTCAATTATTTCATTCATCGATCTTCCCTGGGAGTCACTTTCCTTCCCCTTCTCAGCTGGTTACTTTTGATTGCTGTGGTGTTAAAGCTCTATGCTATGTACTGCTATGTTAAGTTAATGCTATGCTATGTTAAGTTGCTGGTTTGTTTAATCTATTTTCTTTACTACTATGATTAGTCGGCTTGGATAATTTGTCACAAAGTGTCCTGTGCAGTTGTCACAAAGTGTCTTGTACCATGATCAGCATTGCAACTTGATATATTTTTGGCTAAATTGCAGTTTTGGTCTCCCTGTTTTTTCAATTTGGCGAAAATGGTCCCCCAACTATTTTTTTGGCGAATTTGGTCCTCTTAAAATTCAAATGTTACGAAAATGGTCCCTTCGTCAGGATTCCGTCCAAACAGTAATGGAGGTTGGTGACGTCGGGGTCAGGGCTGTTTTATATGGGTTTCTTGGAGAAAAACTATTTTTAAACTTGGAGCAAAACTTAGGGTTCTTCTTCTTCGATCGTGACTGTGTGTGGGGCTCGGGTTCTTCACTTTGTCTTCGATTCTCTGTCTGCAAAACTTAGGAGAGGACACCACCTACACATTCTCAATTTGTTGAAAACAAAAACCCCTAACAACAGAACCCTAAACAACACCTACACATTCTCTAATTTTTGAACTACAGAACCCCTGTATTTCTGAGAAAATTACAAATCAATGAGACCCCTCACCATACAGATAAAAATCAAGCTCATTGATATCTCTAAGCATTGACCCCCATTCTTCTATATATGTCCCTTCTTGTGTATGTACGTTTGTTTTTTGTCAAAATGCTCCCTCATTCTTCTATGCTCCGTCAATCTGTATCATAAATCAAGGAACCACGATGGTGGTGGAAGCTGGGTTTCTGTGTCTCCACCACGTCGGCTTGGATTTTTGCGTCTCCGCCGACATGGGTTTCTGCTTATCGGCAGGCATGGGTTTCTCTGTCTCCACCGGTATGTGTTTTCCATCCATGGTGGTCGAAGCTCGAAGACGATGATAATGGAGGAAGAAGCACGAAGAAGAAGACGCGATTGTGGCCCTGCAAGGAAGAAGCTTGAAGACGATGAAGGGAGGAAACCCATATGGGAACGCTATTAGACTTCTGTGGTTCTTTATCCAAAGACCAAAGTTACCTTTTTTATTTCTGATTTTTTAAAAATAATATCAATATTATTTAAAATATTAGTTGGCAGTACACGTCATCAACCTCCATTACTGTTTGGACGGAATCCTGACGGAGGGACCATTTTTGTAACATTTGAATTTTAAGAGGACCAAATTCGCCAAAAAAAAAGTTGGGGGACCATTTTTGTAACACCCGGGTGCCGACGAGGGCAGGGAGGGGTCGCCGGTGCAAGAAGGCATGGACAAGGAGCGGCTCCTGGTAGGCTTCTAGGCGGAGGGAGACATGAATGAACCGATTACACACCCGAATGAGAGGGATCCTGAGACTGTGTAGGTATGGGACTATACAGTTGAGGATGACTTATAAGAATTGATTGGTACTACCCATATCAACAAGATGCATCTTCTTTTCGGTAGCCCGTCACTTAAGAACTCCATACTCAAGCGAGCTTGACTTGGAGCGATTCTGGGATGGGTGACCTCCTGGGAACTTTTCCCAGGATGCGTGTGAGTGAGGACAAAGCATGCTGAAAAGACCCGTGTTGGTTTGTGGGGACAGTCATCAATCCATAAAGCAGCCAGGGATGTTACAAATGGTATCAGAGCGGCACCTCTCCAAAGTACGGTGTGGTTCGGGGACGAACCAAAGCAGAAGTTGGTGGGCATGTAACACCCGGGTGCCGATGAGGGCGGGGAGTGGTCGCTGGTGCAAGAAGGCATGGACAAGGAACGGCTCCTGGCAGGCTTCTAGGCGGAGGGAGGCATGAATGAACCGATTACACACCCGAATGAGAGGGATCCTGAGACTGTGTAGGTATGGTACTATACAGTTGAGGATGGCTTATAAGAATTGATTGGCACTACCCATATCAACATGATGCATCTTCTTTTCGGTAGTCCATCACTTAAGAACTCCATAGTTAAGCGAGCTTGACTTGGAGCGATTCTGGGATGGGTGACCTCCTGGGAAGTTTTCCCAGGATGCGTGTGAGTGAGGACAAAGCATGCTGAAAAGACCCGTGTTGGTTTGTGGGGACAGTCATCAATCCATAAAGCAGTCAGGGATGTTACAATTTTTGCCAAATTGAAAAAACAGGGGACCAAAACTACAATTTAGCCTATATTTTTTTGTCTCAATATATAGTATTTATGTTTTAGCAAATGATCATATTCTGATTCAACCTTTTCTGGTCCTTCAAACTATTCTATTTTCTTTCATGATACTGTTGTTCTTTCACGAGTTGACTAGTATTAGTGGTTACAATATGGAAACGAAATCTACTTAGAATGTGTGGGAATATAATATATACTGTAAAGCCCGTTTTAGTAATTATACACTCAGAAGCACTTTTGATCCAAACTATCCAAACAACATGAATTAATGAAAATTACTTTTTCTATGAATACATCCAAATGTAAATCACTTCACACTCAACTCACTTTTAATCAAAATCAATTCTGCAAAATCAATTTCATTCAAAATCATGTTTGTCAAACGCTCATCCAAACACACACTCAAATGCTAAAATGGATTTGCTTATCAAGAGTGTAAGTAGGAAATTAATTATTATTAATTTTGTAAAGCATATAAAAGTCTCACTCTATTAGATAATTTAGAGTAGGTCAATACATGCCGGTCCAAGTGATAACGAATTTGTTTCTTATTAAGTAAGATTTTATGTTCAAGTTTTATGAATGAGAAAATTAGGTGTTCAGAGAGCTTTACCTTCTTAAACGAGTCATTCCAACTGGTCTCGAATTAGTCCGAGTTCAATGTGATTTACCAATATTGAGAATCTCATATGAAAAGGACAATTTAGAAGTAGATACATCCTCATTTATTTACTCTAATCTAAAAATAAGTTTTTCCTATACGATTTAAAGCATTTAATCAATAATTTACCGGTAATCAATAATTATTGATTATTGACATAATGAGTTTAATTTTTAGCTCTTGTTATTTGATTCTCCCTATTTTCTTTGGGATAATCATCCATATATAATTCTTACTACTATTATTCATGAAACTATCGTAACCGTACCCAGGCTAATTTAATGCATGTAAAACTATAAGAGGGAATGAGAATAATAATAAAAAACTATAAGAGGGAAAAAACTTTGTTTTTTTTTTAAGCAAGAGGGAATAAACTTTGTTTTGTCGTATTTTCTATCATATCATAAGAGAGGGATTTAAAAGCACAATTTTTTTTACGGAGGATAAAAACAAATTTGAATAAACCCAAAAATCAAAACAAATTTGTTTGAGACGTCTCCCACACTATATTCAAGCTTGTGATATTATAACTTTATAATGGTTGGATGTTTCTCTTTTTACTGTTTGCTGAGTTGTTGCCTTAACCGGGTTTTAGGGAGGAAAATCAATTTTTTATTGGTCATTTTGGTTGCTGATTTTTTGATTTATTAAATTAAGTTAAATGATTTAGGAGGATTTGCCTAGGATTAGGCCACTGAAAAGAAAAAAGAGGTCACAACGCCCTCCTCTATCAAAAAAAGCTGATGCCTTTCTGCAAAGAATGGACGTAAAGAGCCCTCATTTAAAGACCAAAGAGTGTGTTGCAGGTTTTATCCACCGTCGAAGAGCTAAAGCTAACATGGAATGGACTTTATTTTCAGAGAACCAAAGCTAAACTAGGTTATGCTATGTTATGTTAAGATAGATGCAGATATTACCTTCCCATTATTTTTCTTTTACCTCTTCGATCTCTCTTTCTCTTCTCTCGCCCCCAGCACTTTTTCTTTTCCAGCTGGCCATTGATGTCGGTGACTGATGGTGTGGGTGGTTGCCGGGAAAATCGCTGACGGTGTCAATAGTGGAAGGGGTCTGATGCAGATCTGTTTGTGGGGCACGCACAAAGAAGCAAAGAATGGACCAGTCCTCAATATTAACGGGTATGTGATTTGTTTACCACCTCCTTTCCTTCAGTCTTGTTCCCATCATTTCTCCTCTTTCTGCTCACTTCAATTTCACAAGGGATGGAGTGTTCCCATATTTGTTTTGGTTTACACCCTTTAAACTTAAAGCAATTTATCATTCGAAAGAGGTAAAAATTGAACAGTACAAATGATGCAGGGATCGAAATTTCTTTTGGGAATGTCATAGTCATGCTTTCCAGCTATTTGAATGAATGTGTAAGTGATATATTTGCTATTCTTTTTGTACCATCTTAATGTAAAAAAATGTTATGTTCTTTAAATATATTGTATTTACTTTTGATGGCAGAGCCCAGCACTTTTTGGTGCATTGCTATATATACTTTCTTTAAGTTGGAGCCTAGAAGATGTTCATGAGAGATTTTATACCTTGTTTTATTGTTAAAAGTGGAGGAGCATATGATTGTAGTTCATAAAGTTCAATTCACCTAATGTGTTATATGTTAAAATATTTCAGTAGTGTGCTTAACAAAGTCTTTCAATAAGGTGGGTATATTTAAATTTGGATTTGTCAGTAGTGGAGAATAGTAAATTGGCATGTGGTGGCATTACTTTTTATGCAGCTTAGTCGTTGCTGGGGTGTTTTTAGCAAACTAAATGTGAAAATGATTGTGCTCAGTGAGGGCATGCAATTTGAGCATGCAATGGAACAAATGCACACTGAGCATCAGTTTTATAGAAAATGATTATGCTCAATGAGGCCATACCATTTGAGCATGAGGTGAACAAATAGAGTGCTTTTGAAATTGGATTTCTTCCCATTTAGCATTTAGTTTTGAACCATCTAAAACCATCTAAGTCATAATATGATAGCTTTTTTAAAAATTGTTCACAAGCTTTGTTTCTTAATTTCGTTAACTGGGTTTTGGTGGTTCATTTTTCTTTTTATCTTTTGGATGTGTTTATTTTTTGGTTTCTTATAGGGTGTTTTTTTTTGCCTTTGTTCTTTTCGAGGTTTGCTTGTCCTTTCCTGTATTTGCCATTCTTATCTAATAATATTTCTTTTTCTATTCTCCCAAAAAAAAAAAATCAGGTTACTGGACGAAATTTGTTCATGAACTAGTATCAAAAACTGCACAATGATATCTGGATATTTTTGGTACATTAAATAATTTGTCTAATTGTATTTTAATTTACAGTTATGTGAACTATCGTTCCACAAAACTTGCCTTTTAAGGAATCCATACAATGAGAACTTACCTGTGAAGGTATTATCTTTTCCATTTCTATGATCTAATTTTAAGCCCAATAAGAGTTGTTCTCTTGCTTTACTCTTGACTAGCTATGTTACTTTTTTCTCTCTTAGTGATTCTTACACAGAAAATTATGTATTAAAGTTGCTTCTTTCTTGAATATAGCAGGGAGTGGATGCATTTGACTGTTGATGTGATCCTTTCGAAAATGTTACTTGGATCAACCATCCCTAGGAGCTATACATTGAACTTTGCCTTACTATGGTGGTTAATATTTTATCTTTTGCTACATTGGTTCTTTTGACTGGTCATTCTGCATGAGAGCTTATGCCATAAGCGCTTAAAGAAAGAAAAAGAAAGAAAGGGGCATGAGAGGATTCGAATAGTGAAAAATACGGAGAGGGTGTTTAGTGCATAAGCTCTTATGATAATTTCATAAACTTCTCCCAGTGACTTATGAAAATAAGTCAAAAACTCCTTATGGGATGGCATAAGTTATTTTTATAAGCTCTGCCAAACACACTGCATAAGAGCTTATGTCATCAGATAAGTCAAAAGGAGCTTAAATAAGCTCTTCCAAACGCCACCTTAGTAGGAAATCCTACTTCTACCTAAACTTATGAATAGATGATGTCTTTTGTTGCTTTTGACCATTGCTAGGATATCATTTTTAATTGTTTGGCATTTCAAAAAGTGAAAGTTGATTTATATCTTAGTCAGCGAAACCAAACACCTTTGTAATGATGTGACATAATATTGATTTCTAGTCACACACTTTGGACGCATAGATGAACTTAGAAGCTGCATATTAGGTGAACTTGCTTTTGTGACCATTATTTGAAGTTTAGTTTGTTTATATATCTTACATTTATTCTTCTTAGGTGCTGTTTTTTCTGCCCTGATTTTGGTATTTTGGAGTTTTGTCCATGCTCTCAAGTTAAAACTTGTGATTTAAAAGGAAATAAGGTATTTGGGTTTTACACAGAATTAACATGTTAAGGAGTGGAGTGATAAGAAGGTTGAGGGTTCAAACCCCGCCCACTAACAAAAATACTAACATTTACCTATCAAAAAAAATTGTAAAATTGTAATTCTAAATTAAATTTTAGTTTCATTACTTAAGTGTATGATCTAACATTAAAATAAAAATAAAAATTATTAAAATATTAATACAATACACATTGTGTGCTTTGGTGAGAAAATGCAGGAAAAGTACCGGCAAAGTTAACCTGTAGTTTAGTAGCTTTTATTTCCTTGCTATCTTTTATTTAATATAAAACTCACTTTGATTACCTATAATTGACTTTAACTATTTTTATGTTTATCCAATTAGCCATTTTCAGTTCTGTTTCTGGTATATATCTTCCTAGCAGGGGCATTGCCTTCAAATAATGCAAGATTCTTTGCCATTAGAATCTCCTCATGGTTCTGGTGGTTATGTGGCTTTTGTTTTTTTGGCTTTTCTGTGGTTGAATTTGAATATGTGGTGCTACCACTGAATAGTTATCTATTAATCCTACCTTGCTATGCTCAAATTTGTTCTTCATACACTTATACACTTATTGCCTCACGGTGTATTTCATCACAGGTGCTTCACTGACTTTTGAACCATCAATTAATGAGTTATTATCCTCTTTCTTTGCTGGAATATTTGTATAGTTAAAGTTGATTTTTTAGTATTTCTATTTGGTGTTTGGATATTTGGGTTAGTTATCCATTACGATGTTCTTTTTGTGCCACTGGAAAAAGAGGGTTTCAAGGAATCATCGGAGACATAAAATTGTTGAGCAGGTTTGTGTCATATCTCATCCAAGTTTATCCATATATAGAGCAGTTTAATTGTCGTGTGCTAAAATGAGGTGGGTCATTATTTATTATTATTATTATTATTATTATTATTATTATTATTATTATTATTATTATTATTCCTCCACAGCTTAAACTAATGCCCATCCATTTTTCTGTAGAGACTTCTTAGCAACTTGAGAGTAGTCCATGGTGCACTAATACTAGCATCAACCATACAAATTATTTTGGGATTTAGTCAAATATAGGCTATTTGTTCTAGCTAAGCTTAATTGTGTATCCTTAATGGAATTGAAAGCCTCTTGGTTGAACTTCAAAGTAGAGATTGCATTAAGCAAAATATCAAACTAAAAATGACAGGGGAAGTACCATAACAGTCTAAAATAGGTAATTCTTTAACTTCGTTTAAATCCCACAACTAACGTTGATTTTATGCATTCCACAGTTCATTCATTCATATAAACTTTCTGATATTGTAAAAATAAAGTGTGCAAATTTTGAAATTGTAACATAGGACCTGAAAAATGGTCAACTAATAAGCCAAAAATGCATACACTAAATTTGAAAGTCTTTGCAGGGACCATGATTTATGGATGTTTTAATATTCAGGGAGACAACCATATATGAAGTTTTACAAGTTACATCGATCCACTATCATTTATGTCGAGCAATAACTTTTTGCTCTGACTATTGCTTTATGTTCCAGATGAAGTTAATCAATCTATAATTATAAGATCAGTATTGTTTGATGAATTCTCCTTTTATTAGCTACTGGTTTCAAAAACTATTGGGTTTTTCTTTCTTTCTTTATTTATTTTTCTATAAGATGCTTGAATCTAAGTTTATTTATTGCTTTAATATCTTCAGAAGTTGGTTTACTTGATAGAAAAATGAAAAATCTCAAAAACTATGTTGGACCCAGTTGAGTATTCTAGAATTGAATTTCCTAATATCAATATGGTATAGGAGAACCAAAGAAATGGTTTGAGTACTTGATTCAGCTGCCCATGGTTCTACTTCGATTCTAGGTCCAACTCGGGAGGGATACGACCATTTGTTCACCTTAGTGCGTCTCCTGTGATGATTATGAAATGGCTATGAGTTCACCAGTTGGGTCCATTTTCTCCAAGTGAAACCATTCAGAAATCTAGGTTCCTAAGCTCTACTACTACAAGTTTAAGTGATGATAGAAACTCAGCAGATCCATTTGAGAAAAAGAATCATTTGGGGGTGGCTCGTCAAAATATATTAATGTGTCAATCATTGTTGAGGAACAACTGGAATTCTTCTATTTCTCGAAGATATGAATATTTTTACAAGTAATATGCAGGTTTTGTACAATAATAAAATGCACTTCTTGAATTTTTTTAATTTGATTATTTTTGGATGGCATATGCTTTCTTGAGTGAAGGATTTGTGTTATTCTTTAAAAATATGTGATTTGTTTTTAATTGTTGGATGAAGCATATTAGCTCAAATGCTTTATCGGGTTTTATATCTTATGCTCATATTTTATTGCATCTGGTCCTTGGGAGGGAGGGACAAGATCTCTTTTATTTTTTTTCAGTCAAATCCCTATGCATATTCTGCAGTTGGTTGCAGCACATTTTGTCTTCCTTGGTAATATCATGATCACCTTCTTGTCTTCAGCATCTATTCATCTAAAAAGAAAGAACTATCGGTTAACTAATTTTTTTGGCTTCTTAGCATACAGGTACAGGCTTGAGAGGCTGCATCTAATGACATGCTTGATCCGCATTCTTTACCTTCTTTATTACGTTTTGGTTTCATTTTGAGTTGTCAAAAGCCACAGATGTATATGGTGTTCTGCTTGAGTACTTATGCTTTTATACTATAATTATTCTATGATCTATTATCTATATGCTACTGTTATCTAACCTTGCATTTCTTCCATTCCAGAGGATTCAATGAATAAACCAGCACCTATGGATAGCTTTGGAGCTATCCTTGCCAAGGGAGAAAATCGTGAGTCCTTTTTCTATACATTACCTTCCGCAGGTGTGTGCATGGCCTGTTTGAATTGTGATCATTATGCTAAGAACGAGAAGTAACAATGTTATTTCTTTGACTTCATTTATTCTTCTTTGTCTGGAATGGGAATCTTTTTGGTCACTTAGGTACAAATTCGCTTTTACAAGTGGTTTGTGATGTTGTTGTAATGACTAAATTTATTTCTACACCATTCTTTTTAAGTCATTTGGTGTGTTGCAGGGACTAAATTCAATCATGCAATTTGTCTGCTATTCAATTCAAAGTTGATGATTCAAACTGTGTGAAAATTCAGATGTATGGAGAGATTTCAAAAGAGGTAAATATAGAAGAAAATGAATAACAATTAGTTATTAATAGTGAAATTTGTATGACTTATTATCTATGAATGTCGACATGAGTTAATAGCAGTTGTTGGTATTTTCTATTTTAGTTTGAAATAATTGAGTTTTTGGATTTAACAGATTGTTGTATTTGTTTTTCATGGTTCAATTTTAAGCAATCTTATTGAGTAAATGAGTAAGTCATACACCAAAGAAGAATAAAGCATGCCGGTTATGTTGCACAAGTGGATTTTCTCTCCATTCATACCAGTTTTGTTGTAGTAGATCTTAAACAACTCTATAGTAGTAGTTCATAAGCTTTCCACTTAGAATGAGCAAAATTGCATTATCTAAATTGATCTGTAAGTTCTGCTATTTATATTACATTTTCCAAGACTTTTCTGCTAAACATCTTAAACTTTAAGGCAACATATAGATTGGATTTAAACTTCTGTAGTGTGCAATTCCTAAAGTTTATTAGTTCATGGACTTCATTTTTCAAATAATCGAGTTCCATACCAGATAAGTAGTATCTATTGTGCTATAAAGGATTGACACTAAACATAAGAGCCCTTGCCACGTTCGACATGTTTTATACTCATACTCAAGCTCATTATCCAAGTATCATGTAAGTAACTCAGTTCATTTATGGCCTTAGCCGCAAACGGCTTCCCCAATCTTGGTAATTTGTATTTTGTATGAGTTACTCTAATGCTTTTTGGTATTTTTTAAGGGACAGAATGTAGGACACATGAGAACTCAAATACCAATCTCAAATACCCAATCTTTTTGCGTTGAGGCCTTCATGTAGTTTTATTTGTTTCAACTAAGTAAATAGTTAGATTGTTAACATATCTCAACCAAAAACAAGATTAACAATGCCTCGTGATAATTCACTGCTCTACATAAATGGCACTTGATATGAGCCAAGGGGGGAAAGTCAACTTTTCAACAAGAATAATATGAGCCCAATGGAACCCATCATGGATCAAGATGCCATTCAAGGACTTGGTGGGCCCATGACAAGAGATAGGACCAAAAAGGCCCAACAAGCTCTAAATCAAATGGTGGCTCTTTTAATGGACACAAGCCCAAGTGCAAGTGCAAGTAATGAAGACAATGAGCCCAAGTTAATAACTTTGCTCATCCAAACCCAAGAAGCATGAAGAGGGCATGCAAGTCCATATCTTGGTTGTTTTCTTTTATTTTCAATAAGTGTAATGGTTGGTGTGTTTAGGCCTAATTAATTAGTGATATTTTTGGGTCAAGTTCACTACTTACCATGATGTACACGAGTTTATTAGAGAGTCTTGGGGAGGGAATCTTTGGCTTACATGCCATAAGAAACTCCTCGTTAGTGTGCATAAAATTGTATTGATTATGGGGGTTACACTTTTAATGTGAGAAGCAAGTGTAACCACCACATAATTAGGGGGATAAAGAGTCATGAAGAGGGGAGGGCGTAACCACTCTTTTGTGGCTGAGTTATTTGTAAGTTATGTTAGTTTTTATGAGTGTTATTGTCATTCAAAAGGGGGGGGGGGGGGGTGTAACCTTCATCGGTTTTTATGGCTGAATTAAGTGGGAATAAGTGAGTGTTTAAGGTCATGAATTAGGCCAATTAAGTGGGGGTTATGGTTTGTTTTTGGAAGCCAAAAAGTTGGCTGCCCAACTATATGTAATTCATGAAAAACACATGAAATGATAACTTGGATGTTGAATTTGGATTGAAATCCATTTGTGAGACTTTGTTCTCTTTGGTTCTTGGTTGAGCCAGCCTTAGTTCTTATCAAGAATCCAAGATTCTTGTGGTGAACTTCATAGGCTTATCAAACAACCTTCTTTGTGGCGCCTTCACCATTTCTTTCTCATCCATTTTTGTTTCTTTCTTCACCTAATTTTGTTACAAAGTGTTACATGAAAATTCACTTGCTTAAAATTCAACCAAAAAAGATCATCAAAGGCAACCTCACCATTTGTTTGTCCTCAAGTGGTACCAGAGCTTAGGCTTTGATTGAATTTTGAGTTTTGTTCTTCATCTTCTACCATTCTTATTTTCTTCTTTTAAACCCAAAAACTATCCAACAAAAAAATTACACTTTGATTCTATTTGTGAAGGGAAAATTTCGTGGTTGTTGTTCTTGCTCAAAAAAAAAAAAGGTTTGAAAGTGTGATTCTCTTCTTCAAAGTTTGAAAAAAAAATTGCGCAAATTATAAGAAAATAAAAGTGTGCATGAAATCTTGAAAAAAAAAGAGAAGAGAAGAGAAAAGTCTATTTGAGCAATTTGTGTTCTTGAAAAAAATATTTCCCTTCTTCCTTTGTTATTATTTCCCAAAGCTTTGCTTTTCTAGTCTTTCTTTTGTTTCTTTGTTTTTTGATAAGTTTTGTGAAATTTTGTTATTGAATTTTGGATTTTTTTCAGTGGATTATTGTTTGACTCTTCTAAGGTCTAAAAGAGAACAAAAAGGCAAGAGTAAAAAATTACATCTTGTGTGGAAAAAGACAATTTGAGTGATATACATTTGTGTGCACAAGTGAGGGAGTGTAGTGAGGAATTTTATAATTTCTTGTTATCTTTTGATTTTATGTGTCCAAGTGATGGCAACCCATGAAGATAGTCCATCATTTTCTCCAATTTCTTCAACTCTTCATGCTAGAATGGCTACTCAAATACAAAACCTTCAAAGGCAAATGGAGCAAATGAGTGCAAATTATGATAGACAACTTGCCATCCTTCAAAACTGAGAAGATAGAATTGAAAGGGTCAAGATAAAAGTTCCTACCTTTCATGGGAAGAATGATCCCGAAGTCTATTTGGAATGGGAGATGAAGATAGAGCAAGTGTTCAATTGCAATAATTACAATGAGAAAAAGAAAATGAAGATAACATCTCTTCAATTTAAGGACTATGCACTTGTTTGGTGGGATCAATTGCAAAAAGAGAGAAGAAGATATGGGGAGGAGCCTATTGAGACTTAGGTTGAGATGAGAAAAATAATGAGGAGAATATATGCTCCATACCAATACCATAGAGTTCTTCATAACAAATCAAAGAAGGAGGGCAACACTTCAACTTCTAAGGAGGCCATGGCTAGTGCTCATGGAAAGAAACCTATGGAAGTCTCTCCTAATTTGAGAGAAAATGAAAAAAAGAGTGAAAAAAAGTGAAAAGAAGAGTGATGAAAATGTGAAAAAAGAATCAAGAGAAAAAATGTGAAAAAGATGAGAGTATGGAAAAGAGTGAGAGAAAAGAAAAAGATGAGAGCAAAACAAAAAGTGAGGAGGAAAAAGTAATTACTTGTTTTGATGCTTTTCCTAACTCTTTTCCTAGTTGTGTTGATTTTCTTTTGAAGGAAATCGAAGATGTTCCTCCAATGGAAGCTTGCAAGACAATCGATGTAATTGAAGAGTTAATCCCAAGGGAAGTACCCCATGGTTTGGGAACTACCATGGTTTCCCAAAGCATGGATATCTTAACACAAAATTTGGTAATATGCTTGGTAAATTGCATGGGTCTTGTTATTCTTCTACATTTGATAGGAATGAAACCCTTCTTGATGAATTGCATGACTCTTATCATCTTCCTAAGATTGATTTGAGAATTATGAACCAAGACTTGAATGAATTCCTTGATAAATGTGTTGTTGTGCTTTCTAATGTTCATTTGATTTATCACAACAATTTTGAGGAATGTGTTGGATTACTTAGAGAAAGTTTGTTTGCTAACTTGCTCACATATTCTTTTGTTCAAAATAAAGTTAGCATTTTTAGGTTTGTTATGATCTCTAAAGGTTTGCATGTGATAATAATTGATGGGTTAACTACTATTCCCCTTCTTACTCTACACACTCTTGCAAATTCTTTTAAGATTTCATATGATGATCCTAATGTGTTTGAGAGGATTGTCTTGTTTGAAAAAGAACCATCTCTTGTTTGTAATATGGAGAATGTCCATGAGGCTCAACTTTCTTGGGAGCCTTTAAAAAGAGAAAGTACATTTTCTTTTATGACTATGTCAAGGCCAAGAAAGGTAAACTTGAAAGTAGATTTTCACGAGAGGTATAATTTTCTGCTTAATCTTATAATTCATTACCTTGGCTATGAATGTGTTAGGATTGTACAAGATGGAAATGTGTTACACCTACTTGTTAGATCTGATAGTTTCTATCAATTTCCATTTGACCCCGGAGGTTGGGTGTGTGTCCATAAAAAGAATAAAAGGTTTCCAAATAGAAGGAAATCAAAGGTCCACCCTAGAAGAGATGGGCTATTGCAAGTTGTAGGGAAAATAAATAAAAATGTCTGTGATATTGACTTACCTTAAATGTGGCATCTATGTCTTTCATTTGATGTAGGTATTGAAGTCATAAATTCGAGGACGAATTTTCTTAAAGAATGAGGGTATGATATGAGCCAAGGGGGACAAGTCAACTTTTCAACAAGAATAATATGAGCCCAATGGAACCCATCATGGATCAAGATGCCATTTAAGGACTTGGTGGGCCCATGACAAGAGCTAGGACCAAAAAGGCCCAATAAGCTCTAAATCAAATGGTGGCTCTTTTAATGGACACAAGCCCAATTGCAAGTGCAAGTAATATATGAAGACAATGAACCCAAGTTAATAGCTTTGCTCATCCAAACCCAAGAAGCATGAAGAGGGCGTGCAAGTCCATATCTTGGTTGTTTTCTTTTATTTTCAATAAGTGTAATGGTTGGTGTGTTTAGACCCAATTAATTAGTGATATTTTTGGGTCAAGTCCACTACTTACCATGATGTACACGAGTTTATTAGAGAGTCTTGGGGAGGGAATCTTTGGCTTGTTAAGTCTCTAAAATGTTTGACATGCATTTCCCTAAGTTTTGATGAAAACTAAACATTGGTTAATGGTTTAATTAACCTTCATATTGGTTTCTAACCTGTCTATCGAGTGTGCAGATTAAATATGACAAATAGACGTCCAACAAAGTAAATAAAGGAGACGTCTAACAAAGTGTAAACAAGCAGACGTCCAACAAAGTAAATAAAGGAGATGTCCAACAAAGTGTAAACAAGCAGACGTCCAACACTGTAGTGATTGAAGCGCACGCAAGAGATAGAAACTTACGTCCACCAAAGTGATGAAAGCCAGCGGCTACTAACGTGGCATTTGGAGCGCATCATTAAAATATCAGAATAGCGCGTCCATTAAAGTATCAGAATAACGCGTCCATTAAAGTATCAGAACAGCACGTCCATTAAAGTATCAGAATAGCGCGTCCATTAAGGTATCAGAATGGCTCGTCCAATGACGTGGCATTTGGAGCTCGTCCGTTAAGGTATCAGAATGGCTCGTTCAATGACGTGGCATATGGAGCTTGTCTACTAGGTTACGTTCAACCAGTCAAAGGTGTATCCATCCAATGACGTGGCAAATGGAGCTCGTCTACCCGAGTAACAGAGGCTCTCGTCCACCAGAGTAACAGAGGCTCTCGTCCACCAGAGTAACCGAGGCTCTCGTCCACCAGAGTAACAGAGGCTCTCGTCCACCAGAGTAACAGAGGCTCTCGTCCACTAAAGTAACAGAGGCTCTCGTCCACTAGAATTACAGAAGTGCTCATCCACTAAAGGTGATAGAAGCGCTCGTCCACTAGTCTTCGGACTTGCCGAGTCTTTAATATGGAGCTCGTCTACTAGCCCAAATGAAATCTTAAATGGCTAGATAGACGCGATTATTTTCAAGATGGAAGCACTTATCTTATGAACGCGAATTCTATAAGGATTATCAGAATCGTATTTCAAGAACCAGAAAGAGACTTGAAGCCTGCTCTCCTACTCAGTTTCACGATTATCAAGAAAAGTCAGAAGTTACTCTCTCAAGCAACCTTGGATAATCAGAACCAAAGACTAGTTAAAGAATGCTTCCAACTTGCTCTATTCCCTAGTACCTCTGGTCCTTACACGAAAAGGGAAGTGTACTCAGTAAAGTACAAAAAGCTCTCTGCACAACTCTAATATTGCTGTATCACGATGCATAAAGCCATGATCCTTCATGTCAGAGTACAACCAACGTTCCTATTGTATTAATGGCTACCCAGAACGACTCTATTACATTAATGACTGCCCAGAACGACTCTATTGTAATTAATGAAGTTCTGCTTGAAGCCAACATCTGAGGGAATGTCTCTAACGGATCCTAAATGCTTGAAGACCATATATACAGAAGTCATTGGAGATGAAGAAGGAGAGAATACACATTGCATTAAAACGCCATTACTCTACGCATTAATTTCTTCATTCTTTTATTCTGTATTCTTCAATCATTTTGAAGTTATTATGCAAACTTTCCTAAGCCTTACATTTAAACCACTCTCTGAGTGTTAGTGAAAGATATGTCTGTGAGAAGTTGTATTTATTGCAAACCAAATCTCTCAAACAAACTAGAGTGAGCCTGAAGAGGCTAGTGTGAAAATAATACTTGTGTTGAGCCTGAAGAGGCTAGGTGTGAAAATAATACTTGTCTTGATCCTGAAGAGGCTAGGTGTGCAACTAATACTTGATTCTGTAACCTTATCAGTTATAGTGGATAAATCTTGGTGCTGCCAAGGACTGGACGTAGCTCTTTGCTTTGAAGAGTGAACCAGGATAAATAACTGTGTCGATCTCTCTTCCCTTAAACTCTTTAATTGCCTTAGTTTTCTTACGTCTATCAAGTGGTGTGCTTGCAAAAGTCACCCGTCCATCCTGTATTCTTCCACTAATCCAAATCTAGCCTTTTTGTTTGCGAAAAGATTTCAACTCTGCTTAAATTCTGATAAACACAATTCAACCCCCCTTTCTCGTGTTTATAGCTGTCTATTTCAATTGGTATCAGAGCTCAACCTCCGGGTTGAGCATCTAACAATGTAGAGGTAAAAGATCCTGAAGAATAGACATGACGGCTGGAGCTAGTTCAAGTGGAAGTCATCAGACTGAAGGAGCTTCCCTAACCAGACCTCCTTACTTCAATGGAGAAAACTACAACTACTGGAAAGAGAGATTTCAATGGTTTATTCTATCAACAAACTCTGATCTTTGGGATGTCATCATAGATGGTCCATTCATTCCCAAGAATGATGATAACACTGACAAACCAAAAGCTCAGTGGACTGGTGCAGAAAAGGCAAAATGGGAGCTGAACCACAAAGCCAGATATAACATCATTTGTGCTCTCAGTCCGGAGGAGTTTGAGAAGGTTTGTGCATGTGACTCTGCCAAGGAAATATGGGACACTTTAGCTGTCACACATGAAGGAACGACTAAAGTCAAAGAGTCAAAAATTGTCATACTTGTCAAAAAGTATGAACTGTTCGTCATGGAGGAAGGAGAATCTGTTGCTCAGATGATAGGAAGATTCCAAACTATAATCAACAGTTTAAAATCTCTTGGCAAAGTCTATACCAATGCTGAGAAGGTTGGAAAGATTCTGAGAAGTCTACCTAAACAGTGGAGACCTTTGGTCGCTGCTATCTCCCAAGCCAAGGATCTCACTACATTGACTATGGATGAACTTCTTGGAACACTCACTGTTCATGAGCAAGAACTTGGAGATGAAGTTGCACCAAAGAAGGGCAAGTCAATTGCTCTGAAAGCTGATCAAAAGTCAGCAAAAGTTTCCAAGGCTCTGAAGGCAGATGAGTCATCCCGTGATGCTGACCTATCAGAACTCGAGGATTCTGAGAGTGATGAAGAGTTGTCTCTCCTGACCAGGAAGATAAAGCTTCTCCTACAGAAAAAGAAGTTCAAGAGGGATAGGCCATTCAGAAGGTTCAACAAGGACAAGAACTTCAAAGAATCCACCTCAACAGACAAAAGTCCAATTGTTTGCTATGAGTGCAAGAAGCCCGGTCACTTTAAGGCTGAATGTCCTCAACTCAAGAAGGCCCCTTTTAAGAAATTCTTCAAGAAGAAGAAGAAAGGAATGACGGCTAGTTGAGAGGATCTGGAGTCAACATCTTCTGATGAAGAAACAGAGGAAGAAGCCAATCTCTATTTGATGGCCAACTGGTCGCGCTGTCGCACACGCGCCAAAAAGCGAGCGGTTTTACAAAATATGTAGTTAAGGGCGACAACTCGGATATCGTCTCACAAGGACTCTTGACTTGTTATTTATCACAAAAATCGGTTTTGGGGGGTTTTGGTTTGAAATTCAATTACGGAAAACAAAGCAGTAAACAGAGCAGTTTAAGAGATTAACAAATAAACTAAAGCGATTAACCTCATCATTATCGATTTCCCAACTATCATCGGTTCATGTAAATTCCAAGCCCTAAGCAGATTCTAATCCCCTTTCGGTTGTAGCAACAATTAACAAACGAAATCACTACTACGGATATATGTTCCTATTCCCGAATTAAACAAATGGGGTTAAGCCCTCATGAACTAAACGAACATGAATGAACACACGCGAATTAAACAAACGCGATTAAGTATAGGAACATAACATCACCGAAATAAATCAACACAACACTATACACTCCTGAATTAAACAAACAGAAATATATAACATAGTATTAAAAAAGGAAAAGCATACAAAATAGGAATTACAGAACCTCAAGTGTAGTGGAATCGATTACAGTAGATTAATCTAAGAAAATTAGTTCTCCATGGAAAAACAAAACACACAGAAAATATGTAAAAACAATGGGGAATCAAAGGTTCCTCCAATCTACCCAGAACAACCATTTATAGCATTCAGAAACTGAGCCCACTCGCGAGGCGAACCCTCATTCGCGAGGCGAATATCATGAAGAGTCTGCAACGTTTGGTCTTCTCGCGGGGCAAAGTGCTGCTCGCGTGACGAGGAATGGAAGAGTCATGGCTTCTGGTCTTCAGTCTCGCGAGGCGAGACATGGATCCGCGAGGCGACACAGAACGGTTTGCATTTCTCTGGAACAGTCAGCTATCAGGGTCGCGAGGCGAGGTGTTGTTCGCGGGGCGAACCAGAGAGGATGTCATTTTTGCTGTTCAGCTGGCTTTCAGGTTCGCGTGGCGAGAAGACTCTCGCGAGGCGAATACCTCCAAACTTGAAATTTCCCTGATTCTTTATTCCCTTAACTTGTAACTTAACCTGGAAACAATAAAATAGCCATAAGTGCTTTATTTGACTAAAAACTGGCTAAAGTAACCTAAAACTACTTTAGAGACTCAAAACCTTGCTTGAGGACAATCTAATCTAATTGTGGTGAAAATGAGATATAATTAGCACAAAACCCTGGTCATACTAGCCATAAAACTAGATGAGTCAGAGGCTTATCGGAATACCCCAAACTTAAACTTTGCTTGTCCCCAAGCAAACTGCAACTCAAAAATCAAAAAGACTCAAGACATGGCAAGCTTAAAAGATTCAATCAACCTTGCACAAATTTCAAGTAATTTCATCAAAACAGTTTTCTTCAATGTTCCCCCCTTTCAAACAAAGCAATCCTCACATTCAATTATTCTGAACATTTGAGAAATTCATCATTCAAACAATCATTAATCTAAGCAAGGGATCCAAGTTACACACAAGAGGGAGATCACCAAATTCAAACAACTGCCTTCCTCACAAGGGCATTTAGTGTTTCACTCAATCGCTCAGTTTTTGTCAGGCTAACAACATTTCACTCAATTTCACTTTTAAGAACACTTCCCATAAATTTGATTTTCATCTCAAAATGATTCCCACGGAAAACATGCATGCAACATCAAAAGGTCTTTTAAAGGTTGTAATGGGGCCTGGCTAAGGGTAGGATATACAAAGGTACTGGGCTGAAGACCCTAGGAACTAAGAGAGCATGAAACAGTTTTATACATTGAATTTCCACTCAAGTTCCTTTTTCCATTTTTCTTTATGCTTTGGGTGACTACAGCCTTTTTATTCAAACAGCCTTCTTTTGACATTTTTTTTTCACTTTTTATTTTTTATTTTATTTTATTTTTTTTCTTTTTTTTTCCAACCTTTTTATTATATTTTCCTTTTTCTCAATCCCAAACAACACATTACACCTTGTAGCCACCCCAAACTTAGTTTCTTGCAACCATTCTCTTTGCTAAGATTCCATGCTCTCCTAATCCTAAGATTGGGTTAACATGGTTTTTCCAGATTTTAGGCTCATAACATAAGGTTAACAAGAATTAACAGGTTAATTAGGCTCAAAGGGGCTAACTAGGGAACATGCATTAGGAATTAGTTATTTTTAGGCTAAGTAGCTATTTACAAAGAAAATGCCTAAATCATTTGATGCAAACACATAATCATGCAAACCAAGTAGAGATTCAAGCAAATTCGGGAAAGTGCAACTTAAAAGTGATTTCACACAGTTAAAAACATGTTGGAGGCTCAAATCCTCACCTGGACATTTTTGCAAATTGTTTGACCGAGATTCTATCCCTAGTGTGTGCTTCCCTTCACCCCAAACTTATCATAAATCATGCCATCACAACAAAATATCTCAAAGTTCAGTTTTCAATCACATGGGAATCACTTTTCAAAAACAAAATTTTTTTTCCAACCTAGGGGGAATCATCACATAGATCATGCAATCAATCTGTGCCAAATCAATCAAAATCCAGCAGACTTGCCAACCTAGGGGGAATCATCACATAGATCATGCAATCAATCTGTGCCAAATCAATCAAAATCCAGCAGACTTGCCGACTCAAGACTCACACAATTTATTCAAGAGCTAAAAGAAAAACAATACCAACCAAATACAAAACAAAGCTACAATTAGTTCCCTCCCCCACACTTAAAACATACATTGTCCCCAATGAAACAACATGACTATAAATTCAGAGTGAGGGAAAGGAAAGGGTGCTCCCTGATCAAGTGGCAGTGTAGGTGGGACCGCCTGGATCCCATTGCTTGCATAAGGCCCTAGTGATGGACAAAGAAAGGGAGTTCATTCCATGGTCCCCTAACTTGCAGCCTTGATATGGAGGTGAGTATGTGGCAATTATGGTGACCTTGCCCAATTCAGCGGACTCATCACTCCTTCTTGGGTCAAAGATGACCTCTTTCTCAACAAAGTCCTCCCAATAAAATTGGGGTTCAACCCCTTGGACTGGCCATGGTGCAAAATCCAGTCCCTCTGGTGGTTCCACAGGGGGAGGTGGCAGATAGGTAGGGAGGGCCTCCGGTGCTGCTTCATCTTCTGCACGTTCCTCATTCACTGCACTGACTAATCCATCACCTGCTAAACATGCAGCAATCTCAGCACACACCACACAATGGTTAGTGTTAGTACAATCAGTACATGAAGAAATATCATCAAAGCCAGAAATAAATGGAAAATCAGAAACAAGGTCCTGATGGGTGTCATCAATAATCTCAGAAAGTAACTCTAATTGAAAAACAGAGTGCTCTTCCAATGGATGTTTCACAGCATCAAAGATATTAAACTTTGCCACAATATCACCAAACTCCATAGACATGGTCCCATCATCAACATCAATCTTAGTCTTAGCTATCTTCATGAATGGTCTGCCCAGGATGATTGGTGATCTACTTGAACTTGTCTCTCCTGCCATGTCCAGGATGTAGAAGTCAGCAGGGAAAATCAACTCATCAACTTGTACCAGCACATCTTCTACCATTCCCATGGGCGGGCACGGTCCTGTTGGCCAACCGGATAGTGAGACTCAGATACCTTGCAAGGGACCAAGATCAAGGTTATTGAAAATGAGAGGTGGGCATGACATTTATGGAAGCTCCCAAATCCAACATGCAATTTTCAAATTTTCTGTCCCCAATAATGCATGGAATAGTAAAAGTGCCCGGATCCTTGCACTTCTGTGGTAGTGCCTGAGTAGGGGCTGAAACAGTAACTTTTTCTCAGTGCAGGCTTAGATCGGATAAGAGTCGAAACATTTCTTCCCAAATTAACTCTCTCATTACTCTTCAACTTCCTCTTGTTGGTGCATAAATCCTTCAGAAATTTAACATACTTAGGCACCTGCTTGATCACATCTAGAAGGGGAATATTCACCGCCACCTTTCTGAACACATCTAAAATTTCCCTCTCCTTGTCTTCCCCACCAATCTTCTTATTTTTCTGCACTCTGTGTGGGAAGGGGATCGGTGGTATGTACACTTTCTCAACTTCAACATCAACTGAAGGCTCAGGAGTTACCTCAACAGTTTCTTCATCTTTTTCGTAGGTCGCCTCAACAACTCTTCCAGATCTCAGAGAAATGGCACTCACATTAGGATTGGAGACATTGGGATTTATCACTGTTTGTGCAGGTAGTTGACTTGATCCTTGAGCTTGCTGTATGTTGTTCATGGAAGTTGCAAGCTGTCCAATCTGTGTCCGTAAATCTTGAATGCTAGCATTCGTCCGCTGCTGAAACTGTCCAATCTGTCCAATCTGTGTGGTCAAACTCTGAATACTAGTATTTGCTTGCTGCTGAAACTGGAGATTATTTGCAGCCAACTGCTTGATCATGTCCTCTAGGGAAGGTTCGGAAGGTGCAGAAGTGGTCACTTGAGGAGGATTCTATGGTGCTGCCATCGGTTGTTGTTGGGATGAGTTCCCATACCGAAGATTAGGATGATTCCTCCAATTGGGATGGTACCTATTTGTGGAGAGGTCAGGAGTCTTGTCTTGGGTTCTGACTGTTGCCTTGATTGTAAGGATGGACTGCATAAGCCTGAGACAATTCAGTAACTGACCCTTCTCTCAGAATGGGGCATGCATCAAACGGGTGCTCAGTAGAGTTGCACATGCCACACAACATTGCCGGCTGAACCTTATCCATTACCAATTTCTCCACCAAAGAAGTGAGCCTATCCATTCTATTCTCAAGGGCCTGGATGGAAGAAAAGCTATGGACCTCATTCACACCCCTTGTCTCAACAGAATTTCTCCTGGTAGTAAACTGCTGGGAGTTCAGTGACATATTTTAAATTAATTGCTTGGCAGCAGCTGGAGTCTTATCAACAAGTGCTCCCCCACTAGCAGCATCCAAAATATTTCTATCCATAGGTAGTAACCTCTCATAAAAATACTGGATAAGAAGTTGCTCAGAAATCTGATGCTGAGGGCAACTGGATACCAAATGCTTGAATCTCTCCCAATATTCAGCCAATGACTCATTTCCTTTTCTGATGCCACATATTTCCTTCCTAATTGATGCAGCTCTGGAGGCAGGAAAATATTTCTCTAAGAAGAGCTTCTTCAAATCGTTCCAGTTGGTAATAGAGTTTGGCTCAAGATATAACAGCCAATCCTTTGCAGCGCCCTGGAGTGAGAACGGAAAAGCTTTCAGCTTGATGTTATCCTCAGTTACTCCCTCTGATCTCGAGGTTGTGGAGCAGACAACTTGGAACTCCTTCAAATGCTTGTGTGGATCCTCACCTGCAAGACCACTAAACTTTGGCAACAAGTGAATGAAACCAGATTTTAATTCAAAGGGAGTATCAGCACCAGAATATACAATACACAAGCCATTATAATTAACATCAGGGGCATCAAGCTGTCTTAATGTCCTTTGGTCACCCATGTTTTCAAAAACAGTTTTAGAATTAGAATCACTACTAGTGCTAGCCCGAATTTCTCTACGGCGTGTGTGCAGTGTTCTTTCAATTTCAGGATCAAAATCACACAATTCAGGGCAAGTAGACCTAGTAGCCAGACCAATTCAAAACAAAAACGAAAATAAAAGAAAAAGACAAAAAAAAAGCGAAAATAACAAACAAGAGTCCCCGATGATGAGTGTGATTCCACCTCATCTTTGTCCATCATTTTGCATGCATTTTCATGTAGTTTAGGCATATTTTTATTAGATTTTAGGTTAATTTTCCTTTGGAACGGGTAAGGCGGTTTTCGTGTGTTGTTTTGCAGATATCAAGGGTAAATTGCTCAAGATCAACCATGATGAAGTTTGGATGAAGATGGAGCTTTAAAACTGAAGAAAATGAGCCAAACAGAGCCCATCACGGCCTAGCCGTGATGCTCATCACGGCCATGATCGAGCAAAAACTGAAAAAGAAGAAAGGCTGAAGTCAGAGTCTGTCACGGCCTGGCCGTGATAACCATCACGGCCGTGACCCAAAACCACCACAAGTCAGAGCACATCACGGCATAGCCGTGATATTCTTCACGGGCCATGAAGCTGAGGACTCGCGTCGCGAGTCATATCTCGCGTCGCGAGAATTTGAATTTTGCAAAGCAGCCAGAGGCAGAGACCGTCACGGCCTGGCCGTGATGGCCATCACGGCCGTGACGCGCTTTACTTGGACCTGAAGAAACCGAAATAGATCAGATTTTGAGTTGGTTTGGGACTCTAACTTCCCCATTTCTATAAATATGGACCAGGGCATCAGATCTGAGGGGATCAACACATTAGGGGCTACTACTCTAGGCTTAGATCTCTCTTCTCCTCTTCTCTTCTCTTTTCTGATTTTCACTATGTTGTCAACCCAGCTTGTCATCTCCATGGCAAGACGTGAGTAGTAGCATAGTTTCTAGGGATTAGGGCTCTGCCCAAGTTTGTTTATGATGTAAATTTGATGTAAACTCTTTGTTAATTACGATTTGCTTTAGATCTGATTTCTAGTGTGTTTATCACTCATAAATTTCGGCAACCGTTTATTTACGTGACGTAGACGTTCTAAGGAGGAACCTAGCGTTGAACTTAGTATCTCTAGGGTGTTTCACACGTAAAGCCCGGCAACCACTGGTTTGTGAGATGTGAATGATCCAAGGAGGAACCTAGCGGTGAACTTAGGTTATTTGCATGACCGAGACATTTCAAGGAGGAACCTAGCGGTGAACTTGGGTGTCGGACCTATAGAAGTCAGACTTGGGACTGAAATCACGAGAGTTAGAAGCCGTCCCTCGAGGAGCAACGAGTTGTCACTGAACGCAAAGGGTCCAATCTGGGATCGACTACCACGAGAGTAGGGGTCGGGTCAATTGGGCACGGCTTTTGTAACCCGAGAGGGAGCTTAAGCTATCAGAGGATAAACTCGCCTTCAAGGCAATTTCGGTAATCAACAAAGGTAAATCTGTTAGCAACATAAACAGCCTCAAAGGTAACCCAAATCCCTAGGAATCCGTTTTAGATAAAAACCCCATAAACAATTGTTTTCTGTTTTAATTGTTCTCTGCTCATCTATCTTTCAATTCAAAAACCAATTTCAAAACCCTCTCTAAAAAGTCCAGAACTTAATCGATTCGAAATTCATTGTGATTCGGGAACACAGTCTCTGTGGGTTCGATATCTTTTATTACTTGACGGCAGTCCGGTACACTTGCCGGATTCGCACGAGCGTCGTCGCACGTCGACTGACGCGACATCACCCGACAACTGTGCCAATTTTTGGTCGCGCTGTCGCGCACGCGCCAAAAAGCGAGCGGTTTTACAAAATATGTAGTTAAGGGCGACAACTCGGATATCGTCTCACAAAGACTCTTGACTTGTTATTTATCACAAAAATCAGTTTTGGGGGGTTTTGGTTTGAAATTCAATTACGAAAAACAAAGCAGTAAACAGAGCAGTTTAAGAGATTAACAAATAAACTAAAGCGATTAACCTACTGTTCTCGATTTCCCAACTATCATCGGTTCATGTAAATTCCAAGCCCTAAGCAGATTCTAATCCCCTTTCGGTTGTAGCAACAATTAACAAACGAAATCGCTACTATGGATATATGTTCCTATTCCCGAATTAAACAAACGGGGTTAAGCCTTCATGAACTAAACGAACATGAATGAACACACGCGAATTAAACAAACGCGATTAAGTATAGGAACATAACATCACCGAAATAAATCAACACAACACTATACACTCCTGAATTAAACAAACAGAAATATATAACATAGTATTAAAAAAGGAAAAGCATACAAAATAGGAATTACAGAACCTCAAGTGTAGTGGAATCGATTACAGTAGATTAATCTAAGAAAATTAGTTCTCCATGGAAAAACAAAACACACAGAAAATATGTAAAAACAATGGGGAATCAAAGGTTCCTCCAATCTGCCCAGAACAACCATTTATAGCATTCAGAAACTGAGCCCACTCGCGAGGCGAACCCTCATTCGCGAGGTGAATATCATGAAGAGTCTGCAACGTTTGGTCTTCTCGCGGGGTGAAATACTGCTCGCGTGGCGAGGAATGGAAGAGTCATGGCTTCTGGTCTTCAGTCTCGCGAGGCGAGACATGGATCCGCGAGGCGACACAGAACGGTTTGCATTTCTCTGGAACAGTCAGCTATCAGGGTCGCGAGGCGAGGTGTTGTTCGCGGGGCGAACCAGAGAGGATGTCATTTTTGCTGTTCAGCTGGCTTTCAGGTTCGCGTGGCGAGAAGACTCTCGCGAGGCGAATACCTCCAAACTTGAATTTCCCTGATTCTTTATTCCCTTAACTTCTAACTTAACCTGGAAACAATAAAATAGCCATAAGTGCTTTATTTGACTAAAAACTGGCTAAATTAACCTAAAACCACTTTAGAGACTCAAAACCTTGCTTGAGGACAATATAATCTAATTTGGGTGAAAATGAGATATAATTAGCACAAAACCCTGGTCATACTAGCCATAAAACTAGATGAGCCAGAGGCTTATCACCAACACTGACTCAGACTCTAATGATGAGGTACATCCTGACTATGAGGAATTACTTGATGCCTATGAGGAGTTGTTGGAGGAATCCAACTGCTTATATAAAGCCTTCAAATCCCTCAAGAGAGAGTATGTAAAGCTCACCAGTGAGCATAAATAGAAATCTCAAGAGTGCGAGAAGTCAAAAAGAGAACAATGAGTTGAAGACTAAAAAGTCCAATGAAGCGAAGATCTCAAGAGACACAACACCATCTGAAGAAGTTGAAAAACTTCAACAGAAAGTGGAAGAGCTCACTTCTGATCTTGCCAATTTTTTTAATGGTAGAGACAATCTGACTAAGCTACTTGGCAGTCAGAAGCACTCTCTTAACAAAGAAGGTATTGGATATGTCCATCAGACACATCATAAAGTATCAACTAAAGTTCCTACAGTATCTGTTAAGTCAATTGTAACCAAATCAACACCTATTTGTAACTTCTGTGGAAAAAGTGGGCATGTTATGTCTAAGTGTATCCATAAGAAGAGAAGGAAGTCTTTACAGACTCCTAGAACTAACAGAAAAGGACCCAGAAAAATATGGGTACCTAAAGATCAAATAATTTTTGTTGCAGATGTCCTCAACATGATAAAGAAAACACCACTGCTGGTACCTGGACAGTGGTTGCTCACGTCATATGACAGGAGAAAGGTCTATGTTCCTAGACCTCCAACTTAAGAAATGAGGACACGTTGCCTTCGGAGGAAATCAGAAAGGGAAAGTTATAGGAATTGGTACTATTGGTGGTAAACCCCCTATTCCCTCTATATCTAATGTTCATATGGTTAAAGGATTAAGACACAATTTGCTTAGCATAAGTCAATTATGTAATAGTGGTTTTGATGTTTCCTTTACCAAGGATTCATGCATAGTTAAAGACTATAATGGCAAAACCTTCTTTTCAGCTAAAAGGCAACAAAATCTTTATAAGATTGAACTGTCTGATCTCTCAGATCAAAGTGTAACCTGTCTGATGTCTAAAGAGGATGAGAGATGGTTATGGCATTAGAAACTAGGACATGCTAGTATGAAACTAATTTCTGAATTAAAAAGGAATAATCTCGTGAGAGGATTGCCTGATATTAGCTTTAAGAAAGATGTCTTGTGTGATGCATGTTAGAGAGGTAAACAGATAAAATCAAGTTTCAAATCTAAAAACCAAATATCAACCTCTAGACCTCTTCAGGTGTTACACATGGATCTGTTTGGACCAGTTAGTGTTGCCAGCCTGGCTGGAAGAAAATATGGATTTGTCATAGTTGATGACTATTCCAGATACACATGGGTACTCTTCCTAACACACAAGGATGAGTCATTTAAGGCTTTCTTAGTATTCTGCAAAAGAGTACAAAATGAGCAGGGTTTCTGTATTTCTACCCTTAGAAGTGATCATGAGGGAGAATTTGAAAATGAGCAGTTTAGACAGTTCTGTGAGGAGAATGGAATCTCTCACAATGGAGTGGTTGAGAGAAAGAACATATCTCTGCAAGAGATGGCTAGACCTATGCTCAATGAAAATAATCTCCCTAAGTACTTCTAGGCAGAAGCTGTAAACACTGCTTGTTATGTACAAAACATAATACTTATTAGGCCTTTCCTAAAAAGGACTCCTTATGAATTGTGGAAAAGAAAAAGCCCCAACATATATTATTTTCATGCTTTTGGATGTGAATGTTTTATTCTGAATACCAAAGATAGTCTTGGAAAGTTTGATTCTAAGGTAGATAAAGGTATTTTCGTAGGTTATTATGAAAAGTCTAAGGCTTTTAGAGTATACAATTCAAGAACTTGTATTATTGAAGAATCTGTTCATGTTATATTCAATGATGGATTAAAGACTGATAAAGAACTATCAGATCTAGAAGATGATCTTGCAGGTCTTGATATAAACAAGCCATAAAGTCAACAACCCGATCTAACCAAAACAGAACCTGTGCCTAAGACTCGAAAGGAAATGGAACAGATTTAGTCAAAGAGACAAGTCAAGATCTTCATGATGATCTCAAAAGGGATTGGAAGTTTAACACTCATCATCCTAAGGATCTTATTATTGGAAATCCTTCTGAAGGAGTAAGAACCAGATCCACATTAAGAGAATCAAGCAATGTGGCCTTTATTTCAGATTTGGAGCCTAAACGCATTGAAGAAGCTCTTGAGGATGAAAGTTGTATTCTTGCTATGCAAGAAGAACTTAACCAGTTCACCAGAAATGATGTCTGGACTCTTGTCTCTAAGCCTAAAAACAAGTCGGTTATTGGAACAAGATGGGTCTTCAGAAACAAATTGAATGAAGATGGTAAAGTTGTCGGAAATAAAGCAAGGTTAGTAGCTCAAGGCTATAACCAACAAGAAGGCATTGATTATACTGAAACCTTTGCACCTGTAGCTAGAATAGAAGCCATACGCATTTTAATGTCATATGCTGCACAACACCAAATTACCCTGTTTCAAATGGATGTAAAAAGTGTTTTTCTAAATGGTATAATTGAAGAAGAAGTGTATGTTAAACAACCCCCTGGTTTTGAGGATACTGATAAACCAGATTACGTTTTCAAACTTAAAAAGGCATTATATGGTTTGAAGCAAGCACCTAGAGCATGGTATGATAGACTCAGTTCTTTTCTCATGCGTAATGGTTTTACTAGAGGACAAGTAGACACTACTCTGTTCAAAAAATGCTCTAAAGAGAACTTTATTATAGTTCAAATATATGTTGATGATATTATTTTTGGAGCAACTAATGAAAAGCTGTGCAAGGAATTTTCAAATCTAATGCAAGCTGAATTTGAGATGAACATTGATAAGCCTCTGGCCTATCTAGTTTTATAACTAGTAAGACCATGGTTTTTGTGCTATTTATTCGAGTTTAATCTCGTTTTCACCCAAATTTGGATTTAACTGTCCTCAAGCAATATTTTGAGTCTCTTAAGTAGTTCTTAGGATATTTTAGTTAATTTTGAGTCAAATAAAGCATTGAATGCTAATTTATATTTTCAGGTTAAAAGGGGGAAGAGCAAAAAGGGAAGGACAATAAAGCAGAAGCCATCACGCCCAGGCCGTGACACTGGTCACGATCGTGATGAGCTAACCAGGAAGACCAGAAAGGATCATGGCCTGCCCGTGATCAGCATCACGGGCGTGATGAGAAGGACCCTGAAGATCAGAGAGCATCACGGCCTAGCCGTGATGGAGGTCACGGCCGTGATAGATCAGCACCTATGGACCATAACTGATCACGGCCTAGCCGTGATGCACGGCCCATCACGACCGTGACAGACTAAAATTTGAAAGTGCTCCCAGTCAGAACACGTCATGGCCTGGCCGTGATGGCCATCACGGCCGTGACGCGTACCTAATCTATAAATACACACCAGGGCAGAACAGAAAAGAGGGAGGAGACCTGAGGACCTTTACCCTAGGGGGCGACGGCTAACCCTAAGGGGACGTTCTCTGAACAAGGGGCTGCGGTGACGGCTGTGGAAACCTTCCATGGAGTTCTTCTTCTCCTTTGTCTCTTTGTTTTAATTTCTGTTTTCTCTATGATTAGGAGTAGCTAAACCCCCTTATTGTTGGGGTTAGATGTTTGCTTTTATGAACTTGGTTGTATGTTGATTTGGTTCTAATGCAAGTTTCTATTCCTTTATGAGTATTTGATTCTATGCTTAATGCTTTTCTTGGCTTGATCACCCATGGAATGATATGTTGTTTTGATAGGCAATTGAAAGATTGATGTTAAGACATGCTCACGAATCAAATGCCAAGTAGTTCATGAATCTAGAAATAGGTCTTGGGGTGCTTGCAATCTTATAAGTCTTGGCTCTTTATGCAAAATCTCAGGTTAATCCACCTAAGACATTAGGGTTTAATTTGGGATTTTAGGCTCATTCCACCTAAGACATTAGGGTTTGAGTATTTCAAAAGGCTTGATTGTCATAATTGAATTAGGACTCGTGTTGGTAACCTTATCATTGCAATTAAGGGAGGATTAGTGTAGTCTAACCCTGACAATATTATCCACATTTCTGTTTGCATTCCAAGTGTTTGTGAAAATTCCCAAAAGACCAAAAATATTTTATTGCTTTTGTTGTTTTATGTTTCGATCTCTCCTCATGCCATAGTTTAGTCTAGATAGTTGTTTGACTTGTGAATTGGTATTTGGCAACTGATCCCTGAGAACGATATCCGGTCTCACCACCGTATTACTTGTTTGTGACTAGGTATACTTGCTTAGAAATCGTATCAAGTTTTTGGCGCCGTTGCCGGGGATTAGTGTTTCCAATATCATAAGTAACAAGGGAAGCAACTAATTTAGACATTTTTTTTATTTCCTTCATCTTTGTATATATTTGATAGCTTTCTTTTGTTAGTTTTGTTTTAATTAATTTGTTGCAATTTTGAACTTGTGCTTCTTCAATCTTGGGCTTTAATTCTCTGTGAGGTGGATTGTGAATTTACAGGATTATGGACTACAATTATTATCATCCATATGATGAAGAAATTGAGATATCTGAGCTGCAGCTGCGGGCAGATATGCTACAATTAGCCATAAACATCCAACAAGTGAGAAATGTGTTGTCAAGGGCACAAGTCTCTCCTCCACCAGTGGTAGGCTATTCTGAATGGGGAAATCAATATCCCAACACCTACACTCCATGGCGGGGGAATCCTCCAAACAATACCTGGATTGATCAAGAGGAACATTGGGAATCTTCCACACCTTCATATCAACCACAACCATCTCAATGGTATGATAAGCCATCACCATTGGAAGTTGCCTGGGAGAACTTCAAATCCACAACCACAGTAAATTTTGAGCAACCTATTCCGGATGGTCGGTCTAACTTGGAGGTTGTTTTGGAGAACTTCATGGCAGCAACAATGGAAAGTTTAAAAAATCGAGAATCTACCATTCGAAGTCTTGGGGAACGTATTGAGAAAATCTCTAACCAACTATCCGGAATGTCAAGTGTGGACTTGATGGATGATGATGAAGATGATACAATAATGGATGAAAAGGAAGATGAAGAGGTGGGAGCAACCGAATTAAGAAGCGAAGACCATGTTTTGGAAAACATAGTTGCACCACCTCCCATTGAACTCTTGACTGAAGAGATTGAGATAAAGAGGCATTTGGAGGACGTCTATTTCACCATGCTAGAGGATGATGAAGAACTTTTGGAATTAGATGATGCTATTGGTTCCTATGCATGTGTTGATTGTGACGAGAGAAATACTTGTGTGGTTTGTGCTGAGATTGCTGCATATATGGAAGGTGATGGATTTGATAATGCAGTGAGTGAAGATTGTGTAGAAGTCAAAGCAGCACCAGTGATCCTCTCCACTTGTTTGCCACCTCCCATTGTGAAGCAACCAACGATGGAGTTCAAGCCTCTGCCTGAGAAATTGGATTTTGCATCTTTAACTATGAAGGCACCATGGCCAGTCCAAGAGATTGAACCCCATTTGTGTTGGGAAGACTTTATTGATAAAGAGGTCATCTTTGACCTGGGAGATATTGAAAAGTCCTTCACACTTGAAGAAGTCACCATGATTTTCGAGCGCTCACTTTCATATTTATGCTGCATGCCATGGGATCCGGGAGGATTATATTACATTTTGAGCATTCCTTGGCCGTTGTATAACAGGCAGTGGGATCCCGGTGGAAGCGCCTTCATAAGTTTTTCTAACCCCTTCTCTTTTTAATTATTTTGATTCTCTTTATTCGAGTCGTATGTGTGTGAGTCTTATGTCGGTGAGCTTGAATGGATTTTGTTAAATTTAGCATAGATGGATTGCATGTTATATGTTATATGTCTGATGTGTATTTCCCTAAGTTTTGATGAAAACTAAACATTGGTTGATGATTTAATTAACCTTCATATTGGTTGCTAACCTGTCTATCGAGTGTGCAGATTAAATATGACAAACAGACGTCCAACAAAGTAAATAAAGGAGACGTCCAACAAAGTGTAAACAAGCAGACGTCCAACAAAGTAAATAAAGGAGACGTCCAACAAAGTGTAAACAAGCAAACGTCCAACACTGTAGTGATTGAAGCGCATGCAAGAGATAGAAACTTGCGTCCACCAAAGTGATGAAAGCCAGCGTCTACTAACGTGGCATTTGGAGCACGTCCATTAAAGTATCAGAATAGCGCGTCCATTAAAGTATCAGAACATCACGTCCATTAAAGTATCAGAATAGCGCGTCCATTAAAGTATCAGAACAGCACGTCCATTAAAGTATCAGAATAGCCCGTCCAGTAAGGTATCAGAATGGCTCGTCCAATGACATGGCATTTGGAGCTCGTCCATTAAGGTATCAGAATGGCTCGTTCAATGACGTGGCATATGGAGCTCGTCTACTAGGTTACGTTCAACCAGTTAAAGGTGCATCCGTTCAATGACGTGGCAAATGGAGCTCGTCCACCAGAGTAACAGAGGCTCTCGTCCACCAGAGTAACAGAGCCTCTCGTCCACTAAAGTAACAGAGGCTCTCATCCACTAGAATTGCAGAAGTGCTCGTCCACTAAAGGTGACAGAAGCGCTCGTTCACTAGTCTTCGGACTTGCTGAGTCTTTAATATGGAGCTCGTCTACTAGCCCAAATGAAATCTTAAATGGTTAGATAGACGCGATTATTTTCAAGATGTAAGCACTTATATTATTACGCGAATTCTATAAAGATTATCAGAATCGTATTTCAAGAACTAGAAAGAGACTTGAAGCCTTCTCTCCTACTCAGTTTCACGATTATCAAGAAAAGTCAGAAGTTACTCTCTCAAGCAATCTTAGATAATCAGAACCAAAGACCAGTTAAAGAATGCTTCCAACGTGCTCTATTCCCTAGTACCTCTGGTCCTTACACGAAAAGGGAAGTGTACTCAGTAAAGTACAAAAAGCTCTCTACACAACTCTAATATGGCTGTATCACGATGCATAAAGCCATGATCCTTCATGTTAGAGTACAACGAACGTTCCTATTGTATTAATGGCTGCCCAGAACGAATCTATTACATTAATGACTGCCCAGAATGACTCTATTGCAATTAATGAAGTTCTGTTTGAAGCCAACATCTGAGGGAATGTCTCTAACGGATCATAAATGCTTGAAGACCATAAATACAGAAGTCGTTGAAGATGAAGAAGGAGAGAATGCACATTGCATTAAAACGCCATTACTCTGCGCATTAATTTCTTCATTTTTTTATTCTGTATTCTTCAATCATTTTGAAGTTATTACGCAGACTTTCCTAAGCCTTGCATTTAAACCACTCTCTGAGTGTTAGTGAAAGATCTGCCTGTGAGAAGTTGTATTTATTTCAAACCAAATCTCTCAAACAAACTAGAGTGAGCCTGAAGAGGCCAGGTGTGAAAATAATACTTGTCTTGAGCCTGAAGAGGCTAGGTGTGAAAACAGTACTTGTCTTGAGCTTGAAGAGGCTAGGTGTGCAAATAATACTTGAGTCTGTAACCTTATCAGTTATAGTGGATAAATCTTGGTGCTGCCAACGACTGGACGTAGCTCTTTGCTTTGAAGAGTGAACCAGGATAAATAACTGTGTCAATCTCTCTTCCCTTAAACTCTTTAATTGCCTTAGTTTTCTTACGTCTATCAAGTGGTGTGCTTGCAAAAGTCACCCGTCCATCCTGTATTCGTCCACTTGTCCAAATCTAGCCTTTTTGTTTGCGAAAAGATTTCAACTCTACTTAAATTCTGATAAACACAATTCAACCCCCCATTCTCGTGTTTATAGCTGTCTATTTCATGGCTTACATGCCATAAGAAACTCCTCATTAGTGTGCATAAAATTGTATTGATTATGGGGGGTTACACTTTTAATGTGAGAAGCAACTGTAACCACCACATAATTAGGGGGATAAAGAGTCATGAAGATGGGAGGGCGTAACCACTCTTTTGTGGTTGAGTTATTTGTAAGTTATGTTAGTTTTTATGAGTGTTGTTGTCATTCAAAAGGGGGGCGTAACCTTCATCGTTTTTTTGGCTGAATTAAGTGGGAATAAGTGAGTGTTTAAGGTCATGAATTAGGCCAATTAAGTGGGGGTTATGGTTTGTTTTTGGAAGCCAAAAGTTGACTGGCCAACTATATGTAATTCGTGACAAACACATGAAATGATAACTTGGATGTTGAATTTGGATTGAAATCCATTTGTGAGACTTTGTTCTCTTTGGTTCTTGGTTGAGCCAACCTTAGTTCTTATCAAGAATCCAAGATTCTTGTGGCGAACCTCACTTGGCTTATCAAAACTCTTGTTTTGTGGCGCCATCATCATCTTCTTACTCATCCATTTTATTTCTTTCTTCACTTTAATCTTGGTTAAAAATTGGTTACACTAAGTTCTTGATTAAAATTTAACCAAAAAGATCATCAAAGGCAACCTCGCCATTTGGTTGTCATCAGCATTGGGATATGGTTCAAGTAGGATGTGAATAAAACATTATGATTTTGTGATAATTTGCAAAAGTAAAAAAAAAAATTATCATGTTTTGGGAAATGTATGTTAACTGCATGCAATGAAACATAATGGAAGAACACTTACAAGTTGAAGTTCTTTTTCGATAGTGACAGTGTCAGTGCTTGAGTCATTCAACTCCAACTTAAGGTTGCTTTTGTACGGTGGGAGTGGAATTTGAACATTCAAGATATATTAACAAAGGCTTTTGTGATGAAAATGGGCCCATCATCACACGGCACTGATAATGAGTAAATTTGTTTGGGTCATTGAAATGTACTTATTGTATCATAATAAACTTTGATGGACTTGAGTTCTTTATGATAAAAAACTAATATTTAATCTAAAAAGAAAATGAAACCTAATATTAGTATTATTATATTATTTGTTATTGTAGAAGTGATTTGTTGTCACATTACAAAACGGAGCACGGGTCAGTTACCCTAGTATTTTACTAATTTTACTTGGTTTATTAGGGTGTGTTTAGTTCAAAAGAGGGAAGGGAGAGAGATTTTGATGGAAGGGAGGGAGGAGTTTTAATTAGCCATTGTGTTTGGTTGACATGAGGGAAGGGGAGGGATAACATTTTCATGTTTGGTTCAGGAGGGGAGGGGAGAGATTTTAAAACAAATTTACTTTTAAACTCTTATAATTATTTATTTCAATATAGACAAGTGAGATATTTTAGTCAATGCATGTAAAATGTTTTAAAATCCTTCCCCTTCTTTCCCCTCCAACCAAACACTATGTTAGACTATTAGCAACCCTGGGTGTGTTTGGATGGGGGATTTCAAAAGGGCAATGTATTTGTAGAGGGTAATTAAAATGCTTCATGTGAATTATGTTGATTGGATATTAAATGTGAGGAATTTTGAAAATGATGGAATTTTATGGGGTATTTGGTTTAAGGTAAATTTAAGTATTTTGAAATACCACCTAAAGGGTATGTATTTGGAAATTGACAAAACTTACATACAGTACCTTAAGTGGTGTTGGTATTGTTCCCCTATGACAAGAGGATACGTCAGCATCTTGTACTACACCATTAATTTTATTTTATTTTCTATCTTTTTTCCCCACCCATCTTCATCTCTTCACCCCAAATGCTTATGCTTTCTGTTCGTCCTCATCTTCCTGTCTCTCTTTTTCGATTCCTCATCTTCTCACCCCCCTCCACTATTACTTTGCCTCTTCCCCTAGCCCTCTTGCCTAAATTAGATTCCTTGAATCACTAAAGCTCAACTCCAAAATCTCATCTCGGGTTTACGGTCTTGCCGAATAAGACGGGGACAGTTTGGTGGCGGCGAAGACGCAGTAGAGTGAGTTGCTCTTGGTCCAGATTTGCTACTCTGCTTTGGGTCCCCCGTGATTCATGATTGTTAAGGTGAAATGAGAAATGCAAAAGCAAAGGGGGAAATTGAATCAACGTGGATGTGGCTAAAGTGAAAGGGTGAATGCTACAGAGTTGGTAAGGTGAGAGGGAGAGAGATAGAGATAAAGAGAGAGATACAACAAGTGAATCCCTGAATTAAATTCGGTGTGGAAGAATGGAAATGAAAATGGTGAACATTACATTGTTTTGCCTCACCTGGACAGAATAAAGGTCTAGGTTCATTTCAAGGTGTTTGTGGTCAACAATTCACATGACAAGGCTGTTCCTTTTTATCTTTTTGGGCTCATTCCCATACTATGTCGTCAAGCCATTGGTTAATCAATAATCCAGTCATTTAATTTGGGGAAGAGGGTTAGGGGAGAGGCGGAAGCGTTTGGGGGTGAAGAGGAAGATAGGTGGAAAAAAAAAGGGATAGAAAATAAAATAAAATTAATGCTATAGTATCAGGTGCTGAAGTGTCCTCTTGTCATAGGGGAACAGTACCAACAATGTAACGCCCCGATTTCTCTGTCTTTCTATAACAGTAAATACATGTTTCTATGTGTTTATTTTTGTTAAAATCCACAAAATTATTTTAGATAAACTAAAATCATTGTCTTGGTATACCTTACCATAAAAGGTCACGGTTAAATTTTCGGTTGAAAATTTAGACGAAAACTGGTCTGCGTTTTCACTAATAGTAAAGGTTTACTGAGCAGAAAACCTAATTTTGACTCGTGAACGAAACGATTAGTGTTTCTGTAGTGTTCCCAATGATCTTGGTCATTTTTGAAAATTTACGTTCGAAAATAAAATATAATATTTTATCCGGGTGAAATCTTCGAGAAATACGATCGGAAATCTTAACCGAGTACACAACGAAGCAGGATGAGGAGCTGAGATGACCAATGTAACATGTTGGAAAATGAGTGACATGTTGATGTGAGTCAAATGTCACATCAAAAAGCAACCATCATTACACCTTTTTTAATATATCATATTATAAGCAAAAAAATCACTTTTCCTCACTTTTTCCGATCAAACACCTCCCTCACCAAAACCTGCTCTCCAACCTCACTCATCCTCTCCTCTTCACGCCACTCACTCTCCCTCCCTCTATATAAACACTCGTTTTCTTTCATTTTCACACTTTACACTCACTTAAGCACACTTTCATACTTCAAGCTCCATAGTTTCTACTTCTTCTAGTGTTCATCCTCATCATTTTCTTCAAGTTTTCAAGTGTAATGCTCTATACTCTTACTCATCTAAGTCTTCCTTTTCATTCATTTTGAGAGTTCTGCCATATTCACTCATTTTATTATTCTTAGATCTAGAAACTTCAAAAATCTCTAGAAATTTGTAGAAAAATCTGTTTGACTCGAAACCAATTTCTATGGACTCACAATGATCTCTATATTGGTTATCTAGGAGCTTGCATCAAACAAAAATTTCCTTCCCTATTTTCCTAAGAAGGCTGAATCTAGGTATTTGTGGAGCAAGAAAGTTTTGTTTCAACTTTTGTTAAATGATCATTGATTTGAACTCTTTTGTACCTTTAGTTGTTAAATCCAAGAGCTTGAAAAGTTTGAAAATTTCTAGCCTATTTTGGAGGTCAAGGCCGAAACCCTAGGCTAATAGCTTAGAGGAGTTTTTGTTCAATCCTTGTTAAATGATCATTGTTTATGAATCTCTAATACTTAAGGATCATTAATCCATGAGTTAGAGAAAGTTTGATATCTCAAACCCTATTTTGTCATCATGGCCGAATCTATGCCTAGGGGAGATTAGATGTTTTTGGTTGTTTTTAACTTGTGTTATGTGTTGGAATCCTTAGACTTCCGTCGCGAAGTAAGTCGAGGAAGATCATAGCACTCAACAAAGAACGAAAGACCTTGTTTGCTTTGGAATCAGGTAAGGGGGCTTACCTCAGGGATTTTTCCCGATAGTTATATGCTATTGTTTATGGTCTGTTAAGTTGTTTTAAATTTTATTGTGATTTCCTGAGTTTATTTGATGTGGTTAAAATTGTCTGTTTTACATATCTGAGCTTGATGATTTATTTGTAGAAATGTGTTATAGCTTGGAGATATGGCATGAACTGTATTATCTGAAATGATGTTGATGTGAAAATTATACGGTTGCGGATTGTTGTCTTAGAAGCCTGACATTCGTCGAGTGCTCAATCAATTATTGAGATAAAAGCCTTAAAAAGCCTTATGAAGAATTTTGACAATGATAATATTTAGTTGATGGTTTTTTTTGATGAAAGAGAAAGTAATGGATAATTACAAGGATGAAATCGTAAAAATATTTCAGTACGTTATCTTTTTCAAAATGTAGATGAAAAGTTATTTTAAGAAATTTATGGTGTCAATTTCTTTTGATGAAAGAAGAAGAATAAGAATGGAATTGAGAAAGAAATACATTTTAGTATGTTATCATTTTCAAGAATGAAATGGAAAATCATTTTAAGAACTAAGCGTTGAAATATTTTAAAGTTAGGATGTTGTTTCGAAAAAAGGAAGAATTTCAAAAGAAGCCGGGTTTAAGGAAAAAGTGGATTTATCTATAACTTAGTGTTTCTAATTGAATTCCAATGAAAAGGATTTCTGGAAAAATTTACTTTTGAAAATATTCTGGCAAGCTTGGATAAGTTATTGAAGTTTCATTTTGTATTTGTGTTTCACTGAACGAAAAAGAATAAATACGTTGGAAAGTGAATCTAGTGTACGAGACGCGTCAATACTTGTATTTTGTAATTTACACGTAGATCTTTGATCCGTGTCACGTTGTTGTGGACTGTGTGTTCTATTCACGTTGTTGTGGACTGTGTGTCCTAATCATGTTGTGATAAACGTTATTAAAGGTGAATGTTGTTTTCCATGACCATAAGCCCGGATCGGTACATCGGTTTAGGGCGTTGTGATTGAGCACTTGGACTTCGTGGTCCCGTGTTGATATTGAAGAATTTTAAAGTTAAAGATTTTATGAATAGTCGTTAGCCTTTGAACTTCGATGAGGAAAGATTGTACACACGAGATAAACCTTGATAATAAAATGATTTTTACATGCATTTGTTTGGCGAGCGTGCCTTGTTACCAGTGAGAAATCATTGAGTCATGTGTTGGCCAATGAATTTTGGGGAAATACGCCCATGAACTACGATAACCATTGGTTGCTGAGTGATCTGCCAATGCGTGGACAAAAGTTTCCCGTTTATCGTAATGACAATTGAGATGTCATTACTTGTGCGCAATAACCATTGGTTGCTGAGTGATCTACCAATGAGTTACAAAGGTGTTGGGCATTGGATTCTTTTCGTTGACAATGACCCATGTAAAAAGCTTGATCAGCTTAAACGAAAAATGAAGTTCATATCTCATGAGATTAAGTTAGAGCCTGAATATTGAAGTGTCATGCATTTTTTTAAAATAACGATGATTGTTCATGTATGAAACCCATTGATATAATACTTGTTTACTTCTGAGAATTTTATGATATATGACTTTATATGTCTATATGATGTTTTGTGTGTCATACATGTGGTTATCGTGTTTAAATCCATATATTGGTGTCTCACCCTTACAAATATATCAGGTTTCTTCTGGTTTTGTTGTTGTACCTTGGTACTCTAGTACAGATGGTGTAGAGGAGTTTTTCCTAAGTCACTCGAAGACTTAGATCTAGATGTTTTAAGAAGCTTTTGATTGTGGGATGACCACGGGGGTCTTTCCAATAAATGTCTTGTAGAGCGACCAACTTAGGAGTCTTGGTTGGGTTGTATATTTGAAAAGGGCAATAAATGTGGTGTTATATATTAGTCTTTGGTTTAATTTTCTCTTTTTGAAAATCGAAACTTTTTGAGAGAAGTTGTATGTCGTGGCAACTTTGTTATGAATGTGATTTTACTGTTTAGATGTATGTATCTTGATTTTTCAGAGTTATCCGCAGAAGAAAATTTTTATACCCCAGTTTTCTGACTTAAAAGAAAACAACTTTCCGAAAACAACCTGCAAATTACTTTTTAATTTATTTCCGCATGTGTTTACAATGTAATGCACAGGGGTGGTTACAAACAACACTCAAGGTACTGCATGTAAGTTTTGTCCTTTGGAAATTCCCTCTCCCACCTCATGTGTCACCCTCCACCGCCCGCCACCTCCGGCCGTTCTTCGCTGACCACCACCTCCAGTCGGCCACCACCGCGACCGAGTATCACCGACCATCAACCGACAACCACCGACCGGCCACCTCCATTGTTGCTCTCGATCGACCTCCACCGCTTCCTGACCATTTCCGCTGCCAACGGACCATCGTTGCCACTGCCACCACCGGTCACTGGTTAATGCCACTATCTATCACCGTGCCTTTCAATTACTCTATGTCTATATCCAAACAAAGAATTTTAAGAATGAAAAAAATTTAATTATTCTATCTAAACAAGAAATTTTCAAAATGAATAAAATTTAATTGAACAATTTAATTCCTAAAATTTCAAATCCCCTAAAATTTTCAAATCCCCATCCAAACGGACTGTTACCCTAGTAGTGCGGGAATCCGAGTCCTTGTGTACTAGTAGTCCATAAGCCCTGTATGGCTGGGTTGGGCTTCCGTATTTCAGAGGCACAAGCACAATAATATAGCGTTGCTAAGAAATTTGGTCCCATGTCAGTGCCCATAATGGTTTATTGGAAGATAGATGGGCTTTGCCCTTGTCCCTTGCATGTATACGGGACACTCTTTAGTTCTACCTGTGAATCAGCCAACGAAATTCGTTGCATGGTAGCCCGTAGCCCTATCATTATGTAATGCGATAAAACAAAAATATTATATGCGATGAGTTTAAAATGTCATTATCAATTAATTATATATTAGTAACATATTATAAAAAAATATTCAATTTTATTATAATTATATTAAGAATCATACATAAGATAATTGGTAATTTTTTGATTGATTCATTCATTCATAAGATAAAAACCTTGTTTATTTAAATATCAAGGACCCAAAGTATATATAAAAAAATATCAACGACCCAAACGAATTGGGGGTGGAAGGTCGGCAGATTGTAGCAACTTCCTAAGAAAAAGGAAGAGAGAGTAGAGAGAAAAAAAGGAAAGAATTGGTTTGACATTGACGTGATCAAAAGAAGAAGCTTGACTACGCGCTCTCCATTTCCGTTTTCGTTATTTCCCATTTTCCCAATTGGCCCTCCGTCATTCTTTCTCTAATAAAAAGACCAATTGTATCGTATTAAATCTCTTTCTCTCCGTCTTCTGTAGAAAGGGAAGAAAGAAATTGAAGAAGGAAAAGGAGTTCCACGGGTAATTGAATGGCGTCGCCGTCACCTCCTCCAAACAGTGATCACGATCAACCGGAACAACAAGCAGCGAAAGAGAAAGAGTTGATTCACAGAACCAAAACGATTCAGTTCCTTGGACGCACCACCCCTATCGTTCTTCAAAACGACAATGGCCCCTGCCCCCTCCTCGCTATCTGTCAGTGCATTTCCCCTTCCCCTAGGGTTTCCTTTCTTTCCTATTCCCATCAATATCTCTATTCAATTGCATTTATTATTCAATTCAATCTCTCTCATCTATTGGATTTATCTTATTCAATTTCTCTCCTACTTACTCATGATTGAAGCCATGAAACTTTTATCTCTCTTTTGTGTTCGTTAGTGCTACTTGTGGTTATTCTGTTACTTGGCTTACATTAAATCGGGAAAGTAATTTTCGATACTTGAAATCTTTTCTTTGAAACAATGACACACATATGGTAACGTAAGACAGAGTCTAACTCCAAATATTTGGGGTTTGTTTTACAAAACAAAACTTATTAGAATCCTCATATCATTTCTATTTCATACTCTAATTGAATCTATCCTGTGTATTCCAGCAAATGTCGCTTCTTTGTTTCTTTGTTTTTTAATCATATCTTTTTCAAAATAATTCATAAGCTTTAAGGAAAGGATAATTTAACCATTTGACTGCTCAAATGTCATGCTTAATGTTTTGCACTTTAAGAAGGGTTAATTGCAATATTTTTTTATTTTTATACGATGTTTTAGCATCAAACCTATTGCTTGTTGTTTATATATTGTATTACTGCAGGTAACGTTCTTCTGTTAAGAAACAACTTAAATTTGAGTCCAGATATTGCTGAAGTATCCCAAGAGAAATTGCTTTCATTGGTTGCTGAAAGATTAATTGATTCCAATAGTAATGTGAATGTAAGAGTTGCATTTTTTATTGTCAGTGACATTCACTCTGTTGTGATGCAAGTTGGTTTGTCAATTTTTCCTTATTGTCTTGTAGGACAAAGATGCTGGCTATGTTGAAAATCAACAGCAGAACATTGCTGATGCAATTGATTTGCTCCCTAGGCTTGCTACTGGCATTGATGTAAATTTAAAATTCAGGAGGTCAGTTCTGCTATTTCTTTGGCAGTTATGTGAATCCATCATTAATTTTGAAGTTCTGAAAAAAAAAAAGTTACATATTAATTGCAGAATAGATGATTTTGAGTTCACTCCAGAGTGTGCCATATTTGATCTGCTGGACATCCCTTTGTATCATGGCTGGATAGTTGATCCTCAGGTATTTTGTTTTCCATCAATCCAAATTAATTAGTTCTATGTCATAATACAACCTTATGATATGATTTATCTACTTTATGGTTCTAAATACATTCTGTTAAAATCTTTTCATTTTGTTCATGCCATCAATTGGTAACTGAACCTCTGATGAGCTTATTCTATGTCATTTTGGCAAGAATTTGGATGCAGGATTGGGGCGGGGTGGGGTGGGGTGGGGGGTGATTTCAACTATTACCATTTATGTATTGTTTATGATTTTAGGGTTGTTATTAGGTTATTTAAAGTAATTTTGGCATAATTTAGATAGAATTGAAGCCCTATTAGGATGCTATATGAATTAGGGAAGTTCTACAAGGTTGTTTCCTTGCCAATTGTCAGTCAGGTTCTAATGTGCCCATTAAAAGGGCTGCGATACAACACATATTTTCACTCCACGATGTTAATCAGTTAGTCTAAAGAATAACCCTTTCTTTTCAGTAAATTCCAGAATATTGGCCTACAGGTTTCTTGGTCATCTGCAAAATGGTAGCATACCCTTTTTTTTTTTTATTCATTTCATGCTACTATGCTGCATTGATTTTTGATGTTGCCATTCTGAAATCCGCAAGGTAGGATTTTATTTCGGAAAAAAGCTACCCTGTTAATGAGTCTATGTTGATTTCAACTATTACCATCTATGTATTGTTTATGATTTTAGGGTTGTTATTAGGTTATTTAAAGTAATTTTGGCATAATTTAGATAGAATTGAAGCCCTATTAGGATGCTATATGAATTAGGGAAGTTCTACAAGGTTGTTTCCTTGCCAATTGTCAGTCAGGTTCTAATGTGCCCATTAAAAGGGCTGCTGCAGGTAAAATGCGATACAACACATATTTTCACTCCACGATGTTAATCAGTTAGTCTAAAGAATAACCCTTTCTTTTCAGTAAATTCCAGAATATTGGCCTACAGGTTTCTTGGTCATCTGCAAAATGGTAGCATACCCTTTTTTTTTATTCATTTCATGCTACTATACTGCATTGATTTTGATGTTGCCATTCTAAAATCCGCAAGGTAGGATTTTATTTCGGAAAAAAGCTACCCTGTTAATGAGTCTATGTTTTATCAGAACCATCTTTTTCTTTTTGGTTGAACGGACCATCTTTGTATACATAGGCCTCTGTGCCATATCTTTAATTGATGTAGCCTCCATCTATGTTGGTTCAAGTGGTTTCTTTAGATTTTGATCAATAGTTGTGTAGTTCACTGTTTTTAAACAGCTGAGTGACCTTTCTTGAATAATGCTATTTAAAATGTTGGCTTTATGTTTTCCTTGGACCTTGTATGGTTTATTTCTGATCTTATAATGCTTTTTGTTTGATGTTCAATCTTCATGTGCTTGTGACCCAGGATTATCATACTGCAAATGCAATAGGGTCAAAGTCCTATAATGCCCTTATGGGAGAGCTTGTTTCTCTTGAAACGCTAAACACAGAAGTCCAACATAAAAGTAATCTGGAAGAAGATTGTGTGGATTTTGTGGCGGCAACAACTGCTGCTCTCGGAGTTCCTTCTCCCAGCCTTTCAAAAGCAAGGTCGTTTGATGATTCTCCACATTCTGTTTCTGATCAAATACCAAGAAAAGGTGATATTGAAGAAGAGGCAGAGGTGTTGAGAGTCTTGAAGCTGTCTGAGACTGATTCTCAAGTTTCAGTAAGCGATCCTGCTGTAGGTCATGTAAATGGAGGAGCAATTCCTGTCAATATGGATGAAAGTATTTGTAACAAGCAGGTTATACCTGTGGATTCTGGAGATAAATTAGAAAAAAGTAATGGTGCTGGAAATAATGACTTTCACGAGCCAGCAGAACCTTCCATAGCTGATGATTGCACTGATTCTGTCAAAAACAATAATGAACTGATATCTTCTGCATCTATTCTGGGGGGAGCTGCTAATTCATCATTAAAGACTGATGCTATGACTTACCTTCATCAATCAGCTTATATGGCACCTAAAGAATCTATTGGCCAGAATGATGTGGCTGAGAATGACAGTCTTGATGCATTAGTTCAGAATGAGAGTGCCGCTATCCTTTCCCCTGGAAAACATTCTGTCTCTTTGTTTGTGAGCTGTGCAGATGTCTCTGGAGGAGGTGGAAAAAGTCACGATCAATCCACTCTTACAACTAGTGACCATGAAGTTGCAGATGAATCTCAAGGATCCGATGGAACAGGATTGTCATGCTTATCGGCAAGCCATACAAATTCAGATTTGTCTAGTGTCAGATTTGATCAAACTGATGCTTGTGGAGCGTTGCCATCAAATGTTGATGGTAGTGAGCCCATATATGAAGGAGAGGAATGTGTATTGGATACAAGAACTGGAAATTATGAGGATCGTGAACCTGTCTATGAAGGTGAGGTGGTACTTGCCAAACAGGCTGATAAAAGCACCTTAGCTTCCCCTGATCTAAGGGCCAAGGATGAAATTACTCCACAACAAGGTCAGCGGTGCTATATATTAAATAACTGAATTGATTATCATCAGAATTTTGTTCTCATAAATAACTGTATATTGTTATCTTTAATAGAAGTTATTTTTTACTGTCTTAGGGGAATTGGTCAAGAGTTTCTTGAGGAGTAATGCCAGTCAATTGACATTTTACGGGTATGTTGACCTCTTGTTGGCCTAAAATCTAAATATCTTGAACTATTTCTCTGACCCATATTTTGCTTAATTGGCTATGAGGAATTTTCTTTTTGCACATTATAAACTATAAATACTTCTGCAGCCTTTTCTGTTTACAAGATGGGCTTAAAGAGCGTGAGCTATGTGTTTTTTTCCGAAACAATCATTTCAGCACCATGTTTAAGGTCAGTGGAAGCTTGAAGATTCTTTTCTTTGGTAATTTGGATTAGTGATATGAACTTCCAGTAGCTCCTTTTTATAACACGAGAATTTTTTTTTGGCTTTTCTCTATTGCATATTGTTTTACTTCTCAATCATAAAACTTTTTTCCCCCTTTTATTCACAGTTTGAGGGTGAGCTCTATCTTCTAGCTACGGACCAAGGTTACATAAATCAGCCTGATCTAGTGTGGGAAAAATTGAACGAGGTTAAAAACTATTTCTCTATGATCTTTTTCATCCAGGTCATCTTGAAATATTATTGTTTCTTTCTTCTCTTTCTTTCAATGCTGATAATGTGGGTTATTGTTTAATAGTTTATATAGATGTAAATAATGTCAAATCTCAACTAAACATCCTGAAAACTGAAAGTTTGCATGCTTGGTGATTTGAGCTTCTTGGATACTTAAGGACACGTCATACATGCAGTTTTCTTTGATGTGTAATAAATTATGTAGGGAATGAATCTTTAGTGTCTTTATACTGATAGGTTTTCATTTTCTATTGTAATGATGGGGTATTTTTCCTTCACTATTCTTACCGAATAACTGTAGGGGTTCTATCTCAACCACACCAACCTGGGCATATCCTCTTCCTTGTCACCCTTATCGAAGTCTGACTGTCTGAGTGATTAAAAAAATAAGCATCTCATCATTATGTGATATTAAATTGCAGAATTAAGTTTGTGATGAGCTTCTCTTTCAGGTCAATGGTGATACGTTGTTTATGACCAGTAACTTCAAGGAATTCAAGGTAGAAAGCCATGAAAGCAACACCTGGGATGAGAACAATGCTATGAGCAGCACTGCTGTATGTATATTCTTTTAAAAGTGAAACATCTAATCTTCCAAACAAATTTTTCATTGATATAAAGAATGCTTCACATGTTTCAGGACTATCTTGCCAGCATAGATAGCGCATCGCAAGCAGGCTTAGATATCAAGTAATTTTCTGAACTTGCTAACAGCACATATATAATAGTTTTTAATTGCTTCCTCCCCTTCCCCCAAAAAAAATAATAAAATAAAATCCAGAAGATAAGTATCTGAAGTATGACAGAGAACTTGTAAATTGTTCCTGTTTCAACTTCAAGTTCAGCTATAATTGTAAATATTCAAAATGGTTTAGTTAAAACGGATCTTATCTATACTGTGACAGTTCTGATCTGCAATTGGCCATAGCCTTGCAACAGCAGGAATTTGAGCAGCAGCCACCGCTGCCACGTCATAATTCACAGCAATCATCCAGTAGTGGAAGCTCGAGGCTTGTTACTGGCCCTCAGGTAAATGATGTTTTGCAACTATTGCTGCGCCTAATTTATTCTGTTTTTGTTGAGTGGTCATTATCTGCACTATTTGGATATATATACATTCATGCAATCTTTTTGCCTTGATCTCGTTAGTGCCAACGGATGGGATCATTTTTAGTATTGACTCATTGAGGGAGATATTTGTAATCGGGTAGCAAATACCTGATCTTTTATATGAAAATGTGTTACTCTGGCTGTACGTGAAATTTGAAAGTTGAAACCTTTGAGAATTTTCTATTACATCCTATTTGCAGGTGGCAAGGAACCCTGTGAGGCATTCATCTTCATCTTCTAAGCCTGATGGAAAATTGAAAGAAAAATGTACAGTGATGTGAATTTCACTGGCAGTTGTTTTGGAAGCTTGCACTTTAAAATGCGTGCCCTTGATTCTATTGCTTTACATTACAGTAACTTTGTTACTCATGTCATGCATGCGATATTAGATTAAGTTTCTTCTGTAAATATTGGAAGTACATAGTGTACCACAGTGCTAGGTCCTTTGCATCTTGCGACCCCAACCCTCAACCCCCGTCTTCTTATATTATTAAATCTGGACTAACCATCTCAACCAACGTTTCTATGAGCGTCGGCTCCTTTTTATGCTGATTGGATTGTGCAGTACTTTTAAGTAGGTAGTAAAAGCCCAGCCCGCACAATTCTATAATTGCCATTCAATTAACTGTGTCCTTGGTAGTACTAGTGCTGATGTAAAAAGCTACAGAATGATGCATGTTGTTGTCAACTTGCTGGTTAGATTCTGACTCGTGGGGATAGTGTTAAATTTTGAAGGGAATGAAGGTTCATTTTATTTTATCACACCTCTGTATCTTCTTGTAAAGACGACTTTTAGATCGTACTGGTGATTTAGCTTTCAAATTTCGATAGGAAAAAATGTTTTCATGCAGAATAGCAAGATACACGCAATGCTACAAGAAATGTTTAAAAAGAAAGGTATGGAAGTGAACGTGTGCCATTTAGAAGACGATTTTTTTTTTTTTTTGTAAAGTTACTGGCAGTAGTGTTTCTCGTTCAAGAAATATTGCACTAGTTGGTGGGTAATCTGTAAGTATCTCCGTAAGTGCTCATTGAGTCCTGGACCTGTCATGATTCTTGTGGGCCTTTGGGACCTAACTCACCTAAATTTTTATCCACCCAAAAAAAATATTGCACTAGTTACAATCGCATTTTTACGTCTGCATATATTTTGGATTAGCTCTCGACGTTAGTATTTGTGAGGTTGTTATTATTTGTTGTGTCGTTACATCAAAGTATTAACGATACTTTTTTTGGTTAGTTATTAAATTATTAAATTAAATATCTATTGGTTTTTAATTTATCTTAAATTTAGCTTATATTTAACTATCAAATAATATTACGTGATGACTTGGTTGTGTATGTCGAGTTTGGGAGGTGGATCTTGGTTTAAATTCTGCAGAACCCATTCTTGGGAAGGGGCGAGAAACTTTAATTATGACCAAGTACTCAAGTGTAGCTTGGTTTTATAGTAGATTCAATGAATTTAAGCTTATGAGATGAGATATTCAGTGGGTCAACTGGGAGGTCAATGACTAATTATCGTCAATTTTAACCAAAAAAATGTAATATTACATAATTTTACGATAAAATGAATAAAAGTTACATTTATATTCTATACAAAGTAAAATCCAATTATTTAATGATGTAAGTTTACTGTTATTGTGCTTAACTAGAGAATTATGGTCTGCGCCTATGTTGGATCCATTTCTTACCATGGAAACGTCCAGGTAAATAACCGGAGAGTTGTTCAGGTTAGAACCCATGAGTTAGGGATTTATCTTAACTTACTATAGGTGTGTTTGAAAATGTTTGTAAAATTGAATTTTGGTAAAGTGGGTTTTATATAATAAATATTGTTTGAATAATGACCAAGTAATTACTAAATTAATGAATGATGATATGAATGTTCAAAAAATATAGACAAAATAAATTTTCTAAGAGTACAGTGAGCTTGGTCCAGTTATTAATATTGTTAGCAAAAAGCTCAATGTGAAAGATAATGCCATGCTGTTAGCGCCATTTACCAGGGAGGAATTCTAAAAAGCTATGTTTCAAATGCATCCGGATAAAGCTCCTGATCAAAATGAGTTGAATCCTGTTTTCTATAGGAGATTTTGGGAGATGTGTGGTGATGATATTTATCAAGCTTGCTCTAGATGGCTATATGAAGGTACTCTCCGAGTGCTCTTGGTGATACTAATATTGTGTTGGTTCCAAAATGTGATTTACCAATTTCTATGTGTGATTTGAGGCCTGTCTCTCTCTGTGATGTGGGTCGGTAAAATTTTAGGTAAAGTCCTTGCTAATAGACTTCAAAGAGTCCTTCCCAAATGTATTTCCGAAGAGCAATCTGGTTTTATATATGGAAGATCTATTCTTGATAATGTAACGGTTGCCTCAGAAATTATTCACCATTTAAAATGCAAGACAGGTGGCAAGAAAGGTGAAGCATATCTGAAACAATAAAGCTTATGACAGAGTGGATCTTTTTGCTATTATGGAGCGTATGGGTTTTGATCAGCAGTGGATTGTTTGGATGAGGATGTGTGTGACTACTGTGAATAGAGCTGTCTAAACGGGCTGGCCCGGCCCATTCGGGCCAAGACATTTTCGGGTTGGGCTGGGCTGGGCTGGGCTAAAATCAAATCAGGATGCTAATTTCCTAGACCAGCCCTATGCGGGCTGCAGGCCAAACGGGCTAGCCCATTGGCTGATAACATTTTTTAAAAATTATTGTTATTGTTTTTAAAAATTCATTTTATTAATTAGAAAATTCCATTACCATTTCATTCATTTGGTTATGACTTATGAATTAACATTTAACATGTCATTCACCAAAAATCTCATTGATTATTTATAATAAACCTCCATGAGGACGAGGAAATCAGGATATGTATCATAGTTATAATAAATATCCATCGTCATAAAAAAAAACATTTAAGTTTAACCATAACACGAAAAGTATAGGATATGTCATATGTACCAAACAAAATAACACAAAAAATTATAGGATGAGGACCTCGTCACAAAAAAAAAAGACATAAAGTCATAACATAAGTAGTTAAGTAGGATCCCATCTCGAAAAACATTGGAGCTTATCATCTTCATTCAACATTCTTCTTCCTCCTCCTCCTCCTCAATGATGACATTCAAATGATTCTTTTTTATCATTGACCTTGGTTGTCCTTTCATTCGCACCATCAATAGAACTCAATCCTTCTACATATTAAAATATACATTTAGCCATAACAATAACATATAATAGTAGTAACTTAAAGTACAAAACAAAGCTATACAAGAACTTCAAAAAAATATTCTTACCATCTTGTGAGAACTCAAGTAACCAATTGCGAGCACAAATAAGAGCTTCCAAATTTTTTGAAAGTAAATAGCTTCTATACTTACTCAAAATATGACCTCCAATGCTAAAAGTGGACTCAGATGCCACTGTGGTAATTGGAATACTCAATATATCACTAACCATCCTTCCTAAATCAGGAAATCTATGGTTATTATCCCTCCAATAATCCAAAACATCTAAATCCTTGTGATCCACAAGTGTTGATTCTTCCAAGTAGAGGTCAAGTTCAGATTTTTCATTCAACAAAGTTTCTTTACTCTCTTCTGCTTCAAATTCCTATCAAATAATTACTAAAAGATTAAAACAAGTAATCAAAATTGAAATAGTTAAGATGGCATCAAGGGCATAAAGCAAAAGAGATTTGAAAGACGAAAGAACCTATGAATTACATACAATAGATGAAAGATGAATAAGTTTGTTGAAGTACAATAACTTACGTCATAGTCTGCTGGCAATGTTGAAATACTTGTCCCTTCTTGATAAGTTTGAGTGGAAGTACTTGCATCCATCATAGAAGTATGAACTTCCATATTGTTGGCATAATGATTGAAAAGTTCAACAAAACATTCTTCACAACACTCAACTTCTCATCAACCAAGAGCTTGTTGGAATAAAGTTTAGAGTAAGCATATTTAAACATTTGCAACTTCAACCTAGGATCAAGAACACGTCCTAAAGCAAGAATTGTGCTACACTCATTCCAATACTTATCAAACTTTTCAATCATTCTTAAGGCCATATCACTAATCACATAATCTTGACTTGATCTACTATTTTTCAATAGAACATCAAAGTTGACTTTTCAAGAACTTTTGCATGAGACTATTAGAGGAATCATTCTCTAGAGTAATTGAAAAAACTTTTTTCTCAATTCCCCATTCTTTCAAAAATCAAGCACCTTCCTTTATAGCTTATGACCGGTATGTGGGGGTTCCAAATGACAAAAGTTTAACATAACGGTTTAAGTGAGATGTGCCTCCGCTAGCTGGACAACTGTATACCTTCCCACAAACTTTGAATTTACACATTTCTTTTCCGTCTTCAGTCAAAGGAAGTCTCTCAAAGTGGTTCCAAGCATTTGAGCTATTTGTTTTAGGCTTTTTATGTCGTGGTTCAACCTTAACATCCTCTTTGGCAGGTGCTTTTGAATCATCTACCTCAATAATTTTGCAATCCTCTCCGACATTAGGCATAGGATTACTCATATTCAAAAGCTGCATTCTTCAGAAGAAAAAAAAAAAAAGATTCAAAACACATCATAAACTCAAAAATCACTCATTCCTAAAATAGTAACTTAATAAGGTTTTAAGCCCCCGACCCACCACTTGATGCAGGGAGTTGAGATAAAATAGTAACACTTTCTTTTCTTTTTTTTTATAAGAAAATTTTATTGATATGGATACTTGGGATACCCGAACCCGTTTATAAGATTAACCAAAAGAAGGCAAAAAGAGGAAAGATGTAGTGTGTGTTTGGATGAGCGTTTGACAAACGTGATTTTGGATGGAATTGATTTTGTAGAATTGATTTCAATACAATTGAGTTTGAAGTAAAGTGATTTATGTTTGGATGTTTTTACTTTGAAAGCAAGTTTGATGTAAAACTTAGTATAATTTTTCAATCCAAAAGCAGAAAGCTACTCCAAGCTGCTTCTGGTAGAATCAATTCTGGATGCAAAATTGCTTCCACAAACATGTTTCCAAACAACTCTTTTTTTACAAGAATCATGTTTGACAGATGCAAAAGCACTTCTGGTGCCTCCAGAAGTGAAACCAAACACACACGTAATCTCTCAACCTAAGGAAAATTGCCAAAGGTTGATAAACTACCTAGAACCCCAAATGCACCACAAATCAAGTAAAATACACCCACAAAGAAAACCATCATACTGTACAAATACAAACTGAGAAGAAATTCCATGTAACATTAGCGCAGCACCACCACAAAGGACCAACAGCAAAAATCAGACTCGAACCAGGCACTTTAAACAGCAAAGAGAGCCTAATCAAGCAAGAACCAACCAAAGCATCCCACGCCAAGAACATATTATAGCCAAATTAGATCAATGGAGACAAGTAGAATGAATTTTAAGTGTAACTGAAGCTCCACCCAACCACGAAACACGAAAGGGATCTAACCAAACATAGATAAATCACCAACATAGCTTACCAAAACAGTCGAACTCCCCAAACCCCAGCACCTACCCCCTGCAGCGACACTAAACAGAACCAGCCACCAAGAAAATACATAAGAAACAAGTCACAATGAGGCCAATTGCAATAATATCACCAACCAATAGTTACACCAGATAATCATACCAAACCCTCCCTACAATGCCACAACCAATGGATACTACAGGAAGATAAAATGACATTTGGTCCCTGTGACCAAACAGCTCGGAGCACATAAGAAACACCACCACCGCAACCACAAGCAACCAGAGAACTAGAATAGAACATTATCAAAACTGTATCAGCCCAGGACAAAGACACTGACACTACACACACACACATTTTAGGTAAACCACTCTCTCACCATTTTAGTACATCCCTGAATTTGAAATGTACTAGCAAATATTCTTCAAGCTCTAAAATGCATTGATTTAAGTATCAGTAAAATTTTGTTAATCTGAGTAGTAAGGGTTAAATGTTGCATCCCAGCATAATAAACTCAAAATCAAAGGGTAAAAGGAAATGAAATACAAAATGAGATACACAAGTAACACTATAAAAAGAAATTGAAGGAAGAGATGTGACTAACAGGGGAGACGGCGCGACGTTCTGGTTGGAGTTGTGCATGAGGGACAGGATGGGAGCGGCGACCGTGGGAAGCGATGACGTGCGCGACGGCCGAATAAGGGTTAGGCGGTGGCGTTTTGCGATGGAGGAGCGAGTACGACTGAGCACTGGGGTGGGGTGACGGCTACAGCAAAGGTGTCAAACACTTAGACACAGTAATAGTGCAAGTGTAAAGTGTGTGTAATAGGTAATTTAGGGTTAGCTTTTACTTTTTAACTTTCAAAATGTTTATTTGTTTTTGGTATTTAATTATTTTTTTGTTAAAAAAGCTGAAGCTGGCCCGACCCGTTTCAGGCTAGGTAATGATGAGCCAACAGTTTTCAGGGTCAGACCGGGCCAACATTAAACTGGATTCTATTTTTTGTAACCCAGCCTGTCATTTATATCGGGCTAAACTGGCTGGCCCGTCGAGCCGGGTCCATTTTGACAGCTCTAACTGTGAACTACTCTATTATAATGAATGATGATCGGGTTGGCCCAGTTTGTCCTAGTAGAGGGCTTAGACAAGGTGATCCCTTATCCCCTATCTATTCATTATATGTGCTGAGAGATTAACTGTGTTATTAAAGCAAGCTGAGAGAAGATGGTTGATTCATGGTATTCAAGTGTGTAGAAGAGCCCCCATTATAAGTCATCTTTTATTTACAGACGGCGGCTTCCTTTTCCTTAGAGCAAAGGATACTGAAGCAACTGTGTTGAAGAATATTCTCTCTACTTATGCTCGGGCTTCAGGTCAATTGATTAATTTACAGAAGTCTGAAATCTACTTTAGTAGAAATGTTCAGCAGGTGGACAGGAATGCTATTGTGACTATCTTGGAAGCAAAGGAGAGTCTAGGTACTGGGAACTATTTAGGCCTTCCGTCTATGATTGGCAGGAGCAAAAAGTCTATCGTTAATTATGTTAAGGATAGAGTTTGGAATAAAATTTCCAGCTGGAGTAGTAAAACTTTGTCTCAAGCGGGCCGCGAAGTTTTGATCAAATCAGTTACCCTAGCTATTCCTTCATACTGTATGAGTGTTTTCCTTCTCCCAGCTTCTATCGAGGATGAGATTCAGTGAATGATTAATTCCTTTTGGTGGGGCTCAAACACAAAAGGAGTTAATTGGCTTAGTTGGGAAAAACTAACTATGAGGAAGGAGTGGGGTAGTATGGGATTCCGTAATTTGCATGGCTTCAATCTAGCAATGTTGGGGAAATAAGGTTGGAAAATTTTAACCAACCCGGATGCTATAGTAACTAAGGTTTTCAAAGCAAAATACTTCTCTAGAGGGGACTTCTTAGGGGTTGCTATTGGGCATAACCTCAGTTTTGTTTGGCGTAGTATCTGGTCTTCCCAAATTTTGTTAGGAGAAGGATTCCGTTGGAAAGTTGGTAATGAATCAGATCAAAATAAGCATTGTTGTTAAAGCTGGACAGGACAGCAATTCGAAAATGTTTCGATTCAGGTTTAATTGGTTTGATCGGTTCGACCATATGGTCTAACAGTTTATAAGTTTTAATTTTATATGTTTAAATTTTTAATTTTGCAAGAATTGAGGAGTCTGTTTTCATTTTTTAAATTTTATTTTTTCTCTTTAGAAAATCGGTCAGATCCGGTTTAACTCAGTCCAATATGGTTCTACCTGGTTTTTGACCAATTATCCAGTTTAAAGCGGCCTGACCAAAAAAATGGTTTTGACCCATGGGCAGGATGTTGGTTCATGGTTCAAGCAATCCAATCGGTCTGTCTGGTCCAATTTTGATAACCTTTAGGGTTCGTTTGATGATCAGGATAAGAGAGACGGGATAGGATAAGCTATCATATCATGTCTGAAACTATTGTTTGTTGAGCCAGCAAGATAGGATAAATTAATCCTGTCACTTATCATATCATGTCCATCTAGTTAAAATTCTATCCTGAGGTGAGGACTTGGTTAGAACTCAACAAGATAGGATAAAGTGATTTAAAATATAAAAAATATTTAGTATATAAAATAATTAAAGTATTATAAAATATAACATGGTTACCAAAAAAAATGTACATTAAAGCATAAAATAATAAAAATAATAAAATAGAAATAATTAATTTTAAAAATTATTTTTATTTTGTCACAAGGCTAAATTTGTTATTTTATATTATTTTAAAAAACTGAAAAAAAAGTATTCTAATAATTTAACTATATTTAAAGTAAAAACTAAAAATGAATATTTAAAATTATAAAAATATTAATTTAAGTTAAAGAATATTTTTAAAATTTAAAATATTATATGAAATTTTATGACAAGGATAATTTTATCTTCTTATATAATTTAAAAAATAAAAATTATAAAAAAACTAAAATCTTATAAAATATGAAAACATTTAGAATAAAAAACGAAAATTTTAAAATTCATACTAAAATTAAAATGATATCCAGTTTGGTTATTTGGTGAACACCAAACGTCGGATATGATAACAACTTATCTTGCTTATATCCTATTATATTCTTATCATACTCTCTTATCCTATCTATCATATCCTATTCTGATCATCAAACAAACCCTTAAAATAAGTGTGTATTGACCGGTTACTTTTTATTAAGTTGGATAGTTGTGTAAATTGATAACCGGGTCATTGGTTGTGAAGGACCGGGGGCTAGGCTAGGCTAGGCCCCAACTCTATTAACATTACAGGCTTGGGTTGTAGAGTAGTTTGTTCATGTTGTATCTTTTTTCTTGGTAAATTGTTTGCTGTATTTAATCAAAGATAAATGGGGGACCACTTTTATTTATCCTATTAATGATACTGTGAATTGTGTACACACGAAATGAAATAAGGATAATGATGGAAGAAGACAGGACTACAGCTGTGATGGTGACGCAGGTCCAGCTGTTACCTCCATCCACGACCACCACCACTTTTTTATTGCCATTGGGGACTACCGACTCCGTCTCTCGTTCCAATTGTCTCTTCCTTTGCCTTTTATGCGCTCTACCCGGATCGGGTCGGTTCACCTCCATTCTCCCATGTTCAATCTCCAAAAAATTAAATAAAAATATAAAATTGAAATATATTTAGATTTTCCGGTTTGATTGTTCAAAATTGATAAAATTAAACTAGTTTTTAATCTTGATTTTTATCTTAATCTAAAATTTGTTAATACTATATAATATATGTAGTTGTTCTTAGATTATATTTTTATTCACCACATTTATTTAGCTTAGGATCTTCCTAACGAATATCTTAAGCATATTGGTTGACATTCTACTTTAGTTCGGTGACAAAGGATTTGATTTCTCTTAAGTATTGAATGGTTGTAAATGTAAAAAAAAAGAAGAAGAAAATTTTAGAAGAGCTTTATGTCGTTAAGTTAATCTTTTTGGCCGGACTTAATTAGTCATATCCACAATATTTATGGATATTGAAATGCTCTAATAAAAATAATTTTTTATTTTTATTTACAATATATCTTTTTTTAAACCATGTTATAGGTGTCGCGACCGAAAAGAAAACCTGATTTTCCTTTAGAGAATAAACATGAAGTCACCACCAACTTTATTTGATTTCGGGAAAGTTGGAAAACCATTTAAAAAAACTTTGGGTTCGGGAATCGATTACGTTTAGGGAAGACATTGAGACTTAACCCCACGGCACCCTAGAACATCCATAAAAAAAGTTACCCAAAATTAGTTATGCAGATTATTAGTAACTTTGAAAATATTTATTTTACCCCAAAAATCATTTAAAGGAAAAAAAATCATTTTTAATTTTAAGATATTTTGTATTTTTTATCGGTTTTATGTTTGTCAAATTTTTTGATTAAACCTAAATGAGGTTGAACATGACACGTAAGTCCATAGGGCAACCTCAAAATCTAAAGGGTTGAGCATGACACTTGTCATAGAGCAACCCCAAAAATAACATTGATTTCATTAAGTATTTAGAACCGGTTGCAGGGAATTTAAGTGATCATTTTTTATTTTTACGTAAAAATAGTTTCGCCTTATGAAAATAGAACAAAAATGAAACATTTTAAGTGTTTAGTAACAGTATAGACATATGAAGATTACAAGTGTATCATGCATTTCAGAATATGACAGCAAACAATGAAATAGGAACCCTACGATACACCATTTCTGAAACAGACATAAGAATTCATATAGCAAACATCATACTAACTCATTCAGTTTCAATATCCATAGATTTTCTTTTCGTCATAAAAGGAGATACAGAAAAATAAAAATGTCAAGAGGAACTCATGAATAATATCAACAAAGAGGACAAGGATCATCAAATAAGAGCAGAATTACAATGATTTTGCTTTCTCCCAATAGTAAAATTTTAAGATCAAAACCCTCACATTTCAGTTTCACTGACTCTTTTAACTCTCTCTTCTTTTGAAAACTTGGAACTACTCTAATGACAAAGAAGAGAAAAAAAACTCAAATCCCTATTTCTCTTCTTCACAAAAGAAAACATCAGATAAACAAAATCTCTCTCTTCCTCTCTCTTCTTGCGTATGTCCTGTCTGTCTCCTATCCTCCTGATCCTTCCCCCCTTTCTCGTATCTCCCCCTCTGTCCTTTTATAGATGGAGGAGAGGGCTTCATGCTTCTCCTTATCCAGCGGCTTCAAGGTTGGTTTCACGAAATCTGGAGCTTGGGCGGTTCTGAGCAAATATCACGTGTGTCCAGATGGAGGTGGCGCGAGCAGAGGAAATGAGGTGATTTGATGTGAAGGTTGCGTGTTTGAAAAGAGAAGGAAGTGTGGTACGGTTAAGAGAGTGGAGGAGATGAGGGAGAAGAAGGACCAATGGGTAGAGGAGGTGTAGGGGTGATTGGGGAGTGGGAGGAGGAAGAGAGGTCTTGTCTGATATGTAAAATGAGGTTTTTTAGGGTTAGGAGAAGTAACTTAATCTCCTTTCTTCTCATTTTACTGATTGTTCATTTCTCCTTCTTTTCTTCCTCCTTTCTTCATTATTTTCTTTTTCTTCTTTCTTTATTCTTTAGTCTCCAGTTTGAAAATAAAATTGCAGTGGACGGAACCTCCCCGTCCAACAGAAAATTAAGTATGCAATGGACGAAACCTCCTCGACCAACCTCCCCGTCCAACAGAAAATTAAATATGCAATGGACGGAACCTCCTCGTCCAACAGAAAATTAAATATGCAATGGACGGAACCTCTTCGTCCAACAAAAATTTAATATGCAATGGACGGAACCTTCTCGTCCAACAGAAAATTAAATATGCAATGGACTGGACCTCCTCGTCCAACAGAAAATTAGATATGCAATGGACGGAACCTCCCCGTCCAACAGAAAATTAAATCGTCCAACATAAAATTAAATATGCAATGGGCAAGACCTCCCCGTCCAACAGAAAATTAAATATGCAATGGACGAAATCTCCTTGTCCAACAGAATATTAAGTAACCTCCTTTCTTCATTTTTTTCTTTTTCTTCTTTCTTTCTTCACTATTATTTTTTAGTCTCCCTGAAATATAATAACATAAAAATTAGAATAAAATAAAATGAAGACGGACAAAATTGGGTGTTCTCAATTGCCCCTCTTTACTTGTTGCATACTAGAAGACATGATAAGTCGTGACTTTTCATGTATTGTAGTAATGAATAAGTAAAGAAAATGAACACATATTTTGTCCGTCAAAACGTGAGGAGCTCAAAAGAAAACCTCACAGTTTGAAAATAAAATTGCAGTGGACGAAACCTCCTCGTCCAACAGGAAAGTAAATATGCAGCGAGCCTCAGAGCTCGAAAATAAACTTGCAGTGAGCCTCAGAGCTCGATAATTAAATTGCAGTGAGCCTCAGAGCTCGACAAAAATTCAATCAGTAATCTGAAACTAATGAGAATCCGTTCCTTCTGAAGACAACAGAACCAAATGCTCCGTGGAAAAACTTCCACCAACCAAACCCTTGCTCACCGACCACTCTGAGCCGAGGCATCAATCATTCTTTTAATAACATGGGTCACCCAAGAATCTGATAACATGTGAGGTGGATGTTATGTTTATTCTCCCAAGCTTATTTGCATCATTCTTTTGTTGTCCAGTTCATGCTATCTCTTCCATTGAATTTGAAATATTGAGTCCTTTTGGTTCAAACCATTCATTGGTGCTACCATTAGAATTATCAAATCATACCATTAAACTTATATTTACTTTTATTGAGACATGACCTTAGTGACTAAACATGAGAATGAACACGACAGGGGAGTATGAAAGAAAAGCCTCTTGCCTTAATACGAGAATTTAGTTTGTTAAGAGAACAAAATTACAAAAAGGACATGAAGATTAAAAGCAAAGAAAATTACGAGAATCACCTAAAATTTGCCCCAGTGTTGGTCCTTTGATTTTCATTTAATTGATTCCCCACAGCCTCTTGATGACACAGATCTTGGCTTCTGTTTCTGATTCTTCAAACACACCTTCTTCAATCATTCCTTAACAATCTTGCCCCAGCATACTCAGTCGGATAAAACTGTCCCAGTGTGGTGAGTGCTTGCAGAAGTGTTGGACCATATCTTCCCCCTAGGCCGCCTTTACAGGTTTTCAGCCTAAGGTTTCTTTACCCTAACTTTTGCCTAGGTTGCCCTTTCGGGTTTTCAACCTAGCGGGTCTTTTCTTTTCTTTTGTTTTCATTGTTCTTTGCCCTAACTTTTGCCTAGGCCGCCCTTTTGGGTTTTCAACCTAGCCTTGGTAACTCTTCCCCATCCATGTTTTGCAGAATCAAAGCTCCTCCTGAGAATACTTGTTTGACAATGTAAGGACCTTCATAATTCGGCGCCCATTTTCCTCGGGCATCCTCCTGATTAGGGAGGATTTTCTTTAAAACCAGGTCTCCCGCGTAAAATTATATAGAGTGAACCTTCTTATTGAAAGATCTTGCCATTCTGCTTTGATACAATTGCCCGTGACAGATAGCTACCAGTCTTTTCTCTTCTATCATGTTCAACTGCTCATATCGAGTGTTCACCCACTCAGATTCTTCTAAATCTGCTTCCATCAAGACTCTTAGCAAAGGGAGTTTTACTTCGATAGGTGAGACAACCTCCATCCCGTACACCAAAGAGAAAGGGGTTGCCCCAGTGCTTTATCGTATATTAGTCCGATAAGCATGTAGAGCATATGGCAGCATTTCGTGCCAGTCTTTATAATTTACAACCATCTTGGCAACGATCTTCTTGATATTTTTATTTGCTGCTTCAACTGCACCATTCACTTGAGGTCTATAAGGAGCTGAATTGTGGTCTTTGATTTTGAAACCATCGCAAAAACTTTTGAATCTCGGTACCATTAAGAGTAGCAGCATTATCTGTGATTATTCTCTCTAGGATCCCGTCTCTACAGATGATGTCCTTCTTGAGGAATTTGAGAAACACCTTTTGAGTTATGCTGGCATATAAAGCAGCTTCTACCCATTTAGTGAAATAGTCTATCGCTACCAAAATGAAACGATGACCATTGGAAGCCTTGGGATTAATGGGACCGATGACATCTATTCCCCACATCGAAAAAGGCCATGGGGATGCTAAATTGTGCAGTGGAAATGAAGGTTCATTGACCCGATTTGCATACATATGACATTTTTGGCATTTACGAACATGCTCTATACAATCTGACTCCACAGTAGACCAATAATAGCCACTTCTCAAGATTTTCCGAGCCATCATGTGGCCATTGGCATGAGTCCCACAGATTCCTTCATGAACTTCAATCATGATCAACTTAGCTTCATGAGCATCCACACATCTGAGTAGGGTACCATCATATCCTCTTTTATATAGGACTGCCTTGCTTAAGAAAAAGGCCACGGCCACTCTTCGGATGGTCTTTCTATCTGCTTCGCTCGCTTCTGCCGGGTATTTCTTGTTCTGAATATATTGCTTGATATCATGATACCAAGGCTTACCATCAGGTTCTCCTTCCACATGGGCACAGTATGTCGGTTCATCTTGCACTCTAACTTGGATGGGTTGGACATTGATATGGAAGTCCAGCTTGGTCATGGTAGCTAGTGTGGCTAAAGCATCAGCAAACCGATTCTTGTCTCGAGTTAAATGCGAGAAAGTAATCTCGTCAAACTTCGCAATCAACTGAGTCAAGTATTTCTGATACGGAATCAACTTGGAGTCTTTGGTTTGCCATTCACCATTGACTTGGTAAATGATTAGAGCTGCATCCCCGAAAACTTTCAACTGCTTTATACCAAGTTCAAGCGCCATTTGTAATCCACTAGCACATGCCTCGTATTCTGCAATATTATTTGTACATTCAAATTTCAGCTTTACGGCCACCGGGTACTGCTTGCCGTTTGGTGAGATAACCACTGCTCCTATACCACTGTCATGCATATTGACTGCTCCATCAAAATACATCTTCCACACATCTTCCCGTTCTTCATCTTCCTCGAGGGACATTATCTCTCCATCTAGGAACTCGGAGTTGACAGGCCATCCATCTTCAAGAGGATTCTCTGCTAAATGATAAGCAATCACACTTCCTTTGATGGACTTCTGAGTCACATATTTGATGTCAAATTTTGACAATATCACTTGCCACTTTGAAACTCTTAAGGAGATGTGAGGACTTTCGAAGATATACTTCAAAGGATCCATTCGAGAAATTAGCCAAGTGGTGTGATATAACATGTACTGTCTGAGTCTTCTGGAGGTCCATACTAGTGCACAACAAGTCGTCTCGATTGCCATATAACGTGCCTCACAGGCATTAAACTTCTTACTTAGATAGTAAATTGTCAGCTCTTTCCTGACAGATTCATCATGTTGTCCCAGCATTGCCCCCATGAGGTTGGCAATATAGTGAGATAGAGTAACAATGGACGACCTTGGGTAGGTGGTACCAATACTGTGGGGTTCAGTAAATATGCCTTTATGTTGTCAAAGGCTTCTTGATAGTTATCATCCCATCTTCCCGGATTATTCTTCTTGAGGAGTTTAGAGATTGGCTCGCATGTGCTAGTCAAATTTGCAATGAAGCGCGCAATATAGTTCAACCTTCCAAGAAAACCCCTTACTTCTAGCTCGTTCTTAGGTGCTGGCATGTCACATATTGATTTTACCTTGTTAGGGTCTACCTTTATTCCTTCTCTACTGACAACAGAGCCAAGTAAATTCCCCGCGGATGTACCAAAAGTTCATTTTGTAGGGTTGAGCCGCAACTTGTACTTCCTTAGCCGCTCGAACAACTTTCGTAAAATTGCTACATAGCTTTATTCTTCCTTGGACTTAGCCACTATATCATCAACATATACCTCTACCTCCTTATGCATCATATCATGGAACAATGCTACCATAGCATGTTGGTAGGTGGCCCCAACATTCTTCAATCCAAAAGGCATCACTTTGTAACAAAAAGTTCCCCAAGGAGTGATAAATGTTGTCTTTTCTTTGTCATCATCATCCATGAGGATTTGATTGTACCCAGAGTACCCGTCCATGAAATAAAACCTATGACTTCTGGCTGTATTGTCTACAAGGACATCAATATGAGGTAGAGGAAATCATCCTTTGGACTGGCTTTATTCAGATCTCGATAGTCCATGCACATTCTGACTCTTCCATCCTTCTTTGGTACTGGAACAATATTAGCTACCCATTACGGGTGTCTAGCTACTTCCAAAAAGCCAGCCTCTAACTGCTTGGTCACTTCTTCCTTAGTCTTCAGTGACATCCCAGGATGCATCCTCCTTAATTTTTGCCTCTTTGGAACCACATCTGGGTATAAGGGAATTTTATGTGATTCTATCTCAGGATCTAAACCTGGCATATCTCTGTAGGATCATGCAAAAACGTCCAGATACTCTTTGAATAATGCAACCATTTCTTCACGCTCTGGGTTATCCACTATTTTCAACTCCTTTTTGTCTTCCTCGGTTCCCATATTGATCACTTCTGCAACCTCATCATTCGCGCTAATCCCTTCTTCTGACCGTTTCACTATCTTCATGAATTCTTCCACGTCTTCTTCTTCCTTATCGTATTCAAGGTTGTATTCATCAAAGGCCGCGAGGGAATCAATAAATGAGTTTTCAAAGTTCCTCTCTTGAGGTAAATCTTTAGTGGAAGAAGTATTCCTGGAAGAAAAAGTCGGGAATAGGAGAAGTATAGGCAAGAGTCTTATTCATGAAATAGAAGCTTAAACAAAGTAAAGAAATGAAATAGAGAAAAAAGAAACGAAGGAATCAAAAGGAAAACACCAGACAAAGTGCTACATTCTCATTCATATCTCAAACAAAGTAAACATCAGTTCATATTTAGTACAATAAGATAATTACTTTACGGAAATGACATCAACAAACGGTTCAAACCGCCAATTATTGAGAACTTCATATATTTCAGAGCTTAAGTTTCTTCCTTCCTCAGGCATGTTGGCAGCCATCCTGGTCCGAGATCTGGTATTGTGAACTCGGGTTTGATTGGTGTCACCTTTCCTAGGTTGCGCAATGGTTCCCTAATTCTCAGAAGTGTGTGACTCTGTAAAGCATCCAAGAATCTCATTAATAAACCCAAAATTTTGTGTGTGTGTGTGTGTATGCATGTGCAAGTTAACACCCTTTGTTTGATCGCGAGAGTGCTCCTAGGAAGACTGTCGTATACACCTATAGCAAGAATACTCATCCTATAATCAAATCTAGTGGTATGGTTCCCTCTAGCTTGAATGGAGTTGGTGTCAAGTCCAACGGAGAATCCACTCCTCGATAGACCACACCCGTACTAGCAGCGTCCTTATTTTTATGCAGAAAACACGTCGTTTTTAGGGTAAAAATATAGTTGATGACGTATCTAAAGGAGAATGCACTCCTCGATAGATATCATCTAAAAAATGCTCAACAGACATTGATGAAAACTTCTATTCCATTATAAATATTTCGATACAAATCATGAGTCTTTGATCAAAAGAAATACATTGATAACTTCCATCACTCTCCGAGGTCCACAAAGAACTATGTTAAGAGTCTCATTTTCTCTTTCCTGAGCCCTTTGGCAAGTTTCCCAAAATGATTGAAGAACTTGGTCACCTTTGGTGGTATCTGAAGGAAATGGTTTGTACGAATGTGGATGGATGCTTCTTCAAATCGCTCCACCAGCTGGGAAGTGTGATATTGGAGCTTATCCATCATGTCCTCGTATTTTCTTTTCCATTGCTAGTACTCTTTTCAGAACCAAACTATTCCATTTTCTTGCTATAATATGAATACCAAAGTCTTCCAAAAGAGGCACAAGCGGAAAAACAAAAAAATGAGTATAGTGAAACAACTATATCCTGCATGATTCATGTTGTATGAGACCCAATGGGGTTGAAAACCCTGACGAGTATGCTGCCAATGCACCACCTTCATTATGACATATAGCCTATTAGATGTGCAATAATATTCGAATATGTCATTCGGGTTTGAAGCGGTAATGTGACGCCCCTAGTTTTGTGAATATTCACAATGAACATGCACAACAATTTATGATGATAGAGAGAGAGAAGAAAAGTACGCCCCCCTTTTGTCCTAAGTCAGGTAAAACCTAAGGATGGACACACCCTAAGTTAGGACTCTAAACAGGTTGGCTACTAGGTTTGACCTATTAGTGAAAATTGGGATAGGTCTTTACCTCTAAAAGTCATGGTCCCCAGATTGCCCTTATAAGGATTTGATTCATGAATCTAGCCACAAGTAGGGATAAACCCTCTCAATATGACTATTCCATGATCTCATGTACAATCTGAGTAGTGAACCGACAAGTATCAGGGAGGTACAAGACCTCTTCAATGACAATATCGGAGCACGACCTAATCCATGGGTTTTGAGCAAGCTCGAGTATAGAGACAAAAGTGTGTGTAATATGTGATAGTGATGTGTGTGAAGGGGGCATACAAACCTGTAACACTTTAAAAAATAAAAAGAAAAGGCAAGAAAAACCTGCAAAATAAAAACACAGGTATATATTAAAATGGTTATAAGTCCTCTACCTTATTGTTAAAATATAGGGGAAAAAAAGAAAAGAAAGTAAGAGGAAACAAAAACATTGTTAGTGAAACATATACAAAAATAACATGAGTTAAGATGTATATACAACTAATTCTTCTCATTTTTATTTAAATAAAAGGAAAACCCGAAAAAAAAGGACAATCCAAACAAACATCACTAAAAAAAATTGTTTTTGTTATTTAATTATTGTAAGAAAAAAAATCAAGATATAGCAATAAAAGGTAAAACAAATAAGCTACAAATTATTAAAACTTTGCAAAACTAATTTTTACGGGCTTGACTCTCTTAAAAGGTCCCCAGCAGAGTCGCCATCTGTCGCGACCGAAAAGAAAACTTGATTTTCCTTTAGAGAATAAACATGGAGTCGCCACCAACTTTATTTGATTTTGGGAAAGTTGGAAAACCCTTTAAAAAAAACTTTGGGTTCGGGAGTCGATTACGTCTAGGGAAGGCATTGAGACTTAACCCCACGGCACACTAGAACATTCATAAAAAAGGTTCCCCAAAATTAGTTATGCAAATTATTAGTAAGTTTGAAAGTATTTATTTTACCCCGAAAATCATTTAAAGGAAAAAAATCATTTTTAATTTTAAGATATTTTGTATTTTTTATCGGTTTTATGTTTGTCAAATTTTTTGATTAAACCTAAATGAGGTTGAACATGGCACGTAAGTCCACAGGCAACCTCAAAAATCTACAGGGTTGAGCATGACACTTGTCATAGAGCAACCCCAAAAATAACATTGATTTAATTAAGTATTTAGAACCGGTTGTAGGGGATTTAAGTGATCATCTTTTATTTTTACGTAAAAATAGTTTTGCCTTATGAAAATAGAACAAAAATGAAACATTTTAAGTGTTTAGCAACAGTATAGCCATATGAAGATTACAAGTATATCATGAATTTCAGAATATGACCGCAAACAATGAAATAGGAACCCTACGATACACCATTTCTGAAACAGACATAAGAATTCATATAGCAAACATCATACTAACTCATTCAGTTTCAATATCCATAGATTTTCTTTTCGTCATAAAAGGAGATACAGAAAAATAAGAATGTCAAGAGGAACTCATGAATAATATCAACGAAGAGGACAAGGATTACCAAATGAGAGCAGAATATCAATGATTTTGATTTCTCCCAGTAGTAAAATTTTAAGATCAAAACCCTCACATTTCAATTTCACTGACTCTTTTAACTCTCTCTTCTTTTGAACACTTGGAACCACTCTAATGACATAAGAGAAAAAAACTCAAATCCCTATCTCTCTTCTTCAAAAAGAAAACATCAGATAAACAAAATCTCTCTCTTCCTCTCTCTTCTTGCGTATGTCCTCTCTGTCTCCTCTCCTCCTGATCCTTCCCCCCTTCATGTATCTCCCCCTCTGTCCTTTTATAGTTGTAGGAGAGGGCTTCATGCTTCTCCTTATCCAGTGGCTTCAAGGTCGGTTTCACGAAATCCGGAGCTTGGGCGGTTTTGAGCAGAGATCGCGTATGTCCGGATGGAGGTGGCGCGAGCAGAGGAAAGGAGGTGATTTGATGTGAAAGTTGCGTGTTTGAAAAGAGAAGGACGTGTGGTGCGGTTAAGAGAGTGGAGGAGATGAGGGAGAAGAAGGACCAATGGGTAGAGGAGGTGTCGGGGCGGTTGGGGAGTGGGAGGAGGAAGAGAGGTCTTGTCTGATATGTCAAATGGGGTTTTTTAGGGTTAGGAGAAGTAACTCAATCTCCTTTCTTCTCTTTTTGTTGATTGTTCATTTCTCCTTCTTTTCTTCCTCCTTTCTTCATTATTTCCTTTTTCTTCTTTCTTTATTCTTTAGTCTCTAGTTTGAAAATAAAATTGCAGTGGACGGAACCTCCCCGTCCAACAGAAAATTAAATATGCAAAGGACGGGACCTCCGCGTCCAACAGAAAATTAAATATGCAATGGACGGAATATGCAATGGACGGAACCTCCTCGTCCAACAGAAAATTAGATATGCAATGGCCGGAATCTCCTCGTCCAACAGAAAATTAAATATACAATGGATGGAGCCTCGTCCAACAATAAATTAAATATGCAATGGACGGGACCTCCCCGTCCAACGGAAAATTAAATATGCGATTGACGGAATCTCCTCGTCCAACAGAAAATTAAGTAACCTCTTTTCTTCATTTTTTTCTTTTTCTTCTTTCTTTCTTCACTATTATTTTTTAGTTTCCCTAAAATATAATAACATAAAAATTAGAATAAAATAAAATGAAGACGGACAAAAATGGGTGTTCACAATAGGTACGAAGTATCCACCATTGTTAGTAGTGGCTAATCTCCATAGGGGAACCTGTTGAGCACACAAGGTGGGTTCTCCCCTCCCAACCAGGTTTTCTCCGTACACAATAGTCAGGATTCGAACCCCTGACCATTTGTTTAAAGTATCCAAGTCACTTACCACTTGGACCAACCACATGTTGGTGTATTTACAATATATTTGTTTCCTCATATACTTTCCTTACTTTATATCATTTCAAGGGGAAAATTTTATTGGACAACTATAAAACTTGTGATGTTGTATAAAACTTAGCATTGGACAGTAAAAGGTTAACGATAGAATAAACTCGATGTAGTAGAGATGGGAATGTTATGTTGGATGAGGGGTGATACTAGACAAAATAAGATTAAGAATGATTGTATTAGAGAAAGAATAAGGAAAACACCTATGGTAGAAATTAATATGCTAAAAACTCATCTTAGGTTACTTAAGCATGTATGAAGAAGACCTATAGAATTTATAAGTAAGGAAAATAGATCATATGGATGGCGGCCGACAATAAGTGATAGGTTATGCTATCCAAATGGAGCATACTTGGTGTTGGTGATATCTGAGATTGAGATATGTGAAATGAGTGCTTACTTGATTCGGGGGAGGGGGTATGCTGATTTCTAAGTTTTTTTTTTTTAAAGTGCGAATAAGCTATATGTAATAATTAAGCAGGCAGAAGATATATAATTGGGCCTAATTTTCTTTTCTCAAACAGGTACAAGTTCATATATATCAACAAGTACAGGTTGATTTATCAAAAAAAAAAAACAAGTACAGGTTGATGTTCCATTACTCATCCATCAATGATCATCTTAAACCCAAGATTTAAGGGCCAAAGGAAAAACCAATGATTTATTAATAAATAATGATGAATATTACTGCATCCAGTGATGTCAAAGCTTGAATACGGGAAATATTGTACACATTACTGTATGCATTACATTTTTTTTAACCATGTTATAAGTACGAAGTATCCACCACCGTTAGCAGTGATTAATCTCCGTCGGGAAACCTATTGGGTACACGAGGTGAGTTCTCCCCTCCCACCAGGTTTTCTCCAAACACAAGAGTCAGGATTCGAACCCTGACCACTTGCTTAAGGTGTCTAAGTCTCTTACCACCGGGGACGGACCCAGGAATTCTGGCCAGTGGGGGCAAGATCGTATATTATAAATATTTTTATAGATAAATATACAAATTGATAAATGATAAAATAATGACGTCATTGTTATTAAGTCAAAAATTAGATAATACAAAAACGTTATCATTGTATACCAAAAAAAAAAAATAGAAGACATATTTATCAAAAAAAATAGAAGACATCACTAGTCGAAATAATGTAATATACGGGAACGTTTTACGTCAGTTGACCATATGTTTGACGTTAAAAATGAGGCGGAGGCGGTGGCAGTGTTGTAAATATTAAATCACTATTTGCGGCAGTTGTATAAAGAACTGGCGTTAAAAGTGATTTTAATACTTTTAGCGTCAGTTGTTTATACAACTGACGTTAAATGTGTGATATTTACGGCAGTTAAATAAATAACCGACGTAAATAATTATGAAACTCATTTCTTTCATTGTCATGTCACTCTTAACGCAGATACTCCATATAGTGCAGTTTAATTAATTAGCTTGAATTAGTAAATAGCACATCAGTCATGGGTAAGTAGCACAGTAGTCAAAGGAATGAATGTTTTTGTAGAAACTTATACACTTTTAACGTCAGTTGTTTAATACAACTGACGTTAAAAGTGTTTTTAAAATAAAAAATATTTAGTTTTAACGTCAGTTTTTATACAACTGACGTTAAAAGTGTGATTTTTACTTCAGCTAAATAAATAGCTGACGTAAATAATCCTATATCTCTATCTGAAATGCCCTGTTGTCACCCTTAATGCAGGTCACTCCATATATATAGTGCAGTTTATTTCTAAACTTTTTTTTTAAACAAGTTTATTTTTTATCTTAATTAATTAGCTTGAATTAGTAAACAAATTCTTGTGTAAATTAAAATAAATAAACACTTAACATAAAACAAGTTATATATGTATAATCAAATCGTATCTCATTGAAGCGATTCATAAGTTACAATTACATGATTAAATGATAAAAAATTTCTGCAACATAGCCCTAAAATATAAAAAAGTTTCTGCTTCAACATCATTTTCTTCTCAGTCCCGTCCTCAGAAATTCCAATGGATGCAAAGTTTCAGCTTCAACATCATTTTCTTCTCTGTCCTGTCCTCAGAAACTCAAATGGATGGATCGATGCATCTCCTCCCTCACTTGAATTCCATGATGCATCGTGAATCCACAGTCACTAGCAGCGAAAGCAAAGTGAAAGGGATCTTTGCATCACCTCCTTTACTGGAATTCCTTGATGCATCGTCTTGAATCCACAGTCACTTGGGGCCAAAGCAAAGTGAAAGGGATGGCTGGGATGAAATAAAATGAGTAAATCACATTACGTGATTTACACAACCTTACCATCTATGTTACGTGATTTACTCAACCTCAGAAGTTTTTTGACCATTAGGACTGAGACCTTTAAGTCTAGGTATAGGAAGAAATAACAAAAGTCTCAGAGCCATTTTGTGAAGGAATAGAAAACGCACGAAATATAGAGGAAAAGAAGAGGTCAGAATTCGTGATCGATACAGAAGAATGGTACTTTATATAGAGAAGAGAGAGACTAGCTGATTTTCTTGAAAACTGATCTATAAACTTAATGCTCAATATGGGTAAGTAGCACAATAGTCAAAGGAATTAATGTTTTTGCAGAAACTTATACACTTTTAACGTCAGTTGCTACAAACAACTGACGTAAAATGTTGTTTTATTTTTGATTTTTGATTATAAACTTTTAACGTCAGTTGTTTAAAACAACTGACGTTAAATAAATGACCTTTAACGTCAGTTGTTACAAACAACTGACGTAAAATGTTGTTTTATTTTTGGTTTTTGATTATAACGTTTACACCCGCGCGCCTTCTGCACTCCTCTCTGTACGCTCTGTTCTTCTCTTTCACGCTCACTCTCACTCTCAACTCTCACTCTGACTGTCAACTCTCACTCTCACTCTCACTCTGCCCTAATCGCGAGCTCATCTCCACCGCAACCACCGCGAGGGATTCTTCCCCACCATCGTGAGGTACACTCTTAACCCTAACTCTGTCTTTCCCACTCATTATTTGCAATAACTTGACATCTCTCTTTCCCCTTCCCGCACACTAACTCTCCTTGTCCCTCTGCTCTCAGTAACCACATCGAACGTTGGCCACCACTCGAGCTCCCCTCCCCACCACCACACGAGCACCTATTTCTGGTGAGTCTTTAGGGCACATTTTTTTATTTTTGGTTTTGAGTGTATGTTGAAACTGTAGTCTCAGTAGTTGAAACTTGAAACTTGAAACTGTGAGTTTGAGTTGTTTGGAATGCCTCTATTTTTGGTTGAGTGTATGTTGAAACTGTTGTCTCGGTAGTTGAAACTTGAAACCGTGAGTTTGAGTTGTTTGGAATGTCTCTATTTTTGGTTTTGAGTCCATGTTGCTCTGCTGGTTGATCTGTCACGGCCGTGATGCTCATCACGTCTAGGTCGTGATCAGTTCTGCCTGTGAGGGTCTGGTTCAGTTGGCACGTTACGGCCGTGATGGACATCACTGCCAGGCCGTGACCAGTGCTTGGCAATCTTCAAAAACTATAGTTTTCAATCTCCCGTATTGTCCTTATATTGGATATATGTTTTGTATATCTACAGGACCTATCTAGTTATTTTTATTTATACTTCTGTATTTATTTTGAGTTATAACCTATGTTAATAAATATATATTGTTTCTGAACAGGCATACATATGGATCAGTCGGATAGCCCACATGCACGGGAGGACACTGTGGGGGCTACGCAGGACCTGATCACGCCTACGCCTGATTCTAGTGTAAGTTTACATGTGAGCACAAAAGAGAGTTATAGTAGGGCACATGTGGAGGACGATGAGTTGGCAGCTAGGGAGCGGGAGTTCGAAGTCCAACGCCATGAGCATGAGTTGGAAATGAAAAGGCGTGAGATTGAGTTGGACTCCAAACGACGTGAGCTCGAAATGTTAACAAAGGTATGTATTCATTATTAATGTCAAAATTAGTCAAATAATTACTTGTGTTTTTTTTTAATTATCAACAACTTATCTATTTTATTTTTCCTAAACTGAAGGCCAAGTCGACGTCGGTGTCGCTGTCACCTGTCACTCGTTTGTTCTCACTTGGTGAGGATTATGCGTTTGAGATTTTTGAATGTCCATTGGAGCACGATGGATGGGTGGCACGCCCAGATCAACGGAGGATATTTTCCTTCTGTGGTGACGATCTCGGGAACGCCTGCAGAAATAACGTCTGGATGGCCAGCACAGTTTTGAGTCTCTGGTGCACGTAAGTTAATTTTAATTTTATAACTTATTTATTTTTGGTATTTTTCCATTTAATAATTTATTTTAATTTCAATATATATATTATGTAATTAACATCCACACCTTTTCATATCTTAGGTATCTCCATTGTCTTCAGCTTGATAAGGGCGTTGCATCAGTTTATGGCTTCTTAGATCCGTCAATCCTTCTGCCCGATTTCTTTGCTGGCGATGCATTGAGTAAATACTTAGGGAACTTGTTGGGAGACAATCCGAAATAATTATATCTGTCTCCCTACTGTATGAAAAACCATTGGCAGTTGTTCGTACTTCACCCGTCTAGGCATACTGTCATATTCTTATGCTCTCTCCACCAAAACCCGCCACAGGAGGCGGTGGAAGCTGTAAATACGTAAGTAACTAATCTTAAATTTAATTTACGTTTTAATATCAGTTGTTTTTAGTTTATTATACACATGATATATGAATTTGTTAATTAACATGATTATTTGTTTATGATAGCGCGATGAAGGCGAGTAGCATAAGTTGCGCCAACGGGAGAAGTAGGACTTCTAAGGCTAAATCAAATCATGTATGGAACATCCTCAAGTTTTGGTAGTTTATTTATCAAATAATTAATATTATAATTACTAATTTATATGTATATTCAACTGACATTGAAATTAAGTTTGTTGGTAGTCTCGATTTCAAATTGACGGGTGGTCGTGCGGCTATTATGTGATGCTTCATATGCTGAACATAGTCTCCACATCTATTACGGACGGATGGAATAAGGTAATATTTAAACAACTTGTTAAATTATATATTATAGTTTTGAAGATGAGTTAAGAGACTTGAGGATGCGCTTTACTGAATTCTTCTTCAAGTATGCGGCTGAAAAAGGAATTGACAAGATACCTCCGCACTACTTAGATGAATAGTTTTTTTGTTAGACTTTAGAAACTAATTAATAACATGTATATATATATCCTTAGATTGGTAGTTTTGTTTTTAGACATTGGAGACTAAAATTTATATATATATACTTGTAGATAGTTATGTTTTTCCTATACATGGTTTTTGGTTTTAAGTCCCCCCATTGTTCCATTTTTCCTTTGCAATTCTGTAATGTGTGTGATATTCTGTGTTATTGGGATATTTATTGAATGCAGGGATAGCTGAGGGGAGTGATATTTTAAAACTGAATTAAAAAAAAAAATCTATTAACGTCAGTTGTATCAAACAACTGACGTTAATAGTATTTTATAAAATATACAGTACACTATTAACATCAGTTGTAATAAACAACTGACGTTAAAATTAAAACCTTTAACGTCAGTTCTTCATAACAACTGACGTTAGTTTTAACAAAATTAACGTCCGTTTTCTTAAAGAACTGACGTTAATTTTTACAAAATTAACGTCAGTTGTGTTAAAGAACTGACGTTAATAGTTTTATATTTAACGTCAGTTCTCAACTGACGTTAAAATGTTAACTATTAACGTCAGTCAGTATTCTGACGTAAAAAATCAATTTTAACTGACCTAAAAAGCATTTATTGCACTAGTGCATCAACTTCCACAAACTAAAATTGCTCTCCATGTGTCTTCGTATTTTGAAATTTTTGTATGACTTTTTTTTAATTTTCAACACTATAAAAATATCTCTCTTTATGTATGTGACCAGATAATCATTCAAGAATTCATTTGTATTTTTTTTTTTTGGCTAGAGAGATAAAGAGACCGAGAGACAAACAAATAAGGAGCATAAAGTTTTTTTTTTTGTTATTATGCAAAGACAGGGATCTTTCTTTACTCTGTAAAAGGAAGAAAGAAAATTGTTGTACGGTGTCTTTTATCGACAAATATTAGTAATTAGTGTGTTATGCTAGTGAAGAAAATTGAATCCATAACCTCCTTGTCCCTCCCCCAAACCAACTTATTCACCTTATAATTCAAGTTTTAGTGAAAAAATAAAAGTATTATGTAGAGTAGTGTTGCAGGATAATGGGGGACAATATTTTTTAGTGTTATGTAGAATATAAATGTAAGATAATGGGGACAACAACTTTTTTTAATGGGGGCAAAAAATAATTAATTAAAAGTTAATAAAAGAAAAAAAAAAGTTAGTGGGGGCAGATGCCCCAAGGCCTAACGTAGGTCCATCACTGCTTACCACTTGGACCAACTACAAATTGGTATGTATGCATTACATTGTTTTAGTACTATGTAATTTTTTTAATATTTTTTTTTACAATCTAGTAGAATATATTGAGGAGTGCAATTGTGTGTTTATGTTAAAATTTTAAGTATGAGTTCCGCTTTGAAATAGGCATGAAGGTAAAAGTGGCGTCATACGTTAAAATTTAATGGATAAAGTAAATACTTTATAAAATTTAAAAAAATAAATAAGTTTTCGGTCTTTCGAAAATTCATTAATTTTTGTTTTGGTTTTAGTTTCTATAAAAAAAATTCTAGGGATTCATCTTACAATTTTAAAACCTCTAAAAATTATCCCTACAGTCAAGGGTCATGCGTTATCAAGGGTCAAGGGTCATGATTTTGTAGAATTGATTTCAATACAATTGAGTTTGAAGTAAAGTGATTTATTTTTGGATGTTTTTAGTTTGAAAACAAGTTTGAATGCAAAACTACTTCCCCAAACGTGTAACCAACATCTCTTTTCTTACCAGAATCATGTTTGACAGGTGGAGAAACACTTCTGGTATCTCCAGAAGTGGAACCAACCACACACGTACTGTAGCTTCACAATAGATGCACGTTTGGACACCACGCAAGTGGAAATAATGTAATATACGGGAACGTTTTACGTCAGTTGACCATATGTTTGACGTTAAAAATGAGGTGGTGACAGTTTTGTAAATATTAAATCACTATTTGCGTCAGTTGTGTAATGAACTGACGTTAAAAGTGATTTGTGAGAATTATTAACACTTTTAAACAACTGACGTTAAAAGTGTGATTTTTACGTCAGTAAAATAAATAACTGACGTAAATAATCCTATATTCCTATCTGAAACTCATTCTTATCTTTCTTTTGTTGTCATCTTCCTGTTGTCACTCTTAACGTAGATCACTCCATATAGTGTAGTGTATTTCTAAACTTTTTTTAAACAAGTTTATTTTTAATCTTAATTAATTAGCTTGAATTAGTAAACAAATTCTTGTGCAAATTCCTATCTTTCTTTCGTTGTCATCTCCCTATTGTCACTCTTAACGCAGATCACTCCATATAGTGCAGTTTTATTTCTAAACTTTTTTTAAAAAACAAGTTTATTTTTAATCTTAATTAATTAGCTTGAAGTAGTAAACAAATTCTTGTGCAAATTAAAATAAATAAACACTTAACATAAAACAAGTTATATGTATAATCAAATCGTATCTCATTGAAGCGATTCATAAGTTACAATTACATGATTAAAAGATAAAAAATTTCTGCAACATAGCCCTAAAATATAAAAAAGTTTCTGCTTCAACGTCATTTTCTTCTCAGTCCTGTCCTCAAACTCCAGTGGATGCATCTCCCCCCTCACTCGAGTTCCTTGATGTTCCATCTGAATCCACAGTCACTTGCTGCCAAAGCAGAGTGAAGGGGATGAAATAAACTGAGGGAATCACATTACGTGATTCACCCAACCTTACCATCCATGTTACGTGATTTACTCAACCTCAGAAGTTTTTTGACCATTAAGACAGAGACCTTTAAGTCTAGGTATAGGAAGAAATAACAAAAGTCTCAAATATGATAGAGCCATATTGTGGAGGAATAGAAAACGCACGAAATATAGAGGAAAAGAAGAGGTTGTATTACAGACTGATACAGAAGAATGGTACTTTATATAGAGAAGAGAGACTACCTGATTTTCTTGAAAACTGATCTATAAACTTAATGCTCATTAAGAGGATTAAGTTACAAGGTGCATGGGTAAGTAGCACAGTAGTCAAAGGAATGAATGTTTTTTCAGAAACTTATACACTTTTAACGTCAGTTGTCTTCAACAACTGACGTTAAAAGTGTTTTTAAAATAAAAAATATTTAATTTTAACGTCAATTGTTTAATACAACTGACATTAAACAATGACTTTTAATGTCAGTTTTTTAAGACAACTGACGTTAAAAGTCATTTATTTAACGTCAGTTGTCTTAAACAACTGACGTTAAATAAATGACTATTAACGTCAGTTGTTACAAACAATTGACGTAAAATGCTTTTTTAAAGATGGTTTTTGATTATAGCGTTTACACCCGCTCGCCTTCTTCACTTCGCTCTGTACGTCTCTATTCTTCTCTTTTCATCACGCTCACTCTCACTCTTACTCTCACTCTCACTCTGCCCTAATCGCATGCTCCTCTCCATCGCAACCACCGCGAGGGCTTCTTCATCACCACCGTGAGGTACACTCTTAACCCTAACTCTGTCTTTCCCGCTCATTCTTTACAATAACTCGACATCTCTCTCTCCCCTTCCCGCGCACTAACTCTCCTTGTCCCTCCGCTCTCAGTAACCACATCGAACGTTGGCCACCACTCGAGCTCCCCTCCCCACCACGCGAGCACCTATTTCTGGTGAGTCTTTAGGGCACATTTTTTTTATTTTTGGTTTTGAGTGTATGTTGAAACTGTAGTCTCTGTAATTGAAACTTGAAACTGTGAGTTTGAGTTGTTTGGAATGTCTCTATTTTTGGTCGTGGGTTTTGTGTTTTCTCTTGTTTTTCTTCTGCTATCATGACCTATTTCAAAATGGGAAGAAATTTAGAGTTGCATGTAGCATGTGACATCAACAATATATTGCTCATTGCTCAACCTGAAAATGGTGTAAATTTGAAATAATTTTTAAATGCCTTGCTTGTATATATCATGCTCTCTTGATCGATTCATATGGTTGAGTGGTTATAGTACTAGATATAGCAATAGTCCTAATATGTGTTGTTGCCTGCTTGATGAGAAGAATGATGTGAGATTACCGTGGAAATTTTGTTTTAGGCAGTTAGCCAAATAAGATATACATGGTTGACGGGATTTCAAAAACTAGTTTTCAATTAGGATTTCAAAAACTAGTTTTCAATCTCCCGTATTGTCCTTATATTGGATATATGTTTTGTATATCTACAGAACATATCTAGTTATGGATCGTAGTTGGATGGTTTGTAAGCGTACTAGTGCTGAGTATTTGAAGGGGGTGGGAGAATTGATAGAATTTGCTCAAAGGAATGTTCCTAATAGTAATGGAATGTTCTGTTGTCCTTGTGTCAAGTGTTTGAATACGAGAAAATGTACGGTGAAGGATATACGTACTCATTTGATTTGTGAAGGGATTTGGTTGAGTTATACAAGATGGATATGGCATGGTGATGTGTTGTTGAGTAGTACGGCAAGTGTCTCCCAAAGTGAGGACGTTGACGTAGATATGGAGGATGATCAAGTAGAGGACATGATCCGTGATATTGGACAAGAATCTTTTCATCGAGCTCATGTGTATGATAGGTTGTGCGGTGATGCGGATAAGCCTTTATATCCAGGGTGTACTACTCATACACGGTTGTCGGCGGTGCTAAAATTGGTTTGTGTGAAGGCGAGAAATGGTTGGACCGATAAAAGCTTCACGGAATTGCTTGAAGTGTTGAAAGACTTGCTTCCGGAGGACAACACATTACCTGACCGTAACTATGAGGCCAAGAAGGTATTGTGTCCGATGGGAATGGAGTATATGAAGATACATGCATGCCCAAATGATTGCATATTGTACACCGGTGTTCATGAAGACAATCACGATTGCCCCAAATGTGGGTTATCACGATACAAAGTGAAGGGTGGTGATGATGATGATGATCTTGGTGATGTGAGAAAAAAAGGTCCTCCTGCGAAGGTGTTGTGGTATCTTCTAATAATTCCAAGGTTCAAGCGATTGTTTGCCAATGCGAAAGATGCGAAGAATCTTAGATGGCATAATGATAAGAGGAAACATGATGGAAAGGTTCATCATCCTGCTGATTCTATGAAATGGAAGAATATTGATACTATGTTTCCGGATTTCGCCGATGAGCCAATGAAACCTAAGGCTTGGACTTGCTACGGATGGAATGAATCCTTATGGTAACATGAGTAGTATTCATAGTTCATGGCCTGTTTTGTTGATAATTTACAACCTACCCCCTTGGTTGTGCATGAAGCGTAAATACATGATGTTGTCTATGATGATTTCGGGCCCAAAGCAACCGGGAAATGACTTAGATGTTTATCTATGTCCCTTGATTAAAGACTTGAAAACGCTGTGGGTGGAAGGTGTTGATGTAGTTGATGGGTATTCTCATGAGACTTTCAAGCTTCGTGTCATGTTATTTTACACCATCAACGACTTTCCAGCATACGGTAACTTATCCGGGTATAGTGTCAAGGGGCATAAAGCATGCCCTATATGTGAAGAAGGCATATGCTACACTCAGTTGCATCATGGAAAGAAGATGGTTTACCTTGGGCATCAGAGATTTCTTAGACGTGATCACCCATATCGTAAGATGAAAAAAGCTTTTAATGGATGCCAAGAGACAGAAGAAGCTCCGGCGGCCTTAATTGGAGAGCAGGTTTATCAGAGGGTAAAGGGCTTCGATGTTATATTCGGCAAGTCCAAAAAGAAAGGTAAAGCTGCTGAGAAAACATATGGAAGAAGAGGTCGATATTCTTTGATCTTCCATACTGGCGCAAGCTTGATGTCAGACACTGCATTGATGTGATGCATGTGGAGAAAAATGTGTGTGATAGTGTGATTGGGACGCTTCTCAACATTCAGGGCAAGACAAAGGATGGTGTGAATGCTCATCTCGACCTCGTTGCTATGGGTATACGAGAGCAGTTAGCTCCAGTTGTTGAGGATGGTAAGCGGACTTATTTGCCGGCAGCATGTCATAATTTGTCAAAAAAAGAGAGACAAAGTTTCTGCGGGTGCCTTCAGGGCATCAAAGTTCCACATGGTTACTCTTCAAATATGAAGAGGCTTGTCTCTAGTGATCTTAAATTGGTTGGCTTAAACTCTCATGATTGTCACATCTTGCTGCAACAACTTCTGCCCGTTGCTATTCGTGGTAATGCTCCAAAAAATGTGAGACATGCCATTACTCGGTTGTGCTCATTCTTCAATTCTATACGTAGCAAAGTCGTTGACCCCCGTATGTTGGATGACTTGGAAGTTGATGCTGCTACAATCTTGTGCCAATTGGAGATGTATTTTCCTCCTTCCTTTTTCGACATAATGGTTCACTTAATTGTTCATTTGGTGAGGGAGATTAGATTATGTGGGCCGGTTTTTCTGAGATGGATGTACCCAGTTGAGCGCTACATGAAGAACTTGAAAGGGTACGTGAAGAATCCTCATCGTCCGGAAGCATCTATTGTTTAAAGGTATGTTGCAGAAGAAGCTATTGAGTTTTGTTCGACTACCTTCATAACACGGATCCTATAGGGGTTCCTAAGCCTCGGCATGATGAGATAAGATGTCAAGGTAAGGGTACACATGGCTTAAGAATTAATAGCAAGTGTCGGGAGGAAGTGCTTCAAGCACATTTGTATGTATTTAACAACATCGATTCTGTTCAAACTTTCTTATTTGAACATAAAAGAAAAGTCAATCAAGGAAACCCTCGAATGAGCGAAAGGTGGTTGTTGAACAAGCATAACAAGACTTTCTTACCATGGTTCAAGGAAGAAATGCTTAAGGATGGTAGTACTGCTTCTGATGACGTAAGATGGCTAGCACGTGGGCCTAGCTTCAACGTCATATGTTGGAGCGGATATGACATCAATAACTTTTCCTTTTATAAAAAGGAACATGATAACAAGAGTACCATGCAAAATAGTGGGGTTATGATCGTGGCCGAAGCAATGCACTTCTTTAGTGCAAAGGACACAAAACCCGTTAAAGCACCAACAACTTACTTTGGATATATTGAAGATATTTGGGTGCTCGATTACAATAATCTTACTGTGCCAATTTTTAAATGTAAGTGGGCTGATAGTAACGGTGGTGTACAAACCGACGAATTGGGGTTCACATTGGTAGACCTCAACAAGTTAGGTCATATAAATGAGCCTTTCATAATGGCTTCCCAAGCAAAACAAGTGTTCTACATCACTGATCCTTCTAACAAAAGGTTGTCCGTGGTTCTCCAAGGAAAAAGCATGTATAATGGTAGTGATGATAATCAAGATTCAAATCTTGATATTCCCGAGACTCCTTCTTTTTCAACAAACATGCCTACTATAATCGAGGAGACACGGGTGGACGATGTACATGCCACTCGTGATGATCATCCCGAAGGGATATTGATATAGGTAGTTTAAACTTAATATACATTTATTCTTATTTATACTTATGTAATTATTTTTAGTTATAACCTATGTTAATTAATATATATTGTTTCTGAACAGGCATACATATGGATCAGTCGGATGGCCCACATGCACGGGAGGACACTGTGGGGCCTACGCAGGACTCGATCGCGCCTACGCCTGATTCTAGTGTAAGTTTACATGTTATATACTATCTTTAGTCCTTCTTTTTAATGTAAGTTTATAATGTTACAACCCTCTATTTTATCATTTTTTTTGTCCATACAGACATCACAGGCTCATAGGAAACGGGGTAGAGGAGCCACGACTTTGAAGAAACTAGAGAAGCAAAGCAGACAAAAGCTTGAGGTGTCCTTCGATGCTAATCTAAATCTCCAGGGACCCCGTGCTAAAGAATTTAAAAAGTGGGTGTTTCTACAAGTGAAGCAGCACGTTAGCATCAACTACAACCATTGGAGTGACGTTCCAAAGAACGTTAAGGATCATATTTGGGAGGCTATCACGGTATTTTACCTTTAAATTCTTTTGATTTACATTATTAGATAATTATCCGAGTTATAATCCATCCAGTTGTTATGTATTTAATGTGTAGGTAGCTTGGACTGTGCCGAATCACGAGGATCATCGTACGAAATGTCTGAAAATGGCATCAAAGCATTGGAATGGGTTCAAGCATGATCTTACCAGGTACTATGTATCTGGGAAGAAGCGGCTTGATAAGATTTTCTTGGATTATCCCTAGATTGATCAGGATACTTGGGATATGTTTGCTAGGAGTAGACAGGATGAAGAATTTCAGGTTGGTTGATTAAGTTAATTTTGTATGATTCTTATAGATCATTTAACTGTATTTAATTATATATTTTGTTTGAATAGGCTAAGGCAAAGAAGGGTCGGCAGAATCAGGCGAAGAACGTCCACCGCCACACCATGTCTCAGGTGGGTACGAGACTCGGATCAAGGAGATGATGGTGAATAGGCTGAGGGTGAAGCAAGAAGAGCACGCTGCTAGAATAGAAAGAGGAGAGGTGCCTGAGGGAACACCATTAAGTCCTCCGTCGGACATCGACCACGAGGATGTCTGGTTAGCCGGCCACATGACAAAGACGGAATCTTTTAAAGTTGATACCACTCGCGAAGTGGCAGATAAGATTGTAAGTAAATAATTAATGTCATTTCAATTGATATTTGTATAGATATTTTTAACACTTTTCACTTTCACGTTTTTTCATTTCTTCATTGTAGATGGATCTTAAAGCACAATGCTCCCAGGGCTCCTTCGTCCCTTCTGGACGGCGGGACGTCATGAAGACTGCTCTAGGCAAGAAAGACCATCCTGGTCGGGTTATCGGTGTTCCTGGGAATGTGACCATCAAAGAATATTATGGCACGTCTGCTTCACGAAAGCGGGTCGTCGATGAGGCATCAATTTTGGATGACATGACTCAGCAGCTCATCTCCAACCCTGCTATTACAACGCATCTGATGAAAACTTACTACCCAACCCAGAATTCAAGCAGGCGCTTGCTAGAGAGCTTTCCTCCGTCGGTTCATCCCAGGACACCGCAGGACATGCCAACCCTTCACATGTGAGCACAAAAGAGAGTTACAGATGTGGAGGAGGATGAGTTGGCAGCTAGGGAGCAGGAGTTGGAAGTCCAACGCCATGAGCTTGAGTTGGAAATGAAAAGGCGTGAACTTGAGTTGGACTTCAAACGACGTGAGCTCGAAATGTTAACAACGGTATGTATTCATTATTAACGTCCACATTAGTCAAATAATTACTTGTGTTTTTTTTTAATTATCAACAACTTATCTATTTTATTTTTCCTAAATTGAAGGCCAAGTCGACGTCGGTGTCGCTGTCACCTGTCACTCGTTTGTTCTCACTTGGTGAGGATTATGCGTTTGAGATTTTTGAATGTCCATTGGAACACGATGGATGGGTGGCACGCTCAAATCAACAGAGGATATTTTCATTCTGTGGTGAAGATCTCGGAGACGCCTGCAAAGATAACGTCTGGATGGCTAGCACGGTTTTGAGTCTCTGGTGCACGTAAGTTAATTTTAATTTTATAACTTATTTATTTTTGGTATTTTTACATTTTATAATTTATTTTAATTTCAATATATATATTATGTAATTAACATCCACACCTTTTCATATCTTAGGTGTCTCCATCGTCTTCGGCTTGATAAGGGCGTTGCATCAGTTTACGGCTTCTTAGATCCGTCAATCCTTATGCCCCAACTCTTTGCTGGCGATGCATTTAGTAAATACATAGGGAACTTGATGGGAGACACTCAAAGAATTATATCTGGCTCCCTACTCTATGAATAACCATTGGCAGTTGTTCGTACTTCACCCGTCTAGGCATACTGTCATATTCTTATGCTCTCTCCACCAAAACCCACCACAGGAGGTGGTGGAAGCTGTAAATACGTAAGTAACTAATCTTAAATTTAATTTAAGTTTTAATATCATTTGTTTTTAGTTTATTACACACATGATATATGAATTTGTTAATTGACATGATTATTTGTTTATGATAGCGCGCTGAAGGCGAGTAGCATAAGTTGCGCCAACGGGAGAAGTAGGACTTCTAAGGCTAAACGAATTCCTGAATGGATCATCCTCAAGGTTTGGTAGTTTATTTATCAAATAATTAATATTATAATTACTAATTTATATGTATATTTAAATGACATTAATTGAAATTAATTTTGTTTGTAATCTCGATTTCAACCTGACGGGTGGTCGTGCGGCTATTATGTGATGCTTCATATGCTGAACATAGTCTCCGCATCTATTACGGATGGATGGAGGAAGGTAATATTTAAACAACTTGTTAAATTATATATTATAGTTTTAGTGATGACTTGCGTTAATGTTTTGTTGTTATTTGAACGTGTGTAGGCATTTACGACCAATCGCCTCTTCAAAAAGATGATTTTAGAGACTTGAGGATGCGCTTGACAGAATTCTTCTTCAAGTATGCGGCTGAAAAAAGAATTGACAAGATACTTTCGCAATACTTAGATGAATAGTTTTTTTGTTAGACTTTAGAAACTAATTAATAACATTTATATATATATATATATATATATATATATAGATTGGTAGTTTTGTTTGTAGACATTAGAGACTAAAATTTATATATATATATATATATATATATATATATATATATATATATATACACATACATACTTGTAGTTAGTTATGTTTTTCCTATACATGGGTTTTGGTTTTAAGTCCCCCCATTGTTCCTTTGTATATTTCTTTTCTTTTTGTTAATATTGAAATTTAAGGGTAGTGTTTGCAATTCTGTAATGTATGTGATATTCTGTGTTACCGGGATATTTACTGAATGCAGGGATAGCTGAGGGGAGTGATATTTTAAAACTGAATTTAAAAAAAATCTATTAACGTCAGTTGTATCAAACAACTGACGTCAATAGTATTTTATAAAATATACAATACACTATTAACGTCAGTCGCAATAAACAACTGACGTTAAAATTAAAACCTTTAACGTCAGTTCTTTAACACAACTGACGTTATTTTGAACAATATTAACGTCAGTTGTGTTAAAGAACTGACGTTAATAGTTTTATTTTTAATGTCAGTTGTTTAAACAACTGACGTTAAAATATTAACTATTAACGTTAGCTGTATTTACGTCAGACAATATTCTGACGTATAAAATCAATTTTAACTGATGTAAAAAGTACTTATTGCACTAGTGCATTTGGACACAGACCCAAACACACTATAAAACTTAGCATTTCAAAGTAATTGAAAGAGTAAATATGCAAGTTTTATTTTGCTTGAAAGAAATCTATGCCAATTGTTTTAACGTGTGTTTGGTTTCACGTTAAAGACCTTCATAATTGATTTTATCATCCGTCAAACGTGATTTTAAAAATGATATGTTTGGTTACTGTCAGGTAAAATTGATTTTGCCTCCAGAAGTGATTCTGACTAGAAGCTACAAAAAGTTGCTTTTGAGTTGAGTTGAAAAAATTACATTAAGTTTTATATAAAACTTTCTTTCAAAATAAAAACATCCAAACATAAATAACTTCACTTCAAACTCAATTATAGAAAACCAATTACATTCAAAATCAGTTTTAGCAAACGTTCATCCAAACACACTTAAGATATACATTTGTAAAGTAAAACATGGAACACTTGCTTTTCTTTTAGGATATTTCTATGGTGCCATCGACAATTTAACTGCATTGGTGTAGTTTTGATATAAGCCAACAGATGAATGGTAGCATTTAATAGTTATACTTTGTCATTATTATTCAATGTACCATTCTTCTTCATTTACAATTATGTCCTTCTTCAGTCAAACTTTTTTTCACAGACCAGTGTTATTAAACTCGGACCGAACCGGTCGGTACGACCGGTTGGACCGGAAACCGGACCTATGGCCAGTTCGGTTAGCATATCAGACCGAATAAGTCTACGAACTGGTGATGACGTCATTAACTCGGCCTTGAACCGGTGTAAACCGGCAAATCGGTTCGCAGAAACCAGACCTGCTGATGTCACCACGTGGCTAGAGCTGGGACTTGAACACAGGCACCGGCTGTTAAGTATAGGGGACTCTGCTGATGAGTTGTAGCACTCAGTTGTTATATATTCGATAAAATTTATATATATACATAACTTGAGTATAAAATTTACAAATTTGACAACCAAAGGTACTGCTCATGTGCCCATGCGAAATTCATAAAATTCGATGCCAAAAAGCAGCAGGTGAAATTCGAGCACCGGACCTCAAGGAGCAATCAAAGTAATCCTACCATCAGGATATCGTATTGACTTGTTATCGGTTTTACAATTTTTAGTATATATACGTATGTTCATGACAAAAGCCTATGAATTTACATCACGTGAATGGTGTCAATCACACTTAAGGGAAACAATTTTCATATTATAAAATAATTTTAAATTGACCATTACTTTTAATATTATTATTAACTAATCAATTGTCTTCTAAGAAAATTTTTAAATAATTTTAAAAAAATATAATGGACTTCCAAATATCCTAACTCAACCTTAATAACCTTTAGCACTACCTTTCGAGTGAAAAATAAAAAATAAAAAATAATAAATTCATCTTGCCGTACAGAAGACTTAGTTGGGTCATCCACATTCCACTATACTACACCTTTCGTGACAACCACGTTGTCTTCTAAAAAAAATTCAATTATTTTTAAAAAAATAGAATGATCTTCCGACTACCCTAAATCAACCGTAATAACCTTTAACCTTAACTTTGGAGAGAAAAATACAAAAAATCAAAAATTTATCTCAGAACATCTTGACCTAATGAGGACATAATTGAGTCATCCACTAAAATACTGCTTTCGTGACATAACCATATTGTCTTCTAATTTTTTTTTTTAAAATAGAATGAGAATTCAAATATCTTAACTCAACCATAGTAACCTTTAAACCTAGCTTTGGGGCGAAGAAAATTTAAAAATCATCTTGGCCTACAGAGGACTTAGTTGGGTCATCCACTGTGCTACTGCTTTCGTGACATAACCATATTGTCTTCTGAAATAATTTAATTTAAAAAAAAATAGGATGAGCTTCCAAATACCCTAACTCAACCCTAAAAACCTTTAACTTTAGCTTTGGAGTAAAATATAAAAATTAAAAAATCATATTGGTCTGCGAAATATTTAGTTTGGTCATTCACTATACTACTATTTTCGTGACATAACCATATGATCTTATAATTTATTTATTTTTTAATTTTTTTAGAAAAAATAGAATAAACTTCCAAATACCCTAACTCAACCCTAATAACCTTTAACCCTAGATTTGGAGTGGAAAATAAAAAAAATATTGGGAGCTCATTGCTGCGAAAGCAATTTGGTTATGTCACGAAAGCAGTAGTATAATAGATGACACCATCTATGTCATCCGTAGGTCAAGATGTCTCAAGATGTTTTTTTTTTCCACTCCAAGGCTAGGGTTAAAAGTTATTAGGGTTGAGTTAGGGTATTATGAAGCTCATTCTATTTTTTCTAAATAAAAAATAAAAAATATTTACAAGACCATATGGTTATGTAATGAAAACAATAGTATAATGACTGATCAAACTAAATCCTTCGTAGGCCAAGATGATTTTTTTTATTTTTATATTTTACTCCAAAGCTAGGGTTAAAGGTGTTTAGAATTGAGTTAGGGTATTTGGAAGGTCATCCTATTTTTTATTTTAAAAATTAAATTATTTTAGAAGACAATATGGCTATATCACGAAAAGAGTAGTATAGTGGATGTTACCCAACTAAGTCCTCCATAGGCCAAGATGATTTTAAATTTTTTTCACTCCAAAGCTAGGGTTTAAGGTTATTATGGTTGAGTTAGGATATTTGGAAGCTCATTCTTTTTTTAAAAAAAAAAATTTAAAAGACAATATGATTATGTCACGAAAGCAGTATTATAATGGATTACTCAATTATGTCCTCCTTAGCAGGGGCGGAGCCAGGAATTTGACATGAGGGGGGCCAAAATGAAATATATATAACATCAAATAACAATAGAAAAAATTAACTAACATATAAAGGCAAACTATATTAAACAAAATTGATATATGATTATCAAGTTAATATAACATGAAGTTTAAATTACACTCAACTACTTCTAAATTTATTAAAATATTATCAAACCCCAAATTTGGCTATAAATTACACTCACCGTTTTTTTTAGTTATGAGCAGGTATTGACTTAACATGGTTAAGTTACTAAAAAGAAAAAAATATTTATTAAAAAATTATTTGATAAAGAAACACTCATCACGAACCAATAATTTTGTGTTAGATACCAAATACATGACATTTAAAAATATCTTGGGATTTTTATTGCAAAGCTTGACAAAACTTGTCAATCAGTGATTCCCATAAGACCAAATAAAAATAGAATCAAATGACACCAATGATTTAAAAGCATAAGAAGCATCACCTTATTAAGAGTATGTAGATACTTTAATAGTAAATGACACCAATCATATTATTTAATAGTATGTAATTTTTGTTAAAAAAAATAGTATGAAATTTTATGACGTTACTAATTAATATATATATATATATATATATATATATATATATATATAATAACTCATTTAGAGTTGAGGGGGGCCATGGCATCCAAAGGTCCCCCCTCTCCCCCCGCCAGTACTGCTCCTTAGGTCAAGATGTTCCCAGATAATTTTTATTTTTTATTTTTCTCTACAAATTTAAGGTTAAATGTTATTAGGGTTGATTTATAGGGTATTTGGAAGCATTCAATTTTTTTAAAAAAAATGATTTTTTTGAAGTACATGTGGTTAATTATGTCACAAAATGTGTAGTATAGTAGAATGTGGATGACCCAACTAAGTCTTCTGTATGGCAAGATGATTTTTTGATTTTTAATTTTTCACCCCAAATGTAAGGTTAAAGGTTATTAAGGTTGAATTAGGATATTTGGAAGTTCATTCTAAATTTTTTAATTATTTAAAACTTTTCTTAGAAGACAATTGATTAGTTAATAATAATAGTAAAATTAATGGCTAATTTAAAATTAATTTACAATATGAAAATTGTTTTCCTTAAGTATGATTGACACCATCCATGATATAAATTCATAGGTTTTGTGATGAATATACGTGTGTGTGTGTATATATATATATATATATATATATATATATATATATATATATATATATATATATTAAAATTTAGTAAAATAAATAACTAGTTAAGATGACAGCCGGGTGGTAGGATTACTTTGATGGTTCCTTGATGTCTAATGTTCAAATCCTACCTGCTGTGTTTACTGACAAACTATCTAACTGTTAAATGCTACCCTTCAACTATTGGCTTCTATCAAAACTGTATCAATGCAGTTAAATTATTAATCACACCATGGAAGCATCATTTCTTTTATCCCTTTGGGGAAGATGTTGTGTTTTAGGATTTATTAGGAAGAACAGCAGCAAAGCACTGATTATTACATGTTGCTGTATGCACATCTTTTGAAGTGTGTATGTCATTCATATATAGACGTGAAGTGTTACATGCAAATGGGAAAAGAGGGGAAAATGGGGAAAAAGATCACGTGGGATATAGCGCCGGACTTGCCGCCAGAACTGGGTCACCAGGTTACAACTCACAAATCACAATCACAAGGTTTCTTGTTTCTTGTTTCTTGCTGCTTTTTCCCCCTCACTCATACTGATAGACATAGTGTGCAACTCTCTCTGCCTATTCTTATTCATATTTTCAACGAAAGAGGCACTGATAAGATCTTTTTGTATATCGCATTCATGAATTTACAAGATCAACTGTACTTGTCTCATTGATATTTGGATTGTTTTAATTACCTTTCCACGTTGGCTAACATATTTGTGGTTCTAAAGGTTTGCATATTCAGATACATAAAAGCATATTAAAATAAGAAAATAATGTATTTTTTATTTAATCTTGACGTTCTAAAATTTTTATTACCTCATGTATGATTTATTAGATCATTATTATAATAGTCGAATATTTTGATTGAGATGATAATATAAGATTGATTGTTAATATAATTTTTTTTTACAGTAATAATAACTTAATCCATTTTTCTTTATCATATTACTTAAATATTTTATCTTTCGTGTTCTAGGTGAAATGAAATCAACCGGAAGGCATAATAATTGTACATATTTGCCAGATATGAGATGTTACTTGAAGGTTTTTTATTCGAAAATTTTGGATAAAATGCTTCCTTGTTTTCAACGCAACACGCACTCTTCGAATAAAAGTAATCAAGAACAAAGTGGAAAGAATATTCATTTCAGATTTTTATGATTTTTTTCTCACTTGCTTTATGTATTTTACAACTTTTCCTGTTCAGGATTCAACCACCGCCTTTTTAATCAAAATGGTTCCTTTTGCATGTCTGAAACTATTTATCAATTTAGGGTTGTTCTAAAATTATTTATTAATGTTGTTTTTTTGAACATGTAACATATTTTATGTTTTTTCACTTTGACGGGTCAAAGGTACCAGTCAGACTGGTGCATTCCAAAGTCAAAGGCGGCAGTCAGACTGGCGCCTACCAGTATTAAAAAACAAAGACAATTGATAGCAATAATAAGAGGCATAAAAAAATAATAGCAATAACAATTTACACCAATAAATATTCATCAATTATTACAGTAGTAAATTTTTTTTTACCTTATAATAACATTAATGTCATCGTTACTCCCTATACTTATAGTATATTTTTTTTATAGCAGTGTTCCTTCTAAATTGAAAGCAACTTTCTTTTAATTCTTACAAAGTAAATTTTTTTTACTATTGTAATAATTGATGAATATTTATTGGTGTAAATTGTTATTGCTTTTATTTTTTTATGTCTCTTGTGATATTATTTGCTACTTATTATTAGGGGATTTTTTTTATTGCCTCTTATTGTTTTAAATAGATACTTTATCATTAATGTCATCGTTACTCCCTATACTTATAGTATAATTTTTTTTGTAGCAGTGTTCCTTCTGAATTGTATGTAACTTTCTTTTAATTCTTACAAGCTAATTTTTTTTACTACTGTAATAATTGATGAATATTTATTGGTGTAAATTGTTAATGCAATTTTTTTTATGATTCTTGTGATATTATTATCTACTTGTTATTAGGGGATTTTTTTTTATTGACTCTTGTTGTTTTAAATAGATATTTTATCATTAATGTCATCGTTACTCCCTTATACTTATAGTATAATTTTTTTGTAGCAGTATTCCTTCTAAATTGCAGGTAACCTTCTTTTAATTATTATAAGGTAATTTTTGTTTACTACTGTAATAATTGATGAATATTTATTGGTGTAAGTTGTTATTGCTATTATTTTTTTATGACTCCTGTGATATTATTTGCTACTTGTTATTAGGATATTTTTTATTGTCTCTTGTTGTTTTAAATGGCTTTTTGACCAAAATGGGTTTCTTTTAGAAACTATTTATCAGTAGCAAGTAGCAAATAAAAATGACAAGTAGCAAATAATATCACAAGAGGCATAGAAAAATAATAGCAATAACAATTTACACCAATAAATATTAATCAATTATTACAGTAGTAAAAAAAATATCTTGTAAGAATTAAAAGAAAGTTACCTGCAATTTAGAAGGAACACTACTACAAAAAAAATTATATTATAAGTATAGGGAGTAACAATGACATTAATGATAAAGTATCTATTTAAAACAACAAGATGCAGTAAAAAAAATCCCCTAATAACAAGTAACAAATAATATCACAACAGTCATAAAAAAATAATAGCAATAACAATTTACACCAATAAATATTCATCAATTATTACAGTAGTAAAAAAAAATTTAACTTGTAAGAATTAAAAGAAAGTTACCAGCAATTTTAAAGGAATACTGCTACAAAAAAAAAATTATAATATAAGTATAGGGAGTAACGATGACATTAATGCTATTACAAGGTAAAAAAAAAATTTACTACTGTAATAATTAATGAATATTTATTGGTGTAAATTGTTATTGCCATTATTTTTTTATGGCTCTTATTATTGCTATCAATTGTCTTTTTTTTAAATACTGGTAGGCGCCAGTCTGACTGACGCCTTTGACTCTGGAAGGCGCCAATCTGACTGGCGTCTTTGAAGGCGCCAGTCAGGGCGCCTTTGACCCGTCAGAGTGAAAAAAATAAAATATGTCATGTATCCAAAAGGACCCCCCATTGATAAATAGTTTCAGAACAACCCTAAACTGGTAAATAGTTTCTAAAAAGAACACATTTCGGCCAAAAAGCCTCAACTATCTGTTATTTGTACCCACCACACCCAAAGCCGCCTCTACCTGTATCCCTTCTCAATGGAGCCATTTTTTTTATAATAAAAAAAATATATATATGACCTGAGTACTAGGTGTACCTAAAACCATATATAGAGTGACAGTAATTATTAGAATATTGAATATGAAAGAATTACTAAATGCATTAAATTAATTGAAATACAAAGGAGGATGGTGTTTATATAACACCACTGAAACAGAGTTTGTTACCAGAGGACTTAGTCAGCTAACAAACTATAACCAAGACTAAGTCAAATAGAAAAAAACTAATTACTAACTAACAAAGAGATAATAACAGATAAGAGATATGCTATTCTAATTAATAGGCCTCTCAAGCTGGAGAGTGGATGTCTTCATTCCAAGCTTGCTCACAAAGTTGTTGAATGAGAGAGGATCAAGAGACTTAGTTAGCAAGTCTGCTAGTTGGGTTGAACTGGATATACGTAGCAGATGGAATAGCTTTGCCTGTAACTTTTCCCGAACAACATGGCAATCTAACTCTATATGCTTGGTACATTCATGGAAAGAAGAGTTAGATGCGATGTGTCGGACGGATTGGCTATCACAGTAAAGGAGACCAGGGTGAATAAAAGGAATTTGCAGGTCTTGAAGGAGATGTGTCAGCCACTGAATTTCACAGACACTGGATGCTAGAGCCCGGTACCCGACTTCGGATGATGATTTGGAAACTGTGGCTTGCTTCTTGGATTTCTAAGAGATGAGAGAAGAGCCAATGAAGATGCAATATCCTGTTACTGACTTGCTAGTATCCGGACAGGTAGCCCAATCGAAGTCACTAAAACCCTTTAACTGAAGATTAGAGTTAACAGGATAGAAGAGACCATGAGATGGAGTGCCTTTAACATATCTGAGAACCCGAAGAGCAACTTCATGATGAAGATGAGTAGGATTACTCATAAATTGACTGAGCTGTTGGACTGAAAATGTTATGTTAGGTCGTGTTGTCAAGTAAAGTAGTTTTCCCACTAATCTTCTACAGGAGCCAGGATCAGGTAATGAAATTCCTTCTTCCGCAGTCAACCGAGTGGCTTTGGCAATTGGAGTTGATGCTGGTTTCGAAGCTAATAGCCCACACCTAAACCAAACCAAGTTTGCAAACTTCTCAAATCCATTTATGGTTTAAAACAATCTAGCAGCCAATGGTTTGCTAGGTTGTCTTCTTTTTTGAAAACAAAAGGCTTTTCTCACTCAAATTTTGATTATTCTTTATTTATTAAAGCATCTAAATCTTCTTTTACAGCTTTGTTAGTTTATGTTGATGATCTCATCCTAACAAGCAATAACATTCATGAAATTGAATCTATAAAATCTGTTTTACATTCAACTTTTAAAATTAAGGACCTAGGTCCTCTCAAATATTTCTTGGGCCTAGAAATTGCCCGATCTCAACACGACATACATATATGCCAAAGAAAATATGTACTTATTGAATATGAAAGAATTACTAAATGTATTGAATTAATTGAAATACAAAGGAGGATGGTGTTTATATAACACCACTGAACAGAGTTTGTTACAAGAGGACTTAGTCAGCTAACAAACTATAAGCAAGACTAAGTCAAATAGAAAATAACTAATTACTAACAAAGGGATAATAACACATAAAATAAGAGATATGCTATTCTAATAGTAATTACAATAAGGCCAAGCAACTACAGCTATTACAACAACTAGAAGCAAAAATAGAGCCTAATGGTTATCTCTGACAAATTCGGACAATTTTTAAACATTTTTTTTATAACATAGGTATTATGTGTTATATCAAAATCAAAATTATCTTAAAATTATTTGGATTTGTTATTCATAAAACATTTTTAGATTAACAATACCGAGTTCTCAATTAATAATTTTCTATATTTGTTAGGTGATTTAAATAGTTTTAGTAGTGAACTAAAGTATCATATCAGAACTTAGAAAATAATTCATTTCTATATCAGATGTACATATTATCGATATCGATTATCGATTAAAAGTCTCCACGATGAAAGATTGTAAATCTTTAGCGGGTGGAACTGGCAAATTGGAATTGACTCACCAATTATAGGCCTTATTCTAAATGATCTTATTACTGCAAAATCCTTTCATTTCTGATTAGGTTGGTGGTGGATACCTGTCTTTTTTCAGTTTTAACAAACGGTTTGCTCGCGGTGCAGATACATTTCCCCTTGCTTTGATTACACCCTCTATAAATATTAGATATTTAAACTTCTTATAAAGAAAATATAGGAGGAAACAACCGAATATTAGCATAACAGGTAAAGAGCATGGAAGATGAAACACATGTATAGCACCACCAACCGTGAGACGAAACACTGACAGCTCAACCTTTCAGCCGACTTTAGGAACAACTAATAAAATTAAACTTAAATAAATCAAGGTTGGTGACAATAGGATATATAACTTTATCTTCCTTTGATCAGTGGAGCAGTACTCCACTAATTTGGTTGAGATTTTCCCTTTATATATATATATATATATATTTTTCGGATCTTCTTCCCGCTCTATAGAAAATAGACTAACATCTTGACTTGATCTTAAGCTAGGACTCATTTTAATAGTATTTTTTCATGCACAGATATAAGAATCAGTCAACGTAGGTTGGTCTAGTTGATAAGAATATGACTTATAACCCATAAGGTCGTGAGTTAGAATCCACTATCGTTGTGAGGACCTCGTTGATGGGTAATTATAAGTGCCTTTATAAACGTTTTTTTGAGTCATAAAGCCTGTCCTGACCCTGATGAGTCCCAAAATCCAACGTACCTAAACTTTCTTTTATATAAAAAAAAGATATATGAATCGAAACTAATATATCTCATACTTAAAGAGACTCATATGTCTTTCATTTAGATCAATACACATTAATATATTTTTGTTGGATGGGTTAAAATATAAAACATATTTTTCGATCATATATATCATTAGATTCAAGTAAATAGTGTTTTTATCACATTCGATAAGAAATTTAAAACAACGTATTTTTATATAATAAAAAAACCCTAAATATACCACTACCATAATAGTAAATATATTATTTTTTTCCATAAAACTTTGTTTGTCTCGAATTCTAGGCATTGGTTGGTGTACCTCCACATTATTTATTTATTTTGTGAAGACAAAACATTAAATTATAGTAACTAACGTTTGTTTTTTCTTTTTGGTACAACTAACGATTGTTGAATTTAGGGGGCAAGTTTCTCGCGGCCACTCTTAATACTTGAATCCATATATTACCCATATTAATGGTTATTGATATTATAAACATAAAAATCTAGCACCAATATGTGATCGGTTCGGGTGCTAAAGAGTTTAGTCGGTTGAGTCCCTTAAATAAATGATAAGGGATTTGATCCATACCTCTTGCATATGGGAAAATTATGGTTGGAAAATGTCAATACTTCAATATCTTTCAATATCTCGACGGATAGTCTCCATAGTTATGTGCGGAGGATATCTTGGAAAAAAATCCCTACAAATCTATTTTCTATATATTAATTGTATTTAGAAACAAAATTATTGTTTATATTTTTTGCTCTAGCTGCTTCTTCGAGGTTCATGATGAAAAACTGAGAAATAAACATTTGATTGTAAAAACATTTCATTAAAGGCAAAGAGTTATTTAGCTAGTATATATTTTACATTTATATTGGTCTCTTACGTTATAAATTATATGAATTTTTAAAATTTATTGTTTTTACTCAAATAAACAATTAGATTTTTTTTTGACAGAGTTTGAAAATTTAAATATACACCTAACATGATATATTCAATATAGTAAGATAAATGAATTTGTATGCTTTTGATCTCACTTACTAGTAAGATAAATGAATTTGTTTATAGAAAAGAAAATGATTGAACTATTGAAAGTTACATGCTGTAATTTTTATTGTAACTATTAATATGTATTTTTCCCCTCAACTTATGAGATTTCACATCTCTCATCTACAATATCAGAGTTTCCCTTATGATATATATTATTTTTACTGCTTTATGAATTTTATGAATTTCTAACCTTATGTTATCTCAGGTTAAGGCGTTAAACGAAAAAACCCTATTCTCTCTCTAATTTCAAACTCTTTCCTTTCTCTCTACACACAGCTGCGTGCCATCACTAGAGGGGGTGGTTTTGGGCCATTTTTGACCTGGAATCACCCATTTATTTTGTTTTTTCTCACCTTTTTTCTAAATAAGTGGTTTTTCCACATAGTTTGTTTTTTTTGTCTTTGTGTTTTTCGTAGTCTGTGTGCGGCGGTATTATTGTTCGCCGTTTTTATGAAGCATTGTTTGGTTTCCCGTTTTGGTGCGGTGTTCGTTTGGTTCAGATTGACAGATCTGCTTCGATCCATCACAAATTTGATCAAGAATTCGGCGTCAATGTTACAGGCCCGGAGACATGGGTATTCTGGTGACTTTGATTTTGTCACTTTTGTAGGCATTTTGATTTTGCCGTGTTATGCTATTAACCTGGGTGCTGTGAGTTTGTTCGCAGATTCATCATTTTCAGTTTTTAGCGATGTTGAGTTTGTGTTGTTTTCGATGTATTTTACCCATTTGAATGAATGAATACCTTTTTAGTATAAAAAAAAACCTTATGTTATCCCCAATTTTTTTTCTTGGCCTGGAACCTTCAAGGAGTCCATTTAATGAGACAAAGCTCCCTTGAGGTATATATTTTCAATTCACAATAGACTTTAATCCAAAAATTTTATTAAGCAGAATTAAGCTTCTTGTCACTTGTCCTAATATGTGTTGAATGAAGCTATCCCCAATTTATAAATAAAAATGAATATTACTTTTAAATAAATATAAAGTATCATCAGGTAATTATTATTCTACGAATTTAAATATAGTCTTATTAATATTACTGCAAGAGTATTAGAAGAGTAGAGTGAGCTCGTGAGTTTATTTAGATTCTAGGAAGTGAAAGACTGTAAATTAAGACGAAATAGGAGAGGTTTAATAATTTTTTGTATATTAAAATTTTAATATACAACTGGCTAAAATATTAATATTAAATATAGTAATATATTTATTATTTTTGAAGAAAAATATATAAATAAAAATTTGCATCAAAATGTAAAAAGGTAATGAATGTTTTTGGGTACTGTGGTTTTTATCGTACAAGTAAGAAGGATTCACAACCCCCTTTTTTTTTTTTTTTGACAAAATGAAGGCTTCACAACCTGAAAAACAAAACCACACAGATAATATATTATATTTATAATTATATACAGTGGCTTTTTTGTTGTTGTTGATATCACAGTGTCTTTTAAAATCCAAAATATTTTGATAGTTATATTAGCTTAAATAACTTGGATCTTCTTCTTCAACGAGATTTATAATTTGACGAATCATAAATTACGATATTATTAAAAATGTTTGATTCTTATTTTAAATATATTAAAATTCATTCATATTATAATTTTTGATTAATTTACAGTATAAAAATAATGTATATTAATTAAACTAAAATTCAAATAAAATATAGGGTTAAATATATTTTTGATCACTATAAAATTAGTGAATTTAGATTTTAATTCATATAAAAAATTATTTATTTATTGTCTCTGAAAAATATAAAATTTGTGACTTTAAATCCTAACGAGAGACTAAAAACAGTGTCTATGAGTTAAATTTCATAAAAAAGAAAAAGAAAAAGAAAAAGATGTGTTAAAAACAAATAAAATTATATAAGAATTAAAATCAAAATTTATCAATTTTATAAAAATTGAAAAAATATTTAACTCTAGAATATATACCAAAAAAAAAAAGTATCCTTAAAATTAAATTTAAAAAAAAAAACATTTTCCTTGGTGGAAGATGATCCCAACAGCATGTGCAAAAACAATTTAGTACGGATATTGATAACCCGAGATTATCTTCCCTGATGGCTGATCTGATGAAGGTACCTAACCTAAGCCCAAACAGAACAGAAACAGTGTGGGAGAGATAATAAATAACAAATAATAAATAATAAATGAAAGAAAAAGAAAGAAGAAAAGAAATGAAAATGTCAGGTGACAGAAGCAGCTTTATCTTCTTTTTCTGACCTCGCTTCCACCCCCTTTCATAGTAATGATTCTGCACCTATCTCTTTTCCCTCTTTGCTCTTTCTCTTTCTCTTTCTCTGTTTTTCTCTTACAAAACAAAACTTGAATACTCCTCTCTACCTTCTCTCTCTCAAGTCTCACGCATCAGGCAAATAAAATAAATAAATAAAATCGTTTTTATTAATTGCTTTTACTTCAGCCTCTTTCTCTGCGTATGTAAAATCTTTGTTTCTATCAGACGTGGTGCAGAAAGTTGTGTGTCTCAGATCCCTATATTACACCGAAAACGATACAACTGTGTCTGCTTCTCTCTCTCTCTCTCTCTCTCTCTCCTATTGCCAAAGTTGCCCAAGTCATATACATAGAGTGGTCCTCAACCTCGCTCACTTCCCCCCATCATCAACCACAACCTCAAGTTCAGCCTTTTCCCTGCTTTGCCTTCAACCCCTTTTACTTTTATATATGACTTATGTATTGATAATCGAATACTGATATAATAATCAAATCAAGGAAATGCAAGAACCAAGCTTGGGAATGATGGGTGGTGGTGGTTTAGGCGGACAGATGTCAGCATCCGGCGACCACCACCGTGAACTGAAGGCGGAGATAGTGAGCCACCCTCTCTATGAGCAGCTTCTGGCTGCACACGTGGCGTGTCTCCGAGTTGCCACACCCATCGACCAGTTACCACTCATTGACGCTCAGTTATCACAGTCTCATCATATTCTACGCTCTTATCTCTCTCAACACAATCGTTCTCTTTCACCTCATGATCGCCAAGACCTTGACAACTTCCTGGTAAGTACGGTACTATATATATATGCTCTACATCTATCTCAGACTCTCCCTCCTCTATCTCTTGTCTTTAACTTTTTTATTAATTATTAAATTAATAGTTAATTAATCCTTGATCGAAGCCTCAGTTAATTTGTTCATGCCAACAATAATAGGAATTGATGGATCGGTGTTATAATTATTATTACCATTGCAGGCACAGTATTTGATAGTGCTGTGTACTTTCAAAGAACAGCTTCAGCAACATGTCAGAGTTCATGCCGTCGAGGCTGTCATGGCTTGCCGTGACATTGAAAATACCTTACAAGCTCTCACAGGTACTTACAACTCACTCCACTTTCTTGCCTGCTCTCCATTTTGCTTTCCTACACTCATCTCTTTATTCTAATTCATATTTATTCATTAAATAACAAACCAGTTTTTTCTGTAATTTATTAATTTTTGTTATTTTGTTTGTATTCATTAGATGAACAAGCTTTTATTGACTTTATACCATATTGATTAACAATCAAAAACAAATAATCTATTTTTAGGCATGTATATATATACCATGTTATTTTTTGTGGGTAGTTTTCTTTTTGGGGTCTAAAATTAATTTTTTTATTCATTTTTTTTTATTTGACTCGATTTGGAAGAAAGGAAGATTGAGGCTATTCGCAATACTGTATGGAATGCAGATTGTTTATTGGTAGATTTAGGCTATTGTGAAGGAAATAGGGTGGGTGGTAGGGTCTTCTAATGTGTGATCTGGAAGAGAGTATACAGAAATGGAAATGGAAGAAACGGGTTGGTTAGTTTGGTGGGGAATGATACTCACTTCCGCCTTGGCTCTGCCAACAGCTTCTAGTGCCGTAACTCAATAATTTTGTTCCAGAAAGGAACTATCATAACTAATATTTTCTTGCCATTTTTCTTGCTCAAATATTGTACTTTGTATATTGTATATTTTACTTGTGTGTTTGCATTTAGTATTAATTAATATTAATTAAATAGAAGTAGAACATATAGAGATTAGAGAAATAACGAGGGACAAATGATTAAGAGTTAAGACTGTGAGTAATAGTAATATAATAATAAGTCATTTGGAAGTTGGAACAGTTGGTTGGGCGTCCTTTCTTGCTTTGGCTGCAATGGAACTATTCAAAAGGATAATCCTAAAAAAATGTTAGGCTTCTTGTCAATCAGCATCAGCTTTCAGTTATGATTTGTGGACATGTACGATTTTACTGCTGGGGATTCTAATATCATTCCTATCCATTGATTTTCTTTCCATGCCCCGATACATATGCATTTTTTATTATCTAGCTAGGTAATAATAAATAGAAATTATTTCTTATATATAATCCCACTTTAAAGTTAGTGGAGGTACCTGCATGGACAATAAGAAGTCTAACACTGTAACCAGTGTCGTTCGTACTAATTAAGAAGTCTAATTAAAACAAATTTATTTATTAAAAAATTAAATATAACACTTTTTTTTATAGGCAAATGTTATATTGTAAGTATTTGTTACGTTAGTGGGGGAGTTGAACCCACGACCTCCACCTTATCACTCAAAACCCTACCTCCTTCCCCCGAACCACACCAAGCCACCTTATAATTCCCACTGAATATAACATTGTTTAAAATGAGACAAAACTTAGGTACACTTCCTCAATACTTTGTCTTTAGATGTTGTTTTTCAATGACAAAGGGATATGTGTAACAACTCATCAATAAACAGATAACATGTGTCACAACTATTACATGTCTTTTTGTTATTGGAAAACAACACTCAGAGCTTGTTATGTTAAGGTAAGGAGCTTATTTTTAAAAAGCTTTTTTTTTTTTTGGAGAAATAAATTTGTTTTATATCATCTAGTTTGTTTTAGCTTAAGATTGTTGTGATTTAATTATTTTTCATTCTCAAAACTTTCTTTCCTGTTTACACCTACAAAATTAACTTCTAAACAAAATATTATTAAATTATACAAATAATATCATACCCTTTTTTGTAGCTTACTATATAAAAGTGATTTTTTCCCACCACCAAAACTAAATAGATTACCTTAAAATCACTTTGTATTTATAGAATTGTCTCTAAGTTTTTTCCTTTAAAATATTGCAAAACATCATTTTCAATTAAAACTTTCTTTTCTTCATCAATGTCAAGCATTCTCTTTTTATATCTTTTTATTAAAAGATACCATTCAATTATTTGCATTGATAATTGGAACTAAATTTATTATTTTTGATAGCTTTCAAGTGATATATACATGTATTGTGAGGGAATATAATAATACATTCTTTTGCATGTTTTTAAGTAGACAATATCTCATTTAAGATATTCTCTTATTTTTAAATTATATTTTTAAAAAATGTGATGTATTATGCTCTAAAGAGAAAGTGATGTATAGTTCAATAAAAAATATAAAAAAATACATTACTAATATTTTTTTCGTACTATTAACAAAACTTGATTTATCCCTGTAAAAATATGTTAATATTTCTTGAAGTTCATATATACATTATCAGCCATATGACTAATTACTCCATACTCAATTATAAGCAAAAAGTATCAATATTCGGTGGACTCAAATATAAGCAAAATCCAACTGATTCAACTCTATTTAATGTCAGTGTTCCAAAAATAGCCTTGGTTAATTAACCCTCTTTTACTTTTCCAAGAGCAATGCACACTCCCGAGAATTAAATGTGATGATTGTTATAAGTAAGGGTAGTTTAGTAATTGTAACTTACATTTTACATAGATCAAGACAATTAAACTAAATCAACTAACTTCCTTAATAAATGTGAAGTTAGTTAATTTTGCTTATAATTGAGTTCAGATAGAGTACTTAATATCAATGTTAATTATCTTATGGGTCATGTTAACAAGTGTCCTTAGGGCATTCTTTGAGGAATCATAAGAAGCAAGTTTTTATGGGGAAACTAGGTATTTAACTTCTTCAAACATTGTTGTAGATATGCTTATTGGATAAACCCTAGCCGCCTCTCTCTCTCAACCTTCCCTTTACTCCTTTTTTCCTTCTTCCTCATCAATCGGAAGGGCTGGTTTTGGGCCATTTTTTGACATGAAATCACCCCTCTACATCGTTTTTTCTCCCATTTTATCTAAATAAGTGGGTTTTCCACGTAGATCAGGTTTTTCTTTCGTGTTTTTTCGTGTTTTCGTCGTCTGCGTGCGGCAATGTTTTGTTCGTCGTCTTGTTGCGGCATCGTTTGGTTTCCCGTCTTATTGCGGTGTTCGTTTGGTTCAGATTGGCAGATCAGCTTCGATCCATTACAGATTCAATCAAAAATTGGGTATCAACGTTACAGATCCGGAGGCATGGGTATTCCGGTCACTTTGATTTTGTCACATTTGTAGGCATTTTGTCGTGTTATGCTATTAACCTGGGTGCTGTGAGTTTGTTCGCAGATTCATCCTTTTCGGTTTTTAGCGATATTGAATTTGTGTTGTTTTCAATTTATTTTACCAATTTGAATGAATGAATATCTTTTTTAGTCCAAAAAAAAACTTCTTCAAATATCAAATACATCAATTCTCAATATAAAGTTTCTTTCCACGACACTCGTTAGCATTTCCCTTATCTTATTTCGGACATAAGTGAATTCTATGTAATCTGTTTTTCATCATAAAAGTTCTAATTTTACCCGTAATTAATGCTAGGTCTCGCGAACTATTAATGATTATTTTCATTTGAGGTTCGGGTATCTATCGAACTATAGATGCATCTCATAATTGTGGATGTTACGAACACATATGGCTGTTTTAGTAGGATGAAGACGACCTTCAACTGTTCCTTTTGGATGTCTTCAAAGTAAAACCCACTTTACGAGAAAATAATAATTTCAGTTGGCCTGATCAATGGCATTTGTGAACTATGATCAAAAGTAGATTATTAACACATTATTGATGTTATTGGGAACTAATTTTTATGCCTATCTTTTATGTGTGATTAAGGTATCCAACATTTGAGACCCCGTCAAGGATCCACCGACAAAAGGGGGACCTTAAATAACTAGATTGCTAGCTCCCTTTGTCTTCCACTTTTAAACGTTAAAGTGGTCACGCCTAGGTTTACCTAATCAATTTTCTGGTTTAATACTTTAATTGGGAGTGAGAAAATTTCCTTCAATGATTTTTTCCATACAGAAATTCCAAGGTGAAAGCTTAGCTCTAAGTAAGATGATGCTAAAAGGCCAGATAAAACCTGCATGAACCCCCTCCCCCTTTTGTTAAAGAAATGCCTTTGAAAGGAGTCTTCCACTTTGTCTGAGTTTTAGTAAATCATGCAAGCAGACCAAGGTTTCGTTTACCCTACTTCATGATTTAGCTATCCCTTAGTAATGTGTCAGTTCCACTAATCTGACTGTAAAATTCCAAATACCACGTCTATGTTTGTGCATGTTATTATATATACATTGTATATTTACTTCAGCGTGACACACTTAAAGTTTCTGTGGTATTACATTATATTATCTATAGCCTACAGTTGGATCTTTGACTATAAATTTGGGGACCAACCAATTTTACAACTCTTGTCCTGTTGTAATGTTATGCCACAATAATGGGGTATTAATGCACCAGACTCTTGAAAAGCATCTTTTGTTATGTTAAGCCGTCCTCTTACAGAGAATTCGTGCAAATGTGATTCCTACCACAAAAGTAAACTTCCTTTTTCACCTTTAGCTGAGAGCCTGAGGCAAAATGTAGATGCGTGAAAATGAATTTCACAAGTGGATGCTACCACCTACCAGTCAATGTTATTCAAGCTATCTTATTAATTAATTGGCTATTGGCTATTGGCTATTGGCTATTTATGTCTCTTTCAGGAGTGAGTTTGGGCGAAGGAAGTGGTGCGACAATGTCAGATGATGAAGATGATCTGCAGATGAATTTCTCTTTAGATCAGTCTAGCGGTGAAGGGCATGACATGATGGGATTTGGTCCCTTACTTCCTACAGAATCTGAAAGGTCACTCATGGAGAGAGTCCGTCAGGAACTCAAGATTGAGCTGAAGCAGGTCGTTCATTCTTAATTAATTTAAGTCGTAAGTATCATTCACTGTTTTCCTTAATTAAGCTTGAATCACCAACCAGGTTTAGTGTCTGCAGGGTTTTAAGTCAAGAATTGAAGATGTGAGAGAGGAAATATTAAGGAAACGTAGAGCTGGGAAATTACCAGGTGACACAACTTCGGTGTTAAAGACCTGGTGGCAGCAACATGCTAAGTGGCCCTACCCAACTGTAAGTGATATATCAGTTCTTCATGAACATCAACTAATATACTTGTCCAAGCCGATTAATTAGTTAATTATGCCACTTACTTTATGTTAATATTTTCGTAATTTATTTTATGTTTCTTTGAATTACCTAGATTGTGGGGTTCGGTTCATTATTATTACTGCTGCAAACATCACTCTACATATACATGCATAAGAATGTTTCTGGTTTAATTTACAAGACAGATTAAATTATGCGGGGAGATCTCATCCTAGTAATTAAGACCTAGCTCAATGGTGTGAGTACTGACATATAAAATGTCTTCTGTTCCTGCCGAGATCCTACGTATCCCGGTGGGAATGAAAGTCAGACGTAGTTCTTAGTTCAACCGTTGGTCATATAGTATTATAGTGATCTCAATCCCTTAATCTTGTATCTGATGAATACTAGCAAACAAGGACTCTTCAATAGTCTCTTGGTCAAACTGGTTCCTCTAATACGCTTAAGGGAGATTCACCTAGGTTAGTGGAAAATGAGTCTCTCTTTTGGGTTCTCCTCCTTTTATAATAGGATCCCATATCTTTAAGAGATCTGGATTTATCTCGTTTTATCTCTTAAATCTTCTTTGGGATATGATTTTCTTAATTTGAGGGATTTTATCTCTTCTAATCAGATAAGGTTATTTGAGATAATATCAGGATTATTAAAGATAATATCAATATCTTATCCTTGCCACCTTTATTGGATCGGGTATTCAAGGTCGGTGGCCGAGTTTTACTCCTACACCAGTACATCTTCTTAATTTGCAATTGGCATGTTGCTAATTGGGTTTTGCTTATTTGATGATGTAAACCAAATGATAGCGTTTTGGATTTTAGCACATAAAGTTCTGAAATATCATCTGATGGTATATATAATAATACATGATGATCTGGCTGAAGAAGTTTGTCGCCTTGTTATGCTATTTCAGGAAGATGACAAGGCAAAACTTGTGGAGGAGACAGGGTTGCAGCTGAAGCAAATCAATAATTGGTTCATCAACCAAAGGAAACGCAACTGGCATAGCAACTCTCAATCGGTTACCTCTTTGAAGTCCAAGCGCAAAAGGTAGAGACATATATATATATATATATGATATCGTTCCTAACTATATATATATGGAACAGCTTGCAACATATAATATGCAAGGACGTACTTTATGCTTTATGTTGTTGATTAAAGCTGATATATAGTGTAGTCCCACTAAGGATTCGATTCGAGTCAGATGCAGGAGATAGTAGATGGTTTGCTCTAATGAATGTAAGATACTACATATCTTATAGAATATATAGGTGGGGGTGTAAATTTGTGGAATTTAACGGATGCAAGCTTTTCTGTTATTACCTGTGGTTGCCTCCATTTCTTTTAACCCTACATCTATGTAAAATGTTTGCTACGTTTCTGACCGGCTGAAGATTTATTATTATCATTATACAGTTGCTTGAAAGATTCCTTCTTCTTTCATATTTTTTTCTCTCTGTTTTCTTGTATTGGAAAATTTTACTTTCCACCCCACGAGTACTTTTTAGGCCATTTAAGGGAGGTGCGGTCTTTGTAAAGAAAATTCTTATTAAATACCGATATTTAATAAGATATCGCAATTCGAGTGAGGGCAACATTACCTGATCGAAACAAATTTCCTCGTTAAATTTTGTAAATTTCTAGGCAATAAATTTAAAACGGTAAATACAATTGGTTGAATAAATTAATATATAAGTCAATTATTACTCAATTAAACATCATGTTATATAACCTACAAAAAAAAAATGTATTTTATATGTGTTAACGCTGGTTTTTGGTTGGTGTCCAAAAATCCTTGTTACAAATAATTTAAAGAATCAGACGAGTGTGGGACGAACGAGTTATGAGGTAATCTCGTTAGGATATGTGTGTTAGTATGAATTTGACAACTTAATCAAATCCAGTAAATACTGGCAAAGACTTGGTGTTGTGATGGAAGTGTAAATGTGTTTCTGATTTGAAAAGAAAACATCAGTTTCTTAATCAAAAGATGCTTTGTAGTTGCATAACTTTCTGAAAAGGCAATAATTTAAAGACTGGAATAGAAGTAATTTAATTTGTAAAAAGAGTGACTAAATGATTACTGAATAGAATAAAATAACAGAACTTAAATAAAGAGCACGAAAGTAATACTGAAAGTAAAGAACATGATATGAATACTGAAAAGTAAAGAAAGACATATAAAGAAATTAAAAATCAGTATTAAAGAGCGAATAAAGTACTGGATAATAATGCTGAATTGAATTGAAAATAAAAAGGATGGAGGAAATACTTGAGTTAATCCGTCAATTTGCTGTGTGATCGAGATATGTATGATATGTATCAAATAACCTCCCCCATTACATCGTGATTAACAGTATTTATAAGCAAATAAAATAACTACATAAAAATAACTTCCTATCTTTAAGATTGCCACCTGTATGGCAGTTTTGCTATGTTCAAATTCAAACTATTTGACAAGCAAACTTCTCTAACTGTTCATTTCTTTGAACCGCTTCGTGCCAACTTGCTTGTTGTCCACGGTTTGGTTGTTTGACAACTTATCTTGCTGATGCTTTGTCAACCTTGAAGACTTAGCCATTTCCACACTTTTGTATGTTTGACAATTCTTGTCATCATTTTGTCAAAAGCTGGGTTGTCAATTTACCCTCTTTTCTGTCATTACTTCGATTTCTTCATCAGTTAGCTAAATATATCCGTAAGAAATTTTACTCTTGACGAATGTGTCCTCGTTTTGCTTTCTTGACGGTCTTGTCTGTCTGACATACCAACTCTTGTCAATTTTCTAAACTATCAATTCTGCTGAATTCGACTCTTCTTTATGGTAGTTATCTGACAATTCTTCTGTCATCCTGTCGGAATTATTTTTGTCAAGAATTTGAAATTCTTCTATCAGCAATACAGAATAATTTCAAACTGCAATATACACTTCAAAGTAAAAGTTATACGTTGCAAATTTCAAACAGGTCTATTTTATCGAACTTATATTCGGAGAAGTTCAAAATTATAGATTCAAAATATTGGAAAAATAAATTTGGTTTGATCTTTATGAATTTGTAATAATCACACTCGCCCACAATTAATCATAGTTCATTCCTTACTGACTACAGGGTGTCTGTGCCTCACACACTCACTCATTCTTTGATTATTACAGTTTAAATTGTTATCATAGTAACTGACTACAGGGTGTCTGTGCCTCACACACTCACTCATTCTTTGATTATTACAGTTTAAATTGTTATCATAGTAAATTAGTAAGGAATAAGAATGGGCAAGTATGAGTTTAATTGGTATGCAATATAAGTGTAAAGTTTTTTATACTTTCAACCAACCAATCACAAATCATGATATAAATGATTTTTAAGATAATTTGGATAAGAATCAAAAATTTTCAATGACGTGACGATTTATTTTTTGTTGACAGTATAAAAAACATTTATACTGACAGTGTATACTAATTAAACTCGGGCAAGTATTCCTTTAAAAAAAAAAAAAGAATGAGGCAAGTAACACTGGTGCTGAATTTAGCAAGGAATAAGAATGAAACAATCGTTATCAGAATTTAGCTTCATTGTTTATTTTTGCTGAATATTACGACTAATTTAAATTTTATCCACCCCCCGACCAACATGTCAATATTTACTACGAGATCGACCAAGTGTAAGATCAAACGTAAGAGACTTTTCAGTCTTGAAAAAAAAAACTCGTTATTAATGAAAACTTTTTTTATATTAGCTATGTTTTGCTTCTTCTTTTTTATAATAATCAATCATTAATTTATTGTTAGAATAATTTGACATTTAAAATAGTTATATCATGACCAAATTTATCTACTGACGTTATAATATATCACTGAATGATTTTTACGTTAAATGTAACCCCAAAAAAAGTTTGAGGTATTGCTACATACATTTTTAACTCTTCAGTATTTATTTATTTTGGTTTGGTTTACATATTCTGTTCAGTTCACAATTACAGCTTCACACTGTTATGGAACGTCACACTAATACTCTGGGCCTTGGAGACTATAGTGGCGGTCTCATTGTCCAAGGTCAATTTTAAATTAGAAAGGCCCGAAAACGTCACTTTTCAATTCTAGTAACGGCTGCGGTCTCTCTTGTTTATCTCGCAACTCCATTACTATTTTGTTGGATTGTTTATACACACATTTCATTTTCGATATTCATTATTGGCAAGTAGCAATTATTAATGATAATTTATTACTTAATAAAATAAAATCACATCTGATTAATACTCGTACATGTTCCCAGCACACCCAAGACTTCATTTTTTTTACACCAGATTTGTATTAAGCCACCATCAAGTGGTACTTATTTAACAAAACTATTGACCAAGTCTAATTCACGACTTTTCTTGTTCTAGTTCATCTTCTTCTCCCTGCATCTAGATATTGACTCCATGAGGCACAAGTCCACTTTCCTTTACCCAGTCAAAAATTCGTATTTAATCACATAGCCGTCAACCCCATTTCCAATATTCCAATCTTGTGCTACCTACTCTACTCTACTGCATTAAAATGGTAACCTCACCATTCATTTCCTTTTGTTCCAGTTAGAGCCATCACCCACACCAACACCAATCCATTGATCTTTGAACTAGTTTTGTCCATTCCAACAAATTTACATGGCTCACTTGGTTTATGGTGAAACTCCTTCTTTCGGAGCCTCACACCACGGGCAGGGCCAACAAGTTGTTCCATTCCCAACCACTTCGAGTTCCTTAAGGATTCTGCTCTTACATGGCAACTTAGAAATATGGGTCCACGATGCCAGAAACCTTCCCAACATGGACATGTTCCACAAGAAACTGGGAGACATGTTCTCAATGTTACCTCGAAAACTTGGCGCCAAAATTGAAGGCCACATGTCCCATAATGTAATAACAAGCGACCCATATGTCACGGTTTCTGTAGGGGGTGCTGTCATTGCCAGAACTTTTGTGATCAGAAACGATGAAAACCCTGTTTGGATGCAACACTTTAATGTCCCTGTTGCACATCATGCTGCTGAAGTTCACTTCCTTGTAAAGGACAGTGATATTGTAGGCTCACAGATTATAGGTGCTGTGGGAATCCCAGTTGAAGAGTTATGTAATGGTAAAAAAATTGAGGGTCTTTTCCCCATCCTTAATGGTAGTGGGAAACCCTATAAGCCTGGAACTGTGTTGAGTCTATCTATTCAGTACACACCTATTGATAAGGTGGCCCTTTATAGTCATGGGGTAGGTGCTGGTCCTGATTATCAAGGGGTTCCTGCTACATACTTTCCCCTTAGAAAGGGTGGCAAAGTTACACTTTATCAAGATGCTCATGTTCATGAAGGTTGCGTTCCTAGTTTGAAGGTCGATGGGGATGCAAATTATGAGCATAGAAGTTGTTGGCATGACATCTTTGATGCTATAAGTAAGGCCCGTAGGTTAGTGTATATTGTGGGGTGGTCTGTGTACTACAATGTTAGTCTGGTTCGGGATAATAATGATGGAAAAGCCTCCACTTTAGGTGATCTTCTCAAAGCTAAATCACAGGAAGGTGTGAGAGTGTTGCTCCTTGTGTGGGATGATCCTACTTCTAGAAGCTTGCTTGGATATAAAACGGTAATGAACATGGAATCATGTTTCTATTTATGTTTTGGTATTTGCTATGTTAACTCTATTTTCTTGCCACGCCTTGCTGCTTTTGAATAGTTTAAGGATACATGTATATCACACTGCAGAATTTATGTATTGAAGTATTCATTTGTTGCACAAGTGTTCATATTTCAACAGATTTAAATAGAAACTTTAGATGCAATTGCAGGTTTGTAATTAATTCTGTGCATTAAGCCACTAAAAGTTTATTAGGTTGTTACTTATCCTGTATGCATGCATGCCCATGGGTGTTTTAAGGGAGTTTCCATTCTGATTTGATACATTCTTTATTCTTGTTATTTCCCCCTTTTTCTTATATTTTATTTTTGTTTTCCGGACTCAGGAGGTCTTGTCTTGTGTACTTTGTTACTTTATGAATCAGATGATACTCTGTAACCAGTTGCTTATCTCTATTATCTAATTACCGTGATATGCTGCAGGTTGGACTTATGAACACTCATGATGAAGACACTCGCCATTTTTTCAAGCACTCTTCAGTACGGGTGCTTCTTTGCCCACGAGCTGGTGGAAAAGGACAGAGTTGGATTAAAACGCAGGTCAGTTAGAAATACCAAATATTCGTGTCTCTAGCTACATGCTACTGGCTTAAATTAACTACTCACTATTCCAAAAGGCAGGAAAGACTTGCATATATTTATTGTCCATGGTGGTTAAAATAAAGAAGAATCACATGATAGAAGCTAAATAATTTATAGTTTTGTTTTATCTCCAAGGTTTATATTTCTTGTATGCATCTTTTGTCCAAAAAATAACATGCGATATATTTATCAACGTTAATAAGTTGAAAAGATAATTTCTTTAATTCATCTGTCAGTACTCTATAGTTTAAACCCAGAATATAAATAGTTAATGGTGCTTTCTAACTTATTGCTTGGTTACTATTTCTTTTTTTGCAATCTTCTACTTTCCAGCCTTTGCAAGTCTTCTAACAAAAAGATAAATTTATTATTCATGATTTGTTCCCGTGTTATAGATCCTCAGCTGTATAAATTATACATTTTTACTCCATGTAACCTTATTTGTTATTATATTTTTAAACAGTGATATTACTTTTTTTTGCTTTATACTTCATTATTAGGAAGCTGGAACAATCTATACCCATCATCAGAAGACAGTCATTGTAGATGCTGATGCAGGTCAGAATAAAAGAAAGATTATAGCTTTCATTGGAGGCCTTGATTTATGTGTGGGCCGATATGATACCCCAACACATTCTCTCTTTAGGACTTTACAGACAACACACAAAGATGACTATCATAATCCTAATTTTGAGGTAAAGGGCACTTCAGAGTTTTGTGGTTGAGCTTACAGAATCAATTTCAAAATTCATAATGATTATTTTATGCTGCCCTCAATGTTGTAATTCTTTTATTTTAGGATAAACTTGGGTCTGTTTCTGGTTGTCCAAGAGAACCATGGCATGATTTGCATTCCCAAATTGATGGTCCGGCTGCATATGACATCCTCACCAATTTTGAGGAGCGTTGGTTAAAGGCAATAAAAATGAATAGACTTCAAAAGATGAAAAGTTCATATGATGATTCATTACTAAGACTTGATAGAATCCCTGACATTGTTGGCATTGATGAAGTTCCTTGCCTAAATGAAGATAATCCAGAGACTTGGCATGTCCAGGTATCATTGATTGTAAAAGAATTCCTACACCCTTTGAGAAGCTTTTTCAACATCAATGTAGATGTTTCTCACATTTCACTACATTCTTCTAATTGAAGGTATTCCGTTCAATTGATTCTAATTCTGTCAAGGGATTTCCAAAGGAACCAAAAATGCTTTAGAAAGGGTGAGAAATGTTTGGCATGTGACTTCCTTTTCTTCTGAAAATTTTAGCTTTTCATACTTTTCTCTTGAATGAAGAAGATAACTATGTTTACTGCATTGAACAGAACTTGGTTTGTGGAAAGAATGTACTGATAGACATGAGCATACATTCTGCGTATGTAAAGGCAATTCGAGCTGCCCAAAAGTTCATCTATATTGAGAACCAATACTTTCTTGGCTCATCATATAATTGGGATTCTTTCAAAGACCTCGGTGAGTATTGAGCTCTAAGACCAAATTTAAAAAGAACTATTCTTAAGAATGTTACATAAAGATTCTTTTAACAGGACAATGATGTGAATCCCTAGTTATAGACATTGCTAGTGAGTAGTGACCAAGCAAGTCGCAATAGACAGATGCTCTTTTTAATCTATATAGAGTTGGGAAAAGGATAGCTAAAAGTAGAAGGGAAAAAGAAAACCTCTTGTTTATAAATTTCAGTAAAAAGCTGTTATATTGTAAGTTGCACACAGGCATCCTAGTTATAATTATTTTTTCCCCCATTCTTCACAGGTGCAAACAACTTAATTCCAGTGGAAATTGCACTAAAAATTGCCAACAAAATAAAACAACACGAGAGATTCTCTGTATATATTGTCATTCCTATGTGGCCTGAAGGTGTACCCACAAGTGCAGCTACTCAGCGGATTCTCTTTTGGCAGGTAGGTTCTTTACCACTTGAAAAGGTGCCATATGTGGTAAGTCATAAACATCTTTATTGGCTAGAGGATAGGCAAGTATGAGGACAATTTGCTGTTCAAATATTGATTTCAAGCCAGGAGAAACAACTGATTTTTTTTTTTTTTTTGTGTGCTTTATGTTATCAAATGATCTTTAAAACCCAAATATATAATTTGCATAGCTGACATGTTTATCATTTAAAATAGTATGATCAAATACCATAGACAACATGGTGCATTTATCTCACCAACACATGTTGACTTTGGCAGTTCAAAACCATGCAAATGATGTATGAAACAATTTACAAGGCCTTACAGGAGGCTGGGCTTGACAAAGAGTATGAACCACAGGACTACTTGAATTTCTTTTGTCTTGGCAATCGTGAGATTCCTGATCATGAGAACATTTTAAAAGCTGCAAAAAACACTCCACAGGTATTTTCCTATCCCTTTTGAGAAGAATTTATGTTTTTTCCCTACTCTAAATGTCTCATGCCCCTCCTAAACAAGTTTATGATTCATTTTTGCGCACATTGATATATTACCTAGGTACTCACCCAAAAGAACCGAAGATTCATGATTTATGTTCATTCAAAAGGAATGATAGTGGATGATGAATATGTGTTAATGGGGTCTGCAAACATAAACCAACGATCCATGGAAGGCACCAGAGACACAGAGATAGCAATGGGGGCATATCAGCCTACTCATACGTGGGCAAGCAAGCAATCTAAACCTCACGGGCAGGCAATGTTTTTTTTTACCTGATTCCTGCTATAAAAAATAAATCAATTGGATGTTATTGCTGACTTAGAGGAAGAATGTGTTGTGTTTTGCTTTTGTGTATGAGATCAGGTGCATGGTTATAGAATGGCACTATGGAGTGAGCATATAGGAGGTGTGGAAGAATGTTTCATGCAACCAGAAAGCCTTGAATGCGTAAGAAGGATAAGATCATTGAGTGAGTCTAATTGGAGACAATACATAGCTGAAGAGGTCACTGAAATGAAAAGTCATCTATTAAAATACCCACTTGAAGTTGATTCAAAGGGCAAGGTCAAGCCTCTTTTTGGCTGTCAGACATTCCCGGATGTTGGAGGGAACATAGAGGGGACGTTTACTGTACTTCAAGAAAATCTCACCATCTAATTATTTTTATGTAATTTATGTGAATTCAATTCCCTAACTCGGTCGACGGTACAGCAGCTTATTTCCAACTTATTTAGGAATTCTTTTTTAAACAAAAAATATCAGTACAAAGGTTTGAACGTGTGTTGTGGTTTGTGAAGTATCATTATTTTGATTTTGATGCAATGTCTTCCCAAATTGGCCTGTTACTTTGGGTGTGCACTGAAGGAAATTTTCTAAATCATACTACTAACAAATTATAGAATATTGCATGTTTCAATGTTGCATAAAAGAGAAGGATTAGGATTAAGAATATGATGTGTACATGGTGCTGAATGATCCATTGCAAGTGTGCCTAACTGTTTAGCTCTAGCAGTGAATCAACTTTCTTCTTCTTATTTGAATATCATTTTCTGCAAATTGATGAGAGATAACTCCTCCCAACCTGATGAGTTTTTTTTTTAAGATTCACATTTAGATAAAACTGTTAATGGGGAAAGCTTTATAACTCTATCAGATGGGATGCGGGACCTCTCATGAGCTTCTATGAAATGGTCCAACCCATTATGCTCCAATTTTATAAGACAAAGCCCAAATTACAATATTCATAAAATTGACCCATGCATTATTAGAGATAAAAGAAATCACATAATTGATATATTAAATGATTAATGATTTTAATTGTTGATTAATGCTAATCCATACAAGAATTAAAGAAAATTCAACAATTCTCTCACTTGGATGGCATTAGTCAACCATTAAAATACAAGAATCATTAAGACTAGAATAACAACTATGGTCAAAGCACTTTATCAAAAAAAAAAAAACTATGGTCGAAGCACGTGTCAATCAATAGTGTAGGAAACATAAGCCTTAACACGACAGACATAACATCTGATAGGGATATAGATCATGTATGTCAAAATACTCATATTTCACATAAAGAACAATAAATATAGAGAAACATAATTAATTAAGAGATATATGCAATTCAAGAATGGTCCAAGCATTGAAAATGCCATAAGAGATAAGTGATCGTTTCATACATATCTTATAAGAATGACAAAAGAAAATATATAATTTCAGACTAACCCAATACATCAAAAGACTTAACTAAGCCCATATGAGCTACATGATTCTGAAAAACTCCAACTGCCGAGCCTTTAGTTACTGGATCTGCTAACATATTCTCTGTAGCAAGATATTCAATTCGAGTCTGAAACTCTAGAATTTTCTCTCTGACAAACAGGTATTTAATGTCAGAATGTTTTGAACGAGAAGAACTTCTGTTGTTTTGAGAGAAATACACAGCAGCAGTATTGTCACAATATATAACAAGTGGCCTAGATATGCTTTCAACAATATGAAAGCCAAAGATTAAATTTTTCAGTCACATAGCTTGACAAGTAGCCTCATAGCAAGCGACATACTCTGCCTCCATAGTAGAAGTAGCTGTAAGAGTTTGTTTAACACTCTTCCAAGAAATAGCTCCTCCTGCCATCATAAAAATAGAGCCGGAAATAGATTTTCGGTCATCAGGGCAACCAGCAAAATCAGAATCAGAATAACCAGTGACCTGAAGTTGATCAGACTTCTTATATGTCAACATATAATCTTTGGTTCCCTGTAAATATCTCATGACCCTTTTTACGGCTTTCCAATGACCCAAACCTGGGTTGCTCAAGTATATCCCTAAAACATTAACAATAAAAGCAATATCAGGACGAGTACAAACTTGAGCGTACATTAAACAACCAACAGCGGAAGCATATGGGACCTTCATCATTTCTGCTTTCTCCACATCATTCTGAGGACATTGAGTCTTAGAAAGTTTATCACCCTTTTGAACAGGTGCCGCACATGGGGAGCAAGAATGCATATTAAATCGCTTAAGAATTCTTTCAATATACACTTTCTGAGACAATCCAAGAACACCACGTGACCTATCACGATGAATCTGGATGCCTAAAACAACTGAAGCATCACCAAGGTCTTTCATATCAAAGTGGCTACTCAACATCAATTTTGTCTCAGTCAAAATATTAGCGCAACTGCTAGCAAGAAGAATATCGTCAACATAAAGAACAAGAATTATAAAGCCACTCCCACTATTATTTAAGTAAATGCACTGGTTTGAGGCATTTTCCTTGAAGCCAAAAGAAGTGACAATCGGGTCAAATTTTAGATACCATTGCCTCGATGCTTGTTTAAGTCCATAAATAGACTTTTTCAGCCTGCAAACCAAGTTCTCTTTGCCTTTTTCAACAAAACCTTCAGGCTGAACCATATAAACACCTTCAGCAAGGTCTCCATTCAGAAAAGTCGTCTTCACATCCATTTGGTGAAGTTCTAAATTGAAATGAGCAACCAAAGCCATGACGACTCGCAAAGCATCCTTGGTAGAGACCGGTGAGAAAGTCTCCTTATAATTGACGCCTTCTCTTTGACTATAACCTTTTGCTACTAGTCTGACTTTGTATCTTTCAATTCTACCATTTGGGCTACGCTTGGTTTTGAAAATCCATTTGCATCCAACAGGTTTCCAACCAACTGGTAATTCTACGAGATCCCAAACAGCATTATGAGACAGGAATACAATTCATCATGCATGGCATTTAGCCAATCAGAAGCATGAGAGTAAGAGATTGCCTCCTTAAAAGTGATAGGATCATCATCATGGTGGAGATCAAACTCATGCTCCTGAATATACATTACATAGTCATCTGGTATGGAAGGCATGCGTACTCTCTGAGATCGTCTTAAAGGAATTGCTTCAGCAAGGTTATCAGGTTCATGTTCATCAGCTGGTGGTACCACTATATCACCTTCTTCCGAAAAAGTTTGATCATCATTATGAGCAACTGGCACCACAATATCTATAGGAAGAGAAATAACTGGCATAAGAACAATGGTCCAATCTTCTCTAAGAGTGACTGATCGTGGTGTATGGCTCCCACTGTCAAAGTCATCCTTAAAGAATATTGCTCAATCAGACTCAATGACCAGCATAGAGTGAGAAGGACAATAAAATCTCCAACCTCTAGAACCCACACAATAGCCAATGAAGAATCCACTAACAGTCTTGAGATCAAGTTTTTTTTGCTGCTGATTATATGGTCTAACTTCTTCCTTACAACCCCACACATGAAAGTGTCTCAAACTCGGCTTCCTTCCACTCATCAACTCATAAGGAGTTTTCGGCACAGACATGCCTGGTACTTGATTAAGGATGTACACAGCAGTCCTCAAAGCATCTCCCCATAGAAATTCTGACAATGATGAATGGCTCAACATACATCTTACCATATCCATGAGCGTGCAGTTACATCTCTCTGCAACTCCATTCTGCTCAAGAGTACCAGGCATGGTGTATTGAGCTTCGATTCCACATTCATCAAGAAATCTCGCGAATGGTCCTAGATTTCTTCCAGTTTCATCATATATGCCATAATAGCCTCCTCCTCTATTTGATCTCACACACTAAATCTTCTTTCCTGTTTTCAATTCAACAACAGCCTTGAAAGATTTGAAGGCATCCAAGGAACTTGATTTCTATTGAAGAAGATCTATCCACCCATATCTAGAGAAGTCATCTATGAAGGTAATAAAATACCTATATCCACCCATGGCAATGGGTGTGATGGGTCCACATATGTCAGTGTGAATCAACTGAAGCACATCAGCGCACCTATTTGCCCCTTTGTTTCTAGTTTTGGCAGTGAATTTGCCTTTAACACAATCAATGCAAGTATCAAAGTCAGAGAAGTCAAGATCATGAAGAATACCTTCCCTAACCATTCGCTCAATTCAGGTAGGGACGGAGGCAGACTTCATTGACCGGGAGGGCCAATTATAAAAATTCAAGTTCATCTCACAAATAAATATGCATTATATTTCATATAAACTATTCATAATTATATGTTCTAAAATGTTAATTACATTAGTAATTCATCAAAACATGAAACGTTTTTTCTCCATGTTACGAAAATCATTTATAATTAAGTATGCACTTAATTTTTCGATAATTTTCTTTTCAAAGTATGCTAGCAAAAAATAAATCAAAAATTCTTCTTTCATCTTGTTACTAAGTGTAGTCTTTGACTATATTCATAGTTAAAAAAATATTGCTATGTAGTAGCTATAGAAACCAAGAAGTAGGAGAATAAGAGTTATCACTTTATAAATAATACAATAAACTTTTACTTTTGTATTTTTTACCAACATAAAATTAATATTTTTAGACTATTAATAATTGAATACCATTTGTAAAATAAAAATAAAAATTAGGGAGGGCCAAGGCCCTCCTTGGGATATACATACCTCCATCCCTGAAATCAAGGCCTAGAGATATGCCCCAAACGTCTATTCCATACACATGAAGAATTCTCATCAATTGTTTCGTGCTTATTTCCAACAACGGAGTTAACAGACATATCATTCACATTTAGCATATAAAGCCCATCACATAAAACACCAGAAGCAATAGCAATAGAGTTGAAATATACAACTAGTTTACCATTACCATTACCAAATTCAAAGGAGTATCTTTGTCCAAAGCAGATACTGAAACTAAATTCCTTCTCATGGAAGGTATATACACAGCATCTTTTAACAAAATAGTATGACCAAAAGGTAAACTTAAAGAAACAACACCAATGTCAACTACAGGCACTGCAGCTCCATCTCCCAAAATGATCTTGGATTCTGCATCACTTGGTTTCCTCAGGCTTGTGAACCCCTGCAAAGTTGCCCATGAATCTAACCACCAAGATTTGGGTGGAACATCTCTCATATTAGATTCGAAGCAAGTTAGAACCAAAAGTGTACCTTGCTTCTCAAGTTTCTTCTTGAACATATAGCAGACATCCACCTTATGGCCATACTTCTTACAGTACTTGCAATTCCCCTTGAAAAAATTCTTCTTCGGCTCCAAATGTTGCACCGCCTTTCTTGCTTTCTTATTACCAGATTTATACTTCCCTTTTTGATTAATTCTTTTAGTATCCTCTGTACCCAAACCAGAAGCAGCAAACTGATCGCTCTGCAATTTAGCCTTTTTCATAGATTCCTCCTCTTGAATAACAATAGCAATCATTTCATCCACTAACCATTCAGTCATATGGGTGTTATAAGAAGTCTTCATGACATCAAACTGTGGAGGAAGAGACTCAAGAACCCGCTAGATCAAGGTGCTCTCACCAATTTCAACTTTAAGAGATTTCAGCTTATTGTAGTAGTGCACCATTTTCATAATGTGCTCACGCACACCACTAACCCCATCATACATTGTTTTGACAAACAACGAAAGATATTGGCTTTTCTGCCCTCTCAAAAGTCATAAATTTAACAGATTTGAGATATTCCTTGGCACTATCGCTCTCAGGAATGCTTTGTCTAATACATTTCTCCGTAGTATACTTTATCACCTTTAGGCACACCCTATTAGAGTGTTCCCATTTTTCATGGAAAGTCCTTTGAGCTTCAGAAGACTCGTTTGTGAGGGATACAGGCTTTTCAACCCTCAAAGCCAGGTCAAGATTAGCGATAGCTAGATAGAGATCTAGAGACTCTTTCCAGTCCTCATAATTGGTCCCATTTAAAGTCTTTATAGAGTTAGGGAAGAAGACTGGCATCAAAACAACATAGAATCATTATACATAAGTTATTATATGTTTAAGAATAAATGATTCTACATATGTCCAGCCAAACGTGTCCCTAATACAAATTTCTTATATCACCAAAATTCTAATACCGATAGAGCATTTGAAAAATGATAGATATAAGCACAAACAGTAGTGTTACTTGAACCAGGGGCGGACGCACATAGTGGTTAGTGTGGGCACATGCATCCACTGGTTTTTTAAAAAAAATTATGGTTACCTTATATATTTTACTTTTGCCCCCAATTGTTAATTTATTTGCCCCCATGCCACTTATTCTTCATCTCACAGACCAGACATCACAGTTCAGGTTCAGAGCACTCTTTCTTCCTCTTCCTTTCTTACACGGCACAATCGTTGTCTGTCCGCCGTCCGTCCAGCTCGGTCGCAATTCGTTCGCCTCTCTCTCTCTCATCTCTCACAGGTAACAGTAATAGCAGTCTAGCAGTAGCAGAGCATCACACACCAGCACACCTGTTCTATCCTCTTTCCCTCTCAGTATCTATTAATCTCCCACCACAACCCCTTTTTCTTCCTTTGTTGGGCCTTTTGCTGGGTTAGTATTTTTCTACATATTCTATATGTTAAATCTTTATATTAAGACTATGCCTATAACATGTTCGATCATTTGCTTAAGTTATTGTAAAATCTGTTGCTAGTTGAGCTTACATGGTGACTCAATGTCATGCTTAATTGCTTGCCGTGAAGAACATTTGGATTGCTGTGGAGTGTGAATTCTAGCTATATCCGGGTGTAGATGTTTTTTTTTGGTAATATGAAGGTTTTAATACTAGGTTTTTGGAATGAAATTGAGAGACCCTTATAACCGAATATTTAAAGATCTGCATAGTAATTTTCATTGATGTTGCTGGACAATATCATGTGTATAGTTAGGAATCTTAATCACATTAAGGTGCTGAAGCCATTATCTTTGTGTTTTCCAGTGAACAAGGGTTGAGCTTCTCATACTTCCCCTTTTGAAAGCAATGATTAGAAATCTGATAGTATGTAGATATGAAATGCAAAGTCTCATGATTTACAACAATCTTATATACTTTGTCTACAATGCATTATTATAGTTCAGTTTCTTTACCATCAAATCATGCTCATTTTACAATGTTATTGTCTCTGCCTTAGTTTCTCTCCCTTGCTTCTGGCATTTTGAAAAACTATGATATGTTGTTTACCATCTTTATATATCATCTCCTTCTAAAAAAAATATGTTGGTTCTTGTCTTTCATGTAGCATGGTAATGAGATAAGTACTCAGTTCAAGAAACTCATGAATACACACTATGATCGCCAATATGTAGATTTTATTTTTTTTGGAAATAAGTTGCCCCCACTTACCCACGGTCCTGGATCGCCACTGATTTGAACACCCCATTTGGGACACCTCCAGCGACACCTAAATATTTGGTTAATCATGTGCAAATATTAAGTTAATTCGATTCATTATATAGTTAATGGGTCATCTGAAGCTTATTTTCCATTTTCATGTAAATATTTGGTTAATCACATGCAAATATCTGGTTAATTCAATTCTTTATATGGTTAATGGGTCATCATGAAGCTTACAATCATTTTCCACAAACATGTAAATATTTGGTTAATCACGTGTAAATAATTGGTTAATGGTTGTGAAAAATGATTGTAAGTTTCAGGATGACCCATTAATATAATGAACTGAATTAACCAAATATTTGCACGTGATTAACAAAATATTTAGGTGTCGCTGGAGGTGTCCCAAATGGGGTGTTCAAAAAACATTTCTCAAGCACAAAACCAAATGGCTCATTATATATGAACTAATCTTTATATATATAAAAGGAATAAGGTCTAGGGTTTCCTTTAGGATTTTTTTGGGGTATTTTCGTAATATACTTTAAGGGCAAAATAGTTATTAAAAAAAACTCAAATATTTAAAAACAGTAATTCCAAATGGTGTAATAGAATTTAGAAAAGTTTCGGTTTTATAATTTTTGGCATTAAAGTTGGAGCCTTTTTAAAAGGACAATCAAATTGCCATTTAAAAAGGTCTATGATTATAATGGGTGTGAAATATGTCAGTTACGACAATGAAAAACAATCATTAAAAATCATTATGTGCTTTTATAACTGTAATTTTTATTTTAAACGTCTCATTTCCTGATAACTATTTGTTCCCTTGACATTCTTCTATCCATATAGACGTTGCTAGACTCAACTTCTTCTATCCAGGTTTTTATTTATATATTTAATGATAAAGATTTATTAGAAAAATATAGGCATCTAAGCATTTAACAAAAATCATACAATCACCGTTTGAAAATATATTTTTCCTGGGCAATTCAAGTTTAAAATATAGGATGTCTTCTAAATGCGCATTACAATCGTCTTTTGCAATTTCAAAACTGACTAAACTGTAATAAAAAATTATTATCAATCTTAAATGTATTCAATTAGTAGATTTATAGAGTTCTATCTCCTTCCCCCAAATACCATTTTATAAAACGTTGCAATTGGAGAGTGAGAGAGACTTTTTTCTAGCTTGCCATTGGCAATAGAAAAGGCTCATCTCCTTCACCAAAGGGCTTTTGTGCAAATCATCAGCTCATGTCAGGTAATGTCAAAATCTTCTTATTCATTGTTTACCAATATTCAATCTGTTTAAAAAAAAAAACCAATTTCTATATCAATTTGTACTTCTAACACGCAGTATAAGTAGGAGCTCATATTCTAATTCTAATTCTGAAGGGACACTGTTGCCCTGTGGTAAGACTCTTGCACTTTTTATAGTGGTTATTTGAGAAATTGGCATCTTACAAATTTTGTATGAAACATTATGATTCACTATAAAAGCCAGGTATATTTGCATATATAGTGAATTAATTTATGACACACACCATTCAATTAAGGTTATATCACTACAAAAAAAGAACTGTTTAGCGACCGGCATATTCGGTCTCTAAACTTTCTAATTCAGTCACTATTTAATTTAGCGACCGAATTAGCGACCGATTCATGGTGGTAGCTGATAACCTGGTCGCCAATCTTTTAGAGACCGAAATAATAATTCAGTCGCTAAATGGCGACCGTAATTGCGGTCGCTAAATAATAAAAACGGTCGCTACACGGTTGGTCGCATTGTTTGGGTAATCATTTTTAGTGACCAATTATCGGTCACTAGTTCGGTCGCTAGACCACAATCTGTTAATGGTAACTAAAGTTTAGCGACCGAATTATTGGTTTCTAATTCGGTCATTAAACTGATTTTTATTAATTTTTTTTTAAATTAAATTTTTAAAATAATACATTTTTTCTGTTTTTCTTTAAAGTTTAGCAAAAATACTAATAAAACACACTAAATTACTAATGAAATATACAATCATAAGAAATAATGAATATATATATATATATATAAAATAATCCAAAGTGTCGTACAAGAATCGTTTAAAGTCAAAAATATGAAGAAAAAAAAATCAGTCATGATGAGGGGGAGGTGGAGGAATCCAATCATCCTCAGTGTCCGTACCACCGACGTCCACTACTAGAAATCCATCTTTTTCGGACAGATTTACAGACGGATTTCGGACGAAAATTGGACAAATTTCGGACGGATTTCGGACGGATAATTCAATTCGGACGGATTTCGGACGGAATGACACCCGTCTGAAAAAGCCTCGTTGGAAATTATAAAATCCGTCCCAAATTCTGTCCGAAAATATTTACAGACGGATTGCAGACGGAATATGGACAACGTGCAAATCCGGATTTTGGTTATTGTTCGGACGAATTTCGGACAGATTTATTTTTGTTTTCCAACGGATTTGGGACGGATGTTGTGATTTTATTGGTTATTGTTCGGACGAATTTTGGACAAATTTATTTTTGTTTTCCAACGGATTTGGGACTGATGTGATTTTATTGGTTATTGTTCGGACGAATTTCGGACAGACCATTTAGTGAAGCGTTCAAGACAAAAGCTGTCACGGCCAGGCCGTGATTACCATCACGACCGTGACATGTCAACTGAGCCAAACCCCTTCTAGGCAGAATCTGTCATGGCCAGGCCGTGATACCCATCACGGTCGTGACAGACCATTTAGTGAAGCAACATTCAAGGCAGAAGCTGTCATGGCCGTGACAGATCACTTCACTTACATTACAGTTTCACTATCTATGCGAATTATATGGCACCGATCACTAACATTTGCAGTTTCACATTTAATCACAAAATCATGAATTTGACTATTGTTACAAAATACAGCCTTGGTACCATACAACTTCTAAAAATCAAATACCAATTGCTGCATGCAATCCAAAAGTCATGACTTAAAAACTATCAGAAGATCAAGCCACTGTGAACTGTGATGTCAACAATAAAACAGATACAATTCTGCAAGTCAGTACCTAAAATCATTAGGAATGCAAGGTGCCACTAGCAAGCTACATGATCAGTTGAGGTTCTTAATGAGGGTCTTTGCTAGTGTATCAAGTGCACCGTTTAAAATTGCGAAAAATAAAGAACCTTTTGCAATAGCATAAAATATAAAAAAATCATTGATCAATGCTATATCCTAGATATAAAGCCTATTGTTTTCATATGAGAACAGAATTACCAAGACTGAGATAGTGACAAGTTATTTTGGCCCAAGGGTCTTAATATTACACTGGGATGCCATATCCCCTTGTTTAGTTACTTTCACTTGCTACATCTCTAGTCAAGCCCTAGTGTGACAAGAACCACCTTAGTTATACAGTAATCTTTTACTCTTTATAGTGTAAATAGAATTAGATTCTCCTAAAGTGATAACATATTTCCTTGATAAAGCCTAACAAAATCATGACAAAGGCAAATTCAGTGATATCGCCCAAATTGCAGAATAACTGAATAAATATAAACTTCCAGGCAGATCAATCTAAAAAGTGAAAAAAGAAAAGATGACACTCCTTCTAAAATAGACAAGAATACATTTGTAAACACATTTTGAAACAATAAAGACATGTTTAGCGGGGTAAACTTCACAATGCAGATAAGATAGAATGTACTAAAAATCATTTCAGCAAGTTTCAAATACTTTTGTGACTCCATCATTGATAAGCGTGCTGCAATGAGTTCACAGTATATCTTAACAAGTTCATATGCTGCCATTGTCTTCTCTTCCCTGACAACATGTTCAACCCGAATACAAAAAAATAATAAAATTCAAAGAAAAAGAAAAAGAAAAGATCCAAAGGTTAAGTAGCCTTAAACTATCATTCATCATTTCTTTTTTATTAGCAATTTCCCCCCAGTGAACAGTTTTATGGATGGATTACTTCAAACAGCTGTAAGTATCAAATATCATCAACAAAAAGGACAACAATTCAAATATCATTTTAACTAAAGAATGATAAAATTGGTTTAGGGAAACACCAGTTCACAACCCTAATTGCATAAAAACAAGTTTTAATTTCAAATCACAGTATGAAATCAAAGAGCTAGGGTTAGGGTTTGCAAACTGATTTGAGGATTTTTGAAACTAGAAGAAATTAGGGGTAAACACTTACCCAAGGAAGAAGAGGAAGATGGCATGGTGGCTGACGGAGTCGACCAAGCGCGCGCAGTGATGGAGGCGTGACGGAGCAGCGGCGGAGCTCCATTACAGCGCGGCTCTAGCGCGGTTCCACGAGTTCTACAGCGCGATCGTCCTCTCCCATGTCAGGCGCAGTTGAACGGCCATCGAACGACGATTTAGCGACGACCGGAAAGCTCCTTGCGATGGTCACGAAACCAAACGATCCTACGCGTGCAGAGCAGCGGCGACCGAACCCGCTACATGGTGGTAGCGTCTTCGTGTTCGTGTGTGGCGTGACGACTGGTCATGGTGGAGGGGCTGGTTCGGTTTTGGAGCAAGAGGGGAGATGGAAGTTGAAGGGGGGAAGAAGAAGAAGAGAGAAGGAAGGAGAAAGAAGAAGAAAAGAAAGAAAGAAAGAAAACAGAGGGGGTTACGGGTTACATAGAGAGAGAGGAGAGAGAATTTCTTATTTTTGTACTAGTGAGTATAAAATGAGTGATAAATATTAAGCCTAAAATAAACATGTTTTTACTTTTTGAAATCTAAAAATAAAGATTGATAAATATATGTTTTCGAAATTAAAATTAGAGTAAAGATAAATAGTTGAACTGATCAACTAAGAAAATACTCTGTCCAAAATTTAAAAAGTAAGAAATCCGTGTGAAATCCGTCCGAAATTTTCGGACGGATTTCAGCCGGATGTAAGATAAATCAAGAAAAATATAAAAATTAACAAATCCGTGTGAAATTCGTCCGAAATTTTCGGACAGATTTCAGACGGATGCAAGAAAAATATAAAAAATAACAAATCCATGTGAAATCCGTCCGAAATGTTCGGACGGATTTCAGACGGATGTAAGATAAATCAAGAAAAGTATAAAAATAACAAATCCGTGTGAAATCCGTCCGAAATTTTCGGACAGATTTCAGACGGATGCAAGAAAAATATAAAAAATAACAAATCCGTGTGAAATCCGTCCGAAATTTTCGAACAGATTTCAGACGGATGTAAGATAAATCAATAAAAATATAAAAAATAACAAATCATAGAAATCTGTCCAAAATGTTCGGACGGATTTCAGATTTGATGTAAGATAAATCAAGAAAAATATAAAAAATAACAAATCAGTGAAATCCGTCCGAAATTTTCTGACGATTTGATTTGATGCAAGAAAAATATAAAAATAACAAATCAGTAGAGAAATCCGTCCAAATTTTCGGACAAATTTCAGACGGATGTAAGATAAATCAAGAAAAATATAAAAATAACAAATTGGTAGAAATCCGTCCAAAATGTTCGGACGGATTTCAACGATGTAAGATAAATATAGAAAATAACAAATCCGTGTGAAATCTTCCAAATTTTCTGACGATTTGAGACGGATGTAAGATAAATCAAGAAAAATATAAAAAATAACAAATCCGTGTGAAATCCGTCCGAAATTTTCATAAAATTTCAGACGGAAACATTTTCGTCCGAAAATTCCGTCCGAAAATAACAATTTTCTAGTATTGGTCTGCTATTTGATCGTCCTCTGCAGAGCGTGATCGTGAGTCAAGCGGCGGATCGGAGGAGCGATAGCAGGTGGGCACAACCGCTATAGCATCACCCTAAGCAATCGAGTCTGGATCCTCATCTGCTCTCTAACACCACCGCAGTGTCCGCCCCGCTCGATGCTCGCCTCGCATCAGCCGCTGGTGTGCCTGAGTCAATCTGTGCAATCTGTTCGCCATCGCCATCTCGCCGCTCTCTCGCGCTTTCTCCCGAAGCTCCGCGTTCAGCTGTGTGATGGTGTCCTGCATTTGGTTGAACTGCTCCTGAGGGACGGTATCGGCGTAGGAAGGAGCAGGCGTGCCGGATAATGAAGCGATAAACTCGCCTCCTAGGTGTCCGAGGCCATACACGTGCCCCTTCTTGTTCCTGCCCCCGACGACCTCCAAATAAATGGCATTATCGATCGTCGACGGAAATAGGAGAGCTGGGCCCATCACCAGTCAAGGCCTCATCTTGTGACTGTGAGGCACATGATATGGCATCGTCCTTCTTCTCGTTGAAGCCTACCTACAAAGTATAGTTGAAGATATTTAGTTAAAATTATAATCAATATTAACAAATCATTTATAATAAATTACAAGTAAACACTAAATTGTTTTTTTGCTTATAGCAAAGTTACGGGCCTTGTCGTTGACCCATGTCCCCGACTTCAACTTTTTCGTCCTCTCCACCAACTCCATAGCAGTGGGGGCCCGCTGTTTCTGTGCTTTCTGCACAAAAAAATATAATCTTAAATTCATAAGAATAATGAAAAATGAAAACTAATTAAATAGTATAATAAGTCAAAAGTTTAATGTATTACCAGCTCGTCGTAGTTGGCGGCGGCTGATTTAGACCCGCCGGTCCAAGCACATGCGCCACCATCAGAAGCTCGATTACGCCGAGCTGTGGCCTGGATCTCCTAGAACTTCTCAGTAGCTCAGTACTGGTCCAGCTGCCTCCTGATCTCAGGATCCACCCACTTCCCCTTATTCTTACCCTTCCTCAGCTTGTTCGTCAGATTCTTCATGACCAGTGAGCTTTTTTGCTCAAATATGTCCCTGACGAGACCCTCTAAAGCTACGTCCCACCTATACTCTTTCTGCAACGTACAGTTGTTAGGAAGAGTACATCTTGCTCCCTCTCATGCTCACTATGCCACCTCATGTGAGCTGCAGTGGCCATCGAAGAGTACAATCTTGTAAGTCTTGGCACGAGCGGAAAGTACCACATCTTTTTTAGCGACCTCTTCTTCTCAATGCCCATCCTAGTGGTTGTCTTATACCGATCCGCACCACAAAATTGACAACATGTTATGCTTTCCGCTGAATCATCCTTATAGTACAACATACATCCATTCGGGCAACAATCAATTTCCAAACAACCCAGACCTAAATTTTCCACAGACTTCTTAGCATGATAAAAACTAGTAGGCATCCGATTGTCTTCTGGCAACGCCTTGGACACTGACCTGGTGAGGCGATTAAAACAGCCTTCTTGCATATTGTAGTCAGATTTGATACTCAACCATTCCATGCACATCGACAACTCCGTGTACTCCCGACATCCTTCCCACAATGGAGATCGTGCAGCACTCAACATATCATAGAATCTTTGAGCTTCGGGATTCGGATTCTCCTCTATGTATTGGGAACCCATTCCACCATCTTCTCCCCCATCTTCTTCTAGTACAACACCAACCGATGGTCCAAAGATGATCCATTATCATCTGCTCGTATGGATTCAATTCTTCCTCCCGGTCACCACTTCCATAGTACGAACCTTCAAACACAATCGGGTTTAAATCAGGCAACGTCTCACCATGGTTACTCCACCAACAGTAATCAGGCATGAAGCCCTTCTCATAAAGATCGGCTACAACTCCATCCACGCTTTTGAAAGATTGACACTTGCATCTTTTACAAGGACACCTCAAATGATCACCGCCCAGCCGTATAAATCTCTCCTGGCTAACAACAAACTCTATAAACTCACCCACTCCAACTCTATACTCTTCCCTAAGACGTTTATTCCGATCCAACCTACGATACATTCATTTCTGATTCTCCGGAATATCCATTGCTGGCAATTAAATAGTCTGACCAATCCTACAATAACACTTATATATTACGGTGCATTCCAATAACTCCATCAATCTCGTTCTTATGACAAGGTATGAACCTATCCCATTCGAGAAGAAACCTTTACCACACTCGGCTAATAATAGTTATTCCCATATTCAAATACCTTACACTTGACAAAATTTTGGCAGCATTTCCCATCGGTCTCCAAGTACACGACTCGAGCACGGTGAGAATCACCACGATCAAGTATGCACCAGGAGAACAAAAGGAAATGCATCAGACCGAGATTTCAACAAGTATATAAGGCATTTGAACATTGAAATGACTATTGTACGAGTGTGAAAAAGGTTTTTTTCCCAAACTGTCCCACTTGGACAATTCAAGATTCAATACAATGAGCATGCGTGCCCCGAGAACGTACGCATGCTCATTAATATTGAATCTCAAATAGGAAACTAAGGCTTTCGTAACTTAATAATTAACTCTAGCAGAAAATAAAATCATTGACTTATAAGGATTGCAGCATACTTCAACAAATATATATTGAAGCATATTTCAATACAAACTTAGATAAAATATAGTAGCAAACATCCTATTGAGCTCCACTATCCACTAACAAGTAACACATAATTGTCAAACACATGCATAACTTCTAAATTAGCAACACACAACAAGCATCCCACCTTTTTGACAGGATCACATCCTATTGAGCTCTGCTCTCCACTAAGGCTATTCTAACTCATTAACCATAACAGAAGATACAAATTTAACTCTATATACATAGCCCAATTTTAGCGACAAAAATGTTAATAAGGACATAAAAATGGCAATCAAACCATAGAATTGACACATGCATCCTATTGAGCTCTACTCTCCACTAACAAACAACATATAAAGTTTACAACCCATGCATCAATTTTAATCTACCAGCACACAACCAGCATCCTATTGAGCTCAGCTCTCCACTAACAAACAACATATTCAATTGCAACCACATGCATCATTTCTAATCTACCAGCACACAACCAGAATCCTATTGAGCTCAGCTCTTCACTAACAATCAACAAATCATTTCAAAGTCTTCAAGAACCACTAACAACAAAGAAAAAGATAGAGTATTTGACCTACCTCAACTCCAAGCAAATAGTGAAAACGGGTGACGACTAGAGCGGTTGTCAATCGACAAAGAAAACTGTAAGAAAAAATAATAACATCATCAAAGGCTCTTGTGATAAAAGTATAAACTTGGAAATCATTAACCTACTTGCACACTTGCCACTCATGAAAGTATAAACAAAACATTTTCATTACATATCAGTACCATAGTTTGTTTAAGCTGGGCATTGTTTTAGTGGCAAAGCAATAAAAACTTAGATAAAATATTGTAGCAAACATCCTATTGAGCTCTACTCTCCACTAACAAGTAACACATAATTGTCAAACACATGCATAACTTCTAAATTATCAGCACACAACCAGCATCCAACCTTTCGGACTGGATCACATCCTATTGAGCTCTGCTCTCCACTAACAAACAACACATATTGGCAAACACATGCATAAACATTAAATTATCAGCACACAAATCCTATCGAGAAACAACATATAAACCCACTGATCCTATTAAAAGTTTACAGCACAAACTCATTGCACAGAGTAACTAAAATGAACTTCTCTTGTGCTCACTTGTAAGTTGTAGCTTGTATGCTAGATGGGTAAATAATAACAGAATGTAACAAATAATATATGACAGATAAGCCAAACAGTACACACACATATACATACAAAGTAAAACAAGAAATTGATCAAACCAGAGCATTCATATAAATAAATAAATAAAAGATCACGGCTCATGGCTGTTAGGCCTTCATGTGACAGCATAAAAAAATTAAGCATCATCAACCAAGCATAATCTTAAAGTAGGTTAAAAGGGTATCATATAACATATTTTGAAACAAATTTCCATTTAAGGGTATCTAACATTGCTCTTTAAAATAGTGCTACCAACATAAAAAACTTTCCAGCATCACTCTTCATTTTCGTTGTCAGGAACCATGGGCACCCACACAAAGCAATTTAAATGAACCTTACACCTATATTAAAACCATTCAAAATTTTCACTTTCATGATACACTGCTGTTATACATATCAATTTGTTTTGAAGCATGAATAAATATTAGGAATAATTAAATGAACCTAAGATGAAAAACAAATGATGACAGAAAAGAGAAATAACAACAGATTGACACAACAAACCATATGAAGGCAACACAATAATCCATGTTGAAAATCCATTATTCAAACACGCAGTCAATGCTACTGTCTAGATTCACAAATTTGTTATATTCATCACAGTACCAATACAACTCATGCATTCTCTAAAAAGTGCACCCATATTACTGACATATGGTCTACTATTTACCATTACAGATTTACAGGGTAATGGATTTGTGAAAATAAAAATAAAAGAAGCAATTTGCAATTTTTGCTCCAAAAATACAAACAAAACAGAGCCTTCAAAGAGCCAGAAAGCAGAGAGCAGAGAGAGGGAACTTACCGGAGGTGGTGATGGACCGGTGGTGCACGGTGGCTCTCAGGTGGTGGTGGCTCTGCAGGGAGGCAAAAGAAAATACAAATAAAATTAAAAAAACAACGCAATAGAGGGGAAGAGAGATAGAGAGAGACAGGGAGATAGAGGGAAAGGGATACCTGGGCTCGCAGTGGTGGGGGTAGGGGTGGTTGTCACCGGACCGCGGCGGCTCGCAGTGGTGGGGGGTGGGGGTAACAGAGAAGAGAGGGAGAGAAGAGGGAAAGGGAAATGGGGGGCAAGGAGGGGTGGCACGTGTTGGTTCGTGGTGGGGGTCGCTCGTGGTGGCCTCGCTGGAGGAGCTGTCGGACAAAGAGATGAGGAGAGGAGCTGAGCAGGGAAGGGAAGAAACAAGAGGGAAAAGGAAAAATTGGGGGCGTGCGTTGTAGGGTTTTTATGATTAGCGACCGAATTATTTCGGTCGCTAAATCGGTCGCTAACTAGGTTAAGTTGAAATTTGAATTCATTAATTTAGCGACCGATTTAATATCGGTCGCTAAATCGCTCTATTTAAATTTTTTTACGCGTCGTTTAGCGACCGAATAAATATCGGCCGCAAATATAATTACAATTTAACCGTTGCATTTAACTCGGTCACCATTTCGATCGCTAAAAAGTCAACAAGTTTTGACTTTTATTTTCCTTTATTTAGCGACCGAAATAGCGACCGACAACTCTGCTACGCTCTTTTTTGGTCGCTATTTCAGTCGCAGTATCAACTATAAAAAGGTTTCATGTAGATCCTACAATCGGTCGTCATTTCGGTCGCAAACAGCAACCAACAAATTCGGTCACTATTTTCGGTCGTTAAATAACCTTTTTTTTTTGTAGTGTATAGTGAATTAATTTTCAATTACATATTTTATATTAATTGAAAATCTTCCATGATTAACATTACAATTTTTAATTTTTGTAGGCATATGATATAGGCGAATTCACATCTATTCTTTCTCATCAAGCCCTTGACAATGTAAAGGTAATATTTTTTGTTTGATATTTGTACAATACATCCATCTAACTCAAAGATGCAAAAGCTTCCAGAAATTAAAAAGGAACCACCTGATTGATTATCTCCTTTGAAATCAAGGAATTGGATGCACTTTATTACCATATTTTGCTTAACTCAACTGGATCTTGAGACTTGATGCAAATAATTCGTAGTGTTGCTTTTGAACGCAGACTTTAATAAAACTACAAGGTTGTTTTATCAAATTGCATTGTTTAATCAAATATAAAATAACTTATAAAGTTAAACAAATTTATATATTTATTTTTAAAACAAACATGCTCTTATAAAAATATTTGAATAATTTCAATTAGTATCTATCTTTATTCAATTAAATTATTTGATTGGTTATTGTATGATTCAATATTCAGTAAAACTATATGAGTAAATATTATACATATGATTTAATATAATATTTCATGCTTCCTTTTTACAATTGAAAATAATACACTGTAAAAAATTGAAAATAATACACTTAATACACTGAAAAAATAAATTATAACAACGTTATATTTGATCAATGATTATATAATTGATTTTAAACAATTTATCCCATCAATTTTAACAAAATTTATTTCTAAATTACCAATGCTACTTTATTTAGTAAATTATTTTAAATACATGAAATTAAGAATTATAAATTAATAAATTGTTATAGATATGATTTAATATAAAATTTCATGCTGCCTATTCTTACAAATGTCCTCAAACCTTATTTATATTAGTATATTTGCATATATAGCGAATTAATTTATGACACACACCATTCAATTATGGTTATATAGTGAATTAATTTTCAATTACATGTTTTATATATATTAATCGAAAATCCCCCATGATTAACATTACAAATTTTAATTTTTGTAGGCATATGATATAGGCGATGAAGCAGATTTCACATCTATTCTTTCTCCTCAAGACCTTGACAATGTAAACAACACATCCATCTAAATCAAAGATGCAAAAGTTTTCGGAGATTAAAAAGGAACCGCGTGATTGATTATCTCCTTTGAAATCAAGGAATTGGATGCACTTTATTTCCATATTTTGTTTAACTCAATTAGATCTTGAGACTTTTGCAAATAATTCGTAGTGTTACTTTTGAACGCTGATAATTCACTAAATTATCTAGTAATTGTGCCTTTTTTGAGTGGATTTTACTCCCATTTGCATGTTTTTATCCTTGCCCATTTTTAGTTAGTTGAGTCATAATTAGTGTTTTAAGTGTTTTTGTTAATTTCATGCATTTGATGTTAATTTTTGCTTAATTTGTTCTCCTTATGTGCAGTCTAATTTAGGTTCATCTTTTATCAATTTTAGGATTCAATAAGGAAGTAAACCATGAAGACTTAAAGTGGATTTGGTGAAGAAGTAAGCAAAGAAGTATGAAGAAAGGAGCCAATTGCACCTGTTAGGAGGACTTATTTCTGCTATATCCACGCTCAGCGTGGAATTTCCACACTCAGCATGGAAACGACTAAGAAAACCCACTTTTTGTCTGTCTCACGCTCAGCGTGAACAATCCCACGTTCAGCGTGGACACGAATCCTGACAGGGTATTTAAACCCTTATTTTCCATTTTGAGAGGGGGAATCAGCAACCACTTGACCCAATTGACCCAAAAGGAGTGAAGAACGCCCTCTTTCAGCTAGAACACCATTTCTAATGGACTTTGTTCCATTTTTCTTATTTATTTCATCTTTCTTTGTTGCTTTCTCTATTATGCTTAGCTAAATCCCCTCTTATTGGGGTTAGATGTTGACTTCTCTAAACTTGGTTGTGTTTTGATTTGGTTCTAATGCAAGTTCCTAGTTTATTATGAGTATTTGATTCCATGCTTAATGCTTTTCTTGGCTTGATCACCCATGAAATGATTTGTTGCTTTGGTAGACAATTGGAAAGTTGGTGCTTTTACATGCTCTTGAATCAAATACCAAGTAGTTCATGAATCTAGGAATGGGTCTTAAAGTGCTTGCAATCTTTTAAGTCTTGACTCTGTATGCAAAATCTCATGTTAATCCACCTAAGGAATTAGGGTTTAATTTGGGGTTTTAGGCTCATTCCACCTAAGGAATTAGGGTTTGAGTATTTTTAAAGGCTTGATTGTCATAATTGAATTAGGACTTGTGTTAGTAACCATCTCATTGCAATTGAGGGAAGATTAGTGTAGTCTAATCCCAACATTTTTATCAATTTGTTAATCACATCTCTTTGTGCTTGTTAAGTGTTTGATAAAATTCCAAAAAGAACTTGTTCCTTTTAATTTGTTTAATTTAACTCTTGTTGGGCTTGATATTTAATATTGAGCTCCCTTCCTTCCAAACGATCGTCTAAATAGCAGTTCAATTTGAGAAGTGGTACTTGTCCGCGATTCCTGAGAACGATATCCGGTCTCACCACCGTATTACTTGACAGAGAGCACCCTGATGCAGTTCTGTTCTACGCTGAGCGTGAAATTTCCACGCTGAGCATGAAAAGCCCAGTTTTCTGCATAATTATGCAGCAAAAGTGCAGTTTTTCTGATGTGCATAGAGCAACCATTTTAGCCCAGAATGCTTCTAAAAATTGCACATCTCACCTCTAAAATACTATTCAGCCTATCCAAACACATAGAGATGATTCAAGGATGACATCATTTGTTCACAATTCCAATTCAACAGCCAACCAACAGAGGCAATTGACATTAAAAACCAGCACAGCTGCATAATTCAAACTATATACACCATTGATGTCGTGCGAGTGCACGTGCGATTCGGCAAGTGTACCGGATTGTCGCCAAGTAATAAAAAGATATCGATCCCACAGAGACCGTGATCTCAAATCGCAACTAATTGTTAAATGATAAAACTGGACTGTATAAAAAGATTTGAATTTTTGAAATAAGAGATAATTTGAAAAGGAATGCAATCAAATAAAACAGAAAGTTATTTATGGTTTTTCAGATCTAAATGGATTCCTAGGGATTTGGGTTACCTACAAGATCGTTTATGTTACTAAATTGATTAACCCCTGTTAATTATCGAAAATGCCTTGAAGGCGAATTTATCCTCAAATAGTTTAAGCTCCCTCTCGGGTTAAAAAAACCGTGCCCAATTAAACCAACCCCTACTCTCATGGTAGTCGAATTTAGATTGGACCCTTTACGTTTTGTGACAATTCGTTAATCCTCGAAGGACGGCTTCTAACTCTCGTGATTTCAGTCCTAAGTCTGATTCTATAGATCCGACACCTAAGTTCACCGCTAGGTTCCTCCTTAGAACGTCTACGACACATAAATAAGTGCGCACCAGATTTATGAGTAATTAAAACACTAGAAATCAGATCTAAAACAAAATCGAAATTAACAAAGATACAACATCAAATTAACAACATAAAATCAACCTTGGGCATAGCCCCAATCCCTAGAAATTAAACTACTACTCAAGCCTTGCCATGGTGATGACAAGCTTGGTTAACAACAACATGAAAGTAAAATTCAGAAAAGAGAGGAGGAAGAAGAAGAGAGATCCTAAATAATAGCCTAAGAGTAGCAGCCCAAAAAGTCTTCCTTGACTCTGGTCAGATGCCTTATTTATAGATTTGGGAAGTTCGAATCCCAATCTAACTCAAATTAGATCCAAATCAGTTGCTTCTGATCCAAGTAACGCGCGTCACGGTCGTGATGGTCATCACGGCCAGGCCGTGACGGCTTCTGCCTTGGGCGCTTCTTCAGTAATTGGTCTGTCACGGCCGTGATGCTCATCACGTCTAGGCCGTGACAGATTCTGACTTGTGGGGGTCTGGCTCAGCTGACAGGTCACGGCCGTGATGGACATCACGACTAGGCCGTGACCAGTTCTGACTTCACTTTTCTTTCTGTTCAGTTTTGCTCGATCATGGACGTGATGGTCATCACGGCTAGGCCGTGATGGGCTCTGTTTGGCACATATTCTTCACTTTTCAAGCTTCATCTTCATCCGAGCTCCATCATGGTTGATCTTGAGCATTTAATCTTTAATTTCTGCAAAACAACACCACAAAAACCGCCTTACCCGTTTCAAAGTAAAAATTAACGAAAATCAAATTTAATATGCCTAAACTATATGAAAATGCATGCAAAATGATAAACAAAGATGAGGTGAAATCACACTCATCAACCATGCACTTGATAACCAACCTAAACTCAAACCAAACTACCTTATGAACACAAAATGCAAGTTCAACTCACATTGACAAGATAAAACACAAAGCCAGAAAAAACATGTTATATTATGCAATCTAACTTAGCAAAACAGCAAACAAACATAATAAACTAGAAAAGAAGAGTAGAAATCATGGGTTGCCTCCCAGCAAGCGCTTGTTTAACATCCCTAGCTTGACGTCTTGTTTTCTATGATGGTGTTTTAAGGGGGATGGAGACTGTTTGACAATCAAAGTCTCCTCCAAGGTAGTGCTTGAGCCTTTGCCCATTAACAGTGAAAGTTCTTCCGGATGATGGATCCTCCAATTCAACCGCACCAAATGGAGAAACTGACTTGACATAGAATATCCCCGACCATCTTGATCTCAACTTGCCCGGAAATAGCCTTAAGCACGAATTAAAGAGCAAAACTAATTGGCCTTCTTCAAAATGCTTGGGAAGAATATACTTATCATGCCAAAACTTTGTTTTCTCCTTGTAAATCCTTGCACTCTCATAAGCCAAGAGCTGTAATTCATCCAACTCATTCAATTGCAATAGTCTCCTATCCATGGCCGGCTTCATATCAAAGTTCAAAGCTTTCACCGCCCAAAAAGCACGATGTTGGAGCTCTGCCGGAAGGTGACATGATTTTCCAAACACTAATTGGTAATGTGACATCATCCATTTTCTTGCATTATTCTTGCATTATTCACTGTTTTCTCCAAGATCTTTTCAATTCCCTGTTAGACAACTCCACTTGCCCACTAGTTTGTGGGTGGTATGGTGTGGCAACTTTATGAGTGACTCCAAACTTGGCAAGCACCGCATTGAACTCTTTGTTGCAAAAATGAGTACCCCCATCACTAATAATGGCTCTAGGGGTTCCAAACCGGGTAAAAATGTTCTTCATCACAAAACCAACCACCACTTTTGCATCGTCTTTCACAGTTGGGACAGCTTCTACCCATTTACTCACATAGTCAACTGATGTCGTGCGCGGACGCACGCGCGTTGCGAATCCGGCAAGTGTACCGGACTGCCGTCAAGTAATAAAAGATATCGAACCCACAGAGACTGTGTTCCCGAATCGCAATCGGTTTTCGAATCGATTAGATCTGGACTTTGTAAAAAGGATTTTTATATTTTTGAAATGGTTTTTGAATTTGAAAGATAGATGAGCAGAGAACAATTAAAACAGAAAACAAATGTTTTTGGGGTTTTGATCTAAACGGATTCCTAGGGATTTGGGTTACCTTTGAGGCTGTTTATGTTGCTAATCTGATTTACCTTTGTTGATTACCGAGATTGCCTTGAAGGCGAGTTTATCCTCTGATAGCTTAAGCTCCCTCTCGGGTTACAAAAGCCGTGCCCAATTGACCCGACCCCTACTCTCGTGGTAGTCGATCCCAGATTGGACCCTTTGCGTTCCGTGACAACTCGTTGCTCCTCGAGGGACGGCTTCTAACTCTCGTGATTTCAGTCCCAAGTCTGACTTCTATAGGTCCGACACCCAAGTTCACCGCTAGGTTCCTCCTTGGAATGTCTCGGTCATGCAAATAACCTAAGTTCACCGCTAGGTTCCTCCTTGGATCATTCACATCTCACAAACTAGTGGCTGCCGGGCTTTATGAGTGAATCACCCTAGAAATCCTAAGTTCACCGCTAGGTTCCTCCTTAGAACGTCTATGTCACGTAAATAAACGGTTGCCGAAATTTATGAGTGAATAACACACTAGAAATCAGATCTAAAACAATTATAAATCAACAATGGTTTCAACATCAAATTAACATCATTTACAAACTTGCCTCGGGCAGAGCCCTAGTCCCTAGAAACTAAGCTACTACTCACGCCTTGCCATGGAGATGATAGGCATGATTACAAATAACATGAAAATAACTAAGAGAAGAAGGAGAAGAAGAAAGAGATCCTAAATCTATGCCTAGAGTAGTAGCCCCAAAGGTCTGATGTTTTCTGCCTCTGCCTGGTCCCTTATTTATAGAATTGGGCAGTTAGAGTCCTAATCCAACTCAAATTAGATCCAATTCTGTTACTTCTGAGCCAAGTAATACGCGTCACGGCCGTGATGGCTATCACGGCCTGGCCGTGACGGATTCTGCCTTGAAAATTCTTCACTGGTTGGTCTGTCATGGCCGTGATGCTCATCACGGCCTGGCCGTGATGGTCATCACGGCCGTGATGGCCATCATGGCCTGGCCCTGACAGCTTCTGACTTGTGTTGGTTTTGGGTCACGGCCGTGATGGCTATCACGGCTAGGCCGTGACAGACTCTGACTTCAGCCTTTGTTCTTTTTCAGTTTTGCTCGATCATGGCCGTGATGGGCATCACGGCTAGGCCGTGATGGGCTCTGTTTGGCTCATTTTCTTCACTTTTAAAGCCCTATCTTCATCCAAACTCCATCATGGTTGATCTTGAGCAATTTACCCTTGATATATGCAAAACAACACACGAAAACCGCCTTACCCATTCCAAAGGAAAATTAACCTAAAATCTAATAAAAATATGCCTAAACTACATGAAAATGCATGCAAAATGATGGACAAAGATGAGGTGGAATCACACTCATCAAATCACCCCAAGCTTAAAACTTTGCTTGTCCTCAAGCAATTACTCAGGCCATAAGATAAATCAATCAAAGCGTGGATAGTGAACCAATAACCCTAGAAGCTAATCCAAGTAATAGGCATTTTTAATAAGCATTCAAGAGATAATCAAGTTCAAGTCCAATTAGAAGCTTAGGTTCTTCAAGTTCATATCCTCACTGATTTGGGCACTCATCTCACCTCACTCAAGTGTTTTAGGGTTTATTGACAATTCACTCCATTTCCTCAAGGAAAGTATTTTACCATAGGCTTGACTATTAACCAAATCTCTACTTTATTTAAGAAAACACTTAAGAATCAAGAGGTCTTTTCCTTTGGTTGTAATGTGGCCATGGGATTTATTATTAGGTGGGAAAATCAAAGAAAGGGAATTTCAAGAAGGCTAGACAGATTATTAAACATTTCAAAGTATGACACCTTCTAAAATACCTTTTGAGGGCTTTGATTTACTTTTTCCACCTTTCTTTTTTTTTTTTCTTTTTCTTTTCATTTCTCACTTTCTTTGTCATCCCCTTCTCCATTTTTTTTTTCTGTTTATTTCATTTTTATTTGTTTGGAGAAGGGGAGATTTAGCTCAAGAGAAATATTTTCATCCCATTCTTTTTCAAACTACCATTTTGCCCTTTTTGTAATACTTTAGAAGGTGCCATACCAAGCATTATTCATCAAATTAATTCATGGTACCAAGAAAAGTAATTTTTTTTTTCTTTAGGCTCAAAATTGGGCAACTAAGGGGTAGCATTTATCATTCAAACCTCGGGAGGCCGGAAAAATACCTAGTGCCTCAATCATTTCCAAAAATATTTTCAAAAATTTTTAAGTTTTGAAATGGTTTCAAGTCAAGTTCTAGAAAATACAGTCCATGAGGAATTAAATCACTCTATCACAAGAAATGGGGTAGATTTAGTGAATACCCCTATTTGGCTCAAAATCTTACATTTAGTAGTTCATAAATCAGTGAGGAACACAAGTTTAAGGAACCACATGCCAATTATCAACTATCAAATGACTATCTCAAGAAATTTTTATTTTTAGCCACATCACAAGAATAATGAAAAATTGGGTTCAAAATTCACTATCTCAATTCATTTGGCTCCAAGTTCTCACATTTGGATGCATGTTCTAAGTGAGGGGCAATCTAGAGAATGTGATCATACCAATCTATGCCTATGAGAATGCAATATGAATGCAACAATGCAAATGCAAAAAATAAATACCCCTACCCCAAGCTTGAGTACTTACATTGTCTCCAATGTAAATAATCAAGTTGGAGAGAGGAGAAAAATGGAACAACTTACCGAATCGGTAGCGGGTGTTGGCTCACATTCCAGTCAAAACTTGGGTAGGAATTTTATCACGGCCGTGAGGCTCATCACGGCTAGGCCGTGATCGTTTCTGTCCTCAGGAGTTTCCATGTCACGGCCGTGTTATTCATCACGGCTAGGCCGTGATGCTCTTTGGCCTTGGCATCCTACTCATCACGCCCGTGATGGTTGTCACGGCTAGGCCGTGATCCTTTCTGTGCTCTTGTATAGCTTATCACGGCCGTGACAGGGCGTGATGGCCTCTGACTTTATCTTTTTATGCTCTTCTTCTCTTTCTCAACCTGAAAACACTAGACAAACCTATTAATGATATTTTTGCCTCTTGATCTTCTCAAATTATTCAAGAGGTGAATGCAAAAACAAAAGGAAAAAGGGAAGAAAACTTGGGTTGCCTCCCAAGAAGCGCTTGTTTACGGTCTTAAGCTTGACCATACTTCCTTAAATCAACCGGGGTCGGCTGGGCGTAGATGTGCCGGAACACTTCTCTTCCAAGGAGATCCTTCAAATAGCCGTTTCTGCTCATACGGCCAGTAACGCTTCCGCTTTGCTCTTTTCTCTCGGAGCTTCCTAGCCTTCCTTCCTCCCGGCGGAAGTATTGTTTCTGCATGGACAGCAATTCCAACTTCACCACTGGGTGCATCTCCAACCATGCATATCTTTGGGGTTGCTTCCATGCTAAGTTCTTTCTCTACCGCTGGAGACGTTACATCAATTCTGCACACATGGCTCTCAAAAGGAGGGTTGTTACAAGAGTTAATCAACTGAAAATTTACCCTACCTTCCTCTACATTTAGAGAGAGTTTGCCATTCCTTACGTCTATTAATGCTCCAGCGGTTGCCAAGAATGGCCTTCCTAAAATGATGGGGAATTTAGAATTCCCTTTCATGTCCAATACCAGGAAGTCGGTAGGGATGAGAATTTTCCCTACCTTTACAGGAACATTCTCTAGTATGCCTAGAGGAGTCCTAGTTGAGCCATCCGCAATTTGTAAGGGGAATTTGAATGGTCTCAACTCTTTGCTTCCCAACCTTTCCATGATAGTGAGGGACATCAAGCTCGTGCTAGCCCCTAGGTCACATAAGGCTTGGTCAATTTGCAGTTGTCCGATCGAGCAAGCGATGGAGAAACTACCTGGGTCTTTCAGTTTAGTAGGCATTTTAGTCTCTACATCTTCTTGCTTTTTCCTGACCAACCTCTGTGGGAAAGGTATCGGGGGTTGGTACGGTGGTGGAGGGACATATTTCGGTTCTGGCTCTTCTTTTTCGTTCGTGTCCTCCTCCGGTTCCACGTCCATTTCAGCTACCCCCACCCCAAGCTTATCATCCCTCAAGTGTATGACATTGCAATGCTCATTGGGATTTGCTTCGGGTTGCCCCGGGAATGCACCCTTAGGTCTCGAGTACGTGCTGGCTTGTTGGGCAATCTGGGTTTCTAGCATCTTGTTATGAGTTGCTAAGTTGTCTACCTTAGATGCTAGCTCCTTTATTGCTTCACTCACTGCCCTTCCTTGTTGTCTAAACTCCTCATTCTGTTTTGTCTGAGTTTCGACAAAACTTTCAAATAAAGTCTCGAGTTTAGATCTTTGTACCTGAGGGTACCCCGGTGTGGTTCTCTTATTACCTTGACCTTCTTGGAACTCATGGTTGAGCGTGTTGCTGTAGTTGCCGTAGGAGAGGTAAGGGTTGTTCCTTCTTTGGTTGTAGGGATTTGGGGGAGCATAGTTGGGCAGCTTCGGGTTCGTATCATAGTAGTTGTTACAAGAGTTCACTTGTTCACCCGAAGCGCCGGATCCATGTGGGCATCCCATCATGTCATGTCCCTGCATTCCACAAATCTCACAAACAAGGTTAGTAGCACCTAATGCACTCACATTAGCTCTTTCCAGCCGATCAAAACGTTTATTAAGTGAGTCTATCTTTGACATAATAAGATCTGTGCTATTTACCTCAAACTTACCCCCCGAAATCTTGTTCGGGTTATTACCTCTTTCGGATCCCCATTGGTGGTAGTTGGTGGCGACATTCTCGATGATGTTGAATGCCTCAGTGAGAGGCCTATTCATAAAATGCTCCACCGGCTGCAGAATCTAGTGACACCTTCGAAGAGTAGTCCAATCCGTTATAGAAGGTGTGCACTATTAACCACCTCTCGAGTCCGTGATGTGGGCACGACTCCAGCAGTCCCTTGTAACGATCCCAGGCTTCCGATAATGATTCTCCGTCTTTCTGGAAGAAGCCGGTGATCTGGGTTCTTATGTAGGCCGTCTTGGATGGAGGGAAGAATTTCTCCAAGAACGCCTGCTCCAATTGGTCCCAAGTGGTCAAAGTGTTAGCGGGAATTTGCTTAAGCCAGGCCTTCGCCTTTCCAGTGAGAGATGAGGGGAACAGTCTCAAACGCACAACATCGACTGAGGCTCCATGAATCCGGATTGCATCGGTGAACTCTAAAAATGTCTCTATGTGATCGGTCGGGTCCTCCGAAGGCAATCCTCCGAATTGATGTTGCCTAATCATGTTGATTAGCATAGGTGGTATGGTATAGTTTTCCGCCTCAATCTCTGGCCTTGCAATCCCAGTTCGCAAGCCTCTCGCATTTGGGGCTGCGTAATCCTTCAAAGGCTTTGTATCCGGTTGATTCGCCATGAGTGGAACGGGACTCAACCTTTCTCCCTCTCTTTGTAGTCTTCTACGTCGGTGGAAGGTCCTCTCGATCTCCGGATCAATCTCACTAAGGCTCCCAAGACTTAGAGATCTTTGCATATAACACACAGAGAGATGGATACAATAGAAGGAAAAGATTTTTTTTTTTTTTTTAATTTCAGAAATAAAAATCAAACAAAAAGAAAAGAAAAGGTCCAGAAAAAAAATCAATTCAAAATTTGAATTGAGATTCGAAAAGGCACAGTCCCCGGCAACGGCGCCAAAAACTTGATGTCGTGCGCGAACGCACGCGCGTTGCGAATCCGGCAAGTGTACCGGACTGCCGTCAAGTAATAAAAGATATCGAACCCACAGAGACTGTGTTCCCGAATCGCAATCGGTTTTCGAATCGATTAGATCTGGACTTTGTAAAAAGGATTTTTATATTTTTGAAATGGTTTTTGAATTTGAAAGATAGATGAGCAGAGAACAATTAAAACAGAAAACAAATGTTTTTGGGGTTTTGATCTAAACGGATTCCTAGGGATTTGGGTTACCTTTGAGGCTGTTTATGTTGCTAATCTGATTTACCTTTGTTGATTACCGAGATTGCCTTGAAGGCGAGTTTATCCTCTGATAGCTTAAGCTCCCTCTCGGGTTACAAAAGCCGTGCCCAATTGACCCGACCCCTACTCTCGTGGGTAGTCGATCCCAGATTGGACCCTTTGCGTTCCGTGACAACTCGTTGCTCCTCGAGGGACGGCTTCTAACTCTCGTGATTTCAGTCCCAAGTCTGACTTCTATAGGTCCGACACCCAAGTTCACCGCTAGGTTCCTCCTTGGAATGTCTCGGTCATGCAAATAACCTAAGTTCACCGCTAGGTTCCTCCTTGGATCATTCACATCTCACAAACTAGTGGCTGCCGGGCTTTACGAGTGAATCACCCTAGAAATCCTAAGTTCACCGCTAGGTTCCTCCTTAGAACGTCTATGTCACGTAAATAAACGGTTGCCGAAATTTATGAGTGAATAACACACTAGAAATCAGATCTAAAACAATTATAAATCAACAATGGTTTCAACATCAAATTAACATCATTTACAAACTTGCCTCGGGCAGAGCCCTAGTCCCTAGAAACTAAGCTACTACTCACGCCTTGCCATGGAGATGACAGGCATGATTACAAATAACATGAAAATAACTAAGAGAAGAAGGAGAAGAAGAAAGAGATCCTAAATCTATGCCTAGAGTAGTAGCCCCAAAGGTCTGATGTTTTCTGCCTCTGCTCGTCCCTTATTTATAGAATTGGGCAGTTAGAGTCCTAATCCAACTCAAATTAGATCCAATTCTGTTACTTCTGAGCCAAGTAATACGCGTCACGGCCGTGATGGCTATCACGGCCTGGCCGTGACGGATTCTGCCTTGAAAATTCTTCACTGGTTGGTCTGTCATGGCCGTGATGCTCATCACGGCCTGGCCGTGATGGTCATCACGGCCGTGATGGCCATCATGGCCTGGCCCTGACAGCTTCTGACTTGTGTTGGTTTTGGGTCACGGCCGTGATGGCTATCACGGCTAGGCCGTGACAGACTCTGACTTCAGCCTTTGTTCTTTTTCAGTTTTGCTCGATCATGGCCGTGATGGGCATCACGGCTAGGCCGTGATGGGCTCTGTTTGGCTCATTTTCTTCACTTTTAAAGCCCTATCTTCATCCAAACTCCATCATGGTTGATCTTGAGCAATTTACCCTTGATATCTGCAAAACAACACACGAAAACCGCCTTACCCATTCCAAAGGAAAATTAACCTAAAATCTAATAAAAATATGCCTAAACTACATGAAAATGCATGCAAAATGATGGACAAAGATGAGGTGGAATCACACTCATCATCAACCGCAACCAAAATGTACTTGTTGTTATAGGATGATAGAAAAGGACCCATGAAATTGATCCCCCACACATCAAAGAGCTCCACCTCTAAAATACCCTTCAGAGGCATCTCATTTCTCTTGGATATATTTCTGGTTCTTTGACATTTGTCACATTTCATTACCCAAGCCCTTGAGTCTTTAAAAATGGTGGGCCAAAAGAAACCACTTTGCAAGACTTTCATGGCGGTCCTCTCACCACCAAAGTGTCCTCCATAAGGTGAATTGTGGCAATGGGTCAAGATCTCATTAATTTCCTTTTCCAGAACACATCTTCTAAGAATTCCATCAGAACCTCTTTTGAAAAGGTAAGGCTCATCCCGTATGTAGTGCTTAGCATCATGGATGAGCTTCTTCCTTTGTTGTGCATTGAAGTCCTTCGGAATCTTGTTGACGGCTTTGTAATTTGCCATATCCACAGACCAAGGTGCCACTTGTACCATCAACAACCTCTCATCCGGAAATTCCTCTTGAATTGGAAACTCATCTTTTGCTTGAACATCCGCTTGTGGAAGCCTAGACAAATGATCGGCTACCACATTCTCCACTCCTTTCTTGTCCTTGATATCAAAATCAAATTCTTGGAGCAATAGTATCCATCTAATGAGCCTTGTCTTGGCATCCTGTTTAGCCATGAGATACTTCAAAGCGGAATGGTCAGTGTACACAATAGTTTTAGAGCCAATCAAGTAAGACCTAAACTTGTCAAATGCAAAAACTACAGCAAGCAATTCTTTTTTAGTCGTGGTATAGTTCAATTGAGCATCATACAACAAACGACTAGCATAGTAAATGACATACAACATTTTATTTTTCCTTTGACCCAAAATGGCTCCCACCGCATAGTCACTTGCATCACACATCAACTCAAATGGCAAATTCCAATCCGGAGGTGCAATGATCGGTGTTGTGGTGAGTTTTTCCTTCAAAAATTGGAAAGCATGCATACAATCCTCGTCAAACACAAAAGGAGTGTCAACTACCAAAAGTTTGCACAAAGGTTTCACAATCTTTGAAAAGTCTTTTATAAATCTCCTATAGAAACGCGCATGACCTAAGAAGCTTCTAACACCTTTCACGTTAATGGGAGGGGGAAGTTTTCAATTACTTCAATTTTAGCTTTATCGACCTTTATCCTCTTAGATGAAACCATATGACCAAGAACTATACCTTCCCTAACCATGAAATGACATTCTCCCAATTTAGAACAAGGTTAGTTTCTTGGCATCTTTTCAAAACACATGCAAGATTTTTCAAACAATTATCAAAGGAATTACCAAATACGGAAAAATCATCCATAAATACCTCAATGTATTTTTCAGTCATATCAGAGAATATGGAAAGCATGCACCTTTGAAAAGTGGCGGGTGCATTACACAACCCGAATGGCATTCTCCGGTATGCATAGACTCCATAGAGACAAGTGAATGCGGTCTTCTCTTGGTTCTTTGAGTCAACCACAATTTGGTTATACCCGGAGTATCCATCAAGGAAACGGTCCTTGAGGGAATGAGTTCAATCTTATCATTTGCAACAACCGTCATCCCCCCTTTCTTAGGAACAACTTGAACCGGACTCACCCATGGACTATCGGAGATTGGATAGATGATACCCGCATCCAAAAGTTTTACAACCTCCTTCCTCACCACTTCTTTCATGTTTGGGTTAAGTCTTCTTTGGGGTTGTCTAACTGGCTTGAAGTTTTCCTCCAAGAGGATTTTGTGCATACAAAATGAGGGACTTATTCCCTTCAAGTCGGGTATAGACCACCCAATTGCGGATTTGTGCTCTCTAAGCACTCTCAACAACTTTTCTTCCTCCAAATAATTCAATCCACTACTAATAATCATTGTAAATGAAGAATTCACTCCAAGGAAAGCATAACGGAGATGGGATGGAAGTTCTTTCAACTCTAGCTTAGGTGTTTCACCCTTGTCTTCAATCTGCACATCCTCCACCACCTTGTCTTCATCATTATTCAAAACTGGACATGCTTCAAGGGATTTGACCATCTTCTCAACTTATTCCTCACACATCTCTTCTTCTAAATTCTCAACCACAATAGCCACTTCCAATGAATCTTCAAAAATTTGTTGAATACTCTCATCGGTCAACGATTCAATTAGGTCCACACTCATACATGTATCTTTTTCGCTTGGATGTCCCATTGCTTCAAAAACATTGAATGTCACCTTCTCATCTTGGACTCTAAGCACCAACTTTCCTTGATGCACATCAATCAAAGCTCTAACCGTGGCTAGAAATGGCCTTCCAAGAATCAATGGAGTTTCACTATCTTCCGCAATATCCAACACCACAAAGTCTACCGGAAAGATAAACTTGTCTACCTTTACCAACAAATCCTCCACTACACCATAAGGATAAGTAATGGAACGATCCGCCAATTGGAGAGAAATACTGGTTGGCTTGACTTCACCAAATCCCAACTTCTTTAAGATGGAGAGAGGCATAAGATTGATACTTGCACCAAGATCTCACAAGGCTCTCCCAATGTTCAGATGACAAATAGTACATGGAATGGTAAAGCTACCCGGATCCTTCATTTTCACTAGTAACTTCCTTTGGAGTATAGCACTACATTCTTCCGTGAGCATAACCGTCTCCTCCTTCCACTTCCTCTTGTTAGAAAGAATCTCCTTCATGAATTTGGCATAGGAAGGCATTTGTTGAAGAGCTTCGGCAAAGAGGATGTTAATTTGTAAATTTTTGAACACATCCAAGAACTTAGAGAATTGTTGATCTTTCACCTCCTTTTTCAACCTTTGAGGATATGGTATCTTGAAATATGGGGGCAACTCCTTAGGATTGTCAACTTCTTCAAGAATTTACTTTTTAGTCTTCTTTCTTGCAAACTCTTCATCCACCAATTTTTCTCTCTTTGGTTTTTCAACTTCTACAACAATAGGACTAGAAGTGGTGCCTTGGGGGGTCTCTACTTCTTCATCGGTTACAACTTCAATGATCACCTCATTAACTTCATCACCAACTCTCTTTTCTTTTCTCTCTTCATTTTTTTCTTCCTCACTTTTTCTCGTTTTATTTTCTCTATCTTTTTTCTTGTGGAACCACCACCTTCCCACTTCTTGTAGTAATTGCCTTGCAATCCTCCTTCGGATTCTTCTCGGTATCTCCCGACAATTTTCCTTGAGCTCTCTCTGTCATTTGCTTTGCCAATTGGCCTATTTGGTGCTCTAGGGTCTTAATGGAGGTATCTTGATTCTTCATCATTACTTCTTGACCTTTCAAATTAGCTTGAGTAGCTTGCATGAATTAGGCTAGAATATTCTCCAAATTACTTGAATTCTATTGAGGCGGCTTTGCTTGAGAATTTGAGCTTTGCCATTGTCTCCAACCGAAGTTAGGATGGCTACGCCACCCTGGATTGTAGGTTTTAGAGAAAGGATCATGCTTGGGCCCTTGGTTTCCCATGTAGTTCACTTCTTCTTGCCCCGTTCCTCCAACCACATTAATTTCACAATTGCCATTGGCGTGATTACCTCCACAAAAGTCACACACCGAGGCGGATGGAACTTGGACCGCTTGTAATTGAGAATTTTGTAGTTGAATGGACCCCAATTGCTTGGTAAGAGCGGCCATTTGTGCCTTAAGAGCACCATAATAATCAAGTTCCAAAACAACCCTCTTGGCCAATGATCGAGAACTAGGCATTTGGTAATCATTATTGGCCATAGTTTCAATCAAGGCTTTTGCTTCATCGGGTGTCTTTTGACTTAATATTCCACCCGTCGCCGCTTCTATCATACTTCAGGAATTCTAGTTGAGACCATTGACAAAGGTTGCAACTTGTTGCCATGTTTCTAACTCATGATTTGGACAAGCAGTTAACAAAGACTTGAACCTTTCCCATGCTTCATAGAGTGATTCACCATCCTTTTGTGCAAAATCAATGATCTCCGACCTCAACTTGATCATTCTTGATGGAGGGAAGAAACGAGATAAGACCTTGCTCACCAAATCATTCCAAGAAGTAATACTCCCATGAGGATGAGATTAAAGCCATGACTTAGTTGTATCCCTCAAAGAGAAAGGAAAGAGCCTCAAACGAATAGCCTCATCCGAAGCTCCATTCACCTTGATGGTATCACACAACTCAATGAATGTGCCTATGTGAGAATGTGGGTCTTCACTCTCTAGCCCTCCAAATTGATTTTGTTGCACAAGATTGAGAAGTGATGCCTTTATCTCAAAATTGTTACAAGCTACTGCAGGTCTAACAATTGGAGTTCCACATCTATCGGTCTTAGGGGAAGTATAGTCCCCCATTGTCCTCCTTTGCTCATTGTTTTTAGCCATGGTGACAATTGATACTTCAACTTGCGGTTCTTGCACACTTGGTATCTCAACTTGTGGTTCTTGTACACTAGAAGATGCTCCTCCTCTATTCTTTCTTGCTTTGGCTTCTTTTCTGTTCTTTCTACAAAGCTTCTCGATTTCCGGATTATATTGAAGTTCACCTGGGTCAATTGTACCTCGCATACAAGGAAACAAACAAAGTAGAACAATACCAAAAAGAGCAAGTACAAGTTAAGTTTCAAGTAGACAATTATACAACTTCTAAGAGAAACACAAAGAAAACAAAAAAACAAAGAAATAAAAAGTACCTAAATTAGGAGTTCCCTTTGGTACTCGTGATATTGACACACCGATCCCTGGCAACGACGCCAAAAACTTGTTGACGATGTAGGCAAGTATACCTAGTCGCAAACAAGTAATACGATGGTGAGACCGGATATCGTTCTCAGGGATCGTGGACAAATACCACTTCTCAAATTGAACTGCTATTTAGAAGATCGTTTGGAAGGAAGGGAGCTCAATATTAAATACCAAGCCCAACAAGAGTTAAGTTAAACAAATTAAAAGGAACAAGTTCATTTTGGAATTTTATCAAACACTTAACAAGCACAAAGAGATGTGATTAACAAATTGATAAAAACGTTGGGGTTAGACTACACTAATCTTCCCTCAATTGCAATGAGATGGTAACTAACACAAGTCCTAATTCAATTATGACAATCAAGCCTTTAAAAATACTCAAACCCTAATTCCTTTGGTGGAATGAGCCTAAAACCCCAAATTAAACCCTAATTCCTTAGGTGGATTAACATGAGATTTTGCATAAAGAGTCAAGACTTAAAAGATTGCAAGCACTTTAAGACCCATTCCTAGATTCATGAACTACATGGTATTTGATTCAAGAGCATGCAAAAGCACCAAGTTTCCAATTGTCTACCAAAGCAACAAATCATTTCATGGGTGATCAAGTCAAGAAAAGCATTAAGCATAGAATCAAATACTCATAATAAACTAGGAACTTGCATTAGAACCAAATCAAAATACAACCAAGTTTAGAGAAGTCAACATCTAACCCCAACAAGAGGGGATTTAGCTAAGCATAATAGAGAAAGCAACAAAGAAAGATGAAATAAACAAGAAAAATGGAACAAACTCCATCAGAAATGGTGTTCCAGCTGAAGGAGGGCGTTCTTCACTCCTTTTGGGTCAATTGGGTCGAGTGGCTGTTGATTCCCCCTCTCAAAATGGAAAATAAGGGTTTAAATACCCTGTCAGGATTCGTGTCCACGCTGAGCGTGGGGTTGCTCACACTGAGCGTGAGACAGACAGAAAGTAGGTTTTCTCAGTCGAATCCACGCTGAGCGTGGATATGGCAGAAATAAGTCCTCCTAACAGGTGCAATTGGCTCCTTTCTTCATGATTCTTTGCTTACTTATTCACCAAATCCACTTTAAGTCTTCATGGTTTACTTCTTTATTGAATCCTAAAATTGACAAAAGATTAACCTAAATTATATTGCACATAAGGAGAACAAATTAAGCTAAAATTAACATCAAATGCATGAAATTAACAAAAACACTTAAAACACTAATTATGACTCAACTAACTAAAAATGAGGACAAAGCAAGGATAAAAACATGTAAATGGGAGTAAAATCCACTCAAGAAAGGCACAATTACTTGATAATTTAGTGAATTATCAAACTCTAATAAAGTTACAAAGTCGTTTTATCAAATTGCGTTGTTTAATCAAATATAAAATAACTTATAAAGTTAAATAAATTTATATATTTATTTTTAAAACAAGCATGCTCTTCTAAAAATATTTGAATAATTTCAACTAGTATCTATCGATATTCAATTAAATTATTTGATTGATTATTGTATGATTCAATATTCAGTAAATCTATATGAGCAAATATTATATATATGATTTAATATAATATTTCATGTTTCATTTTTTACAATTGAAAAAATACACTTAATACACTGTAAAAATAAATTATAACAACATTATATTTGATCAATGATTATACAATTGATTTTAAACAATTTATCCCGTCAATTTTAACAAAATTTATTCCTAAATTATCAATGCTACTTTAATTTAGTAAATTATTTTAAATACATGAAAGAATTTGGTAAATTAATAATTTTTTTGAACCAATAAATTACTAAATTGTTATAGATATGATTTAATATAAAATTTCATGTTGCCTATTCTTACAAATGTCCTCAAACCCTGTTTATATTAGTAAACTAAATCAACTGAATGAGATATCAAAGTATAACATTTATCAATTTGAAATGATTATTAGGGACCTAGACACTTAAATTGGAAATGATCAATTTATATTTCATAAGCAGTTATCCAGATTATATAAAAAATTGAAATTGGTAGCGACATTTATTTTATATATTCAGCCAGAGTGATAATAATTTTAATCAAATATAATATAACTTATTTACTTAACGAACTTTATACAAATTATTTTTAATATTAAAACAAACAAGTTGTTAGACAAATATATGAACGCTTCACGAAATAAAAGTTAATAACACCCCATACTAAATTAATAATGAGCATTTAAATTATTAACTTATCCCAATTAAATGCTTAAATCAATAATTCATATTTTATTTTGATATGAAATTTCTTTATCAAATGTCAATTCTTTTATGATTCTTTATTTTTGTAAAATCAATTATTCATTCACCGTCATTCAAAACTTCCCATTTTTAATTAGTCACTAACTCTATTTTATCATCAACCAAATTAATATCTATCTTTATTTTAACTTCAATTAAATTATTTCATCAATAAATTTTGTTTTTGATAAAAAATTATTTCATCAATAATTATATGCTTAAATATTCAATAAAAACATATTACCAAATATTATATATATGATTTAATATCCGAGCAAAAAATTAATATATGATTTAATTTAATATATTTGATAATGACTTCTTTGGCACAGGAATAAAATTACTTATAATTAACTGCAAAAACATATCCTAACTTAAATTTCATCAATTATTATACAATTGATTTTAAGTTAAAATGAATATTTAAAATAGTAACTTATTTCAATTAAATTATTAAAACAATAGTTCATATTTGATTTTGACATTAAATTTCTTTATCAGGTATAAAAATCTTTCATTATTCTTTATTTTCGTAAAATAAATTATTCACTCACCATTATGCAAAACTTACAGCTTTATATGCTTAAATATTCAATAAAAATATATGACCAATATTATATACATGATTTAATAACTGAAAAAAATATATTATTTAATATAATATATTTCATAATGACTTCTTTGACAAAGGCAATAAAATTACTTATAATTAACCTTAAAAATATATCATAACTTATATTTCATCAACTATTATACAATTGATTTTAAGAAAAATTACCTATCAAATTGGCCGACAAATATCAAACATTATTTTATTTGGTCAAATATTTTAAATAACTGAATTAAATTATTAAATTAGTATAGATTATAGAAATGATTTATTATAAAATTAAGGACCTAGAAACTTAAAATTAACAATTAAAACTATTGACTACATTTAATTCACATTCAATTTAATTATTTGGTAACAACAAGAGTTGAGGGATTGCTGCAAAGCAACAGCAGGAGTCTGGATGATTTCTCGATAATGCCACAGCCAGGTATGTCTTTTCTCTTAGAAACAAATAACAGGCTAATTTATGATCAACTTAATTATGACAAAGCAGTCAACTGCACAAATGAATTATGAACAAGGACATAAATATGATACAATAATATTCACAGTAGCCGAAAGTTGTGGAGGAATGTTTTTTTCCTTCACATATATGGTGGAACCGAAAAACACTAATTTGGAGGACTATAGTGGCGGCTACAAGATCAGAGGGAGAAATGGTATCGACGGTCGGATCAAGTGGAATAGCATCCCCTTAATCCCTGGTAGGAGGAAGGTGCATTCGAGGGAGGTATGCCACTCCAATAAATGTGAATGAGCATTCTACTTGCAATATCAAGCAAGGCATCCCACTAGCACAATTGATAATTAAAGCCAGACTTATTATATAGGATGAAGCTCCAATGACTCACAAACATTGCTTCCAATTGATATTTTTTTTGCAATGACTATAAATAAAAGTCAAGGACAACCTCTCAAACACGTTAGAATTTATCTTCTCAACCTGTTTTTTCACATGGACAATTGTATGTCGCAATATCGAGAGTTACCTCATGTAGTGAATTAAAGATACTAATATGTGAACACGAATGGCAAAATACAAACATTATTACTGTAACATCCTGATTTTTCTGATTGTCTATAATCTGTATTTATGTGGATAATGGAGTGTTTATTATTTTAATTTATGAAGGATTATTTTAATAAACCAAATTACCTTTTCATAATATATTTTATAAAAGTACAGTTGAACTTTCGGTAGAAAATTTCAGACGTTTCCGGTCTGAGTTTTCACTGCCGGTAAAGCTATATTAACCCGAAAAATAAATTTTTGATTTTTAAATAAGATTTTAATTTTTCCTAACTCAATTTCTAATTATTTCTATGATGTTAGAAATTAAATCTTTCAATATGAATTTTCGAGTGGGAAATTAATGAGGAAAAATACGATCGGTTCTTACCGACAGGAAACAAGTGGAATCGGGACGAGCCACATTTATCTAAATTGGATGTGATTTTGAATATTGTTGCCTTCAAATCACAACATCATAGCTTTACTTCCGTTTATTTTATCCACTTTTACAAGAAATCCATAAATTATTCTAAAATACAATTTTACTCTAACAAAAAGAATTTCAGTTAGATATATCAAGTGCAGAATTTAAATATTTAATGTGATAAGGGACTTGATGGATTGATGTCCATAGTATTTCCATTGATGGCATGTCATCATTTTTTCAATTTTTGCAAGAAAACTTAATATTTATTTATTTTATTTTTGACTATAATTTATAATTGAAGAAAAACCAAAACCCACTCCCTTTTCTCCAAAACCAGCAGCGCCCCCCACTCTCCCCTCTCTATAAATACCCTCCTCTTAACCATTTCTCATTTCCTCCATTTCCTCACAAAGTTCAAACACACCTCACTTATTCACTCATTCATCATCTTCAATCTTTTGAGTTTTGAGCTAGGAAGCCAAGGAACTATCTTCATCTTCAGCTCCTACTCATCATCATCAACATCACTAAGGGTATTATCTTTTTATCCTACTCTTCTTTCTAAAAACCTAATTTTTATCAACATGCATGTTAATGATTTATGTTGCAAGTTGATTTTATTTTGATACATGTTCATCAAACTAATTTATTTAAACTCATCACCATCTTTACTATCAACTTCTACACTTGCATGTTACAAAAATGTTCTCCAAGACCTATTTTTTTAATGGCCGAAAAACACATGACGAGGAAAGTTGGTGTTTTGTTGAGTTTTCTACTTGCATGTTCTTAAAATCTTCATGCATGTGAGTTTTAAGCTTTTGAGCTTCATTCAAAAATTTAATTTTCTCTCCTATTGAGTTTATAGGGCCGAAACCCTAATTGTTGGGGTTAAGGAAGCTTGATTTGATTTTCAAGGAAAGTATGTTGTTTTGATCTTTATTTTTAACATGAATGTGAAATAGATGAAAATGGTTTGTTTTAAGTTTTTTAGAAGAAATAACATTTTGAGCACCATTTGATTTCATGCATGTTAATAAAAAGTTGAAGAAGTTAGGTTTTCTATTTATTTATTTTTTTAGAAAATAACTTGGTGTGGATAAACTTGTGTAGAATGTGATTCTGGCAGCATGATATACCTTTATTCGTAAGCTCATAAGTTTTTATATAAAACTGATTTATGGAAAATAAATAAATATTTGGAAAGAAGACTTTTGGGGCTTTAATTTGATATATAATATATAAGTATTTGGATAAGATTTACTAGGTCAAAACACCTGTCGAAGTAAAACAAAATTTTGTCTGCGAAATTATAAACATCATGGGTTTCATGATGACTTTGAGTATGATTTTGAAAGTTAAAAACTTTTACAGAATTTTATGGGTTAATAATAAAGTATGAATAAAGTTTGGTTGAATATTTGAGATTTTTACATGTGTATGCAAAGAGAAATAATTTCATAAAGCTGCATGTTGTTAAACTCGAATTTCTGGAAAATCCTGTGAAATCGGAGGTAGTGTGTGATTTTTAATAAATTAATGCCTTCGAATTTTGACATGGGACCAACTACAATATGTTTATATGTGAGTTGGGTACCTTCAAATAAATTTTCAAAGATTTTGAAGGTCATTTGAATGATCATTCACAATTTAAACCCACTGTTGTTCTAAAAATGCTTTTAGAAAAGAGTTCACCCTAATTTTTGAATGAGTTTTCCTCAAATCTTGTTTAGGAACCATAAACCTAAATCTGACTTCTTATGAAATGGGCTCTGTTTTATGAATTTAACCATGATCTTGTGCAATTAGGACTCTCAATTGATGATTTCAAATTTTAAATTTTATAATTCTCAAATTATATTAAAGTTTCCACAATTCTTGTGAAAAAAAAGGCTTTATACCAAATTTGAGTTTTATTGGAAATCAATTAAGTTTTGTTAAATTAAATATATGGCTTCCTTGATTTTATGTTTTGAGGAAGGAAATTGATGGCTATTCTCCCTATGTGAATAGTTGTGTTTACGCTTACTTGGGAGAACGGCTTCTTCCTTTGGAGTTGTCGTGGAATTCCTACGTATATTATGAAATGTCAAAGGGACTGGGATATTATTGAGAAGGAAAGGTAAATTGTTGGAGCACCAAGGAAAGTATCTTGTTCTGGTCCACAGAGGTAAGGGGAGAAAGTATGAGGGATATTTAAATTATGATAACTATATACTTGTTGTATTTGAATTTATGTGGTTGTGTTGATGTTGTTATTGTTGTGGTTGTTTTAGAATTACCTGAATATTTTTGGCCTTAATGACATGTTGAATTGAATTATGTGTTTGTATACTTGATGAGTATTATAAACATGTTTATTATGTTGATTATGTTGCAATTCACTACAAAAAAAAACAGGTCATTTAGCGACCGAAAATAGTGACCGAATTTGTTGGTTGCTGTTTGCGACCGAAATGGCGACCGATTGTAGGATCTAAATCAAACACTGATTAGAGTTGATACTGCGACCGAAATAGTGACCCAAATAGAGCGTAGCAGAGGTATCGGTCTCTATTTCGGTTGCAAAATAAAGGAAAATAAAAGTCAAAAAATTATGACTTTTTAGCGACCGCAATGGCGACCGATTTAAATGCAACGTTTAAAATTTATTTATAGTTGCGACCGATATTAAATTGGTCGCTAAACGGCACGGAAAAAATTAAAATAGAGCGTGGTAGCGACCGAATTTTAAATCGGTCGCTAAATTTATGAATTCAAATTTCGAATTAACCGATTTAGCGACCGAATAATTCGGTCGCTAAAACTAAAATCCGTAAATTGCGAGCGCTTCCCCTTTCTTCCCCATTTCTCTCATTTCTTCTCTTTTCTTCTCTCTCTCTTGCACTCTCTCTATCGCAGTCGGACCGTCGTCGCCACCACCGCAATGCAACTACCACCACCACTCTGCACCTCCTCCCTTTCCATTCGCCTCTCCCCATTTGGCCTCCCTCTTTCCCTTTGCCCCATATCCGCCACCACCCCTCCTCCCTCCTCTGGCCACTGTTTGCGTTCGGCAAAGCCACCACCGCAACACCACCACCAAGGTAAGTTGAACCCCCCTTCTTCCTCTCCCCCTCTCCCTCTCTCTCTCCCCATCGTGCACAACCCCCTCCCCATCTCCTTGTTTTTCTCCTCTTCTCTGACTTCTCTGGTTTGTGTTTTCAACTCTCCCCCACTCTTTGCATTGGTGACTGATTGTGGCTCCATTTCTCTTCAAAGCGTAAGCTTCCATTTCTCTTTATTTGCTAAACCATAAACCCTAAATTCTCTATTGCTTCCACTGCCCTGCTATCATATTCTGTTATGTCAAATTACTCAATTGTTGTTGTGTGGATTTTGATCAGTACATTCATGCTTGCAACAACTTGTTTATATGTTGTGTCAGTATTTATCAGTTAGGAGTAATGTATATAAACATAAGTCAGTGTCAATGTGAATTTGGGTTGTTTGCACATTTGAAAAATTGAGTTTTATACTTGAGGATTTAATTAGAAATGAGACTGTAGTAATTGATTTATGTTTTTAAATATTTTAATGTTAAAACAGTGTTCAAAAGAGTTAATGTGATTTTGATTGTGACATTCGTATTGATTTAAGCAAATATGAGAAGGGATTAATTTTTAAGGCTACTGTGGTAAGAGTAAAGGAGTTGAAAAACTCAAACCGATTTTTGGCAAAACACATAAATAACAATTTTTTTGCTTCTATCCATAAGTGAGTTTAGGACTCAATGGGTTTGCAGACATGTTTGAACATATAAACAAAGTTCATCAGTACATTGATGTTTACAACAACTTACTTTGTCCGGAAATTTGGTGCAATCCATTTTACTGAGTACTGAGATGAGAAGCAAAGAATACGCTAAAAAGATAGATTTATATATTTTGAGTAGCTTCAGCTTCTTCAAACTTCATGAACTGATGTTAAAGGTCAGTAGTAATTCAACTTTTTGGTGCACAGATTATGTTTTTATATATATTATTGCTATTATTATTTTCAACGTGCTCTTCCTTGTCTCTTTGTTCTTTGTTAACAGAGGCACATGATTGTTTAATGTTAAGTGAGTGACTTAAGGTCATAATGATTTATTAATTAAAGCATAGACAAAAAAACATTAGATTAGGCAAATATTCCTATGGAGGGGGATAGATGGGCATAGAGGTGTACTTTGGAAAAAGTTAAACTAACACAGTGAGGTGATATTTTAATATGTTACGTTTATTTTGGGAAGTAAGGGATTACTTAAGAAAAAAAGGAATCACTTGATTCTGATAGCACTACAAAAAAACAATTGTTTAGCGACCGTACTTTTCGGTCGCTAAACCATGTAAATCGGTCGCTATTTGTTTTAGCGACCGAATCAGAGACCGATTTATGGTGGTAGCTGAATACCTGGTCGCTAAAGTTTTAGCTACCGAATTATTATTTCGGTCGCTAATTAGCGACCGTAAATTCGGTCGCTATAAAATAATAATCGGTCGCTATTAGGTCGGTCGCATTTTTTGGGTAACCATTTTTAGCGACCGATAATCGGTTGATAATTCGGTCGTTAATTTTGGCTACTGTTAACCTATATTAGCGACGGATTTTCGGTCGCTATACATCATCTGGAAATCTTAAATAAAGTTTAGCGACCGAATTATTGGTTTCTAATTCGGTCGCTAAACTGGTTATTATTAAATTTTTTTTAAATTTTAATTTTTATAATAATTTTTTTTCTGATTTTCTTTAAACGTTAAAAAAATTACTAATAAAACACACCAAATAACTTATGAAATATACAATCATAAAAAAATAATAAATATATATAAAAAGAATAATCCAAAATGTCGTAAAGAATCGTTTAAAGTAAAAAATATGGAGAGAAAAAATCAGTCATGATGAGGGGGAGATGGAGGAATCCAATCATCCTCAGCGTCCGTACCACCGACGCGTCGCTAGCCGATCGTCCTCTGCGCAGAGCGACATCGATGGCGGGCGGCGAATCGGAGGAGCGGCAGCAGCGCACAACCGCTGAGCATCATCCCGAGCAATCGAGTCTGGATCCTCATCTGCTCCAACACCAGCCGCAGTGTCCGCCCTCGCTCGATGCTCGCCGCATCAGTGCTGGTGTGCCCGAATCAATCGGGCAATCTGGTCCGCCATCTCGCTGCTCTCTCTCGCTCTTCTCCCGAAGCTCCGCGTTCAGCTGCGTGATGGTGTCCTCGCATTTGGTGGAACTGCTCCCCGAGGGACGGTATCGGCCAGCAAGAAGGAGCAAAGCGTGCGTCTTGGACGATGAAGCGATGAACTCGGCTCCCAGGTGTCCGAGGCCATACACGTGCCCTTCTTGTTCCCCGCCCCGACGACCTCCAAATAAATGGCATTATCGTCGACGGAGACAGAGAGCAGCCATCACCCGGTCAAAGCCTCATCTTGTGACTGTGAGGCACGTGATATGGCATCGTCCTTCTTCTCGTTGAAGCCCGCCTACAAAGTATAGTTGAATAGATTTAGTTAAAATAATTATATCCAATATTAACAAATCATTTATAATAAATTACAAGTAAACACTAAATTATTTTTTTGCTTACAGCATAGTTACGGGCCTTGTCGTTGACCCATGTCCCCGACTTCAACTTCTTCGTCCTCTCCACCAACTCCATAGCAGTCGGGCCCGTTGTTTCTGTGCTTTCTGCACGAATAATATAATATTAAATTCATAAGAATAATTAAAAATGAAAACTAATTAATTAAATAGTATATTAAGTCAAAAGTTTAATGTATTACCAGCTCGTCGTAGTGGGCGGCGGCTGATTTAGACCCACCGGTCCAAGCACATGCGCCACCATCAGAAGCTCGATTACGCCGAGCTGTGGCCTGGATCTCCTGGAACTTCTCAGAAGCCCAGTACTGGTCCAGCTGCCTCATGATCTCGTGGATCCACCCACCTCCCCTTATTCTGCCCCTTCCTCAGCTTGTTCATCAGATTCTTCATAACCAGTGAGCCTTTATGCTCAAATATGTCCCTGACGAGAGCCTCTAAAGCTAAGTCCCACCTATACTCTTTCTGCAACTTATAGTTGTTAGGAAATTCTTGTGTACATATATATAATGTAAATTTAATTTAAAAAACTTAATAAACTGTTACCTTAAACTCTAGAAACAACTGATCCCTATGGCCCAGTGGGATGGCCTTCCATGTAGGCCATGGACCATCAAACTTGCGTCGCAGGATCTTCGAGATCGAATTAGAAGGGCCCTTCGCGGGCAGAAAGCTGCAGCAAAATTAGAGCATTAATAAATGTTATAATTAAATTTTAAAAACAAGTAAATAGAAATTAACGATACTTTATATATATTAAAAAATTAAATTAGCATACTCGTTATCCCCCCTGGGGATAAGAAGAATCCTCATGTCGGATGGACCACGACTCTCCTGTCCCGAAGATGATGATGGTCCTGTCGTCGTAGGTGTGGATGATGAGGGTACAGCCTGTGTCCCGACCACATGAGGATGGGTGGGGGGTGCAACTCCATCACCCTGAGGTGTCCCGTCAACAGAGGTGCTGGTAGGATGGTCTCGATCTGAAGGCTGTGGGTCGGCCGGCGAAGGGACTCTCGCACGACGACCTCCACGACGACCCCTACCTCTGGAGGAATCTGCCATCTGTGAAAAAAATGAAAATATGATTACACAACAGTGTAAATAATACAAAAATAAATTACCTAATAAGTAGAATGACATTCACACAATGAATTATGACATAAATAAATTACCTAAGTAGAATCTCCGTCACTAAATTCACCCTCGGTCTCATCAGTATCACTTGATCGGAATGTACCTTCGCTAGATGCGTACAACTCGGATTGATCCATTAACTCTCTCTCAACTTCTTTCCCATTTTCGGAAATGTCCGCTAGAGAATTAACAATAATGTCTGACGTAATTTGCAACGGTACGTGGGGTCTTGAAAACTCATCATCTTGGTACGGAGCATCTTTTTCAGGCTGGTTGATTACATTATCAGTAATTATACTGCGAGCCTTTATCATAATAACACCCAACCAGCCATGATGTCCTTCGGGATATGGCGAGTAATAAACCTGCTCTGCTTGTTGTGAAAAAATGAATGGGTCGTACGCCTTATTATACCTTCGAGACAGCCTAACTTGAACAATACCATAATTTTTATCTATTTTTGTCCCTACGTCAAGAGTAGGATCAAACCAATCACACTTGAAGATAACTAATTTCATCACGGGGAAACCGGTATAATCGAGTTCAAGGATGTCAGTTAGAACCCCATAGAAATCATCCTCTACATTGCCATCAGTGGCTCGCACACAAACACCATAGTTACACGTCTGCATTCCTTCATTCCATGTTTTTGTATTAAATTTATATCCATTTACAATATAAGTATTCCATGATGTAACCCATCTGTTAGGCCCCCATGCCAAATTTGTCAATAATGGATTTTGAACATTGTTTTCTGGATCTAGTACCTAAACAATCAAATATTATATTATTCTTATACATGCTATATATTTAAGGAGATAAAATGTATGCTTCAAAAAATGAAGATGCTTAACCTACATATTTACTGAACCACGTAGCAAAGTGAGAAGTAATTTCTCGATCAACCTGATCATTTGAAATGTCAGGTTGGAGATCCCTTAGAAAATTGCCGTACATCCTACATATGGGAGATTAACAGCAGGACGATTAATAATAATAAATGTCAATTGAACTTATTAAAGACGTTGTAGAAACTACTCTAAATATGGCGCCACCTCTTCACAATTTTGAAGGATATACAGATGAGCAGCATTAATGTCACGCTGCTCCAAGAAATATCCTTTTGATTTGCCACTAAATCTGCCCGGATAGTTGAATATTGATATAGGAGGACTAGTTGAACATCCTTCGCCCGAATCAACGTTTCTAGGCATCCTTGTCCTTCTCGTGTTAACTTCGTCCGGATAATAATAAGAGGCAAAAGTGGAAGTCTCCTCTACTAAGTATGCTTCACAAATGGAACCCTCCACTCGTGCCTTGTTCTTGACTTTGTGTTTAAGGGAGTGCAGGAACCTATTAAAGAGGGATACATACAAATAATTACTAGTCTTAGGGAAAGCTAAACTACTGCTCTCGTGTTCGTGAATTTCATATGTATTAAGTGAAATAGTTGATGTTTTTTACCTCTCAAATGGATACATCCAGCGGTATTGGACTGGGCCACCAACTCTTGCTTCGTAAGGTAGATGAACTGGCAGGTGTTCCATGGAATCAAAGAAACTCGGCGGGAAGATTTGCTCCAGCTTACATAACAAAACGGGTATCTTGACTTCCATATCCATTAATTGATTCACATTTAGTGTTGTCGATGTAAGCTCCCTGAAAAAGTGGCTAAGTTCAACAAGTGGGTTCCAAATTTGCTTCGGTAATGCGTCAAACGCAATTGGAAGCAACCGTTGCATGAACACGTGGCAATCATGACTCTTCATTCCATGTAACTTTGCTTCCTTAATGTCAACACATCTACCCAGATTGGAAGCATACCCATCTGGTAACTTTAGTTCTTTAACCCACTTACAGACGGCCAATTTCTGTGCTTTGCTTAGTGTATAACTTGCCTTCGGTTTGATAAGTCTGCCACGACCACCGTCTTGCAACTCAAGCTCCTTCCGATTGCAAATACCAGCCAGGTCCAATCGGGCTTTATTTGTATCCTTTGTCCTCCCCTTGATGTCCATCACAGTGTCAAACACATTCAAAAACACATTCCTCTCAGTATGCATGACATCAATGTTGTGACGGAGTAGCTGCGTCCTCCAATACGGCAACCTCCAAAATATACTTTGTTTTGTCCAATTATGGTTGACGCCATAATCAGGAATATGTTCTCCTTGGGTTTCATGGACGAGCGGTAAGTACTGTACTCTGCGCCATACATTAGGACCAGTCAAACGTGGTGGAGGCGGTGTTCTCTCCGCACAACGCTTCTTGAATGCATTCTTGTTCCGCCTATAAGGATGATCTTCCGGAAGGAATTGACGATGACAATCAAAATATGAGATCTTTCGACTGTGTTTAAGCGTGAATGCCTTCGATCGCTCCATACATATTGGGCATCCAAGCTTCCCCGTGGTCATCCAACCCGACATCATCCCATAAGCAGGAAAGTCGTTGATCGTCCACATTAAAAGCTGCTTTCATGATGAAATTCCGCCTCAAAGATACGTCATATGTCAACACACCATCATTCCACAGCATTGTCAACTCATCTATCAGTGGCTGCAAGTACACATCAAATCTTACCTTTTGGATTAGACGGACCCGGAATTATGACTGTTAGGAACATAAACTCCCGCTTCATGCACATCCCCGGGGGAAGATTGTACGGAGTCAGGATAACCGGCCAACAAGAGTATGCTTTTCCAGACTGCCCAAAAGGATTAAATCCATCTGCAGATAACCCCAATCGGACATTGCGAGGGTCCTGCGAAAATGCCATATGAACCCTATCAAAATGCTTCCAAGCTTCTCCATCAGATGGATGACACAAGATATCTTGCTCCCTCTCATGCTCACTATGCCACCTCATGTGAGCTGCAGTGGCCATCGAAGAGTACAATCTTGTAAGTCTTGGAACGAGCGGAAAGTACCACATCTTTTTTAGCGACCTCTTCTTCTCAATGCCCATCCTAGTGGTTGTCTTATACCGATCCGCACCACAAAATCGACAACACGTTATGCTTTCCGCTGAATCATCCTTATAGTACAACATACATCCATTCGGGCAACAATCAATTTTCAAACACCCCAGACCCAAATTTTCCACGGACTTCTTAGCATGATAAAAACTTGTAGGCATCCGATTGCCTTCCTCAGCAACGCCTTGACACTCGACCTGGTGAGGCGATTAAAACAGCCTTCTTGCATATTGTTGTCAGATTTGATACTCAACCATTCCATGCACATCGACAACTCCGTGTACTCCTGACATCCTTCCCACAATGGAGATCGTGCAGCACCCAAAGATATCATAGAATCTTTGAGCTTCGGGATTCGGATTCTCCTCTATGTATTGGGAACCCATTCCACCATCTTCTCCCCATCTTCTTCTAGTACAACACCAACCGATGGTCCAAAGCATGATCCATTATCATCTGCTCGTATGGATTCAATTCTTCCCTCCCGTCACCACTTCCATAGTACGAACCTTCAGCCACAATCGGGTTTAAGTCGTGGCAACGTCTCACCATGGTTACTCCACCAATAGTAATCAGGCATGAAGCCCTTCTCATAAAGATCGGCTACAACTCCATCCACGCTTTTGAAAGATTGACACTTGCATCTTTTGCAAGGACACCTCAATTGATCACCGCCCACCGTATATAAATCTCTCCCGGCTAACAACAAACTCTATAAACTCACCCACTCCAACTCTATACTCTTCCCTAAGACGTTTATTCCGATCCAACCTACGATACATCCATTTCCGATTCTCCGGAATATCCATTGCTGGCAATTAAATAGCCTGACCAATCCTACAATAACACCTATATATTACGGTGCATTCCAATAACTCCATCAATCTCGTTCTTATGACAAGGTATGAACCTATCCCATTCGAGAAGAAACCTTTGCCACACTCGGCTACTAATAGTTATTCCCATATTCAAATACCTTATACTTGACAAAATTTCGGCAGCATTTCCCACCGGTCTCCAAGTTACACGACTCGAGCACGGTCAGAATCACCGCGATCAAGTATGCACCAGGAGAACAAAAGGAAATGCTTCAGACCGAGATTTCAACAAGTATATAAGGCATTTGAACATTGAAATGACTATTGTACGAGTGTGAAAAAGGTTTTTTCCCAAACTGTCCCACTTGGACAATTCAAGATTCAATACAATGAGCATGCATACCTTGATAAGTTACGCATGCTCATTAATATTGAATCTCAAACAGGAAACTAAGGCTTTCGTTAATTAATTATTAACTCTAACAGAAAATAAAACCATTAACCTATAAATATTGCAACATTGTTGAGCTTATATAAATTGCAGCGTAAATCAATACAAACTTAGATTAAATATTGTAGCAAACATCCTATTGAGCTCCGCTCTCCACTAACAAGTAGCAGTTAATTGTCAAACACATGCATAATTTCTAAATTATCAGCACACAACCAGCATCCCGCCTTTCGGACAGGATCACATCCTATTGAGCTCCGCTCTCCACTAACAAACAACACATATTGGCAAACACATGCATAAACATTATATTATCAGCATACAATCAAACAAGATCACATCCTATTGAGCTCCGCTCTCCACTAACAAACAACACATATTGGTAAACACATGCATAAAAGATAAATTATCAGCACATAACCAGACATCCTGCCTTTCGGACAGGGTCACATCCTACTGAGCTCAGCTCTCCACTAAGAAACAATACGATAATTCACTTAACACATTACAAATACCATTTAATTCAAGGAATAAGAGAGAGTATTTTACTTACCTCAACTCCAAGCACACAAAGATAAGGGGACTCTGGTTCAACAAGTGGTGGTGACAAAGTAAAAAAATTGTAATCCAACACCCTGTTTAGACATAAGTGGTTAAATTCAACCCATAAGTTACAATTTTTGTTTAATAAGTTCATACAAAGGCAGATTTACAAAAAAAAAATTAAGTTAATTTTGCCATCTCTATACAAAATTCAACCCTCATCACGAAATGAGAAGATCAAACATCCTATAAAAAATGAATGCACTACCACAAAAACACACATCCCTAAACTCACACACATACACTAAACACACATCTCTGCACACACACACACACAAACATCCCAAACAGACACACACACATACACTAAACACACATCTCTGCACACACACACACACAAACATCCCAAACAGACACACACACAGAGCACCCCAAATGCACAATACACATCAAACACACACACATCAAATGTACACAACACACACACAACACAACAAACACACACACACAACACAGAACACACACTCACAACACACACACTCAACAACACACACACAACACACACACACACACACATAACAACACAACAAACAGAACACACAACAACAAACACACAGAACACACACACAGAACACACAAAAAACACACACTCACAACACACACACACACACAACACAACAAACACACACACACTCACAACACACACACTCAACAACACACACACACAACAACACAACAAACAGAACACACAACAACAAACACACAGAACACACACACACAGAACACACAACAAACACACACTCACAACACACACACACACACAACACAACAAACACACACACAACACCAATGTACACACAACACACAACAGAAACAACAATGTAGAGAAAGACAACGAGAGAAGCAATTACCTCGGTCAGTGTGAGGGAGGGCGTTGTGGTGGTGGTGGTATGAGCAATGTGACCAGAATGAGCCCTGAAATGAGGGGGGAAACGATAGACAGTGACATAGTGAGACAATGAGAGAGAGAGATATATGAAAGAGAAACTGAGACAGAGAGATGGAGTAGAGGAGAGCTTACCTGAGCAAAGGGGAGATGACGGTGGTGACGACCGGAGGTGTCTTGGGGTGTTGAGGTGACGGAGCGCGCACCGTAGAAGAGAGAAACAGTGGGTTCCAGAGAGAAAACGACGGAAAAAATGAGGAAGAAGGAGGTTCTGTCGAATTTAGGGATTTCGGTTTTAGCGACCGAATTAATTCGGTCGCTAATTCGGTCGCTAATATGGTTAGTTTTAATTTGAATTTGTAATTTTAGCGACCGATTTAAATTTCGGTCGCTAACACGCGCAATTTTATTTTTTTAACGCGCCATTTAGCGACCGAATTAACATCGGTCGCAAATATAATAAATTTTAAAGTGTTAATTCATAGACTTAGCGACGGATTTATAAATCGGTCGCTAATCTAAATACAGTTTGACCGTTGCATTTAATTCGGTCGCCATTTCGGTCGCTAACAATTCATACATTTCTGACTGTTACTTTCCTTTGTTTAGCGACCGAATTAGCGGCCGATGTATCTGCTACGCTCTATTTCGGTCGCTATTTCGGTCGCAGAAGCAACTCTAACCAGCGTTTCATGTAGATCCTGAAATCGGTCGCAAAAAGCAACCAAAAAATTCGGTCACTATTTTCGGTCGCTAAATGGCCTTTTTTTGTAGTGTAGATAACACTCGTACCAAGTTGTAAGTTGTTATAAATTTGTAACCGTATATTATTGATTCTATTTTATATTAATTTATGTGTTTCTAGTCTTATAAACAGTTGTACTGGATTCTGTATATATAGATTAGTGATTTGATTTGAAAGGACTAATTTCATTTATGTACGATAGGTCCTTGTTGTCATATTCTTCTACTCTCTGTTGGCTCCGGCTCCTCCCCTTATCCTTACTCGGTTGTGTTTTCTCTCCCAGGTAAGTTCTCTGAACACTCAGTGTAATGTATTATGTGAATTATCGTGTTGTTTGGTAGTGGAGAGCTGAGCTCAATAGGATGTGATCTTGTCTGATTGTATGCTGATAATTTAATGTTAATGCATGTGTTTGTCAATATGTGTTGTTTGTTAGTGGAGAGCGGAGCTCAATAGGATGTGATCCTGTCCGAAAGGCGGGATGCTGGTTGTGTGCTGATAATTTAGAAATTATGCATGTGTTTGACAATTAACTGTTACTTGTTAGTGGAGAGCGGAGCTCAATAGGATGTTTGCTACAATATTTTATCTAAGTTTGTATTGATTTACACTGCAATTTATATAAGCTCAACAATGTTGCAATATTTATAGGTTAATGGTTTTATTTTCTGTTAGAGTTAATAATTAATTTACGAAAGCCTTAGTTTCCTATTTGAGATTCAATATTAATGAGCATGCTTAACTTATCAAGGTATTCATGCTCATTGTATTGAATCTTGAATTGTCCAAGTGGGATAGTTTGGGAAAAAAAATTTCACACTCGTAAAATAGTCATTTCCATGTTCAAATTCCTTATATATACTTGTTGAAATCTCGGTCTGATGCATTTCCTTTTGTTCTCCTAGTGCATACTTGATCGCGGTGATGCTCACCGTGCTCGAGTCGTGTACTTGGAGTCCAATGGGAAATGTTGTCAAAATTTTGTTAAGCATAAGGTATTTGAATAAGGGAGTGTGGTAAAGGTTTCTTCTCGAATGGGATAGGTTCATACCTTGTCATAAGAACGAGATTGATGGAGTTATTGGAATGCACCATAATATATAAGTGTTAATTTTTTTTGGTCAGGCTATTTAATTGCCAGCAATGGATATTCCGGAGAATCGGAAATGGATTTATCATAGATTGGATCGGAATAAACGTCTTAGGAAAGAGTATAGAGTTGGAGTGGGTGAGTTTATAGAGTTGTTGTTATCCAGGAGAGATTTATACGGCTGGGCGGTGATCATTTAAGGTGTCCTTGCAAAAGATGCAAGTGTCAATCTTTCAAAAGCGTGGATGGAGTTGTAGCCGATCTTTATGAGAAGGGCTTCATGCCTGATTACTATTGGTGAAGTAACCATGGTGAGACGTTGCCTGATTTAAACCCGATTGTGTTTGAAGGTTCGTACTATGGAAGTGGTGACCAGAGGGAAGAATTGAATCCATACGAGCAGATGATAATGGATCATGCTGGACCATCGGTTGGTGTTGTACTAGAAGAAGATGGGGGATAAGATGGTGGAATGGGTTCCCAATACATAGAGGAGAATCCGAATCCCGAAGCTCAAAGATTCTATGATATGCTGAGTGCTGCACGATCTCCATTGTGAGAAGGATGTCGGGAGTACACGGAGTTGTCGATGTGCATGGAATGGTTGAGTATCAAATCTGACTACAATATGCAAGAAGGTTGTTTTAATCGCCTCACCAGGTCAGTGTCCAAGGCGTTGCCAGAAGACAATCGGATGCCTACTAGTTTTTATCATGCTAAGAAGTCATTGGAAAATTTGGGTCTTGGGTGTTTGAAAATTGATTGTTGGCCGAATGGATGTATGTTGTACTATAAGGATGATTCAGCGGAAAGCATAACATGTTGTCGATTTTGTGGTGCGGATCGGTATAAGATAACCACTAGGATGGGCATTGAGAAGAAGAGGTCGTTAAAAAGATGTGGTACTTTCCGCTCGTGCCAAGACTTACAAGATTGTACTCTTCGATGGTCACTGCAGCTCACATGAGGTGGCATAGTGAGCATGAGAGGGAGCAAGATGTCTTGTGTCATCCATCTGATGGAGAAGCTTGGAATCATTTTGATAGGGTTCATATGGCATTTTCGCAGGACCCTCGGAATGTCCGATTGGGGTTATCTACTGATGGATTTAATCCTTTTGGGCAGTCTGGGAAAGCATACTCTTGTTGGCCGGTTATCCTGACTCCGTACAATCTTCCCCCGGTGATGTGCATGAAGCGGGAGTTTATGTTCCTAACAGTCATAATTCCGGGTCCGTCTAATCCAAAAGGTAAGATTGATGTGTACTTGCAGCCGCTGATAGATGAGTTGACGATGATGTGGAATGATGGTGTGTTGACATATGACGTATCTTTGAGGCATAATTTCATCATGAAAGCAGCTTTGATGTGGACGATCAACGACTTTACCGCCTATGGGATGATGTCGGGTTGGATGACCGCGGGGAAGCTTGGATGCCCAATATGTATGGAGCGATCGAAGGCATTCATGCTTAAAAACAGTCGAAAGATCTCATATTTTGATTGTCATCGTCAATTCCTTCTAGAAGATCATCCTTATAGGCGGAACAAGAATGCATTCAAGAAGCGTTGTGCGGAGACAACACCGCCTCCACCACGTTTGATTGGTCCTAATGTATGGCGCAGAGTACAGTACTTACCGCTCGTCCATGAATCCCAAGGAGAACATATTCCTGATTATGGCGTCAACCATAATTGGACAAAACAAAGTATATTTTCGAGGTTGCCGTATTGGAGGACGCAGCTACTCCGTCACAACATTGATGTCGTGCATATTTTTGAATGTTATGTAAGCTGGAGCAAATCTTCCCCTCGAGTTTCTTTGATTCCATGGAACACCTGCCAATTCATTACCTTACAAAGAAAGAGTTGGTGACCCAGTCCAATACCGCTGGATGTATCCATTTGAGAGGTAAACAACATCAACTATTTTACTTAATACATATGAAATTCACGAACACGAGATCGTAGTTTAGCTTTCCCTAAAACTAGTAATTATTTGTATGTATCCCTCTTTAATAGGTTCCTGCACTCCCTTAAACACAAAGTCAAGAACAAGGCACGAGTGGACGGTTCCATTTGTGAAGCATACTTAGTAGAGGAGACTTCCACTTTTTCCTCTTATTACTATCCAGACGAAGTTAACACGAGAAGGACAAGGATGCCTAGAAACGTTGATTCGGGAGAAGGAAGTTTAACTAGTCCTCCTATATCAATATTCAACTATCCGGGAAGATTTAGTGGCAAATCAAAAGGATATTTCTTGGAGCAGCGTGACATTAATGCTGCTCATCTGTATATCCTTCAAAATTGTGAAGAGGTGGCGCCATATTTAGAGTAAGTTTCTACAATGTCTTTTATAAGTTCAATTGACATTTATGATTATTAATCGTCCTGCAGTTAATCTCCTATATGTAGGTTGTATGGCAATTTTCTAAGGGATCTCCAACCTGACATTTCAAATGATCAGGTTGATCGAGAAATTACTTCTCACTTTGCTACGTGGTTCAGTAAATATGTAGGTTAAGCATCTTCATTTGTTTCAATACATTTTATCTCCTTAAATATATAGCATTTATAAGAATAATATAATATTTGATTTTTTAGGTACTAGATCCAGAAAACAATGTTCAAAATGCATTGTTGACAAATTTGGCATGGGGGCCTAACAGATGGGTTACATCATGGAATACTTATATTGTAAATGGATATAAATTTAACACAAAAACATGGAATGAAGGAATGTAGTCGTGTAACTATGGTGTTTGTGTGCGAGCCACTGATGGCAATGTAGAGGATGATTTCTATGGAGTTCTAACTGACATCCTTGAACTCGATTATACCGGTTTCCCCGTGATGAAGTTAGTTATCTTCAAGTGTGATTGGTTTGATCCTACTCTTGACGTAGAGACAAAAATCGATAAAAAATATGGTATTGTTCAAGTTAGACTGTCTCGAAGGTATAATAAGGCGTACGACTCATTCATTTTTTCACAACAGGCAAATCAGGTTTATTACTCGCCACATCCTGAAGGACATCAAGGATGGTTGGGTGTTATTAAGATAAAGGCTCACAGTATAATTACTGATAATGTAATCAAACAGCCTGAAAAAGATGCTTCGTACCAAGAAGATGAGTTTTCAAGACCCCACGTACCGTTGCAAATCACACCGGACATTATTGTTAATTCTCTAGCGGACATTTCCGGAAATGGGGAAGAAGTTGAAAGAGAGTTATTGGATCAATCCGAGTTGGACGCATCTAGCGAAGGCACATTCCGATCAAGTGAGACTGATGAGAGTGAGGGTGAATTTAGTGACGGAGATTCTACTTAGGTATTTTATTTATGTCATAATTCATTGTGTAAATGTCATTCTACTTAGGTAATTTATTTTTGTATTATTTACATTGTTGTGTAATCATCTTTTCATTTTTTACACAGATGGCAGATTCCTCCAGAGGTAGGGGTCGTCGTGGAGGTCGTGGCAGAGGTCGTGTTGCGAGAGTCCCTTCGTCGACCTACCCACGGCCTTCAGATCGAGACCGCCCTACCAGCACCTCTGTGGACGGGACACCTCAGGGTGATGGAGTTGCACCCCCTACCTAGCCTCATGTGGCCGGGACACAAGCTGCACCCTCATCATCCACACCTACGACAGGACCATCATCATCATCGGGACAGGAGAGTCGTGGTCCATCCGACAGGAGGATTCTTCTTATCCCCAGGGGGGATAACGAGTAAGCTAATTTAATTTTTTAATATATATATAAAGTATCGTTAATTTCTATTTACTTGTTTTTTTAATTTATTTATAACATTTATTAATGCTCTAATTTTGCTGGAGCTTTCTGCCCGCGAAGGGCCCTTCTGATTCGATATCAAAGATCCTGCGACGCAAGTTTGATGGTCCATGGCCTACATGGAAGGCCATCCCAGGGGGCCATAGGGATCAGTTGTTTCTAGAGTTTAAGGTAACAATTTATTAAGTTATTTAAATTAAATTTACATTATATATATATATATATACACACACGAATTTCCTAACAACTGTACGTTGCAGAAAGAGTATAGGTGGGACGTAGCTTTAGAGGGTCTCGTCAGGGACATATTTGAGCATAAAGGCTCACTGGTCATGAAGAGTCTGACGAACAAGCTGAGGAAGGGTCAGAATAAGGGGAAGTGGGTGGATCCTGAGATCAGTAGGCAGCTGAACCAGTACTGGGTTACTGAGACGTTCCAGGAGATCCAGGCCACAGCTCGACGTAATCGAGCGTCTGATGGTGGCGCATGTGCTTGGACCGGCGGGTCTAAATCAGCCGCCGCCCAATACGACGAGCTGGTAATACATTAAACTTTTGACTTATTATACTATTTAATTAATTAGTTTTAATTTTAAATTATTCTTATGAATTTAAGATTATATTTTTCTGTGCAGAAAGCACAAAAACAGCGGCCCCCCGCTGCTATGGAGTTGGTGGAGAGGACGAAGAAGTTGAAGTCGGGGACATGGGTCAACGACAAGGCCCGTAACTATACTGTAAGTAAAAAAACAATTTAGTGTTTACTTGTAATTTATTATAAATGATTTGTTAATATTGATTATAATTTTAACTAAATCTCTTCAACTGTACTTCGTAGGTGGGCTTCAACGAGAAGAAGGACGATGCCATATCACGTGCCTCACAGTCACAGGATGAGGCCTTGACTGGTGATGGGCCCAGCTCTCCTATCTCCGTCGACGATAATGCCATTTATTTGGAGGTCGTCAGGGGCAGGAACAAGAAGGGGCACGTGTATGGCCTCGGACACCTGGGAGGCGAGTTTATCGCTTCATCATCCGGCACGCCTGCTCCTTCCTACGCCGATACCGTCCCTCAGGAGCAGTTCAACCAAATGCAGGACACCATCACGCAGCAGAAACGCGGAGCTTCGGGAGAAGAGCGAGAGAGAGCAGTAGATGGCGAACCAGATTGCACAGTTGACTCAGTCACACCAGCAGTTGATGCAGATGAGCATCGAGCAGGGCCAGACACTGCGGATGGTGTTGGAGCAGATGAGGATCCAGACTCCAGTTGCTCAGGGTGATGCTCTGACAGTTGTGCCGCCTGTTGTCGCTCCTCCAATTCCACCGCCAGCTACTGATGCTACTACTGCAGAGGATGATCAGATAGCTGACACCAGTGGTACGGATGCTGAGGATGATTGGATTCCTCCATCTCCCCTTCATCATGACTGATTATTTTTTTTCATATTTTTGACTTTAAACGATTCTTGTACGACACTATGGATTTTTTTATATATATTCATTATTTTTCATGATTGTATATTTCATTACTAATTTGGTGTGTTTTATTAGTAATTTTGTTAAACTTTAAAGAAAAACAGAAAAAAATTATTATTTTAAAAATTAATAAAAACCGGTTTATCGACCGAATTAGAAACCAATAATTCGGTCGCGAAACTTTAATTAACATTAACAAATTGTGGTATAGCGACCGAAAATCCGTCGCTAATATAGGTTAACAGTAACCAACATTGGCGACCGAATTTCGGTCGCTAAAAATGGTTACCCAAACAATGCGACCAACCGTGTAGCGACCGTTTTTTATTATTTAGCGACTGAAATTACGGTCGCCAGTTAGCGACCGAAATTACGGTCGCCAGTTAGCGACCGAATTATTATTTCGGCCTCTAAAATCTTAGCGACCAGGTTATCAGCCACCACCATGAATCGGTCGCTACTTCGATCGCTAAATTAAATAGCGACCGAATTAGAATGTTTAGCGACGGAATATGCCGGTCGCTAAACACTTCTTTTTTTGTAGTGATTGTTGAAACTGTTTGGTTGTTGTATATACTTTATTGGCATTGTTTAGAATTGTTGTAAGTTGCTTGGATGTTGCATAGAAGCCTAACCATGGGTTAGAGCTCAATTATTAATATAAGATAAAAGTCTTAAGAAAATATATATGAAAAGCCACAAATAAAGATTTTTTATTTCAAAGTAACATGTTGATGAAAGAGAAAGAAAATTATTCTTTTACATGTTTGGTGAAGATTTAAAAACTTCAAATAAAATTATTCTTTATAAAAATAAAAGAGAGATTATTTGGGAATTTAAAGATGTTAATATATGAAAACTTAAAACCATTTTATGATAAAGAACCATAGGGGAAAACAAAAATTAATTTCAAGTTCTTTATGAAGAGATTTTAGTTCTCAATGTTTTAGAAAATTTTTCCCTCAAAAAGTTTTTCAATATTTTTGGGAAAGGAATAAATTTTTTCAAAGAAAAGATGGACTTTTTTTTTTAGAAAGGGAATTTCTATAACTTAAGTTTTTTTTTTTTGTTAAAAAGAATTTCTAAATGAAAAACGCCTTTTCAAACGGCTTTATTTAAAAAAAAAATATCTGATAACTTGGATATGTTACGGAAGTTTTGTTTTGGATTTGTATTTTCACCGAACGAAAAAGAACGTTGAAAAGTGAACCTAGTGACCGAGACGTCGAGATACTAGTATTTTAAAAACACGTTGGTCTATGATTCGTGTCACGTTGATATGGACTGTGTTCCAAAGTACGTTGTCATGGACTGTTTGTCCTATACACGTTATATTGAAACGTGGTGAAAATAGTAAAAAGGTGAAAGTTGTTTTCTATGACCACAAAGTCCAAGACTGGTGCATAAGTCCAGGACTGTTGTGATTAGACACTCGGACTTAAAGGTCCTGTGTTGATAATAAAAGTTTCAAAATGTTGAAAATTATGGAAAGTCGTGAGCCTTGGGCCTCGACAGCGCGAAGAATGAAACACAAAGAAAAGATACGAAAATAAAATGATTTTCTCATGCATTAATTTTTGGCAGACGTGCCCACATTGTCTTTGTATGAATACATTGAGGGGTCAGTTATTTCATGCTACGTTGTTTCATTGTGCCTTGATGGACAATGAAGTCCATATGCCTTGGTTACTGTGCCTTGTGTTGGACAATATGCTATGGACATCCACTCACGTTGGTCACTGTGCAAGGAGTTTTGGACAGTGCCGTGGAAAAACACATTGTGCCTTATTGACAATCGAGCCTGATCAACTCATTTTTAAAAGTTGAAATCTCCAGAGACTATATTCATACGTTGAATTATAAAGATGCCATATGTTTTTCAAAGACAACGATGAATTCTGTGTGTCCATACTATATTTGGAAATTCTATGTTGTGTATATGACGGTGTTTACTTGTATCTGATGCTTTTGTATTACAAGTATGTAGTTGTCGTAATTCATCCATATATTGGTATCTCACCCTTACAATATATCAGGTTTTTCCTGGCTCCTTGTCGTGGTGCTTTATTACACGATAACAAATGGTGTTGAGAAGTTCCTAACCTCACTTAAGGATAATACTTCCAATCCTTGAAGAGGTTGGTGAGGGTTTTGCGGTGAGAACTATAGAGTTCTTTCTAGTAGTTGTTTTTAGAACGACCAGCTTAGGACTTCTCTTTGGGGTTGTATATGTTGAGAAAGTCATTTTATGTGGTCTGAAAACCTTTCCGAAATTCTGCTATGAATAATGAAGTTTTTTTTTTTGAGAAATCTATATATTACAGAAGAGTTGTTTTTGAATAAAATCAATTCATGTATGTTGGTGAGTATAATATAATTTGTACTATCGTGTTGTACATACTATTATATGAAGTATTCCGTAGAAAAGAAAAAGAAAAAAAATTTATCCCATATTTTTCAGACTTATGAAAATAATAGAAATTTTTCGAAAGCAACCAGTAAACTATCTTTTAATTTATTTCTGCAAATGATTAGGAGGTAATACCCAAGGTAGGGTGTTACAACTACAAATATGGTATAAAAAGAAGTCTATTAGAATTTAATATAGGTTACTTACTCTAAAATTATTATATTTATTGGTTGTTTATGTATACATCATATTCTTATTATTAGTTTGTTTTGACTATTACAGGGACTTCGCCAAACTACGTTACATGTAAGATTTAAATTTTCCGGGAGTTTTTCATTTTTGCACCAGTATGATTTGCTTAATTCATGTCTCGGTAATTATTTCAATCATTCAGCTTCAATTACTACCCATTCTGAATTTCTCTGATAATTATCTCTTCAACGATTCTTTTTTTATTTTCCCAAAAATATTACAAACATATAATACCTAAACGCTTATTCATTCTATAAAATAAATATATTCAAAAACACTACATAAAATAACAATAATATTTATTCAAACCATTAGAATATCCCGTGCATCGCACGTGTTTAAGTTCTAGTTACATTAATAACAACATATTGATAGGGCATAATCATTATTAATGCAATATCAACTATGATTAACTATAAAAAAAACTTAATCATTTAAATTCACAAAATTTGTATAAGTGTACCCACGATAGGTGATATTAAAGTTACACAAATTAAGAATAATGATGCTCAAAAGAATATTATAAATTATATCATGCATAATAATAAAATAAACAATTTATGTTAAGGCCTAAACCAAAATTATTCCATAATAGTGACATAAAAGATAGAGAGAGAATATACAAAAATATCATTGACATGATATGGAATAATCACAATAAATTTCAGACCCAAAAGACTGAGAGTATATATTATTTAAAATCACACACTATTTTCAGATTTAATGATATAAAATTTATAGGGATATCCAAATATTTTCAAAAAATGCCAAAAAGCACATAATATTAAATAAATATTTTTGGTGAAAAAAATAAAAAAAAATCGGGCCCTAGAAGTGGGCCCACCGGCGGGCCCGCAAGTGGGCGTCGCTGAGGAAGTCGTCTTCCTCACCCGAATTGCAGAATCCGGGTCGCGACGACCCGCGACCAAGATCCGTTTGGATCTCCTTCAATACTCAACCATTTTCAATTATTCTTGAGGGGTTTTGATCTAAAAGAACCAATCTAACAAAGCCCTCAAACAATTTCATGATTCGTTTCCTTTTTAAGTAGAATTTTGAATACAAATCTAGAGTTCACGCAAAGAACGACCTGCATCAATGATAAAAGAAATTCTCTTAGTTCGTTCAATGAAATCACGTGATTTTTTACTATGATGTTCGAAATGCATGCAGGAAGATAAGCCCTCGATCAATTTTCAAAAAAAATGGGAGAAAGAAAATGTTTCGAATTCCTGGAAAAATAAGGTAAAAACAGTTCCAGAAAAAAAAAATTGGTACACGAAAATCCAGTCACAACATGCAACAGTTATGGTTCATATGATTTACACAATAGCTATAACATGCAACTAATTTGGCTCTGATACCAATTGAAGGAAAATTACTAAATCATAGACACAAATTATAGCATATTGCATGTTTGCATGTTGCATAAAAGAGAAGGATTAAGAATATGATGTGTACCTGGTGCTAAAGGATCCATTACAAGTATGCATAACTGTTCAGCTCTGACAGTGAATCAACTTTCTTCTTCTTATTTGAATATCCTTTTATGCAAATTGATGAGAGAGAACTCCTCCCAATCTGATGAGTTTTTTTTTCTTCTGATTCACACTTAAATAAAATTGTTATTGGGGACAGCTTTATAACTCCATCAAATGGGATGATGGATCTCTCATTGGCTTCTATAAAATGGCTCAACCCATTATGGTCCAATTTTATAAGACAAAGCCCAAATTACAATATTCATAAAATTGACACATGCATTATTAGAAATAAAAGAAATCACATAATTGATATATTAAATGATTAATGATTTTGATTGTTGATTAATGCTAATCCATACAAGAATTAAAGAAAGTTCAACATGCACACCTTCAACCACCTGGTGCCACCTTTCCTTTTTGCTCTTTTTTGGGATTTGATTGGTACTCTATTTGGGAGGTTACCTAGTTATTTTGTGCGATTGTGTCATGCGTTTCTGGACCAGGATTTGGTGTAACATTTTTGTGATCCCGTCCACATTAATAACATCTTGCCACATAATTTAAGGTTTTAAGTAATTTTAGAAAAGTAAAATATGTGACAATAATTCAAAATGTATGATACATTAAGACAACAAATTTCATGCATGAGTTTTTCCCGCCTATTCATTGGCTTCAGTTCTAATAAAAAGTTTTCCGATAAACTTTCGATGGCATAAAGTCGTTTACAATTTAAAATGGCAGTTTTATTTTTACTAAATATTTTTTGCAACATTACAATGAGATTTACATGGAGTAAAATTACCAATCCTCATTCCAAATTTTAACTTGACGAACCATTGACCTAAGTAAAATTTTAAAATATATTTATAATTTGTTATTTGATATTTATATATTAAAAAATTTAAAGATTAATTTAAAGTTGTTTTATTTATAAAATAAAGTTGATATTTTAATTTAAAATAAATTAAATAATTCAAAAATCTTATAAAAATGAATATAATTAATTTAACTATTTATTTTTGAGCTCGTTGTATATTTATTTTATTCGAATAAATATTTTTTAGTATACACTTAACACTTTAGCAAAAATTGGATATCAAATGTGTATAAATTATGTCAATATTGATTTTTTTTTCATTGTATTCTTGTTTTTAGTCATTTAATTCCAAACCTCTAAATGAATATCCAGGTTTTAATTATGCTTTAATATAAATGATATGTCTTTAATATTCATAATTTGTTAGAGTGTATACTACATAACTGATATATATTCACAATTTGCTAGAGTGTATACTAAATACTAGAGGTATCCATGGGTCTAGGCAGACCCACGAAACCGGTCAATCCAACCCGACCCAACCCAGATTTTGTGGGTTGGTTCGGGTGATTGGATTGGGTTGGGCAAAAAGACATAGGATCCATAGAGTATGGGTTGGGCAAGTGTTTCAGAATTCCAAACCCACTGAACCCAACCCAACCAATATTACTTAGTTTTGTGTTGATTGTTGTTGAATATTGATGACTTTTACTTTTTCATTATAATAATTTAGACTTTTAGTTGGCGTGAATACCCAATTTTGTCCGGATGCTATGCTTTACTTTATTTTTATTTGATTAAAATTTAAAATGAAAAAAAAGACAAAAAAAAAAAAAAAGGATAGAAGACCAAAAATTGCAAAAATAAAGTCCATTTTCCTAGCCCATGTTCTTTTAGCCCAATCCCCTTACATCATCCTAAAAAAAAAAAGAGGTGGCTGCCCTCTTTTGTTAAAATAAAAAAAAATTATTAAAGAAAAGAGTACAACATCAACATACAAACAAATGTAAAATGCCAAAGTTTTAATACATCTCAAAAGCAAAGAAAGCAATGGCAGACTTGGGCATATGTACCAAAACTGATTTTTAAAGTTTAAGTATCAAGAAGGAAATATTGGATGAAGTAACATTGCTACCTCCTCTCAACCAAAATCAAACATGAACCAAAGAAAAGATACAAAAAGAAATTTGCAGTATACCAGATGAAATAACAGATGCAGAACTAATGAGAATGGAAGTATGAAAATGACTCTCCATTGTACAACATTGGGTTCTGCTCTTGGAGTTTTGCAAGCAAATGAATTTAAAAGGGGAGAGCATCAGAACAAAAAGGGGACTACCGTTCATATTCTTTATGGAATGATCATCCTTCTTCAAGCTAGCCATCATCTTCTTCTTCAACTACTTAGAACCCATCATCTTCCATTTTCAATTCATAATCCTCCATCTTCTTCCAAATCAAGAGAACAAATTTAAACAACACAGCCAACAAAAACTGAAAAAAAGAAGGAAAAAGGTTGCTCTGTCCCTATCCTCCGTGACCGTCGCCGTCGTCGCGTCACCGCCATGCCTCGCCTTCCCCGGATCTAGATCTCGTCTCAACCAGGAGCCCATCTCCGATGCCTCAGCAACCACGGGACCGCCCCACCACGAGACGCCCCGCGAGCTCCGGAGCGTCACCGCCGCGTGCCACCATGAAAGCCCCTGCCGCATCACCTCGCACCACCAGATCTGCGTTCTGATCCAAAAAAAAGGATCATGTAAATTTTCGGATCTATCCTTGAGTGACAACAAAAATTATAGGAGAAGATGAAATACAAAATTGGATAAGATGAGAAATGGGAGGTAGGCGCCACAAATCCAAGTGGATTTGATAAGCCAAGGTGAGGTTCGCTGACAGCGCGCGTCGTGCGAGCGCACGTGCGATTCCGGCAAGTGTACCGGATTGTCGCCAAGTAATAAAAGATATCGATCCCACAGAGACCGTGATCTCGAATCACAACTAATTTTCAATTTGGTAAATCTGGACTGTATAAAAAGGATTTGTATTTTGAAAAGGTTTTGAATTTGAATTAAGAGATAAATAAAACAGAAAACAAATCTGTTTGTGGTTTTTGGATCTAAATGGATTCCTAGGGATTTAGGTTACCAACAAGATCGTTTACGTTGCTAATTCGATTACCCTTGTTAACTATCGAAATTGCCTTGAAGGCGAATTTATCCTCAAATAGCTTAAGCTCCCTCTCGGGTTACAAAAGCCGTGCCTAATTGAACCAACCCCTACTCTCGTGGTAGTCGAATTCAGATTGGACCCTTTGCGTTTCGTGACAATTCGTTGATCCTCGAAGGACGGCTTCTAACTCTCGTGATTTCAGTCGTAAGTCTGATTCTATAGATCCGACACCTAAGTTCACCGCTAGGTTCCTCCTTAGAATGTCTATGACACGCAAACAAGTGGCCACCGAATTTACGAGTGATTCAAACACTAGAAATCGGATCTAAAACAAAATCGTAATTAACAAAGATATTACATCAAATTAACATCATAAACAAAACTTGGGCATAGCCCCAATCCCTAGAAACTAAACTACTACTCAAGCCTTGTCATGGTGACGACAAGCTTGATTACAAATAACATGAAAGCAGAAAATCAGAGAAGAAGAAGGAGAAGAAGAAGAGATCCTAAATTATAGCCTAAGTGGTAGCAACCCCAAGAGTCCTATGTATCTGTATTCTGCCTCTGCTTGGTTCTTATTTATAGATGTGGGAAGTTTGAATCCCAATCTAACTCAAATTCTGATCTAATTCAGTTGCTTCAAGTCCAAGTAATGCGCGTCACGGTCGTGATGGCCATCACGGGCAGGCCGTGATGGCTTCTGCCTCGAGCACTTCTATAGGTTTCAGACTCTTCGCGACGCGAATGTAGTCTCGCGACGCGAGCCTTCAATTTATAGCCCGTGATAGGAATTACGGCTAAGCCATGATAGGTTCTGACTTGTGGGGGTGAAAGGTCACGGCCGTGATGGTCATCACGGCTAGGCCGTGACCGGTTCTGACTTCAGTCTTTCTTCTTTTTCAGTTTTGCTCGATCATGGCCGTGATGGGCATCACGGCTAGGCCGTGATGGGCATCACGACTAGGCCGTGATGGGCTCTGTTTGGCTAATTTTCTTCACTTTTCAAGCCCCATCTTCATCCAAACTCCATCATGGTTGATCCTGAGCATTTTACCCTTGATTTCTGCAAAACAACACCACGAAAATCGCCTTACCCGTTCCAAAGTAAAAATAACCAAAAATCCAATTAAATGTCCATAAACTACATGAAAATGCATGCAAAATGATAGACAAAGATGAGGTGAAATCACACTCATCAAATCACCCCAAGCTTAAGATTTTGCTTGTCCTCAAGCAATCACTAAGGCCATAAGATGTAAATAATCAAAGCATGGATAGTGAACCAAGAACCCGAGAAACTAATCCAAGTGACAGGCATATTCAAATAAATCCCCAAGAGATAATCGATTTCAAGTCCAATTAGAAGCTTAGGTTCTTCAAATTCATATTCTCACCGATTAAGGCATTCGTCTCACCTTACTCAAGTGTTCCAGGGTATATGACATTTCGCTCAATTTCCTCAAGGAAGGTATTCTACCATAGGCTTGACTATTAACCAAATCTCTACGTTATTAATGAAAACACATAAGCATCAAGAGGTCTTTTACTTTGGTTGTAATGTGGCCATGGGATTTATTGTTAGGTGGGAAAATCAAGAGAAGGGAAATTCAAGAAGGCTAAACAAATTATCAAACATTGCAAAGCATGACACCTTCTAAAATACCTTGTTTTTTGGTCTTTGATTTACTTTTCCACCTTTCTTTCTTTCTTTTTATTTTTATTTCTCACTTTCTTTTGTCATCCCCTTTTCCAATTTTTTTTTGTTTATTTCATTTTATTTATTTGGAGAATGGGAGATTTTTTAGCTCAAGAGAAATATTTTCTAACTTTCTCATCCCATACTTTTTCAAACTACCTTTTTACCCTTTTTGTAATACTTTAAAAGGTGACATACCAAGCATTATTTATCAAAGTAATTCAAGGTACCAAGAAAAGTATTTTATTCTTTTAGGCTCAAAATTGGGCAACTAAGGGGTAGCATTTAATCAATCAAAGCTCAGAAGGCCGGAAAAATAATACCTAGTGCCTCAATCATTTTCAAAAGTGTTTTCAAAAATTTTTAAGTTTCAAAACGGTTTCAAGTCAAGTTCTAGAGAATACGATCCAAGAGGAATTAAAACACTCTATCACAAGGAATGGAGTAGATTTAGTGAGTACCCCTTTTTGGCTCAAAATCTTACATTTAGTAGTTCAAAAATCAGTGAGAAACAAAAATTTAAGGAACCACATGCTAATTATTAACTATCAAAAGATCATCCCAAGAATTTTTATTTTTAGCCTTGTCACAAGAATAAAAAAAAAATTGGGTTCCTAAATTCACTATCTCAATTTATTTGGCACCAAGTTCTCACAATTGGATGCATATTCTAAGTGAGGGGCAATCTAGAGAATGTGATCATGCAAAACTATGCCTATATGAATGCAACATGAAAAAAAAATGCAAAAATGCAAATTTTTTCAAAAATACCCCTACCCCAAGCTTAAAACTTACATTGTCCCCAATGTAAATAGTCAAGTCGGAGAGAGGAGAAAAATGGAACAACTCACCGAGGTGGTAGCGGGTGTTGGCTCACATTCCAGTCAAAACTTGTTGGAAACTGCATCACGGCTAGGCCGTGATGCTCTCTGGTGCTCTTGGATAGCTTATCACGGCCGTGACCACTGTCACGGCCAGGCCGTGATGGCTTCTGACTTTATTAGTCCTTGCTCTTTTTGTTCTTCCTTCCTCTTTAACCTGAAAACACTAGACAAATCTATTAATTTATGATTTTTTTCCTCTTGATCTTCTCAAATTATTCAAGAGATAAATTCAAAAATAAAAGGAAAAGGGAAAGAAAACTTGGGTTGCCTCCCAAGAAGCGCTTATTTACGGTCCTAAGCTTGACCAAACTTTCTTCAATCAACCGGGGTCGACTGGGCGTAGAAGTGCAAGAACACTTCTCTTCCATGGAACTCCTTCAAAGAGCTGATTCTGCTCATATGGCCAATTACGCTTCCGCTTCACTCTTTTCATTCGGACCTTCCTGGCCTTACTCCCTCCCGGCGGAAGTTTTGTTTCCACATGATCAGCAACTCCAACTCCATCACCATTTGGTGCATCATCAGCCATGCATATCTTCGGAGTTGCTTCCATGTTGAGCTCTTGCTTTACCACTGGAGACGTGATATCGATCCTGCACACATGGCTCTCAAAAGGAGGGTTGTTATATGAGTTAGTAAATTCAAAATCGACCCTACCTTCCTCTACATTTAGAGAGAGTTTGCCATTCCTTACATCTATTACTTCTCCAGCGGTGGCCAAGAATGGCCTTCCTAAAATGATGGGGAATTCGGAATTCCCTTTCATATCCAATACCAGGAAATCGGTAGGGATGAAGAATTTCCCTACCTTTACAGGAACGTTCTCTAGTATGCCTAGAGGAGTCCTAGTTGAGCCATCCGCAAATTGTAAGGAGAATTTGAATGGTCTCAACTCTTTCGTTCCCAACCTTTCCAAGATAGTGAGCGGCATCAAGCTCGCACTAGCCCCTAAATCACATAAGGCTTGGTCTATTTGCACTTTTTCAATCGAGCAAGCGATAGAGAAACTAACTGGGTCTTTCAGTTTAAGAGGCATTTTAGCTTCTATGTCTACTTGCTTTCTCTTGACCAACCTTTGTGGGAAAGGTATTGGGGGTTGGTACGGTGGTGGAGGGACATACTTTGGTTCTGGCTCTTCCTTTTTGCTCATGTCCTCCTCCGGTTTCACGTCCTTTTTAACCACCCCAAGCTTATCATCCCTCAAGTGTATGACATTACAATGCTCAATGGGATTAGCTTCGGGTTGACCCGGGAACGTACCCTTAGGTCTAGTGTATGTGCTGGCTTGTTGGGCAATCTGGGTTTCTAGCATCTTTTTATGGATTGCTAAGTTGTCTACCTTAGATGCTAGCTCCTTTATTGCCTCGTTTACTACCCTACCTTGCTGTCTAAACTCCTCATTTTGTTTTGTTTGGGTTTCAACAAAACTTTCCAATAAAGACTCGAGTTTAGACTGCTGTACCTAAGGATACCCCGCTGTGGGTTTCCTATTACCTTGGCCTTCTTGGTACTCATGGTTCAGAGTGTTGCTGTAGTTGCCGTAGGAGAGGTAAGGGTTGTTCTTCCTTTGGTTGTAGGGATTTGGGGGAGCATAATTGGGCAACTTCGGGTCTGTGTCATAGAAGTTGTGGCAAGCGTTCACTTGTTCCCCCGAAGCGCCGGATCCATGAGCAATACCTCGTGGGCACTCCATGATGTCGTGTCCCTGCTTTCCACAAATCTCACAAACAATGTTAGTAGCACCTATTTCACTCACATTAGCCCTTTCAAGTCGATCAAAACGTTTATTAAGTGAGTCTATTTTTTACATTATAAGATCAGTGCTATTAACTTACCCCCCAAAATCTTGTTCGGGTTATTACCTCTTTCTGAACCCCATTGGTGGTAGTTGGTGGCCACGTTTTCAATGATGTTGAATGCCTCAGTCAGAGGCCTATTCATAAATGCTCCAGCAGCTGCAGAATCAAGTGACACCTTCAAAGAGTAGTCCAATCCGTTGTAGAAGGTATGCACTAATAACCACCTCTCGAGTCCATGGTGTGGGCAAGACTCCAGCAGTCCCTTGTAGCGATCCCAAGCTTCTGATAAGGATTCTCCGTCTTTTTGGAAGAAGCCGGTGATCTGGGTTCGTATATAGGCCGTCTTGGATGGAGGGAAAAATTTCTCCAAGAATGCCTGTTCCAGTTGGTCCCAAGTAGTCAAGGTGTTGGCGGGCAATTGCTTTAGCCAGGCCTTTGCCTTTCCAGTCAGAGATGAGGGGAATAACCTTAAGCGTATAGCATCGACCGGGACACCATGAATCCTAATTGCATCGGTGAACTCCAAGAATGTTTCTACGTGATCAGTTGGGTCCTCCGAGGGCAATCCTCCGAATTGGTGTTGCCTAATCATGTTGATTAGCATAGGCGGTATAGTGTAGTTCTCTGCCTCAATCTCTGGCCTGGCAATCCCAGTTCGCAAACCCCTAGCATTTGGGGCTGCGTAATCCTTCAACGGTTTCGTATCCGGTTGATTCGCCATGAGTGGAATGGGGGTCAACCTCTCTCTTTCACTTTGTAGTCTCCTACGTCTATGGAAGGTCCTCTCGATTTCTGGATCAACCTCATTAAGGCTCCCAAAACTTAGGGATCTTTGCATATAATACACAGAGAGATGGATACACTAGAAGGAAAGAAATTTTGAATTTTTTTTTCAAATAATTAAATAAAAAGAAAAGGTCCATAAAAATCAATTTAAAAATTAAATTGAGATTCGAAAATGCACAGTCCCCGGCAACGGCGCCAAAAACTTGACAGCGCGCGTCGTGCGAGCGCACGTGCGATTCCGGCAAGTGTACCGGATTGTCGCCAAGTAATAAAAGATATCGATCCCACAGAGACCGTGATCTCGAATCACAACTAATTTTCAATTTGGTAAATCTGGACTGTATAAAAAGGATTTGTATTTTGAAAAGGTTTTGAATTTGAATTGAGAGATAAATAAAACAGAAAACAAATCTATTTGTGGTTTTTGGATCTAAATGGATTCCTAGGGATTTAGGTTACCAACAAGATCGTTTACGTTGCTAATTCGATTACCCTTGTTAACTATCGAAATTGCCTTGAAGGCGAATTTATCCTCAAATAGCTTAAGCTCCCTCTCGGGTTACAAAAGCTGTGCCCAATTGAACCAACCCCTACTCTCGTGGTAGTCGAATTCAGATTGGACCCTTTGCGTTTCGTGACAATTCGTTGAACCTCGAAGGACGGCTTCTAACTCTCGTGATTTCAGTCGTAAGTCTGATTCTATAGATCCGACACCTAAGTTCACCGCTAGGTTCCTCCTTAGAATGTCTATGACACGTAAACAAGTGGCCACCGAATTTATGAGTGATTCAAACACTAGAAATGAGATCTAAAACAAAATCGTAATTAACAAAGATATTACATCAAATTAACATCATAAACAAAACTTGGGCATAGCCCCAATCCCTAGAAACTAAACTACTACTCAAGCCTTATCATGGTGACGACTAGCTTGATTACAAATAACATGAAAGCAGAAAATCAGAGAAGAAGAAGGAGAAGAAGAAGAGATCCTAAATTATAGCCTAAGTGGTAGCAACCCCAAGAGTCCTATGTATCTGTATTCTGCCTCTGCCTGGGCCTTATTTATAGATGTGGGAAGTTTGAATCCCAATCTAACTCAAATTCTGATCCAATTCAGTTGCTTCAGGTCCAAGTAATGCGCGTCACGGCCGTGATGGCCATCACGGGCAGGCCGTGATGGCTTCTGCCTCGAGCACTTCTATAGGTTTCAGACTCTTCGCGACGCGAATGTAGTCTCGCGACGCGAGCCTTCAATTTATAGCCCGTGATAGGAATTACGACTAAGCCGTGATAAGTTCTGACTTGTGGGGGTGAAAGGTCACGGCCATGATGATCATCACGGCTAGGCCGTGACCGGTTCTGACTTCAGTCTTTCTTCTTTTTCAGTTTTGCTCGATCATAGCCGTGATGGGCATCACGGCTGTGATGGGCATTATGGCTAGGCCGTGATGGGCTCTGTTTGGCTAATTTTCTTCACTTTTCAAGCCCCATCTTCATCCAAACTCCATCATGGTTGATCCTGAGCATTTTACCCTTGATTTCTGCAAAACAACACCACGAAAACCGCCTTACCCGTTCCAAAGTAAAAATAACCAAAAATCCAATTAAATGTCCCTAAACTACATGAAAATGCATGTAAAATGATAGACAAAGATGAGTTGAAATCACACTCATCATCCGCCACAAGAATCTTGGATTCTTGATAAGAACAAGGGTGGTTCAATGAAGAACCCAAAGAGAGACAAAACCCTCACAATTGGAATCAATCCAAATTCAACATCCAAGTTAATTTTCTATTCATGTTCTAGATGCATACACTAAAAAGGAGTTTCCTAGGCATATATGCAAGTCAAAGGTTGCCCTCCCAATTAACATGTGCACCATCCACACAAGCATAATTAACATGTGCACCGTTCACACAAGCAAAATTAACATGTGCACCGTCCACACAAGATAATTAACATGTGCACCGTTCACACAAGCATAATTAACATGTGCACCGTCCAAAATTTATTACACTTTTATTGAATTAAAATAAACTAGAAAATACTACTTTAGAGAAGTGGGCTTCCAAGCCATCATGGGTCTTCAAGTTGGATGAGAAAAGTAAGCATTTTGGCCCCCACTCCATTAAAGCTTGAACTTGGGCTTATTTCCATCAAGGTTGACACTATTTGGTTTATAATTTCTTGGGCTTTCTTGACTTTAGCTCTTGTATTAGGTCCACCAAGTCCTTGTAGTGCTTCTTGATCCATGGTCTTCATTGGGCTCAAATCATTCTTGTTGAAAAGTTGTCTTGCCCCCCCTTGGCTCATATCATCCCCTCCTTCTTTAAGTGAATTCAACCTCGAATTGAAACAATCTTCATTACCAAAATTAGATATTGGTGGTCCATCTAAAGTATTCCTCACAATCACATTGGGTGCTTCAGACCTAAGTTCAAAATATATCTCAATAGGAGGTAAAGAAAGAATGGGTGATTTGTTGAGCATTTTGGAATCCATGCAAGTTTCCAAACCATGGGGTACTTCCTTTTGGATGAGATTTCCAAATGTTTGCAAAAGAGTTACAACATCACTAGGCAAAAAGAGATCATTAGAAGTGTTAGCAACCAAATGAAAATTCTTGCAATAAAATATGCATTGGGGCTGCCTTGAAATTAAAACCCTCTTCTCTTCACTTTTTGTTGCCAAATAACTATCTTTTTTCTCAATTATTTCCGCACTATTTTTCTCATTATTTTTCACACTATTTTTCTCTTTATCATCACTCTTCTTTTCACTGTCTTTTTCTTCTTCCTTTTGATTATCACTTTTATTTTCTTTCTCTTTTGCTTTTGCCTCATTCTCTTGTTTTGCTTTCTCTTTCTCTTTCTTCTCATTCTCTTTCTTGTTGGAGTCTTCCACCAACTTCTTCACATGGTCTTCAAAACTTTCTATTTGTCTTTTCATTCTTTCCTTTTTTTTCTCAACCTCTTTTTTTCGTTCTCTCTCATCTTATTGTCACGTCTCTCATGCATTTGTCGGATCCACTCTTCAACCTCTTTCCTATGTTCTTGAACATAGTCAAAATTTTCAAATCGTAACATTGCAAAGAATACAAGTTAAAAAAAATAACAAAATATATATGTAATAACCAATCCACTCACCAAGTGTGCACAATGTATATTTCACTCAATTGGCTTTTTCCACACAAGATGTATTTTTTTTTCACTCTTGCCTTTTTTCACTCAATTGTCCTCTTTTAGCTATTAGAAGAGTCAAACAATAATCCACACAAAAAATCCAAAATTCAAGTAACAAAATTTCACCAAACTTATCAAAACAAAGGAAACAAAAGGAAAGGCTAGAAAGGAAAAATCTTTGAGAATAATGAAACAAGAAAATAATTTTTTTTTCTTTTGGGTTTTTCTGGGTAGAAAAAGAAGAAAGGTAGAAGATGAAGAACAAAGAAGAAAATGAAAGGAAAAAAAAAACTCAAAAATTCAACCAAAGCCTAAGCTTTGATACCACTTGATGACAACCAAATGGGTAGGTTGCCTTTTGATGATCTTAGGTTGAATTAATCATTCATTTTAAACCAACCAAAATTGTGTTCATAACTTAGAAAGAATGAAACAAGCAAATGGGTGAAGATTAGGGGTGGAATGGCGCCACAAATCCAAGGGGATTTGATAAGCCTAGTGAAGATCGTCACAAGAATCATGGATTCTCGATAAGATCAGGGGTGGCTCAATCCAGAACCAAAGAGAGACAAAACCATCACAATTGGAATCAATCCAAATTCAACATCCAAGTTAATTTTCTATTCATGTTCTAGATGCATACATATAGGAAAAGTGGTTCATGACTAAAAAGGAGTTGCCTAGGCATGCAAGCCAAAGGTTGCCTTCCCAATTAACATGTGCATCGTCCACACATAATTAACATGTGCACCATCCACACAAGATAATTAACATGTGCACCGTCCACACAAGCATAATTAACATGTGCACCGTCCAAAATTTATTACATTTTTATTGAATTAAAATAAACTAGAAAATACTACTTTAGAGAAGTGGGCTTCCAAGCCATCATGGGTCTTCAAGTTGGATGAGAAAAGTAAGCATTTTGGCCCCCACTCCATTAAAGCTTGAACTTGGGCTTATTTCCATCAAGGTTGACACTATTTGGTTTATAATTTCTTGGGCTTTCTTGACTTTAGCTCTTGTATTAGGCCCACTAAGTCCTTGTAGTGCTTCTTGATCCATGGTCTTCATTGGGCTCAAATCATTCTTGTTGAAAAGTTGTCTTCCCCCCCTGGCTCATATCACGTTCCTTCCTCCGCCATCCACTCACCTCCACTCGACCTGCGTCTCGTCGCCGATCAACCAACCACCGCGCGAGAAGCCTCCTCCTCCGTCGCACCGCCTTCCACTCTGTTTTCAGCCCAACATATCTGCTTCTCTGGTTCGTTTGTTGGTAAAGTAGAAGAAGAAGAGACTTTGTTTTGGTTTTTAACTTTATTTTCATGTTTTATTTTATTTTTTATTATGTGAATTGTTAGCTTGTTTGGGTCAGGTTGTTTGGGCAAGTGTTTTGCTTTTTTTTTTTTGGGCCAAGCTCTTTCAGAAATTGATGCCAAGCTACAAAGTGCAAAAAAAATTTGAAATCACAAAACATAAAAAAATAAAAACAAAATATGAAAAAAAATCCCTTTTTTTAAAAAAATTTAATTCACGTAACAATCTATGACATTGATGTATGAATTTTCATCCTCAAGTGTCATATGAATTGTAAGGGTTCATCGTATAGCTTGACTATCTTTAACCCTGTGCGAGAGAGAATTATCTTTTTTAAAAATAATAAAATGCTTTCAATTTACACCTTTAACCAATTTTACCCGATTTAGTTTTATAAAAATCTCTTTTGAGTTCACGCAACAATTTATGACGTTGATGTATGATTTTTCATCATCAGGCGTCATATGAATTGTAAGGGTTCATCGTATAGCTCCGCTATCTTTAGCCCTGTGCAATGGTGAATTCCCTTTTGTATAAAATAATAAATGTTTTCAATTTACTCTTTTTAACAAATTTTATTCAATTTTATAAATTAAAAATTTATTTGAATTCACGCAACAATCTACGACGTTGATGTATGATTCCTCAAGTGGCGTATGCATTATAAGGGTTTATCGTATAGCGCTGCTATCTTGGACCCTGTGCAAGAGTGAATTTATTTTGAAATAAAATCTTTTTTAACATAATTTTTTAAAAAAAAGAATCAAATCTTTTCCAAAAAATAAAATCAATCAATCAATCAAACTTTTTTCTATAAGAACTACGTGGCTTTGAGTTTCTCATCGCACCCGGGAATACGTAGAAGCACAATCAATCATTCTATCAAACCAAAACTAAAATTTTCTTTTTTTAGTGTCTTTTTTTATTTTCGAATAGTTAATCAAAATAATTAAACTTGTGATATTTAGGGATGCTCTATGGACACGATGTCATGTTCAATCCCTTAGATTTGAGGTTCCCCTGTGGACTTATGTACCACGTTCAATCTCATTTAGGTTTATCAACAATTTTTGAAAAAAAAAAATTTCAAAATCGATAAATAAATAAAAATAATTCTTTATTGTAAATAATTTTTGGGGTAAAATAAATATTTAAAAAAGGTTATTAAAAATTTATACAACTAACTTGAGGTACCGTTTTTTTAAACGGGTGATGTAGGGTGCTAACACCTTCCTTACTCATAACCGACTCCCAAACTCAAACATCTCTCTTTTTAAAAAGACCTGTTTGCCTTAACTAAATTTGGTTTTCCAATGTTTTTTCCATTTTAAAAATATTGGTGGCGACTCCTCTGTTTTTACCTTTCTTTTTAGCGACGCCTGGACGGGACGGTCGCGATAGCGGTTGTTGATATTTTAGACTTTTAATTCATGATTGTTGATGTTATTTAAAGTTTCAAACATGTTTATTCATCATTTTTGAGATTTTCCACGTTTTCTACCCTAACGGACCCGCAGACCCAACCTAAAATTGAACATTTGTGTGTTTCTTGTCAGATCCGACGACCCCCCCAACTCAACCCATAAATGGTCTGGTTGGGTTGGTTTGGGTTTCATAATTTATTTTGACAATCCCAACCCAACCCACTCATCTTTGATTGGGTTGGATGCCAAAACTCACTAAACCCAACTCGACCCATGGACACCTTACTAAATACATGTTTTAATATTCATAAATGATATTTATGTATATAATAGATTGAACAATAAATATTTATATGAATTATCCTATTTATAAGATTTTCAAATTGTAACTTTCATTTTTCAAACTAAAAAATCAACTTTGCTTTTTAATAAGAAAACCTAAGATTAATATTTAAAAATATTTTTTAATATATAAATATCAAATAACTAATTATTTATGTTTTTGTCTTTAAGTGACTTGACGATGTTAAATCAATAGTTGATACTAAAATTTGAGGTTAGATGAAATTTATGATCATGATTGAAATACTTCAAGTTTGATGAAGTGTAATTTATTTTAATTTATAAATGACTTTATTATATTTATTAATATTATTGTTAACTTATTTTCGTTGAGATGCACTAATTTCATTGTGAACAAGTTTTGTATGTAATCACAAAAGGTGGATTGAGATAATAATAATAATAATTAATAAACAACAATGATATTTTGATATGAGAATGTGATCGAGTTCAAATTGATACTGCATAATATAAGTGATCCCACGGTAGAAGAGATTAACCTCGTTTAGAATTCAAATTCAGATAAACCAAATATGTCAGAATGTCTCACTTTAAGGACTCGTTTGGTGATCGGGATAAGATAGAGACAGATATAATAAGAGGACGGAATATGAGTAGGATAGAATATGAGTAGGATAGAATATGAGCAGGATAAGATGTTATCCTATCCGACGTTTAGAGTTCACAAGATGACCAACTAGATAGCATTATAATTTTAGTATCAATTTTAAAATTTTCTATTTTGTTTCAAATGTTTTCATATTTTATTAGATTTTAGTTTTGTTATAATTTTAATTTTTTAAAATTATATAAAAGGGCAAAAATATCCTTGTTATAAAATTACATATAATATTTAAAATTTTTAAAATAGTGTTTAACTTAAATTAATTTTTTATAATTTTAAATATTCATTTTTAGTTTTTATTTTACATATAGTTAAATTATTAGAATAATTTATATTTTTTTTATTTTTTAAAAATAATATAAAATAATAAAACTAGCCTTGTGACAAAATAAAATTAATTTTTAATATTAATTATTAATATTTTTATTATTTAAAATATCTTATATTTTATTATACATTTTTTTGTAACTATGTTATATTTTATTATACTTTAATTATTTTATATGTAAAATATTTGTATATTTTATTATACTTAAAATCATCTTATCCTATCATGTTGGGTTCTAACACAGCCCTCCCCTCATGATAGAATTTTAACTAGGCGGACAAGATATAATAGGTGACAGAATTGTTTTATCCTATCATGCTGGCTCGCCAAATAATAATTTCAGACGGAATATGATAGTTTATCATATCATGTCTTTCTTGTCCTGACCATCAAACGAGCACTAATGATTTACCTAAAAAACAAAACAAGTTAATATGGCACTACAATTAACCTCGTCGGGGTCGGGGTCGGGGTCGGCGTGGGACAAGGTTTCATATATGAAACAAGAGAAAATAGAATGAGTATAGAGGAGAAAAAAAGAAAGAATGTGAGTAGAGAGAGACTACTTATTGCACTAAAAATCACTTAATACATTTTATTCACATCACACACTAATACACATATACACTACACTTTATTTATAGTGCTCTGTTGTGCACTTTGAACTAACACACACTAACAACTTTAACTAATCACTAACAAGCTTCTAACTAATTCCTTTAACCACTAACTAATATATATTTGAATTACTCTCCAACAAGTCGTAAATAAATTTTTAAGACTCTGTCAATTTGGTATAAGACTCCTCTAAATAGTAAATTCTAAATGAGATAAATTATAAGTGAGAGAGTAAGAGTAATTTTTTCTAGAATAATTAAAGTGAGTTAATGCATTTTAACAATTAAGATTTAAATACATTTTAACTAACGAATGATGGATACATCCTTACTTTTCCAATTTACAATTTAGCTCAATTTAGAATAGCGTTTTCCGATAATTTGGTCTTTCAAAATATTTTTACATCAATTGATGAATCAATATCTAAATTAGTTTTTTGTGGGTGAAACATTTTTGGGGATTAATTTTTTTTAATAGTTTAAGTGATGGGAGCTTGGTTCCTCTTTAATAAACTCTTGAGTTTGAGTCTCGTCGGTGAAAAAATAAGCACTAAGAGAGCTTTAACTCTTATATGGGTTCACCTAACTCGATTCATTTTAGTTGTAGTACAATGTGACTTATGCATACCGAGGGTTTATACCAAATTTTTTTAGTAGAGTTAAATTTAAATAGTGATGCATTGTAAAAATAAATAAATGTGAATAAACTTTTAATAACTAAATTATCAATTTATTATTTGTAATTTAGTCAATGATTTTATTGTAGATTTTGTTCAAATGACTTATAAAATTTTATAATAAACTTGTGATAATAAAGTTTGTGTTTAATTGGTATATTGTTAATGTAAATTTTTTACAATGTCGATTGATAAAAAATCATGATATGAGTTACTCTTAAGGAAGTTAGGACAATTGTCAAACAACCGTAAGAATGTGATAATTTATAATCGATTTAATAATATAAAAAATATTTATACTAATAATATATATATATATATATATAAATTAAAATCCATATAATTTATGTAAATTATTATTATTATTATAGTCCATTTATAAATCTCCGAATCATTCACAGCGTTGCGTCTGAAAATTGAGGGTAATGGAGGAGTGAAAAATGATGGCAAGGACAGACAAGACCCGAGGACAACAATTGGTGGGGACTGAATATATAGAATTGAACTATGAATCCTTTGACAGATAAGTAGTCGCCGTCGTTGTGGGAGGCGTGTTGTCTTCTCCCTCTCTCACAAGTTTTGCAATACATGTTTGAAACACTTAATTTTTTAGTTTTTTTCCCCTCCTTTTACTAAAGAGATCATTTCATTTATTTGTTTATGAAAAATAACGATTAGTACGAAATAGTAAATCCTTAAGAATGAACCATAATTCTCCGTTCAAAAAAGAAGAAGAAAAAGAATGAACAATAATTCCTTTAAAAAAAAGAATGAACAATAATTTGTAACATATGCATTTTTACATACTTGTAACCACAAATATATGGCGATCCATCAAATAATTGGTGAATATCATTCATGGATTTTCTAACAATGAAATTTCGTACCGTATAGCATAACTATCTATTTATTTAGATCTCGATGCCACGACTCCTCACCCTACTATAATTTCTCTGAAATATACATTTTATCAGCACTGTTAATCTGTAAAAAAAGAGTCCCTAACTAACAACAATAATAATTTTTAAAAAAAAGATAACGGAAAATTAAAGCAAAACAATAAGTTCAAAAATAATATCAACAGCATTTTTAATTTCCTATAAAAGAATTTTATTAGTCGTACATAATATATAATTTATATAATTCCTAGAAAGTGAAGTGCGCCATTAATTTTGAAAACAAAAGACATAAAAATTTATTATTATTATCATCATCATCATCATTAAATAAATTATTATTATTTTTTTTAAAAAAAACTCAATCCCATATAATGATTGCGAAACACTTGCGATCTATAACCTGCTGCTGCAATGTGTAGCAGCGGGTTTTTTTTTTTTTGAAATATTTAAAATCATGTCTTGACAGTGGTTGGATTATTCTTCCCAAACCGTGCAATTTTGCTGGAGGAGCGCTGCAGGGACCTATTTGTTGCAGGGATTTGGGTTTGATAATTTCATACTCTCTCCTTTTTCACCATGGGCGATTTTTTGAATTAGAAATGATAGATGAACATCTATTTTGAACATCTATATTGATACCTCATTCACAATTATATAATATATAGATATTATATCTTAAAATATTATACATTTTTTTCTAACTTACACTCATATCAATATACGGTATCTATACGGGATGTCAAATTCAAATTCAGATGTTCAAATAATACAATGATGAAAAGACTTTCAAAGCATTGACTAGAGAATATGAACCAACAAATACCATGAACACATTTCATGTTACCAATATTTATTAAATTTTTAAATCCGATAGTTAATTTGATGTTTAATTATTCGGAACAGAAAAAATATAAAAACCGTGTTTATATAATTAAATCGTTGCAACGTATGATACACACGGTGACAGCGTTGACATCAAATTAAATCGATGTCTCTGTTTCATTAAATTTTTAAATCCGATAGTTAATTTGATACTACCTCCGATCCCTAGAGTATATGTGGGAAATATTATTTTTCTCAATTTTTTAGCTAAAAAATTATTTCATAGATAATCTATTATATTTGGTATTTTATTTAAGTTTATAAAAAAAAATTCAGCGAAAAAATCATCTCCCCTGTTTATCACTACAAAGCTTACTTTCAAACAAATATTATTAAATTATACAAATAACTCGATATCAATTTTTTGTAATTTATTATATATAAGTGATTTTTTTCACTACCAAAACGAAATATATTATTTTAAAATCGTTTTGCAGCAAATAGACCCAAACAAAAACAGATTCTGATTATAATCGATTATCACATAAATTGATTATACGAAAATTGATTATCGGCATGATCTTTTTTTTTCATCTTTCCCAAACACACTCTTAATATAATAAATAAATGGATACTTTTTTTAGGTCCAAAATATAAGAAACATGCATCAATTTCACACATATTAACTGTTAATTTCCAATATTACCCTAATTTATAATAGGATTTATAGTTGCGAGACATATCAAATTTCCATACAAGTGAGTTTGTTCATTAATCAGAAGGGGTATTTTTGGAAATTTATATGAATATTAATTACAATTAAATAGTCAATTTCAATGCATTTCCTTGATCTATGTGTTTTAATGTTTTGTTTCTTATAATAAGAATCGGAGGTGGTATTCAATTATTCCAAAGTATGATATATATATATATATATATATATATATATATATATATATATATATTTCAAATTTATTTTTTATTTAAATATTTTAATATATTTATTATAAAAAAAATTAAAACATGTGAATAAAAAATAAATTTGATAAAAAAAATCAACATATTTAAAATTTATATAACAAAATTTTAATTTTGATACATTTTCAATATATTATATAATTTTTATATAAAATAATATTTATTTATATAGATTAATTTCGCCATTCACATAATTTAAATTAAATTTATTCAAACACACTTTATATGTCATATATTATATATTACATCTGTGCATTGTGATGAAAACAAATTTTTTTTTCAAAAAAGTAATATATTTTTTTCGTCGTTAAATAAGAAGATGTTAAGTTCAAATTTGTCAGCACTCATATCAATAGATGTGGCTCAGCTGGTTACGTTGATTGAGTTTATGAAAGAGAATCATGGTTCGAATTACATAGAACACATCTTTGGAGAGGAATGAAAAACCTTGATTATGATTAAGTACCTGAACGAAGATTAGTCCCAAAGTAGATTCAAAAGATTTAAGCTTGTAAGATACTCTGTGAACCCACAGGAGAGGCAAAGGCCCTAATTACCGTGGGTTCCTGGAAAAAAAAAATTGTTTGCGCCTCATTAGAATCTTTTACTTATAAAAATTAATAGTTTGGCTAAACCGTTATTTTGGTTCCTTATCTTTATTTTAGTTTTCATTTTGGTCCCTTATCTTTTTTTTTGGTCGTTTTGGTCTCTTATCTTTCAACCGTCAGCCTTGATCCCTTATCTTTCAACTGTTAGCCTATTTTAGTCCCTTCCGTCAGTCCGCTACCGAAAACCGCCACCGTCAGTCGTCGGAACCGCAGCCGAAATCTGGGTTTTAGAAAGAGAATTTTGTTTTCTCTATCTCCCTTCTCCCTTCTTCCTTCTTCCTTCTTCCTCATTTCTTCCTCAATTTTTCCTCCTTCCTCCTCCATCGTTCTTCCTCCTCTTTCTTCTTCCTTCTTCCTCTTCCCTTCCTTAAATCTCGTTGATATTGTCACTATTTCATGGAGGAAGAAGGAGGAGAAAGGGAGGAGGTGGAAGAAGGAAGAAGGGAGAATGAGAGGAGGAAGGGGAGGAAGAAGGAAGGGGAGAGAGAGAACTCTCTAGAACCCAGATTACAGCGGCAGTTTCCGGTAGCTCACGGCGAATATCTAATGCCGTCAGTGTAAAACTGACGGAAGGGATCAAAATGAAAAATAAATAAAAGATAAGGGACCAAAACGACAAAAAAAGATAAGAGACCAAAATAAAAACTAAAATAAAGATAAGGGATCAAAATACTAATTTAACCTAATAGTTTAATTGATATATATTATGAGTGTAAAATTTTTTATACTATCAACCAATCAAAATCAAGGTATTGATGATTTATAAGGTAATCAGAAAAAAAGTCAAAGATTCTTAGTAAGATTTCAATTATACAGTAATGTATATCAATTAAATCAAAAAATTAATTATCCACTAAATGATTGGTTCTTATTTTATAATCACCGTCGTGGTGTCGCTGTCCTAAAAGGTAAAGAAGGGAATATTCTCAGATGTCTGGACTGCATATATATAGGAAGCAGAGGAGAGGAAGCAAAGCATAGAAATATAAACACAAATCTAATATTTGCGAAATTTGGGGTGGGCAAGACGCAAGAGACAGAGAGATTATGGGTTTACCAACTAACGGGAGCGCCGGTGGTGAGAGTGAGAAGCCGTTGAAGTTCTTGATCTACGGGCGCACCGGCTGGATTGGGGGTCTGCTGGGAAAACTGTGCCAATCCCAAGGCATCCCGTTCGTATACGGCACCGGCCGCCTGGAGAACCGGTCGTCGTTGGAGGGTGACATAGCGGAGGTGAAGCCCAGCCACGTGTTCAACGCCGCCGGGGTGACGGGTAGACCCAATGTGGACTGGTGCGAGTCCCACAAGGTGGAAACCATCCGAACCAACGTGGTCGGCACACTCACATTAGCCGATGTGTGCCGCGACAGAGGCCTTGTCCTCATCAACTATGCCACCGGTTGCATCTTCGAATATGACTCCGCCCACCCCATCGGATCCGGTATCGGATTCAAGGAAGAGGACACTCCCAACTTCATCGGATCCTTCTACTCCAAGACCAAGGCCATGGTATCCTCTCTCAATTTGCTTCTTTACTGCTTCATTAGATTTAGATCTTTTTACAATGATTTGCTGTCAATTGTGTGTTTTCAAGGCCTATGTATGTATTGTATATGACAGGTAGAAGATCTGCTGCGGAACTACGAGAATGTGTGTACTTTGCGCGTGAGGATGCCTATTTCCTCTGATTTATCCAACCCCCGCAATTTCATAACTAAGATCACTCGATATGAGAAGGTGGTGAACATTCCAAATTCAATGACTATATTGGATGAACTCCTTCCCCTCTCTATAGAGATGGCTAAGAGAAACCTCACTGGAATCTGGAATTTCACGAACCCTGGAGTGGTTAGCCACAATGAAATTCTAGAGATGTACAGGGAATATGTTGATCCCAGCTTTACTTGGAAGAACTTCACTCTTGAGGAACAGGCTAAGGTGATAGTTGCGCCGAGAAGCAACAATGAGCTTGACGCATCCAAACTAAAGGAGGAATTCCCGGAACTCTTGTCCATCAAGGACTCCCTCATTAAGTATGTATTCGAGCCAAATCAGATCAAGGTTGTAGCGTGAAGAATGTAAGTCATACCATTTTTACATCCAGATCTTCATCTATAATTAAATTCTGTTTGTGTGGACCCTGTGTGCTTCAACCACACATGTTCTTCTAAGTTCATATGCACCAATGCATTATATTTTATTTTATTTTAATGTTGTATTTGTATTTGTATTGACTACATAATGGATTAATTAGTTACATGTCTCTGTTTCTGCTATGTGACTTCAGCATTTGAGTTACAGCTCATTCTGAATACAATCCTTATTCTTCACACTACCTTTTTTTGACACTATTTTTTATACATATGATCAAAGATGTATAAATCTGTTGTTATTCACTTTTTTTTTTTGGATGATTAACAGATTATTTAATAGGTATATTCGTGATTAATGGTTAATCTGTTAACTATTTAATACACATGAGTAATCACGAATTTATATGTTCAGATGTAAAAAAAAATATTGTGAGAGAGATAATTTTTGTTTTGAATATAGATGATGATGTTCCAACACCATGTCCCTGACATGGAACTCACACGGCATCATGAATTTCACATGACACATGACCAAATCAAACCTTTTGTGAAACATAAGACATTTAAATAGGACCAAAAGACTTTTAGGACCAAATCGAAACTTTTGTGATACTTCAATACTAAATTTTATTCAACCAAATTAGAAACAAAAGAGATAAAACAAGATATTTCGAAAATTTAAAGATAGAATTATTAGAGTAACTACATCTAAAATAAAAACGGTATAAATTAGTGTAACATATTTGAACTGAAAACACTTGCCACCACAGAAACCATTTGCCTCTCCCTTACTAGACTAACGCAAACAAGGATACACGGATATATTGCACGTTGACTTCAGTTATCGCACGTATGTTCAACTTCAGTGACCATTGGCAATCAAACCGTTATCAGTGGGAGTCAAACTGCTTTGGCTAGTTTTCTTTACATAGAATCTCCGATACATAGAGTCAACTTCAGTGAGATAATATGTGCCTGGAGATAAAAGGCTACTGTCCTTGCTTGTCACAAACTCCTTTGCACCATACCTATGTTCCATTACCTTTAGGGTTTCAACAAACTTCTCTGGAGGAAACTGCATAAAATGAAAAGAAAAAAAAAAAGAAGTAAAAATCTATTCAATTGTACAGAACAACAATATAGGATACTGGTCCCACATCTTATTAAACATAGTACCAATACTCAAATTAAAATCAACCATTTATTCTCACCTTAACTTTAAGTATTAAACCTCAAGTCAGGTTTAAAGAATGATTAAGTCATTAAAATTTCTTTAAGAACATAACTAAAAGAAAATCCAAAAAATAAATCCAAGAACCAATATGTATCTGTCCACTTAGAGCACCTGCATCGATGCCTTATGCGGAGTACTTAAACTCTTAAGAAGCGGTGCTTATTTTTTGTTACTAGCACCTCAAAATAAGTTATTAAAAATACAGGCGAGTGATGTGTAATTATGGGACCCATTTAAGAATCTCAAAGTTGGGTGCTTGGCTAAAGTTGCTCTTAGAAACTTGTCAGTCAAATATTTGCCAAAATGAATGCTTTCTTAATAGCAAAAAACAGATGCATTCGTATGTTTTTGGTAATATTAAACGTGAAAAGCACATGTGCGATACTTCCATATTCGACCAGAGTCTAGACGTTCATAGATCAATACCTCATGCCTTGACTTCAATTTTCCAGCAACATCCATCACTCGAGCAATGTTTGATAAGCTAAATGGATGCTGAGCACCACGTAATTGCAAAGAAAACATTGTGGCAGTTAAGCCACTTCCGTACGAGAATAATATCACCTTCTTACCTGACTGAAAATTTGTAAAATATAAATATTTATTAGAAAGCATGAAACATTGTTGTGAGGAAGTTTACATTTGCCATAGATAGTGGTTAAACATTCACCAATGTGCTGTGTTTGTCATGAATAAGGGATGCAAATGCTGCATAGAGAGACGCAGTGTACATGTTGCCAACTTGCTTCGGTAATAAAGTAGTTGGTTGCACCTTCTCATCATACAGGGTCTTTGCAACTTGCTGGGATGCCTGCAAGTCAATAATATTTCACATTATCAGCAAAAAGTTTCAATACTATCCATTTCTAATAGAACTCAATAAAATTAAATTCACACCTTTGCGATACCCCGAGGCCAAAGGAAAAGTAATCAGTAACAAAAAGAAACAAAGACTATTGTTGCTTGGAGATAGGCTCTCAGAGTCAAACCTTTTCAAGATCCCGGCTTTGGTAGCTCTCATCACCAGATAAAGTTGCAAAAGGTCCCAGCTTTTCGTTGGTAACCTCATCCACAAAGCTGCAATCATAATCTATTAATATAAAACTCTCATATTAACTGAATTGAAAATAAAGCATGTTTTCCATAGGATGGAGAAATGAAGAGGACCTGGGATTCCTCAAGAAGTCATTGAACAGCAAACGTGCGAAACTTTTCTGTACAAGCTGCAGAAGCTCAGACTATTAAAAGAAATGTACAAACAGACATAATAAAGAAATACAAATATACATATCAATCAAGTGAATACATCAATGAGAGACATAAATTAGAATTAGGGAGGGAGTCCTTAAAAGTCTAAATTACCTTGTTATAAGGAGAGTGAAATACAAAGTACTCAGCATCGGAAAGAGAAAATTGTTTTCCCTCGAGTTTCTCATATCTGCAAAAGTAAGGTACTTGATTAGAACTAGTTGAACAAGTTGATCCATGACCAGTTTGAATGGGTGCCAATCTAACTTGTCCGGCTTCCATAAATTCAGTTATTATTTTTCATAAAACAAATGTTCATAAGAACTAAAATCAACGTTAGAAACTTACTTGCGAGTGAACTGTTTATAGCAAGAATCAAGAGCCATAAGGTAACAAGTTTGAGAAAGCTTCCCATCAACAACCTACAACACAAAAATTATGTGGATTTATTGCAGTTGGCATCCTGAAATGCTATCAGTGGGTTATGAGTCAAAAGTAAAGAATGGACATGAACAGTCAAATGTTATCCCTCATAGCATGTTCAGACCAAAATAGAGTTGCAAAGATGCTTTGATCATCACAATAGTGGGGATGGGGGAAGGAATTTATCTTTCAAATTGTTTGATCCCAAAACTCAAATGTCCTGATAGAAATGAAAGGGGTAGAAAAGCTTACCGGATATTCACTGGCAAGATTAGGCTTGTAAAAATCATAAACATGAGACATATGACTTCCCCTCAATTTGCTTTCAAAAGCAATGGGAGCATCGGGACCAATTAGCAAGGCAATAGCAGCAGCTCCTCCGGTAGGACGAGCAGGTCCTTCAGCATAGACCTGAGGAAGGAAACATTCATTAAACATGCCTGAGATTAACCCCAACATTATGACAGAATCTATGACATGTATGTTTGAGTTCAGAACTTGTAGTTGTTCTTTGAATTGCATAAAAGTGAGTGCAAAGCATGTTTGTTGTTACTGAATATAGTCGAAAGGCAATGTGAATGATTAGGAAATTATCTTACTGCACTGTCAGTGCAGACAACAAGTCCATAGCGTCCATCCCATGACTTGCTCTCCACCCAATTGACACAATTGAACAGAGCAGCAGTTCCTCCATAGCATGCATTAGTTGAATCAACACCCTCAATATCAGTATTTCCATGTTTCTGTTTGTTGCATACAGATAAATGAATATTGTATTAGAAAGCTACTAAAAGAATTTATTTAATCAAGAAAATTATAATATAACAGAACCAACGCTATCAGATAATTAACGTTACAGTCATCCTTTAATATATAAGTAAGCGAAACATTACATAATTACATTACAATGATGATGACCAGTATCTGCTCTGGTTACAGAACCAGGATGAAAAGAGCCCAGTAAGCTGTGCGCTCTGAATATATACCCAAGACTCACTGCTCTAGAGCATTAAATACTTGAAAGTTGAAACTAACGTTGAATGATCAATTAAATAGATATTTAAATTGGTTGAGGTTCCAATTAACCATGAGATGGTGAAGAAGGTCAACGTACTTTGACTAGGAGAATCATATATCATCCATGTGGCTATACACTGAAAGGATACCTCAAAGATCTGCATCAGGAATGTCTTGATGGATTTGCTTTTGTCTATCACAGTCTCGCTGCCTACTTCCAGACGACCAATTTGTTTAGGATCAATCCCATACTTCTCAAGAAGGGAAGAAACTACAGTCAAACTGAAGATACAATAATTAATTATAGCTTGATTAGACTAACTACCAGCAATGACAACTCGAATCACAATGGAGTCACACTGCTACTGCAATACAAAAGCAGTAAGCAGAGATTATCAAATCCAAAGTAGAAACCTCATGGAGATGACATCTTCTAACTCGGTGCAGAATGCCATGCAATCTTGTCCAAGTCCAATCGTATATTTCCCTTTACTGGCACCGTCATGAGCCTCCAGCGCTTCCTGCATGCAAGCGCTTAGCGAACAAAATGAAAACTTTCCAAAAAATAAAGGAACTTAAAATTACATCAGTTTAATAACTAAAAAATTTAAACAAAGGCATCACATAGATTGCTTCGGATGTATTGAGAGTGTGGTTTAACTTAAAAGAAAAGAACCATAGGATAGGATAATCCAAAAGAATATGTTTCTGTGCTTTCCATTTCCTCCTCCTCTGTGTGAAAGGAAGAACCATAGGATAATCCATGGAAAACAGGGTATGTGACTCAGACCACAATATTAGAACATTTGTTCTTGTGTCAAGTGTTTATTTCAGGGACCTTTGTCGTATTTGAAAATGAGCTAGTCCCTTTCACTTGTGGATTTATTTTATAAAAGTGAAAAGAAAAACAAATCACAAATCTTCCAGCATCACGTTCCACTTAAATTGACTTTAGCGTTCAAGTAGCGTGGTTGTGTCGGTCTGATCCAGTTTATTCAAATAAGCTACATGCTTATAAGGCAAAGCAATCCTAGAATCTATACCCAATTACACGATTATAATAGCTTTTTATGCACTTTGCTTAAGCATCTTCAAACATTTTTTTATTGTTCTCAACTCGAATCTTCAATTATGCAATACTAACATTTTCTGGTACGAAACGCGGATTGTGTGACAGTTTTATGGTTTGTGAAACACAATCAACATTCGTAATTAGAGAAAAATAAAGTTGGTTATGGTTAGTGCACTTTCCATTCATTCCCCAGGCTTCGGAAACATTCAACGGAAGGACAATCCTCAGGTGCTGTTTTTCATTAAATTACATTAGTAGGTGTTGTTTTTCAAATTTCAATAACAATAAAACATGTGTAACAATTATCAATAAAAACAGATAACACGAGCAACAACTATTACATATATCCTGTTATCATTAATTAGAAAATGCTACCGATTATATGTATGGAATTACACCGAAGTTTTGTCCTATACAGAAAAGTGACACGAATAAAGAAGCGAGGAACAAAAAAAGAGAACGAAAATGATGAGGTGACCTGGTGAACGCAGCTGGGAGGGAAGTAGATGTCAATAGCGAGAATCCCCACATTCTTTGCCATTGGCGGTTTGTAAAGGATCGGATAGCGAAGGATGCAGAAAGAGTGGTGAGAAGGGTTACATGGAGATGGAAGTGTTTGTGTGTTATATATATACCAGTTACCACACCAACCACCAAAGGTTGTGGTGCTGAGCTAGGCAGAGGGAGGTGCTTCCTTTGTTACGTCCCAAAATGAAAATGCAGTCTTCGTGAATGTGAGTCGCATGCCACTGTTTCCCTTTCCTTCTTTGACCTTTTCTTGCCCTTTTATTTACAACCACTTGCCATTTTGCATTACCATATCCCAACTAATGTCCACGTAACACATTTGTCTGTTACTGATATTCACGAGGATGCATCCAACTGCTTTCCTATTCTTATTTTACCTTTTTTTTTTGGTCAAGCCCTAAAATTTTGGGAAAAGTAAAATAAATTTAATTATTAGTCTCCTTTTTAGGATTTTTTTAAATTTACATCTATACCACCCTTTTTAGATTATATACCAAAGAGTAAATAGCCAATTTGGTCCCTGAAACTGTGAGATCGTGTCAATTTGGTCCCTCAAATTAACGAAATTGCAAAAAGGTCCCTGAAACTGTCAAACGTTAATCAAGTTGGTCCCTCCGTTAGGCAGGGTTACTTGACGCCGTTAATGGCGCTGACGTGGCACGTTAAGTGCCCATGTGGCATGACAATGTACTCACGCTTTCGAGGACCGATCTCGACACTAAATTTCGGGGACCAAATTGACACAGGGGCTAAAAACCTATCTTCTTCTTCCTTGGTTGTCTTCTTCCTTCGATTGTCTCTGGTTGTCTCTCTGCTCTCTCTCCTTCGTAAATGCATTTCTCTCTCTCTCTCCTGGTTGTTTCTTTTTATGTAATATATTATTCCATTCATCCATGTCTTTTAATTCATCGATCCTTCATGTCTTTGGGTTGTCTTTGTTTGGTTTGAATCGAGACTCCAATAGTCGGCACTCACTTTATGCACGCGTTCCTAATTGCATAACAGCACTCACTTAGAACCATCAGAGCTGTTCCTAAATGTGAATATCATTCTTGTAAAGAGTTACGCCATAGGTGAAGCATTAACTTCCTTCATCACATATAATAGCATTAACAAGTGAAGCATTTTTTGCCTTAAATAGTAATTGCTTTTACCCATTTTTTTGACTAAATAAACCACTTTAGTAGTTAACTGTGACTAGAAGTTTAGATTGAGAAAGTGTATGAGAGGATTGAGAAAGTTTAGATTTGGCATTTATAACCAATGCTCTATTTTCTCTGTGTTGAGCTTTGGTAGATATTGGAGCCGTTAAACCTGTGGGGTGTTCTATTTTAGCTCATGGTCTTAGCTTTTGTTGATGAAAAATTGATCTTTATTTACTTTGAAAAAAATGAGATGGTGGCAAAAGCATCCATATTTGAAGCTTGTGAGATAAGAATCAACTAATGGAATATGCCTGGAGGTTTTCTTTTGTTGTTTGTGTACTTTGTTGGAATGCTATTACGTACTGTATTGGTATATAGTTTTGTGTGTTGGTTTGTTGTTGGAACTTATCACATAAATTTCTAGTTTGCATAATCATTATCCAAATGGAGGTTTTTAAAGTAATGTTGTGGTGAATTCCCAATTTCTTGATATCTTGCTAACTTGATGAAAGTATGTCTATACTTTATAAGTTATTTTGCTTTTAAGTATTTTCTTTCTTACTTTTTCTGTTGGTTCTCCTTCACCAAGTCAGGGGCTCGATGATGGAAATTGTTCAAAGAAATTCTTGGACGCCCAAAAACAAAAAGATGGCTATGCAAAAGAAGTGGCTGCAGAGGATTCTTCAAATAAGGTTTCTAATGGAACAAGTGATTCAAAAGCCAAACTTGCCAAAAAAGTCAGAAAAAACATTTGGTCGAAAGTCTGATGTGAGAAAAACTAATGTGACAGATTCAGTTAAAATCTAAATTGGGAATACAAGTATTGTGGACGATAAAAAGAACTTAGCTAAGAAAGTAGATTAAAGCAACATGGGTGGTGGTGGATCTTCCTCACGGCAGCCAGAAGAGAAGAAACGGCGGGGGCGGGGGAAAGCCAACTCTGAAATAGTTGAGACAAAATCTACTGCTAAAGATGTGGATGAGGTACTTTTCTGTGCTTTTTGTAGAGCATGTTTTTTCTTTGTTATTTTTAAATTTTAGTTTTGATGCAACATGATTTTGTTTTGCTTTATTATTTTTCAAAAATAAAAAGATCAATGGAATCATTGTTAGTTATCTAGGCAATGGTGTCTTCTCCAAGGTCCGCTATCTTGAACACTTTAATTGCATCACTAATGTTCACCGAGTTTGAGTGTATTTGGCGAAACTTGCATCACTTATGTTAGTTGCTACTTATGTTGTGGATAATCAGTACCTAACATTTGGGCCTGTATTACTTCCATTGTAATGATTTTTCGTAATGTTTATTTTTATTGTAATATTCACGGGTACTTGCTATATCTTGCATCACGCGATTACCTGCTGAATCATGCGATTGCTTGAGGTTGAAATTTGTGCTTACTATGGGGGGATTAAAAATGCACACACTGAAGATAAAACTTTCATTTAGAGAAATAAATAGGGCTATCATATTAGCAAGTATATATTGTAACTATTGAAGAGACCTTTGCCGGATGAGTTCTCTTTGTTAATTCTATTGAAGAGACCTTTGCCAGATGAGTTCTCCTGTAATTTAGCATTGACGTTGTGCAGGTAAATCCAGATGTTACTGGAACTCTAGAAGAAGCTGGGCTAAAATTTGTTGGGAAGGATGAAAGTGGAAAACGAATGGAGGTTAGTTTTCTGCATGGGTAATGATTTGTTGCGAATATTAACTAGAACTGGAGTTGAAAGTCTGTCAGTTTCAATTGGAAATGGTTGCATTTTTTATCATGCTTTTGTGTTTCTATATTTTACTGGTACAGTGAATCCACTTCTTTTATCGCTTGGAGACATAAACAGACGATGAAGGAGAGAGAGCAGAGAGACAACCAGAGACAGTCGAAGGAAGAAGACAGCCGAAGGAAGAAGAAGATAGGTTTTTAGTCCCTGTGTCAATTTGGTCCCTGAAATTTAGTGTCAGATTGGTCCCTGAAACTGTGGTACAGCTGTCATGCCACATGGGCACTTAACGTGCCACGTCAGCACCATTAACGGCGTCAAGTAACCCTGCCTAACGGAGGGACCAACTTGATTAACGTTTGACAGTTTTAGGGACCTTTTTGCAATTTCGTTAATCTGAGGGACCAAATTGACACGATCTCACAGTTTCAGGAACCAAATTGGCTATTTACTCTATACCAAACTACCATGATTTTGAAAACACATTGAAAAGTCGTTTTGGTTTAATACGACTTCTCAACATGACTTCGTTTTCTTTTTTTCTTTTTAATTTTAGGTGAGAAGTCGTTTTGGGCTAAAACGACTTTTCTACTTAGGTTTTTTTTAATTAATTTTTCGTTTAAATAATTAATTTTATATTTTATTTAATTAATAACTAATTAATCATAATAGATGATTAATCAAATTAATTAATCATAATAAATGATTAAGTAATTATAAATTAAATAGTTAACACCATAATAATAATTGATAAAAATCCAGTCATTACCTTTTATTTTCATTGATTAATAATACAAGCGTGTTACTCCTGCGTAGAAGACCCAGGACGATTAGGACATTTATTTTTGCTATGACCCTCCACCCGACACAATCCACATCTCTTAGGGCGACCAGTTTCTCTCATATCCATCTCTGTACGAATTCGGGTAGACTGAGGACGACCCTTTGGATTTCTACGCATGTTTGGATTGTGGAACACCTCAACTCCAGTGTATGGTGGCCAAGATGCCTCGTTGGGCATGACCCTAAACTCTTCCCGGTAAACTTTGAAGATAGTCTCCAATTTGTACATGGCAGGCACATACGAGTAGGAGTCGTGATAAACACTAGAACAAGCGGCGATGACATGTGAACATGGTAGGTGCAACGCCTGAAACTTTCCACAGTCACACCACTCAGCATTCAAGTCTACCTTGAATTTTCCTGCCGGTAGTCCCTCTCGCGGGTTGATCAACTCCTCCACCATGAATTTCATCTGACGTTGGTCGAAGCTACTGACTCGGTGAGAGTTGGACGCCGCATGTTCTTTTGCGAGGGCCGTGGTGACAATTTGAGTATTGATGACCGGATGTCATCGTTGCGATTATCCTCCTCCCATTTTTGGCGAACGTTTCGGACAACCTATAATAGGTTGCTTGGACCAAGGCAGTTATTGGAAGATTTCGCGTCCCCTTTAAAACCGCATTTATGCACTTGGCAAGGTTGGTTGTCATGTGTCCCCAACGGCGGCCTTCGTCATATGCCTGGGTCAACTTCTCCTTGGTGATTTCGTCAAGATATGCCACTGCCTCTTTGTTCCAGAGCAGGATCTGGTCTCGATAATACCGCTGACTGGGTTGAGTCAAGGCGTATCTTGTACAATTGGAATGTAAAAATTTCGAAATAAACCATGAATAAAAATATAAATATAGATATAAATAAAATCTGATTCTAATATGTATCACTGCGGTACTAACCCATGTTGACGACCTTCTTCCTCATACCTACGTTCTTGAATATCCTTTGAAAGTTTTACCCGATGTGTCGAATGCAATAAACATGCACCGACGGGCGATCTTGCCATCCGCAGTCCGGTCGATTGTATGCACTTTTTATAGATTCGTGCCGGTCTGAAATCAAGCATAGACCTACTTGCGGCGTGACGTGCCTTCTCAGGTTCCGGAGGAAGAAAAACCAGGCATCTGCTGTCTCACCCTCCACTAGGGCGAACGTTGTGGGAATTGGGGTGTTCTCCCCAGTTTGTTGTGTCGGCAAGATCTGGACCGTTGATTCTGTCAGTGCAATCTGGATCGTCGATCTAACTTGAACGCCCCCTATAAATAAGGATGTTTTCCTTCCTCATTTCACCACCTTACCAAAAGCCTCGTTACACCATCTCGCTCTTAAACTTGTTCTTCTTCATTCAAACCTTCCTATGGCTTTGCTGAGACTTCAACACGTTCACAGGTCTTCACGGCTTGAAGCCATGTTAATCAACAACGACCCCTACAACATAGAACCTCCACATCAATCAATTGTGCCATACTTGCAGCAAGCTGGGTTTTATACCGCTGCAACATTGGGGTCTTTCAAGATTGACAAAGGTCTTGTGACAGCAATGGTAGAAAGGTGGAGGCCATAAACACACACCTTCCATCTTCCAATTGGTGAATGCACGATAACACTACAAGATGTTGCACTGCATCTAGGAGTCCGTGTGGACGGACTACTAGTTACAGGAGGTAGTATGTTTGACTGGGAATCTGAATGCTTACAACTGCTTGGTCAGGTGCCTCCACCAACCTTGATGAAGGGACATTGTGTAAAACTAAAATGGTTGGAAGAAATATTTGCGACTGTCCCTTTTGGCGTTGATGAAGCACATATACAATACAGCTGTAGGGCGTACATTCTACGATTGATCAGAGGGGTCTTGATGCCTGATAAATCAGGTAGCATAGTTCATTTGATGTATCTACGACTTCTGGGAGATCTACAGCGGGCTAGACGTTACAGCCGGGGTTCGGTCTGTTTGGCAAATCTGTATAGGGAAATATGCCGTGGATGTGCACCGACTGCTTCCAGTATGGGTGGATGCTTACACCCTCTGCAATATTGGGCATGGTACTGCATGCCGTTCATCGCACCTCGGTGTAGGAGCAATCCATCATTTCCACTGGCACAAAGGTAAATTAAAACAGAACACATAACACTTAGTTTTGTTGTACCACTCTAATGTTTATGTTGACATGAACATCTTTCTTACCGGATGGAGTGACAAGGCACTGATCCATACAGGAACTCCTCGGGGTGACCTGGTCGGGTTCAGAACACGCTTCGAATACATGACGCCAAATCAGTTTTTGTGGGCACCATACAGTGGCTCAAACTTTCCATCAGAAGCTTTTAACGATCAAATAATGTGGAGTGCCACTATCGCTCTGATATGTTTCCAAATCGTGGAATATCATCAGACATATAGAGCTTTAGTCCGGTCTTCAGCAGGAGGTACCGAGTGTGTCCCGACCGAGAACGCGGCGCAACATCGAAAAAAAAACTCTTTCTTCTTTTAGAGAATGAATATGGAGTCGCCACCAATTTTATTTAATTTAGGAAAAATTGGAAAACCCTTAAAAACGGTCTTTAAAACCAAGATCGAGTTCGGGAGCCGATTATGTTTAGGGAAGACATGAAGTTTGAACCCCACGGCACCCTAGAACATCCACTAAAAATGGTTACCCAAATTAATTGTACAAATTTTTAGTAACTTTGAAAATATTTACTTTACCGTTTTTACTTGAATTTTTTAGAATCAATCAATTATGCAATCAAAGGGATTCATTATTTTCAAAAGATTTCCATTTTGAAGAGAAACTACTAACTTTAGCATTTATTATTAATTAAGAACCAAAAAAAAAAAATTCAATTATATTAATAACATTGCAATCACCATAATGAGTTCATGACAAGATGAAAATTTTAGATGATAGCCTCGATAAACATAAATATCGTTTAAAAATATTCTTGAAAAGCAACCAATCATTTACAGAGTTTTGATTCTTCTTAATCACACAATTTAAGCATTTGACTAAAACTCATCCCGGGAATTCATCAACTAAGGCATATTTTCAAAATTTATCAAATCAAATTTATAAAGCATTGAACTCACTCAAGTCTTCCAACAGACACGGATTCTAGCAAACATATGGCTTGCAAACTAAAACAAAGCACCCCTTAATCACCATAACAGGCGCATGGTCTAGCACAAAGGGAATGAAACCAAAAACTCATATCCAATCCTATAGTAACTCAGCATACAATCCAAGCAGAACATGAACCATCATTTGCAAGAACAAAAATAAATAAAAACCCAATAAGAATAGTGTCCCTAATTCAGTGATCAAGAGGAAGAAATTAAAGTTACCAAACGAGATCTTCCTTTGATATTTCTCTTGATGTTACCCAAATCACAGAGAATGAATTCCAAATAACAGTGACCGAGTACAATAATCGTGACTCTCCCTGACTTCTCAATCTATTTTTTCCAAGTTTCTCAACAAAACAAAAAAAAAACAACAAGAAGAAACGGAACACTCTCCACAGAAAAAAAAAAAAAGAACAAGAAATCTGAGAAATTTTTTGAAGTTGACACATACAGATCAAAGAATTTCTTGGCCCCCTTTTCTGTCAAAACCGAAAACTGCCCCTTCTTCTGTCTTATGTGTCGCCCTTTATAGGGATAGAGGAGAGGACTTCATGCTTCCTATTGCCCAGAAGACCGGAGATGGTCTCGGTCCAGTCGTTGTCCGGAGCAGAGCATCGGTTGCGTGGGTCCAATGTGCGGTGCTATCTGCGTGAGGAGGCTAGGACACGATGGTTTCGTGTTGGAGAAGAAGGGGGTTACGGTTTTATGATTTGATGGAGAGGATAAGGAAAAAAAAATGGTGGTTAAATGGGTGTTGGCTAGGTTGTGAGAGAGGGAGGAAGAAGATGAAATAGTGGGTAATAGAGGTGAGGGTAGCGGTTTGATATAGGGAGGAAGAAGGAGAAGATTTTTGTCTGATGGTTAAAGAGGGAGATTAGGGGTATGGCTGCTGCTGTTAGGGTAAAAATGAAGGAGAAGGAAAATAAAGAGGGGTGGGGCGGAAAACGGGTCATGCGACCCGGCCTGTAGTGGGGTGGGCCGAACCGCCCGGGTCAAGTGCGACCCGATTCGGTTTGGTTGGTTTGATCCCCTCCCCCTTTGGCTGATGCTAGACTGGGCCTTTCCCTTATTCTTCTTTTCTTCTTTTCTGATTGAGCCCAATCTTCCTTTATTTCTTCTTCTCCTCTTTTCTTCACTTCTATTTTTTCATTATTTTTCCTGAATTAACAAATAATAATAATAACATAATAAAGTTAGAATAAAATCAAATAAGGGCGGACAAAATTGGGTGTTCACAGGGTGCACCCGAAAATATGGATCAACAACACCACCTAGACATGCGAGGCCAACATGCTGAAAACTGGACAGAAAGGCATCATTACTGGTTACAGATTTGGAGGAATCGACGAAACCAGGTCCTTGTGGGCCAACCCATGCAGGGTTTTTTCGGGCACACTGAGGAGTACATGGCATGGTTCATGCGGAACTCGAAACCTAACCTGATAAATCCGCCACATCAGCGATACCAGGACGATCCTGCTCAAGGTGTTGGAACCAGCCAAGAAATACAACGATGTGCACAACGTGGTACACGTCGCCAGTCGAGCCCCCAAGTTGTCATGGAAGAGCACGAGCAAGAGGAACACCACGAACAGCAGGGCCATACATTTGACGGGTCACCGGCACAACAGTCATTTGCATTCACTCATTATCAACAACAATATCATCACTCTTTTGCACCAAGCGACGGAGATTTTATGAGCAATATGTTTGGCGCTGATGTTGGAACGGCAGAGTCTGCTCGGTTGTACATGGAACGCATGACCAACATGCGCGACATGTACACATTTGGCGTTCTGTCAGGGCCCAACCAGGCTGGCCCTAGTACTTCGTCGCATATCATGGACTTTCAACATAATCCGTCGCTGACTTATGAAGGACACAATCAACCCGTTGCTGCACCTACTGATGAATAGCATGATCAGCGCCATCCACGCCGTACTCGACGACCTACACGGTGTGGGACTGGAGGGCATTTAGGACATTAATTTATATTGTATTTGTAATGTTGTATTGTAATTTTGGTTTATGTATTTTAATTTTAATTTACATCTTAATTTACTATAACTTAATTAATTATGATTAATTAGTTATTAATTAAATTAACTATAAAATTAATTATTTAAACTAAAGATTAATTAAAACAAAAAATAAAACCTATGGTGAGAAGTCGTTTTAGGCTGGCACGACTTCTCACCTATATCTAAAAAAAACCATGTTGAGAAGTCGTGCTACGCTAAAACGACTTCTCAATGGTTTTGAAAACCATGATATTTTGATACATAAAATGAAAAGGATGGTAATCAAGTAAATAAAAAAATTAACAATGATATTCTTTAAAAAAAAAAAAACCCTCCTTTTTACGGAAGTAGATTCTCCATAATTGCAAAACTAACTGCACCGTGGGTGATTTTTTTAACCGGTAAAATTTATTTTAGTAATACTCCATTCAAGTCTCTGGGATGAACGCTGAAGATTTGGTGGCTTCTTGTCTTCAAATCAAACTGATAGGCATAAACATTAAGCAAAATGTACTTGGCTTGCTCCTTTAGACTGAGGCTAATTCATTTCCAATTTCGTTTTTAGTTTGGATTGCATCATTGCTCAGTTCGCATAAGTTACAAGTTTGATTGATATTAATTTGGCCCCTTGGGGCAAGCTAGCTAAGGGTGATGCACGTGATATTGAGTGTAAGTAATGGAGGATTGTATCCATGTGTGACTTGACTTTCAATTCACATACAATTGTTCTTGCCTTAGTGTGCACCTTTAATTTATCATCTCTCATATCGGTAAATATAAATTGGAAATTAGCAAGTTTGTCATTCTTAATCTCAGCTCCCTGTCCTACCACGCTAACCCAGTCCCAACTCCAACCCCAACACCCAGCATAGTACAGGGTTATTGCAGCCTCGCGCTTCACATCGCCAATAATAAAAATGCATATATATTTAAGATACGAGTTTTGTAACATCTAAGTTCATTTTATTAACAATCTGAATATATGATTATTTTTCCCACCTCGCCTTCCTCGCTTTACACGAGCAGACAATAAATGTAGTTTGTTTTTTTCCCCTGCGGATACACGAGCGCAAATTGCAATATCATTTCTCCTGTTAGATTTGGACTGAGAAGCTTCGTTAGCCTTTTTTTTTAAACAAAAATGGTCAATAATGATAATTTAATTTAGGATTTTTCTATCATATACAACTTTGTACAGGTTAAGAAACTCAAAAACAGTAACTATTTATTGGAAAACTAAGTATTTCAGTTTTGAAAGTATAAAATATACAAGTTCCTGTGTAAATTTACTTTTTTAAGATCCGTAACATATGTAAAATTGTACACGTTAGAAAAACCCTTTAATTTATAGTTAGTAAATTAATTTTTAACTGAAAACTTATAATTGAAAATCTGGTTAATTGAATTTGAACCACCTGATAAAATTAGATATTGATTTAACTTATAGATATAAAATGATATAAAATAATGTATTTATATAATCTTTATTTAAATTATTTTTCAAATCTAATTAAAGATTTATAATTATAATATTACATTTTGTTTAAATATTTATATTAAATAATACACATTATAAAAATCCTCATATTATAATATATGAATAATTCATATCTTCCTCTTATAAAATAATAATAATAATAATTCATATCTTCCTATCTCTAAATGATACACATGTATACGAGCTATTAATTGTAAGTTTAGAAAGCTTGAAATTCACTCATTTAAATAATTGAGTTTAACGGCAATCACGAGCTCGTTTGTTTAAATGAACAAATAATATAGCGCCTGTTTGTTAACACGTCTAAAACCTATGGAATCGTATTTAAAATTAGAAGCTACTGATAGTAGCTTAAGGAAGATGCACATATGGGGAAACGAAACACGCATCCAAACATGCGCCTAGTTTATTGTTAAAGGTCATACAACACGAAACATGATGCATTTTTTTAACGGCCAAAAAATATTTTTAATATTCTCACTAAGGTAATGTTTGATAGTAAACATATTTTAATGTTTTCAGGAAAATGAGGTAAGAATAAAAATTTCTTATGTTGATACAAAGGATAAAAAAAATTATTCACAAAAATAAAAAGATACCTGAGAATAAAATTTGTTAAAGCGAAAAAAGAATTTTTAAAATTAAAATTATAGTATAATTTACAAGAAAATAAAATATTTCATAAACCAGATGCTATTAGGTTTTTATCTTATCTAGTTTTGTTTTCCTATAAAATTTTCATTGGTGTGTCCTTTTTTTTTTGTCAAACAGTGGTTCATCAAGATTCTGTAAACGAAAAATGCTACAGGCCCACAGTTGGCAAAGGTTATATGGATGAAAAGAGCTTTTATTCGGACATATTCAGATGGATTGGGCCAGGAATCCAAATTTTTGGAATTGCCGAGATGATTTGGGTTGGGTTTCAATTTTTGTAATAATATTTTTTTAAAAAGACTTGTGGGGTGGATGAGGCATATGGAAGGGTACATGTAGCAGCTCCCTAAATTCAATTTTTAGGTAGCTTGTTAAAGTGTGTTTGCAAAAGCTGAAAAAAAGATTATACTATTAATCTGTTTTCAAATAATCGATTATTGTGATAATCGATTATAATCAGAATCTGTTTTTGTTTGGGTATATTTGCTGAAAAACGATTTTAAGATAATCTATTTTATTTGGGTGATTCAAAAATAATCACATTTACGTAATAAATTAAGAAAAAAAGTAGAAGATATTTGTTTATAATATTTGTTTTTTTTAACATTAGATTTTTTATATTTTGTCATCAAAATTTTATCTATTAATTCTTTGTGATAATTAATTTACTATTTTTTATTATTTTTGGTCCGGAGAGTCTTTGACCCCCGCTCGGGTTCGGCAATCCCGGGTTCGGCCGTAAGATAAGTAAAATATAACCAAGAGTTGCTACTGCCGATGATCGAACTCGTACTATTCTTTATTATTTAATTATTTTATGTTATTTTATTTTTAAACGCATCACTTATTATTGCGAAACTCAACCATTGTCAGTAACACATTCCAGAATATTCTCCCCTCTTTTCTGTTTTTTTTTCTTCTCAATCTCTCAACACCCCCATTCTCCCATTCCCTTTCGCTACCCTCAGTCCTCAACTCAAACCCATTCCTTTGTCCCTCAATCATCTGACCTCATCTCTCAACAACAATTCCTTTGTCCCGCAATCTCTCAATCTTAAACCTCATTCCCTTTAGCTGGATGCATTCGTGTGGTGGTTCAATGATGGCGGTTAGCGATTTGCGTGGTGACTCGAGTTGCTGAGGCGGCGATATGATTTATCCACCTCATGGGTGGCGGATTTGGAGCCACGACGACCAGATCTAGTTCCCCCTTCTCCCTTCTTTGATAGCAGTTCTATTCCCTCCTTTTTTGTGTTGATTCTGAAGGTGTAAAAATATATATGTTGTTTTTAATCCTATGCTTGGTCGTTCCATTGAGCATTCTTTTGTTCTGGTTCGTGAGGTGAAGAAGAGAGCGGAGGAGGTTGATTTCTGTTTGCTTTGGAGAGATAAACAACCCAGGATGAGGCATATAAGTCAAGCACAAGAATAATAAATTGAAGCATTAATTAGTCAATCACTCAGTAGTCAGCTTACTATAATTATTATTATCATTCAAAAGAATTAAATAATGTATGGAATTAGTCTCTGAGATTCGAACAATTATATTTATATAAGTAGGTGATCAAGGGGTAAAACTTTCGGATTCCCAGTGTTATCTACATCTTAATTTGTCCACTCGTAGGAAATTTTGATAAGGTACGTAACAACAGCACTGCAGCTGGAATGGTGAAGTCGGTAATACAAGGTTCTGACTAGCTTAATTTGCAGGATGAGAAGGATTTCATTTTTGTCTCTCTATTAACATCATTAAAAGATGGTGTATGTTCCAACTCCTTGAAGAGGTTCCAATTACATTGCTATATATAGTTAGCATGGTATTAGTACGCATTTCAATTATTGGGATTTACGTATAAATATAATTCTCCTCCATGTACAAGATGAATCAGATCGAGTCGATCCCCACTCCACCGCACTCATTGCTATGATGGCTAGGAACTATATGTTAAAAAACTGTGAATGCGACATAATTTTTCTAGTGTCTGAGCTACCTGTCTCGTTTCAACTTTAGATTTTCGATCCCCTCTACATACCATTTGGCTCCAACCGCAAGTTTTAAAGCAAGTGGAATATATCACATCTACTTGAAAATATATAGAAAAACTCTCTCTTTATTGTTCTTAATATATAATGTTAAAACAGAAAGTACACATACCCTTACACGTACGTATAAAGATGGTGTTGCCCACTATGTTCAGACTGGAGTAGTGGAGCATACACTAATTAAGCAAGAATTAGTTAAAGGGCAACTCTCCTTTGGCGGATCAAACGACATTGTTGGGGATGTGACGTCAAACCTCTGCCAAAGGGGAGGAGCCCTGCAACTGATTGGCTTAGTAGCGCAACTACTACACTGCATGAGCCAAAAAAATCTCTGGTTGCTTCTTAAAGTTAAGCTAGGCCAAAAAACCTCAGATGGCTTCTTAAAGTTAAGCAAGAGAACTCACAGGCATTTATAATCAGCTGAAGAAGTAGGATATGCTACAGGATATCCTTTCTTTTGGTGGTGGGGTTCCTGCTTTCTACACATTCAATTCCATGCATGGAAAGGCTATCTTTTATCTGAAAACAGAAATGTCATATCATTTAACAAATTTTCTCATAAATCATCTTACCCACTTAATTAAATTTGACACATATCATATATTTAATTTAAAAATATTAATTAATCTTATTTGGTTAAAAAATATATATATTCCTTTTCTGAATAGATACAAGAAATTATGATAAAATTAAAGGAAAACCTATAATTCTAAACATCATACAGATACAAATCATAGCATATGATTCATGTTAATCAAAGGAGAGGAGAAGAATTTCACACCTTGGAGAGTCGCAGAATCCATCACAGTAGATCAGATTGTGAGAGAGAGATGAACAGTGGATCAGAATGTGAGAGAATGTGAGAGGGTTACTCCTCTCTTTCTGGTTGGTTCAGTGTGTGTGCATGCATTAGAATGCCTAATGGGGAGGCAATTCTTATAACCTACCAGCAGAGAGTAGGGACCTCTCAACGGGTTAACATTAGAATGACCCAGCCCATCATAGGGTCACTCTTTAGTAAATACCCAACAACAATTTCACCAATTGGTTACGTAATTAAGAATTAATTTTATAACTGATATATTAATAATTTAATCACCAATTAATGCTAATCCACATATTATTAAATTAAAATTTAACAATTCTCCCACTTGATAGCATTAATCAATTATTAAAAGGAAATACCAGTTACGATCAAAGCACACGTTAACCAGCAGTATAAGAAATACAAGCTTTAACAATGCAGAAATAGTATCCGATAGGGAAGTAAATCATACATGCTAAAGACTCATATTTCACATAAAGATTGATGAATATAAAATTGCATATAATTAATAAAGAGAAATATGCAATTCAAAAAAATGGTCCAAGCATCTTAAAATGCTATAAGAGATATGAAAACAAGAATGACGTCAATTTACATATCTCATAAAAACGATAATGGGCAAATAATGGTTTCAGACTCCCACTAATCCAATACATCAAAAGACTTAACTAAGCCCATATGAATTACATGATTAGGAATATTCCAACGAGTTAAGCCTTTGGTTAGTGGATCGTGAAGCATGTTTCTGTATCAATATGCTCAATCTGAGTCTGAAACTCCTGAATCTTCTCTCTAACGAACAAATATTTCACATCAAAATGCTTAGTGCGAGAAGAGCTTCTATTGTTATGAGAGAAGTTCACGGCGATATTGTCACAATATATCACAAGTGGCCTAGATATGCTTTCAACAATATGAAAGCCAGAAATCAAATTTTTCAGCCACATGGCTTGACAAGTAGCCTCATAGCAAGCAACATACTCTGCTTCCATGGTAGAAGTAGCTGTAAGCGTCTGTTTGACGCTTTTCCAAGAAATAGCTCCTCTTGCCATCATAAAGATAAAGCCAGAAGTAGATTTTCGGTCGTCAGGGCAACCTGCGAAATCAGAATCAGAATAACCAGTGACCTGAAGTTGATCATACTTCTTATAGGTCAACATATAATCTTTGGTTCCCTGCAAATATCTCATGACCTTTTTTACGGCTTTCCAATGACCCAAACCTGGGTTGCTCAAGTATCTCCCTAAAGCATTTACAGCAAAAGCAATGTCGGGACGAGTACAAACTTGAGCATACATTAAACTGCCAACAACGGAAGCATATGGGACCTTGTCCATTTCATTTATTTCTACATCATTTTGAGGACATTGAGATTTAGAGAATTTTTCCTCACCCTTTTGAACAGGTGCAGCACATGGGGAGCAAGAATGCATATTAAACCTTTTGAGGACCTTTTCAATATATCCTTTTTGAGACAATCCAAGAACACCACGTGACCTATCACGATAAATCTGGATGCCTAAAACAACAGAAGCATCACCAAGGTCTTTCATATCAAAGTGGCTACTCAACATGAGTTTTGTCTCGGTCAGAATTTTAACACAACTGCTAGCAAGAAGTATATCATCAACATATAGAACGAGAATGATGAACTCACCCTCACAAGTCTTCAAGTAAACGCACTGATCTGAGGCATTTTCTTTGAAGCCAAGAGAAGTGACAACCTGATCAAACTTCAAATACCATTGTCTGGAGGCCTGTTTCAGTCCATAAATAGACTTATTCAGCTTGCAAACCAAGTGCTCTTTGCCTGTTTCAGTAAAACCTTCAGGCTGAACCATGTAAACATCTTCAGTAAGGTCTCCATTCAGAAAAGCCGTCTTCACATCCATCTGGTGAAGTTCTAGATCAAAATGAGCTACCAAAGCCATGACAACTCGAAATGAATCTTTTGTAGAGACTGGTGAGAAAGTCTTCTTATAGTCGATGCCTTCTCTTTGGTTATAGCCTTTAGCTACTAGTCTGGCTTTGTACCTTTCAACTTTACCATCTGGAGTACGTTTGGTTTTGAAAACCCATTTGCATCCAACAGGTTTACAACCAATTGGTAATTCCTCTAGACTCCAAACACCATTATGAGACATAGAAGACAACTCATCATGCATAGCATTCAGCCAATCAGAAACATGAGAGCTAGAAATTGCCTCCTTAAAGGTAATAGGATCATCATCATCATTGAGGTCAAACTCATGTTCCTGAAGATATACAACATAATCATCTGGTATGGAAGGTCTGCGCACTCTTTGAGATCGTCTCAGTGGAATTTCATCAACAATAAGATCATGTTCTTGTTCATCTACAAGCGGTGCTGCCACACCATCTTCATGTTGAAGATTCTGATCAACATCATTAGCTGGAATCATAACTTCTGTAGGAAAAGGAATAGTGGTATAGGAACAATGGTGCGATATTCTCTAAGAGTATCTGGTCGTGGTATATCACTCCACATATCCAATTCATCCTCAACGAAAATCGCTCGATCAGATTCGACGACTCGCATAGTATGAGATGGACAATAGAATCTGCTACCTCTGGAACCCACACAAGAGCCAATAAAGAAACCACTAACAGTCTTAAGATCAAGCTTCTTAGGCTGAGGATTATAAGGTCTAACTTCGCCTTACAACCCCATACATGAAAATGTTTCAAACTCGGCTTCTTTCCACTCATGAGCTCATATGGAGTTTTTGGTACAGACTTGCTTTGGGTACTTGATTTAGAATGTAGACAGCGGTTTTTAAGGCATCTCCCCAAAGAAAGTCCGGCAATGATGAATGGCTTAACATACATCTTACCATATCCATAAGTGTGCGGTTACGCCTCTCTGCAACTCCATTTTGCTCGGAGTACCAGGCATAGTGTATTGAGCTTCAATACCGCATTCCTCAAGAAATCGGCAAAAAGGTCCTGGATTTCTACCCGTCTCATTATATCTACCATAGAATTCTCCACCTCTGTCGGATCTTACACATTTTATCTTCCTACCTGTTTTCAACTCAACAAAGCCTTTAAAAGGATTTGAAAGCATCTAGGGAACTAGACTTTTCTTGAAGAAGATCTATCCATCCATATCTCGAGAAATCATCTATAAAGGTAATGAAATACCCATATCCACCCATGGCAAAGTGGTGTTAATAGGTCCACACAGTCGGTGTGAATCAACTCTAGCACATCATCACACCTATTTGCTTTGCTTTATTCCTAACCTTGGCAAGAATTTGCCCTTGATGCAATCAACACATGTATCAAAATCGGAGAAGTCTAGATCATGGAGAATACCTTCCTTGACTAGCCTCTCAATACGGGGCCTAGAAATATGCCCCAAACGTCGATGCCATAACATAGAAGAATGTTCATTAATCCTATCTGCGTTTGTTTCCAATGTGAGGTGTGATGACATGTCATGTAGATTTAACATATAAAGGCCATCACGTAAAACTCCTGAACCAACGGAAATAGAATCTGAATAAACAATCAATTTTCCACTACCAAACTTAAAGGTGTAACCACATTTATCCAAAGCAGAAACAAATCAAGTTCCTTCTCATAGAAGGTGCATACACAACATCTCTTAAAAGCAAATTATGTCCGGAAGGCAAAAGTAAAGAAACAATTCCAATGTCAATAACGGAAACTCCAGCTCCATCTCCCATAATAATTTTAGACTCAAAGATCACTTGGTTTCCTCGGGCTTGTGAACCCTTGCAAGGAATTCACAACATGAATGGTTGCACCTGAATCTAACCACCAAGTATTTGGAGGAACATCAATGACATTGGATTCAAAGCATGTTAGAGCCAGGAAAATACCTTGCTTCTCTTGTTTCTTTTTCAAGAAATAGCAATCATCTACCTAGTGGCCATACTTCTTACAAAACTTGCAGTTACCCTTGAAGAAACTTTTCTTAGCTGCGAGATCTTTGCTTTGCATTTTTCTTCTTTCCCTTTTGATCTTTCTTCACAAATCTTGAACTCGACTTAGAAGTTTGATTTGGATCGAGATGCAAAAAAATGAGCATTGTGAGATTTACCCTTTTTAATGGACTCTTCTTCTTGTGTAACAATGGCAATCATCTCGTCCACTGTCCATTCAGCCTTCTGTGTATTGTAAGAGGTCTTCATTACATCGAATTGTGAAGGAAGAGATTCAAGAACCCGGTAGATTAAAGTACTTTCGCCAATTTCAACTTTAAGAGATTTCAGTTTGTTGTAATAGTGCATCAGCTTCATGATATGCTCACGCACACCACTGACCCCATCATATTTGGTCTTGTCAAACAAGAAAAGATACTGACTTTTCTGAGCCTTCTCAAAAGTCATAAATTTCTCCCCAACAGCTTTCTGATATTCTTTAGCATTATCGGTCTCTGTGATACTCTGCCTGATGGATTTTTCCATAGTATACTTCATCACTTTCAGGCACACTCTATTAGAGTGTTCCCATTTCTCATAAGCAATCCTCTGTGCTGCAGTAGATTCATCTGTGAGAGCTGCTGGCTTGTCTTCCCTTAAGGCCAGATCCAAGTCAGCAATAGTTAAGTAGAGATCTAGAGACTCTTTCCAGTCCTCATAGTTTGTCCCATTTAGAGTTTTGACAGAATTTGGGAAGGAGGCTGACATAAAACAAAGAATAAGGAATCATTAAGGATTGAAGGTAATATGATTCCATATATGTGTTCAGCCAATCTTGCCCATAATACAAATTTCTTATTCATTATAATTCCGCCTAAGGGTCCCGAATCATAATAAACAAGAAATATAATAAGAAGAATAATACAATGTACAAAACTTACATCACCAAAATTTCTAATACCGATAGGGTACTTGAAAACCATAATTGACATAAGCTTGAGACAATAGTACGATGTATAATAACGAATTACATTAATAATATTACCCGATAGGGTATAATTATTATTAATATAATACAAATATAACACATTAGAATAATTAATTATTTAACAACACAAATTTTGTATAATTATACCCACGATAGATGAGTTCATAACTATACAAAATATCAATAGTCATGCTACAATTATACATTAGAAAAATTATATTGTATAACAAATGCAAAGATAGAACACACAACTTAATTCACATAAGGCTCTAAAATTAATTCCATCTATATGACACATGATCAAGGAGAGTATAACATATCAAAGTGTCACAAAAAAGTAGGGAACAATCACAAAATTTTAGATCAAAACCTTAGAGTACAGTATTAAAAAAAATACAATATATTTTTCGGATTTAACCATATAAAATGATTCGCGAGGCGAGAGGTATCTCGCGAGGCGAATCTTGTGAAAAGTCAGCAACGTTTGGTCTTCTCGCGGGTACTCGCGAGGCGAGTCAAGTGTTCGCGAGGCGACCCAGAAACCTTTCATTTTCCTAGAACAGTCAGCCTTCGGGGTCGCGAGGCGAGAAGAGTAGTCGCGGGGCGACCCAGAGACCTTTCATTTTCCTAGAACAGTCGGTCTTCTGGGTCGCGAGGCGAGAAGCGTAGTCGCGGGGCGACCCAGAGAGGATGACAATTTCACTGTTCTGCTGGCTTTCAGGTTCGCGAGGAGAGAATAATCTCGCGAGGCGAATCTGGAATTCCACAGATGCTGATGCCCAGAATCGCGAGGCGAGAATACACTCGCGGGGCGATCGAACGAGTTGGAGCTTTTTTTTACGCAAACAGGAAACGAAAAACCATCGATTTCTCACGTTTTATGTGATGAAATCCAACGATTTTCGAGTATGTTACTCGAATAACATGTGGGAAGAAAAGCCCTCAAACAATTTTCGAAATCATTGGCCAGAATCATAGTTTCGAATTTTGAAGAACAAGGCATGAAAAACTAAAGTTGCTGAAGAAAAAAAAAATTCTGGGCAAACAAATTTTTTTACAATATTGATATAACATGATATGAAAATCCCTAAAAAAATTTTTGCATCTTGATTGAAAAACATAAATTAGGGTTCATATAATTTTCAGAATAGCTATAACATGTATCTATCCTTGGCTCTGATACCAATTGAAGGAAAACCTATAATTCTAAACATCATACAGATACAAATCATAGCATATGATTCATGTTAATCAAAGGAGAGGAGAAGAATTTCACACATTGGAGAGTCGCAGAATCCATCACAGTAGATCAGATTGTGAGAGAGAGATGAACAGTGGATCAGAATGTGAGAGAATGTGAGAGGGTTACTCCTCTCTTTCTGGTTGGTTCAGTGTGTGTGCATGCATTAGAATGCCTAATGGGGAGGCAATTCTTATAACCTACCAGCAGAGAGTAGGGACCTCTCAACGGGTTAACATTAGAATGACCCAGCCCATCATAGGGTCACTCTTTAGTAAATACCCAACAACAATTTCACCAATTGGTTACGTAATTAAGAATTAATTTTATAACTGATATATTAATAATTTAATCACCAATTAATGCTAATCCACATATTATTAAATTAAAATTTAACAAAAATCTGTAATAGAATATAGGTTAAAGTAATATTTTGGTCCCTATACGTGACACTGATTTTTAATTTGGTCTTTATACGTAAAAAGTTATTAATTTGGTCCCTATACGTGACACTGGTTTTTAATTTGGTCCTCACCGCTAATTTGTCCCTATATAAAAGGACCAACTTGCAAATTATTGCCACATGTAGGGACCAATTCAACAAAAAAAAATTGAAATCGGTCCCTACATGTGACAATTATTTTCAATTTGGTCCCTATATGTGATAATAATTTGTAATTTGGTCCATCTTATATAGGGACCAATTAACGGTGAGGACCAAATTGAAAACCAGTGTCACGTATAGAGACCAAATTGATAACTTTTTACGTATAGGGACCAAATTGAAAATCAATGTCACGTATGGGGACCAAAAGATTACTTTAACCTAGAATATAATATTTCTAATTAATATGAAAAAACTACCTATAATTCTTACCCCATTGTCATAGATTCTTCGCTAGCTAACTTTCGCTTTCTCTTTATCTGACCTTCCAACCATTGCTGAGGAACACTGAAAAAATGGGATCCAGTCGTGGCCCCAGGTGAAGGGGCTGTCAAAGAGGCAGAGATGCCTTCTTTCATTCTTCCTTTAAACATCCTGGCCTCATGGTATATACCTTGTCATATTCTTCTTACTTATTTATTCGTCTGTTATTTTTCTCCCCATTTTCTTTAACATGCTTCAATATGTTTTCTATTGCGTTTTAAGTGAAACTCAAACATTGATAGCATCATAGCAATAACTCACTACATGTAGAGATATTATGTATATCTTATTTTTTTTGGTTGCTTAAAGTTTATATTTATTAATTTAAATAATAAATATGTAAATAAAATAGTTTTTAAAAGTATTTCATTTGCATTCCTTAGGTATAATAATTTGCATTCCTTAGGTATAATTGTTTATTATGCAGATTTTTTCCTGTAATTTTGACGATTGCTTGCAAGATGCATTTACGAATGAAAAAAAAAAAAAAAACATAGGGTACTTATTTTTGCCTTTCAAGACAGATTCCCATATCTTGCACCAAAGAATATAAGCATTTTTCAGCCCTCTTTAAACTCAAAAATTGAGAGGATATTTGATCACATATTCTTGCGAAATGCTTTACTAGTTAAATGAATTTACCCAATAACTTATATATAAAAAAATCTTTGAGTATATATAATTTTTTTCAGCATTATTGACTTATAGATGAGAAAACGGTCAAAATCATTTTATTCTTTGTGGTAGTTAATCTTAAATGTACGTAATATATCAAAATTACAAGATTTTTTTATTATCTAGCATTATTTTTTTAAAAAAATTTGCACCAAGATATCCTCCGGCCGACAACCAGAAACTAATCTCTTTCGAGACATAGAGATCATCGAAGTGAGTTTAGCATCTCTCAACCAAGGACAGACCTACGTTGAAGGCAACGGGGGCAGCTGCCCCCACAAAGTTTTTTTCTTTTCCTTTTTAAGTTTTGAATACATTTTTGTTGCCCCCACTAAAAAATAAGTGTCGCCTAATTTATTCATTGAAGTATATCATTGTTTTGCTATAAGCAAAATATATTATCATTTCAAATATGGATGATGCATTTACGAGAAGATCAAGGCATAAACTTGAAAAAGTTTTAACCTTGCATCACTTTCAAGTTGAGATATTTTATCAAGTGATTGAAAGACAAGTATACAACTCCAAGAGTTTAATAATAGATTTATGGAGGTGAACACTAAATTGCTTATATGTGTGACAAGCGTTGATTTGTTTGGCTCGACTTTATCCATCAAAATTTTCTTTTATGAAATAAATGGGACTTGATAGTCAACTTGAAAATTATATCAGAGATGTTCGTTCTAATGAAAAATTTTCTAATTTAAATAAGATTGTAATCATTGAGAAATATTGATAAAAATTAGAAAACATATTACATATCCAATATGTTATCGCTTATGCATTTATAAATATTTTTTTTAAAATATTTATATTATATAATTTTGCCCCCACTAATCAAAATTTATGGATCCGTCCTTGCTCCCAAAACATTTTCCAAACAAAATCTAATGAATGCTTAGGAAAATAAAAGTACATTTGAATTGGAATGATGTATTAAATATTAGGAAAAAATAATATTTATTTATCTTTTTTTTTCGGAACTCACCCTAATTAGTCATTTAGGTCGAGTGGGTCCATCATAGTATCCCTACGGCTTAGGCCATTCAGGCCCGCTATGAGACTAATCTCTGATTCGACTGATTGAACAAGATTTTATCTCTTGATTCTCAATCTCCCAATAAGGATGTCTTCACAAGGATTCGAACTTAAGTTTCTTAGAACATTTTCCCCCGCGGTAAGTTGCTTCACTTAACCAACATCCCATTTTATTTAACCTTTTCAAGCCATTTACTGGTGCAAAATCCTTACTCTTCTTAAATAATATATCATTCAAATTATCCTTGTAAAGTGTAACACTCTATGATTTCTTTCTTGGTAATAACTAATAACAAGAACTATGATAGACAATAGTAAATTATCCATCTAATCTAATGAAACAATAAAAAAAAATATTCTTCCATTAATGCTTTCCTTCATTAATTTGTCTTCGACAGATGAGCAAGCAAAGGGGCATATCTCAGTGATATGGGTCTCAGAGAAAAACCATATACTGTAACTTATATGTATTACTCTGTTTCATCGCCAGCTAGTCTGTCTCTCAATATTTGGACTCCCATATACCTGCATAAGTAATAAAGAAGTTAAATTAAAAGGCAACCACAATTAAGATTTATAAATATAATATATAAGGGGACAAGCATATATATAATTATAATTATACCTTCCAAGCATCATAACAGTGGCTTGAGGATTAGTTCCGGGAGAATATATAAAGGTGGAACCGTCGATAATACGCAGTGCGTCCACACCAAGAACCTTATAATCAGCATCAACTACTCTCCCAACTTGGCACCCTCCATGGTAATGCCATATCGTCATCACGGTGTCTCTGCAGAACTGCTCCAGTGACATTGAAGCATTCGCGTGTTTAGGCAATAAGTTCACCGGGGAACTTGCCATCATTTTCAATAGCACCGACGCTGACATGTTTTTGTATTTGAATGGAGAGAAAGCCTTGGAATCGATTATTTTCTCGATGGTGCTAATGCCTTGGACACATCTCTCCAAGTCTCGTGGGTGTTGGAAGTAGTTGAAGGTCACCAATGGGTTCTCATTAGGATCACTGCTTCCCAGCTCCAAATGTCCTGTTGAAATTGGGCCCATTATTTTTTCAAGGATGAATCCGCCTCTAAACGCTGCTTGGTCTAGGCTCTCCATCAACTCTATTGCTTTTGCCACGGCTTCTGGGGTCCTTTGCTTAGGGGGTAACTTCGAGAATTGACCAATCTGCATTTGTGGATTTCCATCGCTTATTTTAGTTATCATGAATGTAAAATACTATAATTTGTCTATTCCGCGATCACATTTTTTTGCAATTATCAATAATTACGATAATTTAAAACATTAAGATAAAGTGATAAAAAATATAAAGTAAAAAAATTATGATATATTCATTATTGATTAGTTGATGTATATTTAAATCTCAATTCATTTTAACTAACTCTTATTTTTTTAACTTTATATTTTTGGTCACTTTTATAAAAGTCTAATTCGGGTAGTGAGTACGTACCTTGGGGGAAAACATTCCGTAGTCTCTTGGAGTAGAACCCCTGGCAAAGTTTGCACCGCTGGCTGCTTCAATATAGGTGCCGAAGTTGGTGATGCCGACAACCTCAATGAGGGAGACCTCTACGGGGACAGGTGATGGCACAAAGATTGCATTCATTGGGTTATCTGACATTCCTTGTCCTACCGATGGCTGGTTCAATACCACGTTTATGTTGTGTGCCCGAAGATGATGGGCTGGTCCAATTCCACTCAACATCAGAAGCTGTGGACTTCCCAACGCACCAGCTGATACTATGATTTCGTTCTTCGGACCCTGTTTTAGATATGCCCTGTGTTCTGCGCCCCTTGCATCCTTGAATATTACTCCATGCGCCACTGGCCTTGATCCACCTATTGAATTTCATGATTCACAATCATACACATAAAAATAAGGTTCTGACCATTGATTAAAGAATAAAAAATAAATTTTATATTGATAATCATAACTTTTAAACTTTGAATATATTGAATACATCGTTTTTTAATAAATAATTTTTAGATTTGTTTCCTTAATCAATATTCTTAAAATAACGGTTAGCTAGCATTTGTTTGTAAATAAATTACGAGTCCTTAAGTGAGTTCAATTGATTAAGTTATGAAAGTGCACACATTCAAAATTTCACAATACGCTTCACCCATTTACCATGTCTTTGATCCCCTCCCCATGTAAGGTCTCTTTAAGGAAACGAAAATGGAGGATGCTCATCAATCATGCATGTAATAAGAAATTTAGTGAAAAGCACCTTCTGTTGTAAACAAAATCCTATGCACGGTGGCATGCAAAAGTAGAGTCATTCCAGCAGGGTTAGCATATTCCAAAAGATCAGCAGCGGTGTGCCTGTGACCATGCTGGTCAAAGATAGAGCCCCCAACCTTAGTCCCATTAATATGATCATAAGTGAAGCCATTGTAAGGCACCACACCTATCTCCACCAGTCCATCTCGTACAGCTGATTGCCACTGCCGCATGCGGGGCTCGAATGCCACCACTCGCTCCACCCATTGGTACGACTCATTTACCAACCTTCCGTCCCAACCAGCTTCCCTAACAACAAAAATCAATCCACACAAAACACACACAGACACATATATATATTTATATAGTTGAATTGAACCCTCGCCCATTAAACTTGCTGATTATTAAAAAAGAGGGGTCGTTATTTGAATATTGTATTTGTTGCGTACCTTATGTAGTGAGGACTTGCGCGAGTGTAGAAGCCGGCGTTCAAACAGCTTCCGCCACCAAGAATTCGAGGTCTGGAGTTGATAACGCCGTCTTGGGAGATGAAACGCTGTGAGGGAGAGGTAGCGGACGTGTCGGAGAGCACAGCACCGAATGCAGCTAAGTTGGTGATGTTGGGGTTCCCATAAGGTGACCCTCCACGTTCAAGCAATAACACGCTGTAATTTTGGGACAACGTCGCAGCTAAAGGGCACCCCGCAGTGCCGCCCCCGATTACGATGTAATCGTAGTAGGAGATGTTTGGAGTCGAGGTCGCATTTTTCATAAACGTATAATTTGGAGCTGCATGCATATTATTTATATGTCAACGACACTATAAAAAAAACAAAAAACAAAAAACAAAAAAACTTCGACCATATATACTAAAGAGTCAACAGTTCGTACTATAATATTAGGCGGCAGGGACATTTGGTTGTTTTGGGATGCTTTTTTTGTTGCAGGGTTTTATGGTTATAGTTGGGGTACAGTTTTGGTTCTCTTTCTAGATATTCTTTTTTAAGGTTTGTAATCTGTTTCACCATGCAATCTTTCTCTTCCGTCAGACTACGCACGACCCCTAGCCCTTCCTTTTCTCTTTTATCTTCTTCCTCCACTTTTAGAAACAAACACTCAAACTCTCCCTTCCTTTTCTGTTGAACCAGTGACGTCCAGCCCACAGACCAGCCCGCCGTCTGTCGCTGTCCCGCCAGCGTCACGGCCGCGCGACCCAACTCTCACGCGTCTGGTCCGTTTCCTCCTCGTTGTGCATCATTGTGCGTGCTGACGTGGTAGGTGTATCGTCCGGTCGCCGTTCCGCCGCGTCTGGTAGGGAGGAGACGACCTCGCACCGCCGTCCAGTTCGTCGTCAGGCCGCTGCATGAAGTGGGAGAGACGATCGCGTGTTCTGGCCCCTGTTCTCCTCCGTTCGCCGCTGCTCCGCCGTGCCGGACCTCCAAGACAGCCACCACGTCATCTTCCTTCTTCCTTGGGTGAGTCAAAACCTTCTCTTGTGTCTCAGATTTAAAACCCCCAAATTGATTTTGAAACCCTAACCCTAACCCTTTGATTTCAGATTTTAATCTTAAAATTAAACTTTGTTTTATGAAATTGGGACTGTGAATTAGTGTTTCCCTAAACAAATTTCATTGTTCTTTAGTTAAAATGAGTTTTCCCCAAATTGTATTTAGGAGCTCTAAACCCCAATTTGATTTTATTTGAATTTAGTTCTGTTTTGTGAAATTAATTATAATTTAGTGCAATTAGGACTCTTAATTGATGATTCCCAAGTTCTTTTTCATGATCTTTTAATCAAAACAAAGTTTATTTAAAGGCTATTGTGAAGCGTAAGCTTCAAACATGATTTTCTTTGGAAATAACCTTGTTTGGTAATAAGATAAGGTATTTAGATCAAGTTAGAATGTGTGTTTGATCATGTGTAACTGATTTCTTGATTTTTGGTTGTTGCGCGTTGTTGGATTCCCTCTCTGAGACGTTTGACACGGCTATGCTTGCTTGATGGAATAGATAGTTACACTCTTGGAGCTAATGTGAGTATTAAGACGAGGATCATTTACTTGTCTTCAAAGGTAAGGGGAGTTTGCCTAGGGATATTCAATAACTGTATGCATGTGTGTATGTGTTTAATTGGATATTTACATGTTGATCGAGCTTACTTGATTATCTAATGTACTTGAACTGTTATGCTATTATCTGATGTTGAACTATACTTGTTCTAAATGTTATAATGCATATATGTGATGAACTGCTTTCAACTGTGATATTATTGTTGTTGTGAATATATTACTGTTGATTGAAGTTTGAGAAGCCAGACTTGAGTCTGTGCCCAATGATTATAAGGATTAAAAGCCTTAATAAGCCTTGAATAGAACTTTGAAAGTTTTGGGTTCACTTATAAAAGTTCCTTGTTTAAAGTGCTTACTTCAGAAGAATAAGATCCTTATTTTTAGAAAAATGTTGAAGTGATTTGGAGTTGAAGGAAACTACATTTTTATGATCCAAAGTTGGTACGAGAGAAAACCTTTTTCGAACTATGTGTGTTATGAAGGAAAAACCCTTGAAAATATTTGACTTTATTCCATCAAGGAATTTCAAATACAAACGAATTTACTAAATGTTTTAGAAATGATTTTGCAAAGGAAAATGATTTTCTCCTAAATGATTTGGAAACGTTCCGGTTACTTGGATAAGTGACCGAGGTTTTGTTTTGGATTTGATTTTCACTGAGCGAAAAAGTAAACACATGTGAATTGAATCTAGTTCGCGAGACGTCGCTTCTAGTATTCTGTAATATGCACGTTGATCCTTGATCCGTGTCACGTTGTTGTGGACAGTGTGTACTAACCACGTTGTGATGAACGTTGTTAAAGGTGAATGTTGTTTTCTACGGCTACAAGCCTAGGACTGGTGCATCGGTCTAAGGTGTTGTGATTGAGCACTCGGACTGCGTGTCCCGTGTTGATGTTGATAATTTCAAAATGATGAAATTTATGAATAGTCGCTAGCCTTTGAGCTTCGACAACGAATGAGAACGAACACAAAGAAAACATCGAGAACTAAATGTTTTACATTTGCATTTACGGCAGACGTGCCCGACATGGTTTTTACGTGAGACCTTAACAAGAAAGGTATCATGTGACGGTGTATTATTGTTGTTCTTAAATTGGACAATGAGACGGTGTACGTGTCTCGTTGTGCCTAAATGGACAATGAAACGACGTGCATAATCGTTGTGCCTAAATGGCCAATGAGACGGTGTATTATCGTTGTGCTTAGCTAGCCAATGAGACGGTGTATTATCGTTGTTCTTAAATTGGACAATGAGACGGTGTACGTGTATCGTTGTGCCTAAATGGACAATGAAACGACGTGCATAATCGTTGTGCCTAAATGGCCAATGAGACGGTGTATTATCGTTGTGCTTAGCTAGCCAATGAGACGGTGTATTATCGTTGTGCTTAGCTAGCCAATGAGACGGTGTATCGAGCCTGATCAACTCATTTTGAGGATGTTGGGATCTCCGGAGATTAAGTTAGAGCCTGATGATTGAAGTGTCATGCATATTTTCAAAAGATTGACTGTGCGGGTTTGAGACCCTTTGATATAACACTGTTATGTTATGTATATGCATGATTTAACTGTTTATATGATTATGTGATGTATGTATCATGTATATGGTTGTTGTGTGATATATCCATTTGTCGGTATCTCACCCTTACAAACATATCAGGTTTCTTCTGGTTTGTTATTGTACCTTGGGTATTTTAGTACAGATGTGCAGAGGAGTCTTCCTAAGTCACTCAGAGACTTAGATCTAGTTGCTTGATGAAGTATTTGATTGTGGAACGATCACGTGAGTTCTTCTCAGGAATAACTTTTAGAATGACCAGCTTAGGGTTTTGAGACTTAGATTATTTTGATAAGTATGTATGAGTATGGCTCAGAGAGCCTTTATTTTAAAATGAAATGTTTATGGCTCGGAGAGCGTTATTTTGAAAGAAAACTTAAACTTTTCCTTTGGTCTTGTAAAGCTAATTGATATAACTATCTTTAGCATGTTATTGCTTGAGTGTATTTGGTGTAACTGGAATTCTGAAATGAAAATGTAATTATTTTAGCAGGTGTTCTTTTACCTGGGATGTCCGAATTACAGATGAGACTTTGTCGAAATTTTCGTAAAATACTAGCTTTTATTCAAGTATATTCTTTAAATTAAATAGGCTTGCCATACTATGATAGTAAGTCTGCGTGCCAATCAAGGGCAAGGAGTCATAACAAAATTTTTATACCCACTTTCAGTCACTTGTATACTTATATAAATTATTTTCCGAAAGCACCAGCAAATTATCTTTTAATTTAAATTCCGCACGTGTTACGTAAGTAATGCCCCTTCAAGGGGGGGCGTTACACCAATAATGGTCCTTGGACATCTGGGCCTACAGATGACTTAATTGGGTCAACCACTATAATACCGATTTCGTGACATAATCATATTGTCATCTAAAAAAATTGAACGTTTTTAAAAAATTAGAATGAGCTTCCAAATATCTCAACTCAACACTAATAACCTTTAACCCTAGCTTTAGAGTAAAAAAAAATCAAAAAAATGATCTTGGGACATCTTGGCCTACGGAGGACTTAGTTGGGTTATCCACTATACTGCTGTTTTCCTGACATAACCATATTGTCATAAAAAAAATTGATATTTTTAAAAAATATAGAATGAGCTTCCAAGTACCCTAACTCACACTAATAACCTTTAACCCTAGCTTTGAAGTGAAAAAAAAACAAAAAAAAAAAAGATCTTGGGACAACTTGGCCTACGGTGGACTTAGTTGAGTTACCACTATACTGCAGTTTTCGTGACATAAGCATATTATCTTATAAAAAAATTAATATATATATATATATATAATGTGCTTCCAAATACCATAAATTAATCATAATAACATTTAACCCTAGCTTTGGAGTGAAAATTTGAAAATTAAAAAGTCATCTCAAGACATCTTGGTCTAAGGGGGACATTATACACTCATCCACTATAATAATGCTTTCGTGACAAGTGACTGACTAAAAGTTTGATGGGAGCCATTATCACCAGCAAAAATAATTTATTCAAAATTTATAATTAATAAAAAAACATCTTATGACATCTTGGGCAATGTAGGTTCGATCCCTCTCCCTGCTGAATGTAGTTTTAATTTTTTTTTAAAATAATTTATTTTTAAATAAAAGAACAACAGTGTTCAATTCAAGTAATTATTATCCAATATTTTAAATAATAATAAATAACAATACTTTTAGTTAATATCACTCACATGAATTCTATTTTTTTAAATTGGTAAAATAATAAATAACAATTTAAAGGAATTGTCTTCTACAAAAAATATTTAAATGATTTTAAAAATTAGAATGAGCTTCCAACAATGATCTGTGGACATTTTGGCCTACAGATGACTTAGTTGGGTCATTCAGTATAATACTGATTCCATGACATAATCATATTGTCATCTAAAAAAAAAATGTTTTAAAAAAAATTAAAACGAGCTTCCAAAAACCCTAACTCAACACTAATAACCTTTAATCCTAACTTTAGAGTGAAAAATAAAAAAAATAAAAAAAGAATCTTGGGACATCTTGGCCTACGGAGGACTTAGTTGGGTCATCCACTATACTGCTGTTTTCATGGCATAACCATATTGTCATCCAAAAAAAAATTAATATTTTAAAAAAATTTAGACGAGCTTCCAAATACCCTAACTCAACATTAATAACCTTTAACCCCAGCATTGAAGTGAAAAACAAAAAAACAAAAAAACAAAAAAATGATCTTGGGACAACTTGGCCTATGGAGGATTTAGTTGAGTCACCACTATACTGCTGTTTTTATGACATAAGAATATTATCTTATAAAAAATTTAATTTAATATATATATATATATATATATATATATATAAAATGAGCTTCCAAATACTGTAAATCAGTCCTAATAACATTTAACCCTAACTTTGGAGTGAAAATTTGAAAATTAAAAAGTCATCTTAGGACATCTTGGCCTAAGGAGGTCATTATACCGTCATCCACTATAGTAATGCTTTCGTGACAAGTAGTGACGGATCCTGACTAAAAGTTTCAGGGGAGCCATTATCACTGGCAAAAATAATTTATTCAAAATTTATAATTAATAAAAAAAAAATCTTAGGACATCTTGGGCTAAGGAGAACATTATTGAGTCATCCACTATAGCACTATTTTCGTGACATATATAACCATATTTTCTTCCAATAAAAATTATTTATTTTTAAAAAAATAGAATGAGCCAAATATGCCAAGTCAATCCTAATAATCTTTAGCTCTAGTTTTGGAGTGAAAAATATATAAAAAAAAAATCTTCTTGTGACATCCTGGCCTACGAAAGATTTATTTTGCTTATTCAAGATAGTAATTATCATCAAGATTTTGGCTATTTAAAAATATTAACTCTGTAAAAAAATTTTTAACAAAGTATTTGAATATAGTATTATCAACATAACCATATACCCCAACTCTAATCCTGTTATACACACACACATATGTGTGTGTGTAAATATATGTATATATTTTTTATTCAAAACTTTTATGCATATGTTTAATTATTTTCTAGTCTATATATTTAATTTAATTAATTGATATCATTTTTTTACAGTTAATATATTATGTATATTATGGACTAAAGTGTTAGTTTTTTAAAATTATGGAATCAAGTTGATTCCATAAAAAAAAAATCTGTGTAATTTTTTTTAAACTGTGTGTGTAATTTTAAAAATACATATTTTTTTATATACATATATATTTTAACTGTGTGTCTAATTTTAAAAAATTTTACACACATTTTTTTTATTTATGTAAAGGGATCTGTAGGTGAAGATGTCCCAAGATCATTTTTTATTTTATTTTTTTATTTTTCACTCTAAAACTAGGGTTAAATGTTATTAGTATTGACTTAGAGTATTTGGAAGATCATTCTAATTTTTTGTAAAACATTTAATTTTTTTAGATGACAATATGATTATGTCACGAAATCAGTATTATAGTGGATGACCCAAGGCCAAGATGTCCAAAGATCATTGTTGGAAGCTCGTTATAATTTATATATATATATATATATATATATATATATATATATATATATATATTTGTAGATGACAATTCCTTAAAATTGTTATTTATTATTTTACCAATTATAAAAAATAGAATTCACGTGAGTGATATTAACTAAAAGTATTGTTCTTTCAAAAAAAAAAAACTAAAAGTATTGTTATTTATTATTATTTTAAATATTGGATAATAATTATTTGAATTGAACACTATTGTTGTTTTATTTTAAATAAAAAATAAAATTACATTCAGCAGGGAGAGGGATCGAACCTACATACTTCTACTTATCTAGTTATAGTTGAACAAGCAAATCTCTACCACTACATCTGCAAGATTTTTTTTATTTTGAGTTCTCATATATTAATTAGAGCCGTACTAAACGGACACAAATTTCCGGACACAAATACGACACCCGCTATAGTAGCGCATTGTAGCACCACTTTTTTTATTTTATAATTTTGACTTTTTTAAAAAATAAAAATTTTATTTTTAAAAAAATCTATTCACCAGATAATGAACTGAATTCACCAGATATTTGAACATGATTCACCATATATTTGCACATACTTAACCAAAAAATTTATTTCTCAAAAAAACCTATTCACCAGATAATGAACTGAATTCACCAGATATTTATACCTGATTCACCAGATATTTGCACATACTTAACAAAAAAAATTATTTCTCAAAAAAACCATTCACCGGATAATGAACTGAATTCACCAGATATTTCAACCCGATTCACCAGATATTTACACATACTTAACCAAAAAAATTTATTTCTCAAAAAAACTCATTCACCAGATATTTAAACATACTTAACCAAAAATTTATTTATAAAAAAAAAGCACATTCACCAGATAATGAACTGAATTCACCATATATTTATACCTGATTCACTATATATTTGCACATACTTAACCAAAAAATTTATTTCTCGAAAAAACCCATTCACCAGATAATGAACTGAATTCACCATATATTTATACCGGATTCACCATATATTTGCACATACTTAATCAAAAAAATTATTTCTCAAAAAAACCCATTCACCAGATAATGAACTAAATTCACCAGATATTTGTACCCGATTCACCAGATATTTACACATACTTAATCAAAAAAATTATTTATAAAAAAATTAAATTTAAAAAAAAAAATACCCGCTACAATGCCGCACTGTTCATACGGTGTAACCGTAAGTGTCCCCATTTTGTGTCCATTTATCATTTTCCTATTAATTACTATCACTATATTTGTTTTAAATTAAATAAAAAAACATATCAATTAATCTCAAAGATATTTACACATACTTAATAAAAAAAAGTATTTATAAAAAAATTAAATTTAAAATAAAAATACCCACTACAATACCGTACTGTTCATACGGTGTAACAGTAAGTGTCCCCATTTTGTGTCCATTTATCATTTTCCAAACATATCAATTAATCTCAAAGATGCAAAATACGGGTATGGGGATCGATCCCGCATGTGAGGACTTCTCTCAAAGGACGTCAGCCACTAAGCCACAACAAGAAGTTTGTCAAAACTGCACACTTACTTTTATTTGAAGGTAATTTGGAAAAAGCAGAAAGTAACGTTTCAGCTTCACCTCCTACCTCCATCCGAGTTGACCCTTTTTTTTTTCCAGGAATTTCTTCAACAGCAACTGTATTCGATTTATGGGTAAATAAAGTCCCAATCTTTGACTATCATGGGTGTTTCTCTGTATTTGCATATACAATATTTTATTTAACAAAAGAAAAATTTAACAGGGGTTCTTTATTGGAAAACTGAAAATACAAAGAAACTCATGAACCGTAGGGAAACAGACAAGATTAGGGTGCAGAGATCTCCAACCGTTTCAGCCACAGCGAAGAGCAAACAGGAACGGAGCACCGTGACAGACTAACCAAGAGAGAACGATTCTGAGATGGATATGGCCAAGGGAGGGAACGATAGTTGAGAGAGAAGAATATGGAGATGCTTTGAAAGGCAATTGTTTATTGGTTGAATGCGATTTAATTGGAACATTAAATATCAGATAAAAAAAGATTGTATTAAGGGATAAAACGGTAAAACACAAAATTTTGTTTATTTTAATAATAAATTACATAAAACAGAACATTAAATGATACTTTATGCGTCATCAACTGCAGTTAAATTAGCGGATGCATCCTCTTTTATAACTGGTATCATATCAGTTACTGACCAAAACAAACAGAAGCTTACCTTTCTCTGAGGCACTATGTTGAGGAGAGAAGAGAATCCCAGCAAGTGAAAGCAGAATGAGTCTCCACCACCAAACACCCATTACAGTTACAGATGACATGTCTGGAACACTAACAGGACCGCTAAGCCTTGTGAATCGACTTCGGTTTATGTTCTTCTTGATTATATATAATGTGGAAAGTCCAACGATACCTGCGGCTATAAGTTTGACCAGTATAAAGATCACTTCCTGTTTTTATCGCCGAAGATTAATGTTTTATAGAAAATGCAGTCTTTTTTATATACTTATCACACCCGAAAGACCTTGCCTTGCCCAATTTATAGCACCAATAATGTATCGGAGGGAGAAAATTATAATAATAAAACAGACCGTGGTGGCACGATCGCGTCATCCTCTTTTTTGTTTCGGGAGTGTACGGAGGAATTTCCTAAAGTTTTAGGATTTCATATATATATATATATATATATATATATATATATATAAAATTATTGATTTACATTTTTTGTTTAGATTTTTATGAGAAATTATATATCAAAAATTATTATCAAATTATTTTATTTGAACAGTTGATCATAAAGTATAATAGATATTAACTTAATAACTAATAATGATTTTATAATACAAACAATGACTCTTAAGTATAAATAGTAAGTACATACTCTCTTGTAAATATACACTCTAACTTATTATATGTGTGACGCTGGTGGAATATCATAATATTTATGCAATATTAAAAGGTAGATATAAGAAATATTTTGCATGTGGAGAAAAACATTAAAGGAAGAATATTGTTATTTTAAAAAGATATGTTTATTTGAAAAGAAAATTTTCTCAATATAATTAATCTAAACATTAATACTAAACACAATGATTTTCGTAATGATATTAATTTTTTCTCTTGAAAATCTATTTGATTTATTTCCCCTCCATTCGTGCAAGTTAACCATTTACGAAAAATGTATTTATTTATCACATTATTTGTCTCTTTTCTCTTCAAAATTTATTTGATTTATTTTTCCTTGTTCCCGTACAAGTTAATCATTTAAAAAAAAATATCTATCATATTATTATTTTTATTGTCTCTTGAAAATATATTTGATTTACCTACTCTTTTTTCCCCGTGTAAGCTAAACATTTTTAGAAAATGTATTTAGCTATCATATTATTTTTTTCTTCTCGTTGAAAATCTTTTTTATTTATTTCTTCTTTTTGTTTTGTGTGAGTTAATCATTTTTAGAAAATACAGTTATCTAGCATATTAATTTTCTCTTCTTTCTTGAAAATCTGTTTAACTAATTTATTTCTTCTCTTTTTCCGTCAAAATTAAACATTTTTAGAAAATATATTTCTCTATCATATTATTTTTAATATTTGACAATTCTCCCAATATCTTGGTATTCTAGCTACTTCTCTCAATATCAATATTATAGTGAATTTGTTTTTTTTAAAAACTGAATTTGTTTTTTTTTTCCAAAGCAAAATTATAAATTAGAATTAACTATTTCTTCTTCCATTATCTTGGTATGATATTTCTTTTAACATATTATATATATATATATATATATATATATATATATATATATATATATATATATATAATTTCAAAGCTACAACTACATTACAAGCTAATTAATCTTTTTCCAAGGAATTTATTTAAACACTAATGTTAAACTTGTCACAATATCTTGGTGATCATGTGAAATTTTTTCTTCTATGTTAAAAATCTATTTAATTTATTTGTCCTCTTTCCCCCGTGGAAGTTAAAAATTTTTAGAAAATATATTTGTCTATGATATGAAATTTTTTCTTCTCTCTTGAAAATCTATTTGATTTACGCCTCTTCTTTTCAGCTTGCAAGTTAATCTTTTTTTAAAAACATATATCTATCATATGAAAAAAAAATCTTTATGGAAAATATGTTTCTCCTCTTTCCCTATTCAAGTTAATCATTTTTAAAAAATTCATAATAATTATCTATCATATTATTCATTTTATAGTAGCTTGCAAATCTATTTGATTTATTTCTCCTATTTTTTCTCTCCGTGTAAGTTAACCATTTTTAGAAAATATATTCATCTATCATGTTATTTTTATTCTCTTTTGAAAATTTGTTTCATTGAATAATAAACTTTATTTTTTGTATCTTAGTTTAAAAACACTATAAATACTTAATTGAGTTACTTTTTGTTTCTTAGTTCATTTGATTATAATAAATATTACCTCACATCATCATATTGGAAGTAAAAAAAAACATAATTAAATGCCTTTCAAATTTGATCCCATGGATTATATTTTTATTTGAAATATCTAATGTTAATCACTTTACATAGAAATATTAAAGTTTAAAAAAAGTTTTAATTTACTTATATAAAATAAATTCTTCAATATTTATGATTTGTGTCTAATTAAAAATATGACACAAATCGAGATAGTACAACAAAAGAATTTGAATAGATAAAATCATAATATGGTCACTGAGAAAAGGAAATATACTAAGGCTACAATAAAAAAAATGGGTGATGAAATCGTGATAAATTGTTGTTGAGAGACCAATATGCTTCCATCTTTCTTCTCATAACATCAAAATCTAACTTTGCAGTTCGATTTCATTCTCATACACATCTGTCCAGTTGTTGTGTTCTTCAACTCTTTAATGTTGGTCTTTTGATTTTATAGTTTGTAATTGTCAAGGATAGGAGATAAAAAAAAAGTATTGAATAAGGGAAAAACTAAATTAGAATAGAAAAAATTTAAAAACGTCTTACCTTCAAATGAAACTCGAAATTATTCAAAAGAAAATAAGACAATAAAATAAATAAGACAATAAAAAGTTGTAACAAAATAGTCAATCTGTAAAAAAAAAATAGATTCTCAACCACATTTGACGAAGAAAATATGACAATAAAATAATTATAGGTTAAAAAGAGAACCATATGGAATGACAATAAAGAAAGTCATAATGAAATCAATTTATAGTCAAAAAAGTGAAAGAAAAAATAGTGGAGATGTCATACCTTTATAGTGGATAAACAATTTCAATGCTTCACAAACGTTGGAAAGATAAAGAGGAAAATGATTGAATATTTCAAGGTAAAAAAAAGTCATCCAATTCATCTTCTTAATCGTTGTATTCATCATTGTTTTGGTGTTATTTTCAACAACAAAAAAAAGAAAAGAGAAGTGACCCTTACCTACGATAAAAAAAATGAAGCTGAGATATAGTCTTTGAAGAGAAGAAAGTCATTACCTGATATGAGAGACAATCAAATGAGCAAGGAGCAAAGATGGTATTCAAAGAACTCGAGAGGAAAAAAAAAATAAGAGTATGAGCAAAAACATGGCAAAATCATTTAACAAATAGAGATTGCAACCATATCATAAGTGGGTGGGTGCCATTAAGAAGAACCTACAACAAAAGAAATATTAAAGAACCAAACTATAAAGTTCAGTAACATGTGATTGATAGATGAATATATTTTCTAAAAATGTTTAATTTGCCATTTAGGAAACCATAAAAGAGGGCTATAAAAAACATAAGGCTTGAATAGCCTTTGAATGATAATTAGCAAAATAAATTGGTACTAAACCAAATTTATATTTCGAATAAGGAAATAAAAGCACATGTTGAAAAAAGAAAAGCCAAGTGAATTGCAATCAAAGGGTTCATGACCGTATTGGACATTGGACAATCCATAACAATTTGTTAATTGAAGAAAACGAAGGGTTATGAGAATGGATATTAGTTAGTTATACTTGTTGAGGGGTGATGAATATCATTAATATTCCCATTCAAAAGCAATCATGATGATTATATATATATCATTCAAAATATAAATGAGTAACAGCCAATAAATTATTTCAAAAAAAAACCCAATAAATGACCAGTAATTTTGAGTAAAAAAAAAAGACCAGTAATCAAATGAGAATGTTCAGAAAAAAATATTGGACTGAATCATATAATGCCAAATGAGCGTGTTCAGCAAAACGAGTACATTCAGCATCAATTTGAAATGTTTCGTTATGAGAGATTATATATATATCATTCAAAATATAAATGAGTAACAGCCAATAAATTATTTCAAAAAAAAAAACCCAATAAATGACCAGTAATTTTGAGTAAAAAAAAAAAAGACCAGTAATCAAATGAGAATGTTCAGAAAAAAATATTGGATTGAATCATATAATACCAAATGAGTGTGTTCAGCAAAACGAGTACATTCAGCATCAATTTGAAATGTTTCGTTATGAGAGAATAATTTGTCATAAATTAAAAATGTCATATATAAATTACATTAATTCTTGTGTATCCTATTTGATATCAATTTTTGTGATTCACATGAGTTACTCAAAAGCTTTTATTTCCTTTTATAAATTTCTTCCTTAAATGTGGAATAACTTGAATTCGAAAATTTATGTCTTTTAACAAATTAAAATCTTTCCTTTTGTAGGGAAATCGTGCATATCTAGTCATCCCTTGAAATGTGGTATGAATGACACGTAGGAAAACACTGACTTGGACAATCTGGTTGAACGATACGTGTAGAATAGATTCATGCATACATTTTCGTTTGTATATATTGTAGATTATAGATTATAGATATAACCGTCATTACAATGTTATAAGTAATAAATATGAAAAAATGAAAAATTAATTTTTTTTATTATTGATTTTGTAGACGTTGAGAAATAAAAAAAAACATAAATATTGTATGAAAATAGTAGCATTTAAATTTTCAAAGAATGGGATATACAACTTTTAACACAAACTCATAACCTTCTCTCTCTAACTTCAAACTCTCTCCCTTCTCTCTACACACAGTCACGTGCCACCATTAGAGGGGGTGATTTTGAGCCATTTTTTGACTTGGAATCATCCCTTTACTTCGTTTTTTTCCCATTTTATCTAAATAAGTGGTTTTTTATATAGATCTGGTTTTTCTTCGTGTTTTTCATGTTTTTCGTCTTCTGTGGGCGGCGGTATTGTTGTTCGTCGTCTTGGTGAGGCGTTGTTTGATTTCCCGTCTTGGTGCGGTGTTTGTTTGATTTCCCGTCTTGATGCGGTGTTCGTTTGGTTCGATTGATGATTTGCTTGATCCATTAAAGATTTGATCAAGAATTGGGCGTCAATGTTACTGAGATCCCGAGACATGAGTATTCCGGGACTTTGATTTTGTCATCGATGTAGGCATTTTGATTTTGCCGTGTTATCTTTAATTACCCGGTGTTGTGAGTTTGTTCACAGATTCATCCTTTTCGGCTCAATATGAATGAATGAATATCTTTTTAATTAAAAAAAAAACTTTTAACACAAGTTCGCAATCTTATTTATTTTGATTTCTTAACACGTACAACCTAGAAAAATCATTTTATTAATTCATTGCTCACCGAAATATGATGTTTTCCAGAACAATTGTATTATTTGGACGTTCAAAAAACATTTTTCTTTCCAAAAGCTGTGATTGGAGAAATAAATATTGACGGCTGCAATTTGTCCATACCTATCATAAAGGCAACTTGTGCACGGATTGGCTTGCAATTTATGTTATCATCAATCAATGCATCCTATTTTATTGGAAAGAAATTTTTTTGAATTCCTAATTAATATATCAAGTACATCATCCTACATCATTTTTCCATAAAACTTTCTATCTTTAATTCTTTTATAAATGCTTATCCCTTTAGTTAATAGGTTTTATATAAATGCAAGAAGAGGACTTACCTTGCACTAGAAAATTATGGCAAGGATCACATTGGAAAATGTCATCATGTGAGTTCTTCTATTACATCTTATGAGTAGGTGTTTTGATTATCATATGAGATAGAAATATATTCACAGGTCTAAGGTCTTTAACCTATTAAGACATGTGCTCAATGAGGGAAACTTGGGTTAATAATCATGTACACATAATTTATTAGTCAAGGGAACCATACTTAATTGACTTAGTGTGAACATCCCATTTTGTTTGGGAACTTTTATTTTTGTATTTTATTAATTGGCACTTTTTTCTTTTTCTTGTTTTATTTTAAAATATAAAAATAAAAAAATAAAATTTGAAAACATGCATATATATATATATTTTTAAATATTTAAAAAAACGTTTAAGAAAGGAAAAAGGAAAGAGAGGAGAAAAAACATAAAATGAAGATTTGAAAGAAAAGATAAAGAATACGTACGGATATGCATTTGACTAGCATGATCATATATAGCATCCACATTTAGAACAAAGAATATACAGCCCACATATTCTACGTTATACCAAGTGTCCCCAATATAAATCCTACAAACCACATGTTCCTTCAAGTTGATTTATATACAAACTCCTAACATAGCTAATATCTTCCTCTTCCTTCAAGCATGATGTACCTTGACCTATTCCGACGATAGAAGGTCGAATTCTTCTCGTCCTATCTAATTCCTTTCCATTCTTTTTATTTGTTTAAATAAATAGAAAGGGGGCTTGAGTGGACAAAGACTTCTGTATCAAATGGTCAAGTGGTTAACGCTCCTTTTCATGCTTTTCCTTATTCGAAAATGAAAGTATTTACCTTGTTCACCGGGTTCATATTCAGAGAAATACGGGCTTTTTTATGAAACTGAGTTTCTTTTAAAAATTATTTACCAGTTTAGGATTATTCTGAAACTATTTATCAATGGGGGTTCTTTTGGACACATGACATATTTTATTTTTTTTCACTCTGACGGGTCAAAGGCGCCAGTCAGACTGGCGCCTTCAAAGGAGCCAGTTAGATTGGCGCTTTCCACTGGCGCGTATCAGTATTTAAAAAAAAAAGACAATTGATAGCAATAATAAGAGACATAAAAAAATAATAGCAATAACAATTTACACCAATAAATATTAATCAATTATTACAGTAGTAAAAAAAATTTACCTTGTAAGAATTAAAAGAAAGTTACCTGCAATTTAGAAGGAACACTTCTACAAAAAAAATTATACTATAAGTATAGGGAGTAACGATGACATTAATGATAAAGTATCCATTTAAAACAACAAGAGACAATAAAAAAATCCTCTAATAACAAGTAGCAAATAATTAATATCATAAGAATCATAAAAAAAATAACAATAACAATTTACGCCAATAAATATTAACAATTACTACAGTAGTAAAAAAAATTTACCTTGTAAGAATTAAAAGAAAGTTACCTGCAATTTAGAAGGAACACTGTACAAAAAATTATACTATAAGTATAGGGAGTAACGATGACATTAATGATAAAGTATCTATTTAAAACAACAAGAGACAATAAAAAAAAAAGCCCTAATAACAAGTAGCAAATAATATTACAAGAGGCATAAAAAAATAATAGCAATAACAATTTATACCAATAAATATTAATCAATTATTACAGTAGTAAAAAAAAATTTTACCTTGTAAGAATTAAAAGAAAGTTACCTGCAATTTAGAAGGAACACTGGTACAAAAAAAATTACACGATAAGTATATGGAGTAACGATGACATTAATGATAAAGTATCTATTTAAAACAACAAGAGGCAATAAAAAAATCCCCTAATATTGCCTCTTGTTAGGGGATTTTTTTTATTGCCTCTTACTGTTTTAAATAGATACTTTATCATTAATGTCATCGTTAGTCCCTATACTTATAGTATAATTTTTTTTGTACCAGTGTTCGTTCTAAATTGCAGGTAACTTTCTTTTAATTCTTACAAGGTAACATTTTTTTTACTACTGTAATAATTGATGAATATTTATTGGTGTAAATTGTTATTGCTATTATTTTTTTACGCCTCTTGTGATATTATTTGCTACTTGTTATTAGGGAATTTTTTTTATTGCCTCTTGTTGTTTTAAATAGATACTTTATCATTAATGTCATCATTTTTTTTTTGATAAATCATTAATGTCATTGTTACTCCCTATACTTATAGTATTTTTTTTTTGTAGCAGTGTTCCTTCTAAATTGTAAGTAACTTTCTTTTAATTCTTACAAGGTAAATTTTTTTTCACTACTGTAATAATTGATTAATATTTATTGGTGTAAATCGTTATTGCTATTATTTTTTTATGACTCTTGTGATATTATTTGCTACTTGTTATTAGGGGATTTTTTTTATTGCCTCTTGTTGTTTTAAATAGATAATTTATCATTAATGTCATCGTTACTCCCTATACTTATAGTATAATTTTTTTTTGTAGCAGTGTTCCTTCTAAATTGCAGGTAACTTTCTTTTAATTCTTACAAGGTATTTTTTTTTACTACTGTAATAATTGATTAATATTTATTTGTGTAAATTGTTATTGCTATTATTTTTTTATGACTCTTGTGATATTATTTGCTACTTGTTATTAGGGGATTTTTTTTATTGCCTCTTGTTGTTTTAAATAGATACTTTATCATTAATGTCATCGTTAGTCCCTATACTTATAGTATAATTTTTTTTGTACCAGTGTTTCTTCTAAATTGCAGGTAACTTTCTTTTAATTCTTACAAGGTAAATTTTTTTTACTACTGTAATAATTGATTAATATTTATTGGTGTAAATTATTGTTGATATTATTTTTTTATGCATCTTATTATTGCTATCAATTGTTTTTTTTTAATACTGGTAGACTGGTGCCTTTGACTCTGGAAGACGCTAGTCTTACTGGCGCCTTCAAAGGCGTCAGTCTGACTGGCGCCTTTGACCCGTTAGAGTGAAAAAAAACAAAATATGCCACATGTCCAAAAGGACCCCCATTGACAAATAGTTTCAGAACAACCCTAAACTGATAAATAGTTTCTAAAAAGAACCCAGTTTGATCAAAAAGCTGAGAAATATGCCACTTATATCCTACCCTATTGTAATAGAGTAATTCATTGTCCTAAGAATTAGGTAATTCGGTTGTAACAAGTCAATATGACAGTTAGTGTGTAAAACAGAAATTAGTTTCAGTAACTACCCTATGTGGGACTTGGTGTATTTGTATATAAGCAATGTTGCAATTATGCATTACTCAGTGAATGAATATTACAGTGAAGTATTTTTCATAGATCATCTTTCTAGAATTGAGTGTTCCAAATTCTGTGTGTGAGTTGTGTGTGTGAAAGCCGTGTGTCTTGCAATTGATCTCCATCAAATTGGTATCTAGAGCTCAGTCGAAAGAGGGACATGTGTGTGCAAGGAAAGATGGTCTCCACAAATGGGAATGATGTTTTCCCATCGAACTTGCAAGTCCTTGATGGCAAAATTTATGATCAGTGGATCATAAGGATGGAGGCTATTCTAGGCTTTCAGGAACTACTCGAGGTTGTGAAAAATGGAGTTTCAGAAAAGGAGAAGGATGACAGTGCAGTAAAGAAGAAAGACCACAAGGCCAAGTGTCTTCTTCATCAGTGTGTTGATCTTGTGAACTTTGAAAAGATTTCCAAGGCCAAGAATGCAAAAGAGGCCTGGGATATCTTGTTCAAGTCCTATGGTGGTGCTGAAAAAACCAAGAAAGTCAGGCTGCAATCTCCGAGGAGACAGTATGAGCTGCTTTCAATTACTGATCAAGAATAAGTGGCTGATTACTTCAACAGGCTTCAGATGTTGGTGAACTCTATGAAGACTTGTGGAGAAACAATCTCAGATCAACAAGTGGTTGAAAAGATCCTAAGAACTCTAACTCCTCGATTTGACCACATTGTGGTGGCAATTGAGGAATCCAAGGATCTTGAGGAGCTAAAGGTGGAGGAGCTGCAGAATTCCCTTGAGGCTCATGAGCAAAGGCTCAATGAGAGATCTAGTCTAAGAGAAACAGATCAGGCCCTTCAAGCACATGTGTCAAGAAAGAATGGTGCTGAGAAGTGGAAGGAGAAAAAGGGAAAGAACAAGGAGGCAGGGTCCAAGAACAATGGAAAGGTCAAATTCCATGGACAATATCAACAGAAGTCTGATCAAGAATCCAATGAAAGCTCATGAAGAAGGGATGGATCATACAAAGGAAATAAGAAGCTGAACAAAAAGAAGGTAAAATGCTACAACTGTCATAGATATGGTCACTTTGAAAATGAGTGTCATAGCAAGAACAATCAACAAAGGAGATCAGAAAATGAGGCAAACCTAGCACATGATGATGATCCAGACTCAGATGCTGTTCTTCTAATGGTTACAACCAGTCCTGAACTGGGTAACATTGACACATGGTATCTAGATTCAGGCTGTTCTAACCACGTGACCAGTCATAAAGAATGGTTGGTGGATTTTGATGAAAGCAAGAAGAGCAGGGTGAGGTTTGCTGATAACAGAACAGTGCCAACTGAAGGAGTAGGGAATGTCCTGATCAGAAGAAAGGATGGGAATAATGCTGTCATTACAGATGTTTTGTTTGTTCCTCAGATGAAGAGTAACCTGATGAGCATAGGCCAGCTACTTGAGAAAGGGTTCACAATGCAATTGCAAGATGATCATATGGAAGTCTTTGACTCAAGTCATAGAAGAATACTGAAGGCTCCTCTTACTCAGAACAGGACCTTTCAGGTTCAAATCAATGCTACAGATGCACAGTGTATGGCTGTAGAAGTGCTGAAAGATGAGTCTTGGTTGTGGCATCAAAGACTTGGTCACTTGAACTTCAAGAGTCTCAGTCAATTGAAGTCAAGAAGCATGGTGACTGGACTTCCTGGAATCAGAATTCCAAATAAGGTATGTGAGAACTGCTTGATTGGAAAAATGCCTAGAAAGTCATCTAGTTCTTACATTCCTTTAAGATCATCTAATGTACTTGAGATAGTTCATTCTGATGTTTGTGGGCCATTTGAAGTTCCATCTTTAGGTGGAAATAGATATTTCTTGTCCTTTGATGATGAGTATTAGCAGGAAGTTGTGGATATTCCTCATAAAGGCAAAGGCATAAGTATTCTCAGCCTTTCAAAAGTGGAAGACAATGGCAGAAAAGCAAGCAGAGAAGCATGTGAAGTTTCTCAGAACAGATGGAGGAGGAGAGTTCACCTCAAATGAGTTTGAGAAATTTTGTGTAGAAAGTGGCATTGAACATGAAGTGACAGCACCCTATACTCCTCAGCATAATGGCCTGGCTGAGAGGAGAAATAGGACAATTCTGAACATGGCTAGGAGCATGTCGAAATGCAAAGGTCTGCCTCACTGTTTTTGGGGAGAAGCAGTTACAACTGCTGCATATCTGTTGAACAGATGTCCTACAAAAAGATTGCAATCACTAGTGCCTGAGGAGATCTGGACTGGAAAGAAGCCATCGGTGAGCCATCTGAGAGTGTTTGGTTCTCTTTGCTTCAGGCATATTCCTGATGAGAAGAGGAAGAAGCTTGGAGACAAGAGTGAGCCAATGATACTTGTTGGTTACCATTCAGCAGGATCCTACAGGCTATACAATCCAGCAACACAGAAGATAGTGATTAGCAGGGATGTTCATTTTGATGAAGTCAGTAGCTGGGATTGGAAAACTGAGAAAAACAACATAACTCAGTTTGCTCCAATAATGTGGCATGAAGAACAGGAAGCTGATGCATGTGCTTCAACTAGTGCTTCAACTATTCAGTATGGTAATGCACAAGTTGATCCACCAAGGCCACAGAGAGTCATAAATTTGCCCCCAAGACTTGAAGAGTATGAGATGGTGTCAGATGACATGATCACAGCAGAGGGAGAGCTTGTGCACTTAGCTTTATTTGCAGATGCTGAACCAATCAGCTACACAGATGCATTGAAAGAAGATGTTTGGCTGGAAGCTATGAAGGAGGAACTTGGTGCAATTGAAAAGAACCAAACTTGGGAGTTAGTTGAACTTCCAATTAACAAGCATCCAATAGCTGTTAAATGGGTGTTTAAGCTGAAACACAGACCAGATGGGACTGTGGCCAATCACAAAGCAAGGCTAGTTGCAAAGGGCTTCTTGCAAAGGTCTGGCTTGGATTATTCTGAGGTGTTTGCACCTGTGGCAAGATTGGAGACAGTGAGATTGGTTGTGGCTCTAGCAAATTCAAAGAGTTGGAAATTGTTCCAACTTGATGTAAAGTCAGCATTTCTGAATGGACCTCTTGAAGAGGAAGTTTATGTAACTCAACCTCCAGGATTTAAAATAAAAGGTGCAGAAGGGAAGGTGCTGAGACTGAAAAAGGCCTTGTATGACCTGAAACAAGCCCCAAGGGCTTGGAATAAGAGGATAGACTCCTTTTTACTACAGCTTGATTCTCAAAATGCTCAGTGGAGCATGGCATTTACATGAAAAAGAAAGGGGTAACTGATTTGATGCTGGTGTGTTTATATGTTGATGACCTTCTAATCATAGGTAATGATGCAGAAGAAATTGATTTGTTCAAAAGAAGCATGAAGTCAGAGTTTGACATGACTGATCTAGGGGAATTGACCTATTTCCTTGGATTAGAGTTTCTGAAAACTGAGAAAGGCATCATACTTCATCAAAGAAAGTATATGGTAGAAGTTTTGAAAAGATTCAACATGCTGAACTGCAATCCTGCAGCAACACCAGTAGAGTCCAATGTGAAATTGGTTTTTTGATGAGACAGAAAAATCAGTAGATAGCACCTTGTTCAAACAGATAGTAGGATCCTTGAGGTATGTGTGTCATAGCAGGCCTGACATCTCTTTTGGAGTAGGTCTCATCAGCAGGTTTATGGAAAATCCTAAGCATTCTCACTTGATTGCAACCAAGAGAATCCTCAGGTATCTTAAAGGAACTTCTGACTATGGAGTACTCTTTCCTAAGTGTGAAAATCAGTTTAAGACTGAACTTGTTGGCTACTCTGATTCGGATTGGTGTGGAGACAAGGTGGAAAGAAGGAGCACTATGGGATATGTGTTCAAGTTCCTAGGTGCTTCAATATCTTAGTGCTCAAAGAAACAGGCAGTAGTGGCTCTCTCTTCATGTGAAGCAGAGTACATTGCTGCTTGCCAAGTCTTGTGGCTTCAGTCCTTACTTGAAGAGTTACAGATAAAGTCACAGAATGTTATTCAACTGCTGGTTGATAACAAGTCAGCAATAAGTCTGTCTAAAAATCCAGTATCTCATGATAGAAGCAAGCACATAGAAACCAAGTATCATTTCTTGAGAGACCAAGTGAGCAAAGGAAGATTGGAGTTATGCTTTTGCAGATCAGAAGTTCAATTGGCTGATGGATTGACAAAACCATTGAAGATTGAGAGATTCAATGATATGAGAAGAAAATTGAATGTTGTGAACTTAGGAACTATGAATTAGGGGGCATATTGTAATAGAGTAATTCATTGTCCTAAGAGTTAGGTAATTCAGTTATCACAAGTCAGTATGACAGTTAGTGTGTAAAACAGAAATTAGTTTCAGTAACTACCCTATGTGGGACTTGGTGTATTTGTATATAAGTAATGTTGCAATTATGCATTACTCAGTGAATGAATATTACAGTGAAGTATTTTTCATAGATCATCTTCTTCCTCCCTTTCTAGAATTGAGTGCCCAAATTCTCTGTGTGAGGTGTGTGTATGAAAGCCGTGTGCCTTGCAATTGATCTCCATCATTCCCAAAGGCTAAGGGGAGGTTCACATCATAAAACAAAATATACAAACATGGAAAGCAAACTCACACCAATAGCAATAGATGCTTTTAAAGAAGCAAATTCCAAATACCATGGACACACAAAAACATAATAATCAAATACTGTCAATGGTCCTCATTCAATCACTTTAGATCTATTCATCTCCGGTGGCGGACCTTATAAGGGACTGGCTCCCCCCAATTTTTTTTTCTTTTATTATTTTATATAGAAAATTATGTATGACACCCTTAAAATAAATTGTGCATCATACATAACATTTAAAATTTACAAACTATCATATATTTTATGAATTAAAGTCATATATACTATCAGTGTAAAATGTTTTACACTGACATTCACTAACATTTGGACAAATATATTTTAATTTTAATAACTAAGGGGGAGAAATAACAATAGTGTTGATTTGTCAAAATATTATTGAAAGTCAGTGTATAAATCTTTTACATTGAGTGTATAAATCTTTTATACTGACGGTATATATAAATTAAACTCATATTTTATTTTGTGAAACATTATTATTAGACCCTTTTGATTTAAAAATATTCAAAATAGTTAAACAAAAATCATGCATAACGCCTGTAAAATAATTTGTATAATATATATTATATGCAAAGCCCACAAACTATTATATATAATTTTTGTAGAATATTATTGTTAGACTCTATTGTTTTAAAAATATTCAAATAGCTAACAAAATTTCATCAAAACAAATATTATGTCCAATTCAACACCATTAGGGCACACTATAACTAAGTTTCTTCTCCCCGATGTACATATGCTTCAAGCTTCGTAATCTCCCTTGCATACATCGTGCTATTGCAAAATTAGTAAACACTAACTAGAATTTCATAAATTGGTTGTTTACTTACTTTATATTTTTTAGTGATAAAGTTATGTATCAATAATTTTAAATATATTATTTTGACTAGCATCCGGTGGCCGCTGACTTTTTTGCTCGAGATCCGCCACTGTTCACCTCCAAATCAAACTTAATCATGTAAAACCCATCGCCCACATCCATCATATCAGTCACTTACCATGCAGTCTTTGGCTTAGACTTCATCAATTGACACCCTATACTCTTAGCCAATAACATCAGCATTAGAGCTTCTCTCCAAACTCCAAAGTACACTAAGTTCCTCAATAACTTGACCAAAATACTTCCAATAATAACTGGTTTTTTATGAAGATGCTACATGAAATTAAATCACACTTTGAGATAAGAGATATTACAACCATGTTAACCATCAACTATATCCCTAAAGCCTTTTATCACCACAAAGCTCTGTTATGTACAATCCCTATCATAGGGATCTCCCGGTGAGGTCAAGGACACAGTATCAAGAAAGATAAAAGGGGACGGAGCAAAATGATCAGAAGATATGTCCAATTTTAATTCGCTATTCTCTTCCTCCTCATCACGGATATCAGTAATTTAGTGTGATTGAAGGCACTAGTTTATGACCCCTTTGTAAATTTTTCATAAAGACGACAATTTCCCCCCATAAAATGAAGTCAACTGGATCAAATAACATGACTAAGTTGTATCAACAACAGATTCTTTTCAACCCAACAATAATTTGAGTCAAAAACATACGAACAGACATTATTAGCTTTCAATTTGTGAGTGAGAGATAAAGGAGACAATCATTGGATTTGAAAGAGATAGTCTAAACAAATATTCGTACATAAATATCAAATATTGAACAATACATCTGGTCTGGAGTAAACCTTTACAAGCTTCTCGTTGCTGCTTCCACTAGATCTTTCTTTGCCTGACGTCATCGGAGGCAAAAAAAGTATTAGTGGAAGTAGCAAAAAGAAGCTATGGGTAAAGACCCACACTATGTTTATCATAAAAAGAGAGTTAAGAGTTTATTATTACAAAAATGTACTGCCATTTGCTTTCAACTTGTATACTCCCTCCTAAGCGTGTGTTATCTCCGTAGTTTCAAAAATGTGCTGCTGCACAAGAATCATCACTTCAATCTTGATTTGCAGCACTGCCTCTATGAGACGAGCGAAATTCATCAAGAGTTACTACTCAGTCTAGCTTTGAGATAGTATACAACAAAAGGCGGCTCCAAATTATTCACCTTTTGTCTGGAGTAATGGCAATGACATGACTCTAAACCCACAAAAAACAACTAAGCTTCCCCACAGTTGACATGGGACAATCTTTAAAATCAAAGGTAGAAAAACAATGTTTTTTTGTGATTGTAGAGTTGTAGCACTACTATTAGCCTTCCAATCGCATATTACCATGATTTCTTCAGAGAAAATATCACATATTTTATAGTCTGTGACTGTCACCAGATCAAATACCAGTCACTTATTATGCTCGGACATGCATAGAGAGCTTATGTGTCATCATCTCCCGACCATTTTTTCTTCTGGCTCTTTGCCTTTTTAGGGTCAACAATCTCAAGAGCACCAAGAATGCACTTGCGGTACGAAAAATCTTCAAGAGTCCCATCAGTTCGTACTATGAAGAAGCAACGAGTATCCTTATATTCAGGATGCCATCCAACCTGTGAAAAGAGAAGAAAAAAGTATGGGCATTCGACTATGAGAATGAAGAAAGCCTTGTTAACTAGAGAAAATTTGACATTGGCAACACGAGCAAAATCTTCTCCTTTCTTATCAATGCTATATCATTAATTAGGGTGTTTGGCATTTTTAACAGAGTGAAAACCTGTAACCAAATTACCAGAAGACTTCAAAGATATTTTTAACGCATGAGTAAATAAAATGAAAAAAAGGCTGAAACATTAGTATTTTGGATAACGTTTTATACACAATTGCAGTAATCAGGAATTATTGTGGCAATGCTCAAAAGCTACAAGCATCTGAAAAAAAAAAAAAAAACAATTTTCTCTTGCTATATTTGGTAGCATTACCCTAATAGGTATCAACAGCACATGGACCAGTGCACCGTGAGTTTAGCCCATGACACCATTGCTAATTGCCACAAAATCTAGTAGTGAAGAGGAAAAGGAGAATATTGTTGGGAGGCCAGGGCGAAGGGGATTGAGCGTTTTAGTGGCCCTAATAAATTTATCATGTTCAATAATGTATAGATGTTTACCATGAAGTAACATTTTCAAATGTTTAACAGAAAGCAAAGATAATAATATTCTTCAAAGAACATTTTGAAAAAATTTCCAACATTAAAATTAAAAGTGAGTACTCCAATTTAATAAAAAGTGCTTTTAGGCACAATAGCATGAAGAAACAAAATACTTTTTGACGACACATCCAAATCTTCTTCACACACCGCCTTTATCAAGGTTATATAACATTTCATCAACTAAGGAAGCTAAAGTCTCTGATATGGGTGGTTGGTGTAATGGTGAATGCAAATGGAAGCTGACTTGGTGCAGGACATTGTTCTCTTGGGAGGAGGAGCTTCTGGCTAATCTGGAGCAGACAATTAACCAATGTTCAGTTCATCAAAACAGAAATGATTACTGGGTTTGGCTTGGAGATGCATCTGGTGTATATTCTGTTTCCTCCGCTTACAGGTTAATCTCGGTGGTTGGTGGAACGTGTGCAGATTCAGGATACTATAAATTGCTGTCGGCAACTAATTCTCCACTAAAAGTTGCTGCGTTCTGCTGGAAAGCCTCGATGGATAGGATACCCACTGCTGGAAACCTTCAAAAGAGGGGAATTCAAGTGGCCCAAGATAGTTTGTGCCGTCATTTTTGCAGGACAGGATTGGAGGAAACATCGCACATTCTTTTTGCTTGCCCGGTATCTTATAACATTTGGATGTACATCTATAATAGTTGGATGTACATCTATAATAGGGTACGGGTGGATGTGGTGCTACCTATTGATCTGAAGCCCCATTTCCTACAACATTCGGGTCTTCGGTCTTCTTGGTTTTAAGAAACCGAATCACAGCTGGCAGCTCTTATGGTTTGTGTTGTAAATATGTAGGGCCATTAGTTAGAGCTTAGGCTATATATTCAGATTAGTGATTGTACTCTAAACACAATCAATAATATTCAAAATACTTTTTACACATTGTATCAAGAGCTCTCGATCTCGGGAGTCTTGCTTCCGCGGAAAAACCCTAGCCGCCTTCATTGCAGCCCCTCTTAGCTGCCTTCATTGCAGCGTTTGGCACTGTCATTGTGCCCTTATCAATTGCAGGTGTCATCACCCATTACTGCTTATGTGTACTGTTCATCGGTACTGTTCATTTCATACTGTTCACACTTACTGTTCATCAAATTTTCCCCCTCCTCTTCTATGGCAGAAACTGCAGCCCAAATTTGTCAAAATGACTTGGATTGTTTGCGGACTCTTCTTGACTCTCTTAGTAAGCCTCCTGGTTCTTGTTCTCTGGCAATGACTGGTAAGAGTTTTTGCTCCCGCTCCTTTACTGCCTTCGGTACTATCCCTAAGGATGCTTGGATTCTTGACTCTGGTGCCACTGATCATATGACCTTCCATTCCAAATTGTTTTCCTTTTATACCTCACCTTCTAGTATTCATTCTATTACTGTTCTGATGGTTCTCATACCCGTGTGGTTGGTTCTGGAAATATTGAATTTCAATCTTCTTAAAACTGGAAAATGTGCTTCATGTTCCCAGACTTTCCAATAACTTGATCTCCATTCATAAACTTACTCGAGACCAAAACTGTGCAGTAACCTTTTTCCCTTCTCATTGTGTTTTTCAGGATCTTGCCACGGGGAGGACGATTGGAGTTGCTAAGGAACAGGGAGGGTTGTACTATTTGTCTGATGAAAGAAATGGTCAGAAGGTGTTGTCTTCCTGCTTCCAGTCCGAGTCTCACTCTCCTGCATCACAGGGCTGGCTTCAGCACAAGCGTCTTGGACATCCTCCATTTTCTCTTATTAAGTCTATGTTTCCATATTTGTTTTTACAACAATCCGTTGAGTCTTTTAAGTGTGATGTCTGTCAGTTTGCTAAACATCATCGTGTTTCTTTTCCTTCTAATTCTAATAAAAGTGTTGAACCATTTGATCTTATACATTTTGATGTTTGGGGACCTGCCCCTATTTCTAATATTTCTGGTGCGAGATGGTTTGTTTCCTTTATTGATGATTGTACTCGAGTAACTTGGATTTTCTTAATGAAGGATAAATCAGAAGTAGCCCAGCTTTTTGTTCATTTTTATCATATGGTACAGACACAATTTGGGAAAGGCATTAAAAGATTATGTTCTGACAATGGGAAAGAGTATGCCAATCATAGCATTTCAAGCTTTAATAGTAAACAGGGCATCATCTATGAATTTACATGTGTTGACACCCCGCAACAAAATGGGGTTTGAGAAAGAAAAAATTGCCACTTACTTGAAGTTGCTCGAGCACTTCTCTTCCAAATGTCAGTCCCAAAGTCATATTGGGGAGAAGCAGTATTGATTGCTGCCTATCTGATTAATTGAATACCATCTCGTGTTCTAGGTAATGTTAGTCCTATTCAGTTAATGATCTCAACCTTTCCTTCTGTTCATATCATGCAGAGTCTCGAGTCCCGGGTATTTGGTTGTGTTGCCTTTGTTCATGTTCATAAGCAGCATCGAACTAAGTTGGATTCTCGTGCAATCAGATGTGTCTTTTTGGGTTATACACCTAACAAAAAAAGGTACAAGTGCTATCATCCTTCCAATCGTAAGTATTTTGTCTCTATGGATGTCACCTTCCATGAATATGTGTCGTTCTTCACTCACCCTCAGCTTCAGGGGGAGAGTAGTAATTTGGAATATGAGTCCGAGTTTCTCATCCTTGGTCCTTGTCTTCCTAAGTCACCTGCTCCTCAGTTACATGTTCCTCGGCTACCTGTTCTCGAGTCACCTGCTTCTGAGCCACCTATTTCTGAGTCACCGCTTGCGATCTCCATGCTTATGGTTCTGTCCTATTCCTCCTTTGGAATCTGCTTTTGCAGAATCAACACCTTTAGCACCAAGGAAGAACAAAGCTAGTGAGCCAATATTGGTGTATCGGAGGAGACAAAAACCCAACCTGGTCCAAACAACTTCAACTTGTCCGAACCTGGAGGTAAGTATTGAAAACAATTTCCCACTTCGATTCTCATATTTCGATACACTTGATCCTAATCCGGATGACTTACCAATTGCTTTGAGAAAAGGGAAAAGGTCGTGTGCCAAGTATCCTATTTCTCAATTTGTCTCCTCTAAACATCTTTCCTGCGCAAAGATCGTAGTTTTATTACGCTTGTTGACTCTTTGAGAATCCCAGCATTTATCCAAGAGGCACTAAAGGATGTAAATTGGGTCCAAACTATGGATGAGGAGATGAAGGCACTTGAAAGGAATGGAACATGGGAAATTGTTGAGAGGCCAGGGGGCAAGAAACCAGTTGGTTGCAGTGGATCCATACAAATCAAGCACAAGTCAGATGGCACTCTTGATCGATATAAGGCAAGACTAGTGGCAAAGGGATATACTCAGACCATGGCATTGATTATGAGGAGACGTTTGCTCCAGTGGCAAAGATGAACGCCGTTCGTATTTTACTTTCTCTTGCTGCCCATTCTGGGTGGGAATTATACCAGTTTGATGTCAAAAATGCTTTCTTGCTTGGAGACTTAGAGGAGGAGGTGTACATGGAGATTCCTCCAGGATTTGGTCCCACACGTGGAACAAACAAAGTGTGCAAATTGAGGAAGGCTTTATATGGGCTGAAACAGTCTCCCCGAGCATGGTTTGGAAGATTTACAAAAGCAATGGTGTGTCTGGGCTACAAGCAAAGCCAAGGAGATCATACACTTTTCTTCAAACATTCACCGGGGGAAAAGTGACTGTACTTCTTGTTTATGTGGATGGTATTATTATTACAGGAGATGATCCGGTTGAGAGACAACTGCTCAAGGAAAAATTATCTGCAGAGTTTGAGATGAAGGACCTTGGGAAACTTAAGTATTTCTTGGGGATTGAAGTGGCCTACTCAAAACAAGGCATTTTCATTTCTCAAAGGAAGTATGTGCTTGATCTTTTGCGGGAAACAGGCAAACTTGGATGTAAACCTGCAAGTGTTCCTATCGAGCAAAATCATAGAATGAGCACCGAAGAGGAGAGTGCCAAGGTTGACAAGGTCCGATATCAAAGACTAGTGAGGAAGTTGATTTACTTGGCACACACTAGACCAGATTTAGCATATGCAGTCAATGTTGTGAGTCAGTTCATGCATTATCCAAGGGTGAGACACTTACAGGCTGTAGATCGTATTCTGCAGTATCTCAAAGCCACTCCAAGGAGAGGGCTTTTGTTCAAAAGGGGTGGAAGCTTGACTATGGAGGCTTATACTGATGCAGATTATGCAGGTTCAATGAGTGATAGAAGGTCCACATCAGGCTATTGCACATTCTTGTGTGGGAACCTTGTCGCTTGGAGAAGTAAGAAGCAAAATGTAGTGGCTAGATCAAGTGCAGAGGCAGAGTTTAGAGCCATGGCACAAGGAATCTATGAGCTATTGTGGATGAAACTTGTGCTTGATGACTTGAAGATAAAGTAGGAGGGTCCTATGAAGTTGTTTTGTGACAATAAATCGACTATCAGTATTGCTCATAACTCTGTTCAACATGACAAAACAAAACACATTGAGATAGACTGACACTTCATCAAAGAGAAGCTAGATAGTGGATTAATAACAACAGCCTACATTCCCTCTAGGCACCAACTAGCATATGTGTTAACAAAAAAGGGCTTGCCACTAGAAAGATTCGATCAACTTACTTGCAAGTTAGGAATGATTGATATCCATTCACTAGCTTGAGGGGGAGTGTTGTAAATATGTAATTAGTAGCTTTTTTTGTATTAGGCCCATTAGTCGGGCCCATTAGTTATTTTACTATAAAAAAAATCAATAATATTCAGAATACTTTTTACACAGTTTGCAACTATCTGGTCTATTTGGCTGCATCGGAATGAAATTGCTTTCTGTGACAGTAACCTGGATGTTGAGGGGGTAATTGATCTTATTAGATATAGGTCATGGAATTGGTGCTCAAATCCTTTTACCTGCCTTCAGTATAGTAACAGGAATAATGCTCTGATCTAGGAAAGGTGCAGGCTGATCGGGTGTTCTGTTCTGGGTTTGATGCAATATCCCTGTTTGTGGTTCTGCCTTCTTATTTAATTAGTTGTTTCTGCTGTGCTATCTCATATAGATATGGACTATGCCATGTGATGTGTGATTGCGGGTATCTTGGCAGCAAATATTTAACTGAGTTAGTGTTATTTTTAGGTGATGGTGCACGAGTTTCTACTGGTGTGGCCTAGGTGTTTTAGTCTTGGTGCTTTAATTGCCTTTGTTTCTTGTTTGTTTTGTAAGGGTGGAGTACCCCTTGTACTTCATATTAAATTCATTTCTTTGCTTATCAAAAAACAAAAAAAAAAAAAAACCTTAATACAAAGTGGTCCAGTGCCAAGCTTCTCATCTCTATGTGGATGAAAATGCAAAACCCTCAGCATTGTTGACTGGTCCCACTCATTTAGTTTCTGATCAATTGAATACCTGCATAGACAACAGCTAAAGTTAATTATTCTGCAAAAGCATAGATCCTCAATCATGGTAAGGGAATCTAGACAAAAACACAAAAACTGCATCCAATAAACATATTCCTTGAGTTTAGTAGCATTATAGAAAGTGAACAAACTAACATGGGGGTCAGAAACGAAGCAATTTTCCTTATTAATATTAGTGGTCCATGTGCTGTGAAATAACTCAGATAAATTGATAGCAGTTTTTAAGAAAACTTTGCTGTTGATCATAATACATAATACAGTGATACAGCTCTAAAGAAAATGAACTTTGTCAGGGATCAATTCACCAGAAAGCTTAAGCGGTTAAGTTGAAGCGCAACAATGGTTTTGTATCTCTAATAAGTTCAATCAAATATTTCCAACCAAACAAGAGTACCGCGCTTTTAACAAAACTACCTTAGAAAGCAAAACAGCATTAACTCATTGTATTTAACAAACAACGTCTCTATGATTTTCAAAAGAACAAGAGAAGAAAACATAATTTATAGAGCAAAAAATACTTTGGTGGGCACACCTAACTGCAAGTAATTACCATGGCATAATAATACATGGGTTGAACTGATACTTTTGGTCCCTCTGTGACTCTGTGACACTGATCTTAAATTTGGTTCCTATACATGAATTTTTTTTAAATTAATCCCTATATGTATAATTATTTTTATTTGGTCCTCGCCATTTATTGATGTTACAACATCGTTTGTTGGAGTTAAAATACAGGAACCGAATTGAAAATGATTATCACATGTAAGGACCAAAGTGAAAACGATTATCGCATATAGGGACCAAAAAAATTTGAATTCAGTCTCTATATGCAGCCATAATTTTCAATTTGATCCCTATACTTTAGCTCCAATAAACTGAGGACCAAATTAAAAATAATTGTACTTATAGCGACAGATTTTAAATTTTTTCATGTATGGGGACCAAATTCAAAATCAATCTCATGTATAGGGATAGGGATCAAAGGATTACTTTAACCTAATACATACAATCTTCCAGATGCGCTATTCAATGTAACACACTATATATGTCATGTAAATGTGACAACATAGAATATACAGTGCTTTATGGCATTAAATACACAACAAACCATATTAGAGATAGAAAAGCTATAGGTGGAATGTCTTACTTTCTCAATATGGACCTTGATGCAGAAGTTAGCTTCTGAATATCGTTTACAGTCACGAAATTTCTTATACTGCTTTTCATCTGCTTAAACCGCTTCAAGGCATAATTACCATTTTTATGCCTAAACTCAGAGCCCCATTTATCAGATGAATATTTGGGAGCATCAGGGATATCAATCTTTTCATTCAGCTGGCCAAAACCTGCTTCTAGTAGGTTATAAACATCTACAGACTTAGCAAGCTCATGTCCCTGACATAGGCAATTGTTAGACCATTTCAAATGACAAAGTATTATAAGTACAACTTGCAATGTACAAGATAATTCTGTTTCATAACCCTCAAGCTTTTATAAACCTTTCCTTCCCCAACCCCACACCAGATAAAATATCCTCAGCTCTAATGCATCTCATATTGTTGCCAGAGAAATGATTGCCAATTTAGCAAAGTAAAGCTTACTAGAAACAGCAAATTAATATGTATGAATTAATATTGACAATCGGAGAAATCAAAGTCATATATTTCAACAATTCATGTGAAAGAGAAATCAGTTTATATTTAATAAAATGCATTACAAAATGGCTGAACTTAAATAAGAAATGGTCAATAAAAAAGCAAGAACAAAGAGGCTGCTGTGTTTTTGTGAGGACTTTGATCAAAAGTTTAACATATTAAATTGAAAATTTCCACCACCAACAGGAAGAAATTTCCATGGTTTGTATATGTCAGACACATCAGTTTTTTGATTGGTCACTGTGTAGCACGGACACTGCTCCCTAATGCAGTGTCGGGGTGTCTGACACCCGTACGACACGGACACTTGTCGGACACCCGTATGACACGTGTCCGACACCTCCCAGCAAGTGTCCAATTTTTTAATTATTTTTTTCGGCTCCGACACGGCTCCGACACGGCTTCGACACGGCTGGAAAATGAAGCCGACACCTTTCCATGGCTCGACACGTTCTGGACACTGCTGGGCCAATTTTAAAAAAAAAAAATCGATTTTTTTTTTAAAAAAATAAAAGGAACTGAAACGTTATGACCCTTCTTCTGTCTTCGACTCTTTGTTCGTCTTTGGTCTCTGGCTCTCTGCATCACCATTGGTCTCTGGCTCTCTGCATCGCGATTCTGTCTTCGTCCGTCCTCTCTCTGCTTCGCCTGTCTTCATTCGTTTGTCGCTGTCCTCTGTCCCGGCACCGCCGTCTTCGTTCGTTCGTCACTGTCCTCTGTCCCGGCACCGCCGTCGTTCGACGCTGTCCTCTGTCCCGGCACCGCCATCCTTCTTCGTCCTTCGTCCCTCGTCCCGCACGGCGAGTCGCACCGCCGTCTTCTCCATCCTGGCATAGGTAAACACATTCCTTCTTTTGTTCTTTTCTATTCGCCCCTGTTTTCCGGCTCCTACACCTCAGTTTTTTCTTCTGTTCACACCTCATATGTCCTCCATGGCAGGTGCTGCTCCTGAGACGGTCCTACTATTTTGTGGTTTCTCCTTCAATCGATTTGAAGTTTCTTGCCCTAGGTTAGTCGTACACTCTCAATTACTTTGCATTTTATTGCTACACCTGGGCATTTTCTTCTTAATATTAGTGTCTTTGTTGTTGTATTGGTGTCTTTGTTACTATTTTGGTGTCTTTGTCTGTGTTGAAGACCTGCAACACTGCCCTAACTTCTTTCAGTTCTTTGTTAATTGGGTGATTGGGTCTTTGTATTATTTTGATTTTTGATGTGTTCCATTGTTGTATTTTTTTTTTAAAAAACTCAATAGTTGTAGATATGAGTGCTTCTAGTTCTAGTCAAGCCAAAGCCAAAGCCAAAGAGCAAGAAGATGACACCAAACCTTTATGGAGTTATGTTACTAAAATAAAAGGTGTAGGTGGTGGTGGAGGAAACTATGAACTCAAATGTAATCTCTGTGATTTGATTTTCAATGGTTCTTACACTAGAGTAAGCGCACACTTATTGAAGATTACAGGAAAAGGAGTCAGAGCATGTCAAAAAATAACAACTGCCAAACTTGTTGATCTGAAGAAGATAGACAATGAGGCTACGTTGAAGGTAGAGAAATCAAAATCAAGATCCGTTTCATTGCCTCCAGTTTCTGATCCATCCTCAATTGATCCAAAAAAGAGAAAGACATCATCTCCTATAGAAAAGGCTTTCAATATGTATGCTAGAGAGACACTTGATGCTGAGATTGCGAGGATGTTTTACTCTTCGGGGCTTCCATTTCATCTAGCAAGAAATCCTCATTACAGGGAAGCATTTTCCTATGCGGCCGACCATTGTGTCAGTGGTTACAAACCGCCGGGATATAATAAACTAAGGACAACATTGCTTATGAATGAGCGAAGACATGTGGAGAAGTTATTGAAGCCAATTAAAGATACATGGCCTCAAAAGGGTGTGAGCATTGTTAGTGATGGATGGAGTGACCCCCAAAGAAGGCCTCTTGTTAATTTCATGGCTGTCAGTGAGAATAGGCCAATGTTTCTAAAGGCTTTTGATTGTTCAAATGAGGTAAAAGACAAGGATTTCATTGCCAAGCAAATGAGATATGTAATTATGGAGAGGTTGGGCCCTCAAATGTGGTTCAAGTAGTGACAGATAATGCACCTGTTGGTAAGGCATCTGGTTTATTAATTGAGGCTGAATTTCCTTATATTTATTGGACTCCTTGTGTTGTGCATACACTAAATCTTGCTTTGAAGAATATATGTGCAGCCAAGAATACAGAAAAAAACAATGTTGCTTATCATGCATGTTCTTGGATCACTCAAATTGCAGAAGATGCCATGCTCATCAAAAACTTCATCATGGGCCACTCTATGAGATTATCCATTTTCAATTCATTCAATTCATTGAAGTTGCTTTCCATTGCTCCAACACGATTTGCCTCGACTATAGTTATGCTCAAGAGGTTTAAACAATTGAAGAAAGGACTCCAAGAGATGGTCATTAGTGATCAATGGTCTTCTTACAAGGAAGATGATGTTGGGAAAGCTAAACTTGTGAAGGATACATTGTTAGATGATATTTGGAGGGATAAGGTTGATTACATTCTTTCCTTCACCGACCCTATCTATGATGTTCTTAGAAGAGCTGATACTGATGCTTCGTCTCTCCACCTAGTGTATGAAATGTGGGATTCAATGATTGAAAAGGTGAAGAAGGTCATATATCGACATGAACAAAAGGAGGAGGGTGAAGGATCAACTTTTTATGAAGTAGTGCACTCCATTTTACTAGATCGGTGGACAAAGAGTAGCACTCCTCTACATTGTTTAGCACATTCTCTAAATCCAAGGTGATTAACTCAATACTTTTTTAGTTACATATTTTTTAGGATTATGCAACAAGTTTATATATATATTATAGTCATGAATGGCTAAGTGAAGAGATTAATAGAATTCCTCCACATCAAGACATAGAACTCACTCGTGAAAGAATGAAATGCTTCAAAAGGTACTTTATTGATGATGATGTAAGAAGACAAGTGAATGTAGAGTTTGCCAACTTCTCGGACGGAAGACAAGGTTTTGATGATCTTGATTCTCTAAGTGATAGAGGCAAAATCCAAAGACTTGGTGGCTAACTCAAGGTACTTTTGCTCCAATCCTTCAAAAGGTTGCCCTTAAGCTACTTGCGCAACCTAGTTCGTCTGCATGTTGTGAAAGGAATTGGAGTACATACTCCTTCATCCATTCTTTAAAGAGAAACAAGATGACACCACATAGGGCAGAAGATTTAGTATTTGTTCATAGCAATCTTCGACTCCTTTCAAGAAATTCTCCACAATATCATAATGATGAAACTAAAATGTGGGACATTGGAGGAGATGATTTTGGAGCACTTGATGATTGTGGAATTCTTGAAGTTGCCAATCTGTCTCTAGATGAACCGGACCTTGAGGTTGTTTTCTTCAATGATGTTGATCAAGAAGGGGGTGAAGGACCTTAAATAGATTAGATCCTTTCTTAGTTTTTTTGTGTAGCTTATAGGTGAAAGATATGTTTGATCTTATGTAGGAATCTTTTTGCTAAGACACAAAGTGCTTAAATTGTATAATGATGTCTCTTATTATTTTTTGTGAGACTCATTATCATTGGAAAGATGTGATGTAGTAATGCTTCAAAGTTATCTTTTGAAATGAATATTCAAATCTTATGGTGTATTGGTGTTCAATTTGTTTATATTTAAATATTATATATATATATATATAAGCGGTGTCCCGGTGTCCTATGTTTTGGACATTAGCCGCTTCCCGGTGTTAGTGTCGTGTCGCGGTATCCGTGTCGGAGTCGGTGCTTCATAGGTTTTTTTTTTTTTAAAAAAACCCAAATAAGAAATACACATTTTTTTAGGGAAGTAAAATGTACTTCTATATTGAAATCCAAACACAACTGCCATCCACATTCTTGGGCTCTTTGAAAATGAAATCATATTCATGATCCATCAAGACCTGATTGGCAACTAAAAATTTAACCGATAAGAAAACCAAAAACTTCACCTTATCTGAATATAAGATATCAAATTGTCCACTTGTCCCTATGGGCGGACAGTTTCCCCAAGCCAATGCATCTAGGCTGCCCCGGAGGTTGTCCTTGACTCCACACTTAGCAGCTTTTATAAAGCAACTACCTGGATTCTGCAATAAGATTCCAGAGTTTCAACACGAATTATACTGGTTATCATAATCCCATTACTATGTGATAAGTTGTAAAGCATTTGACTAGAATCATAAATGTGAAAACTGACAGAAAAGCATGCTTGCACAAAGGGTGACGAAATAGTCGCATGTTGCCTTTGCCGTGTCATGCCTTTAGCATTTAAACCCACAAACTCTCCGCTAGCTGACAGACTATTGCCAACAAGGCGCAGATGCTTAGGAAGGATTGTCTTGCCAGTGTCAGACGTTGCAGATGCCAAACTCTACATTGAAAACCATATGGTAGTAAATTAAATACATATTGCCATATACTTTAGTTGCTACCAAAAGTAAAGGACCGAGTTATTAAATCATACGCACATTGAGAAAATATTGCCAGCCTGCATTGACTCCATAGGCTGAGCAGAAATGATGAATGTTATCTGGATGACTTCGTGTCCAGTCAATCATAGGCATTATCTTGTGACAATAATTTATGAGGACACCCCAGAATCTACCACTGTCACTGTCAGTGGACATAGTAACTCTCAAGTACAGTTCACCAGAAGAACCATTCCTAGAATTTGATACTTTCAACAGATTACTCCAAAGAATATCAACCTTCGTGATCTCCAGAAATCCTAAAAAACATTTCAGGAATTCATAATGACTTTAAATACGAGCATATTTTACCATTGTTGAGAAAGAGAGTAAACAAGAGGGCAAAAGAATGATAGAATCCGTGTATGTTACACATCGGAGCTCTGCTATTTATAATGAATCATAATTAATACAAAATATTAATGCTATCCTATTTTCAATATTTACATGATACTATGAAATCACCCTATTTATTTACATTATTTCTAACACTCCCCCTCAAGCTGGAGCATATAAATCATATGCACCAAGCTTGTTACATATGTAGCTTATACGAGGACCCCTCAAAGATTTGGTGAAAACATCCGCCAATTGATCATTTGAACTAACAAAGCTAGTAGTGATGTCTCCGGATAAAATCTTCTCTCTAATAAAATGACAATCTATCTCAATGTACTCAGTCCTCTCATGAAATACTGGATTTGAGGCAATATGTAGTCCAGCTTAGTTATCACAGATGAGTGTCATCTGAGTGACCTCCCCAAATCTAAGCTCCTGAAGTATCTGTTTGAGCCATATGAGTTCACAAGTAGCCGATGCCATGGCTCGATATTTTGCTTCGGCACTTGACCTCGCAACAACATTTTGCTTCTTACTTTTCCATGAAATAAGGTTGCCCCCCAATGAAGATACAATACCCGAAAGTGGATCTCCTATCAGTAGGAGAGCCCACCCAATCGGCATCTGAATATCCCACAACTCGAGTATGACCCTTGTTTTCATAGACAAGACCATTTCCTGGAGCTGCTTTAATGTACTTCAAGATTCGGATTACGGCATCCCAATGTCCTTCACAAGGTGAATTAAGATACCGACTTACCACACTAACATCGAAGGAGATATCTGGGCGAGTGACAGTGAGATGATTTAGCTTGCCTACCAATCTTATGTATCTCTCTGGATTTGAAAGTGGCTCCCCCTGATTTGGTAGGAGCTTGGCATTAGGATCCATAGGAGTGTCAACTGGTTTGGCATTCATCAAACCTGTTTCCTCAAGAATGTCCATGATATATTTCGTCTGAGAAATTACAATGTCATCCTTGGATTCTGCCACCTCTATCCCCAAAAAGTATCGAAGATTACCAAGATCCTTTGTCTGAAAGTGGTGACAAAGATGTTGCTTTATTTGAGCAATGCCATGATGATCACTTCCTGTAATGACAATGTCGTCAACATACACAACCAAGTAAATACAACTTGTGCCTGGATGACGATAGAAGACCGAATGACCTGCCTCACTTCGAGTCATACCAAACTGTTGAACAACATTGCTAAATCTGCTAAACCAAGCTCTAGGAGACTGTTTGAGCCCATATAGAGATTTCTAGAAGGCGACAAACAAGTCCTGAAGACTCCCCCCGAGCAACAAATCCAGGAGGTTGCTCCATATAAACTTCTTCATTTAGATCACCATGGAGAAAAGCATTCTGAATATCAAGTTGGTGAAGAGGCCATTGGCGAATAGCAGCCATAGATAAAAACATCCGAACAGAAGCCATTTTTGCCTCCGGGAAAATGTGTCCCCATAATCCAAGCCAAAGACACGTATATAACCTTTAGCAACTAGTCGTGCCTTAAGGCCATCAACCTCGACCTTCAGGACCAACTTTAATCGTAGAAGATCCACCGACATCCAACAACCGACTTCCCGGGAGGAAGAGGAACAAGGTCCCAAGTCCCACCTGCTCAAAGGGCACACATTTCTTCAACCATAGCTTGACGCCACCAGGATGAGAAAGAGCTGCACCTGCAGTCTCTGGAATAGATATAGAAGACAAGGAAGAAAGACAAGCAAAATGCGAAGACAGACGATAGCTTAAAGTAACATAATGAGGTGAAGGATTACGAGTGGACCGTATACCTTTTCTGAGTGCAATAGGAAGATCAAGTGCAGGAGGTTGGGCCGGAGCAGGTGGATGAGGTGGAGTCGGAGGAGAGTCCACAGGAGCGATAAGTGGAGGCATCGGTGCTGGAGGTGGCGGCACAGGTGCTGAAGGTGGAGTAACTTGTGCAGGAGGTGGAGGCTGCCAACGATGATAAACCTGGAAGGACGAGGAGGAGCAAGATTGTCTTGAACCTGGGGCATCATAGGTGGAAGGTACTCAACTGAGACAGAAGGGAGAGGTAAGGTGTTTGAGATAGACTCAGGTGTGGAAGTAGGTCCAAAGAAATGAAGACTCAAAGAAGGTCACATCAGTTGAGACTAGATACCTGCATAGTAGGTGAATAACAACAGTAACCCTTTTGAGATCGATGGTAACCTAGAAAGACACATTTGAGAGACTTAGCAGACAATTTATCAAGACCAGGAGCAACAATTTATCAAGACCAGAAGCAAGATTATGGACAAAACAAGTAGACCCAAAGACTCGGGGTGGCAAGGGATGTAGAGGCTGATTGGGAAATAACACATAATGGGGTACTTGGTTATCAAGAACAGGAAGGCAAAATGATTTATGAGATAACAAGCAGCAAGAACAACATCCCCCCAGAATCAAAAAGGAACATTGCCATGGATTAATAGAGTCCTAGTGGTTTCAACAAGGTGGCGATTCTTACGTTCAGCAACCCCATTTTGTTGAGGGGTATGAGCACATGATGTTTGGTGAAGAATGCCATTTGAAGCCATAAAGGTTTGAAATGATTGAGATAAATATTCACGAGCATTATCACTTCGTAGAGTACGAATAAGAACACCAAACTGTGTTTTTATCTCATGGTAAATTTGCTGAAAAATGGAGAACAATTCAGACCTATTTTTCATCAAAAATAACCAAGTACAACGCGAGTAGTCATCAATAAATGTAACAAAGTATTTGGACCCCAAAGTTGATGCAGTACGACTAGGACCCCAGACATCAGAATGGACCAGGGCAAAAGGAGACTTAGCTCGACTATGGACTCGACTAGGGAAGGATCTACGAGTATGTTTCCCAAGTTGACAAGACTCACAAGACAGAATAGATAACTTGGACAGACTGGGCACCAATTTTTGTAACTTTGCGAGGCTAGGGTGACCTAGTTGAGCATGTATCATAAGAGGGGAATCTTTGGCAGTGCATATACGAGGGTGGTTAGGGAGATGGTATAGGCCGTTAGACTCACATCCGACCTGAACTCCGGTCCTGCAGAAAAACAGAGTCTTTAGTGAAAGAGATGACACAATCAAGAGAGCGAGTTAAGCGACTAATAGAATGCAAATTAAATGGAGAACCTGGAACATATAGTACAGAATCGACTGACAAGGAGGGAAGAGGATGAGTAGTACCTACCCCTTTCGACTATGTTTGGGAACCATTTGCTAAGGTGACTGTAGGTAAATAACAGGAGGTAGAAAGTATAGAAAACATGGATTTATTACCCGAGATATGATCAGTGGCACCAGAATCAAGAACCCAAGGACCAATGGAAGGCGATTGGGAGAGACAAGCTATGGAATTACCAGTGTGCACAACGGAGACAGTGGAACATGAGGCCGGGTGCTCCTGCAACCACTTCAAGAAATCAAAATAGGCGGCCTGTGGAGTAGTGAGACCCGAGGACTGGCATTCATCGAACCACCTCAAAAAATCTTCATGGGTGAGTCATGTGGTGCTGACAGAAGCCATGTTTGGGCAGAGAAGAGAGAGAAACAAGTCCCAAGAATGTGGTCCGGGCAAAAAGGATGAGTGACGGCACTGAATCGCAAACTGAGGACAGATATGGGACAAGGGATGACCGGTGAGTCTGGCGTGGTAAACAGCGACTGGAACCGCTGCCGGAAACGCCGTCATGCGTGACTGACAGCAAGGCGCGTGCGGTGGAGAAACAAGGAGATGAACGACGCGTGGGGGCGCGTCCGGCAGAGTCTGGAGGCGAGGTATGGCAGGTCGGACAAATCGGCGGCCGACGATTCGAACTGTTGGGTCATCGTCCGGAAATGGTGTCGGAGGGCGGCGGACGATGGGCGGATGGCGACGAAGAGCAGTGGCCGGACGGCAACGGAGAGTGGTGGCTGGACGGCGGCAGACAGTCAGTGGCAGAGGCTGGCTGGACAGGAAGGGACGCCGGAAGGAGAACACGGCTATCAAACAGGGTGCAAAACCGGAAGGAGAACACGGTTTTGCAGAAAAATTTTCACCGATGGGCAATAGGTCCACCAGGTAGGCACGGATTAGGGTTGCCTCTTGCCTCTTAAATTCAGGCTTTGAGCCTAACTCAACCCCACAAAACCGACTTGTAAGGTGAGGACTGCCTAAGCCTTATAAGCACTACTTAGGCCATATCTCTAGTCGATGTGGGACTCTCAACAGTTAGGAACCCGGAAATTAGGATAGAAATTAAGAAAATATTGTATTGTTGCTATTCTCAAGACTGTATCAAGATGATAACAGTGCTTGGATATGGGGAAGAAAAGGTTACAAAGCAAAGAGAAAATGATAATCTGGGCAAATTCGAAAGTGCCCAAGTCTCTCCCAAGCCTAGTCTCAATTCTAGCCTCCCTCACTATGCTTTCCCTGCCCATACAAATACTCCTTCAGCAACAGAAATCACATGCACACTCCCTCCCTCATTGCTATTGCCAACTAGGCAAAAGCTAGTTACATCATTTTCTCTCTCCTGGGTGTGATCAGGTGCATTGCACCTTTTAGGCCTCCTCACATAAGCTTTAGTGGGCCTTGGAGGTCTTGGGTCCGCATCACACTCTTTGCCTAAATTCTATACAAGCCTCTCAAGTTGGTATCAAGGTGGTTCGATCCTACTTCTGCTTTGTCCCTCAAGGGTCTTTGGCATCGGATCTGGCAGAGAACCCTTCTACACCAAGTCCCTTCTCCTGTCTTTTCCAGGTGGCCCACCAAGCTATCACTGGAAACCGTCGCACCCGCCGCCACCAGTAGTCCCTTTTGCCAGTTCATGAAAGCCATGTGCCGCATCCCGTCATTGGAACACCGCGCTCGCAACCTAGTATCATTCGTCGACCCTTCCTTGTTCTATCTTAGTGGTCAGAATCCTGATATACTGCTGTTTGGCTAGTCAGCTGTCTCCTTGTAACATTCTACTATGCTTGAATTGCTTCCATGTGACAAAAAATGGCCTATGAAACTACCCACCACAATTCTCAATCTAGTCAGAAATAAGCAAAAAACTCGTCCTCTAGTGGTCCCTACTTTATTCTTGGAACTCCAACAATCATTTTAGACAAGCTAAATGGAAAGAATTTTTCAGCTTGGCCGGGCTTTGTTGAGCTTTGGTTTCTACACTATGACCATTTGGAAAAATCCCCTTACAAGATCTCAGAAGAAAATCATAGTCCATAGGAAAAACATGATTATCAACTTTGTGCTTTGTTATGGCAATCTGTTGAACCAAGCATCTTGACAAACTTCAAAACCTGTTACACTTTTGGAAAAAGGCCCAAAATGTTTTGTTAACGCGATTCAAAAGTTTTATGATTCAACACAAAAATTGGCCACACTTTAAACAGTATGATCATGATATGAGTTCCTATGTTTCTAAAGTCCAATATGCAGTTAAGGAATTAAAAATGTTTCTGGAAGCCGATACTCTTGAAGGTACAAAGACAACGCTTGATAATATGTACATCGTGTTGGTTCTGCGTGGAATACATCCAATCTTTGAGCACGTTTGTAACCAAATTTTAACCAGTCAATAAGTTCCTTCAATGGAGAATTTAGTTACTCAACTTCTTCGGATTCCTTCACCACCTTCCCCTGGCTGTATAGATTCCTTGGGCTACATTTTGATGTGCTTGAAGCTCAGATTTGATATTGTTTTGCACTTTGGCTTATGTTCAGGCACTTCCTTCTTCTCCAACGTTTGCCAAGCCATTGTTTTCCCATTAATGAATCATATCAATGGCTTGTCTTCCCACCTACGATCATTCTGGTGGTGAATAGTGACTTCTTTCCCCTGGAAGAATATGATAAATACCCAAGCACTTGGGGAAACCTCCCATAAAAGCTAGTCGTTAAGCGGAGAGAACCAAGCTATTTAAGTATTCCACTGAGAATCTCATACTACTCGATGTGCAACTTAGGCACCCCATAATAACCCAATCCCTATCATAGCACTGCCCTTGAAACTGACGTCCCCACAGTTGCACTCTACGTTGCTTCACTCGGCCTTTCCAATCAACCCCTCCGTAGGAAGCCCTTTTTGAGACACCGACAACCAGCTCTGATACCAAATGATAAACACCCAAAAACTGGGGGAACCCTCCCTTAAAAGTTAGTCATTAATGGGGGAAAACCAAGCCACTTGTGCTTGATTGCTTGCCAAGAAATTTTTGTTAGGCTGATGATCATTCTAAATGTCTTTGTTGAGCTATGTTTCCAGCAATTCTCTCTAGCGTCTCCAACATCCCCAAGTTGCCTTCCCAACAATTGTTTTCGTGGAACTCAATTTTAATTTTATTATTATTCTCATTTTGAAAGTTATAATTTGTAACAAGCTTAAAGCCTAGTAAGGTTTAGTTTGAGGGGGACTGTAAGTGTTAGAAAATCTGAAAAATATCTTATATATTTATCATATCTTAGAATATTTTAAAATATCCTAGATGATCTCTTACGATTTATTTCCTATTTATTTTTCCCTAATTTTTTCCCCTATTTAATTAGGACTAGGATTTTGCTGTTAGTATGAATAGGACTGCCTTTTGTATCTCATCATCATTACATCATATTAAGATCACTCCGATATTATTTTTAATCTATATTTTCTCTTTCCCTCCTTCCATACCTAAAACCTTCCAATTCAACAAGCCAAATCAAGAAAAGTTTTCTGTAACAAACATGGAATCATAGAAGTTGATATGACTAAAGACAACTTCAGCTGTCATATGCAGTAAAAACATGCTTTGGACTTGACAAATTCTGAAGAATTGTCCCAGCCATATATCTGCTCATCAAGGTAATTTCTAAAAGGCTCAAGTGCAAATCACCATACTAAACTACAAATGGATATCTAGATTAAGTCACTACCAACCTTTTACAGCTGTTCCTAGAAGGAGAGGTAACATCAAGTCTCGAACAGCATCCAGTTGTATAGAATTCTTAGAGTTTTCAACAATTGTGACAGTGATGCAATCTTCACCTGCCTTTTCTTTATTTATAGAAGTATCTTCGTCTTCCTTAGCCATGTAAGTTGCAGAACATTTCCTGCTATATTATTGTCTGAGTCAATAGTGATGGTAAAGCTCCAAGCAAGAAAAACAATTAATGCAGAAAAAGATACAGAGATAATACAAGTTATCTAAATTATTTTTTAGATAAAAGCAGAAATTCATTCAGGTGAAGAGAAGATACTAACAAAGGGTTAGGAGGATAAGGGTTCCTACTAAACAGGAAACACGCACGCAATGAAAAGTAAAGAAAAAGTGAAAAGCATCAATGAAGTAAAGCTACCCAATCCCTCAGCATATCTGCCAGAACTGTCTATCCACCACTACATCCGGTGTCCGTTACATTTTCATAGGTATTGAGACATGGATGTGTGTGTGTGAATAAAATGATTATTTATTTGTTATATGCAGCTGTAACGTAGTATTCCTCTTCTTGAGAAGTGAGTACTCCCACCATTTGCAAATTGTAGCAGAAGCAACTTTGATGCAAAAAAACAAATAGAGATTTCATCACAATCAGCTACAATAAAATTAAAAGCTCTGGCCATTCTTCTAAGGCATATATAATTATGCAGAAAGTTCATAACCTTTTTTCCAAATTTAAAAACCATTCTTTTATTAATTCTAAGACTAAAAAATTATAACCAGAACTTATAATTACCATTCTATGATAGTCTATTTAATCACTATTGGCCTTTTTTTTTACCAAAATCAAAACTTATAATTATCTTTCCATTAATAAAAAGTCTATATAAAATGATGCAGGCGTACACACATCTGGTCTACAAAACAATGCTGAGCACAAAAAGTTCAATTGCAATTTGATTCACAACTTCTGGAGCAAACAAATTTCCTAATACCTCCTATGGTTACTTTATAATGAAATATTTACTTGCATTATGCTCAATCATAATTTTAGACTACTATCTTTTATTTGAAAAGTTCTCTGAAGTTCTGTAACGTGTCAGAGAACTTAACTTATATTTAAGGGATGTACCAAAATTATTGAAATTATTATCGGGGCTTGCATGAAAAACAAGCTAGAGCAAACAGTGCAATTGTTGACAATAAAGGAACACATAAAACATCCAAACAAAGCATTTACAAGAACAACATGACTAGATTTAGTTAATTGTCTATCTGGATTAACATCGCATACTGGAAGCACAAAAAACAAAATATAAAACTCTGGGATGGGAAACAGTAGTAGGATCAGAACAATGTAAAGCATCAATAATTTTACAGCCTTCATGAACAGTGACTTTCGTGAAGAAACCACAACTATTATTTGAAGCACCTGAACAAAAAAACTTACTTGCTTGATATTTCCAAAAAGGGAAAACTGACTTTTGATTCTTTTCTTAGGGTGTCACATCTCTGGTAAAGAGAGTCAATGATAGAACCCACTTTCAATTTTCTTCCCGTTACAATTTCCTTGTCCAAATGGAAATGGCAAATCCAAGGACTGTATTTGTCTTGGTTACAAGACTGTGGGGTGAATATTATCATGACAGTAGAAACAATGTCTGAGAACAGCATTCTTTCCAAATGATTCTTAACTTCTAAGGCTGCATACTCAAACCCGTGTCTCTGTTTACCAAGCTTCTCAGACAAAAATAAAGACACGGTCTGGTCACCACTTTTTTTCTTTGAACCACACTCCAGAACATTTTTTAAATTCAGCAGAGGTGATGCTTCAAGTAGACTAACTGGCTGACCCAAAGCGCTGTATGCAGCTTCAGAAATCGCACAAGCAGAAAGTGCTCCAACTGGTTCGCCACCTATGGTATACTCTTGGAAACTGCTATCAGAAGATGCGTCCTTGTCAGTATCATAAGAAAACTGAATAACTTGATTACCATATAAATTTCTCACTGTTCCATCATATGCATCATATAAATCACGCATGAAGAACATTAGTCTACGTGTCAGCGTTCCAGGAAGATCTGCATTGTCACTGAAAGAACTATCACGATTTGTCACTGAATGAACAAAACATTCGAGTGGATTCAACCCAGTCAGAAAAGAGCTTTCAACCACAGCATACGGAATGTAAGACTGAACAGATTGAGGCGTACCAAAAAACATCTGGGTTGAATCAAGCCTCTTTTGCCTATTCCAAGCAGCACATGAGAGTTGACGGGGAATTCTGTATGACAAGCGAACCAAAGAATTTTGAAGGCCCAGACACATTGAATGTTGTACTATTTTCTGTAAATTACCCTTACTACCAGCCTTAAACATAGCAAGGAAAGAATTGTTCTTGCATGCATATTTCTCACATAAACTTTGAATATTGCGAAAAACCTGTCTAAAAGCATCAACTGACACTTGACTGAGAGAAGCAGATATTTGCCTTTCATAATTCAGACGTTCCACTTCAACAGTCATAGCATTTTCATTTTCTTTAAGATTTCCGGACAGAAAATCACAATAATAATCTACTAATAACTGTTTGAAGTTACATGCCTCTTCTGCTTCTCGTAAGCCATAGGAGATTTCTTCTATCATATTTTTCCGTGCATAGGAGTCGGAAGAAAGGTACAAGTCGGAGAGGGAAACACTAAAACCCGTCATAGACAACCACTCACAAAGAGCTTTCTGGGCAGCATACAAGAAATCTAGAGTTTTCCCTTGAAATTGTTCCACAAGACTATGGAAAATATTGCAGTCAGAATCGCGCAACCAACCAGAAGCCTCAGAAGAAGATATAAGCTCCCCACCTCTAACAAAAACACCATTTGAAGGGTAAGAGTATTCAAAATTAGAAGGCAAGAGCATGCTAAAAAATTGCTTGCCACTCCAAAATGAGTTATTACTTGGTGGAGCTTTAACAATCACAGGAAGTGTTAACTTATGAGGGCAAAACATTTGAAGCTGCTGCATTTGGTAAACATTCAAAAGGACCCCATCTTCTATCAGCAAATAAGCAGCAGTTAAACTATCCTGAGAAAGTGAAAGCAGATTTCTACCACTTTGCCCATTAATCAATTGCCTATCTAAAGAAATCAGCTCATTAAGCTCAACTCTGGTACCAACTGACTGTGGAATATACCCGTGAAGGCAATCACCATCAAAATCGCCACGCAGTGGGGAACAACAGATTGGGTTAATAGATACCACAGAAGATATCGGAAGGACCCTAACTGAGAGAGCAATCATAGAATGTTGATGTATGGAAGGAGGCCTATTTATCAACACTTTATCCCCATCACCAAGAGGCCTATAAAATATGTCTCCTATCTGAAGGTCTTCCTTTTTATGCAATTTAATTGAACTACCCTTTCTGTAGACCTTTATATGTCCCTTCTCTAACAAGCGAAGCTCACAACAATCAAGCACCTTTTCCTTATTCTGCCTGTTCACATATTCTGAAACCTCCAAACTTTCTGCAATTTGACAAGGTAGTCCAATCTCACTAAGCTCAAGGTCTGGATCACCAACAACCACAGTACGGAATGAGTTATCATTGCGTTTTCCAAGAACCACATCTTTCATCCATCTCAAACCAGATGAATTGCAGGTATTTTCAGCATTTTTTCTTTGCTGAAGATCAGCAAAAATATTGCTTGGTGTTTTATCAGGATTTAGCTGCAATACAACAGTAACCTGGTAAGAAGGACGCAGCAGTTCTGACAAAGTGGCAAAGAAATAAAGGAAAAAATGGTTGAGCAGCTTACCTTAGAGATCCTAAGGCAATCTAAAACACGAGAAGTTAACTCATTAGCTGAACCCCTGAAATCAACCAGCTTCTTGCAATTCCTGGTCCTGTCATCCTGAAAACATTTAACCACGTAAAGTACCATATTAAAAATTGGAATTCATGAGACTATATGTGGCAACTTATAAATATTAAAGAATGCAAGAAAGGAGAAAATATATATATACTTACAAAACTCAACCGGTTTCCATTAGAAAATGCATGAGTGAATTCTGTCACACGATGACAATTTGGTGTTACCGGGAAGCAATTGAGACCAAGAAAATCCATCCGCGGAACAAACTTTTCAATAAAGTTTGGATCAACATCAGTCAACAAATTATAAACCTGAATACCAAAAGGGAGACATAAAAAAAATATCAGTATAACACCAGGAAAGACACATGACCTTATAATGAAAATGACTCCGAAAATAAGTTAGAAAATCCTGTCAAATTCAGTGACCTTTGAAGAGAGGAGTACTTTCGAACTATGTTATCAATAGTGCCACAATAGCGGCGAATTGCAGAATAGCTGAGTGAAGTGGCACCTTGCTGCGTTTAAAACACCCATCGCGGAGCAAGTTGTGACCGACAAAAGTAGCAAGTATGTCTTGGCAGGTAAAAAAGTTATGTGTTAATTGTTAAATTTTCTAATGCTTCATGTCATAATTGGTTACTCATTTAATTCATTTAATTTTGTCGAAGGTAAATTTTTAGAAGGCAAGAGGAAAAGACTCTTTTGGACTCCTTGTGCCGCATATTGTGAGGATTTGATGTTAGAAGGCATTGGAAGATTCTGAGAGTCAATAGGGTTGTACAAAGAGAGATCTTAGGGTCGTACAAAGAGAGCACTTTCTTGTCAGCCTTATCTACAACCATTCCTTGGCCCTTAACACAAAGAGGAAGTTCAATAACAAAAGGAATTGGTTAGAAGTGGAGTGACAAGGTTTGCCACAACATTCCTCACCCTCCAAAGGTTGCCCAAGCAAAAAAACAACCTTAGAAGGATGTTCGCCTTGGATAAGTGGCTGAACACGAACACAGCTAAAGAGAGTTAATAAAAAAGGGCAAATGACATTGTCCTCATGGCATCATTTTGAAATGATGTCATCTATGCCCTCAAGGAAACGAGGCCTCTTGTGTAAGTTCTAAGGCTAGTTGGTAATGAAAAAAAGTTGGTCATGGGTTATATCTATGAAGCAATGGATATGGCCAAGGAAGCTATTGAAAAATCTTTCAACATAAAAAAAGCCAAGTTCTTTGACATTTTTGCTACCATTGATAAAAGATGGGAGTGTCAACTCCATTGTCCATTGCATGCTGCTGGTCATTTCTTTAACCCTCGCACTTCTACAATGACCAGAGGGTAGATCAAGATCTCAAAGTTTCTACGGGACTCTCAGTGAATTGACAAGCTTAATCTAAATGATGAAGAGATTGACAAAGCTCTACGACAGGTGAGCATTTATAGGAGATCCGAAGAACTCTTGGCATGAGTGCGACAATTAGACAAAGGGCTACGTTGACTCCTGGTAAGTTAAAATGGATTGTTTTGATAAACTAGAATTATATGACCATTCATGTGAATAGTAATGCTAATTAGTTATTGCATTACAGCTGAGTGGTGGAGGATGTTAGGAAAACCATTCATGTGAATATTCTAAGTTTCCAAACCATTGCAATCAAAGTGTTAAGCCTGGCATGTAGCTCATGAGCTCATCAGGGTGTCAGTATAAATACAGTACATCTGAGCAAGTAAGCAAATGTTAAATGATTTTATTTTATAAAGTGTGATATATTGATTGTGACACTAACATTTTTTCAAAATTATAAAATCGATTCATTCTAAGAAGAGAAGCATACTTGAGCATCAAAAGCTACAAGACTTTGTTTATTTGAATTTTGAAGTATAACCAAGCTCTTAAGGATCGCTTTGACGGCAAGGATTTAATTGATCTCATTCTCCTAGACAATATTAACAGCTGTAATCATGGTTGTCAAACTCGCGAGTTGACTCGTAGAATCGGACGAGTTCAAGATTTTACATGGACAAATCTAGTTAACTCGGTTGCAGAATCGTTTTCCAGGTAAACTCGGTCAAACTCGTAGTGACTCGATCAAACTCGCATAGACTCGCGAGTGAGATCTGAATTAGCGAGTCTGAGAAAGGTGTTTGCTTTCTGAAAATTTTACCCAAAACGATGTGTTTAGGCCTTCAGTTTTTTTCTTTCTTCTTTTGTTTGTGTTAGTTCCCCCGCCCCTATTTCACTCGAACGTCCTCTGCCCTAGCACCCATTGAACGGCCTCAGCCCTGGACACCCATCTCGAATGGCCTCTATCATTCAGTTTAAGAAATAATATTCAGATTCAGTTTCCTTTCTCTTTCCTTTTCCCTCTCTCTTTGTTTCTAATATGGTATCAAAGCTTAAGTTCTAGGCCATGACTTCCGCTTCCGATCACGATCCTCCGCCGCCGCCGGCGCAATCACAGAGTTCGATGTCCAATTTATCTTCTCTCGTTAGCAACTCTCTTCATTGGAAGCAAGATGTTGATGTTGTGATTCGTGCGAATAGGCTCGAAAAGTTCGTTGCATACCGATCGCATCGTTGATCATACAAATTCTGGTTTTCTTGCGTGGGAGGCGCAAGATCAGCACCTGTTTGATAAAATGCCTCAGACACAGCATCCACAATTCTCTGCTCATTATGCTCTTAATCAGTTACAAATTTTGTGGAGGCGCAAGATCAGCACCTGTTTGATAAAATGCCTCAGACACAGCATCCACAAGTCTCTGCTCATTATGCTCCTAATCAGTCACAAAATTTTGCTCAGCACGTGTTTGATAAAATGCCTCAGACACAGCATCCACAATTCTCTGCTCATTATGCTCCTAATCAGTTACAAAATTCTGCTCAGTTACAACACACTCCAATGGCCTACACCTCTTTTCAGCAAGCTTCCAATTCAGCCAATCCACCACCACTGCCTCTGACATGGCAGCACTCCAATTCTGTTCCTCAGGCTGCATTCTCACACAACACTCAACCTGGTGGTTCCATGGCTATGGTAGCTGCTGGACCCAATCCTTTAGCAATGGCTGCAACAGGTTCTGGTTCAGATGCTGGAGTGTGGTATATTGATAGTGGTGCCACTCACCATGTTACTGCTGACTTAGCTAATCTTCAAAAGCAGCAGCAACCAAGCAATTGTGGTCTGGACCAAGTTTATATGGGTAATGGTCTTGGCCTTTCCATTTTATCAACGGGTTCTGCATGTGTTAACTCTCCTCATGTTCCTAGTGTTATTCTTTAGCTTAATGACTTTCTTTATGTTCCCAAAATCACCAAAAATCTTTTAAGTGTAAGTAAGTTTTCAAAAGACAATCATGTTATCTTTGAGTTTCACTCTCATGTCTGCTATGTCCTCTCTCCGGTCAATAAACAGGTTTTGTTAACTGGCAAGGTCAATTCTCAAGGTCTATATGTCTTCTCTCAACTCTCAGTGGCAAGCAAGTCTGCTCAAGCATTCCCTACATGTCTTAGTGTTACTAGTTGTCATGTTCCTACTTCTATTGAAAAGTCTAATTCCAGTTGTAATCAAAACCCAAGTTGCAATCAAATTGTTTCTAGTTGTAATTTCAGTACTCTTGCACCAAACTCTTACTACATTTGGCACTGTAGGCTTGGCCATGCCAATGATGTTGCAATTAAACAAATTCTCAAACAATGTAACATTCCATCTGTGAATAAAACTGTTATGGATTTCTGTACATCTTGTTGCTTTGGCAAATCACACAGGCTACCTTCTAATGCATCTACTACCACTTATGCTAAGCCTTTTGATCTAATTTTCTTGGATCTGTGGGGTCCAGCCCCTGTGCAGTCCTCTTATGGGCACTCTTACTACTTTTCCATAGTAGATGCTCATTCAAAGTTTACTAAAACAGAAATCAGAAACATTAACCATTTTTAAACAGTTTCTTGAAATGGTTAAAGTGCAATTTCAAATCACTGTTAAGTCTGTCCAAACAGATTGGGGGAGAATTCAGGCCCTTTTCTAAGTTTCTTGCTGAATTGGGCATTGTGCATCGAGTTATTTGCCTTCACACTCACCACCAAAATGGGAGTGTTGAGAGGAAGCATAGACATGTGGTAGAAACTGGGTTATCTCTACTTGCTCAAGCATGCTTGCCAATGAAATTTTGGGACCATGCTTTCACTACAGCAACCTATCTTATCAACAGATTACCCACCCCTACTTTGTCTCACAAGTCTCCTTTTACTGTCCTATATAATAAGGAACCAGATTACGCATTTTTAAGAGTCTTTGGGCGTGCTTGCTACCCATGTCTTAGGCCCTATAATAAGAACAAACTCCAGTTCAGGTCTTGTGAATGCACTTTCCTAGGTTATTCCTCTACACACAAAGGGTATAAGTTTCTTTGTCTTGTGAATGCACTTTCCTAGGTTATTCCTCTACACACAAAGGGTATAAGTGTCTTTGTCTTGTGAATGCACTTTCCTAGGTTATTCCTCTACACTCAAAGGGTATAAGTGTCTTCCTAGTGATGGAAGACTTTACATTTCTAAGGATGTCCAGTTCGATGAGTTTAAATTTCCTTATGCCACTAAATCTAACAGTACTCCCTCCACTCCTCCTTCAGTTTGTGAATCTATTCCTCCAATTCCTCTCACTATAATTCCACCTAATTCTTTTCCACCCAGTCCTGCTCCTGTCCATGTTCCCTCACTTGGTCATCAAGCTCAGTCTACTCCTAATTCCTCCAACTCATCAACCTTACCCTCATTACACTCGGGTCTTTCTCCCCTGTATCCTGGTTCTCCAACTTTCCAACCTAGCCCTGTCTCTTCAAATCCCTCTCCTCCACCTATTCAAAACCTGCAGCAGCCCACTAGTCTTCATCCAATGATTACTAGAGCTAAGTCTAGAGTGTCTCAGGTTCTGTTAACACATGCTGAACCTCGTTCTCCTAAAGAAGCATTGACCATACCTCACTGGAAAGAAGCCATGCAACAAGAGTTTGATGCTCTAGTAAGGAACAACACTTGGACATTGACAGAATTACCTTCACATAGACAGGCCATTGGCTGTAAATGGGTTTTCCGTGTAAAGGAAAACTCAGATGGGACAATCAACAAGTTTAAGGCTAGGTTGGTGGCCAAGGGATTCCATCAAAAGCAAGTTTTTGATTACACAGAGACATTTTCACTCGTGGTCAAACCTGTAACTGTCCGAGTTATCCTCGCTTTGGCCATTACTAATCATTGGGACATCAAGCAACTAGATGTCAATAACGCGTTCCTAAATGGGCTTCTAGCAGAAGAGGTGTACATGGAGCAGCCCATGGGTTTTACTAGCTCAAATCCAAACCAAGTGTGCAAGTTGAACAAAGCAATCTATGGCCTAAAGCAGGCTCAGGTTGTTAGGATTGTAACAATTGTAACAGCTGTCAAGTAAGCTCGACTGATTCTGTTATGCAGTGCACACTATCTATATATAGTGGCACTCATTGTATCATTCAGTTTAAGAAATAATATTCAGATTCAGTTTCCTTTCTCTCTCCTTTTCCCTCTCTCTCTCTGTTTCTAATAGCCTCCCTCAATGCCGCGAATAACCTCCCTCCCTACCGGAACCCTCCTTCCCTACTCAAACTCGGAACCCACCTTCCCTGCTCGGGTTTTTTGCAGGCTTGCAGCATTAGCTGCTCGAAATTCCCCTGCTCGAAATCCTTCTCTGTTCATTCACTTTACTATATCTGAGGCTAATAACAACCCAGTTGCAGCAGCTGCAACTAGAACTACCAAAGGTTAGGGTAGCTTTTTTTTTTTAAATGTTTTTCCTTAGGAACTTATGTTTTTTTGAATTTATAAATGATTTGGACACACTTCATTATTGTGGAGTTTCAATGTTGAATTATTGTTGTGTTACATTGTTTTATGTTATGTATATGTCATTTATAGGTTTCTTTTGCATTAGGTAGACTCTTACGAGTCAAGTTTACTTGTTGAGTCTACGTACGCTCCATGAGTATACCTAGACCCGCGAGTTTGACAACCATGGTTGTAATGAGTGGTTGGTAGGGGAAATGGATGAAAATGGACAAGTAGCTGACGACGAGTTGGTATTTGGAGATGATAGCTTGACTTGGGGAGCTGTTGGTGATGCGGTTGGGGCTGGTGAGTCAACAAGACTCACTAGACAACAAACGGGATTAATATATAAAGCTGTGCCTACAAAAGAGGAGAGGGAAGAAAAACATTTCTTTAATTCAAGTAGTGAAGTAGAGAATGATGATGAGGAAGATCTTGGAAATGGAGATAGTGATTCCATTTAAGGAATCACTTGTAATTATTTGGAATGCTTAGAACTTAAATTAGTATTTTAAGTTATATTGGATTTGAATTTAATGACAAAGACAATGATTTTTTATTATTAATTATGAATATGTCTTTAATTTTGTGTATTTTCTTTTTTGAGTATTTATACGTGTATAATAATATAAATTATTTATATTGTTTTCTAATCTTCGCTATAGCGGCAATCCTGCTATCTACTATCCTACTTTAGCGGTTTGGGGGTCGGTCATTCCACACCGCAATCCAGGATTGACTACCTAGCTTTCTAATTGGAAGAAATGGAATGCTTATACCAGCAGGTCTTGTTTTCCAGTCCCTCCAAACATCATAAAGCATTTCTTGATGTGAAGGGTCACAATAAAGTAATTAACACAAACCAAGTAACTAAAATCTACCATGTTTGAATCCCACTATTTAAAGTCAACAATGCATATATTTGTTTGCAATCAAACCCCACACAAGATCACATATATAATTGCATCTTCCCTGTCCACATAGTTGTGGGCAACAAGGATTTACATGAATATCTCTGAACTTTTCAGTTTTGCATATGCTATATATTTTGTATACATTTACGTGACACAACTTTAAGCTTTGATGCAGCATATTTATTAGAAGCGCTAATATACAGCTGGGCTGAAAACAGCACATATACTCATTCTTCAATCCTATTTAACATGATACAACTATAAGACTGTGGAGCATAATGGTAAGTTTCTAGCAAAGACTCAATTCAAAAGTATAGTACACATTCAAAGTATCCTGAGGAAAATGATACAAACTGCAAGTACATAAAAGTGGGCAGAACTACCTGGGTAGGTGATAAAACCCTTCTATTTGGTTTTATACAAATTTCTTCTTGTTGAGCATCTCCAGGAATAATATCCCAATAATCATCAGGCAATCCTAGCCCAAAAGATTTCTTCTTTGGAGCCTTATCATTTATCTCAGCAATAATTGCAGTTCTTCTGAAGAGGTCATTGGAGGAAACTCTGAATTTCATTGTTGGGTAACGACTCATAGTATTTCCCTGTTTGATGCACAAGATGTCTTAGAATGGCACGTAACAGAAGAATATAAAAGGAAAACAGAAATTTATTTTGGAGGAAATCAATGAAGATGAAGCCACGCAAACCTACAGAACAATATTTGCAACCAATAGGCTGCTTGATTCCAGAGATTAATTGAGCAGCCTGCAAGAAGACAACTAAACAATAAATATGAAGCAGATAACAAGTAATAATGCAAATCCAGACGATCCGACCCAGATAACAACAATGAGACATGCACAGAAAAAAAATCACTGAATTATTGGAATTGCCAGAATCAAAGACCACAGGTAAGTGATTTTGTACTTCAGCATGCATAATTTCTTGGAGGATGCCTGATTGTATTTAATCAGTATAACTTAGAAGTTAGGAAATAGTTGGGAAACATTATTAAAAACCTAAAAGTTGTGTATGATGTAAGCATCCCATCCCAAGATAGAAGGACTAAATTTTTTTACATGCCGGTTGTCTACTTTACACGCACTAAACAACTGGTTATTGGATTCAGTGTTGTCAAACACGCGAGGCAGATCGTAGGATCGTATGATCATACGCTATGAAGCACGGACACCTCTTCGAAAGTGTCGTGTCGCGTGTCGGACACGCCTCGGACACCGACACTTCACGGACACGCATCCGACACGTGTGGAACACCCCTATACGGTGTCTCAATTAAAAAATATTTTTTCCGGCTCGGACACCTCTCAGACACTTCTCGGGCACAACTTGGACACTTCTCGGACACTCCTATCATAAAAAATAATTTTTTTTTTAAAAAGCCAACTTAGAATTTTGAGATCGTGGGTCAGAAACCTAGATATTTTTGAAACAAATATTTACTAAAAAGGTCATGGGTCACCAACCCCAAATTAGATCTTTTACTTTTTGAGACATAAAACAAAATGATGCCTCTTAGCATTTTTTGTGAGGCTCATTACCGTAGGACCTAACTAGTTATTTTATAAAACATGATTCATTTTCTTATCTCGATATTATTTTTGTAAAAATTGCATTGTGAAATGACCCCTTAGCCTTAGTATTCTTTCTGTGAGGGTCATTATGAAAATTGTAAAGCTTAACAATATATATATATATAAGCGGTGTCCCGGTGTCCTATGTTTTGGACATTAGCCGCTTCGCGGTGTCCGTGTCGTGTCGTGTCGCGGTGTCCGTGTCAGAGTCGGTGCTTCATAGCATACGCGTTTTGCTTGCAAGAACGAGGCAGATCGTCGACGAAGCGCGATCGGCGACCAGCGCGGCGGGATGGTCGTGGAAACGCGTAAACGCGTGGGCGCGGCTCTCTTCTTTGCGTTCTGTGATTTGGGTATTTTCTACCCATTTTCGGGTTTTCGTCCCATTTTTTGCCCTAAAAACAGACTCGGCCAATTTTTAACCCTGTTTTACTGGCCCAATATCTTGCTGCCCAAAGTTAGATAGTAAGAGTAACCCTAAATCCACTTTTTCACTCACAGTTATTCTTTGTTTCACACTTTCACTTCACGTATTGACTGCCGAGACATAGAGGAAGAGTGTGAGACTTGTTTTTCTTTCTTCACCGAGACTGAGACTTCGAGAGAGAGCCATTGAGACTTCCTTTTTTGTTCTTTACCGAGACTGAGTGTATGAGTTCTTCCTTGTTATTTGAGTGTGCGATTGAGCATGGGTTTGAGTGTGCATCACTTGTTCACCAAGACTGAATGTGTGACTTACATTGTTGGCACCTACAGTTCTTTAGAGTTGAAGTCTTTTCTTTTTTTGGTATAGAGAGTTGAAGTCTTTTATTTTGGTGTTTTTTAGTTTTATGGAATGGAGATTGTGACATTTTTATATTAAGGTTATTTTGGTGTTTTAAGATTATTTTTCTTATTTATGTTATTTTTTATTTTATATATATATATATATATATATATGTATATAAATAATTTTAAAATAATTTTCTTTTTAGTGGGATCTTACGATCCATGTTACGATCCCACGAGTTACAATCTTTCTTCCCCCAAACGATCCTAGGTAGGATCTCGAGTTTGACAACCTTGATTGGATTAATTTTTACACTGTTTAATTTTTCTTTTATTGATGGAACGAAACAGAACAAATGTGGATGGGCAAGCAACAGAAGGGAAATATTGGAACAAAGCTAGCTTCCCCTTGTTTGGAAGATTAAACTCTTTACAACAGTAATGGACCACATTGGCTCATAAGTACCATAAAACTCTATATGATTCCTTACCTTGGACTGTGATTCTCGCCGAATAGATTTACATCCAGGGCAAATGTTGTTTAATATTTCTGCGATCTCTGATAGAAAATATGGATGGAGTATGGTAAAAGGAAATTTAATTACTCCATAATGACCTGAAATTGAATAATTAATCTTTCAGTATATTTTCTAGTAAATTCGCATTGATCATAACACAATCCTTAAACATATTTTCCATATAATATTTCCATCCATACCTTCACAAGAATTTTTATCTGCCGATGTGCCACCACATGTGGTGCACTCAAAAGATGGATTTGGAAGTCCCAAATCAGAACAGTTGACCTGCCCGGCTGCATTTATCTCCAAAGTAGATATCTTATCCTGTAGAGGTGAAACTAATTAACATCCAGAATATGGTTAATTAATTACAAGGCAACAAGGAGAGATTTATGATTGACAATGCATTCGGGAGATAAGGCTTTCTTCATTTAAAAGGAAAGAATAATTGATGCACCCAAATAAGGATGTGCTTTTCAACCCACCCTCCACATTGTGTTTATGTTTTACACGTTATGTTCATGCCATTTTGATCTATAATTCCACTGTTATAGTAATAATGAACTGATACACCAAAGAACAATTGGAACCTTGATGTACATATAAGATCGTGAATATACTTAACTAGATCCGTCTCGGTTAAAACATCAAACTTTATCGCTGTTATGAGACCCGATGGCAGTTTCTGCTCACGAAAGAAGTCATCATCCATGGAACTTGGTAACCTTGGATAAGGCAGAAAATATCGAGCAGCCTGTTCGTTTGCAAAGTATTAATGGTGTAAAGTAAATGAGATCAAAGAACAGGTGAGTTAAATGATGCACAACCATATTGTCTAAACCCGAACTGGTATGTTAACTAGCATAGTCTAGGTTGCACGGATAGACTACAACTACCAGTATGTAGGTATAGGTACAGGTACAGGAGCATATATTGCACAAAATTTTATAAAAAAATAAAAATAACGATCGATTAACTATTTAAACCAGAAGATAAATTCTTTTTTCATAACATTCAAACAATGTTTTCAACAAAATTCCATGAAACATAAAGTACATTAAGCAAGAAAAAATACTTAAAAGAAACGCAAAATTCGAAAGGGTGAATTAGCAATTTGCTTCAGTTAGTAGCAAAAGTTTCCATTTTGAATGGAGCGGCATGTATTTGTATCCCACGCTGGATACCTAATAAGAAATCAGATATTTATATGAACGAGGAACTACATTAATGATACACTGGTTTGCTAAAAGAGATATTCAAATTAAGAAATCACTGGTGAAGGTCACGGCTAATTTCCTTCTGATAGAAATTCCCTAGAGCGTCTTTACCATGTTCGCAATAAGTTCAAAACAAGAAAATTCTAAATTAATTGTATTTCATAAAGTAACATTGGGAGGCAACAACGATTGTTCGAGGTGAAAATTCAGCCAAAAGGACAGGAGTGAAAGTATATAAATCCCCTAGAGTGTCTGATAGAAATTCCCTAGAGCGTCTTTACCATGTTCGCAATAAGTTCAAAACAAGAAAATTCCAAATTAATTGTATTTCATAAAGTAACATTGGGAGGCAACAACGATTGTTCGAGGTGAAAATTCAGCCAAAAGGACAGGAGTGAAAGTATATAAATCCCCTAGAGCGTCTAATAGAAATTCCCTAGAGCGTCTTTACCATGTTCGCAATAAGTTCAAAACAAGAAAATTCCAAATTAATTGTATTTCATAAAGTAACATTGGAAGGCAACAACGATGGTTCGAGGTGAAAATTCAGCCAAAAGGACAGGAGTGAAAGTATATAAATCCCCTAGAGCGTCTGATAGAAATTCCCTAGAGCATCTTTACCATGTTCGCAATAAGTTCAAAACAAGAAAATTCCAAATTAATTGTATTTCATAAAGTAACATTGGGAGGCAACAACGATTGTTCGAGGTGAAAATTCAGCCAAAAGGACAGGAGTGAAAGTATATAAATCAATATCGGTTATATACCAACAGAGGGAAGGGGCAAAAATGGTTCAACGAAGTTATCAATCAAAACACACACATAGCTGGTTACATCTAGAGCTGTCAAACGGGCCGGCCCTAGCCCATTTAGCCCTAACCCCGCATGGGTTAGGGCCAAAAGGCCCATAGGCCCACAAGGCCCAAAATACATAAAGCCCATAGGGCCAAAAAGCCCTTAGGGCCAAGTGGGGCTAGGGTCAGCCCTTGGGCCAAATCCTTTCATATTTTCTTTCATGTTTTAAGAGAGATACAAAAGTGAAATTTGAGAATGTCAAATTTGCATTCTATTTTCTATGTTTTAGTACCTCTCCTTCTTCTTCTTCTGCAAAATCCAAGTGCAATACAATGCCATACCAAGGGAATTAGACCGGGGCGTTCAGCAGGGAGTGGACTAACCACCAATATGACCAGAGTCCAATTTTCAGAACAACAGTTCATGAAATGGGTGAGGTTTGTAGGTGGTCTCAAACATAGTGTCTTTGGGGCAGCCAAAAATAAGCTTTTTCCTTCATTCACTTTGCAAGTTTCTAAGAATCCATCTAAAGGAGATTTTTCTTCAATTCAAGCAGCCATTGATTCCCTTCCATTCATCAATTTAGTTAGAGTGGTCATTAAGGTCCGTGCAGGGGTTTACACGTAAGTACTAGTATTATATTTCTTTAATTAATTCCACTTGAATGAATGATGCCACATTCTGCTCCTTTTGCTTTGTGCCAAATAGTTTATGTATGGCCTTGGCTCTTTGTTCTTGTAAAACGTGGATTTTGGTGTTTGTGTTGTCTACATTCACTATTTATGCTATTTGTTTTGTTGTTTCTGTTTTCAGTGATATAGGATACTGATAATAATTTCATGTCTTTTTTTCCTTCTCATTCAAATGCTCTCAGAATTGATCTTTGACTAAAGAATACTTTGCAGCTAGTGAACTGTCCTTTCATAGCAGTGTCCTCTCTGTTATTATTTTTATCTTCATTTCACATTTTGCAAATTTTCTTCTTAATTGTACACAGCAAAAAAATGTTAGGATTTGGACAGAATTTAGTCAAATTAAAGAGTGGTTATTAAATGAAATACAATGTTATCAAATTATTCTGCCAAAAAAGTACTGAATGGTTAGCATTTTTTTTAATTCTTCTTTATGTAACTAATTGTGAATTGCATTTGGCTGAAAATCTCTAATTTGCTCCTTGCCTTTGTGCTTTTACATTTTTTATGTACAGGGAGAAAGTTAACATTCCTCCTTTTAAATCCTTCATAACCATACAAGGAGCAGGAGCAGGAGCAGATAAAACTATTGTTCAATGGGGTGACACAGCTCAAACACCAGGGCCAAAAGGCCAGCCACTAGGAACCTATGGTTCTGCAACCTTTGCAGTGAATTCACCTTATTTCATTGCCAAGAACATCACATTCAAAGTAAGTAACAAGCCCCTTCCTCTTTTTTCTATCTAAATTTTGCTCCACCTGTGTTTTTTACAAGTAAAAAATACTGTGCATGCAGAACACTACCCCAGTTCCAAAACCAGGAGCAGTTGGAAAGCAAGCAGTGGCATTAAGAATTTCAGTAGATACAGCAGTATTCCTAGGCTGCAAATTCTTGGGAGCACAGGACACACTCTATGATCATGTGGGGAGGCATTACTACAAGGATTGTTATATTGAAGGCTCTGTTGATTTCATATTTGGCAATGCTCTCTCTCTGTTTGAGGTTAGATTTACAGCTGTAATCTTGAATAATTGCTGTTAAATAATCTTAGACTTTGTAACTATATCCTAATTTTAATTTAGGCCATGGCAGCATAGCCTAACCAATTTTGTCCCATATGATCAACAAATTTACTTAAATCGAATCTAATTTGCGTTTGGTACACAAATTAACAATGAGGTAGAATCATATATGACTCAACTTGCAATCAGCTAAGTGCATCAAAGTTTTAACCATGATAGAATATCAAAAGCAAAACATACTTCATTCAATTTTCTTAGCACAAACAATGAGCTCTTACACATATGATTAACAATACTGACATTTCATCAAATAACTGGTGAGCACAGAATCTGAAAGCAGAGGATATCATGCCTACTTTTCAAGAACACAAAACAAGCATCCAAAAATCAACTTAGGAAGTTTATTAAAGCACTAGACACCTTCAAGAACAAAGAGTTCAGATAGAAAACAAACTACATATGCTGGTAAACCATGAATCAGAGAACAATCAAGATTCAACACCATTGAAACAATCAATCGTGCAAAATCAGAATACCCAGAATGAGATTATTTTTTAACCTTAAAATTCTGCTTCTGATGATTATGTTAATCTTCAGAGCACACAATACCCAGAATGTTAATCTTCAGCAGAGAGGGCGGTAGCTAGTGATTAGTTGACTCCATGAAACTAGCGTCGAGCGTCGCTAAGCCAGTGCAAGGGGCTCCTACATTAGTTGACTCCATGAACGTGAGCATCGAGCAGTGGCTTAACGTTTGTGTTCTTCGGTTCTTATACGGCTTGTTACGTTTGGAAGAGGGGGAGGGGGATAGCCCAACCCTAACCCTTAAAACTGATATAACATATCGTAATTAATAAAGAAAAACAGTAGAATCGATTAAATTGATTAGTAACGAGTGAAAAACGAAGGCACATTGCAATAAACACAGTTCTGGAACCTTCCAGAAGCTCCATCATGTAACATGCAAAACACCGATCATGCACATTAGAATTCCTTTCCTCAATCAAAAAAAAAAAGATTCTCAGATAAACGAATAACAACATTGATCGTCGACGAAAACTGATAACAAAAAAAAAATTAAAGAGTAAGAGAGAGAGCTTCTACTCACTTGAACGAAGCGACTGAATGCGCTTCGTAGAGATGGAGGAATCGAAAAACGCAGGTCGCAGTCGCAGTCACTGATGAGTGGAGCTGCGCAGCGACGTCGTATGAGCCGAAAATCGGAAACAGAAGAAAGGGAATTAGAGAGAGAAAGTGAGTTTGAGTGAGATAGTGAAGAGTGAAGTGAATGAGTGAAGAGAGAGAAAACGCCGCCGGTCTGTCAAAGTAACCATGAGCCAAATGCTTAGTTCAGAAGGAGAGAGACTTTGTGAGACCGAGGCCGAGAGAAAAGGTTATTGCTTTTGCTCGTGTCTCTGACTAACTTTTAACCCTTACTTTTTGTTACATATTACGATACTACCCTAACCAGTTCCAAACCTGTGTGTCTCTCTGATAAGTCTTATGAGCGAGAGTTTCACGGTTTCACCTATAAACAAGATAAAAGGATAAACTAATATGAACAACCCGGACCGGATAGCGACTCACAAAAAGTTTTCACTTTTCAAACGTGCATTCTCTTTCGTTTTTAGGGATGTTGGAAACAGTCTAATTTAAATTATATATTATATATTAATTTTGTCTATATTAAATCTATGTATATTAACAATTGTTCATAACAACATAAAATTGGCACATGCTTAAATAAGTTGAAGCTATATCGACAAAGTCAATTCAAGCTAAAACATGCTTCTCGAATGTATATATTCAAATAAAATCATGTTTTCCCTGTAGACTTGAAAACACATTAAATAATATCATGTATAACAAATAAAATTTCCTGCTATATATATCAGATATATTTGTCACTACTAAGGGATAAATATTTCATAACTATATATGTTCCGCCTGTGTTGGCAGAAGAAGCTTTTGTAAGAGATTATAGGTCAGCTTTGATCCTTGACCTGTATTTAGTTCATGATCCTCAATAAACAATAGATAAAATCCATTATAATTATAAAAATGAAAATATTATAATAGCCATGACAAAGAACCTGATTTTTTTTTTTACCAAAAAACCGGATGATTTTTCATCTTCAAGTTTCATGTAAAACATCATTAACAAATTTAGAGCGATGTCTACCCAAATTCAATTAAATTAGAATACTTAGTTTATGTCCTTGTATAAGAATATTCACTTACCTAAATTATTTGCTAAACAATATGTATGCACATAGAGATAAAATAAAAATTCATGTACACCATGAATGAAGCTTCTATTATTATATATGTTTTTCTTTTCCTTTTTGGTTGTATCTATATAATTTAAGCAACAAAAGACCAAAGCACCTCCCATTAGTTTATGATGTGAAAAAGGAGATGTCTTGCTCGAAACTTCATACGCAATATGTATTATATAGCGATTTTGTTTTTAAATTATTGCCTTGGAAAACATGTTATGTAGCATATCATTTAAAAAAATGAGTGGTTTTATTCACAAAATACATGGATGATATGCTGGTGGTGGTTACAAATTCTCATGCTACAAATCTCAACACCATTATATATGCTTTTTTCAAGAGCTACTATGACAATTTTAATAAATCAAAGAGACACTAAAAATCCCTTTTTAAGGAATCAGAAATTAGTTAACATACTCATTTTCTTTATATCTGTACTAAAAAAAAACATGTGACTATTAGCCTTTGACACATAAATCATTCTCAATGAATGAAAAACGAGAAATTCAAAGAATATAGAAACTTGTAAATATGGCTTCAAACCTTGGAGTGCAACCGGAGAAAATGCAAAGCTTTTCCTGCATGTTAACTCATCATTCGTCGATAACAATCCAACTCAATAATGCCTAATGGTAGCAGACGACCCTAATAATCTGTGAGGCTATCTCTCCACCTGTTCTGCAACCTGCAAAAGCAATGTTTAAAATAAAGGAACTCAAAATGATTGAAACGTACCATAAAAATAACTTAAATCTACTGAGAAAGGGCAAAAATCAAAATCGCAACCTGTAAAATCAGGGGGGAATCGTAACCTGCAAAATCAGAAAAAAACCGTAACTTGCAAAATCTTTCGGGGAAACCGTTACTTTCAGGCAAGCCAATGCCTTCTGGAAACAAAATCATGTTCAACACACATTTCTTGAAATCACAAATGTAGAATATCTATATAATAAAAAATGATAGTATATGAAATTGTGATGAAATATACATAAGCAATATGTGTTGTTGTCAGACAGGAAACTTAAGGACTGAGCAAAATTGTTGAGCTCCACATATAGATGTTGCTCAAAAGCAATATGTGGTGCCTTTTGGGCTTCCAACCATTTTACTTTTTTTACCTTTTGTTTGTTAAGTTGCACAATACATGATATTAGGAATTTAGGATAGGAAGTCAACTCTCATTTATAATATAAGCTTACACTACAACAGTAGCAAAAAAAGTAAAGTTACAGTACAAATATATATAGTTACACTATAATAATATTATCTATATCTATTATATTATATTATATTACATATCTTATATTAATTATGTTATATATTATATGACGTGGATGTTGGACTTGAAACCATATTTTCATTTTTACCTTCATAGACAAAATAGTAAACCCATAAACAGATGAGCAAGTTAAATAACAATAATCAATACACACATCATGCCTTGGATGCCTTGTTTCCAGAACCTCCTTTACTCCAAGTCTAGCAGATCTTGATCAATATAATTTCTATTTATTCAACAAAGATGTGAAGCAAAGAATATTTGTCCAATGATACAAAAACAGAACAACAAAAAATCCAAGTAACCCCTATAGGAAAGATGGAAAAAACTAAAGCAAGCTCCTTTTACTCCTGCAAATGCACGGTTGACCAAAAAATGACATGATGATGCTTGTTGTGACAGGAAAAAAACAACAAAAAAATCATCTCAAAATGAGAATGAGCCAAAGCAGCAATAGAACACGGGAATAACCATATCAGCATCACAAACACACAAAAAAAAAAAAAAAAAAAATCTTGCATTGAACCTGTGATTGAAGGCAACCTCACATCCAAGCATTCTATGTCAAACATAAGATCCCATCCAAGCATCCAACCAAGTGATTTGCATTTGTTAAATAACTGTCACATGCTATTGTGATTTAGCTCTTGTTCACTACACATAAAAAGAAATGAATCTAGCACAAAGCTCAAACACTGTCTCTGAAAAGTTTCTCTCCTCCCCTTCCCTGTCATGTCAGCTAATAGAAAAAATATGATAATCAAATTAACCAAATAGCATCACTTATTAACTTCATACCTCACTAAAACCACATCAATGACACCGCAAAATGGTACAAAATTACAAATTATATATACATCAAAATAATCAACAAAGTTAATAGTTCTACTACTTCTGCATCAAAACTAACTACATAATAATTTATGTACACCGGTGTATGTTTCTTTTTAAGCTGCGTGTTTTTGGTCATGAATTTTTTGACACATTTATCTCCTGAGATTTTAGAAATGCAGCACCAAATAATGTGATTTGGAAGCACCAAATCTGTAAATACACCGTGGAGAAGGAAAAAAGTAAACTCGATAGAAATGTAGCAATAAAAATGATTAATATAGAGGGTAAAAAGCAAACTCGTGAATCTTTATGCACTTTGAGCTTACCCGACTTTTAATTCCAAAAGTTTCCTGATTATAGAATCATGTCCCATAAGCCACCATGGATGCAATATATTAGAATGTGTAACAGTGTAAGCAACTTTGATCAGTCAAATTTAAAACATATACATCAAAATGATAATTGATTAACTAATACACATAGAAATTATGTCTCCTTTGAGCAGGCTAAAACAGAGGTAACAAAACTAACGAAGCATCCTAATGATATCTCAATAACCATTCATAAAAAATGACTTTGTACATTAAATTGATGAGATAGAGGTACTGAAAAATTAATTTCACATTTTATTAGAAAAAATACAATTACTGTCACCAGATTAATCTGCACTAAAAGACATATAAGTTACAAATCTACACAAAAAGGCTATAAAATAGAAACACTACTTTGCAAGCCACTATACATTGTTTGAAGGAAAACCCATAATTCTAAACACGGTACAGATACAAATCATAGCATGTGATTCATGTTAATCAAAGGAAAGAAAAGAATTTCATACCTTGGAGATTCGCAGAATCCATCACAGCAGATCAGAGGGTGTGAGGGAGATGAATAGTGGATCAGAATGTTAGAGAAGGTGAGAGGGTTACTCCTCTCTTTCTGGTTGGTTCAGTTTTGTGTTTCTGTCTGTTAGAATGCCTAATGGGGAGGCTATTCTTATAACCTACCAGCAGAGAGTAGGGACCTCTCAACGGGTTAACATTAGAATGACCCATCCCATCATAGGGTCACTCTTTAGTAAATACCCAACAACAATTTCACCAATTGGTTACGTAATTAAGAATTAATTTTATAACTGATATATTAATAATTTAATTATAATTTAATAACCAATTAATGCTAATCCACATATTATACACATTAAAATTTAACATTCTCCCACTTGGATAGCATTAATCAATTATTAAAGAGAAATACCGATTCACGATCAAAGCACACGTTAACCAAGAGGATAAGAAATACAAGCTTTAACAATGCGAAAATAGTATCCGATAGGGAAGTAAATTATACATGCTAAAGACTCATATTTCACATAAAGATTGATGAATATAAAATTGCATATAATTAATAAAGAGAAATATGCAATTCAAAAAATGGTCCAAGCATCTTAAAATGCTATAAGAGATATGAAACCAAGAATGACGTCAATTTACATATCTCATAAAAAAAAACGATAATGGGCAAATAATAGTTTCGGACTCCCACTAATCCAATACATCAAAAGACTTAACTAAGCCCATATGAATTACATGATTCGGGAATATTCCAACAGTTAAGCCTTTGGTTAGTGGATCGTGAAGCATGTTTCTGTATCAATATGCTCAATACGAGTCCGAAACTCCCGAATCTTCTCTCTAACGAACAAATATTTCACATCAAAATGCTTAGTGCGAGAAGAGCTTCTATTGTTATGAGAGAAGTTCACAAGCAGCAAGATTGTCACAATATATCACAAGTGGCCTAGATATGCTTTCAACAATATGAAAGCCGAAATCAAATTTTTCACCACATGGCTTGACAAGTAGCCTCATAGCAAGCAACATACTCTGCTTCCATGGTAGAAGTAGGCGTAGCGTCTGTTTGACGCTTTTCCAAGAAATAGCTCCTCCCGCCATCATAAAGATAAAGCCGTAAGTAGATTTTCTGGTCGTCGGGGCAACTGCGAAATCGAATCGAGAATAACCAGGTGACTCGAAGTTGATCGGACTTCTTATAGGTCAACATATAATCTTTGGTTCCCTGCGCAAATATCTCATGACCTTTTTACGGCTTTCCAATGACCCAAACCTAGGTTGCTCAAGTATCTCCCTAAAGCATTTACAAAAAAAGCAATGTCGGGACGAGTACAAACTTGAGCATACATTAAACCGCCAACAATGAAGCATATGGGACCTTTTTCATTTCATTTATCTCTACATCATTTTGAGGACATTGAGATTTAGAGAATTTTTCCTCACCCTTTTGAACAGTGCGACATGGGGAGCAAGAATGCATATTAAACCTTTTGAGGGCCTTTTCAATATATCCTTTTTGAGACAATCCAAGAACACCACGTGACCTATCACGATAAATCTGGATGCCTAAAACAACAGAAGCATCACCAAGGTCTTTCATATCAAAGTGGCTACTCAACATGAGTTTTGTCTCGGTCAGGATTTTAACACAACTGCTAGCAAGAAGTATATCATCAACATATAGAACGAGAATGATGAATTCACCCTCACAAGTCTTAAAGTAAACGCACTGATCTGAGGCATTTTCTTTGAAGCCAAGAGAAGTGACAACCTGATCAAACTTCAAATACCATTGTCTGGAGGCCTGTTTCAGTCCATAAATAGACTTATTCAGCTTGCAAACCAAGTGCTCTTTGCCTGTTTTCATAAAAACCTTCAGGCTGAACCATGTAAACATCTTCAGTAAGGTCTCCATTCAGAAAGGCCATCTTCACATCCATCTGGTGAAGTTCTAGATCAAAATGAGCTACCAAGGCCATGACAACTCGAAATGAATCTTTTGTGGAGACTGGTGAGAAAGTCTCCTTATAGTCAATGCCTTCTCTTTGGTTATAGCCTTTAGCTACTAGTCTGGCTTTGTACCTTTCAACTTTACCATCCGGAGTACGTTTGGTTTTGAAAACCCATTTGCATCCAACAGGTTTACAACCAATTGGTAATTCCTCTAGACTCCAAACACCATTATGAGACATAGAAGACAACTCATCATGCATAGCATTCAGCCAATCAGAAGCATGAGAGCTAGAAATTGCCTCCTTAAAGGTAATAGGATCATCATCATCATTGAGGTCAAACTCATGTTCCTGAAGATATACAACATAATCATCTGGTATGGAAGGTCTGCGCACTCTTTGAGATCGTCTCAGTGGAATTTCATCAACAATAAGATCATGTTCTTGTTCATCTACAAGCGGTGCTGCCACACCATCTTCATGTTGAAGATTCTGATCAACATCATTAGCTGGAATCAAAACTTCTGTAGGAAAAGGAATAACTGGTATAGGAACAATGGTGCGATCTTCTTTAAGAGTAATTGGTCGTGGTATATCACTCCCACTATCCAAGTCATCCTCAAAGAAAACCGCTCGATCAGATTCGACGACTCGCATAGAATGAGATGGACAATAGAATCTACTACCTCTGGAACCCACACAATAGCCAATAAAGAAGCCACTAACAGTCTTAAGATCAAGCTTCTTAGACTGAGGATTATAAGGTCTAACTTCTGTCTTACAACCCCATACATGAAAATGTTTCAAACTCGGCTTCTTTCCACTCATGAGCTCATATGGAGTTTTTGGTACAGACTTGTTGGGTACTTGATTTAGAATATAGACAGCAATTTTTAAGGCATCTCCCCAAAGAAAGTCTGGCAATGATGAATGGCTCAACATACATCTTACCATCTCCATAAGTGTGCGGTTACGCCTCTCTGCAACTCCATTTTGCTCAGGAGTACCAGGCATAGTGTATTGAGCTTCAATACCGCATTCCTCAAGAAATCTGGCAAAAGGTCCTGGGTTTCTACCCGTCTCATTATATCTACCATAGAATTCTCCACCTCTGTCAGATCTTACACATTTTATTTTCCTACCTGTTTTCAACTCAACAAAGACCTTAAAAGGATTTGAAAGCATCTAGGGAACTAGACTTTTCTTGAAGAAGATCTATCCATCCATATCTCGAGAAATCATCTATAAAGGTAATGAAATACCCATATCCACCCATGGCAAGTGGGTGTAATAGGTCCACACAGTCGGTGTGAATCAACCGTGGCACATCATCACACCTATTTGCTTTATTCCTAACTTTGGCATAGAATTTGCCCTTGATGCAATAAACACATGTATCAAAATTGTAGAAGTCTAGATCATTGAGAATAACTTCCTTGACTAGCCTCTCAATACTGGGCCTAGAAATATGCACCAATCGTCGATTACATAACATAGAAGAATGTTAATTAATCCTACTGCGTTTGTTTCAACAAAGCAGAATGTGACAGACATGTCATGTAGATCTAACATATAAAGGTCATCACGTAAAACTCCCGAACCAACGAAAATAGAATCGAATAAACAATCAATTTTACACTAACAAACTTATAGGTGTAACCACAATGATCCAAAGCAGAAACTGAAATCAAGTTCATTCTCATAGAAGGTGAATACACAGCATCTCTTAAAAGCAAATTATGTCCAGAAGGCAAAAGTAAAGAAACAGTTCCAATGTCAATAACAGAAACTCCAGCTCCATCTCCCATAATAATTTTAGACTCAAGATCACTTGGTTTCCTCGGGCTTGTGAACCCCGCAAGGAATTCACAACATGAATGGTTGCACCTGAATCTAACCACCAAGTATTTGGAGGAACATCAATGACATTGGATTCAAAGCATGTTAGAGCCTTCTCAAAAGTCATAAATTTCTCCCCAACAGCTTTCGATATTCTTTAGCATTATCGGTCTCTAAGATACTCTGCTGATGGATTTTTCCATAGTATACTTCATCACTTTCAGGCACACTCTATTAGAGTATTCCCGTTTCTCATAAGCAATCCTCTCGTCTGCAAGAGACTCATTTGTGAGAGCAGCTGGCTTGTCTTCCCTCAAGGCCAGATCCAAGTCAGCAATGGTTAAGTAGAGATCTAGAGACTCTTTCCAGTCCTCATAGTTTGTCCCATTTAGAGTTTTGACAGAATTTGGGAAGGAGGCTGACATAAACAGAGAATAAGGAATCATTAAGAATTGAAGGGTAATATGATTCCATATATATGTTCAAATTGATCTTGCCCATAATACAAATTTCTTATTCATTATAATTCCGCCTAAGGGTCCCGAATCATAATAAATAAGAAATACAATAAGAAGAATAATACAGTGTACAAAACTTACATCACCAAAATTTCTAATACTGATAGGGTACTTGAAACCATAATTGACATAAGCTTAAGACAATAGTACGATGTATAATAACGAATTACATTAATAATAGTACACCGATAGGGTATAATTATTATTAATATAATACAAATATAACACATTAGAACAATCAATTATTTAACAACACAAATTTTGTATAATTATACCCACGATAGGTGAGTTCATAACTATACAAAATATCAATAGTCATGCTACAATTATACATTAGAATAATTAATTGTTTAACAACACAAATTTTGTATAATTATACCCACGATAGGTGAGTTCATAACTATACAAAATATCAACAGTAATGCTACAATTATACATTAGAATAATTAAATTGTATGACAAATGCAGCATAGAACACACAACTTAATTCACATAAGGCTCTAAAATTAATTCCATCTATATGACACATGATCAAGGAGAGTATAACATATCAAAGTGTCACAAAATAGTAGAGAACAATCACAAAATTTAAGATCAAAACCTTAGAGTACAGTATTAAAAAATACAATATATTTTTCGGTTTTAACCATATAAAATATTCGCGAGGCGAGAGGTATCTCGCGAGGCGAATCTTGTGAAAAGTCAGCAACGTTTGGTCTTCTCGCGGGTACTCGCGAGGCGAGTCAAGTGTTCGCGAGGCGACCCAGAAACCTTTCATTTTCCTAGAACAGTCAACCTTCGGGGTCGCGAGGCGAGAAGCGTAGTCGCGGGGCGACCCAGAGACCTTTCATTTTCCTAGAACAGCCAGTCTTCGGGGTCGCGAGGTGAGAAACGTAATCGCGGGGCGACCCAGAGAGGATGACAATTTCACTGTTCTGTTGGCTTTCAGGTTCGCGAGGCGAGAATAATCTCGCGAGGCGAATATGGAATTCCAACTGTTGCTGATGCCCAGAATCGCGAGGCGAGCAAAACTCGCGGGGCGATCGAACCAGTTTCACGCAAAAGGGAAACGAAAAAACATCGATTTCTCACGTTATATTTGATGAAATCCAACGATTTTCAAGTATGTTACTCGAATAACATGTGGGAAGAAAAGCCCTCAAACAATTTTCGAAATCATTGGCCAGAATCATAGTTTCGAATTTTGAAGAACAAAGCATGAAAAACGAAAGTTGCTGAAGGAAAAAAATTCTGGGCAAGCAAAATTTTTACAATATTGATATAACATGATATGAAAATCCCTAAAAAATTTTGCATCTTGATTGAAAAACATAAATTAGGGTTCATATAATTTTCAGAATAGCTATAACATGTATCTATCCTTGGCTCTGATACCAATTGAAGGAAAACCTATAATTCTAAACACTATGACAGATACAAATCATAGCATGTGATTCATGTTAATCAAAGGAAAGAGAAGAATTTCATACCTTGGAGATTCGCGAGAATCCATCACAACAGATCGAGAGGTGTGAGGGAGATGAATAGTGGATCGAATGTTAGAGAAGGTGAGAGGGTTACTCCTCTCTTTCTCAGTTGGTTCGCTTTTGTGTTTTTGTCACATTATAAAGCCTAATGGGGAGGCTATTCTTATAACCTACCAAAGCAGAGAGAGGACCTCTCAACGGGTTAACATTAGAATGACCCATCCCATCATAGGGTCACTCTTTAGTAAATACCCAACAACAATTTCACCAATTGGTTACGTAATTAAGAATTAATTTTATAACTGATATATTAATAATTTAATTATAATTTAATAACCAATTAATGCTAATCCACATATTATACACATTAAAATTTAACATTGTTGTCATAAGTGCTAAGCTTAACAAATAAATTTAGCGAGATAATGATTCGAAAAGTTAATAAAGAACTTTTCTAACATAGAGTGCCCAGCACCCTGAACCTGATTTTACACCAAATAACAAAACTGGCATAAAACTCACTGAGATAGGTTTGTAATATCTTACTTTATAAGATCATAAAAGGAGAAAATGAGTCAATTTCTTTATTAAGTGGACAGGTTTGTTTTTGAGGAAAAGAATGAATTAGATCGTCTACCATGCTTTAAGTCTCACTGATATAAAGAATGCTTGCATGATATCTCACTTGCCCTGGCATCAGCCTTGTACATGCCTCCTGCTCCTTTTGATTTTTAGTGTCCTGTAGATTAGGGAGTGCTAATTGCTAGGGTATGAATATATGCTCGTGTACTTGAAACAATATTGTCTAATAAAATTCTTTTTTTTTTTTTTATGTTCTTTCTTAATTTTAAACTTGCTTGAAAGCCAAACAAGTTTACTGGAATCTAGCATCGTCACCATCAAATTCTCTTAAATTGGAATTAGATTGAATTACCTTCATCAAGATGAGGATGGACAAACTTGTTAAACTACCTAGCATCACCATGCTTCTATGAAAAAACAAAAACAAAAACAAAATGAGCATACATATAAATTGACATTCATTCACTTAGAGGAAACAAAGCATCAAATGAAAGAAAAAATGCCCTTAATGATTCGAAAAATCAAAGATATGTTACTTGATTCATATTTTAATGATTTAAAAATTTCAGCTTTATGAAGAAAAAAAAAACTAAATTGTAACTGTAGATTATACAAAGATAGCCCAATATGAAGATGTATAAGAAAATCAAATAAATAAGACAAATTTAAAACCAATGGGTAAAACAAATGGAAGAAGTTATGAAACTGAACAGATTGGTAAAGCATAAAAAACAAAGGACTTACCATCATTTGGTTGCTAAAAATCTCTGAAGATGCAAGATCAATTCTTATATGCAGGATTGGTTCTTATAATACAGTGAAAGATATTAAATCTTGGTGGTTTCTCTATGCAAGACACATAACAGGTCAATAACAACTCCACATAATGTATTTATAGGGATCTCAACTACACTCTTCCAATTCCCAACTTATCTATGCACCAGAACAAAACATGGGGAAAAAAGAGTGAAGAGAAAAAAAAATTGTCATTATTAAGTGGAAGCCCCAGTAAACTGACCAATGATGTAACAATTGCCACATTTCCCTTGACTTTGGATTCCAAGTAAGATTGAAATAATAAATATATATAATGTCAGCTTTTTTTATGAGATTTTTTTATGAGAGTATAACTCAGTTGACAAATCATAAATATGACCACATAAATTACCAGAGAATGTATATCACATACCTGGTAATACTGAGCCTTTTTTTTCTCTCTTTTAAATCCCTTAATTCTCCAAGCGTCTTTTCTCACTATCTTCACTTTCATGATGACTGGTACAATTTGATACAACAGTTTCCTGAACTGGCCACCATATTGAAGGCTGTGAAGATGAGTCCCCAGTGCTACTTTGACTATGCACTTTAAAATCCAACAAAATGCAACTTAGGAAATAGCAAGAGTTAAATATAGTATAGGAAATAATAGTATATCAAATATCAAAGCTGCCGAGCGCCCAAACTTACTCAAACATTCACAAAACTGTATTCAATATTAATGTCCTTTTCTCTACTTAGTCATCTTTAAGTAGCATAACTGGATTAAAGAATTTGAATGCTTTATTGTTGACCTAGATCCATGTGTTGTATAGTAACATGAGAACATTATCCAGCAATGTTTAGAATACTCCTGAAATCTTATATTAAAGGTATATACATAACAAAAACACTCTTACAACAAAAGAATATCTGTTTACCAACTCTAGATCCCAAACCATTTTTTATTTAATGTTAGTATAAAGTGTCATTGAAAGAACATCATAAAACAAAACCATAAGAAGAAGCAATTGATGGGAAGATAATATATTGTAAATAATAGAAAATCAAAAGACAAAAGACAAATCTTCAATATTGTAAATACACTACCCTGTTGAAGCATACTCCCATCATCAACTGAAATGCAAACACGATTTCCATTGTCAAACCCATAGTTATCCAAAGGCAAGAGACCACATAGTCATCTCAGAACCCAAGCTACTTTATCGAAAAGAATCGAGCAAAGAAAGAAAGCATTAAGAATAGAAAATGCAACCATTAAATATTTATCATGAACCGAATTTCTCGTTCCCAACATGAAGTGCACACTCATCATAGGCAAAACTGTCAAAATAAACACAATATTGAATCTCTAAAATAACGTCAGGTTGTGTGCAATTATTTTATGAGTGGAGCTGTGGAGCTGTATGCAATCCTTGAATAAACATTTTCTGCATAATTGATTGAACAAGGACAGGTTGATGTGCATGATGATCATCCTTAAATTACCTACCATATTGTACATGATGCGGGTTGATATGTTTCTTTAGTATAGCAAGAATTTATCAAAAAAACAAAAACCAAAACTAAACAAAGTAAAATATAGAAATCCAAAAGTCTGATTAAGAATTCAGTTTAAGGTAAAAAATATAAGTCAATCTTTAAACTTAATTTCGTAAACCCGGTACAATGTAACCATAAGATCCCGCAACCACATACATGGAATCTGCCCCTTGGCTAACTCCCCTAACAATTTTGGCAACTCCAATATCTGCAACTGTTGCCCCAAACTCTCCTTCCAATATTATATTGTTAAATTTTTCCGTCCCATCAGGTGTAAACCATGTTGATGATTAAAAATAAGACTACCTCTTGAAGCTGCTTAACCAACACTGACAATTTTGGAAAAGATGCATTGTATTCTAACTTGAAACAAATAGAAAACTGCAGTATAAAGCACTCTAGCTATTCAGTTGATACATGCATGATTTCAATGGTTAAATTTCAATTCCATCCAAAGAAGCTAATGGTCCATACGTTGTATCAAACAGGTAATATGCTAAATATTGAATACGAAAATTAAGCTAACGATCAATAATCAAGCTCATTCTTAATGAAAAATGGAAATTCATTTATCATGTCCAAACTAGAGAACTCCAAGCAATAACAGAGGAAAAAAAACATAAAGGGATAATTACCAAGCAAAGTTGCACCCCAATTACCAAGAACACCAATACATATGAAAAACTCACTCAATCAACTTCAGAATCTGTAGAAACACTTTCTTTATTTAATCTTCTTCCCTTCTTCAGAAAACTTCCTTGTTCTAGTTGCTGTGTTTTTCTTCTTTCTTAATCTTCAGTGTATTCTTCCTCAATGCTTGCAATCTGCATTACAACAATGAAAGGGTGCCACCACACATTTTAATAAATTAAATATTTCAGCAGAAAATAGCTAATCAACTTCACATTACCTCACTTTGGTATATATTCCAGATACCCTATAATATGATGATGCAAACTCTGTCAAAAGCCATTTCCATGGACCATGTAATAATATATTAAGGCTGCAAGTGTGAATTGAGAGAAGAAAAAATTCTCATTGAAATTGAATGAATAATCCTTTACAAGAGCACTAAAATATATATAACAGCACAGCTATAGAACTAAACTAGCAAACCAGAATTGCAACTAACTAACAAACCAGAATAGCAACTAGTTATAACTAACTAAACTAACTTAACAGAATTGCAACTATAACTATAATTACATAATGTAAAACTCCCCCTCAAGGTGGGTCATATATGCTATAAATGCCCATCTTGGACAATAGGAAATTGAACAGAGGAATGGGAAGTGCTTTTGTCAATATATCTGCTAACTGGTGCTTGGAATTAACATGAACAAGTCGCAACATGCCATCATTAACTTTGTCCCGGACAAAATGACAATCAATCTCTATGTGTTTGGACCTTTCATGAAATGTGGGGTTGGTAGCAATATGAATTGCAGCTTGGTTATCACAGAATACTAGAGTAGGCCCAATGTTGATTTCAAAATCAACAAGCAATTGCTTTAACCAAGTAACTTCACTGGCTGCTGAAGCTAAGGCTCAGATTCTCGCCTCACCGAGGATCTAGAAACAACATGCTGTTACTTTGATTTCCAGGCAACTAAAGAGTTACCAAGAAAAACACATATACCAGTGGTAGATCTTCTAGAGTCAAGGCAACTGCCCCAATCTGCATCGGCATATGCTTTGAGGGAGATCTGTGAATCTGAGGAAAACAGAATTCCTTGGCCTGGAGTAGCTTTCAGATATCTCAGCAAATGATGCACTGCATCTAGATGTGATGTTCTAGGTACCGACATGTATTGACTGAGTTTATTAACAGAGAAACTAATATCTGGTCTAGATATGGTTAAGTACAGCAGCCTGCCTATGAGTCTTCGATACTGAGAAGTATTTGGCAGCAAATCTCCATCTGATGCACTAAGCTTCAAGTTAGCATCCATAGGAGAGTTGGCAGGCTTGCAATCTGTGAAACCAGTGTCTTCAAGAAGAGAGAGAACATACTTCCTTTGGGATAAGAAAATGCCTCTAGAAGATTGAGCAATTTCCAATCCCAGAAAATATCTTAGATTGCCAAGGATTTTCAACTTGAATATAGACTGCAGTTTTGCTTTAACACTGTCAATGCTAGACTGGGATGGTCCTGAGATGATGATATCATCTACATATACAAGAAGAGCCACAAAGGTTGGACCAGACCCCATTGTAAACAGAGAATAATCATTTCTGGATTGTCCCAATCTCGCTTGAACCAAAGTCGTGGAGAATTTGTTTGAACCACTTTGTCTAGATGCTTGTTTTAGTCCATATATGGACTTGTTGAGCTTACATACTAGGTTCTCCCCCTGAACCTTGTATCAAAGTGGAAGGGACATATATACTTCCTCAAATAAATCACCATTGAGGAAGGCATTATTCACATCAAGTTGAAGAAATTTCCAGTTTTTGATGGCTGCCAATGATAACAAAACTCTCACAGTTGTGAGTTTTGCCACCGGGGAAAAAGTATCATTAAAATCGATTCCTGTTTGCTGAGTATAGCCCTTGGCTACTAGTCTAGCTTTAAGTCCCATCAATACTACCATCTGCCTTTGTTTTTACCTTGTAAATCCATCTACATCCAATAGTGTGTTTGCACGAGGGAAGAGGAACTACGACCATATGTTGTTTGCTTCCATGGCTGCCAATTCTTCATTCATTGCTTGCCGCCACTCGGAAACTTTGCAGCCTGGTGATAAAATTGTGGCTCATAATTTGCGAGAGACTTGCATGATGTAGTTTCGTAATTGGAAGAAAGTTTGTGGTAGGATATGTGATTGGTGATTGGATAATGAGAGGTTGAGTTGCATTGGTAGTTTTGAAGGTATGTTGGAGGCCTAGATGATCTAGTGGATCTTCTAGGGGAGGATTAGGATTGGTTACATTTTCGGGTTCAGGTTCAGAATTTTGAGGTGGATTGAGTGGACTTTGGTTAGATTCTGCTTTCGGAATCGGTTCATGATTCATGATAGGTGCTGTTGGTGCATGTGGACAGTGGTCTAGGATTGGTTTTGGGTAGACCAGGTTGGGAAAAGGGTCAGGTAGTTGAGAGGATGTTTGTGGAATTGTGTGAAAAGGAAATATGTGTTCATGGAAAATGACATCTCTTGATATGAACATAGTATGAGTTTGTAAGTTATAGAGTTTATATCCTCTATACCCTATTGGATAACCAATGAACACAGATGGTGTAGCTCTAGCAGTAAATTTGTCCCTTTTTGATGGCAAGGTTGATGCAAATGCCAAGCATCCAAAAACCTCTAAGTCTTTCAAGTTTGGTTGCTTCTGATACAATATCTCAAATGGAGATTGTTGCTTCAAATTTTGAGTCGGAATTCTGTTGATCAAGAAAGTAGCAGTCTTCAAGCATTCTCCCCAAAATGCACTGGAACTCGGATTGGAAGAAGAGTGACCTAGCCACATTCGGTAAATGTTGGTGCTTTCTTTCAACTACGGAGTTCTCACTGAGGCCTTTCAACACAACTGAATTGATGTAGTGTTCCTTTTGATTGCAAGAATTCATCACAATGCTAGTTCTTTGGCATTGTCTGATCTCAACTGCTTGATAGTTGTTTTGAACTGAGTTTCTACCATAATAAAGAACTGTTGAATCAGTTTTGGTGCCTCTGACTTGTACTGCATCATATATGTCCATGTAAACCTGCTATGGTCATCAACAATGGTTAAAAAAAATCTTTTGCCATCATGTGTAGGTGTGGGATAAGGACCCCATATATCACAGTGGACAAGATCAAACACAGAATCTGAAAAATGATTGTAAGACACAAAAGGAATTCTTCTTTGTTTAGCTAATGGACAAATGTTACAATCATGAACAAGATCAGATTTTTGTAAGGATAATTGGCATTTGCTATTCACTAATTGCAAAGGTTTATTTGACAAGTGACCTAACCTAGCATGCCAGGTAGCAATTGAGACTTTATTTACTAAAGGGATTGTAGATGTACAAGTTTTATTATGTGTAGAAATAGGTACAAAAGCACGATTGTGGATGGGAGAAGGCTTATAGACATAAAGTCCTTGAAGTAAGTCACCCTTCCCAATCATCATCGAGCTGTTGTGATCCTGAAACAGGAAATTATTAGGTAAGAACTTGACTGTAATGTCATTTGAAGACAATAACACTGACAGAAATCAGGTTAACATGAAAACTAGGAATGTAAAGAACATTGTGTAAGGTAAGTTTGGAACTTAAAAGCACTGTACCAACAGAATGTACAGGTATGGTGGAATTATCAGGCAAAGTAACATGGAAATTACTAACAGGTTTATGACTATCAAAGAGATTTAGACAGCATGCTATATGACATGTGGCACCTGAGTCTAGAATCCAAGAACTTTTAGAATCATAACTAGGATGAACCCTAGAATTTGATGAAACAGCTGATAGAACCAAACCTGAAGGAGGGTCTAGCTCTTTGATGTCAGTGTGATTTGTTTGTGTGTGTGATGACAAAAGAGAAATTAACCACTGGCACTGATCAAAGGATAAGGGCACTGAAGGTTGAGTTGTGACTTGATTAACCACAGCCTTTCCAAAATTCTTGGGCTTGTTCTTGGAATATCCTGGAGGATATCCATGAATCTTGTAGCACTTATCCACAGTATGGCCAATGAGTCCACAGTGAGTACAAGTAGGTCTTTCTTTCTTACCATTATTGAAATTTTTGGCATTGGATTGTTGCTTGACAGTAAAGGCAACCTGAGTTTCAGCTGAGGTTATTGCAGTAACTGCTCTATGTTGTTCATCTTGAAGAACAAGAGCAAATACCTTCTCAATCGATGGAAAAGGCTCCATAGCAAGGATCTGCCCTCGAACATTTGAGAAATATTCATTGAGTCCCATCAAGAAGGTTAAAACTTCCTCATGTTGAATGAATTCTAAAATCTCACGAGCTCCTCCACACACACAATTGCAAGCAGGCCTAAAATCAGATATTTCTTCCCAAACCGCTTTGTGTTTGGTGAAATATTCATGTACGAAAAGATCACCTTGAGCAACACTGCTAAGTTCCTTTCTTAATTTCTAAATCTTGGGGCCATTTTGTTGAGCAAATCTGTTTCTAAGATTGGTCCAAATTGCTGCAAGAGAGGGACAATACAAAGAGCAAAGAACCATATCTTTTGAAACGAAATTAAGGATCCAAGAACTTACAATATCTTGTTGTTGCGCTTCCAGCAAGCAAGAAGATGAGGATCTTGACCATCGGGTCTAGGAAGAGAACCATCAACAAACATGAGTTTGTTCTTGGCATCAAGTGCCATCGTCATGGAACGACTCCAAGAGTTGTAATTATCAACCGTGAGTGGCTGAGACACCAGAACCATGCCTGGGTTATCAGAAGCATTAATGAAGTAAGGATTCCAAATATCATCATGGTTTTGAGCCGCCATGAGAGAAAAGAGAAAGAGAATCAGAGAAGAAGAAGATGATGTGCAAGAGATGAAGAACACAAAGACAATTGTCAATGGAGGGTTCTTGCAGAGAAAAGGGAAGAAGATGATGCGGAAGAGAGAATAACAACTGATACCATATTAAGGCTGCAAGTGTGAATTGAGAGAAGAAAAAATTCTCATTGAAATTGAATGAATAATCCTTTACAAGAGCACTAAAATATATATAACAGCACAGCTATAGAACTAAACTAGCAAACCAGAATTGCAACTAACTAACAAACCAGAATAGCAACTAGTTATAACTAACTAAACTAACTTAACAGAATTGCAACTATAACTATAATTACATAATGTAAAATAACAGGTTCCTTTGTTGAAAGCCCTGAACTTTCTTTGCAACTTCCAAAACCAAGACATACACAACAATCTCAAATACAAAGTCACACCGAGACCACAAAAAAGTAACTATGAGCTTAAAGTATCCTTACACGAGCTTAAAGTAACATATTATTTAAAAAATTGAGCTCACTTTACATGTTATCCTTACGTGAGCTTAAAGTATCTAATAAAAACATTCTTTAATGTTGTAGAGCATAGATAATGCTAAAGAAATATATACAAAATTATAACAATTATAATAATAAACCAAAGGGAAAAAAAGGAGACATTCTATGGTTTTTAGGGGTGTAAGCAGATCTGATCCGATCCACGAACCCAACGGATCCGAATCGATTTTTATGGATTGGTTCGGATCATCGGATCGGATTCCAAAACGCCAACCCGAACAAGATCTGTTTGGGTCTTGGATCCGAGAAATCTAATCCGAACTGACCCGAACCCTATAAAAATTTATTTTTAAATTATTTTATATAATGTTAATATATTATTATATAGATATTTAATATAATTAATAATTAAATATGTATACTTTATTTTATTTTTCTAATTTTTTATTAATCTTTTATGTGTAAATAAAAAATAAAAAATTAATAGGTAACCCGATGGTCCGAACCGATCCAATCCGATTGTGATCGGTTCGGTTCGGATCGAATCCGTAGTTGAAAATTGGACAAATCCGAACCGATCCGATCAAATTTGATTGGTTCGGATGATGAAACCCCTCAAACCCGATCCGAACCGACCCGATTACACCCCTAATGGTTTTTATTCATTTCTATCACCTCTATCTACTGGTCACTAACTTGGGGGTAGCAAACTGAATAAATTGTCACAGGGGATGAGATAAAACTTAAGAAATTTAGTATAAAAGCTTAAAAATCTTCTTACCCACAAAAAGAATATTTCTCAAACACATCATGTGCATTTTTTTAGAATCAACCCAATTCACACAAACAACTTAGAACCAAGGTTGTGTGTGTGCGCGATCAGTGTGAAGATGGAAAGAGGGAGAGGAAGAGAGAGATCTAAGAGGGAGGAACTACATAACCTTCGCAACCTCACACAGCGGAACTGTGCGACGCGAACCTCCTCAAATTCCATGTTGATGGCGGTGGAACCACGCGACAGAAAAGAGACCAAATTTTATTAAACTAGACTATGGTCCCGTGCACGCACGGGGCAAATGATTGATGTTTTCTTTCGTATTTTCTTATTTTTATAAATACAATAGAAAGAAAAAAAAAATATGATAATGTCATACACAACAAATTTCCCTTACATAGGGAATTACATAGGGGATTGCTTTGTATTATTTACAGAAGACAGATAGATTATAGATATACATTTCTTTATAGATTTCAATTAATTTCAATTTTTTTTGTTTTTCTTGTTTTTATAAATATGATAGAAAATTGAAAATCATTTGTAACAACACGTGGCAACTGACTCATGGCAAATTTTCCTTGCATATGTTAACTTATTATTAATTATAGAAGATATATTTAGATAGATAGATTATAGATATATCTTTCTTTATAGATTTATAAATTGCAATTAATTTCACTTATTTGAATTATTTTTTTCTTATTTTTATAAATACAATAGAAAGCGAGAAAAAAAAATTATGGTAACAACACGTGATATATGACACATGACAAATTTTCCTTGCATTTGCGATTGCTTTGTATTATTTATAGATAGATAGATTGATAGATGTATTATTTATAGATAGATAGATTTATAGATTATACAAAAATATAGAATTATAGATTTTAATTAATCTCATTTAATTTCAATAAATTTCCATTTTCCTAATTCTAATAAATACATTAGAAAATAAAATTTTCAATTAATTTGTGCTTAAAGGATATTAAAATCAATTGGTGAAAGAACAATTAATCGTAATCAATTTCAATTAATTTCAATCAAATCGATGAGCATTAGTTACACCTGCAAATATATTTTTTTGTTTATTGTCTCCTTTTTTCTATGAGAATAAATTTCAAAATTAATAAGAATAAAATAATTGAGAAATAAATGGAGAGAAAGTCAACTAAAATCACATGCCTCGGTACAGTCTTGATCTCTTCTGGTGTCTTTCTCTGATTTGCATTGAGTAAGTCTTCTTAAATAGAAATATTTGGAGAACAACTTATTTCACTTAGAACTCTTTGTCCAAGGTCATTATTTTCGAGAACCCTTTCATGACATAAATACATTATTTAGTACTAAATAAAAAAATAAAAGAGTTATAATATATTGACCAATGTTGTTGGCAATCCGGCCTTTCTTTTTCCTTTAACTATTCAGGTTCTTCAATCTCGGGATTGAAGATAAGTTTGGTCGAATGCATTATATTTTGAAGACTAACATTCCCTACAATCATTTTGACAGATCAGGTAATATAGGTTAAATTTACTTATAATATTTGATATAAGAGGTTCCAGTCAATCAAAATATACCTTTGTAAGTCTTCACCTTTGCGCCTTGAATAACAATGACTGAGTTAATAGCATTTCCTAAATCCACAAAGACGTTGAAAACATCCACATAAGAACCAAAGAGAGAACATTCCATCCCAATAAATGTAAGGATTGAAATAAAATTTGAAGTAATTAATCTATAGTGACAGTACCAATACCCATTTATGTACAACTTCAGAACCCTCAATTTGGATTTCTTTCCATCCTTTAACAATTCTCGTCAGTAAGAAGATTAATCACATATGTACATGATATGATAAATATTTAGAAAGAGATAGCAATATTTTTCTCGTAAAATAAGACGATCATCACAAATAAAAATAGGGCTCACCAACTAGATAACATTTGTTGAAATTGTTGTCAGTGATATTGGAAAATGAACAAAAAAATGTGTAAGGTCTCCCTTCAATTTTAGAATTCTACATAATCTGCACATTTGTCTCGTATTTCAAATTTAGTCGATATTGATATCTCGTTGTTCCGTAGTCACCACCATTTGAAGTCACCCCAAAATCAACTATAGTATAAACACGTGATTTGGCTAGTTTTGGTTGTAACCTATATATTAACATCCTCCGTACTGAAGCTTGTATTTTTCATCCCTACAAATATAGACAAATTAGTAAATATCAAATAAGAATAGAAAAGTAAAATAAATAAAAAAAACGTGTAAATATAATTAATCAAGATTCTCATCCATCAATATCATCTCCATATTATGTGGTTTTTTTGCATCATCGAAACTTGGTACATACCATATCTGCATAACTTTAACTTTGATTTTTCAATCCTCATTTTCAGGTATTATGTCATCAAGAAAAATATATTTATGAGGCCGTTTTATTTCAATAGATATTGAAGGGAATATGTAAGTAGTGAATATATAGAGAGAGAGATTATGATAGAGATTGAAGCAAGACAAAAATTAAAACTGAAATAAATTAATTAATTAGATAAAATTATTTGAATTTATAATTTAAATTCCAATTTCAATTTACAAAATTTCAATTTAAATTCAATTTTGATAAGATGTAGGACCTTATTTGAAATTAAAATTGAAATAAATTAAAGAATTAGATAAGATTAGTGAAACTTAAAATTTAAATTCCAATTTCAAAAATACATTTAAGAAATTCTTATCTAATTTCAATTTTGATAAGATTTACGTAAATACATCTTGTATGGCCTTAAATTTGAAATTAAAATTGAAATAAATTAAACAATTAGATAAGATTGGTTTTTTAATCATATTATACAAGAATTAGTTAAATTTAAAATTTAAATTCCAATTTCAATTTACTAATTTCATTTTAATTTCAATTTTGATAAGATTTACATAAAGACATCTTGTATACCCCAAAATTTGAAATTAAAAGTGAACTAAATTAAATAATTGGATAATATTATTTAAATTTAAAATTTAAATTCCAATTCCAATTCCAATTTACGGAATTTCGTTTTTTAAAGTAAAATAAATTAAATAATTAGATAAGATTTGTTTAAATTTTAAATTTAAATTCCAATTTACGGAATTTCGTTTTTTAAAAGTAAAATAAATTAAATAATTAGATAAGATTTGTTTAAATTTAAAATTTAAATTCCAATTTAAATTTCAATTTACGGAATTTCATTTTAATTCAATTTTGATAAGATTTACGTAAATACGTCTTGTATGACCTTAGAATTGAAATAATTAGATATGATTAGTTAAATTTAAAATTTAAATTCCAATTTCAACTTCAATTAACAAAATTTCATTTTAATTTCAATTTCGATAAGATTTACGTAAATACATTTTGTATGAACTTAAAATTGAAATAAATTAAATAATTATATAAGATTAATTACGTTTAAAATTAAAAATTTTGATTTAAATTTAAGATTGAAATTCAAAAATTATTCTTGAAATAAGATTATTCACATAAATTGATTATCATTTTATTTTGAAATAGCAAACTGAAATTAAATCAAATATCAAATCTTTAAGCAGATCATTAATATTATCTAATTAGCTAAATTTTTTTGTTTTATTTTTTGTTAAGTTTATATAGATAAAATAATAAATCAAAAAATTGTAGTGTTGACACTTGGTATATGACACATGACAACATGACCTTGTAGAGGACACAAAAATGTATTGTTTATAGATAGATAGATAGGTAGTGTCTGTTTGGATGAACGTTTGATAAAAGTGATTTTAAATGTAATTGATTTCATAAAGTTGATTTGGTTAGTATTTAATTTGAAGTGAATTGATTTATGTTTGGATGTTTTTATAAGCAAGTTTGATGTAAAAGTACTTAGTATAAATTTCTCAACTCAACTTAAAAATTACTTTTTGTTGCTTCTAGTCAGAATCACTCCTGGAGGCAAAATCAATATTAACTGCAAGTAACAAAGCATCTTATTTTTCACTAAAATCACACATATTTGACGGAGGACATAATCAATTTTAAGGGTGCGTTTGATTTGCAAAAATTCAGGGGACTGGACAGCATAAAAAATTTTGTCCCCTGTTTGATCTGAAAAGTGGTCAGGGGACAGGACAAAAAATGGGGTGAAAGACAGGACAAAAACCCAAAATTTTGTCCCCCACCAAACCATGGGACAAAAAGTTGTCCCATGGACAGGCTAACAAAAGACAAAATTATCCTTACATTTCTCTCCTCTCTCTTCTATCTCTCTCCTCCCTCCCTCCCTCTCTCTCCCCCCTCTCTCCTCTCTCTCTCCTTGTTCTCTCTCTCTCCTCTTTCTCTATACATAATTATACAAAATTATATATTGTATATTTATATATTAAATAATATATATTATAAAGGGTATTCCGATAAATTTAATATTATGTTGTTTGTGATGTCCATTATCCATCAAACAATGTACAAGACAAAGAATTGTCCTGTAATTCAAGGATTTGTCCTGTGCTATACTATTTGTGCTGTGCTGTCCTGATACTTTTTGCAAATCAAACGCACCCTAAATATTTCCAACGTTAAACCAAACACATCCTTAATGAACTGTCATAGCAAGTGGAATGCTGCTCCCACTTTGCCCAAATGAACTGTCATAGTTGTCAAGAGCATGAGGAAACTATCCTCCACATGGTTCACGATTGTTACTTAACCACCCAAATTTGACCAATACTAGTTGGTTCCCAGCACTTAGCCCAATTCTTCTCTTTGAACCACATGGGCTGAATGTACTAGCAACTTTAAGTCTAAGCTTGGTCACTACAACCAGTTTCGGTGGACATAGATGTTCGTGGTGATGTGTTGGAAGCTTTGGCTTTGGAGGAACGACATCTTTGATCTTACTTTTATGAGACCTGTAGACCCCACACACATGGTCATTTCCCTTGTAAAAGAGATAGCTCATGCTCAAATTCTTATTGTAAATCAGGCTCAAGACCATGCAAAAGAGATAACTTATATTCAACGGTTTCCTCCTCCCACAAACTGGATCAAACTTAACAATGATAAAGCATCCAAAGGCAATCTCGTGGAAGATGGGTGTGGTGGCCTTTTTAGAGATGTTTATGGGAGATGGTTTAATGCCTATGATCAATGGCTTTGGATATGTGGTCCATATCAGACTCAGCTTTACGGGGAATTCTTTCAAATACGGTGTTGGCTCGGAATAAGAAGGGTTCATGAAACTTTTGGTGGAGAGTGATAACAAAATTATTATTGCATAATTAAATGAAGAGGTTGACAATTCTTGAGCTTCTTCGTCACATTATTGAGCTCAAGCACCATATTAGATGGTTTCTTTTGTCAAATACACCCCATTTGGGAGGACAATGTGTGTGTTATCTTTTTTGCTACTTGGAGCATATCCTAAATGCATGGTATCCACGAGCTATCTTTTACGGCTTCTTTGGTTTAAATTATTTTGAACGCAAATGGGGAACTTGAACGTTCCAATACACTTTCTGTAAAGCTCAATTTTGGAGCTTTGTTCAAACGCTCTCTTGAACGTTGTGTTCGGGGAACTTGGGCGTTCCAATGCACTTTATTGGAAAACTCAAATTTGGAGCTTTGTTCAAACGCTCTTTTCAACGTAATGTTCCGTTGAAAATTATTTAAAACAAAAAGATGCTTACTCCCTCTGATTTGAACTAACTAGTTCATGGTGATGTCTTTAGGACTTCCATATCCCATGCTTATCAACTTGTTTTAGTTTTATTTCTTCGTTTAGGTGGTTTGCTCTTTTGTCCGACAAAGAAAAAAAAAATATCATTCACACACGACTTTAGTTTTAAACACTCATCGTCTCTCTCTTTACCCTATCTCATTCTCTTTATACATTAGATGTTTATTGACTTCATTTTTAGAAGGCTTGAATCTATGATTATTCTCGCTTATACAAGAAGTACGTTTTGTTGCAATCGAACTTCTAAATCCTTATGTGTTCTAGCTATAGAGACGAGCAATGCGGTAACACACTTTTCTCGATACTCTTTTCAACATATTTCTTGTTATTGGTTGAATTTCTTGTGCTATAAATTTTATGAGTCATTATTAGAGTACTTCAAAATATGAAAAACGTGCCAAATAAATTGTAACAGAATCAGTTAGAAATCAGTTAGGTAGTTTTAGTTCTCCAAACTGTTCTATCAGCTCCCAACACATTGTATATATAGAGTCCAGATAGTTCAGTAAGATGCAAAAATTGAATGTAAAAAAAATTTTCTCTCAAAACTTCAATGAAAGCCATGCATTCTGTTTCTTCTGTTTTCTCTGCTACTCGATTATGGTATCAGTAGCTTCTTTTCTTGGGACCGAAAAGCTTTGAAGCTTCAACAATGGCGTCTTTACCAGCAAATCGCTCCGCATCCTCACCAGCAAATGCTAACTCAACAATCTCCTTTGCACCGTCTCTGACAATCAAGCTGGATGACAAGAACTTCCTTCTGTGGAATCAACAGGTTGAAGGAGTGATAGCTTCACACAAACTACACCGTTTTGTGGTAAACCCTAACATCCCTGCGAAATACAATTCAGAAACTGATAGAGAGCTTGATTTAGTTTCAGATGCATATGATAAATGGTTAGTACAGGATCAAATGCTCTTTACATGGTTGTTATCCACTCTCTCTGATTCTGTTTTGCCTAGAGTAATCGGTTGTCGCCATTCTTGGCAAGTTTGGGATAAGATACATAAATTTTTCTATGCTCATTTGAAGGCAAAAGTGAGACAACTTAGGTCTGAGTTGAAATCAACAAAGAAAAATAATAGAACAATCACTGAATATGTGTTGAGGATTAGATCAATTGCAGATACTCTAGTTGCAATTGGAGACTCAATCACTGAGCAAGACCAAATTGATGCAATCTTAGAAGGTCTGCCAGAGGAATACAGCCAGTTTGTCATGATGATATATGCAAGATCTGATTTACCTTCACTGTTTGAGATAGAAGCCCTACTTCTAGTACAAGAATCACAACTAGACAAGTTTAGACAGGAGTTGCCATTTTCAAATGTTTCAGCAAATGTGGCTCAAATACCTCAGTCGCACAATCAAGATAACACCAATTCAGATGGCTCCTTTCACAGCTCCAATTTCCAAAATAACTTTCAGGCAAGTAATAGAGGAAGAGGAAATGGCAGATTTGGTCGAGGCAGGGGGCGTGGAAGAAGCCAAGGGAATCGTCCAACATGTCAGCTATGTGAAAGATATGGTCATGATGCCTATCACTGTTGGTACAGGTTTGATCAGAGTTTTGTGCCAAGGCAGAACAATCAGGGTCAACAAACTTATCGAAATAATCAGAACTATCAGACCAATCAACTTGGCTCGGTTCAGCAGCACTCTCAACAAAATCCAGCAAGCCAACATAGCTCTTTTCAGCAGCATTCCCAACAGAATTTAGCAAGTCACCACACTCAGAAGGCTCAGTCAAGTGCCCTCTTGGCACTGCAAGGATCACAATCAGTGAATAACCCACACAACTCACAGAATATGAACATTTCACAAGCTGTACCTAGCTTGAATCATATGAACTTCTCCCAAGATGTTGCAATTCCTGGAGGACTTGATTCACAGTCATGGTTCTTAGATTCAGGTGCTTCTCATCACCTTACACCAGACATCAACAACTTACAGCAGAATGCCTCCTATGTGGGCAATGATCAAGTCCACATGGGAAATGGACAAGGTTTACACATACACTCAGTTGGTTCTTCTCGCTTTCCTCCCATTTACATCCTATCATTATTCTTTCTATAAAACATCTATTACATGTGACTTCTATAACCAACAACTAAATCTCTGTATCCAAGTAAGCTCAACATAACAATGAATTTTATGAATTTAATCCTCACTCTTGCTTTGTGAAATCACAGGTGTCTAAGCAAGTCCTTCTTCAGGGTACCCTAGGAGCTGATGGCCTCTACAGCTTTCAAGGCCTACCTCTGCTCAAGGGACCTTTCTCTCTTTCTGACAAGTCAAGTAATACTGCTCATTCACCAATCGCCTGTACTAGTAGTCACAATTGCAATCCTAGTAGTAGTAATGTTCTTGATGTCTGTAGTGCTGTGCAAAGTTGTGCTCAGTCATCTCATAATACTCATCCAAGTCCTCAGAAATCCAGTTACTTCTACTTGGCATCTTAGGCTAGGTCATGCCAATTCAAAGGCAACAAAGAAAGTGTTACAACTGTGTAATATTCCAATCATGAATAAAACTGTCTCTGACTTCTGTAATGCTTGTTGCTTAGGAAAATCTCATAGGCTATATGCTCCTCCCTCCTCCAACACACATACTGCAACCTTTGAACTTGTCCACACTGACTTGTGGGGACCTGCGCCTTCATCTTCACATGGAGGTTACTTCTATTATATAGCATTTGTAAATGCTTGTTCAAAGCATACATGGATATATTTTCTTAAAAACAAGTCAGATGCACTACCTGCCTTCAAGCAGTTCTTCACTCTCATTCAAACTCAATTTTCAAAAACCATAAGAGCTGTTCAATCTGATTGGGGAGGTGAGTTTAGATGCTTCACAAAATACTTAAATGAGCTTGGAGTGAGTCATAGACTCACTTGTCCACACACCTCACACCAAAATGGCACTGTTGAAAGAAAACATCGCCAAATAGTTGAAATGGGACTATCTCTACTTGCTCATGCATCCATGCCTCTCAAGTTTTGGGACCATAGCTTCACAACAGCTATGCATTTAATAAACAGACTGCCAACTTCAGCTCTGTCTGAGTTCACTTCTCCCTATCATGCTCTTTATAATTCTCTTCCTGACTATACTGCACTTAGAGCATTTGGTTGTGCCTGCTTCCCATTAGTCAGGCCATACAACAAACACAAGCTTCAATTTAGAAGCACTGAGTGCATCTACTTAGGAATTTCTCCAAGTCACAAAGGTCACAAGTGCCTCAGTCCAGATGGTCGTGTGTATATCTCCAAAGATGGTCTTTTTAATGAATTCAAATTTCCTTTTTCTCAATTATTTCCAAAAGTCCCCACCACTAATTCCTCATGTCAGTCCTTATCTTCTTCCTCATTACCTTTATTAGTTCATGACAATTTGGCACCTCCCGGTCCTGCCCAGATGACTCATGGTTCTGCCTCTGTCTCATCTCAATATTCCCCACCTCCTCTCCCTACTACTGTTTCACCTGCAGCAGACACCTCCATTCAACCTCACACTTCCTCGGATCCAGTATTGCCACCTGATTCCTCACCTACACCCTGTGATCAAACTGCTTCCTCTATTCCGAATGATCTTTCTACCATCACCACTGCTCCTTCTACCTATGATCAAAACACTCACCCAATGGTCACTAGATCAAAGACTGGCAGTCTTAAACCACGACTCTTTTTGGCACATGTTGAACCAACCAGTGTAAAGCAAGCCTTGGCAAGTTCCTAGTGGCAGGCTGCTATGAAAGCAGAATTTAATCACTACAAGCTAACAATACTTGGTCCCTTGTTCCCTTACCACCTCATCGAAGAGCCATAGGTTGTAAATGGGTTTTTCGGGTGAAAGAGAATCCAGATGGCAGTGTTCACAAGTTCAAGGCCAGACTTGTTGCAAAAGGATTCCATCAACAGGCTGGGACTGATTTTAGTGAAACTTTTTCACCAGTTGTTAAACCGGTCACAATTCGGGTTATCCTCACACTTGCTCTCACCTACAAGTGGGACATCCAACAAATAGATGTGAATAATGCCTTCTTGAATGGCACCCTCCATGAAGAAGTATATATGCAACAACCTCCGGTTTTGTGTCCTCAGATAAAACACTGGTTTGCAGATTACATAAAGCAATCTATGGTCTCAAGCAAGCCCCGCGTGCCTGGTATGAAAAGTTAACACAGACTTTACTGCAGTTTGGATTTAAAGCTAGTCGCTGTGATCCTTCATTGTTCATATACATCAGCCATGGAGTCACTTTATACATCTTGATCTATGTTGATGACATCTTAATCACAGGTTCTTCTGCCAAACTCATTTCTGATCTGATTAGAAAATTACATGCAGCATTTGCACTCAAACATCTTGGCAGACCCGATTACTTTCTTGGCATAGAAGTCAAATATCTATCTAATGGCTCCATATTACTGAAACAATCAAAATACATTCGGGATCTGTTACAACGAGCAAGCATGACAGATTGCAAAGGGATTTCTACACCTATGATAAGCAATTGCAGGTTGAGTAAGCATGGCACTGACAGCCTCAAAGATGCATCCCTATATCGATCCATTGTGGGGGCACTCCAATATGTAACTTTAACCAGGCCAGATATCTCATTCTCCGTCAATAAAGCATGCCAATTCATGGCATCTCCTCTTGAGTCTCACTAGAAGGCTGTCAAGCGCATCCTTAGATATCTCAGTGCAACTACTCAATTTGGTCTACTGCTGCAACCAGCCATATCTGATGCCAAAATGTCACTTTGTGCCTACAGTGACTCGGACTGGGCTAGTGATCCCGATGACAGACGCTCCACGTCTGGTACATGCATCTTCGTTGGGCCCAATCTAGTGTCATGGAGTTCGAAGAAGCAACCATTAGTGGCCAAGTCAAGCACCTAAGGCGAATACGTAGCATGGCACATACCACCTCTGAACTCCTCTGGCTAGAATCCCTGTTAACCGAGCTTCAAGTTCAGTATCACACACCCGTGCTATTTTGTGACAATCTAAGTGCAGTTCTGCTTGCTCATAATCCTATTCTTCATGCCCGAACAAAACACATGGAATTAGATATTCACTTTGTGCGAGAAAAAGTGGTGAACAAGTCCCTTCTGGTCCAGCATGTGCCTGCTGCTTGTCAACTCGCAGACCCTCTTACCAAGCCTTTGGCGTCTGCTTTGTTCACTGATTCTAGGACCAAGCTCAAGGTGGTCTCCTATCCTCAACCACCTTGATCTTGCGGGGGCGTATTAGAGTACTTCAAAATATGAAAAACGTGCCAAATAAATTGTAACAGAATCAGTTAGAAATCAGTTAGGTAGTTTTAGTTCTCCAAACTGTTCTATCAGCTCCCAACACATTGTATATATAGAGTCCAGATAGTTCAGTAAGATGCAAGAATTGAATGTAAAAAAAAATTCTCTCAAAACTTCAATGAAAGCCATGCATTCTGTTCCTTCTGTTTTCTCTGCTACTCGATTAGTCATATATAAAATTCACCTAATAATAAAGAGCGTGTTAGATATAGTATTGAAAGGAGTGTGTTATTAGGGTAATTTATTGTTTAATCTACCATAATTTATTGTTTATTTTATTAAAAAATCTTTTGATTTAAATGTGTATCATATTATGTGATTTTATTTCTTTAATGTTTCTATTTCTTAGTATTACAAGAGACGAGATGATATGGTAGTTTTATTTTATTTTATTTTATATAAGATGATATGGTAGTTTTTTAAATAAAAAGTAAGACTTTTTTTTTATTCTTAATATATTAAATACTTAAATTTCATGAAAATTTTATTTTTTTTAAATTAACAGCCATAATTAACACTTGCCTTGGTAAAATGCACAAGATAAGACCAAGACGTGATCGTGTTATCCTGGAATTCATCCATATATAGTTCCATACTATTATAGAGATAACTGGCCTAATTCAATTACATTTATGTTATTCCCAACATGGCGACATAACTCGTTCAAAAAAGAAGGACAATAAAAATTGACATTTTTTTTTTGAAATTTTAATAAATTCCAATTTCTTCCTTTTCTTTTTAGGTTTAATTATTCTGAAGGTCCCTATACTTTTTAGGAATTTTCAAATAGGTCCCTAAACTTTTAAAATTTGTAATTAGGTCCCTGAACTATTATTTCATTTGTAATTAGGTCCCTATACAAAAAAAATGCAATTGAGTTCTTGAAATTTTATAAAGTTTTCAACTGGGTCCCTGAATTACAAAAGTTTTTAATTGGGTTCCTGAACTTATATAAAATTTTCAATGGAGTCCCTGGGGTAGGGTTCCGTGAAGAGGTCTTTAAGTCTACTGGTGTTAAACGTCACCTGAAATTCCCCCAAATTTGTATTTAGGGTTGCAAGAGACCAAAATGTTGAGTCAGAAAACCAAAACTTGACCTGTGATTGCTTTTCCTCCATTTGAACAAATAGTTCATTCCTTCCCCGATTTATGTTTTACGATTGTATATCCCTTCCTTGAAATAATTTCGTCCAAAATAGTTTCATCACTTGCAACTTACTACATCTTGCTACATTTTATTGTGGCAATGTCTCAAGGTTCATCTTCCACCCAAACTATTCTTAAATAGCCAGCTTGGATGAAATCAGTTATATTTCGTTCAATTCAACATATCACTAACGAATTTTATAATTTAAGGACTCTATTGAAAATTTTATATAAGTTCAATGACCCAATTAAAAACTTTTTTAGTTTAGGGACCTAATTAAAAACTGTTTTTATAAAAGTTCGAGGACCCAATTACAAATATATAAATATATATATATATATATATATATATATATATATATATATATATATATATATATATATATATATATAATAGATGGATCTACTTTTCACTATAGTGTTTTTGTTGCATTTGGTGAGTTTCTTGATGGATAGTTTTCTAATTAACTTATTGTTGATATTTATTTATTTTTATCTTAGAGCCTATAATATTTTGTGGATCCCCCTCACTCTTAGAGTCTAATATTTTGTCACTATGAGCTTCAAAGCTCAATTACATGAATCATCAAATTATAAAACACTTAAGTGCTACATGTTTCTAGCAATAGCTAATATCTTTACTGCAATTTGATCATGTTTATCCAATCAGGTATAAGATAGTGAGAAGTCTAACATAGTGAAGTTTAAACCTTTCAATTCAATCAGAGTCAGCATTTTTGGAATTTGGCTTGCTTTGGGGTGGTGATTCTAAGTCTTAGAGTGAGAAGAAGTTCTGGAATTTGGCTTGCTATGGGGTGGTGATTCTAAGTCTTATAGTGAGAAGAAGTATAAGATATTGAAGGTTAAACCTTTCAATTGTGGCTCTTCTTGATGTGACTAACAAGTTTAGCGCATTTTGTAAGGAGCATCAGGAAAACATTGTGCAAAATAATAGACAGATGGCTCGGGATCCTGGTCATTTCTAATGGGTACGAAATAATAGACAAGCGAGAATTTGAATTGTTCATCCACTTACTCTTGCCTTGAATAAAATTGTAATAATGACACAATAACTTCATACTATCAACAAACTGTAGGTTTGCTGACCATTATTTGGTTATTGCTTTATTTTTCCTGATTAGTGTGATTCAAGTGAAGATATTTGTTCTTAAATGTTAGGGAGTTATAAGGTAGTCGAGATGGTTTGGGGGGACACAAGGATTGGAGTGATAAGGAGATCATGGGTTCAATTGCCACTAACATAACATACTAATTACTATTTACTAACATTTGCCTTAAAAAAAATGTTCTTAAATGTTGGTTAGTGTTAAAGGAGGTGAATCTACTATTAGAGCTGAGTTGTCCCAACAAGTAGTCGAAAACCTTGCTACATGTTTTTCCAAAACTAATCTGTGTAGTTTTTTTATTGTTTTAAAGACAATAAGGATGTACTCTAAAATCATTTTTCCCGTCCATGGCAACAGGATTTACTTTCCGATATTGTCACGCCCACTTCTAAAAAGAATTCCTCTGGCAAGAAACTTGCTGACAATATTGATATATGTTCTGTGTATGATGATTGTGGGACACAAGCCAAAGTTCAAAACATTTAAGAAAGAACCAAGTCACTTATGGTTAATGTTGTAATTTGTGATTTGAACTTCTATAATGTTTCATGGTTTATGTTAAATCTTTCAAACATAAACATTCTCGAATTTCAAATTGTTGATATGAATTTTTTTTTCATTGATAGAACATGATCTCAACATCAAATTACTACAATTATCCTTGATCCTATCTTAAATATTCTCCAAGTACATTGTTAATCTACTGTTCTTATTTTTATATTTATAATTGGAATGATTATGCAATGAGATTTGTAACTCTTCAAATATTATAATTGTTATTATAATTATTTTTAATGATCCAAAATTAATTATTAATTTTATTTATAACATTATTGTTATTAAAGGTGAATTACGTTATGTCATTTTGAAATAAATTATAATAAGGATTTAAAAAAAAAAAACAGTTCTTTCATTGAATATTATATATATTTTATATATATTAAAATCACTGGTGCAAAAAAGGGATTCCACATCGGTTATTTTTAACAGCGGTTTTCTAAATAACCGATGTGGAAAGTTCATTTGTCATATGGGTTATCCCATAACCTATGTGGAAATATCACTTTCCACATCGGTTATAAATATAACCGATGTGAAAAGTGAACTTTCCACATCGGTTTTTTATTAACCCATGTGTAAAGCTTACTTTCCACATCGGTTTTTTAGTAACCGATATGTAAAGTCTCATTTTAAAAAAAAAACTATTTTTACATTTCTATCGTTCCTTTCCCCTGTTTCAGTAATCCAGATCAATACCAGTATAACATATTCTAAATATTATCAACACAATCACTTTTGTACAACAAAAATACACTAAATTAATATATACTGAATTTATTACGAACAATACATATGTTCAATTATATTCAGACAACAAAGATAATTAGAAACCAAAAAGTTATATGATATATTATAGATTTCATATCAAAATATATATGAACAGTATAGCTATAGCTAGTACATGATAAGTTTTTAAACTAACTACATACAAACTATGGTTGGTACACTTCAAGAAAGAAAGTTGCCCAACGCCTCCTTATGTTATTGATGTCGGAATCAGATAATTGAGTTGGATTGTTGAATATCTGCAAGTTTAATTGGACAAAAAATTACATCTTTTAAGTAATAAACTAACATAAAACATATAACGAATCTATAACTGTTACTTCTAATTGTTACCAATTAACATTAACCTCGTGCCATCTTTCAGTGATCCTGGAGGAGATAATTTCGAACATCCACTTCATCACATAGTATCCACATTCCCATGATCCACGTTGTATACGGGACTACGTTCAAATGAAACCCAATTAGAATACGAGGAATTAAATAGAAATCAATAATTATACCCACTGCATTTGAAGCGTTTAAACTAATAAATATCTTACGTTAGGAATAATTCATCTGATAGCCCGACGCCTTTCACCACATAGCATGTAGTTTGCATTAATAGAACTATCAGTAGTGCAATAAGTACTTTTTACGTCAGTTAAAATTGAGTTTTTATATCAGAATACCGACTGACGTAAATACAGTTGACGTTAAAAGTTAAACTTTTAAGGTCAGTTTAGAACTGACGTTAAATATATAACTATTAACGTCGGTTCTTTAACACAACTGACGTTAATTTTGTAAAAATTAGCATCAGTTCTTTTCAGAACGGACGTTAATTTTGACAAAACTAACGTCAGTTGTGTTAAAGAACCGACGTTAAAGGTCTTAATTTTAACGTCAGTTGTAATAAACAACTGACGTTAATAGTGTATCAGATATTTTATAAAAATACTATTAACGCTGGCTTGTATCATACAACCGATGTTAATAGTATTTTTTTAAATTCAGTTTTAAAATATCACTCCCTCAGCCTATCCCCGCATTCAAGAAATATCCCAAAGAATACGGAATATCACACACATTACAGAATTGCAAAGGAAAAATGGAACAATGATCCATATGTATGCCTGTTCAGAAACAATATATATTTATTAACATAGGTTATAACTCAAAATAAATACAGAAATAAAAATAAAAATAAATGTATACTAAGTTTAAACTACCTATATCAATATTCCTTCGTGATGATCATCACGAGTGGCATGTACATCGTCCACCTGTGTCTCCTCGATTATAGTAGGCATGTTTGTTGAAAAAGAAGGAGTCTCAGGAATATCAAGATTTGAATCTTCATTTTCATCACTACCATTATACATGCTTTTTCCTTGGAGAACCACGGACAACCTTTTGTTAGAAGGATCAGTGATGTAGAACCCTTGTTTTGCTTGGGAAGCCATTATGAATGGCTCATTTATATGACCTAACTTGTTGAGGTCTACCAATGTGAACCCCAATTCGTCGGTTTGTATACCACCGTTACTATCAACCCACTTACATTTAAATACCGGCACCGTAAGCTTAGTGTAATCGAGCACCCAAATATCTTCAATATATCCAAAGTAAGGTCTCGGTGCTGTAACGGGTTTTGTGTCCTTTGCACTAGAGAAGTGCATTGCTTCGGCCACGATCATAACCCCACTATTTTGCATGCTACTCTTGTTATCTTGTTCCTTTGTATAAAAGGAAAAGTTATTTATGTCGTATCCGCTCCAACATATGACGTTGAAGTTAGGCCCACGTGCTAGCCATTTTACGTCATCAGAAGCGAAGACTACCATCCTTAAGCATTTCTTCCTTGAACCATGGTAAGAAAGTCTTGTTATGCTTGTTCAACAACCACCTTTCGCTCATTCGAGGGTTTTCTTGATTGACTTTTCTTTTATGTTCAAATAAGAAAGGCTGAACACATTCGATGTTGTTCAATACATACAAATGTGCTTGAAGCACTTCCTCCCGATCCTTCCTATTAATTCTTAAGCCATGTGTACCCTTACCTTGACATCTGATCTCATCATGCCGAGGCTTAGGAACCCCTATAGGATCCGTGTTATGAAGGTAGTCCGAACAAAACTCAATAGCTTCTTCTCGCAACATACCTTTGAACAATAGATGCTTCCTGACGATGAGGATTCTTCACGCACTCTTTCAAGATCTTCATGTAGCGCTCAACTGGGTACATCCATCTTAGAAAAACCGCCCACATAATCTAATCTCCCTCACCAAATGAACAATTAAGTGAACCATTATGTCGAAAAAGGAAGGAGGAAAATACATCTCCAATTGGCACAAGATTGTAGCAGCCTCAACTTCCAAGTCATCCAACATACGGGGGTCAACGACTTTGCTACATATAGAATTGAAGAATGAGCACAACCGAGTAATGGCATGTCTCACATTTTTTGTAGCAATACCACGAATAGCAACGGGCAGAAGTTGTTGCATCAAGATGTGACAATCATGAGACTTCAAGACAACCAATTTAAGATCACTAGAGACAAGCCTCTTCATATTGGAAGAGTAACCATGTGGAACTTTGATGCCCTGAAGACACCCGCAGAAACTTTGTCTCTCTTTTTTTGACAAAGTATGACATGCTGGCGGCAAATAAGTCCGCTTACCATCCTCAACAACTGGAGCTAACTGCTCTCGTATACCCATAGCAACAAGGTCGAGACGAGCATTCACACCATCCTTTGTCTTGCCTTGAATGTTGAGAAGCGTCCCGATCAGACACACACATTTTTCTCCACATGCATCACATCAATGCAGTGTCTGACATCAAGCTTGCGCCAGTATGGAAGATCAAAGAATATCGACCTCTTCTTCCATATGTTTTTCTCAGAAGCTTTACCTTTCTTTTTGGACTTGTCGAATATAACATCGATGTACTTTACCCTCTGATAAACCTGCTCTCCATTTAAGGCCGCCGGCGCTTCTTCTGTCTCTTGGCATCCATTAAAAGCTTTTTTCATCTTACGATATGGGTGATCACGTCTAAGAAATCTCCGATGCCCAAGGTAAACCGTCTTCTTTCCATGATGCAACTGAGTGTAGCATGTGCCTTCTTCATATATAGGGCATGCTTTATGCCCCTTGACACTGTACCCGGACAAGTTACCATATGCTGGAAAGTCGTTGATGGTGCAAAATAACATGGCACGAAGCTTGAAAGTCTCATGAGAATACCCATCAACTACATCAACACTTTCCACCCACAGCATTTTCAAGTCTTCAATCAAGGGACCTAGATAAACATCTAAGTCATTTCCCGGTTGCTTTGGGCCCGAAATCATCATAGACAACATCATGTATTTGCGCTTCATGCACAACCAAGGGGGCATGTTGTAAATTACCAACAGAACAGGTCATGAACTACGAATACTACTCATGTTACCATAAGGATTCATTCCATCCGTAGCAAGTCCAAGCCTTAGGTTTCTTGGCTCATCGGCGAAATCCGGAAACATAGTATCGATATTCTTCCATTGAATAGAATCAGCAGGATGACGAACCTTTCCATCACGTTTCCTCTCATCATTATGCCATCTAAGATTATTCGCATCTTTCGCATTGGCAAACAATCGCTTGAACCTTGAAATTATTGGAAGATACCACAATACCTTCGCAGGAGGACCCTTTTTTCTCACATCATCAAGATCATCATCATCATCACCACCCTTCACTTTGTATCGTGATAACCCACATTTGGGGCAATCGTGATTGTCTTCATGAACACCGGTGTACAATATGCAATCATTGGGGCATGCGTGTATCTTCTTATACTCCATACCCATAGGACACAATACCTTCTTGGCCTTATAGTTACGGTCAGACAATGTGTTGTCCTCCGAAAGCAAGTCTTTCAACACTTCAAGCAATTCCGTGAAGCTTTTATCGGTCCAACCATTTCTCGCCTTCACACAAACCAATTTTAGCACCGCCGACAACCGTGTATGAGTAGTACACCCTGGATATAAAGGCTTATCCGCATCACCGCACAACCTATCATACACATGAGCTCGATGAAAATATTCTTGTCCAATATCACAGATCATGTCCTCTACTCGATCATCCTCCATATCTACGTCAACGTCCTCACTTTGGGAGACACTTGCCGTACTACTCAACAACACATCACCGTGCCATATCCATCTTGTATAACTCAAGCAAATCCCTTCACAAATCAAATGAGTACGTATATCCTTCACCGTACATTTCCTCGTATTTAAACACTTGACACAAGGACAACAAAACATTCCATTACTATTAGGAACATTCCTTTGAGCAAATTCTATAAATTCTCCCACCCCCTTCAAATACTCAGCACTAGTACGCTTACAAACCATCCAACTACGATCCATAACTAGATAGGTCCTGTAGATATACAAAACATATATCCAATATAAGGACAATACGGGAGATTGAAAACTATAGTTTTTGAAGATTGCCAAGCACTGGTCACGGCCTGGCAGTGATGTCCATCACGGCCGTAACGTACCAATCGAACTGCACCATCACAGCGTGAATCGATCACGGCCGTGACAGATCAACCAGCAGAGCAACATGCACTCAAAACCAAAAATAGAGACGTACATTCCAAACAAGTCAAACTCACGGTTTAAAGTTTCAACTATTGAGACTACAGTTTCAACATACACTCAAAACCAAACATAAAAAAATGTGCCCTAAAGACTCACCAGAAATAGGTGCTCGCATGGTGGTGGGGAGGGGAGCTCGAGTGGTGGCCAACGTTCGATGTGGTTACTGAGAGCAGAGGGACAAGGAGAGTTAGTGCGCGAGAAGGGGAAAGAGAGATGTAAAGTTATTGCAAAGAATGAATGGAAAGCAGAGTTAGGGTTAATAGTGTACCTCACGGTGGTGGCGAAGAAGCCCTCGCGGTGGTTGCGGTGGAGATGTGCTCGTGATTAGGGCAGAGTGAGAGTGAGAGTGAGGGTTGAGTGTGATGAAAAGAGAAAAGAGACGTACAGAGCGAAGTGCAGAAGGCGCGCGGGTGTAAACCAAAATAAAACAACATTTGACGTCAGTTGTTTGTAAAGACTGACGTTAAAGGTCATATATTTAACGTCAGTTGTATTAAGAAACTGACGTTAAAACATTAATTCCTTTGACTATTTATTTAATTGAAGTAAAAATAAAACTTTTAACGTCAGTTGTATAAAAAACTGACGTTAAAAATAAATATTTTTTATTTTAAAAGCACTTTTAACGCCGCTTTTGAGGACAACCGACGTTAAAAGTGTATATCTGCAAAAAAATTCATTCCTTTGATTACTGTGCTAACCCATGCAGCTTGAAACTTAATCCTCTTAATGAGCATTAAGTTTATAGATAAGTTTTCAAGAAAATAAGAGAGAGACTATTCTCTATATAAAGTGTCATTCTTCTGTATCAGTATGTAAATACACCCTCTTCTTTTCCTCTATATTTCGTGCGTTTTCTATTCCTTCACAATATGGTTCTATCACATTTGAGACTTTTGTTATTTCTTCCTATACCTATACTTAAAGGTCTCTGTCTTAATGGTCAAAAAACATCTGAGGTTGTGTAAATCACATAATATGACTCCCACACTTTATTCCATCTCCTCCCCAAGCGACTGTGGATAAAGCACAGATGGAGCATCAAGGACTTCAAATGAGCAGGGAGGGGATCGATGCATCCATTGGAGTTTCTGAGGACAGAACTGAGAAGAAATTGATGTTGAAGCAGAAACTTTTTAATATTTTAGTGCTATGTTGCAGAATTTTTTTATCTTTTAATCATGTAATTGTAACTTATGAATCGCTTCAATGAGACACGATTTGATTATACATATAACACTTTTATGTTAAGTGTTTATTTATTTTAATTTTCACAAGAATATGTTTACTAATTCAAGCTAATTAATGTAGATTAAAAATAAACTTGTTTAATATTTACACAAGTTCTTTACACAACTGACGCAAATAATGATTTAATATTTACAAATTGCCACCACCTCATTTTTAACGTCAACATAATTTATGACTGCCAAGTTCCCGTATATTACATTATTTCCAATATTCATTCTGCACATTTACAATTTATAGTATTATTTACGTCATCTATTTATTATACTGAAGTAAAAAACAACACTTTTAACGTCAGTTGTATAAACAACTGACGTTAAAAATAAATATGACTGCCAAATTGCCACCACCTCATTTTTAACGTCAACTTAATTTATGACTGCCAAGTTCCCGTATATTACATTATTTCCAATATTCATTCTGCACGTTTATAATTTATAGGATTATTTACGTCAGCTATTTATTATACTGAAGTAAAAACCACACTTTTAACGTCAGTTGTATAAAAAACTGACTTTAAAAATAAATATTTTTTATTTTAAAACACTTTTAACGTCAATTATATTAAACAACTGACGTTAAAGGTGTATAAGTTTCTGCAAGAATTCATTCCTTTGACTACTGTGCTACTTACCCATGCACCTTGTAACTTAATCCTCTTAATGAGAATTAAAGTTTATAGGTACGTTTTCAAGAAAATCAGAATAGCTTAGTAACTTCATCCCCTAGCCTACTCCTATAAATAGCTTCCTTCCATCCTTTTAATTTTCTGCTTCACAATATGGCTCTGCCGTGGAGATTAACTCCATCACTCTTTCTACCTATTCCTAGACTCAAAGGTCTTTGTCTTAATGGTCAAACAACTTCTGAGGTTGTGTAAATCACATAACATGGGTGATAAGGTTGTGTAAATCACATAGTGTGAGTTGCTCACCTTATCATCTTTCTGGAGAATCGGCAGCTAGCTACAGCACCAGAACGTCAGCGTTGGAAGCAAATGACTGTTCCAAGACTAAAACAAATCGGGTGCACCCTTGCTCAACCGCTCTGGAAAACTCGGTCGCTCGACTCTCCTCTCTTGCTCACCCGTGAAGGGAACGAAGCCCCTCAACAAAATGTTTAGGATTTTAAACCCTTTCAATGTAACTTTTTATAGGATTTTAAACCCTATCAATGTAACTTTTTATAGGATTTTAAAGGATTTTAAACGCTTTCAATGAATGAGATCCGGTTTGGGTTATTGAATCAACTTATACTTCGCACATATATTTTAGTTTTCAAAACAGAAACACAAAACATCAAAGCAATTGTGAAATTGAAACTTTGAGGAAGGCAATGCGGAAGGGTACGTATAATAGATAAAAAAATTTATTAAAATAACCTTTAACGTCTGTTGATGAAAGAACAGAAGTTAAAAGTGAAGTGAGGCACTTTTAACGTCAGTTCAGTGAAGAACTGACGTTAAAAGGTTCACTTTTAATGTTAGTTGTTTATTGAACTGACGTTAAAAGTGTCTCACTTCACTTTTAACGTCAGTCCTTAAAACAACTGACGTTAAAATTGAATTAATGAAGTCTGATATTTACAAAACTGCCACCGCCTCCTTTTTAACGTCTATCTTTTGGTTAACTGACGTAAACCTTTACCGTCTAATGTATATTTTCCACTAGTGTATCATGACAAAATAAACATTAATTAAAGTATATCTAATAGATTTCAGATAATTAAAACAACTGCATTATTGATTATAAAGTATTTTAATGCTTACGTTTCCATGATCATCTTCAGTTCATTCGCCGGCTTATGTCCAATTGAGCAGTAGAAGACCACGATATTCATCCTAGGGTACAAGATTAACAGTTGCCAATGCTTGCTGTATTTGCAGAACAATTAGTGGCTAAGTCATATATAGTTATAATTAAATAACTGGTACTTACTTATTGAGATAAGGCGCAAGGTAGAATTGATGATCGTCTCGGGCAAGTATATCACGTATGGTGGTGACCGGGTCTTCTGATGCTAGGAGAACATCATCCTGAATGAACATGGGGTCAATGAACCCATAAAGGGCGAGGTTACCCTGATCAACTAACATACTATGCAGATACCTAATATATTGAAAAAACATGTTAATTATCATAGTATTTAAAATTTAATTACTTAACTTATAAATAAAATGTACTTACGTGCACCATAACGATAGGTGTGAAGAACTAGCCATTTCTTTATCGAGTAAAATCTCCATAAGTTCCTTCTTTGGGATATACAGTTCATCACCTGGACTGGCATCATGTTCCAACCTTACCAAAGCTGCGTCATTCTCCATGGTCAGAACCTGTACATCCAGAAGTTTAAAAACATCACCAGGTGCCCCTTTGTCGATCCCCTAAACAACAAAGATATATATTAGTAATCACAGATAAGTTATTTCATTCGTAATAATTAAATGGTCAAATGAATACCTTGGCAGGAGCAGACATCTCTGGTCTTCCTGGATCCGACATTTTAGGCGGAATATCATTTCCAACATCCTATAACAAATAAAAATAAAGCATTATCTTTAAACAATAATAAATAATTTCAACTATGAATATAGAAAAACACAACTAACTGAATACCTTAGATGCAACAAGAAAGCTGACCAGTCTTCTTGGCTAGGGGATGAAGTTACCGGGGGCCTGACCCACTGTTTGAACCTCCTGAGTGGGCACAGGGACTCGAGCATCATCATCTCGAATAATCTCAACAACGACCCTCGCCTGATCATTCGGTAATAAACGATGGTGAATGGTATTACCGAAGTTACTATGTGCCCTACCCAATGCCACTAAGTGGCGATCATGACGATCATCAACATACAGCTCACACCTATTAGGGCCGTCATCATCATCATCATCATCATTTTCAGGCTGATGAGGAGGATCACATGAGCCCTTAGTGCTCACATGGACAGAGGGTTGGACACCGGCTGTCATCTGCTGGGACATAGAAGTCAATATTGTCACCGGGGCAACCGCTTTGGTCATCTCCTGTCTAAGCTCAGCTGCAATCTCCTGTTTTAGCCGTGCTCTATCTGCATCAACATCCCTGTGGCAGCAGGGTTTTTATCTTTCGAACTAGAGAAATGCATGGACTCAGCGACGACCATAACCCCACTGTTTTGCATAGTACTTTTGTCATCATAGGACTTTGTATAGAAGGAAAACTTATTGATATCGTACCCACTCCAGCACATGACATCAAAGTCAGGCCCTTGTGCTAGCCATTTTAATGTATCAGAAGCAATACCATCCTTTGCAATTTTTTCTTTGTTCAAGAAAGTCTTGTTATGCTTGTTCAAACACCATTTTTCATTCATTCTAGGGTAAGTTTCATTGATGATGCTTTTGTGCTCACATATGTATGGTTCAACCTCATCAGTGTTATTCAATATATACAAATGTGCTTGAAGCACTTCCTCCCGATCCATGCTCTTAACAATGATACCTCGTGTACCCTTACCATCATATCTTCCTCCGCGACGAGACTTCGGAAGCCCTACATGTTCCGCTTCTGACATGTAGTCTGTACAAAATTCAATAGCTTCTTCTGCAACATACCTTTCAACAATAGATGCTTCGGGACGGTGTGGATTCTTCATATATCCTTTCAAGATCTTCATGTATCACTCAACCGGGTACATCCACCTTAAATAAACTGGGCCGCACAATCTAATCTCCCTCACTAGATGAACAATCAAATGTGTAACGCCCTTCGTTACATTAGTAACCCAAATTAGTTTTCTAGTAAAACCTTTAAAAATATTTAAATTAAATAATCTAATCATAAAAATTTTCACAAAAATCACTTATGAAAGTATCTCGTATATTCAAAATAAATGAATAAAGTATTAGTGCTAAATAAAACATTATATCCAAATAAAATAAAGCCTCAAAAAAATAATTAATAAAACCTACATAATTCTTTTACAATTGTTTTTGTCTCAAAACACGGACGTCTAATAAACCCAAAAGAACAAATAAATAAACTATAACTAATATCTTCAAGACTCTCAAAACACTATATCATCCATCTCATCACCTGCAAACTCTGAAAGACAACACCACTAATGAGATTTTTAATCCCAGTAAGTAAACACAGTTCTAAAAGGTTTTCGAAAAGATGTTGCTTTCAGCCGGCGCGGTAATCGGAAAAACAACCATGGTAATCCGCCATTTCCAAAATAATATATATCAAAATAATTTATATAAATTAAGGATAATCAATACAATCTCACAAAATTCATGCACAAGTCATAATTTCATCAATAGGTATAATCCATCACTAAAGTACGTATCATATAAATAAAATCATACAAAGGACATCTCTCGTGTCCAAATAATCTCAATTTATCATCCAAATCTCTTTTATTTTATTACCCAGTTTTAGTCTACGAACTCGTGACAAATGCAATGGCATCCACTGCCTTCCCATTCCCAGAAGAAGGTATCTATAATGGGTCTTCCCCTTCCCAGAAGGAGGTATCTGTCTTCCCCTCCAACGAGGAGGTATATGTCTTCCCCTCTAACGAGGAGGTATCTATCATCCCCTTCCTTGAAGGAGGTATCTGTCTTTCCCTCTAACGAGGAGGTATCTGTCTTCCCCTTTAACGAGGAGGTATCTGTTATCCCCTTCCCTGAAGGAGGTATCTGTCTTCCCCTCTAATGAGGAGGTACTTGTCATCCCCTTCCCTAAAGGAGGTATCTGTCTTCTCCCCTAACGAGGAGGTATCTGTCTTCCCTTCTAACGAGGAGGTATCTATCATCCCCTTCCCTGAAGGAGGTATCTGTCTTCCCCTCTAACGAGGAGGTATCTGTCATCCCCTTCCCATAAGGAGGTATCCGTCTTCCCCTCAAACGATGAGGTATATATCATCCCCTTCCCTGAAGGAGATATCTGTCTTCCCCTCTAACGAGGAGGTATCTGTCTTCCCCTCTAACGAGGAGGTATCTGTCATCCCCTTCCCTGAAGGAGGTATCTGTCTTCCCCTCTAACGAGGAGGTACCTGTCATCCCCTTCCCCGGAGGAGGTATCTGTCTTCTCCCCTAACGATGAGGTATCTGTCTTCCCCTTTAACGAGGAGGTATCTGTCATCCCCTTCCCAGAAGGAGGTATCCGTCTTCCCCTCAAACGAGGAGGTATCCATAATTCCATATATCTTAACAATCACAAAAATCATAATTCAGAATCATATTTTGGGCATATATCATAACCCCAGGTCATGATATATGACCTTATATGTCAATCTCAATGATATAGCATCATGACAAGACAACACTATAACATCACAAAATCAATTAATAATCTCTCTCTCTCTCTCTCTCTCTCTCTCTCTCTCTATATATATATATATATATATATATATATATATATATATTACACACCAATTCGTGAATTCCACGTTACAAAGCCTTTTGTTCAATTTCAAAATAAATCACAACCATGCAAATTTATTTTTAAGCTATACGTACATATATATAACAAAGAAAGGCTTCATACCAATTCTCGTTTCAGTAGGTTCATTAACGTAAGTTTGTGAATGTCTAGGGAACAAAGATTTTCACAACAAACAAGATTATACATAAGCAAACAAATTCAGTCATTTAGATGCTACACCCAGTATATTTAAAATTCAAAAACCTAGAAGACTGCTAATCCCAAATTCCTCATATTAATAACACTATAAAAATTACATCCTTCAAGAAATCATTCCAATCTAAAATTTAATCACATAATTTAAAATATCGAACATTTAATCATTGGAAACTCCCTAAATTCATAATTTGGTTTCAAACCCCAAAATTTATTGTACCATGGAAGGGTGAACAAAAATGTTTTTACTCACCTCTTGAAGACCACCAAAACGTTATGTGTGCTCTTATGATAAATCTTAACATCTTAGGAATGATCTCTTCCCCAATCTCTTCTTAGACCCATCTTCCCATCAAAGATATTCTCTCAAGGTATAGAACCTTCCTCAACAACCCCCATCGTGTTTTAGAGTTTTTAGGGTTTTATTAAGTATTAATTTGATATAATTCTCTAATTAGAAGTCCTGAAATTTGAAGTTAAAGACCCAATATATTATTTCCTTTTTATTTATTTATTTATTTATTTATTTATTATTAGATAAGACTAACACCATCAAATAAAATTGGAAAGATAATCTAACTATATAATATCCAAAATGTTATTATCAAACTATTCCGGAAAGTATATCAATTTGTTTAACAAAATATCATGTTGCTATAAATATATTAAAAAACTATAAATATATTATATAATAAATATTTTATCTAAAATATACATATAATATTATATCTTATATATATATATATATATATATATATATATATATATATATATATATATAACTTAATCTAACGATAACATACGTAATTATAATAAATAAAGGATATTAATGATAAAAGATATTAACGATAACAAAAGATAATTTCTTTTTATTTAACCATATCTACATAAATTAATTACTGATTTGTAATCATATAACTATTTTTTTTTGACAAAGTAATCATATAATAATAAACTATAAATATAATAATTTTAATAAATCAATTCCTATTAAATTATCTAGTAGTCAATTTTGGGATATTACCAAATGAACCATGATGTCAAAAAATGAAGGTGGAAAATACATCTCCAATTGACATAGGATAATGGCTGCCTCATTTTCCAAGTCATCCAACTTTTTAGTGTCAATGACCTTGCTACATATAGCATTGAAGAATAAGCATAACCTAGTAATGACATGTCTGACTTTTTTAGGCAAGATGTCACGAATGGCCACCGGTAGTAGTTGTTGCATCAAGACATGACAATCATGAGACTTTAAGGCAACTAATTTGAGATCTTTCATTGAGACAAGTCTTTTGATATTTGAAGAGTAACCCTGTGGTACTTTGACTCCCCATAGACATTCACGGAAACTTCTTTTCTCTTTTTTTGAAAAAGTATGACATGCTGGGGGCAAATAAGTCTTCTTATCCCCCACCTTATGTGGAGCTAAATGCTCTTGTATACTCATCGCAACTAGATCCAGACGAGCATTCACACCATCCTTTGTCTTGCCTTGAATGTTAAGAAGCGTTCCGATTAACTGTCACACGCATTTTTCTCCACATGCATCACATCAATACAATGTCTTACATCAAGCTTGCACCAGTATGGAAGATCAAAGAAGATCGACCTCTTCTTACATATTTTCTTCTCTGTAGCCTTCTTCTGGGTCTTCCCATAGATAACATTAGTGTTGTTCACCCTTTCATAAACTTGCTTTCCAGTCAAGGCCACCGGAGCAATTTCATTCTCCGGAAGTCCATTGAAAGTTTTTCTCAATCTACGATAAGGATGATTATGTCGGAGAAATCTCCGATACCCAAGGTAAAATGTCTTCCTTCCATGTTGCAGTTGATGGTAACATGTGCCTTCTTCACATATTGGACATGATTTATGCCCCTTAACACTATACCCACATAGGTTCCCGTATGCTGGAAAGTCATCGATGGTGCAAAATAACATGCATGGCACGCAATCTGAATGTCTCACGGCAATACCCGTCGATCACATCAACGCCTTCATCCCACAATATTCTCAAGTCTTCAATCAAGGGACTCAGATAAACATCAATATCATTTCCTGGCTGTTTAGGACCCGAAATCATCATACTTAACATAATGTATTTGCGCTTCATGCACAACCAAGGAGACAGGTTGTAAATTACCAGGAGAACAGGCCATGAACTATGAATACTACTTACGTTTCCATATGGATTCATTCCATCGGTTGCAAGTCCAAGCCTGAGGTTTCTGGGCTCAATGCCGAAATCCGGAAACAAACTATCAATTCTCTTCCATTGCAAAGAATCGGCCGGATGGCGAAGCTGTCTGATCAGCCGCTGGCTCATCTAGTTTTATGGCTAGTATGACCGTGGTTTTGTGCTATTTTTATCCCGTTTTCACCCAAATTAGACTTGATTGTCTTTAAGCAGCATTTTGAGTCGTTTAAGTATTTTTAGGTTAATTTAGTTGATTTAGAGTCAAATAAAGCACTTATGCTATTTCTTGTTTTCAGGTTAATAAAGTGAAGCGGTTCTGGAGTTCTTCGCCCCGCGAGAGTGCATTCGCCCCGGGAACCTGAAGCGTGACTGTTCCAGAAATTGCCATCCTTTCTGTCTCGCCCCGCGAAACATGACTCGCCTCGCGAGTAATCCAACCCTGGAAGACCAGAAGCCATCACAACTTATCCATGTTGAAGGTCACGGGCGTTACAGTTTAGAATTTGAAGAGTTTCGCCTCGCGAATTATAAGCTCGCCTCGCGATAGAGCCAAACACTGAAGACCGTTCGTATTATTTGCCTCACGAAGGTATGCTCGCCTCGCGAGACCGCGGAATCCAGAAACTATATTTAAGCCTGTTTGAAGGCAGAACTGAGCAGTTTTTTTATTCTTTTGTTTTCTCTTTAGTTTAGATGGCTGTAGAATTAGGTTTAATGCTTTGTTTTTCCTCTGTAATGGAGAACTAGTCTCCTTGATTAGTCTACTGCGATTGGTTTCCATTCATACTTGAGGTTCTGTAATTCCTGTTTTATTTGCTTTTCCCTTTTCAATACTATGCTATATATTTCTGTTTGCTTAATTCAGGAGTGTATAGTGTTGTGTTGATTTATTTCGGTGATGTTATGTTCCTATATTTAATCGCGTTTGCTTAATTCGCGTGTGTTCAATTCGTGTTCGCTTAGTTCACGAAGGGCTTAACCCCGTTTGCTTAATTCGGGAATAGGAACATATATCTGTAGTAGTGATTTCACTTGTTAATTGTTGCTACAACTGAAAGGGGATTAGAATCTGCTTAGGGCTTGAAATTTACATGAACCGATGATAGTTGGGAAATCGAGAACAGTAGATTAATCATCTTTAGCTTATTTGATAATCATTTAAACTGCTTTGTCTTTATTGCTCTGTTTTTGCTCTATTTCCTTTATTTAATTTCAAATACTCAAACCCCCCAAAACTGATTTTTCTGTTAACAACAACCCAAGAGTCCTTGTGAGACGATACTCGAGTTGTCGCTCCCTATCTACATATTTTGTAAATCGCTTGCTTTTTGGCGCGTGCGCGACAGCGCGTTCACTGTCCATCATACTTCCTCTCATCTGTATGACATCTAATGTTCTTTGCGTCATTTACATTAGCAAACAATTGCTTGAACCGCAGAATCACGGGAAGATACCATAACACCTTCGCAAGAGGACCTTTGGTGACCACATCACAACTAGAATCACCATCCTTCACTTTGAAGCGTGATACCCCACACCTGGGGCACTCGTGCATCACTTCAAACTCTTTCCTGTACAATATGCAATTATTGGGGCAAACGTATATTTTCTTATACTCCATACCCATCGGACACAATATCTTATTCACCTCATAGTTTCGAGATGGCAATGTATTACCTTCTGGAAGCATGTCTTTCAACAACTCAAGAAATTCGGTAAAGCTTTTATCGCTCCACCCATTTCTCACCTTCACACTGAACAATCTTAACACCGCTGACAACCGTGTTAAATTAGTGCACCCTGGATACAAAGTCACTTCCGCATCACTGCACAAAGTATCATACACATGTGCGTGCCGAAAAGACTCCTGCCCAACATCACGGATCATGTCCTCTAGTCCATCGTCCATTTCCACGTCATCAACTTCCTATCTATCCCACACCCTCGGCCTGTCTAACGATTCACCGTGACATATCCTTGTTGTATAACTCTTGCAAATCCCCTCAGAAATAAGATGATCACGTATCTCCTCAGGTTCTAGTCATCTCTCATTCAAACAGTTAACACAAGGATAATAAAACCTTCCATTACCACTATCAGGAGCATTTGTTTTTGAAAACTGTAGAAAATCTTCCACTCCATTCTCATACTCATCACTCGTCCGTCTAGCATTCATCCAACCGTGATCCATGACTAAACCAATAACTTCGTACTTAGTCCAACATATTCATCAACCACTTCTTATGACAGGGTATGACCCTATCCCATTCGAGAAGAAACTTTTTCAACATTCGGTTAACAGTTAGTCCTTAACTCTCATGCTCATACTCGACGAAATTTCGGCAGCATTTCCCTTCGGTCTCCGACATACACGACTTGAACGCGATGGCATCCACCACGATAAAGTATGCACCCGGAGAACGAAAGGAAATGTATCAATCCGAACTTTCATCAAGTATATAACATTAGAATCAATGAAAAACTATTTTAATTGAATGAAGAAATTTTTTTTTCCCAAACTGTCCAACTTTGGACAATTCAAGATCCAATACAATGAGCGGTACATTAAGCACGTACACGTGTGCTCATTAGTATTGCATCTCAAATGGGAAACTAAGGCTTTACTAATTATTGTGAGCATATTCTCGGATCAAATAAATTTTCAAGCAAATACATTAAAACTCCAATGAAATCTTTTCAGCCAAAACGATGGAAATCAAACCTTACTTTGTAATTTTCCGATGCAAAGCGACTATCTGCTGGTATAACTCATTTCTTGTATTTTCCTGTCAGCACACCACATGCAAGTGGACTCCAAGTTGTCAAACCCAAGCCATAGTTACAGGTTTGATTTGGATCTGAAAAAATAACATTGCCTCATCGTAAACCAAATGACTTGACAAAACTCGTGAAAGTATAATCTTAAATGCTTCTCTCCACACAAAGACTAATATCTTGCTACAACAAAGTATCGTAGCATCTGAATAACAAGCAAGCAAAACATTACCAGTAAAATAAAATTAAAACCAAAACAGAAATTAAAGCAAGAAATATTACCAGTAATAATGTCAAGACAGAAATACAAAATGTAAGAAGAAAACAAAACTTTCACATTGAGCAATGAATAATTTAAATAACAAATAAAATGTTTACTCACACATTATGTCTAACATTTTTTTAGTATATCAGTAAAATTTTATGATAAGGAAACTAGGGATACACCAGCCCAAAACACTACACAGAGAGACAAGAGTTAAATGGTTGCAGCCAAATATAAGAAATCAAAGCCTAATAAGCAACAAACAACAGCAAACCAAAGTGAAATGTTCCACAAAACCTGTTACAAAGTAAACCCACATCATACAGAAAATGCACCATGACAAGTGGAAATCACTAGGTAATATATCAACAAAATAGAGGATGTATTCACAGTAATAAGCCTAAAAAGCAAAGTGGATTCAAACACCAGCTGGACTAATTAATTAATTGATTTTGGCATCAACTTCAGTTTTAGCGGTTTCACTCACAACCGTCCAATAACTTTTCCTGGGTGAGCTATGATCTTTCACTCTTACAGTCTCCAAACTAGTCTTGACAAAGGAGTTTGCTTCACCATCAATGTCAAGGTCAAGATAATAGGTCAAGAAGTTGTCATGGTAGATACCATTTGTATAATCTGCAAGTACTAGTTATATATGGAAAAATAGGCACGTAACTTTACCATGTCCTTGGACCCTGCAACTCTTTGGTTTAAAATTAATTTTGTACATAGAAAAAAAATTGCTACAACCCTTCATTCAAAAGTAACAGCACTTTCAAGGAGAACAAAGCAAATATATCTTTTGTCTAATTAAAGATCTTACTTTGTTGACATTATATTGTACAAATGAGAATGAGTTAGCAAACTAGTATCAACTTATTATACACGTTAATGATAAGGGATTAAAGGCAATTTCCTGATGATATCATCCACCTTAATGATATGGATTTTGAACATCTTGCCAAGGAGTTATGACTTCTGGTTTTATCAAATAACACAGATAATTTAAAGATCATCTCAAGGAAGAAAATTATTTAATGCTTATGGGCCTGCTACACGAGTAAACATGAACAGAGAGGTTGACACCAATACAAAAACCTCATGACAGAGCCTAGACATGTAGTTCACAAAGTGAATCTATCTGTGCTAGACCATTAGCCTCACAACAACCAGGTTTTCAAAGACACAAACTCAAAAATCTAAAAAATCTCAAGAATCTGAACAAAATCACAGATGTTAGGTTTTTGTTCAAACCTTGTTGAGGCGTAACTCAGTATTGAAGAACAAAATCACAAAGGAAGAAACGAAATCTTAGTCTGATCTACAGAGGAAGAAACGAAATAGAAGAGGAAGCTAAGTCAAAAGAGAAGAAGAAAAAGAAGAAGACGAATACTTGGCGCAAATGGAAGAGGAAAACGCGATTGGAAGAAGAAGAAGAATACCTGGAGCAAATGGAAATCGCGAGTGGAAATCCAACACAAAACGAGGAAGCACAGAAGGTTGTTGGTGGTGAAGCAAGCAAACGTGATTTCTGCTCGTAGTTCCTCTCTCCTTAGTGTACTCGTGGGACTGGGTAGTGTGCTCGTGATACAGTATATGGAAGAGTAGAGCACAAAACAAAAAGGAATGGAAGAGGGCGCGGAACAGATGGAGGGAATGACAAAATGTAGGGTTTTGTCAAATATTACACATCGATTTAGCAAAAACCGATGTGGTTAGTCATATTTCATTTCGTTTTAATATTAACTGATGTAGAAACTTACGATTTAATTTAAAATTTCAATTTTTTTTAATTTATTACATCGGTTATAAATATACCGATGTGGTTAATATATATTAGACATCGGTTCAATAGGAACCGATGTGGAAAGATAAAAATTTTAAATTCTATTTTTTTTTTAGTTTTATACATCGATTAAAAGATAACCGATGTGGTTAATCTATATATTAGACATCGGTTCAAAAATCACCGATGTAGAAAGATAAAAATTTTAAATTTTTTTGTTTTAATTTTAGACATCGGTTAAATATAATCGATGTGGAAAATATTCACACATTGGTTATTTTTGAAACCGATGTTGAATCCTTTGCTTTTAGTTTCAAAAATACCACCGCCTCGTTTTACACATTTGTTTTAGGGAAACCGATGTGGAATCTCAGATGCTAAAAGCATATTTTGCACTAGTGAATATAACATTCTTTTCCTTTAACTTCAATGTGAGTTTGACAAGAAAAACTACACAATTCTTGAAAATGATTTTTAATGTTCTCAAATCTAAAACCCAAAGGTCCTAATCGAAATAAAGATATGTTAAATATTTTGAACCGAGGGAAAAAGAAAAAGGATGTCAAATTTGGAAGATTATGTTGTTGTATCATTCTTACTAATGTCACTTCATGTTCTTTACAATCCACGGGGTTAATTTTCTAAATGAGTAGATAATAGTTTACATATTTAGATGACATCAGAGTTAAAGTGTGAAACAAGTAAAGAAAGGGTTTGATACAGTAAACTTAATTTGGGATAAAGCAACAATAAAAGGGTTTGGTAGACAAAGAGACACAATTCAAGTTATCAATGAAAATAATACTATCAATAATAATGGCCATAAACTGAAGTCAAAATAAAGTTGTTACTCCGTAAAAAAAAAATAAAGGTGTTACTTTTTTTTGACAAAAAATAAAGTTATTACTTAAATTTAATTCTCATTGAAGATATATTCTTACCTTTTTAAGTTCAAAAAAATGTTCTTTTTATCCTATCATTATGATGAAACTATCACTTTAAATTTGTATAGATACTATTTCACAGTCATTATTTAAAATATTTTATAAAGTCGGTAGAGTTATTCTTTTATTTGAAACCAAATAAAAATGAAAATAATATTAGGAATAAAAATGTTCGATCAATAAATAATATTGATAAACAATAAGTGATATTATTTGTTCCTAAGATAGTTATTTTATGTTTTTATAATAATTTGATTTTTATTTGAATCACTATTCATATTTTTTTATATGCTTTGATAATAATTTGACTTATATACGTATCATGTTTTAAATATATTTTAATACATTGTTGTTATATTGAAATAATTTTAAAATATTTTTACAAAAATTATATAATAAGTGTCTGTGCATACCGCATGGGTAATTATACTAGTATATATAATAGATGGATCCACTTTTCACTATAGTGGACCACTTTTGCGACAAGTGTTGGTTACTGTAGCACTACAATAACATGCCTCCTTTTCCTTTTTTGTTTTTAAATCGTTTTCTAGAATTAATTTTCCCCCCAATTTTTTTAAATACTTTTTATTTTAGAATAATTTTTTTAAAAAAAAATTTTGAGTAAAAAAAATGTTATTAAAATATTTTTCGATTTTTTTGTTCATTTTTTTTTATTTAGATTTTTTTATTTTTTAGAAAAAATCCAAACTTTTTTTTATATATTTTTTTTCTAAAAAAACATTTTATTTTAATAAAAAATTTATTCAATTTTTTTTATTTGAAAAAATGTTTTTTATATAAATTGTTTTTTTATATAAAATATTTTTTAATAAGAAATATTTTCTTTAAAAAAACAGTTTTATTTAAAAATTGTTTTTTATTTAAATTTTTTGTTCGAAAACTTTTTTTTTCAAATAAAATAATTTTATTTAAACAAATTTGCTTTTTTTTATTAAAATTAAGTATTTTAGTTAAATTTTTTGTTACTAACAACTTTTTTTTAAACGATAAGAAATTTTTATTTACAATATTTTTTGTATTCAATTTTTTTTGGTTTTTTTTATTTAAAATAATTTTTTTAGTTAAATTTCTTTTTATTTTAAAAAAAATTCGGAAATTTTTTTTAAACAAATGTTTTTATTTTAAAAATATTGTTTTTTTATTTAAAAAATTTGTTTAATTAAAAACATTTTTTTATTACAAATTTTTTTATTTTTAAAAAATTTTAGAATATATTTTAAAAACTCTTTTAATTTAAACATTTATATTTTTATTCAAAATATTTTGTATTAAAATATTTTTTTATTTAAAAAATTTTCAAAACTTTTTTTTCCAAAAAAACTTATTTAAAAAAATTTGGTTTTTTTATTAAAATTATTTTTGTTAATTATTTTCTTAAACAGCTTTTTTTAATTTTTTTTATTTCAATATCTTTTTTATTATTTACAATATTTTTTAATTAAAATTGTTTTTATTTTAATAAATTTTTTTTATAAATAAGTTTTTTAAATTTTTTTAAAAAAAATTAGTTTTTCTTTACATTTAAAAAAAAAAAAAATTCGAAACTTTTTTATTTAAAAAAAATATTTATTTATAGAAAATATTTTATAAATTAATTTTTTTATTACATTTTTTTAATTTATAAATTTTTTCGAGAACTTTTTTATTTAAATATTTTTTTCCGCTTTATTTTTTTAATTACCAAAAAAATATTATTTTTATTAAATTTTTTAAAAACAAAACAAAAGTTTTCTTTTAACTTTTTTAATTAAAATATTAATTTTTTCACCTAAACTTTTTTTAATTAACAAAAAAAAGGTATTTTTTATTTAAATTTGTTATTTTTTAAAAAAATAATAAATTTTTAATTAAATTTTTTTAAAACAATTTTTATAATTAAAAAAATTGATTTAAAATTGTTAAATATTAGATAATTTGTTTAAAACAAATGGTAGCTTGATTTTTCGTGGACGAATAAACGGGCGACACATTTCACCGATGGGGTCCACATATATTTTAGCCATCTGACATTTTCTTAAAAAATAATTTACTTTATTCGTTATTTTAATTATTATGTTATTCATACTAGGGTATTTTCTTAAATTTAAATTGTAGCATGATTTTATTGTGGACGAATAAACGGGCCACACATATCACTTTTTTATGAAAAAATAAAATCATTGTGTCACGCCACTTTGTTTTTTATTATTTTCATTTTCTTTATCTTTGATTTGTAATATTTATCATTTTTACAATAGCTTTATGATACTTAAATTGAACATAACAATCTAAGATTATAACTTACCCTAAATAACAGGATCATACAAATTTAAAATACTGTTGAATATTAAAGTATGATTTTTCCCCCCTCAAAGTATCTTCTATTGTTGTTGTTATATAAATGTTCAATACAAGAACATATATAATATCATGGAAATGTGTATTCTTTTCATAAACATAAAAGATTAACATATTGCATATCATGAACTCATATCCGTAATGAAAAGTCAAGCTTTTATAAAATATACTACAATTTTTATCATACACATTTGTCATGTAGCCTGTTATTCATTAATTATTGAATATACGAATTCAACTGTTGCACACAATAGTATTATTTTATATTTAAAAAAACTAGTACATTTAATGTTGTTGATGTTGAATTTATTTATAATAAACTATTACGAAAATAATCATCTAACGGATGTCTGTGCGTCTCGCACGGGCAACTACACTAGTTTTTTTAGTATTGAGACCTAATTACAAATGAAATAATAGTTCAGGGACCTAATTACAAATTTTAAAATTATAGGGACCTCTTTGAAAATTCCCAAAAAGTATAGGGACCTACAGAGTAATTAAACCTTTCTTTTATTTCTTAGGCAATAAAAAATTAAAAATCATTTTCATCAATAGTCCTATTCATATTTGATACCTATATAATTTGGGTAATTAACTTCCATCAAAATGTTGCATATATATACTACGAGATCCTACACAAACTTTAAAGAGAGCCATCCATTGCTTTATTAACAAAATGAACAATGGTAATAGCACTCGTTCTTTATATAGCCATGTCTTTAATTAAATTTAGGGTTCTCTTTGCAATGGATAGATTGGCATAGGCTTGCTTAGTTGCTTTAACGAAGAAAAGGGAACTAATATATGGAATGAACCACTCGTTGCATGGTTATCAAGACTACGCTATATTCTCGAGGCAACAAGAGGCTCTCGTTGCATTGCACATCTCTACACTCTATGTTAATGTTGCTAATTTCAGGCATGACTAACTATAGAAAAACAAAAAATCTTATATAAACACATGCATACATCCAAAGAAAATCAAGTTGTTTGATCTACGACTTCTTCATTAATTCATTTCTTTATCAAAGAGAGAATAAAAATATTTCAATATGGCAAAGGCATTGTTGGTTGTTTTTCTTAGTGCACTTTTGGTTTGCTCACTTTTCTGCGAGAATGTTGAGGCGGGTGGAAGAGGAACACCAATAGATAACGCGGCAATGGGAGATGACCTATTCCCTGGAGTTGGATGTAACCCAAAGAATGTCGCACTCTGCAGACTTCCTGTGCCTAACCCACGGAAGAGGGGATGTCCGCCACAAGAGGAATGCCCTAACAATGGACACCCTTGAGACTCGGAAGACGAAGCCCCCTGGGACTAAACATATATAAGCTTCCTGCATTGCCTTCTATATGATCACACACATTCTTGATTTGATGGAGATTTGATATCTATAATATAAATGAGTATGACTCATTATCTTTGTGTTTTTTGTATTATAAGGTGAATAAAATACAAAAGGAATGAGATCAGGACGGAGTCAGACTTGGAGGATGAGGGGACCAACTATAAAAAAAAAATTCATCCAAAAAATTATATATATCAAATTTCATATAAAACATTCATAATTATATATTTCAAAATGTTAATTTCCCGATCTTGGTAACCCACGGGCTCACCTAAATTTTTCTTTAATAGAAATTTGTTTTAGTTACATTAATAATTTATCAAAATATATAACGTCTCTTATGTCGGTTACGAACAAACAACAAGTAAAAAATTAATCTTCCTTCTTATTGCAAAGTATAGTCTTGAATATATTTATACTTGAAAAATATCGCTCTTTAGTAAATGTAGAAGGATTTAATTATTATACACCGACAATTTAAAGATTTTTTATACTATCAATCAATCAAAAATCAACACATCATTAAAAATATTTGACTCTTGTAATAAAATGTTTTGCTAATGAATGCATGGCATTGTTTAAAGAATACAAACAAAAAGAATTATTTATTGAAAAAATTAAGTATCATTACTAATATATTAAATATACTACTTCCAATAATTTTTTAAAAACTTTTTTTTATACATTTTTTTAAGTTTTTTTTAAACTAATACTCTTATGACACCAATATAACTTCAACATTCACACACACATCACTTTAAGGAGACAGATATATTTCTTTTTTCAAGTTATTGTTAAAACTATCATTTATATATAACCTTGAACATTTTAAAGGTTATTAACTCTTTGGATAATTAAACATGATATTTAAATAATTAAATAGTTCAGAAGTTAAATTTGAAGGCACAAAATTTTTAAAACTTTTTTTTTTGACGAATTTTAAAATATGTTATTGATGCACGCCTCTATACACATTAGTTATTGCCCTTAGGATAATGACACTCTTTAAGAAACAAATAAAAGTAAATTTTTATAAACAATTAATGTATTTAATGTTTAAAAATATGGACTAATTAATTTTTCAATAAAAACTTATTTTTTTAGTTCCTAGAAAAGCATCCTGTTAGCATTACCCAATTATAATTATTGATTTACTGAGTTCCAATAGTAGCGTTTTGTCTGACGCTCAACTGCTCAATTCCACATAGCTTTGCATCGATTTTTTTTTTTATAAGTCAAATATATATTGAGAGAAGTACAAGGATACTTCGAACCCAATTACAAAAGTGCATCAAGAGAAAGTTACAAAATCCCCCACCAAACAAGATCAACCAACAGACAAACATAAAAAAGATAGCAGACTGCCACAACCAAAGTTTCAATAGGATCCAAAACAGAAGAGAAACTAAGGCATAACAGGTAATTGTGCTCAATCTGAGCTCTATCTAGATTTACATGATTTAAGGCATTCTATGGGATTTAAACACCAGTCAGCATATGAAAAACTTCCTTTCCTAATCTTATTTTTACACCACAACTAAATCCTTGTTTTAATCAGCTCCATGGTTTTATCAAAATCCAAATCACCTTGTTTGAATACCAATTCGTTTCGGTGAAGCCAAATGCTCCACACAGTTGCAAACCATATCAACCTTCACCTCTTTTTTGACACGCTTTCTGGATGAAGACCCGAATGTTGTACAAGATGATCCCTCAAGCTTCCTGTCAATGGTGTTACCAAGCCTACCCAATTATATAAGTACATCCAAACATTGTATGAAAAGTTGCAGAACATGAAAATATGAGAAGTAGTTTCCACATTATTCCTGCAAAAATAACATATAGAAGAACCAGGCGGGAGCAGAATTCCTCTTATTTGGGGGTTAGTTGCAGTGGGCGCCCTATCTCCAACAAAATATTGCCACTTTTAATGGAACACTTTTGTCCCACAAAATTGTGTTCAGGTCCCTGTCAACCGCCCCCCATCCTCATTGATAATCATAGAGTATGCAGTTTTCACCTCATATAATAAAGTATTCGGCCCCAACCAACACCACTTGTCATCTTGATCTTCGATAACATTGCTGTTGCTCAAAGTAAAAAAGCAATCCCGACAAAAGATGGGTTTCCCACACAAACAGAGGCCTCCTCCAAGTAAAATTCCAGGACCACACCCCCTCTGCCCATTCATCCATTCCTGTGAAAGTTACATTCTCATATTTGATTTATATAAAATATTTGGAATGTAATTTTCTTTTTTAAAAATTATCCTCATAAAAAAAAACTTTCAAAATTCAAAATAAAATAAAAGATGATGTATAGAAGCAAATCTCATCTCTATATTCCCAAATAAATTTTTTTTGTAGCAAACAAAAAGGTCTTTTTTTATGTTTATAACTTCAAATGGATATACTGACTAATATTGTTACATGGTTTTATTGTTGGATGATAATGGAGCCCTATCAGTAAAAGAGCATGCGAAAGTGAAGGAAAGTGAAGAAGAAGAATAATCCCTATCAACAATACCATGCGAAAGTGAAGAAGAATGTACGGAGAAAAAGAAGATCCACGACTAACATTGGGAGACCGTGGAACACGAGGGAGAACGAAGATCAAGAATGCAGAAAAATTTTAGTGGGTTACTGTTTAAATAAAGTGGGGGTGAGAAAGTAATTTAAGTTCTCAAAACTTTTACATTTTTTTTGGAATGTTTCCTTCTCGCCTTCAAACTTGAAAATAGAAAATTCAACTTTCTTTCACAAACTCTGTTTTCATGCATTTTTTATTCATGGGAATACTTTTTCCATCTTGTATTAAATGTGGGAATATTTTATTCCCACCTTATATTTTCGGAAATGTTAAAATATAATTTGTTAAGCAACACTAATTTAACCAATTAATAATAGAAAGCCATAATCCCCACCCCACCCCCCCAAAAAAAATAAAAATAGAAAGCCATAATATTAATTTAAGATAGAAATTCAAGACCAACAAAAGCGCATAACTAGGTTTTCTCTTGTATATAATAAATGAAATGATTAAAAAATTGTCCAAATGACTTTCTACTCTTTGGAAATGAATAGCATGCTTGGAAAGTCACTCTCTCTCTTAAAATTGTGCATGAGATACAAAAGTTATTAATAGTAGCTTCCTCAAAAACTCATCTGACGTATTATATACCACACTACCAAACATGCGCTAAGTTAAACAAAAAATATATGTAAAAGAATATGTTTTATTAATTAAAAATTAATATAAATATAGATAACATAATAATACTTGCCACAAACGTATAAGTTGAATAACTTTTTTGAATATAAAATAATGTAAACATGTACTAAACAACTTAATATATGTTTTTAGAAGTTTTACAGTCAAAGTTGTTTTTTTTTTTTATTTTTTTTAGGATAAAAAGAGTTTACTATTGAAATTATCCTTAACATAGAATAAGTTTTTACTATAGTACTATTGTCTCCAGTATTTGTTTTTTTTAAGCAACTATTGTCTCCAGTTAAATATATATAATAATAGTAAGTATTACATTATAATAAGGTTGAATTTTTTATTTTTTTTAAAGGTTAAAGTAATACTTATATTTACACGAATTCTCGATTTGGTCCTGATACATAAAAAATTATTAAAATGATCCATATACATACAAAAAGTCCCCATTTGCTTCTTGTCGTACAAAATTTTAGGGATTGATTTAATAATTTTTTGCTCGTATATGGACCAAAAGAGTAATGTATATGGACCAAATTGAAACTTTTTGTACGTATAGGGACAATTTTAAGAATTTTTTATATATAGGGATCAAATCGAGAATTCGCGTCACAGATAGGGACTAAAGTATTACTTTAAACTTTTTTAAAACAACCCTTTTTTTTTAAATTATTTTCCACAATACCCCATTTTCCCAATTATGTACCAAAATATCCCATTTTTTGGTACAATGAGAAGTTGTTTTTTCATTCCACGACTTCTCACTTTTTTTTTTTAACACCACTGAGAAGTCGCATTTTCAAATAACGACTTATCACCATTTATTTATTTTTACATAGGTGAGAAGTCGTTATTTGAAAAAGCGACTTTTCACCTTACATTTTTTTTCGTATTTTAAGTTTTTAATTCAGAAATTAAAAAGAAATATTTACATTGAGAATTCCTTGATCGAAAAAATGACTTCTCACTTGGTACCAAAAAGTGAGATATTTTGATATATAATTAGAAAAGTGAGGTATTGTGAAAAATAATTTTTAAAAAAGGGTTATTTAAAAAAAATCTGAATTTTTCTTTTTTGTTTATAAGAATATAAGGTTGATTTTGACACCCTTGTCCTTTTTAAAAAAATGTCCAATCAGAATTTATACCTTCTCTTTTTCTGGGTGAGAATCCGAATATATTGTGAACAGTCCTTTGATACCCTTGTCTTTTGTGTGTCAGGTGTTTGCCCTGGCAAAACGTAATTTTATTTTTAATGATTGATATTCGATTATTATCATACGAAATTGAATTTATCTTGACTAACCTTCGTCATTCCGGCCCTTTTGACTGAGCAGCAGAGCTGCATGCTGCGAGGAATGTCTTTCTCTCGTCCTATTTCTTAGTTTTCTTCTATTTCCTTTTGTATAAAAAAAATTGATTTTATCTTCAAAATAATTATAATAAAAGCTACAAATTATTTATAGTTTTTGTGTTATGTGAAAAATTTTATACCAACAGTTACACCCAACTTATTTTTTAAACATAAATCAAATCACTTTAAATTGAATTCAAATCATTTTCATTCAAATTATGTTACACAATCAAAAGTAGAATAAAATAATTAATAAAAAAGCATAATTTATATACAAGCATTAAAATTAGAGTTTAATTGTTATACACTGTCAGTATAAAGTTTTTTATACTGACAATCAATTACAAATCACGATATAAATGACTTTTAAGGTGATTAGATAAGATTCAGAGATTTTTAATGAGGTGGTAAATTATGATTGATTGATCATGTACAGTGTATAACAATTAAAATCTTAAAATTATACGATAGATGTTACATGTTAGCTGATACCCCTAAAATTACTATAAAAAAAATATTTTTGGTATATTAAAAAAAATTATAAATCCTCAAATCAAGACCCAAATTACATTCTTTTTTTTTTATCCAGAGGATCTTTAACTCCCGTTCCGATATCCAGAAAATTATATTCCCTTTATTTATTTATTTATATTGCGTAAATATATTATTAAGTATCTGAATCTTTATGTGAATATATATTTAACATTATTCCTAAATCCATATAAAGGACTTAGATAGGTAGGGACCATAGGGTTACATTGAGCTTTCAGCTACACCACTCCTGGGTTTTTTGATCAAACTGGGTTCCTTTTAGAAACTATTTACCAGTTTAGGGTTATTCTGAAACTATTTACCAGTTTAGGGTCGTTTTGGACACATGGCATATTTTATTTTTTTTTTCAATCTGACAGGTCAAAGGCGCCACTGCAGATGGCGCCATCCATTAAAAAAAAAAGGTAAAACGGGAGGCGCCACTGCAAATGGCGCCTTCCCCTGCAGTGGTACCTCCCCTGAAGTGTACCTGGGGGCCCCCAACCAAAAATTGGACGCCTGCAATTTTAAAGGAACAACGCTACAATTTTAAAGGAACAACGCTACAAAAAAATTATACTATAAGTATATGAAGTAACGATGACATTAATGATAAAGTATCTATTTTAAACAACAAGAGGCAATAAATAAAATCCCGTATTAATGAGTAGCAAATAATATCGCAGGAGGCATAAAAAAATAATAGCAATAACAATTTACACCGATAAATATTCATCAAGTATTACAGTAGTAAAAAAAAATTATTTGGATCAGACTTTCCTCGGGTATCTACTGATCAAAATTCAGAGTGTGATACAATATTTTATCAATACACAAGTCTGGTTCTTATTTGGAATTTTTAATTCGAATTCATTTAAGGTTAAATATAATTTGCTACTATCATTTTATAATTATTGAATTATACTTTCATTCAATTTATTTGCAAAATTAATTCACATACTTGGATGGTACAAATGCTAGAAAAATAATTCACATATTCTTGTTTTTACAGTTTGCTTGTTATTAGTTTAAAATTTTAAGGGAAATTCTCCTTCTGTCATCTTAACATAATGGAACTCTGATGAGAGCATTGCAGAAAATCTCCGGAGTGAAATTAAGAAGATGGGTTTGTCTGAAAATGAAAATTAAGCTTAAAAGCGGTAATGACAGTAAATAATTCAGGTGCAACAGACTCTGCAAACAAGAAATGTGAAACCGACTCTGCACCATGCATGTGCTTGCATGTGGGTGTGTTCTGAAAAATCTCACATAACGACAGTAAATAAAGACAAACTCAACCACTCATGTTTAACAAAATTCAAAGGCTTTTATGATGGATCATGTGTAGCGTGCAGGTTGTACGGTGCTGCTACATGTGTGGAGTTGGTATGGCGTTTTATGACTTTTATAACCTTGAAGACTAGCTTTTCTGATCTGAATTGAGGCAGAGAGATAGAGAGAGAATGCCTTGTTTGGGGAAGTGAGGGACGACTCTGATTGCTTGGGAGATGGCTGGGAGCCTTGGGTCTCTCTTCAGACCATTCTCTTCCGCGAACATTTTTCTCTCTGTATTTTGTTCAGTTCAGTAAAAAGCTTCCTCTCTCTGTGGGAAGAAGGCAGCGAATGATTTTTGGTGTAAATTGTTATTGCTATTATTTTTTTATGCCTTCAAAGGCGCCATCTGCAGTGGCGCCTTTGACCTGTCAGATTGAAAAAAAAATAAAATATGCCACGTGTCCAAAACGACCCTAAACTGGTAAATAGTTTTAGAATAACCCTAAATTGGTAAATAGTTTCTAAAAGGAACCCAGTTTGGTCAAAAAGCCCCACTCGTGAGTGGTGCCAACTGTTATATCAGTAATTATATTTCAGCAAATTCTAATCAATGTTTTAAAGATATTGATCAAAGATTTCAACTAAAACAAGTTTTTATTAAAAAAATAATAAAATCATTTCTCAAAATTTTGAACACACCACTTCTTAATAAAAACTTTCTTATTTCCATTCCTTAATAATCATTGTCACAAAAACACTTATTAGTATTCTTCTTTTATTTATATATATATATATATATATATATATATATATAATATAATATAATATAAGATTTTGCTAACGAGTAGCACTTGTCAAGAAATATATAGGTTTTGTTTGGCAAGCTCAATAAGCTAGCTTATAGCTTATTTGACTAGCTTATAAGCTTATTTGACTGAAATAGAGGTGTTTGGTAAAGAAACTTATCTCATTAGCTTATAGTTTTTCTTCATAAGCTAATTTATTTAGCTTATGACTAGTAGCTTATAGCTTATTGACTTTTCTCTCGTTTTTACCCCCATTCATTTAATGAAATTCTCATTTTACCACGTCTATCATAAATATGTCCTTTTATGTCATTTTATATTTATAAGCTAGTTCAACTGCTAATTTTATCAAACACTTCCACTACTAGAAAAATGGATTTTTCGGACGGAATTTTCGGACGGAAATGGTTCCGTCCGAAATTTCCCAAAAATTTCGGACGGATTTCGGACGGATTTCGTTAATTCTTATATTTTCCATGATCCGTCCGGAATCCGTCCGAAATCCGTCCGAAATTTCGGACGGATTTCGGACGGATTCGTTAATTCTTATATTATTCTTGATCCGTCCCAAATCCGTCCAATTTGACGGATTTCGACGGATTCATATATTTTCCTTGATCCGTCAAATCCGTCCAAAATTTTCGGACGGATTTTGACGGATCCCGTTAATTCATATATTTTCCATTTTCCGTCAAAATCCGTCCAAAAATTTTCGGACGGATTTGGACAGATTAGGTTAATTCATATATTTTCCTTGATCCGTCCGAAATCCGTCCAAAATTTTCGGACGGATTTCGGACGGATTCTGTTAATTCATATATTTTCCATTATCCGTCCGAAATTTTCGGTCGGATTTAGTTCGTTTTCCTTTAATTCTTATATTTTCCTTGATCCGTCTGAAATCCGTCCGAAATTTTCGGACGGATTTCGGACGGATTCCGTTAATTCATATATTTTCCATTATCCGTCCGAAATCCGTCCGAAAATTTCGGACGGATTTCGGACTTTTTTCGTTACTACATATATTTGCCTTGTTCCGACCGAATTCCGCCCTAATTTTTCGGACGGTTTTGGGACGGATCCCGTTAATTCATATATTTTCCATTTTCCGTCCGAAATCCGTCCGAAATTTTCTGACGGATTTCGACGGTTTATGCGTTAATTCATATATTTTCCTTGATCCGTCCAAATCGGTCCAAATTTTTGACGGATTTGACGGATTCTATTAATTCATAGATTTTCCATTATTCGTCCGAAATCCGTCCGAAATTTTCGGACGGATTTCGGACGGATTCCGTTAATTCTTATATTTTCCTTGATCCGTCCGAAATCCGTCCGAAATTTTCGGACGGATTTCGGACGGATTCTGTTAATTCATATATTTTCCATTATCCGTCCGAAATCCGTCCTAAATGGACTTGTTTGATCCTAATAGAGCCCAAATCGACTTTTTTAGGTCATATACGACCTAATCGGGGCCAATTTGTAGTTCTTTGATCCTAATGGAGCCCAAATGGACTGGTTTGATCCTAATAGAGCCCAATTCGACTTGTTAGGACCTAATTGGGCCAATTGCCCCGATCGGCCCAATTGAACTTCTATGGTCCTAATGAAGCCTAAATGGACTTGTTTGATCCTAATAGAGCCCAAATCGACTTTCTAGGTCATATACGACCTAACTGGGTCAATTTGTACTTCTTTGATCCTAATCGAGCCCAAATGGACTGGTTTGATCCTAATAGAGCCCAATTCGACTTGTTAGGACCTAATTGGGCCAATTGCCCCGATCGGCCCAATTGAACTTCTATGGTCCTAATGAAGCCTAAATGGACTTGTTTGATCCTAATAGAGCCCAAATCGACTTTCTAGGTCATATACGACCTAATCCGGGCCAATTTGTACTTCTTTGATCCTAATCGAGCCCAAATGGACTGGTTTGATCCTAATAGAGCCCAATTCGACTTGTTAGGACCTAATTGGGCCAATTGCCCCGATCGGCCCAATTGAACTTCTATGGTCCTAATGAAGCCTAAATGGACTTGTTTGATCCTAATAGAGCCCAAATCGACTTTCTAGGTCATATACGACCTAACTGGGCCAATTTGTACTTCTTTGATCCTAATCGAGCCCAAATGGACTGGTTTGATCCTAATAGAGCCCAATTCGACTTGTTAGGACCTAATTGGGCCAATTGCCCCGATCGGCCCAATTGAACTTCTATGGTCCTAATGAAGCCTAAATGGACTTGTTTGATCCTAATAGAGCCCAAATCGACTTTCTAGGTCATATACGACCTAATCTGGGCCAATTTGTACTTCTTTGATCCTAATCGAGCCCAAATGGACTGGTTTGATCCTAATAGAGCCCAATTCGACTTGTTAGGACCTAATTGGGCCAATTGCCCCGATCGGCCCAATTGAACTTCTATGGTCCTAATGAAGCCTAAATGGACTTGTTTGATCCTAATAGAGCCCAAATCGACTTTCTAGGTCATATACGACCTAATCGGGCCAATTTGTACTTCTTTGATCCTAATCGAGCCCAAATGGACTGGTTTGATCCTAATAGAGCCCAATTCGACTTGTTAGGACCTAATTGGGCCAATTGCCCCGATCGGCCCAATTGAACTTCTATGGTCCTAATGAAGCCTAAATGGACTTGTTTGATCCTAATAGAGCCCAAATCGACTTTCTAGGTCATATACGACCTAATCGGGCCAATTTGTACTTCTTTGATCCTAATCGAGCCCAAATGGACTGGTTTGATCCTAATAGAGCCCAATTCGACTTGTTAGGACCTAATTGGGCCAATTGCCCCGATCGGCCCAATTGAGCTTCTATGGTCCTAATGAAGCCTAAATGGACTTGTTTGATCCTAATAGAGCCCAAATCGACTTTTTTAGGTCATATACGACCTAACTCGGGCCAATTTGTACTTCTTTGATCCTAATGGAGCCCAAATGGACTGGTTTGATCCTAATAGAGCCCAATTCGACTTGTTAGGACCTAATTGGGCCAATTGCCCCGATCGGCCCAATTGAGCTTCTATGGTCCTAATGAAGCCTAAATGGACTTGTTTGATCCTAATAGAGCCCAAATCGACTTTTTAGGTCATATACAACCTAATTGGGCCAATTTGTACTTCTTTGATCCTAATGGAGCCCAAATGGACTGGTTTGATCCTAATAGAGCCCAATTCGACTTGTTAGGACCTAATTGGGCCAATTGCCCCGATCGGCCCAATTGAACTTCTATGGTCCTAATGAAGCCTAAATGGACTTGTTTGATCCTAATAGAGCCCAAATCGACTTTTTAGGTCATATACGACCTAACTGGGCCAATTTGTAGTTCTTTGATCCTAATGGAGCCCAAATGGACTGGTTTGATCCTAATAGAGCCCAATTCGACTTGTTAGGACCTAAGTGTAAGCTCCAAAAATGATTTTATTTGAAAATAACTTTGTTTGGTAATAAGATTAAGTGTTTAAATCAAATTAGAATGTGTGTTTGGTCATGCGTAATTAAATTACTCTCTTAAAATTATTTTATTGGGTGCGTTAGCACCGACTTATTTCGATGAATGCACGCTTACTAGACAATAAGTTACATTATTGTCACTATTACTACCAATATGAGAAAAATATTTTAAATAATATGTTTAAGAGAAAAACATTTTCATATTTTCATTCAATTTAATTTTAGAGTTGAAAATAAACTGGTTTGACCTTAATTTGAGATTAAATTTTGGACCGAGTATTTTCTTAGTTGATCAATCCAACTATTAATCTTTACTCTAATTTGAATTTCGAAAACATATATCTATCAAGCTTTATTTTTAGATTCAAAAAAATAAAAACATATTTATTTTAGACTTAATATTTATCACTCATTTTATACCCACTAATACAAAAAACTGATTTTTCTCTCTCCTATTTCTACCCAAAACCCGTAACCCCTCCCCTCACGTTCTCTTTCTCTGCTTCTTTTTCTTTCTTTTTCTCCTTTCTCTCTTTCTTTCTTTTTCTTCTTTCTTCTCCTTTCTCTTTTCTTTCTCTGCTGTTTTTTTTCTCTCCCCCAACTTCATCTTCATCAACCACCTTCCTTCCTTCTTCTCAGTCGCGCCAGCAAGTAAGCCCAGCTGCCACCACGCCGTGACCGCCGCCTGCTGGAGCTCCGCCGCGAAGCCGCGCTCCCCACCGCGGTGAGCGCTGCTTCCACCACCACCCACGGTGGTTTCCGGCGCCGTCCGACGAAACAGCCACCACGTCATCTTTCTCTTCCTTGGGTAAGTGGTTTTCTCACTTCCTTTGCTCAGATTCAAAACCCCCAAATTGATTTTGAAACCCTAACCCTAGGATTTGATTTTTAGTTCTCAAAGGAACTTTCATAGTGCTTGTAGGTTATGCATTTGCTCTGTATATTTCTTAACCTCACTGTCTAAATTTGTTTATCGACCTTTCTTTTTTGTTTATCTTTAATTATTCTCCAATTGGAACATTTAATGAAAAACCCACATTAGTTACGGGGGAGGAAGAGAGGGACCAACGAAATTTATATGTGACCATATTTGGTCAATAGAGGTCACTTTTGGATAATAAACTTTGGTGTATAGTGGTATAGTAAATGTTCACAATTTGGTCCCATATGCTATAAACTCACTGTTTTACAGATGTTAAACTTATTAAACTTCAGTTGTCTCATTTTGCGTTTTCTTCCCTGCTGCTACACGTGAGTATGCTTCTATGGTAGATGAAATTTGGAGGGACCCCTGCTGTCCAGGAAACATACAAGAGAAGAGAGGAATTGCATAATCTTCCTCATGTTGCTAAATATTTCCTAGATCGGGTATGTCTCTACTTGTTTCTTTTTCTTTTTGTTAAGAAGTATTCGTTGATGTTTTCTTGTATATTTCTTCTATTTGATTATCTCGTGGTACGTCCAAATATTACAACTAAGTATTCGTCCCTTAAAAACATTTGGTTTTTGCCTTTTTCATTATGGAGTTAATGCGGTGCAGCTGGCCTCGAGTGCTTTCCCAAATTATTATTTCACCTTATCCTCTCTCATTTTCTTACCTTGGTAACAGCTAATATGATCCAACTTATAGAAAAAAAATGGAACACTCAGAAATCAGTAAATCTATTTGGCTTGGAACAATTCTGTGGAAACATCATTTTTCTTCTTCTTCTTTCCTTAAAAAGGAGGGGTTTAAAAAGTTGCCTGTTCTCTTTCATGAAGTTTTAGCCTAGGGTTTAAGCTCGTTAAGCATGCATAGCTACTAAATCTGCGCTTAAGATTATGACATAATGCATTTTTTATTATGTTTTGAAGGAAAGTATCATGTGCATGGCTGTTGCTCAACAGCAAAACATTTTAGATTGAAATGGTGTTCTTAACAAGTGATTGTGTACCTTCTTGCAACTTTAAATGAGCCACAAATCTCTGATAGATGTAGCAGGTTATTGATTAAGGTGTGTAACACATGTTTAAGGGTTATTGATAGATGTAGCAGGTTATTGATTATGTACTTTCTATTTGCTCGATAGATGTAATATTGAAATTGCTTCTAAAGGACATGTTTGTGTATCTAATTAATGCAAGAGTAGATATTGAACTCCGTAATTGTTTAATGCATATTTTAAATTTTTAATAAATCTTTTTCCCCCAAATAATAATACCATCCTAGAAAACCTACAATTGGATATCCACTATCCAGCATTATTGTGGTGATTGGTAACTTTTGTGTGGATTGAAGATTAACCACTGCTTAATCTTTAAAAGAACTTCTAAAATAATCTGTTAATTTTATAATCATGATCTTAAGTTGTACAACTCCTACCTTGTGGTCTAGCTAAAATTTGGCTTGTATTGCATAATAAATGTTTTCCTTTTGCTTTTTCTGACATAATAATATGTGCCTGCGTTGAATAGGATTGGAGTTCATTAACTTCATTCAAATATGATCTCGTCTTTCTTTTGTTCTTTTGATGTGTCATTCGTCTCTGACTAATACTTAAAAGAACAGACTAATTATATTGACTTCCATTATGTATTCTGTTACCTTGATTTCTAATCGTATGTTATATGTGATCCTTTACAGGCAATAGAAATATCAAGCAATGAGTATGAGCCTTCGAAAAGGATATATTATATCTTGAAGGAGTCACTCGAGAGCAATAGTCTTGCCTTCATGGAATTCTCATTTGATGATAGGAGTCCCATGTCCGAGATATACAATGAAAACTTAAATTGCCCACCTCCCTTAACCAAGTAAATTCATTCTCTTCCATCTTCTTTTCTCTTATTTTGTGGAAGCTTCGAAAATGTTATTACAACCTTATCATTGAATTTGGCTCGGATATCAACTGATTCGCATAAATTCAAAGGGACTACGCAATGGTTGCAAATGGTTGGAAATGTTTGAGGATGTGAGGGTGGTTCTATTTTGTGTTGCTCGAGTGACTTCGACCGGATGTGGCCTACTAGTACTTGGTGAGCTCCGTAACAAAATCTTGCAGCAGGAGATCTTTTCGAGAGTCCGGTGAGGCATCCTTGTTTTAAAGATACCCCTTTTGTGCTTCGCTAAACAAAGTTCTCTTTTATTTATTTTGCATTCACAAACCTTTCAATTGTTTATCCTTTCTGTGGGTCTTGCTGTTTCGAATTAGTGATTTTCTCAATGTTTATCCTTTCAGATTGGTTTGGATGGAATTCGTATGTTAGATCCAAATACCAGTCGAACATTGAGAATATATCCTCTTGAGAACATAACAAGATGTGAAGTAAGTTTGTTAGCTTCCTTATTGACATTTTCACTATTTCTTCAAAATTAATTTTTGTAACTAGTCTCAATATAATATGTTTCTAATTTAATTATGCAGAAATTTGATTCATCTACCTTTGCATTCTGGTACAGTTGAACACATGTGTGCACTTATTTCTGTTTGTTAATTAATTGACTTGCTTGGTTGATGGAAAGGTTCATTCTTTTTTTGAATTGTTGGATATAAATCTTTCGGTGTATCGTGGGGGCATCTCCATTGATGCAGGTCATTCTACTTCTAAAGGAAAAATGTCAAAGAAATTTGGAGAGGCTGGATTCTCGCTTTCCTCAACTTTTTGGTTCATTACATGACTTTCACAATTCACGAGTGGTTTGATCTTCGATAGTTTTTAAGTCATGACTTTTGGATTGCATGCAAGCAATTGGTATTTGACTTTTAGAAGTTGTATGGTACCAAGACTGTATTTTGTAACAATAGTCAAATTTGATTTTGTGATTGAATGTGAAACTGCAAATGTTAGTGATCGGTGCCATATAATTCGCATAGATAGTGAAACTGTAATGTAAGTGAAGTGATCCGTCACGGCCGTGATGGGCATCACGGCCTGGCCGTGACGCTTCTCGCCTTGAATGTTGTTTCATTAAATGGTCCGTCACGGCCGTGATGGGTATCACGGCCTGGCCGTGACGGTCTGCCTGTAGAAGGGGTCTCGGCTCGGTTGACATGTCACGGCCAGTGATGGGCATCACGGCCTGGCCGTGACGATTCTGACTTTTCATTCTTCCGTGGGAAATCCGTCCCAAATCCGTCCGAAAACAAAAATAAATCCGTCCAAATCCGTCCAAAAATAACCAACAAAATCACAAGATTCCGTCCCAAATCCGTCCGAAAACAAAAATAATTCCGTCCAAATCCGTCAGAAAAATAACCAACAAAATCACAAGATCCGTCCGAAAAAAAAAAAATTCCGTCAGAAATCCGTCAAAAAAATAACCAACAAAATCACGAGAATCCGTCCGAAATCCGTCCCGAAAATAAAAAATTCCGTCAAATCCGTCCAAAAAATAACCAACAAAATCACGAGAATCCGTCCAAAACATAAATAAATCCGTCCAAATCCGTCCGAAAAATAACCACAGTCCGGGATTTCCACGTTGTCCAAATCGTCCAAATCCGTCCGTAAATATTTTCGGACGGAATTTGGGACGGATTTTCTAATTTCCCACGGGGCTTTTTCGGACGGATGCCATTCCGTCCGAAATCCGTCCGAAATGAATTTTCCGTCCGAAATCCGTCCGAATTCCGTCCGAATTCCGTCCGAAATCCGTCCGAAAATCCGTCCGAAAAAGATGGATTTCTAGTAGTGTTCAAATTCAATCAGCTAGCTTTTCACCTATCAGCTATCAACTAAAAATCAGCTTATCAGCTATCAGCTATAATCTATAAGCTTATCATCTATTTTTGCCAAACAGACCCATGAAGTACCTTTGGACTCAATTAGAAGCAAAAACATACCCATATTTTTTGGACTCAAAGACAAGCAAAATTCAATCAAGTCAACTCTATTTAATGTCAAGATTCCAAAAATCAAGAAAATTAATCAATCCAACCAATTTTCCTTTTACTTTTCCAAGAGTATTGCACAATCCCGAGACCCCCGCCTCGGTGTCCAGAGTCTTTGACCCTGACTAATCCGGGGTTCGGTCGGGAGGTAAGTAAAGCCTGGCCAAGAGTTGTTGCTGCTAAGGATCGAACTCATGCAAAGCACGAACCATTCGTCCTTAACAGCAGCACATTAACCACCTGTGCCCAAAATAATTAAAACACATTTTTTTTACATAAATCAAGACAATTAAATTTAAATAACTAACTTCCTTAATAAATGAAATTAGTTAATTTTGCTTATAATTGAGTCCGAATGTAGTATCAAGTTTTTATGGAAAAATAAAACATATCATTTTCTAGAATTATAAATACAACATTTTTTTTATAAAAAAAATTATTTATTTTAGTCAGGCCATAAGCACTTGTTAGCATTTTCATATAATATGTACTTGTTTCTTTTCAGTTTTTTTATACCAGACCATAATCCAGCATTATTATTTATTTATTTATTTTTAATCATGTTATAAGTACGAAGTATTCACTGTTATTAACAGTGGTCAATCTTCGTCGGGAAACTTGTTGGGCACATAAGGTAAGTTCTCCCCTCCCAACTAGGTTTTCTCCATATACAAAAGGCATGATTCGAACCCCTGACCACTTTGTTAAACACAGCATATTTTTTATTATTAATTTTTATATATACATATATTTTAAAAATGCATCACAAAGATAAAAAGACATCATACGGTATTTTTTTATGTTGATAAAAGATTTTCCTATCATAATATTTACATGTTTATTTTAAATTTTAGACCCTAATTAAAAGTTCTCTTTACGTTGAGAAAGGTTACTTTTACAAAGGGAATTTTTGTTTGTACAAAATTTATTTTGGATAAAGGTATATTTAGATAAGAGCAAAATTGATTTTTCTAACTGGTATAGCTGTCTCTCTCTCAACCTTCCTTTTATTCATCTTTTCCTTCTTCCCCATCCACCAGTAGGGGTGATTTTGGGTATTTTTTGGCCTGTAATCATCCTTCTAGATCGTTTTTCTCTCCTTTTTATCTAAATAAGTGGTTTTTCTACATAGATCCGTTTTTTTTCTTCACATTTTCCCATGTTTTCGTCGTCTGCGTATAGCGGTGTTTTGTTCGTTGTCTTGTTGCGGCGTCGTTTGGTTTCCCGTCTTGTTGCAGTGTTCGTTTAGTTCAGATTGACAGATCAGTTTCGATCCATTATAGATTCAATCAAGACTTGGGTGTCAACGTTACAGATATGGAGGCATGGGTATTCCAGTCACTTTGATTTTGTCACATTCGTAGGCATTTTGCCGTGTTATGCTGTTAACCTGGGTGCTGTGAGTTTGTTCGCAGATTCATCTTTTCTGGTTTTTAGCGATGTTGAATTTGTGTTGTTTTTCGATATATTTTATCAATTTGAATGGATATCTTTTTTAGTAAAAAAAAATTGGCATCTTGTCCATTTGAACATGAAACATGAAATGCTATTTTATCTAATTACCTCCTCCTACCTCCCTAACAATCATCCAATAACCATTATTCTCTTCTTCTTCTTTTTTATCTTTATAATCTTTATAAGTTTTTTTTTAGGTAAAAGTTTGTTAATGTTTGTATTTTTGTTAGTGGATGGGGTTTGAACTCTCAACCTTCTTATCACTCCACTCCTTAACTCCCCCAACCCCAAACCATTATTCTCTTCTTCTTTTTTTTTATCTTTATAAGTTTTTTTTTAGGCAAATGTTAGTTTTCGCCAGCCACTTGAGCTCTGAATGTTGGACTAGACAAAATATATGGCATTGTATACAGTCTGGCATGCAGAATACCAAATCTTTTTGTGAGCTTGTATTTCGAGTTCTGGCAGTCTTGGATTCGGACACAAGGCCTGCTTTTGCTATGACTCTCTGGTCCATTTGGCGGGGACAGAAATGATTTGCTATGGGATGGTGTGGCTTTCTCTCCCACTCAAATTCCTTTTTTTTTTTTTTCCTAAGCAATATTTGAATTAAAAGAGTAAAGGGGTACAAGCTGTACACCCAATACTAAGAACCGGGTTTACAAAGCAAAACAGTAGACAGAAAGCTATTTTTTCAACCAAAGGCGCCACTATGGCAGCAATGTGGTTGAAGCATAACTACATTCTACCCCCACCCACTGAGACAAAAAGCCACCCCCACATGAACGACCCAAAACTAGCAGAACAAACTAAGGCACCAACAAGCCAAACTGAACAAAAAGAAGCAGACACCCCAAACAGTAGCAGAAGCCAAAATCTAACGAAGGCACTCACCCCAAGCTGCAGGGACACTCCAATTGTTGGAACAGGACCTGCTAAGCAATTAGGAGCCAATCACCCTGAATGTTGTAAACACAACAGAGGATTGACAGTCCACTCAGCAAAGGAGAACCCTCCCTTCTTGATTACTGCTTTATACTGCTTTATACCAGGACTAGATCCTAATTTTTATTAATTCTAACACCTCAAAATTGAGGGATCCTTGATTAAAAATTAATTCATTTCTGTGCAACCATAGAGACCATAACGTTACAAACCAAAGCAGCCTCCAAGCATTGGTCGACGCCCTCCTTGCAAGTAAACCTAAATGCTGCAACAACAGGCCCTTTAAGGATCCATTTAAAACCGTGACCAAGCCAAACCAGTCATATATAAACATCCAAATAGCGTAAGAGAAACGGCAGTGCAGAAAAATGTGGGCAGCAGTTTCAACTTCTGATTTGTAGAAACAACATAATAGAGCATCATCCCGAAGCATGATACCTCTTTTATGGAGGTTTACTGCAGTTGGTAACCTGTCTAGCAACGCCCTCCAGCTGAACGCTCCCACTTTCAGAGGGACACTCCTCTCCCAAAGAAGGTTGAAGACATTTCTCTCTGGAATTTCCAGACCAACTGTGATCAGATAATATGCTGATTTTACAGTATAAGGCGAATCACTGTTATCCTGCCAACACCAAACATCGTCAGCCCCAAACACCAAACTTTTTGTATCCAATAACACCAGCAGACTCCTAAGAAGTTCCTCCTCCCAAACAAAAAGGCTTCTTCTCCAACGGAAGGACCAGCTCCATACTCTATCAGACCAGCCCCCCCCATATGAGCTATTGTTGCTTCTTTTGAAAGTGAAATATTATACAGTCTATTGAAGGACACAACCAAAGGTACCTGCTCAGCCCACGAATCGTTCCAAAATGAAATCTTGTTTCCACTTCCCAGTTTCTTTGTAATTCCACATGTCAACCAACCCTCCTTGGTAGAGTCACAACCCTCTAGAAGGCCTAGATCACGCCACCAATGTGATGGTTCCCCACCACATACTGTAGAACCACTCCAAGGCCCCCTCCAGGATGCCGGATCCCCATACCTGAGCATAAGCACTTGAGACCATAAGTTCTCTCCCTCATTTAAAATCCTCCATCTCCATTTTCCAAGAAAACCTAAGTTAAATGCTTTTATGTTTCTAATCCCAAGCCCCCCTTCTTCCTTAGCTCTACACACCACCTCCCATTTCGCCCAACAAATCTTCTTGCATTCCTCACCCCCCCCTCCCCTCCCCTCCCCTCCCTCCAACCCCACCACAAGAAACTCCTATGAAGTTGAATTATCTTGTTTAGAATCTTTTTTGGAGCCTTGTAGAAAGAAAGTTAATACAACGGTAAGCTAGAGAGAACCGCATTAATTAATACCACTCAACCACCAAAAGAGAGGTATTTATTTCTCCATCCAAGAAGCCTCTTTTACAAAGATAGGTGTTGGGGAGTCCGGGGAGCACCGGAAGCAACAATGGGCTAATGATCAGGACCACCAAGAGACCATGACACCACATCTCCACCCAAAACCTTAAGGCATTAGGTATATGGGTCACCTCTCTTATATATCATTCATTTAGCTCATTCCTAGCTAATGTGGGACTAACCACTCACACTTGAATTTCCAACAATCTCTCCCTCAAGTGTGAGTCTCCCACACCACTATACTTGCACCGCCGTTACCAACCAACGGGACACGTCGCCTGACTCCACCTTGGTCAGGAAGACTTTCGATACAAGGATCCAATACACCTGGATCCACTCTCGCTCCACCATCAGGCCAAACCATGGCTTTGATACCACTATGTTGGGAAAAAAATCAGAGATAACAATCTCTAATGAAGCAAATATTTTTCCCTTCACCTGTGCAAATAAATAGGCACAACAAAAATATTCTTCCACAGGATAATATCAATGGCAGAAAAATAAATAGCAATGACACCACTATTTTTAACGTGAAAACTTCCCAGTGTAGGGACAAAAACCACGGGACCAAGTCCAGCAAAAACTTCCACTATAAATAATAATGGGTACACCAAGTCTTCCTAGAAATTCTAGGGAACACCAAATCAGCAATACATCACCCAAAAGATGGATACAAGCAAGCAACATGAGAAAAACCCCACAACAATGGATATAACAACTCAGCTCAAAGAGAAGGCAAAACAACAAACAGAATATATCAAACTAACGAGCTCATTGGTAGGAATAACATAGTGAAATTTCAGCAAAAACGGAGCAAGTTTGCTGTACCACCTGAACCCTCTTTCTTCTTCTCTTTTCCTCTCGCCGTCGTTGTGCCTCTGTTTCTCGCGTTTTCTTCTTTCACGCATCAGGCTCCCACTGTTGCCTAAACCCTTTCTTTCTTTTATTTGAACCTTAAGTTCCTTTTTTTTTAATGCCACATGGGCTTGGCCCATTAACAACTTTTTATTATTATTTTTCTTTTAAAGTTGAAGTGGGACCCACTTGGGAGTGACCCACCCAACAAATCTCCCCCTCACGACTCGAGTGGGAAGATACTGCTCGACCAAGCCCGCCTTCTTTCTACAGCAAATCAACTTTGTCATAGGCAAGGTCTTTGTCATCATATCTGAACCATTTTCATCAGTATGGATCTTTTCAAGTGAAAATTTCTTCATCTCTAGCGCATCTCGTATCCAATGATACCGCACCTCAATGTGCTTTGACCTGGAATGAAAAGTTGGATTCTTGCTGAGATGGATAGCACTGACTGTCACAAAATAACACAAACTTCTCTTGCTTGAGGCCCAACTCTTGTAGGAATTTCTGCATCCACAAAAGTTCTTTAGAAGCTTCAGTAATGGCAATATACTCAGCCTCGGTGGTAGACAAAGCAACACATTTTTGTAATCTTGATTGCCAAGACACCGCTCCCCCTGCAAAAGTAATCAAATATCCAGAAGTAGATTTTCTAGAATCAACATCACCGGCCATATCGAATCTGTGTAGCCGTCTAACACAGGTTGACCACCCCCAAAGCATAAACATACTCTAGAAGTGCCTCTGAGGTACCTGAAAATCCACTTCACTGCTTGCCAGTGGTCTCTACCAGGATTAGAGAGAAAACGACTAACAACTCCAACGGCATGGGCAATATCCGGCCTTGTGCATACCATAGCATACATCAAACTACCAACCGCGGATGCATAAGGAACCTTCTTCATCTCTTCTTTGTCTTTCTCACTTGTAGGGCATTGTTGAGAGCTCAACTTGAAATGACTTGCAAGTGGAGTACTAACAGGTTTGGAATTGCTCATGTTAAACCTCTTTAATACCTTCTCAATATACTTATGTTGAGACAACCACAATTTACCATTCTTCCTATCACGAGTAATTCTCATGCCAAGGATTTGCTATGCAGGACCCAAATCCTTCATAGCAAAGGCCTTGCTCAAATCTTTCTTCAGACAATCAATCTTCTTTGTGTCATGACCAACAATCAACATGTCATCCACATATAGCAAGAGGATAATAAAATCATCATCAAGGAATTTCTTCACAAACACACAATGATCTGAAGTTTTTTCTATAACCATGTTTCTCCATGAAAGAATCAAATTTCTTGTACCATTGCCTTGGTGCTTGCTTGAGTCCATACAAACTTTTCTTCAACTTGCACACAAGCTGCTCTTTTTCTTTGACCTTGAAGCCTTCAGGTTGCTCCATATAAATTTCCTCCTCCAAATCACCATGAAGGAATGCTGTCTTCACATCAAGTTGTTCAACCTCTAGGTTCAAGCTAGCTGCTAATCCAAGCACAACTCGAATAGAGGACATCTTCACCACAAGTGAGAAAATTTCTTCAAAGTCAATACCTTTCCTCTGATTGAAGCCTTTCACAACCAATCTTGCTTTGTACCTTGGTTGGGAGCTATTATCTTCTGATTTCAGCTTGAACACCCACTTGTTCTTAAGTGCTTTCCTACCCTTAGGCAACTTCACCAATTCAAACGTGTGATTCTCATGCAAGGAATTCATTTCTTCTTGCATGGCCTTCAACCACTCTTCCTTGTGCACATTTACAATAGCCTCTTCATAACTTTCTGGCTCTCCACCATCAGTGATCATCACATACTCATGTGGAGTGTATCTTTGGGAAGTATGACGCTCTCTGGTAGATCTTCTCAACTGAGGCTCAACTGGTGGCTCAGATGGAACCTCTTCAACTGGTTCATCATGGTGAGGTGTAGGGTCGTCATTTGCATTCCCATCATCTACCTGTATATCTCCCCCTTCAACAAAAGTTCCAGTAGGGGGTTTAGGCACAACATCAATATAACTTATGGCAACCAGTTTCTATTTCTCAGCTTTCTCAAAATCTTCAATGGTTTGGTCTTCAAGAAATATCACATCCCGGCTTCTGATAATTTTCCTGTCAGCTGGATCCCAGAGTCTATAACCAAATTCTTCATGACCATAACCCAAGAAGACACATTGTTTGGATTTTTCATCAAGCTTGGACCTCTCATCTCTTGGAATGTGAACAAAAGTCCTGCAGCCAAACACTCTCAAATGACTATAAGAGACATCTTTCCTTGTCCATACTCTGTTTGGAACATCACCATCTAGTGGCACAGAAGGAGAAAGGTTGATCAAATCCACTGCAGTTCTCATTGCTTCACCCCAAAAGGATTTGGGTAATTTTGCATGAGAGAGCATACACCTGATTCTGTCATTAATGGTACGGTTCATTCTCTCTGCAACTCCATTATGTTGAGGTGTCTTTGGAACTGTCTTCTCAAGCCTGATTCCATGTTCTTTGCAATATTCTTCAAACGGACCCCTGTATTCACCACCATTATCTGCTCGGACACATTTCAACTTGCTTCCTTTTTCTCTTTCAACACTTGCATGAAAGTGCTTGAAGACACCAAGTACCTGGTCTTTAGATTTCAAAGCAAAAGCCCACACTTTTCTAGAGTGATCATCAATAAAAGTAACAAAGTATGAAGCACCACCAAGAGACTTAAAATCCATAGTGCAAACATCAGTATGAACTAAATCAAGAACATTTGGCCTCCTATGAGGACTAGAACTACGAAATGAAATTCTATGTTGTTTTCCAACAAAACAATGAGAGCAAGTATTTAAAGGTGTACCTTTCATAGGAAGAGAATTTTTCCTGGCAAGGATGTTGAGTCCTTTCTCACTCAAGTGACCAAGGCGCATATGCCACAAATCAGTAGAAGCATCTTCAACTGCATTCACTTCCTCCTTGCTTAGCTTTCCAGGCATCCTGTAGAGAGTAGTGAAGCTTTCTTATTTTGCCACCACTAGTGACCCTTTGGTGAGCTTGCATATGCCACCACCAAAGTAAGTATGATAACCCTCAATGTCCAAGGCTTTAACAGAAATCAAGTTGAGACGGATATCTGGAACATGTCTAACATTCTTCAATTGCAGCTTGCTCCCAATGCTAGTTTCAATCCAAACATCTCCCATACCAACAATTTTACATGCCCCTTCATTTCCCATTTTAACTGTGCCAAAATCACCAGCAGTATAAGATGAGAAGAAATCATGCCTAGGAGTGACATGGTATGAGGCTCCAGAATCAACAATCCAACTGGAATCATGGCATGCTAGATTTATAGAATTATCATCACAAACAATGTAAACATCACTATCAGATGCAACTGCAGTTGTGTCTTTATCATTTTTCTTCTCTTTGTCTTCATCTCTTTCTCTTGACTTCTCTCTCTTTAGGAACCTGCATTGTCTTTTGATGTGTCCCACCTTGCCACAATGATAACATTTAACTTCTTTTCTAATCCTGGACTTGCTTCTTGACTGGCTACGATCACGTCGATTTTTCATGCTTATGGAAATGTCTGGTTTGACTTCTCCCCCGTGACTCTGCAACTAGTGCTTCTGACTGAGTGGAGGTACCATTCAAACCACGCTCCTTTCTTCTAGCTTCTTCATTCAACATGCTCTCTTTTACCATTGACATTGTAAACTTCCCATTAGGAGCTGAGTTAGTCAATGTCACAACCAGAACTTCCCAAGTGTCAGGCAAGGAACTAAGCAACAACAAGGCTTGCAACTCATCATCTAATTTAATATCTGTTGCTGTCAACTGATTCACAGTATTCTGAAAAATACTCATATGCTATGCCATTGAATCCCCTTCTTTGTATTTCATATTCACCAGCTTCCGGATCAGAAATGCTTTATTTTGCACATTCTTCCGCTCATACAACTCGGCCAACTTCTTCCACATTTTCTAGGCATCTGTTTCTGTGTCTACATGAGGATACACACTCAAATCCAGCCACTGCCTAATCAAAGCAACTCCCTTTCTATTCATCTTCTTCCAATCACTTTCATTTTTATCCTTGGTCGGGCAGTGTCCCCCTCAATGGGATCATACAAGTCTTTGCTGTATAACATATCTTCCATGAGGGTCTTCCAAAGTGTATAATTTGTAGAGTTCAGTTTAATCATATTTGGCCCTTGATTTTCCTCCATTTAAATGCATAGTACAGAACAACCTAAGCTCTGGATACCACTATGTTGGGGAGTCCGGGGAGCACCGGGAGCAACAATTGGCTAATGACCAGGACCACCAAGAGATCAGGACACCACATCTCCACCCAAAACCTTAAGGCATTAGGTATATGGGTCACCTCTCTTATATATCATTCATTTAGCTCATTCTTAGCTAATGTGGGACTAACCACTCACACTTGAATTTCCAACAATAGGATTATAGGATCCCAAGTGGAGGACCTCTTTGGGTTCGCCCCAACCAAGACTCCAAGGAATTTGAATGGCAAAGCACCTATCCTACAGTTTAGGATGCTAGCTGCTTGCTCCACTACTCCGACCCCTGCTTTCAAACCCAAAAGGTCACTCTTGTGAAAATTAACCCGCAGACCGGAAGCCATCTCAAAATTTCTCAAAATACATTTTACTACCCGCGCATTCTGAATAGTCATTTCGCCAACCAAGACCGTGTCATCCGCATACTGAATGTGGGAGATCCCCGGGTTGCATCTTTTTTTATAAAGAATGTAGTATTTAAAAACATTCCTATCTACTGCACATTGGATCAAACCATTCAACCCTTCAGCCACTATAAGAAACAAAAAAGGGGCCATTGGGTCCCCTTGGTGTATACCCTTGGACATATTGAACTCCTTTGTGGGGCTCCCGTTCACTAGGACAGACACTGAAGCAGATTGGAGACAGTAAGCAATCCATGATCTCCATTTGGAGTTGAAGCCCAGTCTACCAAACATATAGTCCAAGAACTCCCAAGAGACGGAGTCATATGCTTTTTCGAAGTCTACCTTGAAGACCAGACACGGTTTCCCCCTCTTCTTAGTAAAATCCAAAATCTCATTCAGAACTACAACACCATCAAGAATGTTCCTTCCCTTAAATAAGCCGTTTGGCTTTTTGAGATAATGGAACCCATCACCTTGATCAACCTCTCCGCAAGTAACTTTGCCAACACCTTGTAGATGTAACCTATAAGTGAGATGGGTCTGTAATCGCTAAGCCCAACCGGATTGTCCCTTTTCGGAAAAAGTACTATGAAGGATGCATTACAACCCTTTGCCGATTTCCCTGAATGCTGAAAATCGTTTACCATTCTACAGAAATCAGTACTTACTATGGTCCAAAACTTTTTCAGGGTGTTTAAATTGTAACCATCGGGTTCAGGGCTTTTGTTGCCATCACACCCCCACACCGCCTTTCTGATTTCTTCCTGGGAAAAAACAGTCGTGAGAGAGTTGCTTTCATCCTCAGATAGTCTATTGAAGTTAACTCCATCCAAGGTAGGCCGCGACCAATGGTTCTGGGAGAAAATGCTTTCAAAATGACTAAAGATTCCCTCTTTTACCCTTATAGGGTCCTCCACCCAAACGCCTTCTTCCCGAATCCCACGAATAGCATTATGCAACATCCTAAAAATTCAAATATAATTATTTTAATAAAAAAAGGGTAGTATAAGAGTTTATTATAATTGTTTTCTTTATAATAAAAATCCAGTGGGTTCCACAATAATGTAAAATTGATTTAAAAAAATAAAATAAAAATAAGGATAAGAACCTACCCTGGACTAAATTATTATAGCAATAATGATAGGAAACATAAGCATATCAAGGCCCATGCTGTGTTGCCTATTATAAATAGATAGTTTGAGTGTTTTAAGCCCAATTTCGCATAATATGACTAGATACCTAACTTCAGATGGATATTTCATAATCAAAGAGAACTTGTTTAAATTCGAGATCTGCATAAGAAATATATCCCTGTCTCTTAGCTTTCCATAGACACCAAATTCGTCCAAATTGGATTCTTGTAGCTCAAGTTATGACCAAATTCGTACACACTATTCATGTTCCAGCGTCAGAACCGTTTTTTAAAATTCTATCCATGTTTTGACTATCTAAACGTCGGTTTCAGATTTTGTGGTCTTCATAACAGTTGTAGACAATTCTTTTATCTTTCCAACAATATAAAATTTATAGTTTTTGAATGTCTATAACTCAAGATATGTGTGAAATACAGCACCATATGCAGAGTAAGCCGACTTAGCGCGTTTTTACATGTTTTGAGCTATTGGGGGCTCTATAAATAGAATCTTAGCACTCTTAGGGTGCGTTTTTGAACCCTAATTACACCTAGAAACTCAGAAACGGCTAAGAAGAGAAGAAATTCAAGGATTAAGAAGAGATAGTTGTGGAAGAGGGAGTCTAGGAAGAGGAAGATGATGATAACTCTTGGCAAACGTTAGGATTCGCAGTAGGAAACGCTTAGAGCTATTTGGAGGTCTTCAAGAGGTGAGTAACAATACTTTTTATGAACCCTTTCCATGATATATATGATTGTTTGTGTTGACAATGAATTACCATATGAAATTGGGAGTTTTTAATTGATTTGATGCATATTGCCAGTAACCTAATTTCTAAAATTGGGGGTTTTTGTTAAAAGGGGAATAAGTTGATTAATTGATGTTGTATGCTTATTCATGTATGATATATTGTGATATTCGTGATTGCTTGTTGTTGGGATTTATTTGTTTAATTCGTGGAAAAAAGTTTGTTACATGCATGAGACATGACATATTTGAGTTATAATATGTTGGATGATGTTTGCCGTAATACCACCTATGACAGGGGTATTGAAAAGTAATACCACCGTAATGGGGTATCGAAAGTAACATCCCCATATAATTCGGATGTTGAAAAAGAGCAATACCGCCTAAAAAGGGGTATCGAAAGTAACACCGCCACACGTTGGGGTGTCGAAAAGGGAGAAATACCGCCATGTGCACATGAGAGGTATCGAAATAGAAATGTCCCCGACAGGAGGGTGACATCAAAACATTCCTCATGAGTATGGGTGGGCAATGGGACACCATTGTCGTGTGATGTGTGAGATTTATGGCATGCCGGCAAGAGACCATTTAGTTATGAGGCCTTCGAGCCACTTGGATTAATTTAGAATTTACTTGGTATGTGGAATGTGATACATTGAGATAAGTTGTTGTTACGTTATATGCTATTGATTTGATGAGATTTTTGTTGTTATTAAAAGTATTCTTTTTATATATTATTTTGGAAAATTAGCGGGTACCATGGACAGTTTTTCCGGTTACCGCACCGGCTGAGAACAACTATATTTTTCGAAACATTTTATAAATGTATTGTTGTGCACTGGGATTTTATATCTCATTATAAGTGTTGTTTTCAGAGCTCGAGGACATCACTGTTGAGGATCTAGAGATCTGAAGAGTTATCTTTGATTAGCTAGTTGGTTAGTAATGTAGTATGATTTAGAGTATTATGCGGACGACGTTCTTTGGTTTACATACTATTTTTCTCAGATTGTAAATAGACGCCCGGTTTTGAGGCTTTTAGTTTTTATTCAAATGATTGGATTTAATAATATTTTTCAATAATTCGTAAATACTATTATTTTATTTAATACGAGGTATTTTCATACTTAGTTATTTGAGAAAAAAATTTATGACTTGTGTTTTTTAATTAAATGTTTTGAAGGACTTTTATTGAAATTAATTTGGGTTACTAATGTAACGAAGGGCGTTACACATTATCCTTCATTCTTTTGTTGACACAAGCATGGAAAAAAGATGAGTTGCAGCCCCCTTCTCTAAGCCATTTAATTATGCTCTTATGATACACAAGAGAGTCTTGCATCCTAGACGGTTTCCATAAAGCTTCGAACAAACCTTTCCTCTTCAAAATATCCCCTTCCTCCAAAACTCCATTCTCATCTTTATCATCAATCAACTTGATCTCATTTAAAGCCATCTGAATATTATCTTCCAATTTCCTGAAAGAATCCCTGTTCCAGATCTTAAGATTAGCTTGCATACCCTTCAACTTATCCTTAAGAATATAGGAACCTGAGCCCGCCAAAGTAATCTGCTCCCATTTCTCTTTGAACAATTTTTCGAAGTCCTGATGTTGCAACCAGTAATTCAATAACCGGAATGGTCTAGGCCCCCAATTAACCGATTTTGATTTCAGTAAAATAGGGTAATGGTCAGACACCGAACGCTTCAGCCCCCATTGGATTAATTCCCCCCACTTACCGATCCAATCTTCAGAGAAAAGGAACCTGTCCAATTTGCTTGAGCAACTTCCATTAGCCCTGTGCCAAGTGAATTTTCTCCCAATTAAGGGTATATCTAGAAGACCCATTTCCTCAATGAAGTCACCAAAATCTATCATTTCCCTTGTTGTATGCTGAGTAGAGACTCCCCAACGCTTACTTGCACACCTTACTGCATTAAAGTCGCCTACCAAGCACCACGCGTAGTTTAGATTGTTAGCTTTCAATACTAACAACTCTTCCCACAGGCATCTTCTAGCAGGGGCAGAACAGGGAGCGTAGATGTTGATGATGAAGCAAGGAAAGGGATCAACATCTCCTCCACACCCCCTTGACCCCCAGGAAGCCATTGCCAACCACCCTTTCCTGAACAGAGAAAATTTTCCTGTTCCACATGCACAAAAGACCACCAGAGCTACCTTCAGAGCCTTTGAAAGCCCAATCTACCTCACTGGCCGCGCTGTCGCCACGCGCCAAAAAGAACGAGCGTTTACAAAATAATGTAGATAGGGAAGCGACAACTCGAGTATCGTCTCACAAGGACTCTTAGGTGTTGTTATTATTAACAGAAAATCAAAAGTTAGTTTTGGGGGGTTTTAGATTGAAATAAAATAAAGAAAACAAAAACATAAACAGAGAAATAAAACAAGGCAGTTAAAAGAGATTAACAAATAAACTAAAGACGATCAACCTACTGTTCTCGGTTTCCCACTATCATTGGTTCATATAAATCCAAGCCCTAAGCAGATTCTAATCCCCTCCCGGTTGTAGCAACAATTAACAACGCAATCAATACTACGGATGTATGTTCGTATTCCCGAAATAACAAACGGGGTTAAGCTCTCATGAACAAACGAACATGAACGAACACACGCGAAATAACAAACGCGATTAAGTATAGAAACATAACATCACCGAAATGAATCAACACAACACTACACACTCCTGAAATAACAAACAGAAATGTATAGCATGGCATTGAAAAGAGAAAAGCAAATGAAAACAGGAAATACACAACCTCAAGTGTGGTAATGGAAACCAATTGCAGTAGATTAATCTAGGAGACTAGCTCTCCATTACAAAAATAAACACAAAAGAAAAGAATTAAACTACCGAACTACAACTACTGACTAACTAAAACTAGCTAGCCACCAGCCCCCCTCTTCAGTTCTGTCTAAAACTGACTTATATACAACTTCTGGACTACGCGGACTCGCGAGGCGAATGATCCTTCGCGAGGCAAATAATGCGAACAGTCTGCAACTTTTGATCTTCTCGCGAGGCGAAGCACGGCTCGCGTGGCGAGGAATGGAAAGGTCATGACTTCTGGGCTTCACTATCGCGAGGCGAGGATTGGATCCCCGAGGCGAACTCTTCGAATTCCAAACTGTAACGCCTGTGACCTTTCACACGGGTAAACCGTGATGCTTTCTGACTTCCAGGGCTGGATTACTCGCGAGGCGAGTATAGTCTTCGCGGGGTGAGACAGAAAGGTTGGCAAATTCTGGAACAGTCACCTTCTGGTTCGCGAGGCGAACATCCTTCTCGCGGGGCGAAAGATCCAGATTTATTTCTTTTTATTACCTGAAAATAGACAATAGCAAAAGTACTTTATTTAACTCTAAATCAACTAAATTAACCTAAAAATACTTTATAGACTCAAAATACTACTTAAGGACAATCAAGTCTAATTTGGGTGAAAATGATATAAAATTAGCACAAAGCCAAGGTTTTTATTAGTTATAAAACCAGTCAACCAGAGGCTCATCAAAATACCCCAAACTTAAACTTTGCTTGTCCCCAAGCAAACTACAACTCAAAAACTTAAAAAGACTCAAGACATGGCAAGCTTAAAGATTCAATCAACTTTCGCACAGGTTTCAAGCAATTTATCAAAATATTTTTCAATGTTCCCCCTTTCAAACAAAGCAACCCCCATATTCATTTATTCTAAACAATTGAGAATTTCATCATTCAAACAATCATTACTCTAGGCAGGGGATCCAAGTTACACACAAGAGGGAGATCACCAAATTCAAACAACTGCCTTCCTCACAAGGGAAATTTGTGTTCACTCAATCGCTCAGTTTGTCAGGCTAACAACATTCACTCAATTTCACTTTTAAGAGCACTTTCCATAAATTTGATTTTCATCTCTAAATGATTCTCACAGAAAACATGCATGCAACATCAAAAGGTCTTTTATGGGTTGTAATGGGGCCTGGCTAAGGGTAGGATATACAAAGGAACTAGCTGAAGACCCTAGGAACTAAGAGAGCATGAACATTATTTACACTTTGAAATTCCACTCAAGTTCCTTTTCTCATTTTTCTTTATGGCTTGGGTGGCTACAGCCTTTTATTTTCTAATACTTTTTTTTCCATTTTTTAAACTTCCCTTCCTTTTTTTTTCAATCCCAAACAACACATCACCTTGTAGCCACCCCAAACTTAGTTTCTTGCAACCAAATTTCTTACTAAGATTCCATGCTCTCCTAATCCTAAGATCGGGTTAACATGGTTTTTCAGATTTTAGGCTTGTGACATAAGGTTATCAAGAATTAACAGGCTAATCAGGTTCAAAGGGGCTAACAAAGGAACATGCATTAGGAATGGTTATTTTTAGGCTAAGTAGCTATTTACAAAGAAAATGCCTAAATCATCTGAAGCAAACACATAATCATGCAAATCATAAAGAGATTCAAGCAAATTCAGGAAAGCGCAACTTAAAAAGTGATTCTCACACAGTCAAAAACATGTTGGAGGCTCAAAACCTCACCTGGACATTATTTGCAAATTGTTTGACAGAGATTCTATCCCTAGTGTGTGCTTCCTATCACACCGATAGTGTGATTTTACATTATGTTTGCTGTACACTTTTGCATGCATATTTCATATAGATTAGGCATTATTTAGTTGATTTTTATTAGATTTTCCCTTGGAATGGGTGAAGCGGTTTCTGTGTGTCGTTTTGCAGAAACTGAAGGAAAACTGTGCATATTTGGCTATTATGAAGCTTGGATGAATTTGGAGCTTGAAAAGAGAAGAAAGTGAGCCAAGCAGAATTCTGAAGATTCGCCCCGCGAAAATGGATTCGCCTCGCGACCCTGAAAGCTCGACTTTCCGAAAACTACAAGTCTTTCGGGTTCGCCTCGCGAACCTTGTCTCACCTCGCGAGTCTGGAAACCAGAAGCCATCACGCCCAGCCCCTGATGCTCCTCACGGGCATATTGGAGAAGAAATTTATGGCCTCGCGTCGCGAGAAGTGTCTCGCCCCGCGAGAGTTCAGGAATGTGAAACAGCAGATTTTTAGCTTTCGCCTCGCGATAGTACATTCGCCTCGTGAGAGAGCGCAGAACAGATTGGTATAAGTTGCTGTTTTAGGGCAGAATTGAGAGAATTTTGGAGGATTGGAGGCAGACTTGGAGGCTGCGGCTGGAAGAGGGTTTCAAGCCCTGAAGGGGATGTTTTACTTGCTCTGGGACTGAAAGAAGATTGGAGGATGCTTTTATGGAGTTTGCTTCATCCCTTCTCTCTTTCTCTTTGTATTCTCTGTTTATGAGTAGTTAAATCCCTGTTGTTGGGATTAGCTGTAGCCAAACTGATTGATTATGTATTTATCTTGACTGATTATTCTATGTTCATGTCTTCATATTAGTGATTAATTTTCTGTGCTTAATGCTTGTTGTGGCTAGCACCCTCATGACTCGATTTGTGTTTTAGTATGTAATGGAGACGTTCATATTAGAACCGGAATTGAATTTAATCACCTAGTAACCCTTTCGTCTAGAGATAGAGTTTGGTTTGCTAGTAATCGCGTAATCCCTAATCCTAATGCAATTTCATTAATCTAGGCCACCTAAGAGATTAGGGTCTATTAGTGGAATTAGGCTCTTGTCATCCGAGAGATCGGGGCTTGAGTAGTTTAGTGGATTGATTTTAATATCTGAAGCATGAATGGGAGGTATTAGTCCTGATAGTACATGAGATAGAGGTTTGGTGAAGTCTGGTCCCAACATATCATTTCTGCACTCCAAGTGTTCGATAAAAAGACAAAAAGATTTTATTTCTTTTCTTTTGTTTATTTTGAATTCTCTTGATTTCTCTGTTTAGTCTAGATAGTTGTTGAGTTTGTGAATTGGTAGTTGATATCCAATCCCCGTGGATACGATAAACCGGTCTTACCACCGTATTACTTGCACGACTGGGTATACTTGCCCAGATTCGTCTAACAAGTTTTTGGCGCCGTTGCCGGGGATTGGTTTTGCCAATATCATTAGTAACAGAGGAGGCAACTAGTTTAGACATTTTTATTATTTTTATTTTCTGTATATATTTGATCTTTTTGTTTGAGTTTTGTTTTTGCAAGGTGGACTAACGTCATGGAAGATTTTTATTATCCACCTGATGCGGAAGCCGCAAGTCACACTTGGGAGGACAACTTGTGTTGGGAAGACGATATAAATTTGGGAGAATTCTTCGAGGAGTTTTCCTTATCTCATAATATTCCATCACGAGACGATCCTATGACCGGCGAGCTTGTATATATATACACCAAGGAGGATTGGGAAACCTTTTGTTCTTATTTGCCACCTCCACCACCGTGTATTGTGATTCCCACAGAGCCACATGAAGCAGAAGTTGAGCAGAATCTGGTTGTGGAAATGGATCAAATTGAAGATGAAGGGGTGAGGGTGGATGATCCACAAGAAGAGGAAGTACCTTTCACGCATCCTTGGGGAGGAACAAGTGAGAAGGAAAGGCATTTGGAAAGCACTCTCTCCACCATGCTTGCTAAGGAATCTGAATTTTCTGCATTGGACAAATATGTTGGCTTGCATGCGTGTGTGGACATTGGTAAACTAACCCCTTCCACTTGTCTTTTAAACTTCCTGGTGAAAATGCCATTTGACCCGCTAGGAAGTAAGTGCAGTATTATAGTTGAAGAGGTCAATGGTGCTTTTACACACTGGCTGGGTGGAGTTGAAGATAAAGTCATACTACTGCTACAATCTCCACTCCAATTTCCATTTGATCCGGGAGGAGGATCCTAGAACGTCAAGCTAGTGACGTTAAAGAAGCGCTTATGGGGAGGCAACCCAACTTTTCTTAACCCTTCTCTTTAGTTGTTTCATTTTCTTAATAGTTTTGTTTTTGCTTTAACCTCTTGAATAATTTGAGAAGCTCAAGAGGAAAATAATAAATTGTCAATTGCCAAGTGTTTGCAGGGTAATAAGGAAGGAAGGGAGAGCAAGAAGACAAGGAGAAGAGAAAAAGGGGCAGAGAAAAAGCAAAGTCAGCACCCGCTACCGCCACGGTAAGCCGTTCCAATTTTTTTTTTTATTTTGTATTATTTTTTCTCCTCTTTCCATCTTGATTGTTTACATTGGGGACAATGTAAATTCTTAAGCTTGGGGTAGGGGTATTTTGCATGTTGCATTCATATAGTTTTGCATGATAGCTTTGCATATTCACATTATTAGATTGCCCCTTGTTTAGATTTTTGTATCCAATTGTGAGAACTAAGTGCCCCATAATTTGAGATAGTGAATTGTTGAACCCAATTTGTTATTCTTGTGATATGGCTGCAAATGAAAATGTTTGATATAATCTTGGATAGTTGATAATTAGCATATGGTTCTGAGGATTTGTGTTTTTCATTGATTCTGAACTAAAATGTGAGATTTTGAGCCAAAAGGGGTACTCATAAAATTTTACCCCATTCTTTGTGTAGAGTGTTATTCCTCTTGGTTTGTTATTCTCTAGAACTTGACTTGAAACCATTTTGAAGCTTAAAAGTTTTTGAGAACATTTTTGAAAATGATTGAGGCAATAGGTATTTTTCTGGCCTTCTGAGCTTGGAATGATGAAATGCTACCCCTTAGTTGCCCAATTTTGAGCCTACAAAAGAATAAAATGCTTTTCTTGGTACCCTGAAATGTTTTGATAAATAATGTTTGATGGGACCTTCTAAAGTATTACGAAAGGGTGAAAAAGGTAGTTGAAAGTTTGGGAAAAGAATCAGAAAAAATAATTCTCTTGATTTGAAAATTCTTCCCTTCTCCAAATAAAAGTAAAAGAAAAAGAAAAAAAAAAGGAAAATAAATAGAGAAGGGGAAGACAAAAAGAAAAAAAATAAAAATAAAAAAAATAAAAAAAATAAAAAGAAAAAGAAAAAGAAAGAAAAGAAAGGTGGAAAAATAAATTGAAAACCCAAGAAGGTATTTTAGAAGGTCATGTTTGCAAATCTTGATGTTTATGTAACCTTTTGAAATGTCCTTTTCTTGTTATCCCCACCTAACGATTAATCCCATGGCCACGTTACAACCAAAGAAAAGACCTCTTGATTCTAATTTGTTTTCATTAATAAAGTAGAGATTTGGTTGATAGTCAAGCCTATGGTAGGATTCATTCCTTGAGGAAAATTGAGTGAAATGCCTTATTTTCCTAAACACTTGAGTGGTGAGGAAGAGAGCCAAGCAAATGAACAAGCTTGGGGTGAGCTTCAGGTGAGAAAGAGTGCCCAAATCAGTGAAAACATGAGTCTAAGGAACCTAAGCCTCTAATTGGACTTGAATTGATTGTCTCTTGCTGAATTGTTTGAATTGCCTATTGCTTGGATTATTTGCTCGGGTTCTTAGTTCACTATCCATGTTCTGTTTATTCTACTGGCCTTGGTGATTGCTTGAGGACAAGCAATTGAATAAGCTTGGGGTGATTTGATAGTGTGATTTTACATGATGTTTGCTGTACACTTTTGCATGCATATTTCATATAGATTAGGCATTATTTAGTTGATTTTTATTAGATTTTCCCTTGGAACAGGTGAAGCGGTTTCTGTGTGTCGTTTTGCAGAAACTGAAGGAAAACTGTGCATATTTGGCTATTATGAAGCTTGGATGAATTTGGAGCTTGAAAAGAGAAGAAAGTGAGCCAAGCAGAATTCTGAAGATTCGCCCCGCGAAAATGGATTCGCCTCGCGACCCTGAAAGCTGACTGTTCCAGAAACTACAAGTCTTTCGGGTTCGCCTCGCGAACCTTGTCTCGCCTCGCGAGTCTGGAAACCAGAAGCCATCACGCCCAGCCCCTGATGCTCCTCACGGGCATATTGGAGAGGAAATTTATGGCCTCGCGTCGCGAGAAGTGTCTCGCCCCGCGAGAGTTCAGGAATGTGAAACAGCAGATTTTTAGTTTTCGCCTCGCGATAGTACATTCGCCTCGCGAGAGAGCGCAGAACAGATTGGTATAAGTTGCTGTTTTAGGGCAGAATTGAGAGAATTTTGGAGGATTGGAGGCAGACTTGGAGGCTGCGGCTGGAAGAGGGTTTCAAGCCCTGAAGGGGATGTTTTACTTGCTCTGGGACTGAAAGAAGATTGGAGGATGCTTCTATGGAGTTTGCTTCATCCCTTCTCTCTTTCCCTTTGTATTCTCTGTTTATGAGTAGTTAAATCCCTGTTGTTGGGATTAGATGTAGCCAAACTGATTGATTATGTATTTATCTTGACTGATTATTCTATGTTCATGTCTTCATATTAGTGATTAATTTTCTGTGCTTAATGCTTGTTGTGGCTAGCACCCCCATGACTCGATTTGTGTTTTAGTATGTAATGGAGACGTTCATATTAGAACCGGAATTGAATTTAATCACCTAGTAACCCTTTCGTCTAGAGATAGAGTTTGGTTTGCTAGTAATCGCGTAATCCCTAATCCTAATGCAATTTCATTAATCTAGGCCACCTAAGAGATTAGGGTCTATTAGTGGAATTAGGCTCTTGTCATCCGAGAGATCGGGGCTTGAGTAGTTTAGTGGATTGATTTTAATATCTGAAGCATGAATGGGAGGCATCTAGTCCTGATAGTACATGAGATAGAGGTTTGGTGAAGTCTGGTACCAACATATCATTTCTGCACTCCAAGTGTTCGATAAAAAGACAAAAAGATTTTATTTCTTTTCTTTTGTTTATTTTGAATTCTCTTGATTTCTCTGTTTAGTCTAGATAGTTGCTGAGTTTGTGAATTGGTAGTTGACATCCAATCCCCATGGATACGATAAACCGGTCTTACCACCATATTACTTGCACGACTGGGTATACTTGCCCAGATTCGTCTAACACACCCCAAACTTATCATAAATCATGCCATCATAACAAAATCTCAAAGTTCAGTTTTCAATCTCATGGGGATCATTTTTTCAAAAAATTTTCATATCCTAGGGGGAAAACAGTCAACACTATCATGCAATCAATCTATGCGAAATTAATAAAAACCAATAAACTTGCCAACACCAGACTCAACACAACTCCTGAGCTTCTCAAATTATTCAGGAGCTTTATTTGAAACAAAACAGAAATAAAGCAAGGAAAAGAAAATTAAAAAGAAGCAAGGTTCAGAAAAACTCATTGAAGTGGTCCACCAAGGTCCCACTGTCTGTGATACAGTGGCCACGGAATGCTCAAAGTACGAGATGATCCTCCCGGATCCCATGGCCTATAGCATAATGCCCACGTGGTAGACAAATGATGGAAGCTCATTCCATGCTTCCCTAACTTGCAGCCTTTATATGGAAGTGGGTGCTTGACAGTCATGGTAACTCCGCCAAGTGCGGCGGACTTCTCACTTCCTCTTGGGGCACAGTTGACCTCTTTTTCATCCTTGGCAATAAAATCCTCCCAATAGAAGTGGGGTTCAACCTCTTGAAATGGCCACAGTGACAAATCCAAAGGCTGGAACTCCATCACCGGTGGTTCCACAGTGGGAGGTGGCAAATAGAACACTGGTGTCTCCGGTGCTGCTTCAACTTCTACAAGGTCTTCATCCACTGCACTACCGGATTCATCACTTGTTAAAACTACAGAAATTGCAGGACACACCACAGAAAGGTTAGAGTTAGTACAGTCAATAGATATATTACAAGAAACTGAGGAGGGTGGCTGCTCAATGGATGGTATATTTGGAACTTCGGCCGAACAGGCAGCTTCACTCTCACTATCACCCTGCAAAATAGAGTCAAGAAACTCAGCACAAACAGCACACGGGTTAGTGTCAGTACAGTTAGTACATGTAGTAAAAGAAACTGAATTAGTAACGGTCTGATTGTCTGGACTTTCAGCACTCAATTCATCCACCCCATTACTCTCAACACATGCATTTGATTTAATTGAATCATCTACTTCCAGAGGTTCTTCATCATCCTCAAGTACGGTGAAGCAGATGTCCTCCTGATCCTCCTGATCCTCATTTTCTATGTTTCCTGAAAAGATTAAACCTGCATAACAGTCTATACACAAAGCAGTGCCATCACAATAACAATCAGCACATGAATTAGAATCAGGGGATTCAACACACAGTTCATCAACAGAAATATCATTATCAAAATCATCCTCAGATGGAGCATTGTTAAGAACAACTGTTGGTGACTCTGTATGTTCTTCAAGGGAATGTGGAGTTTGCAGTTTAGCCGAGTTGGCGACAATTTGGTCAATTAGAATGGACAACTTCCGAGATTCAGCTTCTCCCCTCTGGTATTCAGCCTCCATCCTCTGTTGGAATTCAAGATTTTGTTGTGCCAACTGTTGGTTGTTCTCTTCCATTTGTGCAGTCATCTGTTTGAACAGGTCCTCTAAGGAAGGTTCGGAAGGTGCAGCTCTGAAGGCAGGATAGTATCTAAACAGGAAGGCTTCCTTCAAATCAAACCAGGTTGAGATGGAATTCTCATCAAGACAATACAACCAATCCCTTGCAGCGCCTTCAAGTGAGAACTGGAAAGCTTCCATCTTGATGTGGTCTTCTGTTATTCCTGCAGGTCTCAGCATTATAGAGCAAGCAATCTTGAATTCCCTCAGATGCTCTTGCGGATTTTCACCTGCAAGACCACTAAACCTTGGCAACCAGTATGATAAACCATAAAAATCAGGAAAATATATGCATGGTGGTTTATGATTAACATTAGGCATGTAACCTTGCATATAATTATCCATGGGAAGGAACTAGGAATTGTAACCAGACAAAACAGCTAAAACTAATTCAGCAAAGATTTTTTTTTTTTTTTTAAATTTTATTTTCTGCTAATAACAACAAACAAGAGTCCCCTAAGACAGCGCCAATTTTTGGTCGTTTGTCATCCACGCGCCAAAAAGAACGAGCGTTTACAAAATAATGTAGATAGGGAAGCGACAACTCGAGTATCGTCTCACAAGGACTCTTAGGTGTTGTTATTATTAACAGAAAATCAAAAGTTAGTTTTGGGGGGTTTTAGATTGAAATAAAATAAAGAAAACAAAAACAGAAACAGAGCAATAAAACAAGGCAGTTAAAAGAGATTAACAAATAAACTAAAGACGATCAACCTACTGTTCTCGGTTTCCCACTATCATTGGTTCATATAAATCCAAGCCCTAAGCAGATTCTAATCCCCTCCCGGTTGTAGCAACAATTAACAATGCAATCACTACTACGGATGTATGTTCCTATTCCCGAAATAACAAACGGGGTTAAGCTCTCATGAACAAACGAACATGAACGAACACACGCGAAATAACAAACGCGATTAAGTATAGAAACATAACATCACCCAAATGAATCAACACAACACTACACACTCCTGAAATAACAAACAGAAATGTATAACATGGCATTGAAAAGAGAAAAGCAAATGAAAACAGGAAATACACAACCTCATTTTCTTCACTTTTCAAGCTCTATCTTCATCCAAGCTCCATCATGGTCAATCTTGAGCATTTTACCCTTAATTCCTGCAAAACAACACCACAAGACCGCCTTACCCATTCCAAGGTAAAAACTAACAAAAATCAAATAAAATTGCCTAAACTATATGAAAAATGCATGCAAAAAGTAAATGAAATATGCAGTGAAATCACACTCATCAATTCCCCCTACGGCCCAAGTCCTCTTCCAATGCTGATGGGCTACTAGCATTCTCCCCAATACATAGACCCCCTATTAACCTATCACTTTCACCTACGCTTCCAACATCCATGCAAGATAGCGAAGACTGATTTGCTACAGTACCCGCCTCGTCCTTTCTCTCTAGAGCCACACCCACCTCAGCACCTGCTCTGATATTCGGCGTATTTCCTGCCTGTGCTACACGCCTACCAAAGGTTAAATTTGAATATTCCAAGTTTAACCGTTGGATATCCACATCCCTTTCCCCCACCGTGAACACCGTCTCCGACACCTCCAAGATACTGTTCACCTCGGAGCCACCATCATCAGAAGAGGAGTAATCTTCCGAGTTTTGGTATTTCCAATCAGTTATAAGCCTATTGTTGTCATCCCCAAAAGACTCTTCTAACATCCAAGCTGAGTGCATGATGTCATTAATCTTCACATTAACAACTCTGTTTACAAGGTGTGGAACAGACGTAGTGATCATAACCCTACCAAAATCCAATCTTGCCCTGACCTTGGTTGACTCGTCGATTGTTATAAACTTTCCAACAAGCGATGAGATTGTTTAAAGAACCTCTCCCCCCAAGCAAGCGTTGGAGCCCCCATTATCTTAAGCCAAATAGTCCTCTCGGTAGCCACAATGCTCTGGCTCCAGGGTCTGGCTTCTAAGAACCACCGGGAGAAAGCTCTATCCTTACCTTTAATCAGATCTTCGAGGTTTTCGCCATTCTGAGCTGCAATAAGAACCATGTTTCCCCCCAATGGGGTAAGGTTTACCTTTAGCAAACCTTCCAGATGAAATTTTTTCTTGATGCTCCAAAGCCCCTATGGGTCCACTAGTTTTCCCCAAAACAGCCCTTCAACCAATCCATTTCCTCCTCAAGGACATTAAAATCCAGACCGCAATTACGGTTTCCCTTGTGGTGAACCTGATTGCTGGTATTCCTTGCAAAACGTGGGACCACTGATAAGCCTCTAGCTCATCTAGTTTCCAGCTAGAAATGGGGTAGATTTTGTGCCTAATTGGGAGAGTCAACCTCTCTAATCTCCCAAATTAGCCTTGTTTTGTTCCTAAGTTAGAATTTGATTCGTTTAATGCATTTTTAGTAGTTTTTAGTTTATTTTGAGTAGAATTACGCTTTTCGTTTCCTTTTATTGTTTCAGGTTAAAAGTGAAGCTCTTAGAGTCAAGGAAAATGAAGAAAACAGTCGAAAAGCAATGCTGGAAGTTTCGCCTAGCGAAACAGGATCTCGCCTCGCGAGCCTGATGACCAGCCTGAATAGCAACAGTCACCCTTTCTGTCTCGCCTCGCGAATCACCATCTCACCCCGCGAGCCTGAAGGCCTGACTGTGCCAGAGATGTCACCCTTTCTGTCTCGCCTCGCGAATCACCATCTCGCCTCGCGAGTATTCAAATCAAGATGGAGCCAAAACTGAATTTCGCCTCGCGAGAGCTTGCTCGCCCCGCGAGCGGGCGCGACCCAGAACCTCTATTTATAGGCTGTTTTAGGGCAGATTAGAAAACCTTTTGTTCACCACTTGTTTTAGATATTTTTTGAGACGAATCCTTATTCTCTGGAGCTGCGGCTCCCTTTGTTCTTTTCCTAATTGACAATTATGATGAACTCCAATTGTTTGTGCGTCGTCACAAGCATGAGGAACTAATTCCCTTGTCTAAGGGATCAATGAAACCACCCATGGCGGTGTAGCGTTCAATGTGATGTATGTTTCCCTCCTTTACCTCAATTCATGTTTTCCAATTCTGAATTTATTGCGTTGATCATAAGCATGCATGACTGACTAGTTAACGTGATGAGGCTTGATAGGCAATTCGCGTTTAGAACTTGAATTGGGATCATTGATTGAATATTGCACGAGAGTGAGTAGGAGATCAGTGCAACCTTATAGGGAACAAGATTTAATAGAGTTTGATGATTGGGTTATGAGACCGTAGCAAGTAATTAACTCAATTATTGAATACGTCCTATTGAGCACGACAGTGTCATTAGGAGAATTTGGGGGTCCTGGTTGACATTGCAATTGAACTTAGGGAGGGGATCATCATCACTTGGGTGCTATGCATGATTGGGTAGGTGGAGTTGTGACCTTAGATGTTTAATCCAGATTTTAATTTTTATCTCATCTTATCGCTACCTACTTTATCTCTAATTGATTTGTTGATTTAAATTGTGATCCTATTTTCTCTCTCTTCTCAACCACCTGCTTTTGCTTGGTCAAACGTATCGAATTTCTTGCAAATTGGTAGAATTGGTAGCCCAATCCCTGTGTCCGACCACGGTAATTACTTACCGTGTTTATTACCTACGACGACCCGGTACACTTGCCGGTAACTCAACAAGTTTTTGGCACCGTTGCCGGGGATTGGCACAACCAATTTTCCTAATTTTTGGGAAGTTTGATTATTTGGTTAAGATATTTTTTTTCCTGTTATTTATCTACTATTATTTCTCTCTACTTCTTTGATTCCACTTGGTCTTGCCTAGTTTTTGTATGCGAGGTACCCTTTCACAAGAGGACTTGCTATTTGATTCGGAGATCACCAAGACTGAGAAGCGATTAAGGAAAGAAGCCAGAGATCGAAAAAGGCTTGAAGCAATTAATTTTGAGAGGATGGCCGAAGCAAACCCTCCTCCTCCTCCTCCTTACAAGCCTCTCTTCGAGTACAATCTACCCAATTTGGATGATTGTGCTTCTTCTTTCGAGAGGGGCAACCTCAATACAGATTCCTTCAGAGTGGAAGGATGTGTCACAACCCATATCCGTGAGAATCAATTTGATGGGGGTGGCAAACAAGACCCTCATAGACACATCACTCGCTTCCTTGAAGCTTGTGACATGCAGAAGACAAGAGGAGTTTCTCAAGACGAGTTTCGCTTGCGGCTATTCCCTCTCTCTCTTAGGGATACCGCTCGCGATTGGTTTGACAGCTTGGATCGCAACAGTTTCATAACATGGGAACAATTGGCCCAAAATTTCCTCATTAAATATTTTCCTCCTCAGAAAGCGGCAAAAGCAAGAGTAGCCGTCACATCTTTCAGTCAGACAGAAGATGAATCTTATAATGAAGCTTGGGAGAGGTATAATGTGCTCTTGAGAAGATGTCCTTCGGCTTTCTTTGACCCGGTCTCCAAGGTTCAACATTTCTTTAACGGGTTAAGGGGGCGCTACCAGATGAATTGTGATGCCGCAGCGGGCGGTTCTTTTTCTTATTTATCAGCTGAGGATGGATGGGCGTTATTGGAGAAGATGTCGAACAATGATTACAATCGTGGTAGGGAAACCTCAAGTGGAGTCAGCTCTGCAACAATAGAAGCCATTCTAGAGCAAAATAAACTGTTGAAGATGCAAAATGCGACATTGTCTGGGAACAAAAAGGTTAATGTGATACACGAAGGAATGCCTCCGGTTTGTGATAATTGTAATGGAGTCATGACATTCAGAGTTGTCCGTTCAACTTCTCTCAAGAACATGTGGACTCATGCCACAATTTCTACGACAGCGTGCCCCATAACAACTATCAGAGGAACAGACAGTATGATTACAATCAGAATCAGAATAGGGGTTATATGAGGAGAGACCATCCGGGTTTCGCTTGGAATAATGCTAGTGGTGGTCTAGCCGGGCAACAACAACCTCAACAGAATCAGAGGCCAAACTATGGAATCCATCAACGCAATACTCAGCAGGCTCTTCCAGGGCCTAATTAATTGCAAACAACATATGGTGGAAGGCAACCTTGGGAGTTGGCTATAGAAAAGATGAATGCGGAAATTGAGAAGTTGTCAATCAATACAAGCACAGCCATTGACAAGTTGGCAACTCATACATGATCGACAATTCAGAATCTAGAGACGCAGATGGCGTAGCTCGCAAAGCAACTAAATGAGCGTCTCCCAGGCACTTTCCCAGGTGATACCGAGAACAACCGTAAGAACCAATGCAATGTCGTAGCAACTAGAAGCGGTAGGGTGTTGGGATCTAACAGGGGTGCAACTAGTTCTCAGGAAGCTGAGGCCTCGGAACAACCACATGTTGAGGAAGAGCAACCTAAGAAAGAGGAGTTGGCAAGTTACAAGGCACCGGAGCAAGGGGGAAGGTTAAAACTTGTAGATGAAGAGTTCCGAAGAAAGAAGTGGGTTGAACCCAAAGACCTCCCGCCCTTCATGAAGATACCATATCCTGAAAGATTGAAGAAGCCTCTACAAGATAAACAGTTCAATAAATTCCTTGATGTCTTCCGCAAACTTCAAATTAACATTCCATTTGCGGAAACCTTGGAACAAATGCCATCTTATGCCCAGTTTATGAAGGAGCTTCTCTCCAAGAAGCGTAAAATAGTGGATGAGGAAACGGTTGCTTTGACCGAGGAGTGTAGTGCCATTCTTCAAAGAAAACTACCTCCAAAGTTGAAGGATCCCGGTTCTTTTTCTATACCATGCACCATTGGGGAGATGACTCTAGGAAAGGCATTGTGTGATCTAGGGGCAAGCATCAACTTGATGCCCCTCTCTATGATGAAGAAGTTGGGGATCAAAGAAGCCAAAGATACACGGATGTCACTCCAACTAGCCGATCGTTCTATAAAATATCCTTATGGGGTGGTCAAAGATTTGTTAGTGAAGGTGGACAAGTTCATATTTCCCGCGGATTTTGTGGTGCTTGATATGGATGAAGACGTCGAGATCCCTCTCATATTGGGGAGGCCCTTCTTGGCCACTGGGCGTGCTTTGATAGATGTGCAACAAGGGAAATTCACCCTAAGGGTGCAAGATGAGAATGTAGTCTTCGATGTCTTTGAAGCAATGAAGCACCCCGCTGACAGGTCGGATGTGTATCGAGTGGATATGGTGGACTCAATTGTCAAGGCAAAGGCCACTAGAGAAGCCCATGGTTATTCACTTGCACAAGTGTTGGTAGAATCCCATGATGATGATAGTGAGGAAAAAGACCCTTTGGGGGATGAGGACTATCTTGAGTGCTTAAAAAACATGGAAGCCTTACCGAGTCTCCCAAAGGATGAATGTGCAAAGGAAAAGCTCAACAACGAAGGAATGGAAGAAGATAACAAAGCACCGGAGCTGAAGCAACTCCCAACCCACTTAAGGTATGCATTCTTGGAGGAGAAGGGACAACATCCGGTAATCATTAGCAATGCCTTGAAAAAGGATGAAGAAGAAAAGCTATTGAGAGTTCTTAGGGAACACAAATCAGCCATTGGGTGGAAGATTTCGGACCTAAAAGGTATAAGCCTTTCCCTATGCATGCATAAGATTTTGATGGAGGATGATTATAAGCCGGTGGTTCAACCACAAAGACGGTTAAATCCCATCATGAAAGAAGCTGTGCGTAAGGAAGTGATTAAACTTTTAGATGCCGGAATCATCAATCCAATCTCGGATAGCAATTGGGTTAGTCCAATTCATGTGGTCCCAAAGAAAGGTTGCACAACCGTGGTGGTCAATGAAAGCAATGAATTGATCCCAACAAGGACCATCACGGGTGGAGAGTATGTATCGATTATAGAAGGCTAAATGAGGCAATAAGGAAGGATCACTTCCCTCTCCCCTTCATTGATCAAATGCTTGAAAGGTTAGCCGGATATGAGTACTATTGTTTCTTAGATGGTTACTCCGACTATAATCAAATTGTGGTGGATCCTCAAGACCAAGAGAAAACGGCCTTCACTTGTACCTATGGAGTCTTTGCCTATAGGAGGATGCCCTTTGGATTGTGCAACGCTCCTGCTACTTTCCAAAGGTGCATGCTTTCTATTTTCTCAGACATTCTGGAGAAATGCATTGAGGTGTTCATGGATGACTTCTCTGTCTTTGGGACCTCATATGACAATTGCTTGAAGAACTTGACTTTGGTGCTTAAAAGGTGCCAAGAGACTAACCTTGTGCTCAATTGGGAGAAATGCCACTTCATGGTCAAGGAAGGTATAGTCTTGGGGCACAAAATCTCCCAAAGGGGGATTAAGGTTGATAAAGCCAAGATTGAGTTGATTGAGAAGCTTCCCCCACCAACCAATGTAAAGGGGGTGAGGAGTTTCTTGGGTCATGCCGGGTTCTATCGGAGATTCATCAAGGACTTTTCCAAATCGCAAAGCCGCTTTGTGACCTTCTTGCGAAGGATGTATCCTTTGAGTTTAATGCTTCTTGTTTAAATGCTTTCACTATTTTGAAAAATATGCTTGTCACCGCACCCATAATCACTGCACCTAATTGGAATTTACCATTTGAAATCATGTGTGATGCTAGTGATTATGCGGTGGGGGCTGTTTTGGGACAAAGGGTGGAAAAGTTAGCTCATGTCATTTATTACGCAAGTAAAGTTTTGAATGAGGCACAAGCTAATTATTCCACCACTAAAAAGGAACTACTTGCTGTGGTTTTTGCTTTAGATAAGTTTAGATCCTATATTGTGGGGTCTAAGATTGTTGTTTTCACCAATCATGCGGCCATAAAACACTTGATGACAAAACAAGAGGCCAAAACTAGATTAATTCGGTGGATTCTTCTTTTGCAGGAATTTGATCTAGAGATTAAGGACAGGAAGGGATCCGACAATGGTGTGGCGGACCACTTATCTAGGTTGGTCAATCCCGACACCGAGGAGGAATTGTTAGACATCAAGGAAGAATTTCCTGATGAAAAACTGTTTGCACTCATTGAAAATTTCTCTCCTTGGTTCGCAGACATGGCCAACTTCAAATGTGGTTCCGCAAGGTTGGACTAATCAACAAAGGAAGAAGTTCTTCTCGGATGCAAAGTATTATGTGTGGGAGGACCCCCTATCTTTTCAAGCAATGCTCGGATTGGATCCTAAGAAGGTGCATTCCCCATGACCAAATCGGAAACGTGTTGTGGCATTGTCATAGCTCGGATTATGGTGGGCATTATGGGGGAAAGAAGACCGCAGAAAAAATCCTCCAAAGCGGGTTTTATTGGCCAACGCTCTTCAAGGATGCCCACACCTTTGTTGAGAACTGTGATCGTTGCCAAAGAGTTGGCAACATCTCTAAGAGGCATGAACTCCCCTTGAATTGCATGCTTGAAGTAGAGCTCTTTGATGTGCGGGGGATAGATTTCATGGGACCATTCCCACCATCTTTCTCCTATCAATACATTTTGGTGGCGGTGGACTACGTGTCAAAGTGGGTAGAAGCAATCCCAACAACTACGGATGAAGCACAGGTAGTCATGGAATTCCTAAGGCGCAATATCTTCTCGAGGTTTGGGGTCCCTAGAGTGTTGATTAGTGAGGGGGATCCCACTTTTGCAACAATCAAATGTACAAGCTTCTTGAGAAGTATGGGGTCAAGCATAGGGTCTCTACTCCTTATCATCCCCAAACAAATGGGCAAGCGGAGGTATCCAACCGTGAGTTGAAGCGTATTCTTGAGAAAACCGTCAACTCCTCACAGGAGGATTGGTCAAAAAGGTTAGATGATGCTTTATGGGATTATAGGACCGCCTTCAAGACTCCAATTGGAAGGTCTCCTTACAATTTGGTGTTTGGTAAGGCATGCCACTTGCCGGTGGAATTGGAGGAAAAGTCTTATTGGGCAATTCGAGAACTCAACTTTGATTTGATGAAGGCCGGTGAAAAAAGGCTTTTGGACTTAAATGAGTTGTTCGAGATCCGCATGCAAGTATATGAAAATGCAAGAATCTACAAAGAGTGGACTAAGGCATGGCATGACAAGCACATCTTGCCTAGGAGGTTTGAGCCCGGACAAATGGTACTTCTTTATAATTCAAGGTTGAGACTCTTTCCTGGAAAGCTAAAATAAAGGTGGTCGGGACCATTCAAGGTCCTCCAAGTTTTTCCACACGGAGCAGTAGAATTAGAAGGGGCCTCTGGCAATGATGAGTGTGATTCCACATCATCTTTGTCTATCATTTTGCATGCATTTTCATGTAGTTTAGGCATATTTTTATTAGATTTTAGGTTAATTTTCCTTTGGAACGGGTAAGGCAGTTTTCGTGTGTTGTTTTACAGATATCAAGGGTAAAATGCTCAAGATCAACCATGATGAAGTTTGGATGAAGATAGGGCTTTAAAAGTGCAGAAAATGATCCAAACAGAGTCCATCACGGCCTAGCCGTGATGCCCATCACGGCCATGATCGAGCAAAACTGAAAAAGAACAAAGGCTGAAGTCAGAGTCTGTCACGGCCTAGCCGTGATATCCATCACGGCCGTGACCCAAAACCACCACAAGTCAGAGCACATCACGGCCTAGCCGTGAAATTCATCACGGGCCATGAAGCTGAGGGCTCGCGTCGCGAGACATATCTCGCGTCGCGAGAATTTGAATTTTCCAGAATTGGCAGAGATAGAGACCGTCACGGCCAGCCCGTGATGGACATCACGGCCGTGACGCGCATTACTTGGACCTGAAGAAACCGAAATAGATCAGATTTTGAGTTGGTTTGGGACTCTAACTTCCCAATTTCTATAAATAAGGATCAAGGCATCATTCATGAGGAATGATCATAGAGAGACATCATCTAGGACACCTTTTGGGTACATTTTAGGATCTCTTCTCCTCTTCTCCTCTCTTCTCTGATTCTTTGTATTTTCATTATGTTGTCAACCCAGCTTGTCATCTCCATGGCAAGACTGGAGTAGTAGTTTGTTTCTAGGGATTGGGGCTCTGCCCGAGTTTTGTAAATGTTGTTGATTTGATGTAAAATCGTTGTTGATTTCGTTATTGTTTTAGATCTGATTTCTAGTGTGTTAATCACTCGTAAATTCGGCAACCGCTTAATTGCGTGACGTAGACGTTCTAAGGAGGAACCTAGCGGTGAACTTAGGATTTCTAGGGTGTTTGACTCGTAAAACCCGGCGGCCATTGGTTTGTGAGATGTGGATGATCTAAGGAGGAACCTAGTGGTGAACTTAGGTTATTTGCATGACTTAGACATTATAAGGAGGAACCTAGCGGTGAACTTAGGTGTCGGACCTATAGAAGTCAGACTTGGGACTGAAATCACGAGAGTTAGAAGCCGTCCCTCGAGGAGCAACGAGTTGTCACGAAGCGCAAAGGGTCTAATCTGGGATCGACTACCACGAGAGTAGGGGTCGGGTCAATTGGGCACGGCTTTTGTAACCCGAGAGGGAGCTTAAGCTATTAGAGGATAAACTCGCCTTCCAGGCAATTTCGTTAATCAACAAAGGTAAATCAGATTAGCAACATAAACAGCCTCAAAGGTAACCCAAATCCCTAGGAATTCGTTTAAATCTAAAACCCCAAAAACATTTGTTTTCTGTTTTAATTATCTTCTGCTCATCTATCTTTTAATTTCAAATTCAAACCTTTTTCAAAACCATCTAAAAAGTCCATATTCACTCAATTCGAAATTAATTGCGATTCGGGAACACAGTCTCTGTGGGTTCGATATCTTTTATTACTTGACGGCAATCCGGTACACTTGCCGGAATCGCACGAGGAGCGTCGCCGCACGCGCGCTCCACATCAAGTTTTTGGCGCCGTTGCCGGGGATTGTGCCTTTTCGAATTTCAATTTAGTTTTTAAATTGATTTTTCTGGACCTTTTTCTTTTTATTTGATTTTTATTTCTGAAATTTTAAAAAAAAAAAAAAAATCAAAAATTTCTTTTCCTTCTATTGTATCCATCTCTCTGTGTGTTATATGCAAAGATCCCTAAGTCTTGGGAGCCTTTGTGAGATTGATCCGGAGATCGAGAGGACCTTCCACAGACGTAGAAGACTACAAAGAGAGGGAGAAAGGTTGAGTCCAGTTCCACTCATGGCGAATCAACCGGATACAAAACCTTTGAAGGACTACGCTGCCCCAAATGCGAGAGGCTTGCGAACTGGGATTGCAAGGCCAGAGATTGAGGCGGAAAACTACACTATACCGCCCATGTTAATCAACATGATTAGGCAACATCAATTCGGAGGATTGCCTTCGGAGGACCCAACCGATCACATAGAGACATTCTTAGAGTTCACCGATGCAATCAGGATTAATGGAGCCTCAGTCGATGTTGTACGTTTGAGACTGTTCCCCTCATCTCTCACTGGAAAGGCGAAGGCCTGGCTTAAGCAAATCCCCGCTAACACCTTGACTACTTGGGACCAACTGGAGCAGGCGTTCTTGGAGAAATTCTTCCCTCCATCCAAGACGGCCTACATAAGAACCCAGATCACCGGCTTCTTCCAGAAAGACGGAGAATCATTATCAGAAGCTTGGGATCGATACAAGGGACTGCTTGAGTCTTGCCCATATCACGGACTCGAGAGGTGGTTAATAGTGCACACCTTCTATAACGGATTGGACTACTCTTCGAAGGTGTCACTAGATTCTGCAGTCGGTGGAGCGTTTATGAATAGGCCTCTCACTGAGGCATTTAACATCATCGAGAATGTCGCCACCAACTACCACCAATGGGGATCCGAAAGAGGTAATAACCCGAACAAGATTTCGGGGGGTAAGTTTGAAGTAAATAGCACTGATCTTATAATGTCAAAGATAGACTCACTTAACAAACGTTTTGATCGGCTGGAAAGAGCTAATGTGAGTGCATTAGATGCTACTAACTTTGTTTGTGAGATTTGTGGAATGCAGGGACATGACATGATGGAATGCCCACATGGATCCGGCGCTTCGAGTGAGCAAGTGAACTCTTGTAACAACTTCTACGATACGAACCCGAAGCTGCCCAATTATGCTCCTCCAAATCCCTACAACCAAAGAAGGAACAACCCTTACCTCTCCTACGGCAACTACAGCAACACGCTCAACCATGAGTTCCAAGAGGGTCAAGGTAATAAGAGAACAGCACCGGGGTATCCTCAGGTACAAAGATCTAAACTCGAGACTTTATTTGAAAGTTTTGTTGAAACTCAGACAAAACAGAATGAGGAGTTTAGACAACAAGGAAGGGCAGTGAGTGAAGCAATAAAGGAGCTAGCATCTAAGGTAGACAACTTAGCAACTCATAACAAGATGCTAGAAACACAGATTGCCCAACAAGCCAGTACGTACTCAAGACCTAAGGGTACATTCCCGGGGCAACCCGAAGCAAATCCCAATGAGCATTGCAATGTCATACACTTAAGGGATGATAAGCTTGGGGTGGGGGTAGCTGAAATGGAGGTGGAACCGGAGGAGGACACAAGCGAAAAGGAAGAGCCAGAACCGAAGTATGTCCCTCCACCACCGTACCAACCCCCGATACCTTTCCCACAAAGGTTGGTCAGGAAAAAGCAAGTAGATGTAGAGACTAAAATGCCTACTAAACTGAAGGACCCAGGTAGTTTCTCTATCGCTTGCTCGATTGAAAAAGTGGAAATAGACCGAGCCTTGTGTGACTTAGGGGCTAGTGCGAGCTTGATGCCCCTCACTATCATGGAAAGGTTGGAAAGTAAAGAGTTGAGACCATTCAAATTCTCCTTACAATTTGCGGATGGCTCAACTAGGACTCTTCTAGGCATACTAGAGAATGTTCCTGTAAAGGTAGGGAAAATTCTCATCCCTACCGACTTCCTGGTGTTGGACATGAAAAGGAATTCCGAATTCCCCAACATTTTAGGAAGGCCATTTTTGGCAACCGCTGGGGCAGTGATAGACGTAAGGAATGGTAAACTCTCTCTAAATGTATAAGAAGGTAGGGTAAATTTTCAGTTGACTAACTCTTATAACAACCCTCCTTTTGAGAGCCATGTGTGCAGAATTGATGTAACATCTCCAGCGGTAGAGAAAGAACTTAGCATGGAAGCAACCCCGAAGATATGCATGGTTGATGATGCACCCAGCAGTGGTGAAGTTGGAATTGCTGTCCATGCGGAAACAAAACTTCCGCCGGAAGAAAGGAAGGCTAGGAAGCTCCGAGAGAAAAAAGCAAAGCGGAAGCGTTACTGGCCGTATGAGCAGAAACGACTTTTTGAAGGAGTTCCGTGGAAGAGAAGTGTTCCGGCACATCTACGCCCAGCCGACCCCGGTTAACTTAAGGAAGTATGGTCAAGCTTAAGACCATAAATAAGCACTTCTTGGGAGGCAACCCAAGTTTTCTTTCCCTTTTTCCTTTTTTTTTTTTGAATTCACCTCTTGAATAATTTGAGAAGATCAAGAGGCAAAAATATCATTAATAGGTTTGTCTAGTGTTTTCAGGTTGAGAAGGGAAGAAGAGCAGAAAAAAAAAAAGTCAGAAGCCATCACGCCCTGGCCGTGACAGTGGTCACGGCCGTGATGAACTAATACTAGAGCACAGAAAGGATCACGGCCTAGCCGTGACAACCATCACGGGCGTGATGAGTAGGATGGCAAGATCAGAGAGCATCACGGCCATCCCGTGATGAGCCTCACGGCCGTGATAAAATTTCCACCCAAGTTTTGACTGGAATGTGAAGCCAACACCCGCTACCGACTCGGTAAGTTGTTCCATTTTTCTCCTCTCTCCGACTTGATTATTTACATTGGAGACAATGTAAGTAATCAAGCTTGGGGTAGAGGTATTTTTGCATTTGCATTGTTGCATTCATATTGCATTCACATAGGCATGGATTGGTATGATCACATTCTCTAGATTGCCCCTCACTTAGAACATGCATCCGATTGTGAGAACTTGGAGCCAAATAAATTGAGATAGTGAATTTTGAACCCAATTTTTCATTATTCTTGTGATATGGCTAAAAATAAAAATTCTTGAGATAGTCATTTGATAGTTGATAGTTAGCATATGGTTCCTTAAGTTTGTATACCTCACTGATTTTTGAACTACTAAATGTAAGATTTTGAGCCAAATAGGGGTATCCACTAAATCTACCCCATTTCTTGTGATAGAGTGTTGTAATTCCTCTTGGACTGTATTTTCTAGAACTTGACTAGAAACCGTTTCGAAACTTAAAAATTTTTGAAAACATTTTTGGAAATGATTGAGGCACTAGGTATTTTTCTGGCCTCCCGAGCTTTGAATGATAAATGCTACCCCTTAGTTGCCCAATTTTGAGCCTAAAGAAAAAATACTTTTCTTGGTACCTTGAATTACTTTGATAAATAATGCTTGGTATGACACCTTTTAAAGTATTACAAAAAGGGCAAAATGGTAGTTGGAAAAAGTATGGGATGAAAAAAGTTAGAAAGTAATTTCTCTTGAGCTATAAATCTCCCCTTCTCCAAACAAATAAAATGAAATAAACACAAAGAAAAAAAATGGAGAAGGAGATGACAAAAGAAAGTGAGAAATGAAAATGAAAATTAAAAAAAAATAAAAAAAGAAGAAGAAGAAATAAGGGTGGAAAAGTAAATCAAAGTCCCCTAAAAGGTATTTTAGAAGGTGTCATGCTTTGCAATGTTTGATGATTTGTCTAGCCTTCTTGAAATTCCCTTTCCTTGATTTTCCCACCTTACAATAAATCCCATGGCCACATTACAACCAAAGGAAAAGACCTCGTGATTCTTAAGTGTTTTCATTGATAAAGTAGAGATTTGGTTAATAGTCAAGCCTATGGTAAAATACTTTCCTTGAGGAAAATGGAGTTAATTGTCATATACCCTAAAACACTTGAGTGAGGTGAGATGAGTGCCCAAATCAGTGAGGACATGAACTTGAAAAAACCTAAGCTTCTAATTGGACTTGAACTTGATTATCTCTTGAGTGCTTATTGAATATGCCTGTCACTTGGATTAGCCTCTAGGGTTCTGGGTTCACTATCCATGCTTTGATTGATTTATATCTTATGGCCTGAGTAATTGCTTGAGGACAAGCAAAGTTTTAAGCTTGGGGTAATTTGATGAGTGTGATTCCACATCATCTTTGTCTATCATTTTGCATGCATTTTCATGTAGTTTAGGCATATTTTTATTAGATTTTAGGTTAATTTTCCTTTGGAACGGGTAAGGCGGTTTTCGTGTGTTGTTTTGCAGATATCAAGGGTAAAATGCTCAAGATCAACCATGATGAAGTTTGGATGAAGATAGGGCTTTAAAAGTGCAGAAAATGAGCCAAACAGAGTCCATCACGGCCTAGCCGTGATGCCCATCACGGCCATGATCGAGCAAAACTGAAAAAGAACAAAGGCTGAAGTCAGAGTCTGTCACGGCCTAGCCGTGATATCCATCACGACCGTGACCCAAAACCACCACAAGTCAGAGCACATCACGGCCTAGCCTTGAAATTCATCACGGGCCATGAAGCTGAGGGCTCGCGTCGCGAGAATTTGAATTTTCCAGAATTGGCAGAGACAGAGACCGTCACGGCCAGCCCGTGATGGACATCACGGCCGTGACACGCATTACTTGGACCTGAAGAAACCGAAATAAATCAGATTTTGAGTTGGTTTGGGACTCTAACTTCCCAATTTCTATAAATAAGGATCAAGGCATCATTCATGAGGAATGATCATAGAGAGACATCATCTAGGACACCTTTTGGCTACATTTTAGGATCTCTTCTCCTCTTCTCCTCTCTTCTCTGATTCTTTGTATTTTCATTATGTTGTCAACCCAGCTTGTCATCTCCATGGCAAGACTGGAGTAGTAGTTTGTTTCTAGGGATTGGGGCTCTGCCCGAGTTTTGTAAATGTTGTTGATTTGATGTAAAATCGTTGTTGATTTCGTTATTGTTTTAGATCCGATTTCTAGTGTGTTAATCACTCGTAAATTCGGCAACCGCTTAATTGCGTGACGTAGACGTTCTAAGGAGGAACCTAGCGGTGAACTTAGGATTTCTAGGGTGTTTGACTCGTAAAACCCGGCGGCCACTGGTTTGTGAGATGTGGATGATCTAAGGAGGAACCTAGCGGTGAACTTAGGTTATTTGCATGACTTAGACATTATAAGGAGGAACCTAGCGGTGAACTTAGGTGTCGGACCTATAGAAGTCAGACTTGGGACTGAAATCACGAGAGTTAGAAGCCGTCCCTCGAGGAGCAACGAGTTGTCACGAAGCGCAAAGGGTCTAATCTGGGATCGACTACCACGAGAGTAGGGGTCGGGTCAATTGGGCACGGCTTTTGTAACCCGAGAGGGAGCTTAAGCTATTAGAGGATAAACTCGCCTTCAAGGCAATTTCGTTAATCAACAAAGGTAAATCAGATTAGCAACATAAACAGCCTCAAAGGTAACCCAAATCCCTAGGAATTTGTTTAAATCTAAAACCCCAAAAACATTTGTTTTCTGTTTTAATTATCTTCTGCTCATCTATCTTTTAATTTCAAATTCAAACCTTTTTCAAAACCATCTAAAAAGTCCAGATTCACTCAATTCGAAATTAATTGCGATTCGGGAACACAGTCTCTGTGGGTTCGATATCTTTTATTACTTGACGGCAATCCGGTACACTTGTCGGAATCGCACGAGGAGCGTCGCCGCACGCACGCTCCACATCAGGCAACTTCAAAGTAAATGGGCAAAGGCTAAAGCATTACCATGGGGAATCAATCCCAAATGGCAAGCAAGTTCTTCTTCTGGATTAACCCTTAGGGGTGACTTGAGTCAGGCTCGGGACGTTAAACAAGCGCTACTTGGGAGGCAACCCAAGCTAGATATCCTTTTTTTTTAAGTTTCTGTCATTTTCTCTTCTGAAAAAAATAAAAAAAATAAAAAATTATAAAAAACCAGATTCGCCTCGCGAATTCATAGTGGCCTCGCGAGACAGAAGCCCTGAATCTCAGAGGCTTTCTTACGCTTCTGTCTCGCATCGCGAGAGCCACTTTCGCCTCGCGAATCTGGGCATCATCAGCTGTTGGAATTCCAGATTCGCCTCGCGCGCTATTACTCGCCTCGCGATTCTGGAAAGTGTGAAGAACAGTTTTCCAGATTCGCCTCGCGAGTGATGTTTCGCCTCGCGAATCTGCAATTAGGGTTTTCAATTTGGGGAAAAATTTAAAATTCACATCGCGAGGAGTGTCTCACCTCGCGAAAGCTGAAAAGTATATCAACCCCGCGAGCGGATCGTGAAGCATTTTTGCGACCCTTCACTATTCATTCTCTCTCTCGCGTGAGTTCAACTTCATCCCCACTCATTTCATTGCCTCACTCACTCTCACACTCTCACCCTCACGCATTCGCACTCCTTCATCTCTACAAGGTAAGTAACATCTCATTTGACTTCCCTCTGCGCTTGTTTATGCTTTGGAATTCAAACAGTCACGACCACACACTGTGCACTACCTGTCTGTTATAACTGGTAGTAGGGTAGACGCCATGATCATGACCTTGTCTAGTCTAGGGAGTGTTACTGCTCATTGTCATCTGATCTGAGTAAAACGATGAATGTTGATCATGAAGGCTTAGAGTCCTTTAATATTCCACGAATGCAATTTGAAACTAACTGCCTAATGATTGATCTGAGTATTATGGTTAATTGTGTTAGGAATATAGTTGGTATGTTGTCCGGGTATTCGTTGCATATTTGCATGTTAGTGGGACAGTGGGGTGAGCAATTGGGATGTTTAGCAGGATAGAATTACACTGAATTTGTGCCTCTGTTATACATGTTCTGCAATACTGATTTATGAATTGTACTGGGATTATTCTGATTTTCAGGTTATGGCCCCGCCTAAGAACACCGCTGCCGAAAAGCAGCCGGTTAAGCGCAAGAAGCGCGCATCTGCTCAGGGGGACGACATATAGTTGCCTTCAGGGCCGGGCGCCTCCTCTAGGGCCACCTCCTACTCTCCCAGGTTCCTCTCTCCTGATCATAGGAAGCATTGGGACTTGGTGGTGAGGAAGGAGATGGTCTTAGAGCGGCGTGTGTCCCTGGTGGGCAACAACTACGCCAGCGTCTCCGAGCAGATACGCAACCGAGGTTGGGAGGTGTTGGCTGATCTTCCTCACCGGTATGATATCAAACTGGTGCAAGAATTTTACGCCAACGCTCTCAAACTCGAGGTTTCAGGCCCGAGTTGTGTGACGGAGGTTCAGGGGGTCCCCATTATATTCACTGCATCGGATATTAACTCATGCTTGGGGATCCCCATCGGAAAGGAGGCCTACGAGTACGAGCAGCTCCCCGCGGTGCAGGCCCTAGCTCAGGCCATCATTGACACCTGTTGTGTCCAAGGAGCTGCCTGGGAGATGGGAACGTCGGGGAACCTCTTGAGGTTGAGGAGGCAGGAACTCACCCCGAATGCCAAGGTCTGGTCGGCGTTCTTACACGCCAACCTTTGAGTGAGCTCTCATGAGTCCACAGTCACCGCCGCCAGAGCCCATCTCCTCTACGGCATACTGACGGGCCGCACGATCAACGTCGGGGGAGTCATCTCCACAGATATCCAGATGAAGGCGAACTCCCGAGCGCTGAAGGAGAGCCTGGGGCATGGGCTGCTGATCACCGAGCTCATCCGCCGGGCGGGGGTGCCGATGAGTACAGTGATGGAGAAGGTCCCGCGGCAGCCCATCGACCAGGAGTACATCCTGGCTTTCATTTTTAGCCCCGGCCCCACCTAGGAGGCCGCCACCCGTACCCACTCAGAGGCCACGATCAACGGACATGGCTCTGCTCTTGCAGAACCAGCAGGCGATGAGGCGGGATCAGGAGGTGCCGCGGGAGTTCTTCCAGGAGATGTCATTGGCCCAGTAGGAGGGCCAGGTGCCCGTATACCCCTCCGAGGAGGAGCTGTCCCCTCAACTTGGGTGGCAGGACTACCTTGGGGACCAGGGTGCTATGCCACAGAGGGGGGTGCCCGAGGGACCAGAGGATGAGGAGGCACCGGAGGACCAGGGTGACCCGGCGGACGACATTGATTTTGATCAGTGATCCGGGCCCCTGCATTACTTTATTTAGAGTTCTAGCTAGTAGTTTCGATATGGTTGTACACTGATAGATAGCTAGAAACTCTGTCTACTGACCTTTTACAGGCAAACTTGGATAGCTGTATATATTTACTTTTTTATGTTATTGCTTTAAATTTCGTGTTTGTTGGTGAATGGATCAACATGGAGAGCCCGAAATATCATGGGCCAACCAATTGGATGAGGATGAGGCTGAAACTAGCCGTGCTGTGAAGCGGGGTAGTAGAGAGATGAAAAGAGGCAAGGCAATCAACTAAAAGCATGGGGTCCGCTCGGACCCCCTTGAGATAAAAATTTCTTATCCTTTCTCTTATTCTTTCCCCTTTTCCATTTGTTTTTGAATTTCGCTCTTGAATAATTTGAGAAGATCAAGAGTGTGTGTGTGAGTTTTGTGTCGGCAAGCTTGGTGGATTTTAATTAAATTTAGCATAGTTTGACTGCATGAATTATGTTGACCATTGATGATTTCCCCTTAGGTTCTGAAAATTGAAAATTTGATCCCCACATGAAAAATTGAAAATTGAACTTTGAGAAATTTTATTGTGATTGCTTGATTTATGACAAGTTTGGGGTGAAGGGTGCACACACTAGGAATTGTATCTCGGTCAAACAATTTGCAAAAATGTCCAGGTGAGAAATTTGAGCCTCCAACATGTTCTTAATTGTGTGAATCGCTTTTAAGCTGCACTTTCTCGGATTTGCTTGAATCTGTGCATGGTTTGCATATTTATATGTTGCATCAAACGATCTAGGCAATTTTTCTTTGAAATAAATACTTGGCCATAAATTGAACCATACTTGATGAATGATCTCTAGTTAGCCACATTGAGCCTTGAAGCCTATTGTTCTTGATGACCTTACATTACAAGCCATTAACTCAGAAAAACCATGATTTTCCCCTATCGTAGGATTTAGGAGAGCATGGAATTTTAGCTTTGTGAGTGTTGTTGTGGAACTAAGTTTGGGGTGGCTACAAGTTCATGAATCATAGTTGAGAAAAAGAAAAGCAAAATTAAAGGCCGAAGGCTTGAGAAAAAAAATGTGATGAAAAGTATTGAATATATGCCAAAAAGGGCAAGGCGAAAAAGTATAAAAAGGAAGAGGTTTGTATCCACCCAATGCAAGGAATAGAATAATAATATGAGAGTAAATTCAATTGTTGCAATGCTAGTTTTATGCTCTCATTGATCCTAGGGACTAAGCATCTATCCTTTGAATATCTTACCTTGAGCCAGGCCTCATTGCAACCTATGAAAGAACTTTTGATGATGCATGCATGTTTTCGTGGGAACCTTGATTGAGATGAAAATCAAATACATGGGAAGTGCTCTTGAAATGCGAGATTGAGTGAAAAGTTGGTAGCTTAGACAAATTGAGCGAATGAGTGAAATATTAAATGCCCTTGTGAGGAAGGCAATTGTTTGAATTTGGTGATCTCCCTTTAGTGTGTCACTTGGATCCTCAACTCAGATTGCTGATTGCATGAATGATGGAATTCTCAATTGTTTAAAGTAAATGAATGTGGGGATTACATTGTTGCAAAGGGGGAAAACATTGAAGAAAAATTGTTGTGTTAAATTGCATGAAATCTGTGCAAAAACTGATTGAATCCTTTAAGTTTGCCAAGTGTTGAGTCTATTTGAGTTTTAGTTTGCTTGGGGACTAGCAAGGTTTAAGTTTGGGGTGTTTTGATAAGCCTCTGGCTCATCTAGTTTCCAACTAGAAAAGGGGTAGATTTTGTGCCTAATTGGGCGAGTCAACCTCGCTAATCTCCCAAATTGGCCTTGTTTTGTTCCTAAGTTAGAATTTATTTGTTTAATGCATTTTTAGTAGTTTTTAGTTTATTTTGAGTAGAATTATGCTTTTCGTTTCCTTTTATTGTTTCAGGTTAAAAATGAAGCTCTTAGAGTCAAGGAAAATGAAGAAAACAATTGAAAAGCAATGCTGGAAGTTTCGCCTCGCGAAATAGGATCTCGCCTCGCGAGCCTGAAGACCATCCTGAACAGCAACAATCACCGTTTCTGTCTCGCCTCGCGAATCACCATCTTGCCTCGCGAGTATTCAAATCAAGATGGAGCCAAAACTGAATTTCGCCTCGCGAGAGCTTGCTCGTCCCACGAGCGAGCGCGACCCAGAACCTTTATTTATAGGCTGTTTTAGGGCAGATTAGAAAACCTTTTGTTCACCACTTGTTTTAGATCATTTTTTGAGATGAATCCTTATTCTCTGGAGCTGCGTCTCCCTATGTTCTTTTCCTAATTGATAATTCTGATGAATGATCAGCCTCTCACTCGACTAGTTTTTGACTAGTAAAGACCATAGGTTTTATTCGAGTTTAATCTCATTTTCGCCCAAATTAGACTTGATTGTCTTCAAGCAACATTTTGAGTCTCTAGAGTAGTTTTAGGGTAATTTAGCTGATTTTGAGTCAAATAAAGCACTTACTGTTACTCCTTGTTTTCAGGTTAATAAAGAGAAGCAATTCTGGAATTATTTACTCGCGAGAGGCTACTCGCCTCACGAGCCTGAAGACCAGCCTGTGCTAGGAATGTCATCTTCTCTGCCTCGCCCCGCGAACCCTGTCTCGCCTCGCGAGAAATCCAAACCCTGAAGGACAGATACCATCACGGCCTAGCCGTGATGAAGGGCACGGCCATGACAGATAAGCACCCAAAGTCAGAAGTGATCACGACCTACCCGTGATAGGTATTACGGCTATGACAAACTGGAGTTTGAAGTCTCGCCTCGTGAACTGCTCTCTCGCCTCGCGAGAACCCTATTTGAACTCGCGCCAAAATTAATATTTCGCCATGAGAGTATGCTCGCCTCGCGAGCGGGCGCAGAACTGACGGATATAAATTGCTGTTCTAGGGCAGATTGCAGTAGTGAGTTTTTGTTTGGATGTTCTTCTTCTCTCCCATTTTGACGGCTGCGAATTTGTTCGTAGGTTTTTGTCATAGTTGTTAATGGAGAACTAGTCTCCTTCGATTGATCTGCTGTAATCGGGTTCCATTGACCCTTGAGGTTTTGTAATTCCTGATTTCATTGCTTTTCTCTTTCAATACTATTCTATATTCTCTGTTTGCTTAATTCAGTTTGTATCGAATGGGTATTGATTTGTTTCAATGATTGTGTGTTCCTATACTTAATCGCGTTTGCTTAATTCGCGTGTGTTCATTCGTGTTTGCTTAATTCACGAGAGCTTCATCCGTTTGCTTAATTCGGAATTAGGAACATATGTCTCGTAGTGTCAATTTCGCTTGTTAATTGCTGCTACAATCGAAAAGAGATTAGAATCCGCTTAGGGCTTGGAATTATATGAATCAATGATAGTGGGAAACCGAGAACAGTAGGTTGATCGTTTAGCTTATTTGATAATCATTTTCTTTGTTTTCTTTATTTAATTTTAGCCGTGATGAAGGGCACGGCCATGACAGATAAGCACCCAAAGTCAGAAGTGATCACGACCTACCCGTGATAGGTATTACGGCTATGACAAACTGGAGTTTGAAGTCTCGCCTCGTGAACTGCTCTCTCGCCTCGCGAGAACCCTATTTGAACTCGCGCCAAAATTAATATTCGCTTCGCGAGAGTATGCTCGCCTCGCGAGCGGGCGCAGAACTGACGGATATAAATTGCTGTTCTAGGGCAGATTGCAATAGTGAGTTTTTGTTTGGATGTTCTTCTTCTCTCCCATTTTGACGGCTGCGAATTTGTTCGTAGGTTTTTGTCATAGTTGTTAATGGAGAACTAGTCTCCTTCGATTGATCTGCTGTAATCGGGTTCCATTGACCCTTGAGGTTTTGTAATTCCTGATTTCATTGCTTTTCTCTTTCAATACTATTCTATATTCTCTGTTTGCTTAATTCAGTTTGTATCGAATGGGTATTGATTTGTTTCAATGATTGTGTGTTCCTATACTTAATCGCGTTTGCTTAATTCGCGTGTGTTCATTCGTGTTTGCTTAATTCACGAGAGCTTCATCCGTTTGCTTAATTCGGAATTAGGAACATATGTCTCGTAGTGTCAATTTCGCTTGTTAATTGCTGCTACAATCGAAAAGAGATTAGAATCCGCTTAGGGCTTGGAATTATATGAATCAATGATAGTGGGAAACCGAGAACAGTAGGTTGATCGTTTAGCTTATTTGATAATCATTTAGTTTGCATTGTTTTTCTGCTTTGTTTTCTTTATTTAATTTCAAACCAACCCCCCCCCAATCTGACTTTTTCGGTTAACAGCAATCCAAGAGTCCTTGTGAGACGATACTCGAGTTGTCGCACCCTGACTACATATTTTTACAAACTGCTCACTTTTTGACGCGTACGCGACAGCGTGTCAAAATTGGCGCCGTTGCCGGGCAAAATCTGGAAAAACCATGTAACCCGATCTTAGGATTAGGAGAGCATGAGCAAGAGAAGGGTTGTAAGGAACTAAGTTTGGGGTGGCTACGAGGTTTGATATGTCATTCTGGGTTGAGAAAAAGAAAAGCATAAAGGTTGAAGCCAAAGGCAAAAAGAAAAAAAGAAAAAAAAAAGAGAAAAGAAAAAAATTTGCCAAAAAGAAAAGGGGCAAAAAAAAATGGTGTCAAAGGAAAAAGGTGTAGCCACCCAAAGCACCAAAAAGAAAAAAAAAATGGAAAAAGGAATTAGAGTGAAAAATAATAATGTACAAGCTTCATGCTTTCTTAGTTTATAGGGACTTAAGCCTAGTTCCTTTGTATATCCTACCCTTAGCCAGGCCCCATTACAACCTTTGAAAGACCTTTTGATGTTGCATGCATGTTTTCGTGGGAACCTTGATTGAGATAACAATCAAATTCATGGGAAGTGCTCTTGAAATGTGAACTGAGTGAAAAGTTGATAGCCTATACAAATTGAGCGATTGAGTGAAATATTAAATGCCCTTGTGAGGAAGGCAATTGTTTGAAATTGGTGATCTCCCTTTTGTGTGTAACTTGGATCCCTTGCTTAGATTAATGATTGTTTGAATGATGAAATTCTCAGATGTTTAAAGTAAATGAGTGTGGGGTTTGCAGTGTTGAATATAGGGGGAACATTGAAGGAAAATTGTTTTGTTTGCTTGAAATTTGTGCAAAAGTTGATTGAATCCCTTGAGCTTGCCAAGTCTTGAGTCGTTTTGAGTTTTAGTTTGCTTGGGGACAAGCAAAGTTCAAGTTTGGGGTATTTTGATCAGCCTCTGGCTCATCTAGTTTTATGACTAGTATGACCGTGGTTTTGTGTTAATTATATCTCGTTTTCGCCCAAATTAGACTTGATTGTCCTCAAGCAAGGTTTTGAGTCCCTTAAGTAGTTTTTGGATAATTTAGCCAGTTTTGAGTCAAATAAAGCACTTATTGCTATTTAATGTTTCAGGTTAATAAAGAGAAGCAATTCTGGAATTACTCGCACCGCGAGACTGAAGACCAGCCTGTGCCAGAAATGTCATCTTCTCTGCCTCGCCTCGCGGACCATGTCTCGCCTCGCGAGCCTGGAAGTCAGAAAGCATCACGGTTAGCCCGTGACCCCCATCACGGGCGTGAAGAGAAGACCCTGGAGGACAGAGACCATCACGACCTAGCCGTGATGAAGGTCACGGCCATGACAGATAAGCACCCAAAGTCAGAAGTAATCATGGCCTGGCCGTGATAGGCATCATGGCTGTGACAAACTAGAATTTGAAGTCTCGCCTCGCGAGGAATCATCTCGCCTCGCGAGAGCCCAATTTGAACTGGCGCCATTTTAATATTCGCGTCATGAGGGACTACTGGTCTCGCAAGCGTGCGCAGATTCTGAAGCTATAATTGTTGTTTAGGGTATATTAGTGGATCATATTTTGCTAATCCTTGTTTACGAATTTCTCTGATTGTATTGCGTCTTTGATGGAGAACTAATCTCCCTAGATTAATCTGCTGTAATCGGGTTCCGCCGAAACTTGAGGTTCTGTAAATCCCGGATTGATTGCTTTTCTCTTTCACTACTTAATCTATATTCTCTGTTTGCTTAATTCAGTTTGTATCGAATGATATTGATTTATTTTCGATGATTTTATGTTCCTAAATTTAATTGTGTTTGCTTAATTCGCGTGCGTTCAATCGTGTTTGCTTAATTCACGAGTGCTTCACCCCGTTTGCTTAATTCGGGAATTAGGAACATATGTCCCGTAGCGTCGATTTCGCTTGTTAATTGATGCTACAATCGGAAAGGGATTAGAATCCGCTTAGGGCATGGAATTACATGAACCGATGATAGTGGGAAACCGAACAACAGATTGATCGTCTTCGCCTTATTTGATAATCGTTTTTATTCCTCTCGTTTCGCTCGCTTTTCTCAATTGACCTTCGAACCAACCCCCCAACAAAAAAAAACTGACTTTTCTGTGATAATAACATTACGAGAGTCCTTGTGATACGATACCCGAGTTGTCGCATCTTGACTACACTTTTTACAAACCGCTCTTCTTTTTGACGCGTGCGCGACAGCGCGTCAAAAAGCGAGTGGTTTGTAAAAATATGTAGTCAGGGTGCGACAACTCGAGTATCGTCTCACAAGGACTCTTGGATTGTTGTTAACAGAAAAAGTCAGATTGAGNGGGGGCAAACTAAATGATTATCAAATAAGCTAAACGATCAACCTACTGTTCTCGATTTCCCACTATCATTGATTCATATAATTCCAAGCCCTAAGCGGATTCTAATATCTTTTCGATTGTAGCAGCAATTAACAAGCGAAATTGACACTACGAGACATATGTTCCTAATTCCGAATTAAGTAAACGGATGAAGCTCTCGTGAATTAAGCAAACACGAATGAAAACACGCGAATTAAGCAAACGCGATTAAGTATAGGAACACACAATCATCGAAACAAATCAATACCCATTCGATACAAACTGAATTAAGCAAACAGAGAATATAGAATAGTATTGAAAGAGAAAAGCAATGAAATCAGGAATTACAAAACCTCAAGCGTCAATGGAACCCGATTACAGCAGATCAATCGAAGGAGACTAGTTCTCCATTAACAACTATGACAAAAACCTACGAACAAATTCGCAGCCGTCAAAATGGGAGAGAAGAAGAAGATCCAAACAAAAACTCACTGCTGTAATTTACCCTAGAACAACAATTTATATCCGTCTGTTCTGCGCCCGCTCGCGAGGTGAGCATACTCTCGCGACGCGAATATTAATTTTGGTGACCTTCATCACGGCTAGGCCGTGATGGTCTCTGTCCTTCAGGGTTTGGATTTCTCGCGAGGCGAGATAGGGTTCGCGGGGCGAGGCAGAGAAGATGACATTCCTGGCACAGGCTGGTCTTCAGGCTCGCGAGGCGAGTACCCTCTCGCGAGGCGAATAATTCCAGAATTGCTTCTCTTTATTAACCTGAAAACAATGAGTAGCAGTAAGTGCTTTATTTGACTCAAAATCCGCTAAATTACCCTAAAACTACTCTAGAGACTCAAAATATTGCTTGAAGACAATCAAGTCTAATTTGGGCGAAAATGAGATTAAACTCGAATAAAACCTATGGTCTTTACTAGTCAAAAACTAGTCGAGCCAGAGGTTGATCATTCATCAGAATTGTCAATTAGGAAAAGAACATAGGGAGACGCAGCTCCAGAGAATAAGGATTCGTCTCAAAAATTGATCTAAAACAAGTGGTGAACAAAAGGTTTTCTAATCTGCCCTAAAACAGCCTATGAATAAAGGTTCTGGGTCGCGCCCGCTCGCGGGGCGAGCAAGCTCTCGCGAGGCGAAATTCAGTTTTGGCTCCATCTTGATTTGAATACTCGCGAGGCGAGATCGTGATTCGAGAGGCGAGACAGAAAGGGTGACATATCTGGCACAGTCAGGCCTTCAGGCTCGCGGGGCGAGATGGTGATTCGCAAGACGAGATAGAAAGGGTGACTGTTGCTGTTCAGGCTGGTCTTCAGGCTCGCGAGGCGAGATCCTGTTTCGCGAGGCGAAACTTCCAGCATTGTTTTTGCACTGTTTTCTTCATTTTCCTTGACTCTAAGAGCTTCACTTTTAACCTGAAACAATAAAAGGAAACGAAAAGCGTAATTCTACTCAAAATAAACTAAAAACTACTAAAAACTACTAAAAATGCATTAAACGAATCAAATTCTAACTTAGGAACAAAACAAGGCCAATTTGGGAGATTAGCGAGGTTGACTCGCCCAATTAGGCACAAAATCTACCCCTTTTCTAGCTGGAAACTGGATGAGCCAGAGGCTTATCAAAACACCCCAAACTTAAACCTTGCTTGTCCCCAAGCAAAGTAAAACTCAAATAGACTTAACACTTGGCAAGCTTAAAGGATTCAATCAAATTTTGCACAGATTTCATACAATTTAACACAACAATTTTTCTTCAATGTTTTACCCCTTTGCAACAATGTAATCCCCACATTCATTTACTTTAAACAATTGAGAATTCCATCATTCATGCAATCAGTAATCTGAGTTGAGGATCCAAGTCACACACAAAAGGGAGATCACCAAATTCAAACAATTGCCTTCCTCACAAGGGCATTTAATATTTCACTCATTCGCTCAATTTGCCTAAGCTACCAACTTTTCACTCAATCTCGCATTTCAAAAGCACTTCCCATGAATTTGATTTTCATCTCAATCAAGGTTCCCACGAAAACATGCATGCATCATCAAAAGGTCTTTCATAGGTTGCAATGAGGCCTGTCTCAAGGTAAGATATTCAAAGGATAGATGCTTAGTCCCTAGGATCAATGAGAGCATAAAACTAGCATTGCAACAATTGAATTTACTCTCATATTATTATTTTATTCCTTGTATTGGGTGGCTACAAACCTCTTCCTTTTTATACTTTTTCGCCTTGCCCTTTTTGGCATATATTCAATACTTTTCATCACTTTTTTTTCTCAAGTCTTCGGCCTTTAATTTTGCTTTTCTTTTTCTCAACTATGCAAAAATCAATCAAATTCCAGCACGCTTATCGACACAAGACTCAACACACAAACTCTTGATCTTCTCAAATTATTCATGAGCTAAAAGAAAACAAAAACAAAAACAAAGCGAGGGAAATTAAAAAGGAAAAGGGTTTAGAAAACTCATGGAGGTGGTTCCACCGGGATCCCACTCTCTGTGATACAGCGGCCACGGAATGCTCAAAGCGCGATATGATCCTCCCGGATCCCATGGCATGAAGCATAAGTATGGGAGTGGGCACTTGACAATTATGGTGACTCCGCCAAGTGCGGCGGACTTCTCACTCCCTCTTGGGTAAAAGTTGACCTCCTTGTCAACCTTGTCAACAAAGTCCTCCCAATAAAAATGGGGTTCAACCTCTTGGACTGGCCATAGTGTCTTCATATCCAAGGATGCAAAATCCAGTCTCTCAGGCAGAGGTTTGAACTCCATCACCGGTTGTTCCACAGTGGGAGGTGGCAAACAGGTAGCGAGGATCTCTGGTGCTGCTTCAACTTCAGCACGATCTTCATTCACTGCGCTGACAAATCCATCACCTGCTATACATGCAGAAATCTCAGCACACACCACACAAGGGTTAGTGTTAGTACAGTCAGTACATATAGTACAACAAACTGAATCAGAAAAGGCTTGAATGTCTGGAAATTCAACACACAGTTCATCCATCCCATCACATTCAACACATGCATATGAATTAATAGAATCATCTAATTCCAAAGGCTCTTCATCATCCTCAAGCATGGTGAAGCAGATGTCCTCCTGATCCTCATTTTCTATGTTTCTTGGCCGAACAGGGCCCTCAACCTCATATGTCTCATGTTCCATATGGACGTTTTGCTCCTCACAACCTAAAAAGGATGAGCTTTCAACACATGCTACACACGAAGCAAATTCATTACAATCAGCACATGAAGTATAATAGATAGAATCAGGAAAGGTATGAATATCTGGAGATTCAACACACAGTTCATCAATAGAAGTATTCTTGACATCATTATCAAAATTATCCTCAGAGGAAGTATTGTCAGGAACAACTATTTGTGAATCTGTATGTTCTTCAAGGGGATGTGGAGTTTGCAGTGTAGCCAAGGCGGAGGTGATGTGAAGATTTTGAGTGGCAAAATCCTGAAGACTTGCTTCCATCCTCTGCTGAATTTCAACCGTCCTCTGTTGGAATTCAAGATTTTGTTCTGCTATTCATTGCACCAATTCTTCCAGACTGAGTTGGGCTAGTGTGGGGTCAGGCTGATATTGTATCTCGCGTGTCGATTGATGCACCAAAGATGCTATCTCATCCAAGATGCCCTGTCTTCCACCATGTTCGCCAGAATAATGGTTCACTCCGTTCATGCCAGAGTCACTGCTAAACTCATAACCACCAGTGAAGCCAGGATAATATATGCATGATGGCTCATAATAAACATTTGGCATATAATTTTGCATATAATTATCCATACTAAAGTTCACAACCAGACCTAGTAGCCAAGACTAATTCAGTAATGAAATTTTTTTTTCTGTTAATAACAACAAGAGTCCCCGACAACGGCGCCAATTTTGATGCGCTGTCGCGCACGCGTCAAAAAGAAGAGTGGTTTGTAAAAAGTGTAGTCAAGGTGTGACAACTCGGGTATCGTATCACAAGGACTCTCGTAATGTTATTATCACATAAAAGTTAGTTTTTGGGGGGTTTGGTTTGAAGGTCAATTGAGAAAAACAGAACAGAAACAGAGGAATAAAAATGATTATCAAATAAGGCGAAGACGATCAATCTGCTGTTCGGTTTCCGACTATCATCAGTTCATGTAATTCCATGACCTAAGTGGATTCTAATCCCTTTCCGATTGTAGAATCAATTAACAAGCGAAATCGACGCTACGGGACATATGTTCCTAATTCCCGAATTAAGCAAACGGGGTGAAGCACTCGTGAATTAAGCAAACACGATTGAACGCACGCGAATTAAGCAAACGCGATTAAATTTAGGAACATAAAATCATCGAAAATAAATCAATACTCATTCGATACAAACTGAATTAAGCAAACAGAGAATATAGATTAAGTAGTGAAAGAGAAAAGCAATCAATCCGGGAATTACAGAACCTCAAGTGTCGGTGGAACCCGATTACAGCAGATTAATCTAGGGAGATTAGTTCTCCATCAAAGACGCAATACAATCAGAGAAATTCGTAAACAAGGATTAGCAAAAAATGATCCACTAATATACCCTAAACAACAATTATAGCTTCAGAATCTGCGCACGCTCGCGAGACCAGTAGTCCCTCGCGACGCGAATATTAAAATGGCGCCAATTCAAATTGGGCTCTGGCGAGGAGAGATGATTCCTCGCGAGGCGAGACTTCAAATTCTAGTTTGTCACAGTCATGATGCCTATCACGGCCAAGCCGTGATTACTTCTGACTTTGGGTGCTTATCTGTCATGGCCGTGACCTTCATCACGGCTAGGCCATGATGGTCTCTGTCCTCCAGGGTCTTCTCTTCACGCCCGTGATGGGGGTCACGGGCTAACCATGATGCTTTCTGACTTCCAGGATCGCAAGGCGAGACATGGTTCGCGAGGCAAGGCAGAGAAGATGACATTTCTGGCACAGGTTGGTCTTCAGTCTCGCGGGGCGAGTAGCCTCTCGCGGGGCGAGTAATTCCCGAATTGCTTCTCTTTATTAACCTGAAACATGAAATAGCAATAAGTGCTTTATTTGACTCAAAACTGGCTAAATTATCCTAAAACTACTTAAGGGTCTCAAAACCTTGCTTGAGGACAATCAAGTCTAATTTGGGCGAAAACGAGATATAATTAACACAAAACCACGATCATACTAGTCATAAAACTGGATGAGCCAGAGGCTGATCAATGAACTCCAATTGTTTGTGCGTTGTTACAAGAATGAGGAACTAATTCCCTTGTCTAAGGGATCAATGAAACCACCCATGGCGGTGTAGCGTTCAATGTGATGTATGTTTCCCTCCTTTACCTCAATTCATGTTTTCCAATTCTGAACTTATTGCGTTGATCATAAGCATGCATGATTGACTAGTTAACGTGATGAGACTTGATAGGCAATTCGCGTTTAGAACTTGAATTGGGATCATTGATTGAATATTGCACGAGAGTGAGTAGGAGATCAGTGCAACCTTATAGGGAACAAGATTTAATAGAGTTTGATGATTGGGTTATGAGACCGTAGCAAGTAATTAACTCAATCGTTGAATACGTCCTATTGAGCACGATAGTGTCATTAGGAGAATTTGGGGGTTGGCATTGCAATTGAACTTAGGGAGGGGATCATCATCACTTGGGTACTATGCATGATTGGGTAGGTGGAGTTGTGACCTTAGATGTTTAATCCAGATTTTAATTTTGATCTCATCTTATCACTACCTACTTTATCTCTAATTGATTTGTTGATTTAAATTGTGATCCTATTTTCTCTCTCTTCTCAACCACCTGCTTTTGCTTGGTTAAACGTATCGAATTTCTTGCAAATTGGTAGAATTGGTAGCCCAATCCCCGTGTCCGACCTCGGTAATTACTTACCGTGTTTATTACCTACGACGACCCGGTACACTTGCCGGTGACTCAACAACCACCCTACTTGAAAGTGCTTTGATCTTTCCAACTTCCAGAGCCCTAGCACACGTCACATTTTGTGGAGGAGCTAATGCTGTTTGACCTGGATAAACAAAAGATTTTTACATAGCTGTGGGAGCCCTCATAACATCTCGGTCAAACCGGGTAGAATTTACTCTCAGTTTGTATGTTCCCAACCAGATGGAGTCTAACTTCTCCAGCACCTTGGGATTGTTGACGTTCAAAAACCTAACGAACCCGAATTTATTGCCATTTTTGTTTCTTTTTGGTGCTACATAGACATCCACTGCACGACCCCATCTAAAGAAGACTCTCCAAAGATCCTCATGGCTACAACTATCTGGAAAGTTCGTAAAATAAAACGAGGTTTCCCTTTTGTGAATATGGTGATGAACCGGGAAGCCATGAAAGCCCCTATAAGGCCCTTTATTGTTTTGGTGACCGTTGACTTTGCCTCCCCCTTCACTCCCAAGACGGACTTTCTTGCTCATCTCTCTTGTTATTTCTTGAGTCATAATAAGTGAAGATGTTTTGAAAATTGTTTCCCTGTCAGTGCGTAACATTTAAAGTGTTACAATGAATGTTTGATTCTCCCACTCAAATTTTGTCCCGAGCATCATCCTTCTATAGGGACTGGTGCCAAGCGAAACAAGTGAATCCAGTAGACCTAAACCCTGTTATCCATAATGAGTTGCATGTGTGGACTCCAGCAAGTTCAGGATCGTATAAATGTAATGTGGACGCGAGCTTTGATTCATCTCAGGGCAGAACTACCTTTGGCATGGTTGTCGGAAACAACCTTGGGGAGTTTGTTGTGGTTAGATCTGATGCATGCCTTTGTGTCTCCCAACTCTTGAGGGAGAAGCCCTTGGTCTGTTAAAAGCTTGCCAGTGGGTCCAAAGTCCGGGCATGCAGAATGTGAGCTTTGAATCTGACTGCAAAGTAGTGGTAGACTATGTTCTCAAACCCATGAATAATCTATCAGAGTTGGGTGCTATTGTTTCTGCTTGCTTTGATTTTTTCACTTCTTTTCCAAACTTTAACTTAAGTTTTGTTACGAGACAAGCGAATAATGTAGCCCATAACCTAGCTAAGGCAACATCTTTCCTAACTACTCCCCAAGTTTATGATCGTATTTCAGCTTGTATTGCTTCTTTAATTATGAATGAAATACAATAGATCTTTTCCTTAAAAAAAATGCTTTTATAAGTCGTCACTTTGGAAGAAATTTAACTAACTATCTGCACTAGTTCAAGAGTAAGTCTCACACTTTTGTCTGTCGGAAAAACTAATCAAAGACAAAAAAAAAACATTTTCAAACACAAATTATTTCTTTTAAATTCAATTATATCAATATCAAAATCAAAGATTGATTTCTCTTTCAAGGTTGATTGACTTGATTGTATCTTGTTTACACCAGTGCAAAATATGCTTTTAACATCGGAGATTCCACATCGGTTTCACAAAAACCGATGTGCAAAACGAGGCGGTGACATTTTTGAAATTAAAAGCAAAGGATTCCACATCGGTTTCAAGAATAACCGATGTGTGAATATTTTCCACTTCGGTTATATATTAACCGATGTCTAAAATTAAAACAAAAAAATTTAAAATTTTTATCTTTCCACATCGGTTCTTTTAGAACTGATGTCTAATATATAAATTAACCACATTGGTTGTATTATAACCGATGTATAAAATTAAAAAAAAAAATTAAAATTTGTATCTTTCCACATCGGTTCCTATTGAACCGATGTCTAATATATATTAACCACATCAGTTTATATATAGCCGATGTAATAAATTAAAAAAAAATGAAATATTAAATTAAATCGTAAGTTTCTACATCAGTTACTAGGGAACCGATGTGAAATATGACTAACCACATCGATTTTTGGACAACCGATGTGTAATATTTGACAGAACCCTACTTTTTGTTTCTAGTTTCATTCCCTCCATCTGTCATGTGCCCTCTTCCATTCCTTTGTTTTTCATTCCCTCCCTCGTTTTGTGCTCGTCACTTCGTCCCCATCTCTCTCGCTGCTCTGTGCTCGTCGTCCCTCACTGCTTCGCCTCCGCCTCCCATATCTGTCTCTCCCAGCTGCTCGTCGGTCTCCGCTGCTTCTGCTTCTGCTTCTCCCTCCATTCTTGCTCGCTCGGCCGCATCCTCCACTGTCACCTCAGCCTCGAAGCCCCTCCGCTTGCTCCGCCGCTTCGTGTCGTGACCCTGTAGCCTTCATTTGCTCCGCCACTTCCTGTAGCCTCGAAGCCCACTGTCCGACGCTTGCTCCACTTGCTCCGCCGTTTGCTCTGCTTGCTCCGCCGCTTAGTCATCTCAGATAATGCGTCTCTTATACCATGTTTCTAAGGAATCTGAGCATTGGGAAAGTACAATGGAAGCTTCTTCAACCCATTTCGATTTGTTGACTAAATTTTCTCATTTCAGGGTTGTGCAAAGGGCTTGTTGTGGTACTGGTTAGTGGTCATATTTGTGGTTCAAGCTTTCCCTTCAACTGTTACCTATCTTGCCCTCATTCCTTGCAAGGTACAATATTTAATTTGAACCTTAACTTTGGTCGGTAATGGTTTTTCCATTTTTTGGTTTTGGATAAAAGTAAATGAATTGGAAGTTGTTGATTTTTTGTTGATTGGGATTGAAGAATCATGAATACCGAGTTCTTTTTTTTATCCAATGCTATGTGGGATTTGTTGTAAGTTTGGTGTGTGCTTAAAAATGTGTGCAAAACTACCGTGATGATTTTTCTTCATGTTATGGAAAACTTTTTCATGAATAGTTTTACCCTCTTTTGAGGGTGTGGTAATTATTACCTATTGCTTTGCGGTTTTTGATTATCAGGGGTGTTATTAATCTCTTTGTTTGAATCTGACTTTGATTATTTGAGTCTAACTGGTGGTTGAATTTTCGATGTTCAAATTATGGAACTCTTTACTTATCCTACAACTCTTCAAAGATGACTATTAATTGTCAATGCCTTTAGACAGTTATTTTGTTATTATTTTCAGTTTGTGACTTAAAAAAGCAACTGGTATATTAACTATTGCTTATTTTGATTTTTGTTTGCTTTGATTTAGGGATTGGAGTGTTTTATTATTTTTCTTAATGTTAATTAATTAGTAAAGCCTTAGTTTCCCGTTTGAGATGCAATACTAATGAGCACACATGTACGTGCTTAATGTACCGCTCATTGTATTGGATCTTGAATTGTCCAAAGTTGGACAGTTTGGGAAAAAACTTTTTCTTCATTCAGTTAAAATAGTTATTCATTGATTCTAATGTTATATACTTGATGAAAGTTCAGATTAATACATTTTATTTCATTCTCCGGGTGCATACTTTATCGTGGTGGATGTCATCGCGTTCAAGTCGTGTACGTCGGAGACCGAAGGGAAATGCTGCCGAAATTTCGTTGAGTATGAGCATGAGAGTTATGGACTAACTGTTAACCGAATGTTGAAAAAGTTTCTTCTCGAATGGGATAGGGCCATACCCTGTCAAAAGAAGTGGTTGATGAATATGTTGGACTAAGTACGAAGTTATTGGTTTTAGTCATGGATCGCGGTTGGATAAATTCTAGACGGAAAAGTGATGAGTATGAGAATGGAGTGGAATATTTTCTTCAGTTTGCAAAAACAAATGCTCCTGATAGTGGTAACGGAAGGTTTTATTGTCCTTGTGTTAACTGTTTGAATGATAGACGACTAGAAGCTGAGGAGATACGTGATCATCTTATTTGTGAGGGGATTTGCAAGAGTTATACAACATGGATATGTCATGGTGAATTGTTAGACAGGCCGAGGGTGTCGGATAGAGAGGAAGTTGATGATGTGGATATGGACGATGGACTAGAGGACATGATCCGTGATGTTGGGCAAGAGTCTTTTTGGCGCGCACATGTGTATGATACTTTGTGAAGTGATGCGGAAGTGACTTTTTATCCGGGGTGCACTAATTTCACACGGTTGTCAGCGGTGTTAGGATTGTTCAATATGAAGGCGAGAAATGGGTGGAGCGATAAAAGCTTTACCAAATTGCTTTAGTTGTTGAAAGACATGCTTCCAGAAGGTAACGCATTGCCATCTCGAAACTATGAGGCGAAGAAGATATTGTGTCCGATGGGTATGGAGTATAAGAAAATACACACTTGCCCTAATGATTGCATATTGTACAGGAATGAGTTTGAAGAGATGCACGAGTGCCCCAGGTGTAGGGTATCACGCTACAAAGTGAAGGATGGTGATTCTAGAAAGGGTAGACATGCCACACGAATGAGGAATTTGACTGCCAACCGTGGTTCAAATCAAAGGATAAAAATAGACTTTGATAATAACCTCAATCCTATTGGGCCAATGGCAGAGCAGTTTAACAATTTTGTGGCGACCCTTGCTAGAAATAGGCCTAGTATACTTATTGATAATTGGAAAGATGTACCGACGGACATGAAGTATCAGATATGGGAGAGTATTCTGATATCTATACTTTTACGTCCTGTGTTTGTCTGTATCTACTTTATTTTAATCTTATTAATATCATACAGTAATTCGTTGATTCTTTTGGTGTTAATGTAGCTCACCCTTGACATACCGGATACGACAGATATGAAGAAGTGTTTGATAAAGTATGCTGGTGAGTGTTTGAGGGCTTTTAAGGTCGACCTGGGCAGATACTATGTATTCAATCCAACATGTGAAAAGAACCCACTTGAGGTGTACCTGTTTCTTGACCAGGCGACATGGGATCGCTTTGTTCAGAGCCGACATAATCCCAGCTTTCAGGTTAACTTATTTGATTTGTCTCTAAATTTATGTAATTTCATTAATTTTATTTACTTATGTAATTTAATTGTCTTCTATTTATAACAGGAGAAGAGAAAAAAAGGGCAGGAAAACCAAAGCAAGAATGTCTACCCCCATGTACTGTCTCGTGGGGGATATAAAAAACTTGGTCAGATAATGGTGGAAGAGGAAAAGAAAGCATTTTAGGAAGCAGCATCTCAGGCGGGTCCTAACGCTGAAAATCGTCCAGAAGTTGTTGATCCACCTCCACCCCCACGCCATCGTAAATGGAAGAGGGTCCGACAAAGAAAAACGGGACAATATACATCTGAGGAGGCCCGCCAAGTAGCTGAGAAGATTGTAAGTATAGTTTGAATTGTAATTGTCATTTTAACAATGTTACCGAATTGTAATGTGACCTGATATTTTATATGTTATAGGATGCCTTGGACGAGCAGGTAACCCAAGGAACCTTTGTTCCTAGAGGACGCGATGATATCTTAGCTGTTGCCATCAGTAAACCAGACCACCCGGACCATGTCACCGGTGTTGGATGGGGCGTCGGCATTCGCCAATACCATGGTTCATCTACACACCAATGCCACAGGGATGTTGATGCAGATAGAGCACGGCTAAAACAGGAGATTGCAGCTGAGCTTAGACAGGAGATGGCCGAGCAGTTTGCCCAGCAACTGGCAATATTGACTTCTATGTCCCAGCAGATGACAGGTGCCCAACCCTCTGTCCTACCCTCTGTCCATGTGAGCACTAAGGGCTCATGTGATCCTCATCATCATCCTGAAAATGATGATGATGGTGATGATGATGATGATGATGACGACCCTGATAGGTGTGAGCTGTATGTTGATGATCATCATGATCGCCGCTTAGTGGCATTGGGGAGGGCGCATAATAACTTTGGTAATACCATACACCATCGTTTATTACCGGATGATCAGGTGAGGGTCGTTGTTGAGATTATTCGAGATGCTGATGCTCGAGTCCCTGTGCCCACCGAGGAGGTTCAAACAGTGGGTCAGGCCCCCGGTAACTTCATCCCCTGGCCAAGAAGACTGGTCAGCTTTCTTGTTGCATCTGAGGTATTCAGTTAGTTGTGTTTTTCTATATTCATAGTTGAAATTATTTATTATTGTTTAAAGATAATGCTTTATTTTTATTTGTTTTAGGATGTTGGAAATGATATTCTGCCTAAAAGGTCGGATCCAGGAAGACCAGAGATGCCTGCTCCTGCCAAGGTATTAATTTGACCATTTATTAATTACGAATGAAATAACTTATCTGTGATTACTAATATATATCTTTGTTGTTTAGGGGATCGACAAAGGGGCCCCTGGTGATGTTTTTAAACTTCTGGCTATACAGGTTGAGACCATGGAGAATGACGCAACTTTGGTAAGGTTGGAACATGATGCTAGTCCAGGTGACGAACTGTATATCCCAAAGAAGGAACTTATGGAGATTGTACTCGATAAAGAAATGGCTAGTTCTGCACACCTATCGTTATGGTGCACGTAAGTACATTTTATTTATAAGTTAAGTAATTAAATTTTAAATACTATGATAATTAACATGTTTTTCAATATATTAGGTATCTGCATCGTATGTTAGTTGATCAGGGTAACCTCACCCTTTATGGGTTCATTGACCCCATGTTCATTCAGGGTGATGTTCTCTTAGCATCATAAGACCCGGTCACCACCATACGTGATTTACTTGCCCGAGACGATCATCAATTCTACCTTGCGCCTTATCTCAATAAGTACCAGTTATTTAATTATAACTATATATGACTTAGTCACTAATTGTTCCGCAAATACAGCAAGTATTGGCAATTGTTGATCTTGTACCCTAGGAAGAATGTCGTGGTCTTCTTCTGCTCAATGGGAAATAAGCCGGCGAATGAACTGAAGATGATCATGGAAACGTAAGCATTAAAATACTTTATAATCAGTAATGCAGTTGTTTTAATTATATGAAATCTATTAGATATACTTTAATTAATGTTTATTTTGTCATGATAGTTCTATTAATGCAAACCACATGTTACGTGGTGAAAGGCATCGGGCTATTAGATGGATTATTCCTAACGTAAGATATTTATTAGTTCAAACGCTTCAAATGTTGTGGGTATAATTATTGATTTCTATTTAATTCCTCATATTCTAATTGGGTTTCATTTGTACGTAGTCCCGTATACAACGTGGATCATGGGAATGTGGATACTATGTGATGAACTGGATGGTCGAAATTATCTCCTCCAGGATCACTGGAAGATGGCACGAGGTAAATGGTAATTGGTAACAATTAAAAGTAACGGTTATAGATTCGTTATATGTTTTATGTTAGTTTATTACTTAAAAGATATAATCTTTTGTCCAATTAAACTTGCAGATATTCAACAATCCGACTCCATTAGCTGATGCCGACATCAATAACATAAGGAGGCATTGGGTAACTTTCTTTCTTGAAGTGTACCAACCATAGTTTGTATGTAGTTAGTTTAAAAACTTATCATGTACTAGCTATAGTGTACTTTTGACTAATATATATTTTGATATGAAATCTATAATATATCATGTAGCTTTTTGGTTTCTAATTATCTTTGTTGTCTGAATGTAATTGAACATATGTATTGTTCGTAATAAATTCAGTATATATTAATTTAGTGTGTTTTTGTTGTACAAAAGTGATTGTGTTGAGAATATTTAGAATATGTTATACTGGTATTGATCTGGATTACTGAAACAGGGGAAATGAATGATAGAAATGTAAAAAGAGTTTTTTTTTAAAAAAATGAGACTTTTCACATCAGTTATACAAAAACCCATGTGGAACATGGGTTATTAAAAAACCGATGTGGAAAGTTCACTTTTCACATCGGTAATATTTAAAACCGATATGGACAGTGATATTTTCACATCGGTTTTTCGATAACCCATGTGAAAAATGAACTTTCCACATCGGTTATTTAGAAAACCGCTGTTAAAAGTGTGATTTAGACATCGATTTTAAAACCGATATGAAAAGTAACAATAAACAACATCGATCGTTTCAACATCAGTTTGCAAATCGATATGAAAAGCCAAAAATAACCGATGTGGAATCCTTTTTCTGCACTAGTGTTAATTATTTTATTTCTATTTCTATTCGCCACCAGTTCAACAGTTGACAGCCATGCGCACCCGCCGGTCCCCCCCCCTCCATATGCTTTGAAAAAAAAATTTCAGCTGGCTGCATCATGCTAACCCCTACAAGCAAATTACTATTTTTTTTCAAATTAGAAACAAATTATATAAATTTATTGACATCTTATTAAGATTTTTCTATTACTTAAAATTAAGTTTTCTAATATATTAACATTTTTAAATGGTTAGTAATTAAACCAATTCACCAAAAAAATTTAAATTATTTTTAATATATTGCCTTTTTCACTATTTCCCTTCCTTTCACATTTATCTTCTTATTTTCATCACAAAATTTGTTAAAAATTTGTTTTCATGAAAATATCAAGGAATTAAAAATACAAATATTAACTTAAAATAAAGTACTCCCTCGGACTTATATATAAGAAGAAAAAAGTGTATATATTTTGTGAACTCAAATAGAAGCAAAATCCAGGGATTAGTCTCTGCCTCCCGACCGGAGGATACCCGGGTTCACCAAAAAAAATATAAGCAAAATCCAACCAACTCAACTCTATTGAATGTCAGTATTCCAAAAATCAAGAAAATCAATCAATCCAACCAATCCAACCAATTATCCTTTTACATTTCCAAGAGCATTGCAGACTCCTGAGACAATTAAAAAGTGGTTTTTTAATTATAACTCTTTTCTACATAAATCAAAACAATTAAAGTAAATTAACTAAATTCATTAATAAGTGTGAAATTAGTTAATTTTGTTTATAAATGAGTTCAAATGGAGTATTTAATATATAATAAAATTAAATATATTTATTTTCTATAGTTAAAAGTATTTAATGTAAAGTATTAATTCAGACAAAAAAAATGTAATGTATTAAATGTACATTTATTAGTATTATAACAAAACACCTGCTATAATTATTTCCGATTCTCATGTGCTTGAACGAACATGTATTCTCGCACTATAAAAAATCATCTGTTTAGCAACCGGCATATTCGGGTGCTAAACTTTTTAATTCGGTTGCTATTTAATTTAGCGATCGAATCAGCGACCGATTCGTGGTGGCTGATAACCTGGTCACTAAGATTTTAGAGACCAAAATATTAATTCGGTTGCTAAATGGCGACCGTAATTTCGGTCGCTAAATAATAAAAAACGGTCGCTACACGATTGGTCACATTGTTTGGATAACCATTTTAGCGACCGATAATCGGTTGCTAGTTCGATCGCTAATGTTGGTTACTGTTAACCTATATTAGCGACCGATATTCAGTCGCTAGACCACAATTTTTTAATGTTAACTAAAGTTTAGCAACAAAATTATTGATTGCTAATTCGGTCGCTAAACTGGATTTTATTAATTTTTTTAAAAATTTAATTTTTAAAATAATAAATTTTTTTCCTTTAAAGTTTAGCAAAATTACTAAAAAAACACACCAAATTACTAATGAAATATACAATTATAAGAAATAATGAATATATATATATAAATAATAATCCAAAGTATCGTACAAGAATCATTTAAAATCAAAAAAATGAAAAAAAAAATCAGTCATGGTGAGGGGGAGGTGGAGGAACCCAATCATCCTCAGCGTCCATGCTGCCAACGTCTGTTATCTGATCGTCCTCTACAATGAGCAAAGATCGAGTGGCTGGCGGCGAATCAAGGAGCGGCAGCGGCACAACCGCCGAGCATCACCCCGAGCAATCGGAGTCTAGATCCTCATCTGCTCCAACACCAGCCGTAGTGTCTGGCCCTGCTCGATGCTCGTCTACATCAGCTGCTGGTGTGCCTGAGTCAACTGTGCAATCTGGTTCGCCATCTGCTGCTCTCTCTCGCTCTTCTCCCGAAGCTCCGTGTTCAGCTGCGTGATGGTGTCCTGCATTTGGTTGAACTGCTCCCGAGGGACGGTATAGGCGTAGGAAGGAGCAGGAATGCCGGATGATGAAGCGATAAACTCGCCTCCCAGGTGTCCGAGGTCATACACGTGCCCCTTCTTGTTCCTTCCCCCAACGACCTCCAAACAAATGGCATTATCGTCGACGGAGATAGGAGAACTGGGTCTATCACCAGTCAAGGCCTCATCTTGGGACTGTGAGGCATGTGATATGGCATCGTCCTTCTTCTCATAGAAGCCCACCTGCAAAGTATAGATGAAGAGATTTAGTTAAAATTATAATCAATATTAACAAATCAATTATAATAAATTACAAGTAAACACTAAATTGTTTTTTTGCTTACAGCATAGTTACGGGCCTTGTCGTTGACCCATGTCCCCGACTTCAACTTCTTCGTCCTCTCCACCAACTCCATAGCAGTTGGGGCCCGCTGTTTCTGTGCTTTCTGCACACAAAAATATATTCTTAAATTAATAAGAATATTTAAAAATGAAAACTCATTAAATAGTATACTAAGTCAAAAGTTTTAAGTATTACCAGCTCGTCGTAGTGGACGGCAGCTGATTTAGACCCGCCGGTCCAAGCACATGAGCCACCATCAGAAGCTCGATTACGCTGAGCTGTGACCTGGATCTCCTGGAACTTCTTAGTAGCCCAGTACTGTGATAAGCCTCTGGCTTATCTAGTTTTATAACTAGATAGACTGTGGTTTTTGTGCAAATTATTCGAGTTCAATCTCGTTTTCACCCAAATTTGCCTTGTTTTGTTCCTAAGTAGACTTTGACTCGTTCTAGGCATTTTTAGTAGTTTTTAGTCTATTTTGAATAGAATTATGCTTTTTGTTTCTTTTTATTGTTTCAGGTTAGAAGTGAAGCTCCGAGAGTCAAGGAAAGTCAAGAAACAGTGGAAATTTCCATTCTGGAGATACTCGCCTCATGAAAGTATTCTCGCCTCGCGAGCCTGAAGACTAGCTGAGCAGCAACAGTCATCAATTCTGTCTCGCCTCGCGAGTCACCAGCTCGCCTCGCGAACCTGAAGGCCTGACTGTGCCAGAGAAGTCATCCTTTCGGTCTCGCCTCGCCCATCACAGTTCGCCTCGCGATCATTCAAACTCAGGATGGAGCTAAAACTGAAATTCGCCCCGCGAGAGGATGCTCGCCTCACGATATTGAACTCGAATAATTTGCACAAAAACCACAGTATATCTAGTTATAAAACTAGATAAGCCAGAGGCTTATCATACAGGTCCAACTGCCTCCTGATCTCAGGATCTACCCACTTCCCCTTATTCTTACCCTTCCTCAGCTTGTTCGTCAGATTCTTCATGACCAGAGAGCCTTTATGCTCAAATATGTCCCTGAAGAGACCCTCTAAAGCTACGTCCCACCTATACTCTTTCTGCAACTTACAGTTGTTAGGAAATTCGTGTGTGTATATATATATAATGTAAATTTAATTTAAATAACTTAATAAATTGTTACCTTAAACTCTTTAAACAACTGATCCCTATGGCCCCCTAGGATGGCCTTCCATATAGGCCATGGACCATCAAACTTGCGTCGTAGGATCTCCTATATCGAATTAGAAGGGCCCTTCGCGAGCAGAAAGCTGCAACAAAATTAAAGCATTACTAAATGTTATAAATAAATAAAAAAACAAGTAAATAGAACTTAACGATACTTTATATATATTAAAAAATTAAATTAGCTTACTCGTTATCCCCCTGGGGATAAGAAGAATCCTCCTGTCGGATGGACCACGGCTCTCCTGTCCCGATGATGATGATGGTCCTGTCATAGGTGTGGATGATGACGATGCAGCCTATGTCCCGACCACATGAGGCTGGCTAGGGGGTGCAACTCCATCACCCAGATGTGTCCCGTCCACAGAGGTGCTGGTAGGATGGTCTCGATCTGAAGGTTGTGGGTCGACCGGCGGAGGGACTCTCGTGGCACGATCTCTGCCACGACCTCCACGACGACCCCTACCTCTAGAGGAATCTGCCATCTGTTTAAAAAATGAAAACATGATTACACAACAGTGTAAATAATATAAAAATAAATTACCTAAGTGGAATGTCATTATGAATTATGACATAAATAAATTACCTAAGTAGAATCTCCGTCACTAAATTCACCCCCACTCTCATCAGTCTCACTTGATCGGAATGTGCTTTCGCTAGATGCATCCAACTCGGATTGATCCATTAGCTCTCTTTCAACTTTTTCCCCATTTCCGGAAATGTCCGCCACAAAATTAACAATAATGTCTGGCGTAATTTGCAACGGTACGTGGGGTCTTGAAAACTCATCATCTTGGTACGGAGCATCTTTTTCAGGCTGGTTGATTACATTGTCAGTAATTATACCGCGAGCCTTTATCTTAATAACACCCAACCTGCCTTGATGTCCTTCGGGATATGGCGAGTAATAAACCTGATCTGCCTGTTGTGAAAATATGAATGGGTCGTACGCCTTATTATACCTATGAGACAGCCTAACTTGAACAATACCATATTTTTTATCGATTTTTGTCCTTACATCAAGAGTAGGAACAAACCAATCACACTTGGGTATGTCTGCTGAAAATTTGTTTTAAGATAATCTATTTCGTTTGGGTGTTGCAAAAATAACCACTTTTACATAGTAAATTACGATAAAAGGGTATGAAGTTATTTGTTTATAATATTTGGTGGAAAAATGAATAATATTTATTTTTTTTAACATTAGAATTTTTGTAGGACGTTAACTTTAAAATTTATGAATTGAAGGCTAAAATTTTAATTATTAATTAAGGATTTCAATTTATTATAAAAAAATTAGTTATAATTTTTTTTTACATTTTTAAAAACTGAGCACATGATTTCAACGAGTAAAAACTGAGGGGACAAGCCTGGCTGGATCCTTCAAAGTTCGACCCCTTTCATTTTCATTATCCTTTAGAAACATCGTGAGAGAGAAGCCCTCATCTCCCTTTCATCCCTTTTCATTTATGTTGGTATTTCGTTACCCTCTATGTCCCTTTAACTCATCTCCCTCTACTCTCACTTTCTGCGTCTCTGTGAGAGAGAAGCACTCAGCTCCCTCAATCAGCGACCCCAGGAGGAGGCCGCCTTGCTGCTGGCAATGCATGAACGAAGAACGCAAGGCCGCCATGTTGCCAGAGGAGCATGAACGTGACGACGGACCAGGAGCAGTTTGGCCGGAGGAGCGGTTTGGACCAGGAGCAGATGGAGACAAGAAAATTTTTGGTGAGGAAGACCTATGGGGAGATGGAGGTTATCATGGGGACATCACTGAATAAGCCAAAACAATTTAATCAAACCGTTCATGTGTGTAGCTTATCATAAAACAACCGAAAGTCTCATGAAATAGCTTTTTAAGATTTCAATTTTTTCCCGGACACAATGCTTATTTCATAAAACAGGTGAATGGGTGAAAAACAACTAAAAGGGGGGAAATAATCTTCCCCAAACAACCTCTTAACCTCCATACAAAACTTGAATGAAATGACAACCTGAAACAAACGATATTCTTAATTTCCGCCAACAAACTTACTGTCGTTATCTGAGAAATTATAATTATATATATATATATATATATATATATATATATATATATATATATATATTTAGTCTTTGTAGAAAATCATATTTTTTTGTAAAGCTTAGAACCTACTTTATGGACATAATAGAGGAGCTTCTTGGTGGCCGCATGAACAGAGCCCCTTGAGATGGTGGTGGTGGTCGGAGGAGGAGGTGATAGCACCTGAGAGAGACATAGAGAGAGAAACTTAGACAGGGAGAGAGAGAACCGAGCAAGAGAGAGAGAGTGCGAGACAGAGAGAGATAGATGAGAGAAGAAGAGAGCTTACCTATAGAAGAGGAGGATGGTGGTGGTGGTGGTGGTGGTCGGAGGAGGAGGAGGATGAGAAAGAAGCTGAGAAATGGAGAGAGAGAGAGAGACAGAGTGAGACAGAGAGAGAGGGGGATGGAGAGAGATGGAGAAGATGAGAACTTACTGAAGAGAGGGGATGATGGTGGTGGCTGAAGGCGTCCTGTGGTGGCCGGAGCTCGCGAGACGAAGAGAGAAACGGTGAGAGAGAAGGAGATTCGGGCGAAAGTGAGGAAGAAAGGGGGTTCTGTTGGATTTAGGGATTTTATTTTTAGCGACCGAATTATTCGGTCGCTAAATGGGTTAATTTGAAATTTGATTTCATAAATTTAGCGACCTATTTAAAATCGGTTGCTAACACACTCTATTTTAATTTTTTTACGCGATGTTTAGCGACCGAATTAATATCGGTCGCAAATATAAATAAAATTTAACCGTTGCATTTAACTCGGTCGTCATTTGGGTCGCTAAAAAGTCAGCAAGTTTTGATTTTTACTTTCCTTTATTTAGCGACCGATAACTCTGCTATGCTCTATTTCGGTCGCTATTTCGGTCGCAGTATCAACTGTAACCAATGTTTCATGTAGATCCTACAATCGGCCCCCATTTCGGTCGCAAACAGCAACCAACAAATTCAGTCACTATTTTCGGTCGCTAAATAACCTTTTTTTTGTAGTGTCGTGTGTATTGGTGGTCATGATATGATAGGGGCAGATAGGATAAGAGGACAGGATAAGATATAAACAGGATAAGCTGTTATCCTATCTGGTGTTTGGTATCTACCAGGTAACCAACTGGATATCATTATAATTTTAGTATGAATTTTAAAATTTTTGTTTTTATTCTAAATGTTTTCATATCTTATTATATTTTAGTTTTTTTATAATTTTAATTTTTTAAATTATATAAAAAGACAAAATTATCCTTATGATAAAATTGCATACAATTTTTTTATTTTTTAAAATATTGTTTAACTTAAATTAAATTTTTTATAATTTTAAATATTCATTTTTAGTTTTTAATTTACATGTATAGTTAAATTATTAGAATAATTTTTTTATATTTTTCAGTTTTTTTAAAAAGTATAAAATAACAAAATTAGCCTTGAGACGAAAGAAAAATTATTTTTGAAATTAATAATTAATATTTTTATGATTTTAAATATTTTATATTTTATTATACCTCTTTTTTTTGTAATCATGTTATATTTTATTATACTTTAAATTATTATTTTATTATACTTTAATTATTTATATATAATTTTTATTTTATTTTATTATGTTTTAAATCACCCTATCCTATCATGTTGATCGAGTTCTAACCCAACCCTCCCCTCAGGATATAATTTTAATTACATGGACATGATAGACCAAACAGTAGTTTCAGATAGGATATGATATCTTATCATATCTTGTCTGTCTTTTCCTGACCACCAAACAAGCCCTATGAGTATAAATATGATATACTGCTAGTAAAAAAAAATTACATTATTAATAAGATGAATTCTTCGGTACCTAGCAAAAAATTTGGGTAACATTTATCTTGCACTTATGATCCGATCATAATGTGCCAACTCAATTAAAATTGCCCACGTCACCACTAGGTTGTTCATGTTTCTAATTTTATGCCGTGGCCCATCCAACTTTTTAGTTTAATCTTGGACCCAAGGATCTGTTTGCAAAATTAAAATAGAAATAAATTTAATTATTTCTTTTTTATTTTTAGGTTAAAGTAATCTCTGGTCCCTGTGACACGAATTCTCGGTTTGGTCCCTATACATAAAAAATTATTAAAATTGTCCTTATACGTACAAAAAGTTCCCATTTGGTCTCTGTCGTACAAAATTTTAGGGACTGATTTAATTTTTTTTTGTTCATATAGGGACCAAATGAGTAATATATAGGGACCAAATGGAGTTTTTTTGTACATATAAGGATCATTTTAATAATTTTTTATGTATAAGGATCAAATCGAGAATTCATATCACGTGCAGGGACGAAAATATTAATTTAACCTTATTTTTACAATCAAAAAACCTTTTTTAACGGTCTTCATCGTTGTCATGTTGACCAACATTGAACCCTAGTCGTCATCATCTTCTTCGACCGTATGAAACTTACAATGGAAGTGGATAGTTGATACAGTAAGCTCCAAGTCGTGGGTGAATTAAACTATGCTTGAGGACACCCCAAATTCAAATTCACTCTTAACCTAGGTGAATTTCCCACGCCTTTCATAATTGATTGGGTTAGGGTTGTTTGCAAACGCAGTGCGTCCTACACAACCACTGCTTTCATGACCCACACTTCCAATTTCCATTATTGTTAGAATTTAGGAAGATATCAAAGAGATGTATATACCCTATTGGCATTCTTCATGGATCTGATTTTCATTATCAAAAGAGAAAGCCTCACCCCCCACCAGCTTGCACTCAAACTAAAACATTGCCATGCCAATGAAATAGGTGGTACTGTGTGCCCAAAAAAAGGCTCGCGACTGCACTTCCTTGGAGAAAACACGTCCTAGATTTAGAAGACTCTGTCGAACACGTCCGCCTGGATACGGACTCAAGCGGCGGGGGATTCGGGACGGCTTTGGGTACAACTTAGGGCTTCATGTTCTGGGTGTGAATGATGCTTTTTGAATTTGTTTAATTATTTTATTTTTTAAAAGGGATTTTCTGTATCTAAAAATAAAAAAATAGTTAAAATTGATTTTTATTTTTATTTTGCAAACAAGTCCATGGGTCCAAAAATAAATTAAAAAGTTGAATGGGCCACATCATAAAATTAGAAGTCTAAACAACTTGGTGATGACATGGACACTTTTAATTGAGTTGGCACATTCTAGTTGGACCACAAGTGTAAGGTAAATGTTACCCAAAATTTTTGTTAGGTATCAAAGAATTCACCTATTAATAATCACAAATTATCATTCGTGATTTTTAATATCATTATGATAAGTGTCAAAAAAAACTTTTTTTTTACAATAGTGTCAAAAAAAAAATAATGATATATAATTTAAGATTATTTAATAGTGTAAAGAAATTTTTAACTGACGGTAAATATCAATTAAAGCCAAATATATTGCGGAAGTGCAATTGGCTAATGGCAAAAGGCCAAGGTCAAGGCTTGCCCAAGGGGTGAGGCCACCAAAGCCTTTGCTTTAGGCCTCATCGAGAGAGGGGTTTATCTTGAGAGAGATTGCAACAAAAATTTAAATAATTGTAAAAGCTTTAGGCCTCAATGTATTAGTAGGACTAATCTAAAGAGACTCATACTTATTTGTTTGGAGTTGGTTTTAGGCCTTGATATATGTTGGGTTGGCCCTGGTGGCTGGTAAAGATACTCCAAATGACATACAACCCACAGGAGCACTGAGTGACGGAGTGAATATTGAATGATGAAAAGATGACGCGGTTCTCATATTTGAAAATAAGTTTTAAATTTTATATAGTATTTGTTATTATATATTTATTTTATTTTTTTATATAAAGCATTTTAGAAATACTTTTCTATATGTTGATGTTTAAGAAACTTAGCTCACAATTGATTAGGGATGATAATTTGTACCATATCTATTGGGTATCTACAAAAATTATCCACGATGGATAAGGTAATTACCCGCACAATGGGTAAGGGTTTGGGTACGGGTATTTACTGGCAAATTTGAATGGGTACAGGTGCGGGTACAAGGGATATGGTAACCACCCCGCCCCGCACCAACACCATGTATATGTATATATAGTTATTTGTTTATTTATTTATATTACTGATATATATAATTTTAATTATAATACAAATTTTAAAACCAAAATTAATCTAAAGATTATTAACTCTCTAAATCTAGTTACATCTATAATTCCTTTTTGGATGTTTTTATTTATTTAAACAATTTGATTTTTGATGTTTTATGAGTAGATTTAAAAGACATTTTAATCATTTTTTAATTGTTATAACATTTCTTTTGTTATGTATTGCTTTTTCACAGTTAAAGTGCGGGTAACGGGTGTGGATACAGGTTCTTAGGTACCCAGAGGGTACGAGTAAGGATATTAAAATTGTTACCCACACGGGTACGGGTACGGATACAAGTAATTTTTTCAAACGCGAGTATTGAAACGAGTATTATAATATCCTACCCAGACCCTACCCATCGGCATATCTTATCTCCAATTGATGTGTCTTGTATGGATAAGATTTTTTTTAAGGTGAATTTGCCTTTAAAATAAGGAAAGGTGTATTATGTGGATTAAAATACACTTTACTATATTAAAGGTTACTAGATCCTTATTTAATTACTTTCCAAATAAACTTATTCTAAAGAAAAATCATGTGTATTGTTGGGTGCATGGATTGCATTGCTTTGTATAATATATTGGTAATCACACACATTATCCTCGTCACAAAAGCTGAAGAAAAACTCTTAGGCATACACCGTGAACATACATGCTATGTTTGTTTTGGATCTTTTCACACGCAAATAGAAAAACACGGATTCCTAAACACTGTTTTTCCAAAGTTTTTCAAGGATTGCTTCCATCCAAGTGATCCAACACGCGTTCAATGCTTCTCAACACTAAAACAAACAATCTAATAACTCACCGATCCTCTCGTGTAAATTAATATGATACTCCCTCTTGATTTGATTATAAGTAAAAAATATCTATATTTTTTGGACTCAAATAAAAATAAAAGTCAACTAATTTAACTTTACTTAATATCAGTGTTTCATAAAAGTTCAGACAATCCCACCAATTCTCCTTTTACATTTTCAAGAGCAGCACACTCCCGAGACAATTAAAGGATAATTTAGTAATTGTAACTTATTTTTTTTACATAAATCAAGACAATTAAACTAAATTAACTAGCTTTCTTAATAAATATGAAATTGGTTAATTTTACTTATAATTGAGTCCGGAGGGTGTAACGTTTAATTAATATGCAATTGAAAATACATTACATTTCACGAAAAAAATTAAAGTAATTAATTTTGAAAAATTAATTCTCTTCTCAATGGCATTTTTTTAAATTTATTCAACATTTTTACTCTCAATACTTTTAAATTTTAAATTTCTAATTATGATACTGAATTAAGCTTATATATTGAAAAAAATTAAAACTCCTTATTTAATATTCAAAAATTATTTTTTATTTAAATATAAATAAATAATATTATAATATTTTCTTGGTGAGTGCTTCCGTACCCTCAATAATTTTGGGGTATGGAACGGGTTTTCGTTCCCTACTTTGCGGTGAGCAAAAGTCGGTGCTCCTGACTTAGTTTGGGTCGTTGGATCCAGATCCTTGTTGATCTGTCCATTCATTTAATTTATCAATTAATATTTTTATTAGATCTATTTTTCTTTCGTATTCTCTACAATCACGGTATTCACAATGATATTCCATGTGTTTATTACATGTATCTGTGGCTTCCTCTTTTAATTCTTGTATCAAATCTTTTAATCTATTTTGATTTGTTAAATCTATCATACTTAGATAGTGAACAAATTTTTCTATGTATAGAGTACTCATTATTGATTAGCTAGTACTTAGCTCTGATACCAATTCGGTACCACTCTATTTCTTCCCAGGTAGTGGTAGTAATTAGGCATAATATGAATGATTATTGTTATGCATGATTTAGGTTACTAATAATTCATACCCATAATCCATTATTTCGTCATCTAATTCCATTATTTCTTTGATTAATATTTTTCTTTCTTCCTCACAAAAGGCTAATTGTATCCTTTGCCTTATTTGGTTTAAATAAAGTTTTTCCTGCCAGTGTTGATGTTTTAATTTATTAATTATCATTTGCTTACAATTTATAGGTATTTTCATTATTAAAACACTTAATATTTCTTGATCCATTTTAATCATCTAATAAATCCCATTCTTCATATATATCAGATAATGATAGTCTATCATATTCAAAAGATAATCATATTTCTTCTATATAGTTCCATTCTATATCTAACGAAATAATTGCAAGATAATAATCTTCTCGTCTAACTTGAGTCTTTATTATTTCAATTATTAATTGTTTACAATTGATAGGTAAATCCATCACTAAAACGCTTAATATTTCATTCTCTGTTTGATTATCAAATTCAGAATATATTTCCATTTTAATCAATATCTTCAAAAGTTGGTACTGTTAATTTAAAACAACTAGTTGATTTATCTGATCTTAAAATCATTTCTTCTATTTTTTCTATTTTTTCTATTATTTGTCCTTTATGTTTTTCTCTTTTATTTCTTATATCAATTAGTTCTTTTTCTTTTTCTATAATATAATTTTCCATCTGTTTTCGGTTTTTATCTTCCTTATTTCTTGTAAGATGGTTATCGTAAATACTCATAAAGTCTTTTATATTCTTTTTATCTTGATTTATTTTATTATAAGATTTTTCATAAATATTTCTTAATTCTTTTTCTTTGTTCATATTCTATTTCTCAAATATTGGGCTAGATCTCTAACTTGATTTGATAATTTATTTATATTTTCATCTTTATTTTCTTCTGTTTCAGGGAAAGTAATTGGTTTAGATGTCTGCCTAAAGCTTAGTGATTTTGGATTTCTTATTGAAATTCCTAATTCTGTTAAGTCATTTCTTTTTGGGTAATAAATTTTTCCTATTTCTTCAAACAATCTGGGTATATCTATTCTATCATTATTTCTAAACGTAATATATGATGTGAGTTCGTTAGTGCATAATTGACACAATAAGTAATTGATAAAATCTTGTCTCCTGTTCTCATTAAATTATTTCTTAAAAATCTATGTTCCATGGTTAGAGATTGATCTAATCTTTGGGTATCTAGTGGTATTCCAATATTTGGGTGAATTTCAAATTTTAGTTTGACATAGGCTAAATTTCCTTCGATTACTCCTAATATTTTATCTTTAGGATCTGTTATTCTATCATCTTTTAAAACTAATTCAATAGGTGATTCTATTCCTTCTTGAAAGGTTGCCTTGATTAAGACTTGTATTGCTCCTATATGAATATAACCTATTTTCTTTCTATGTGATTCCTTTTTTAAATTCCTTTTTAACTCGATTAATTTCTTCTTATTTAATAATTGTATACAGGTGTTTCCTTGTGTTTCAGAGATAACTATTGGCGTTTCATTGATTATTTTTCCATAATATATTATATTTTCTTTCTGGTTAAATCGTTTCATTATTCCTCCTAATTTTTTCATGTTTGCATCTTTAGATAAATTTAAGTCTTCCTTCTGAATCTTTTGAAAAAGTTTTGGATCTAATAAAATACTTCCTTCATAGTTTCCATCTTCTTCAGTAATTTGCAAGTGTTCTACATCGGTATTAACTATTTCTTTTTCTATTTCGGACATCATTGCTTTCTAGTATAAACTGAATAAAACTTAAATGGTTTCTGAGTCATACCTGATCTGGTGTTTTGAAGTAATTCTGGGTTTCTTGGTCCACCGCAGCTTCCGTCTAAGTCAAGTTGGAATTTCAACGAGTAGTTGGAAGTAATGAAAGTAAAGTAATAGTGAAGTAGGGGAATATATGAAAGTAATTTTATTTATAATCAGTGGTTTGAGTACATAGAACCGGTGAATCCACACTCAAGGATTCGCTAAGCAAAGCTTAGAACTTCTCAGAGAGAAGAGAGAGATTGAAAACTGAATTTCAGATGCTCTGCCCTCCTTAGGACTGAGGAGTCTTATTTATACACGTAAGGGTACTAAGTAAATTACAGAAATGTCCTTACATTATTACATTTTACAATCAATCGGACGTTTTAATAATTCATGATGACGTCATTGCTTACGTCATCCATCCAATAATGCCTGGTGACGTCAGTGCTTACGTCATTCTTCAATAATAGCTTCGTCCGAGTCTTTGTCATCTTGCCGACAGTCTTTTTGCTTCTCGCATCTTTCGCACGCGTGATTGCCATTCTCCTTAATCATTGAGCACAGTGAGTCAAGGACAGCTGGTTGATAATTCATTGACAAACCTTGGAGCGTGTAGAAAGGAAGCTCAAAGTTTGTTAATAGTGCTAAGTCTCTTTCTCTGATCAATTTTCCACTTGTTTTGCTGAGTAGTAGAGTATGTGGACCTTTGTACATGGCTTTTATGAAAGAGTCTTTACCAATCAATTGACATTGAGTAAAGATACTCGCCAGTTGATTTGCTAGTATCATGACAATCTTTTCTTCGCTGTATTCTTCGACAGTAGGTTCATCTCGCATAGAGAAAGTATTGTTACTTACTCCAATGAAGATTAAATTCTTTGTGGGTTGTTTAGTCGTAAAATCTGGGTAAGCCGAATAGAACTTCAGGAAGATAGTTCTATCCTTTGCAACATTCTTTTGATAGTTTTGGATGGCTTCTTTCAAATTATAAGGAAATAATTTGATTTCTTCCAAGTCTTGGCTGAGGTAGAGACATTCAATAAGTCCAAACTGGAACATATTAAATGTAAAAATCGATGTAGCTCCGGGAGTAATTACGGCCTTAACTCCTGATAAGCCTCTGGCTTATCTAGTTTTATGACTAGATGAACTAGGGTTTATATGCCAATTTATTCGAGTTCACTCTCGTTTTCGCCCAAATTTGCCTTGTTTTGTTCCTAAGTTGGACTTTGACTCGTTTTGCGTCTTTTGTGTAGTTTTTAGCTTCTTTTGGAAAGAATTACGCTTGTGGTTGCTTGTGTTGATTTCAGGTCCATAAGTGAAGCTCTAAGAATTAAGGAAAGTTAAGAAAAAGTGGAGATTGCCATTCTGGAGATTCTCGCCCCGCGAGAGGAAGCTCGCCCCGCGAGAGTTTGAAGACCCGGGAAGACAGAGACCATCACGGCCTAGCCGTGATGTGTATCACGGCCGTGACCCAAAAGCCACACAAGTCAGAGACCATCACGGCCTAGCCGTGATGTGTATCACGGCCGTGACCCAAAATCCACACAAGGCAGAGAACATCCCGGCTGGGCCGTGACAAGAGCGCTCGCTTCGCGAGACATCATTCGCGTCGCGAGAGTTTGAATTCCGGAAGTGCGCCAGAAGCTGAGGCGGTCACGGCCTGGCCGTGTTGGCCATCACTGCCGTGACGCGTGGCCTCCTTTTAAATAGAGCGGATCGTAACGAGAAAAGAGGACTTTTGGATCGGAATTTTCGGAGACCTTTTGTAACCCTTATTCTGGGATTTCTTCTCCTTTTCTTTTCTCTTAATTCTGAGGCTTAGGATGAATTCCGATTGCTTGTCTATGAGCATGAGGAACTAATCCCCCTCGTCCTAGGGAACGATGAAGCCACCCATGGCAGAGTAGATCCGATATGATGAATGTTTTTATCCTTTAATTCAATAATTGTTTTCTAATTCTGATTTGAATGTGTTGATCATACATGTTGCGTGATTAACTTGTTAACGTTGATGAGGCTTAGTCAGCGATTCACGTTTAGAACTTGAATTAGAATCATCGATCGAATATTGCACGAGAGTGAGTAGGAGATCGGTGCGACCTTATAGGGAACACGAATTAACAGAATTCGAGATTAGGGTTAAGAGACCTAGCAAGTAATTAACTCAAATCATCGAATACGTCCTAATGAGCACGGAAGTGGATTTAGGAGAATTTAGGGGTCCCGGTTGACAGTGTAATTGAACCTAGGGAGGAATTCATCATCACTTGGGTGTACATATTGGGTAGGTGGATTTGTGACCTTGGACATTTTAGTTTTCTGATTTTTAGTTAATTAGTTTATTTAGATTGTTAGTTGAATTTCGCTATTAATCTTCTCTCTCGACCACCTTCTTCCGTAACTTGACCGAACGTATCTGACTTCCCGCGGATTAGTCGAATTGGTATCCCAATCCTTGAGTTCGACCTCGGTAATTACTTGCCGTGTTTATTTTTATTACTTGCGACGACCCGGTACACTTGCCAGAGTCACAACAACTCCGAACATATTTCGGTTGACCATGTAAAAACAATTATTCTTTTCTTTTTCGGACCAGTGAGTCAGTCTTTTTAGGTGTTCAAAAAATTTTTCTTTAGAAAATTGAACTTGAAGTTCATGATCTTTTCTTGAAGGTATTTGATAGTCATCGATGGAAGAAGGAATTCTTCCAAGTATTCTTAATGAAGTCTTTTGAGCTGGTGGAGTCTTTATGGTTTCAGAGAAAGTCCTTGGGCCAAGATAGACGCCCTTGTCTTTGTCTTGTTCTTTCTGGTAATCGATCAGAGCCTTCTCTGCTTCTTCTTTGGTTCGAAATCCTTTATGATGGACTCCGGAAATTCCAATGCAGTGTGGGGCTGCTTTATGCCATTCATTGTAAACGCCTGGATGTGGTCCATTGAAAATAGTGTACCATTTTTCACTTGTGCTTTCCTGTACCTGTTGTTTAATATTTTTCATTAGGTCTTCTTTGGTGGGTAGTCTTTGTAATTGAAACTTTAGTACTTCAATATTTGTTCTGATTAAGTCAAGTTCCATCATCTTTTGTTTCTCGAGCATTTCTTGATATTGGATCTGCTTCAATATGTCTTCAGTTGTTGATTGCTCCATTCTCTTGATAAAATATCTGCAAGAATATTTTTATCTCCCTTAATGTGGGAGATTGAGTAATTGTATTCGGCAAGTTTCATTTGCCATCTAATCAATCGTCCTTGTTTATAAGTTCCTTTATGATTTAAGTTCTTAAATCCAGCCACATAGGTGGAATCGGTTCAGACAATAAAGTCCTTATCCAGTATATAAATCCGATGTTTTCCAACATACGGATCAACGCCAATGTCTCTTTTTCATGAGTGGGATAATTAATCTCACTTTCTGAAAAAGTTCCTGACATATATCGGCACAGTAATTCAGTTTTATGTCCAGGGGGTTTTGCTTTCATAACACATCCCCATCAGTCATTTGAGGCATCAGTCTCAATAATTATTATATCGTCATCCGATGGATGATATAGCTCAGGAAGATCCCGGCATAAGTCTTTCATTTTTATAATAAGTCTATCATCATCATCAGTCCATGTCCACTGGGCATCCTTCTTTAGTTTTTGTTGAAGGATCCTTCTTTCTGCTGCAAGATTTTTGATAAAACCTTCATTTGAAATATATGTTAGTAATCCAAGAAATCTTTGTAACTCCTTTTTATCCTTTAAGGTTGTTGGGAAATTTTGAAGTTTCTCTAGTACGTGTCGTTGCATTATTATTTTCCCCTTTTCGATTTCTAATCCTAAATAATTAATTCTATTCTGGGCTAGGACTGCTTTTTTCTTGCTCAAAACTACTCCATGGTCATAGCATCTGTTAAGTACGAATTCTATCTTTTTAAAGTGATCATCTAATCCTTTGTTTGAAAAGATTAATATATCATCAATATAAATAAGACAAAAATCTTTGAATTCTTTGAGGATTGAATCTATATGTCGTTGAAATATCCCTGGTGATTGCTTTAATCCCATTGGTAGTACATTCCATTCATATTGACCTTGAGGACAACTGAATGCCGTTAGTGCTTTAGATTCTTCAGTCAATCTAATTTGGTAAAAACTTGATTTACAATCAAAGGTGCTAAACCAATCCATGTTTCTAGTCCTCTCAATAATTAAATCTTTTCTAGGAAGAAAATAGGCATCTCCTTCCATGGCATCGTTAATTTGTTTGTAATTAATTACCATTCTTCTTTTACCTCTTTTTATTTCATTATGATTTTCTACATAGAAAGCCGGTGCTGAGTGTTTACTATTCGATGGTCTAATTAATCCTTTTTTACACATTTCATCAATATCTTTCTCAAATTCATCTCTATCTTGCTTTGTGTAAATCATTGGTTTACATTTTACCTCTTTTGTGGGATCTTTTACTTTTAACTCAACCAGTTCAGTCTTTTTATTAATTTTTGGGTCTAAAGGATTTTCACTACAGGCCTTATCTAAAAGATCTTCTATATGTGCTGGTATTATTCTATTTGGTTCTAAATTTACTAATGCATGGCGAATTTTTGTGCAAATTAAGCTAATAATCTCACCACGTTTCAGCTGTTGAAACTTTGATGAATAAGTACATGTAGAGGTATGGATAATTGGAATTTTGATAATCTCTCGTTTTTGTTTTTGATAAATATATGGAGTTCTCAGAGTAATATATGTTAAATATTGACGAAACGGTTGATATAACCGTAAGAAATTATTGCCAATAATTATATCTATTCCTGTTTCTTGTTTATATATGGTTGGAATTATAAATATTTTCTCTTGTATTATCAGAGTAATTCGTTTTGCTATCCAATACAAAGAATGTATTGATCCATCAGCAATTTGTATTTTTAATGGTTTTTCCAATCTTTCCCAATTATCAATCAATGCTTCAGTTGCAAGGCAAAGACTTGCTCCAGTATCTATATAGGCTTCTGTTACATTTTTACTTTTTTCTATTAATATTTTTATATAGGTGCTATTCGAATTCTCCTTCTTCTGAAGATAATTCATTCTCTGTATATTCATATATACTTATTTCTGAGTCACTCAGTTCTTCTTCTAAGGGTTCTAGTTCATATATTTGGAAAACTTGTTTTATTATTTTTGATTTTTCCTTAAAATATTTTTCTTTCCTTTGAGGGCATTCATTAGCATAATGTCCTTCAACATTACATATCCAACATACACATTTTATCTTTCCCTTTGGGAAGTATTTCCTTGGTGTTGATTTTTTTCTTCTGAAATATTTCTTTTTATTATTTTTGTAATAATTTTTCTTTCTAGAATAAGTCTTTCGTAGATTTGGCTTTTTGTAATATTTTTTTTTTCTTTTCTTTGGTTTATCACAACCATATTTTCCTGGTTTTTCTATTTCTGGAAGGTCACAACAAATGACAGTACTTCCTCTATTCAATTGTCTAATTGTTTCTCTATTTAAACATTGTTCCCTTAGTTCTTGGTATAGAAGGTTAATAACTCCTCCTAAAGTATTTGCTGTTTCTTCGGGTTTTGACTCTCAAATCTTATTAATTTTTGAATTTAACGGATATGGTAATTTATCTATAAAGATATATTTATATATTTCTTTAGTTTCTTCATCTAGTTGATAATAGTATTTTTGATATTCACAAATGAAACTTTCTATCTGACACATATCACATATTTGCATTCTATTAAGGTGTGACTTAGCATTTTCAATTAAAGTTTTATTTGTTTTTTCTCTTTGTTCCATTAAATTGTATCCTAAAAATTCTTGGTGTATTAGAGTCATTATTAATTTAACTTAATCTGCGCTATTATCTACCATTCTTCCAAAGTTAATCCATTCTGCATCCTTAATTCCTACTAGAAATTTTTGTACATTCCCTGATGTTTTGAATGTCACAAAATTTTTTGTTTCTATAAAGTTTAGCTGTTTAAATCTTTCATCGGTTAAGATCATTAGGATTATTTCATTTGTCCATCTTAATAATACATCTTCTTTGTTTTTAATACAGTCAAGGTCAAGTATATTTCCTGTATTATGGTATCGAGGTTTAAATTCTTCTTGAACTTTTGTCCATTTGTTATTATTTTTTCTTGCATATCCTTTATTATACATAGCTTCGGTTTCATATTTATCCCAAGCTCCTTCAGGTGTATATTTATATTCTTCCCATTTTCTTTTAGGGCTTTTTCCACTATATTCTCCTCTTTCCATTTTTATATGGTTTTCTTCAGATTCTGAAGAGGAACTGTAATTTAGGATTATTTTCTCATTTTCATTATTTTCTATGTCTTTTTTATCAATCTTTTCGATATTGTGTATTTGATTATTTTCTTCTTCAACTATTTTAAGTTGTTCTAATAATTGTTGAATTTCTTCGAAATCATTTGATTTTCTTCGTGTTTCCATATATTCTTCTTTTATCCCCTCCATGAGGATACAGGTGTAGGTATCCATGAAGATTCTTGTTCTGGTTCTTGTTTGATTATTATTCCTTTTAATTTTTTAGTTTCTAAAATTTCTTCTAGTTCATGTTTTGTTATACATCTATTATCTTCCTCGTATTCTAAAAGATCTTTTAGTTGTTCTAGAATAATTTTTATTATAATAATATCTTCATTTTCATCTATTTCTTTTCCCTTACTTATATTGTTTAAGGTTTCTTTAATATTTTCTATTTCATTTTTTCCTTTTTGTATTTTATTGCAAGTGTAATTTGCAATTTTATCTGTATTTTCAATTAATTGAATAATATTTTTATTTAATTCTTTCAATATTCTTTCTAATTCTTTGAATCTTGCTTCTATTTCTTCGGATAATCCCATTATCCTATACAATTTTCTAATTCTTGTTTTAATCGTCTTATTCTTTTTCTAACTAATTCTTGGTGATAAATAATATATTCATTTGGTTCTAGTGTTTCTAATATTTCTAAGTATTTTCTTAATTCCTTAATATTTTGTTTTAAGGTTATTATTCTGTTCATTATTTTGATGCGTTGGATGAAATCAATGGTGGTTAACCCTTCTTGTTACCGTACCCTCTTGTTATGAAGGGTACCGGAGAAGTTCCCTATTTTCTTTCTCTCCCCCTTTTTTTAGGTAAAAAGGAGGGTTAAACGCCCAACAACAAAGCTAAATAGCAGCTAGACGGGGGCAAGATACCCCAGTGAAATCCTGATACATGAGACTAGCACACCCAATTGGTGGGGTGGGAAAGAGATGCAGCCCTAACTCCAAAGAATGAGCTAGATTAGCTAGGTGATCCACAAATTGGTTACCTTAGCGCTTAACATGTGAAATACATATTTCCCAAAAGATCTTTGATCCTTTTAATCATGGGGGCGTAAGGACTATCAGGACACCCTCTTGTAAGAAGCCCAACAGCCACCTCAGAATCATTTTCCACCCAAATCCTTCTTTGGTTGTTGTCCCTAGCCAAACTGAGAGCTGTGAAAATTGCCCATAACTCTGCCATCAGAACACTAGATATCCCTATCTTCCTAGCAAAACTTGAGACCCATCTGCCTGTATCATCTCTGAACACCTCTCCACAAATCATTTGCACCAAATCATTAACATAACATGAGCTGAGTGCAGTAAACGAGAAAAAAAAAACATTGCTGAATTCCTGAATATGGCATGCGAAGCAACCATCTAGTATCACGATATTATTCATTTGTCATATCTTATTAAAGAAAATTATTCATTTGTCATAATTTTAATTTTAGTCGCTGGTCTCATTATTAAGGATTCATATCTTCTATCCCTAACCTCATGTTCCAGTCCTCGTTACATCAATCAAAATATGTCACGTCAGTTAAAAAAATTATCATCCTTTATGATGTTATCATATAAAGTAAAACTGATATTTTTTATGACATATTTTGAGTGGTGTGAAATGGAGTGCAATAGAAAAAGTGAGGTTCAGAGATCTTCATCATTATTAAGCCCTACATTTTATGAGTCCTAACCCCATAGGCATTAGGCACCCAACTCTACGAACCACGGATGATAAGCAATTTGCTCTTCCCGTGATAGAAAGGTTTTAAATTGTGGGTGGACGATCCACAATCGACGTGCCATAGCAAGAGTGGGTAAGTGTATGTTTGGTTCTACGTTGAAAATCTTTATAATTAGTTATGTCGTCTGACAAATGGGATTTTAGTAAAAATGAGATATTTGGTTATCGGCAGGTAAAATTGATTTTGCCTCCAGAAGCGATTCTGACTAGAAGCTGCAGAAATAGCTTTTGAGTTAAGTTAAAAAATATACACTAAATTTTATCTCAAACTTGCTTTCAAAATAAAACATTCAAACATAAATAACTCAACTTCAAACTCAATTCTAACTGAATCAATTTTACAAAATCAATTACATTCAAAATTACTTTTATCAAACATTCATCCAAATACACATTGATTGAAGCCGTGAAGGACAAAAGTGAGTTTGTCCAAATTCCTACATGTGCAACTTTTGAGCATCGGAAGGCGAAGGTTGTGCTACTTGAGTTCAGTTCAGCATCGATAATGTGATGAATGAGAGAAGTTAACTCGAGAAAGAGCGTGCAAATGTGTGTGTTTTACTTTGGTGTACACAAAATGACATTTTGCTTGTGCGTGTTTTACTTTGGTGTACACAAAATGACGTTTTGTTTGGGTAAGCTAACCCATGCGTCGCCCGATACAAAATTTGCATCCAGCTCAACCACAATAAGCCTTGTTATCCGGACAACTACCGGATTGGGTTTTCCGTTTAGATACCAGAATTGGTTTTCCGGACACTTACCACGACAGTCTCCAACAACGGATGCCAAGTTTGATGCACAAATCCATCTACAAGAACCTCCGAAAAACCAATTCTGGATGTCAAGAACCTCCGGAAAACCAAATTCGGAAGCCATGACAAGAAATCAAAATTCCGGACGCATCAAAAACTCGAAAATTCGAGAACTAACGATTTTGAAGGAAAAAAAGCAAACAAAAGAGGAAGAGAACAAATACATACCGGATGAGAAGCCGAACTTGTTGTCCTGTGTAGGTGTGGGGAGTCGCGGTGTGGGAGGCGTAGTGGGGAGGCTCGGTGGGGAGGCGTGGAGCACAGAGGAGAAGGTTTAGGTTTTTCCGGTTGTGGTGGGTTGGTGTGGGAGGAAGATACAATTAGGGGTATTTTTGGAATAAAAAAAAGGAAAAAAGAGGTTGCAAGGTGTGTGGAGAAAAAATCGCTGCAAATAACAAGGCCCTATTGATTAATATTCCTCAATTGCCTCAAACATCACAACTTTCAGCAACAACCTATGGTCAGAAAGCCCAAAACACATAATTTGATTAAGAAACTCAGAAGTAAGCCATTCAACATCAATACCAACATTTTCACCAGCTTTGTATAAATTGTATGAAGTAAGGTGATGTTTAGTAACTGAAATGTTTTATTCTCAAGCAAACTACATTCCTGGAAATCATATTCCCGGGCATAGAGTCTTCTTACCTTGACACATGAGAATAGAGTTTTCCCGAGTTTCTAACTACCATTCACTATTTTTATTCACGGGAATCTTTTAAGACAGGGAATAAATTTTTAAAACTTATACCAAACATGATAAACTTTTATTCCCATACATATACATGTACAAAATATTAAAAATACTCAAAATTCAAGTCATATTCATAATTCATGATAGATAGTCATGCTGTCATTGGTCCTAACACTACAAGAAAAATTGGTTTTAGCGAGGGCCAAAAGCCGTCGCAAATCGCACAAAACCGTCGCAAAATAAGTGTTTCTGACGGATTTGCGACGGCCACAAATCCGTCGCATGTAGGGTCGTCGCAAACCGTTTGTGACGGCCTTTTGTTATTGGTCGTCGCAAATCACTAGACATTAGCGACGGCCTGGCTATCGCAAATCACCAGAAATTATCGACGGCTTGGCCGTCGTAAATCATCAGAAAGTAGCGACGGCTTGGCCATCGCAAATGCAATGGATTTTTAAAAAAAAATAATAATTAAATTAATTAAATTTATATTAATTAATTATTTAAAATATGAATTATTTATCCTTCTATCCAGTTAATTTTGTCATAGCTGGATTCCATTCACAACACCAGCAAAATTCATCCGTGCCAAATATTGGGGGATCAATGGATTTCGATTCTGTACAATTGCTTTGTAGTCACCTTCAATCCTGGTGAATTTGTCCATGACAGTCTTTTGAGCAGCTATATCTTTTGAGCACTACATTCTCTTGAAGATCCCTGCTTGCACAAGCATTAACTACCAATATTCTTTGCTCATGAATGCTAAGGCTAAAAAGAAAAAATAGAAGAGAAAAAGTGCTTGAGGATAAGATGAGGAAAGGAAAAAAGACAAACCCTGCAGTGCCATGTCTTCACAACTTCAAGGAAAGCATTGAATGATGATCTTGGATGCATCTTCCTGCCATCATCCCTTTCACCAGTTCATGCTTTCTGAGGCAGTGTGTGACCGAAACCAGGGAGTATCGGATGGGAATGGGGAGGCAGGCGGACGGACTGCCGGCGAACGGACGACAACGGCGGTGCGACGGTAGTAGCGTGGGGGACGAATGCTCTGCGTAAGGGTTTTGAAAGAAGGGATAAGTGGAGTTGCAGGTTGAAGAAGGGACTAGGGATAACTGGGGCGGGATGGGCCTTTATTAAAGGTTTTACGACGGACCAGCGACGGCCCAAGCCGTCGCAAAACAGAAAACTTCGTAGCGACGGCATAGCCGTCGCAAACCATCACCATTACTGACGGCCAAGGCCGTCGCAAACTTTAAGGCATATTTGAGAGGGACTGGCCGTCGCAAACGTTGTTAATTACTGACGGCCAGAGGCCATCGCAAACTTCATGGTGCATTAGCGACGGCCGGGCCGTCGTAAACTTGAATATTTCTCCACCCGAAATGGCGCCAAAATTTCACGAAAATACGCGCAACAACAGTGATGACATAGGCCGTCGCAAATCACCCAAGGCCGTCGCAAATTTGGGAAATACAATCGTTCCTGTTAGTAACGGCAAAGGCCGTCGCAAATGACAATTTTACTGACGGAATTGAGGCTGTCGCAAATAATCCGTCACAAATCACCATTATTCTTGTAGTGTAAGCAAAGCACACTAGTTAATAACATCAAAAAGTAGTGTGCACATATCAATTTAAGCCCTACTACCCTATATCTAGAGGCTTAAAGAAACTAAACATTAAACTTAACATATAGATAGTCATAGGTCCGGCCGAGAGAATGAGAGAAACTTAACATACAGAGAATGAGAGAAACTGAGAGCAAGATTGTCAAAAAACTCACTAGTACTCATAAGATACTGAAGAATTGAAGAGAGGAAGGGGATGATAGTATTTTTCAGTGTCGTACTCAACTACTCGTAACTCTTCATCTCAATATCGAGAAGGAATAATTTAAAGTGTTGACAATTACCAAAAAGAAAATAACTTAATACCATTAAAGTTAAAAAATACCATGTACCAAAAACAAAAGTTAAAAAACACCATTACTTTAGTGAAAAGTCAGATAGGGTAGTCACTTGTCGGTGACTAATAGCATTATGGGATGAGAGAGTGCTTTGTTAAGGTTGGGCCGAAACCGGGTTATTAGGGCAAAACCGGGTTGCAGGTTGCCAAACGGGTCGTCAACACAAAAAGTGGTCAGAAAACCCAAATCCTGAACGCAGTCACAAATCGCCGCTCCGACTGCATTTCCGAGTTTCCTCGACGATCCCGCCGTGCCGGCAGCCACCCGTATTTCTCCGCTGATCTGCCTCGCTGATATTGGAGGGCAAAAAGGGAAAATCAGGCCATGAAACCCTAGCGGACCTGTAGCATCGCAAAAGACCGCGAATCCGTGATTTCCAGCCTCAATAGCGGCCACGACCCAAAAACGCTCCGCCCCGGACCACCGCTATTCACTACCCTTGTGAAGAATCCATGGATGTGAGGGATAGAGATCATACTCATAGGAGAGATAGAGAGCATATGTATACTCATGTGGTAACATATTGATTGATTGAAAAAAGATAATGAAATGTGATACATGAGACTCTATTTATAGAGTTAGCTAACTAACACAATTAACACCCTAACAAACTATTAACAACTTGTAACAAACTCTAACAGAATTATTTATATTCTTAACAGCCCCCCTCAAGCTGATAAGTGATATTATCACAATCAGCTTGAATAGACCATTATGCTCATAAGCCCAAACAGAAAAGACCAACTTTTCAAAAAGAAAAAAAAATGCTAACCAACTAAAAAACGAAAAAAAAAAAAAAACAGCAGTATGGCCCAATCTTCATCCATAATGGGCCAGGCCAAAGAGAGAGGGGAGTCCAGTCCAGGAAGCTTCCAGAGCATCCATTCCTTTCCCTTCCCAAATTGAACCCTTGACACACCAGGCAGAGAGAACGACGGTGGAAACCAACAGCAGCGACTGCGGCGGAAATCGACAGCGATCGACGGCGGAAATCGACAGCGATCGGCGGCGGCATCCTCCGGGATCGAAGACGAAAACAGAACGTCGGAGAAGCGGTGGCGAAATCCCAGAAGCTGCTTCACGGGGATCGAACACGAACTCATAGCAAGGTGATGGCGGAGCCGGCGCCGTCGTGGTGGAGTTGTAAATGGCGGATCGGTCTGGCTTGCGAAGGTTGAGGAGGATTCCCCCAGGATCGAAGACAGTCAGATGCTCGCAGAAGAGGTTGACGAAGGTGGAGATGATGCAATCTGTGAACTCCTTCGATTTCTTGGTCGCTTAGAACGCGTCATTCGGATGATGCAAGATCCGTTGGCTTGGCTGATTCGGAGAGAGAACCTCCTGTGATTTCGATGCTTCCTCTTCAACAGTCAAGATCGGCGGTGGCGGAGGAATCGCAAGATCCGATGGAAGAGCTTCTCCCATGGCCGTTGATTCAAGCTCCTCCTCTCGTGTTCCCGCTGAAATCTTCGCTCTGTTCCTCGCATTTCGTTCGGAAGGTGGTGATCCATGGCAACCATGGCGGTGGTAAGAGAACTCCATTTACGGAGCTTTGGCGTGGCAGTGGGACCGCTTGCGGGTGACGAGGAAGCGGTAATTCCTCCAATCTTGACGGAGGATCCATCGATGACCGGCTTGATCTGCTTGATCGGAGTCACCGACATTGCATCAAGATCCGAGTCTCCGAAACTACCGAAATTGAGATTGCAGTGGCTTTGTCCTCCATTCTGCAGATTCGGTTGATGGTTGTTGCGATGATGTAACTGCTATGGCCTACTCGTCTGTGTTGCTGATGAATTCTTCATCACAGTTTGAAGCACAATCTTCAACAGAATCTAAAACCTCCTCTTCCTCACTATCCGAATCATCAGTGAAAGCCTCCTCAGGGTATCGCTCTGATACCATGTGAAGAATCCATGGATGTGAGGGATAGAGATCATACTCATAGGAGAGATAGAGAGCATATGTATACTCATGTGGTAACATATTGATTGATTGAAAAAAGATAATGAAATGTGATACATGAGACTCTATTTATAGAGTTAGCTAACTAACACAATTAACACCCTAACAAACTATTAACAACTTGTAACAAACTCTAACAGAATTATTTATATTCTTAACAACCCTGATATCAACATTAGAGTTATCAATAACAGATTGAAGCCTCATTCCATGTCATTTTCAAGACTTTATAATTTTGTTCGCAAACGGAAATTGATGGTTGCCATGAAATCTGTCGGGCTTGCTATATGTCAATAGACAAAGTCCCTCCTTAGGCTATCATAAAAGCATACCCTCAACATAGTACAAATAGAAAAGTTAACTAGACTCGCAACTGCAAACCAAAGTAAATTTTGTTTACATGGTTGGCATCATACAAAGATACGTGACAATATATTCACGAATTTTAAAATAGATTTACATTTATAACTTTCAACTATCTCAAGTAAATAGAATTATTATCAAGTAGAGAGTTTGCCATAAACCAAAAACTTATACCAACATATTAACACATGCCATAATGCCAAATGTCTACCAACGGGGAATAACTCGACGTTACCGCATTGTTATATATAAAATCTTGTAAAAACAATGCGTGTGGTAAACAATTTGACTACCATAACATTCACCTTTTCGGCTGGTGCCAAAACTATAAAGGGAGGTCCAGGCAATGCATGTGTTACCCTGAAATGACAATTGCATTGAACTACCGGAGTCACCTACATTCTTCTCCTATGGTACATAAGTAACAGTCTCACAACACAAGGGTCGGTAACACAATCTAACAAATGACACCTTGGAAAGAATTTAAATTTCGTAAAAGGGAAAATTGAAGGTGGATCCAGTATTGGATTACATTTAATGGCTCAAGGTGGCACAATATCATGATTCTTGCTTGTACTCTCAAGATACTGGAGCATATTCTTGGATAGTTGATGCCAGTTTATTTCGATCTTCTTCTGTTTTCATCCGGATCAAGAATGTACGTGCAACAACACTATCATTATCTCCACCACTTCCATCAGCATTACCCTACAAATTGTCATGATTCACATACGATTTCGTTGGCTATTCAATCAAAGTGCGTACGGTGAAATTGCTCAGAAACAAGAGAAAAGATGAAGAATCTAAATGAAGGGAGGCTATTCAAATAACAATCATCTGGGGCAACCAGGTATAGCTTTTCTCTTGAAGAAAAAACACTTGGATAAGCTAGAAACATCAGCTTATGAGAAAAAAAGGCTGCTTCCAGATATTTTTTTAAAAATTACCTACATTTTTTAACACTCCAAGAAGATACTTGTAACAAAAACATACCTTATTTAAAAAAATGTTAATCAATAGTTGCAACAGGAGAAGCACTATAAGCACCAATAGAAAAGCTAATTATTCCACAATGGTAGAAACAACATTGAAAATGACAGAACAAACAGCTATTGGGTGTGATAGGGCCACTTCATCGACAGAAGACAGATACCAAACCTAAGATCAGGTTGGCTGATGGCCTATTACACCTGATATCGATTCATGATCATCCCAGTTATTCTAGAACTGCATACACTGTAAGCTTGTCTAAACATTTCAAGTTTCTTTTCTACTCTCAACATTCAAGCATTGTTGTCTAGACAGTGGTTTTTCTATGTTTAGCTAATATTAAACTTCTATTAAGTATCTAAAAGCAAGTTATCTGCAGTTATTTAGCTAAATTTGCAACTTTTCAGGATATATGGCTTACCGAAGTATGGAATATTGCAACAACAGAGTTCTTCTGCAGATTTGTTTTGATTCCTGGATACAACAAGGCATTGAGAAGAATTTTTCCTACCTGCCATCAGCAAAGGTAACAAAAACTGAAACACTAAGTGAAATTCTCAATGAAATAACTACAAATTACAGTTAGGACAGTTCCATATAGACATAACTATATAAGCACTAAGAAAAGTTAAAAAAAGAGAAAACCTCGTTGCGAACAACAATTGTAGGTTTTGACTCTTTGGTAGCCTTGCTGACACCCTCTTTGCATTTAATAGAAAGTTGGCCCATTCCTTTATCTTTCCATGCATCCTTATCTGCTGGATCACTTGACTGGACATACCAAGGGTAAGAGATAAAAACATTGGAATGGGCATCACAATATCAAGTTGAATTGAAACAAGAGCCAAGGGGAAATACTGCCCCAAAACAGTAGTGACATAGATACATTGGAACTTTGCATCGTATAAAAAAATACCTTCACATAAAGCTTGCACTTCACTTCATACACAACTACAACACCTTTCTCTTCTGACTTCTTAACTGATGGGCTGCTAGGCCGCTCCAAGTCATTTTCTAAAACCAAATCAAGAAGATTCTATTCACCATCCCTAACTTCTTTCTCCGAGAAGTTACAACTTATCATTGCCATGAATATTATTAAATGTAACTCCATGGGTGCCCTTAAGCACAAAAGTTTGGCAAATTTTATAAACATGGCATACAGGATTATTGATGACTTGCATGATGCTGAGCCGTAGTATAAGCTCACAAACTCACAATTAAATTATCATCATAAAAAATTAGCCACTGAAAGTAAAATGTAAGAGAATTAAAAATTGAAAGAGACGTGATTTATATTCATCTTATTCCCAAAAGCAGGGAGCACCTTTTCTCTCTTATAGTCAATGCTACCCATTATCTCCAATAAAGAAATTTGGACAAAAGTTCTCCCATTTAAGGTTTAAGCTAGGTAAAGTGAAAAATAAACTAGTCAAAGGAGAAGAACAGGTTACTTTTGCTTCAAATTAACCTATTCCAGTATTCCAGCAGTATGCTAAAAAACAAAAAAAATAGAACGAAAGAATGAAATGAGATGTATTGAGGTTTGAAAGTGCTTCAAGGACAGGTATGGGACAAGCATCTGAAGTGCTCAGTTGATATGCATAGATAACTGTACTCTTTGGTTTCGTCATTCATTTTATGCTCAACCTTTGTGTCTCTCTTTTCTCCCGTTTAATAAAAGTTTCTTCCACTATTTAAAGGGGGGGGATTCCATTTTATCTCCCAAAAGCTGTAAAGTAAATTGTGTTCTTTCCAGAATAGGGCTTCTTTCATCAAAAGCATTGCATGTAGTAGATGGCATTTGGAAGAGTTTATTTAAATTCTTTTTAACTTATCTGATGACATGAGTTCTTATGTACTGTGTTTGACAGAGCTTATAAAAATAACTTATGTCATCCCATAAAGAATTTTTGACTTATTTTCATAAGTCACTGGGAGAAACTTATGGAATTATTATAAGAGCGTATGCACTAAACACCCTCTCCGTGTTTTTCACAATTCGAATCATCTCATGCCCCTTTCTTTCTTTTTCTTTCTTTAAGCACTTATGGCATAAGCTCTCATGCGATAAGATATTATACGATAAGCTTTTAATTAAGTTGTTTACTCAAACGCACCAATAATTTGAAGCTAAATGTTAACCAATGCTTTGCATATATATTAAGTTTAAAAATTATACTTTTTAACATAAAACATCTAATTTTTTTATTTCTGAACCGATGCTTTAAGGGTATGTTAACGATACCTTAATTAGAATTCTCAGTTAAGACCTTATTAAAAAATTATTTTTATAATAACTATCTGTAATCAAAATCATATGAGATAATATATGGTTCATTAATAATGTACGAAATATTATGATGACAATAATGTATCAAAATTACACTCATAAAAAATAACGTGTGATTAATTATTACTAGCAAGCAACAGTGTATTGTAAGAGTACTGTAATTATAGTAATTACAAATATTTATTTTAAAAATAAAAAGAGTGAAATGGAATATATAAGTAAGCAAGCATATTTGGAATATTTAAAATGCACAAAACTTAAAGTGCAATTTTATAGCTATTTCTTGTGTTGTATTTTAAGAAAAATACAAGTGTATAAATGTTACATATGTATTATGCTTATTGAAAAATAACACCAAAAATACCTATGAGACAATGACTAAGTTTTATTTATTTAAACATGTTGTAGACTATGGGTGGACATCGGTCGGTTATGGTCGGGTTCGGGTGACGTATGTCGGTTTTGGTCGGTTTTGAACACTAAAATACGTGACCCATTCCCATCCGATTGAAGCTTTGGATAAGGCGGGTGTGCGGGTGGCGGGTGTGTGCGGGTGGGTTGTCTCGGTTTAGGATAACCAAAAAAAATTTGCAAAAAGCATAGAAGGAGAAGAAGATCCGGCAACAGAAATAGCAACCATAAACCCAGAAAATTTCAATCATAAACCCAGAAGCATCAAACTTCAACAAGAACATAAACCCATAAAGCTTCAAACTTTCAATAAAATCATATAATTTTCAACAAAAATAATCAAAATTTACAACAAAAAAGCACCTATTCTTCGTTATGTGCTTTCTTCATTCACAGATCTGGATGGAGGATGGTTGGATGCGTCTGTCTCACAACGGGGCAGAGGACCTGTGATGTTACGGAGTGGAAGATCGAAGGACATGCATGGCAGAGCGGGTTAGTGGCGCCGATCGGAGCAGTACAACGAGGTGCTGGCCAGAGACGGGCTTGGTCACCGCTCTGGACGACGGCCACATGATGCTCTTGACGGCGGCAAAAAGAAGCAACGAAGGCCTCTGTATCAGATCAATGCGCGAGAGAGATGGGCTCGAGTTGCAGGGGCTCCATGTAAAGAGAAAGAGAGGAATGGGGACTGGGGAGAGTCTGAAGAATGTGTAGGTGACTATCTATTTCCCTCGGTTAGACTTACGGGTGTGGATGGAAATGCGGGACTCATTGGGCAGTGGACAAGTCATTGGGCAGTGGGCAACTATTTTCACTTCCCGGTTTCCAAGTTGCCTTTTGCTCTTTCTCAGTTTCTCTAGGCAATTTAATATTATTTTGATGCAAATAGCTGTAACTTTATTAAATGCACTGGTAACGTATTAGTTTAATGCATTGGACATGCGTAAAGTAGTAGCTAGTAGGACACAGAGACAGACATGCTTCGGGCGGGTTCGGGTACCGATGGGTTTAATTTTTGAGAACCGAACCCGCCCGAATTAACCCATTTCTAACTCTTTTTTCATTTGGGTACCCGACACCCGCTTCGACCCGCCCGCATGACCATTTCCTGTCTCGATTTTCTCGGGTTCTGGTTGGGTTTTTTTTTTTGTCCAGCCCTATTGTAGACAATGGTTTACTTTAAGATATGGACAAAACTTTTCCTTATGCATTTATGATGTTGTTTTCTAATTAATGAGATTAATACATAAATAATTTATTAATGAAAATATAATATGTGTAATAGTTAGACATATTCTATTTTTTATTGAAAATTAACGTAAACACATGGGGAAAAAAATTAGCACCCGAGTTTTGTCCTTGAGATATTGGGTTGATCCAACAGTGAAACTTGTTTAAATATGAAGTAAAGAAATGTAAATGGCGTGACATTACTCAAGATGGCAAGGTTGATTTATATATGGAAAAAGGGTCGGTTATGATGCACCATTCATATTTTATACCATCCATTATATTATCCACGTGGTAAATTTTGGATCAATCAAATTGTTATATAGATTGGTCAAAATTTCAAACTTTCTAGTTGTATTATACTGTAGTCAAACTATATGAATACAGTATATTGTAGTATAATATATGTGCTTTTTGTATTTACAAATTTAACTTTTTAAAATAATGTTTTTTATTAAAAAAACTGATTATATTACAAAATATTACTGATAACGAACATTATTTTAATTCATATTGAAATATTATTTTATAATATAATTAGTTTTTTTAATCAAAATATTATTTTAATATGGGTTAAATTTGTGAATACAAAGAGTACATATATTATACTGCAATATATTGTATTCATATATTTGACTATACTAGAAATATAACTAAAAAGTTTGAAATTTTGATCAAACTCATGTAATAATTTGATTGATCCAAAATTTGTCACATATGGATGATGTAATGAGTGATATAAAATATATGTGGTACACTATAACCCAATTTATAGAAAAAGTTTTTCTGTGATCATATCTAATATGGTAGCAGTTTTAAATTTGAAGATCCCCCGGTCATAGCGCCGAATTTGATTATGTATGTTTACCAAACCAAGCCCGTTCTCAACGACAGGAGTACAACCCATGTGCCCATCTATGATAATGATGCATATATAAGTTTATCTCTATCTATTATCCCATTTCCTGCCACATCAATTAATGAAACATTATCTCTTTTATTTTATAAAATAGAACAGTAACGCAGTTAAGTCTTTTGCTACCAATACAAAAACGCCGTTAGGTCTTCTCACCTGCCGCGTTATTCTTCATTTGGACTTGCCATTTTTATTTTGTCCATCTTCTGGGACTTTGTGTTCCTTTATTGTTGTTTTGTGGCATTTACAGTGGAGTTTTTAGAAGCCAATCATTTGTCTTGCCATGGGATCTACCAATCGAGTTACAGTACTTGTTATCCTAAGTTTTATTTTGTGGCTATTTACTTCAATTCTGGACTGGTTTTGGCAATTGGTTTCCTACATGTGCATCACCATGTGAATCAGGCCTCTACATTTGCTTCTTCTTCACGGTTACAGTTGCTGGTTTGGGTTTGCAGGGGGACAAATTAATTTTGCAAGTTGGTTTTGTGGCTCCGTCTTCACAGCCAGTACCTTCATAATCCTTTATCAAAGGGGATCTTTAATATTTAAGTAAATTGACCTTTTGAAAAAGTGCAAGTCTTGGTGTCCAGAGAAAAAGTGAAGATGGTTTGATTGCGTGTCTTGGAGACGGTGGTCAATGGAGGTAGTGGGAATTTGCCAGAATACTGCGGGTGGAGAGAGAAAAAAATTGCAAACGAGACTCACATATAAGAGCATCTCCATCCGGATGCTTATTAAGCAACTCTTTCAACAAGCACCGAATGTGAGTTTGGATAGTCACATGGCGTTATAATCATCACTCTTGAATGTGAGTCGTTTTCGACAATCTCTTTTTCTCAGTACGCCACATGGCGTCACTTACATCAAGCAACTGATTATTTTGTTCAATGTAGTCTATGATATACTTTGTGAGATGTTGTCGAGACGGAATGATGTTAGGAGCCACCATCCTGAAGGTTGAAGGGGACCTTTATGCACACGAACTTTTGAAACACGATGTAGTGCTTGTTTGGATAGTGCCCAGACGAGCTTTTTCGAACGATATTTGACTCTAAAATCAATTCCTATAGTATTGATGGAGACACTTGATTTCATTGATTTGCAGGAAACAAAAAATGGAAGATGCGTCGACTAGATTTTGTAATAAACTGTGGGGTGGTAATCAGTTTAGGTTCTGTTTCTTACCTTCAAATGGAAATAATGGTGGGCTTTTATCTATATGGAATTCTCAGAAGAGGTTATTCTGGTGTCTCGAGGGATGAAGGCTTTGTATTGATAAGGGACTTCAACCATTTTATTGATGAGATGCACCTAAACGATCTTCCTCTGTTGGGTCTAAAATTTGATAAGGCCAAATGGGACAGTCCTGGGTAGATTGGATCGCTTCTTAGTGTCAGATGGTTGGCTAGAGCATTGGGGAGTTCCGTCACAATGGGCTCTGAATAGGGATGTCTACGATCACTGCCCTATTGTTATCAGATATAGGGTGCTGAATTGGGGACAGAAGCCCTTCAAATTTGAAAAATTATGGCTGCAGCATAAGGATTTCCATGATTTGGTAAGGCATTCTTGGTCCGAAGCTCCTTTTCTTGGTTGGGCAGATTTTGTAATGTTTGTAAAAATGAAATCACTGAAGGTCTCGATTAAGAAGTGGAGTAGTGAGGTTTATGGTGTTATGGATAACAAAATTGAAGGGCTTACATAATTGATAAAAGAAATTGATGTGGCAAATGAAGATGCTGACTTTCGGCCTGATCAGGCGGTGAGGAGACAGAATCTACAAACTGAGCTTTGGTCACTACTTAAAAATAAAGAAAGTTTAGCTTTTCAAAAATCCAGAGTCAGGTGGTTCAAGGAAGGGGATGCCAACACCAAGTTCTTTCATGAATGTGTCAATTCTCGGAGGGTAGCCAATTGATCAGTCGCTGGCTCATCTAGTTTTATGGCTAGTATGACCGTGGTTTTGTGCTAATTTTATCTCATTTTCACCCAAATTAGACTTGATTGTCTTTAAGCAGCATTTTGAGTCTGTAAAGTATTTTTAGGTTAATTTAGTTGATTTAGAGTCAAATAAGGCACTTATGCTATTTCTTGTTTTCAGGTTAATAAAAAAAAATAAATCTGGAGCTTTCGCCTCGCGAACCTGAAGGTGATTGTGCCAGAAAATTTGCAATCCTTTCTGTGTCGCCCCGCGAACATCTGACTCGCCTCGCGAGGTTGAAGACCAGAAGTCAGGACTTTTCCGTTCCTCGCCCCGCGATCCGTGCTTCGCCTCGCGAGAAGACCAAATGCTGCAAGATTCGCCTCGCGAGACAGTGTTCGCCTCGCGAGTCCGCGGAATCCAGAAGTTGTATATAAGCCTGTTTTAGGCAGAACTGAGCTTCAGTAGTAGTAGTTTTGCAGTAGTTTATTTTCTTTTCTTTTGTGTTTATTTCTGTAATGGAGAGCTAGTCTCCTAGATTAGTCTACTGTAATTGATTTCCATCACACTTGAGGTCATGTAATTCCTGTTTTGTTTGCTTTTCTCTTTTCAATACTATGCTATATATTTCTATTTGCTTAATTCAGGAGTGTGTAGTGTTGTATTAATTTATTTCGGTGATGTTATGTTCCTATATCAAATCGCGTTTGCTTAATTCGCGTGTGTTCATTCATGTTCGCTTAGTTCATAAGGGCTTAACCCCGTTTGCTAATTCGGGAATAGGAACATATATCTGTAGTAGTGGTTTCGCTTGTAAATTGTTGCTACAACCGGGAGGGGATTAGAATCTGCTTAGGGCTTGGAACTTGGATGAACCGATGATAGTTGGGAAATCAAGAACAGTAGATTAATCGTCTTTAGCATATTTGTTAATCTCTTAACTGCTCTGTTTTTATTACTTTGTTTTCTTTATTTTATTTCAATCCAAAACCCCCCCAATCCAGACTTTTTCTGTTAACAACAACACCCAAGAGTCCTTGAGAGACGATATCTGAGTTGTCGCTCCCTATCTACATTATTTTGTAAATCGCTCGCTTTTTGGCGCATGGCGACAGCGCGGCCAAAAATTGGCGCCGTTGCCGGGGACTCTTGTTTGTTATTAACAGAAAAAAAAATCTCTCTTTGCTGAATTAGTTTTGTCTGCTTTGTCTGATTATGGATCTTAGTACTGCTATGGATAAATTACTGTTTGGTGATATGCCTAGTGTTGATTATAAACCACCACCATGCACAAATTATCCTAATTTTGATGGAATGGATAGGCTCACTTATTTAAAGCAATTGTTTCAGCAGAGAAGGTTTTGTGGCATGTGCGGCTCGCCTGAGCACCTGTTTGAGGCATGCCCCATTCTGACAGAAGATACTTATTTGCCTCGATGCTATGCAATCCGTCCTAACAATCAAGGCAATAAGCTTGAGGATAACGAAGAAACTTTGGAAGTAGATGCACGTGTTGAAAGTGATGGGATGGATGAACTGTGTGCTGAAAGTCCAGACATTCAGACCTCTACTAATTCAGTTTCTGTTACTACATGTACTGACTGTACTGACACTAACCCGTGTGCTGTTTGTGCTGAGTTTCTTGACTCTATTTTGCAGGGTGATAGTGTGAGTGAAGCTGCCTGTTCAGCCGAAGTTGCAGTGAATGAAGAACGTGCAGAAAATGAAGCAACACCGGAGACCTCAGCTACCTATTTGCCACCTCCCCCTGTGGAACAACCGGTGATGGAGTTCAAGCCTCTGGATTTTGCACCATGGCCAGTCCAAGAGGTTGAACCCCACTTTTATTGGGAGGACTTTATGGACAAAGTTGAGAAGGAAGTCAACTGTGACCTGAGAGGGAGTGAGAAGTCCGCCGCACTTGGCGGAGTTACCAAGATTATCAGGCACCCGCTCTCATCCTTATGCTGTAGGCCATGGGATCCGGGAGGATCAATTCGTACTTTGAGCATTCCGTGGCCATCGTATCACGACAGTGGGATCTCGGTGGAACCGCCCCTCAATGAGTTTTCTCTAAACCTTTTCCTTTTAATTATGCTTGCTTTACTTCTGTTTTGTTTTCAATAAAGCTCCTGAATAATTTGAGAAGCTCAGGAGTTGTGTTGAGTCTTGTGTCAGCAAGCTTATTGGATTTGATTGAATTTTGCATAGATTGATTGCATGTTATGTGTTGACTGTTTTCCCCCTAGGATTTGAAAATTGAGAATTTGATCCCCACTTGAAAAAAATTTTGAGAACTGAACTTTGGGATATTTTGTTGTGATGGCATGATTTATGATAAGTTTGGGATGATAGGAAGCACACACTAGGGATAGAATCTCGGTCAAACAATTTGCAAAAATGTCCAGGTGAGGATTTGAGCCTCCAACATGTTTTAAACTGTGTGAAATCACTTTTAAGTTGCACTTTCCCGAATTCGCTTGAATCTCTTTTTGGTTTGCATGTTTATGTGTTTGCTTCAAATGATTTAGGCATTTTCTTTGTAAATAACCACTTGACCTAAAAAGAACCAATTCCTAATGCATGCTCCCTAGTTAGCCCCATTGAGCCTGATTAGCCTGTTAATTCTTGATAACCTTATGTCATAAGCTAAAATCTGAAAAACCATGGTAACTCGATCTTAGGATTAGGAGAGCATGGAATCTTAGCAAAGAGAATGGTTGCAAGAAACTAAGTTTGGGGTGGCTACAAGGATGTGACATGTCATGCTGGGATTGAGAAAAAGAAAAAAAAAAGTTTGAAAAAAAAAAGGGAAAGAAAAGAAAAGCAGAAAAAAAAAAGCAAAGTGTAAAAATGTTAAAAATAAAAGTATTAGAAAAAAGAGAGGTTGTAGTCACCAAGGCATAAAGAAAAATGAGAAAAGGAACTTGAGTGGAATTTCAATGTTTTGAATTGTTTCATGCTCTCTTAGTTCCTAGGGTCTTCAGCCTAGCACCTTTGTATATCCTACCCTTAGCCAGGCCCCATTACAACCCATAAAAGACCTTTTGATGTTGCATGCATGTTTTCGTGGGAACCTTGTTAGAGATGAAAATCAAATTTATGGGAAGTGTTCTTGAAAAGTGAAATTGAGTGCAATGTTGATAGCCTGACACAAACTGAGCGATTGAGTGAACACTAAATGCCCTTGTGAGGAAGGCAGTTGTTTGAATTTGGTGATCTCCCTCTTGTGTGTAACTGGATCCCTGGCTTAGATTAATGATTGTTTGAATGATGAAGTTCTCAAATGTTTAGAGTGAATGCATGTGGGGATTGCTTTGCTTGAAAGGGGGGACATTAAGAAAAAAATTGTTTTGTTGGAATTGCTTGAAATTTGTGCAAAGTTGATTGAAAACCTTAAAGCTTGCCAGGTCTTGAGTCTTTTTTATTTTTGAGTTTTAGTTTGCTTGGGGACAAGCAAAGTTTAAGTTTAGGGTATTTTGATCAGCCGTTGGCTCATCTAGTTTTATGGCTAGTATGACCGTGGTTTTGTGCTAATTTTATCTCATTTTCACCCAAATTAGACTTGATTGTCTTTAAGCAGCATTTTGAGTGTGTAAAGTATTTTTAGGTTAATTTAGTTGATTTAGAGTCAAATAAGGCACTTATGCTATTTCTTGTTTTCAGGTTAATAAAAAGAAATAAATCTGGAGCTTTCGCCCCGCGGGAGGCGTTCGTCTCGCGAACCTGAAGGCGACTGTGCCAGAAAATTTGCAATCCTTTCTGTGTCGCCCCGCGAACATCTGACTCGCCTCGCGAGGTTGAAGACCAGAAGTCAGAACTTTTCCATTCCTCGCCCCGCGATCCGTGCTTCGCCTCGCGAGAAGACCAAACGCTGCAAGATTCGCCTCGCGAGACAGTGTTCGCCTCGCGAGTCCGCGGAATCCAGAAGTTGTATATAAGCATGTTTTAGGCAGAACTGAGCTTCAGTAGTAGTAGTTTTGCAGTAGTTTATTTTCTTTTCTTTTGTGTTTATTTCTGTAATGGAGAGCTAGTCTCCTAGATTAGTCTACTGTAATTGATTTCCATCACACTTGAGGTCATGTAATTCCTGTTTTGTTTGCTTTTCTCTTTTCAATACTATGCTATATATTTCTGTTTGCTTAATTCAGGAGTGTGTAGTGTTGTATTGATTTATTTCGGTGATGTTATGTTCCTATATCAAATCGTGTTTGCTTAATTCGCGTGTGTTCATTCATGTTCGCTTAGTTCATGAGGGCTTAACCCCGTTTGCTTAATTCGGGAATAGGAACATATATCTGTAGTAGTGGTTTCGCTTGTAAATTGTTGCTACAACCGGGAGGGGATTAGAATTTGCTTAGGGATTGGAACTTGCATGAACCGATGATAGTTGGGAAATCAAGAACAGTAGATTAATCGTCTTTAGCATATTTGTTAATCTCTTAACTGCTCTGTTTTTATTACTTTGTTTTCTTTATTTTATTTCAATCCAAAACCCCCTCAATCCTGACTTTTTCTGTTAACAACAACACCCAAGAGTCCTTGAGAGACGATATCCGAGTTGTCGCTCCCTATCTACATTATTTTGTAAATCGCTCGCTTTTTGGCGCGTGGCGACAGTGCGGCCACCAATCTGATTTCTGCCTCGAAGATAGAAAATGGGTGGGTGGAAGATGTTGTGGGGGTAAAGAATGAAGTGGTCAATCATTTCTCAAAGCTTTTTGCTGAATCTACTAGATCTCGGCCTCATTTGGATGGTGTAGTGTTTGAAAAGGTTTCTGCACAGCAAAATGAACTTCTAATTGAGAGGTTTAGTCTTGAGAAGATAGAGGAAACTCTTGGGTAGAGTTATGGCAATAAGAGTCGGGGACCATATGGGTTTAATTACTCATTCTTTAAATCTTGTTGGTCCATTTTGAAGGAGGATGTATTCAGGATGTTCTCGGAATTCCATAATAATGGTAGACTGCCTTTGTGTTTATCCTCCTACTTTCTCACAGTAGTGCCTAAAACTTCAAGCCCGCAAGGTCTACGGGATTTTTGGCCATCGCTACTTGGGAGTCTCTATAAACTTATATCCAAGGTGTTAGCAGCCAGACTTGCGGTGGTCATGGATTCTATTATTTCCCACAATCAATCGACATTTATCAAAAGGAGACATATAGTGGATGGAGTGGTAGTTCTCAATGAGTTAATTGATCTGGCTAAAAAAAGGGCAAAAAATGTGTCATCTTTAAAGTGGATTTCGAAAAGGCCTACAACTTAGTAAGGAAGGATTTTCTTGATTATATGTTAGTTAGATTTGGCTTCAATGAGAAGTGGCGTTCATGGATTCGTGCATGTATCTTTTCGGGTAAGTTATCAGTTATGGTCAATGGAAGTCCGACAAAGGAGGTGAATATCCAGAGGGGACTAAAGCAGGGTGACCCACTAGCTCCTTTCTTGTTCTTGTTGGTTGCTGAAGGTCTGAGTGGGCTTGTCAGGAATGATGTTTCTTCCGGAAGATTCAAAGGCTTTCAGATTGGTACTTCGGATGTGTTGATTTCCCATCTATAGTATGCAGATAATACAATACTGGTCGGGGAAGCTTGTGAAGATAACTTGTGTGTAATGAAAGTTGTCCTACATTGTTTTGAGTTGGTATCTGGATTAAAAGTGAATTTTTATAAAAGTAGTATGTCGGGGGTAAATGTTGGTGAATCCTTCTTGTCATCGACTGCTGATTTTCTGAATTGTAGAGTGGGAGGAATTCCGTTTTAAGTATCTAGGGTTGCCGATGGGTGCTAATCCAAGAAAAGCTTCAACATGGCAGCCAATGATTGATGCTCTTGTGAGGAGGTTGTCTTCCTGGAAAAACAGGTACTTGTCACTCGGTGGTAGGATTGTGCTACTAAATTCGGTTCTAAATGGTATTCCCATTTACTTCTTATCATATATGAAGATGCATTTGAAGGTGCGGAGGTAGGCGGTAAGGATCCATAGATAGTTTCTTTGGGGTGGTCCTTCGGGTGATAAAAAAAATACCTTGGGTCAGATGGTCAGATTGTAAGCCTAAGGATAGAGGGGGTTTGTGAGTGAAGAATTTAGCAGTTTTTAATCTTTGTCTTCTTGGGAAGTGGAGATAGAGGCTCTTGATAGATAAAGAAGCCCTTTGGAGTAGGGTGGTTAGAGCTAAATATGGTGATGGTGTACGTCTTAATCCGAATCCGGTTTCTGTTGGTAGTCCGAGGCATAGGTCAGTTTGGTGGAATATGTGTATCTAGTGGTGTGGAGGGTGATTGGTTTGTGGATGGGGTATGTAAGAAATTTGGGGATGGGAGGTCGATCTTACTTTGGAAAGATAAATGGTTTGGTGGTTCTATCTTAGAGGAGCTTTTTCCGAGGTTGTTCTCTATCTCTTCCTTACAACAGGAGAGTATCTTGGAATGTGGTAAATGGGAGGGTTCGTCTTGGTTGTGGGACTATAAGTGGAGGCGCAGCTCCTTTGCCTGGGAGGATGAACTTTTTGTGGAGTTTTATAATACTCTTGCTTCGGTCTCTCTGTTTAATCAACCTGATTCGTGGATTTGGAAGCAGCTTCTTTTAGAGGGTTTTTCGGTAAAATCCGCCCATGTTCAACTCATTTCAAGTGTTCCTGTGAGTGTGGGCTCAGAGGAATTAGAGGTAAACTTGTTTAAGTTTTTATGGAAGAGTAAGGCCCCTCTAAAAGTGGTGGCTTTTTCTTGGCAAATGCTATTAGATAGGATCCCTACTAAGGTTAACCTACGCCGTAGGAAGGCCTTAGGGGAGGATGCTTCTTTGTTATGTGTATTTTGTAATAGGGTAGAGGAATCTGTGGACCATATGTTTCTTCAATGTCCCTTCTCTTCCTCTTTTTTGTCCAGAATTCTCCTTTGGTTGGGAGTTGATTTTACATTTCCTGATTCTATTTCCCAGTTACTTTTACTCTTTGGGGAAGGATTACCTAGGAAGGTGGTTTTCGGCCATCGTGTTTTGTTGTGGCACTCGATAGTATGGTGTATCTGGGAGCTTAGAAATGGAATTCTTTTCCGCAATGAATCGGTGGAATTTATGTTTCTTCTGGACAGGGTGAAAGTTATATCTTGAAAACGGTTTTCTACAGGGAACTCTGATAGCTCTTGCTCCTTTTCAGACTGGTGCATTAATCCACTAGGTTGTTTGGTTTGATTATGGTGGCTATTGTATTTTTGGATTCTATGTACTTTGTTGTTCTTTCCATGTAAAAGGGTTATAGAGCACCCCTTATACTCTCTTAATGATACTTTTTGGCTTTTCCAAAAAAAATTAATGGAGGCATTTCAAAATTGCATCCAATGAAATTAATTTTGAGGAGAGGAGAATTGATTTTAAGAGAAGTGAAACTTTCTAACTTTCCTGATTAGTAGATTTGATTCTACATGTAAGATCCACAAAAAATTTTATATTTACATCTTAAAAGTGATATCATCCAAACAAAAATAGTTCTTTGAAGCTCATCTTTTGAAATATTAGTATCAAACACAAATCAATTTTTTTTAAAAATCATTAAAATCATTTGTATAAATCTAAAACAATCATTATCATACCCGTGGTTGTAGAATAAGAGAAATGTATGCGGCTAGAGGTTTTTACTTATTAAAATCACTTTATTTATTGGATTTCGGTAAGCATCAGAGCTTTCATGACCATGAATTGTTAATATCTTCAAATTATTCTTTTTTTGCGCACAGAGAATTCAAAATTTGAAAACTTTAACATCAAAATCTTTAGAGTGTGTTTGGAAAAACTGAAAAAAAAAAGATTATGCTGATAATCTGTTTTCAAATAATCGATTATTATAATAATCGATTATAATCAGAATCTGTTTTTGTTTGGGTATGTCTGCTGAAAATTTGTTTTAAGATAATCTATTTCGTTTGGGTGTTGCAAAAATACCACTTTTACATAGTAAATTACGATAAAAGGGTATGAAGTTATTTGTTTATAATATTTGGTGGAAAAATGAATAATATTTATTTTTTTTAACATTAGAATTTTTGTAGGACGTTAACTTTAAAATTTATGAATTGAAGGCTAAAATTTTAATTATTAATTAAGGATTTCAATTTATTATAAAAAAATTAGTTATAATTTTTTTTTACATTTTTAAAAACTGAGCACATGATTTCAACGAGTAAAAACTGAGGGGACAAGCCTGGCTGGATCCTTCAAAGTTCGACCCCTTTCATTTTCATTATCCTCTAGAAACATCGTGAGAGAGAAGCCCTCATCTCCCTTTCATCCCTTTTCATTTATGTTGGTATTTCGTTACCCTCTATGTCCCTTTAACTCATCTCCCTCTACTCTCACTTTCTGCGTCTCTGTGAGAGAGAAGCACTCAGCTCCCTCAATCAGCGACCCCAGGAGGAGGCCGCCTTGCTGCTGGCAATGCATGAACGAAGAATGCAAGGCCGCCATGTTGCCAGAGGAGCATGAACGTGACGACGGACCAGGAGCAGTTTGGCCGGAGGAGCGGTTTGGACCAGGAGCAGATGGAGACAGTAAATTTTTTGGTGAGGAAGACCTATGGGGAGATGGAGGTTATCATGGGGACATCACTGAATAAGCCAAAACAATTTAATCAAACCGTTCATGTGTGTAGCTTATCATAAAACAACTGAAAGTCTCATGAAATAGCTTTTTTAAGATTTCAATTTTTTTCCCAGACACAATGCTTATTTCATAAAACAGGTGAATGGGTGAAAAACAACTAAAAGGGGTGGAAATAATCTTCCCCAAACAACCTCTTAACCTCCATACAAAACTTGAATGAAATGACAACCTGAAACAAACGATATTCTTAATTTCCGCCAACAAACTTACTTTCGTTATATGAGAAATTATAATTATATATATATATATATATATATATATATATATATATATATTTAGTCTTTGTAGAAAATCATATTTTTTTGTAAAGCTTAGAACCTACTTTATGGACATAATAGAGGAGCTTCTTAGTGACCTTAAGTGCCCTCCACTCTCATTTATTGTTTACCTCTGTCTGATTGGATACATCCAAAATCAGAAGCAGTATGTTAATACTAATAAAGAGGACATATCCATCTGAATGGCTTGACAACTTTCTAAATACACGATCCATTTTAAGCCAACAAATGACCTATGTGATTTCACCCAACAAATGCTATGAGTTCATCAAGTTAGGAATTGTTTAAGTTCTGAAAAAGCTCCGGAAGATGGGCATTAGTCAGCTTAGTTCTCTTGCTGATTTCACTCTTCTTCTTAGGCTTGGGCTTGGAAGAAATGCCTTGCATTTGTGCTGCACTCCTCCTCTTTGCTGCGGTGTTAGTAGCAAGCTTCATTCCATTCTTCGGAGATCCTTCTCTATATCAAGAATATCACGAGGCAATTCAATCCCCGAAAAAAGCTGTTTTTAGGTCGTCATCCACCTTAATGGGCACTCGGGGTCATTAGGGTAGGCAATGTCTTCCCGTGAATCAAAGTTGGACAGCAGCCAAATCTGCCTGCAGGCTTTCAGAGCCTAGAAATTGATATAGCTTTATAAGTTCTTATTCCATGTGAAACCAACTTTTTAACAAAATTTCGACTCTTCACCACCTCTACAAAAACATGACCTCTCACAACCACAAGTCAGATAGTATAGATGTTGTGGATCAAATTTATCAAATAGTTCTATCGTTCTATTCTTCTTTACATATTTCAATAAAAACATACTGAAACAGTTCACTCTTATATTGATGCCTCAGTATCATGTGAAATTCTAAGGAAATAAGCGGAAAGTCTGCAAAGAATTCAAAAATGAAATAGAGACAGCAAAAATAGGCAAGTGAAGGAGACGGCCTAAAAATAAAAATATGAAATGTCGATGACTTTGTTCTACAACCCCTCCACACTGCTAAATGCTTGGTACTGAACTGGAATCTTTAATGACATTCAAAAGCCAGCTTTTGGCCCCCGTTATCACAAAGAATTCCAAATCCACGTATAAGAAAGTATCAGCAAAGTTTTAACCACATTCAGGCTGCATCCTTAAACAGCAAGATTTTGTACAGAATAATATATTTAAAAAAAGTCCATTTTCCTCAGTACCATTGATAATGCTAGATTGGCCAGCCTAAGGTTGGTAGAAAGGGGCAAAATTATTTCATAAAACTCAGTAATGTGCAGAGTTAGTGTAATGAAAATTTCAGTCTAAACCAGATTTGGTTTCCCTAACTTTGTAGTTTGGCCCTATTCTTAATTGACATGTCCAAAATTTCAACAAACTGCATATGTAAATTCTAGTATAAAGCAATTTTGGCATTCTATCCTTATATTTTATGCTCACACTTAGCTGGCATAATTAAACATGTGCACAATATTTGAACACCTAATCTTTCGGCCATGCGATTAACTTCAAAATAAGATACATAAATCTATAGCATGGAAAGTATAAAAAAAACCTTTGAATCTAGTTTGGTTTCTTTATAGTAACCAAGCATTACTTCATGTGGATATAAGAAGTGTAAAACTCACTCTGTTAAGGTTTGTGCAAATTCAAGACAACATTATTTTAGACAACTTCTTAGCATTTTCATCCACAATATGGGATTGCTTGAATAGAGTTTCATTAAATGAGGAACCCAAAACCTTCAAGGATAAATTTTCAGAGACATAATAAACTAATTAAAGTATTAAACTATTTAGGATGTGCTTGAAAGCACAACTAAAGGGTGCCATTATACACTTGGACTTGTGTCTTCTCTTGAAGGAGCTAAAATGATGGTGGACATAATTAGTTTTTAAACTAATTTATTTTTATTGTGTCCCCTGAAATATTTGAATCCTATATCCATCACTGGTATTGCCTATGACATCTGAGCTTCCTTCACATGTATAGTGATTTGTGACTTTGGCACTCATGTTTATCCCAAAAATTCATTATGCATAGGGAAGGAATCAAACCCTTGAGATAAGAATAGTTGTTCAATGAGCCCAAGGCAATATGGGAGGTAGACATATATCTATGATCAAGATTCCACCATATTACTGAAGAGTGAAAGTAAGAAATTCTCATAAAATATAAATAACTACTAAAAACCATTTACCTGCAAGTCCTCCACCACAGTTGGGTAAGCATCCTTTAGGTCAATAACAGCAATGCCCTCTGGAAACTTACGTATCAGGAAAAGCAGCTGACTTTTGTCCCTAATGTCATGCTTCGACTATAGACCGCAAAGCCAAATGTGAGAGTCCATTGTTGTTATCAAAACATTCACATGAAGATTCAGATATATGCGTGAATAAAAGTTACCTTGTAAGAGAAGCGTTCCCCATCATATTTTACTTTTGGGTTTTTCCTCATACTTTCAAAAACATCCTTGTTAGCCTTCATGTCCACATAGCATACTTCATTTATTTGCTCTGGTGTTAAAGCCTGCCGGGTCTGTAAGCAAACACAAACTAAGTGATCTATGGCAACACACACCATCCATCAGGTATATCTATATACTATAGTGATCTATGCATCATTTGCCAAGTATTATTATAAAATTTTCCTGACCAGTAACATGATGCTGAAATCTATCTAGCAATTTAAGATTGGATAATTGGGATAGGTAACTACCTCATAGAGGAGATCAATAACACGCTTCATCTGAGCCCCAATAGGGGCTTTGCGAATAGAGTTAATGTGTTGAAGCCTCTATGTATCGTTTGAGAATTTAACAGCAGGAGCTGGAGTTCTTCCATTGGCGATAGGAGCAGATGGTTTTTTCGTTGGAGGAGCCTTCTTTGATGCTATGCTGGAAAGGGTTGAATGACACTTCTCTTGCTGCTTTTTGAATCTATCTAGCTTTTCTTGCAACGCCATCTGATCCCAGATCAAAACACCAATCAGGGTTTATCTATTTTATCTTTTGTTTGGGAAAATTCAGAATCAAAATTCCTCGATAAAAATTCGAAATCGATTCAACTAATTATCAAATATCGAAGAGGTGTTAAGTGAAATTTCAATTTCGTAAATTGCAAGTTGGGAACAGCGAGCCAAGGAACAAGAAAGAAAAAGAGAATCGAAAAGTTGCAGCGACGATATCATACAGAGATAGTCCAATAATATGCGATCGCAGGAACATGTATGTATATAGTGAATTCAATTTGTGATATATAGAGAGAGAAGATAACCGTGGATGATTTTTCGCTCAAACAATGGAGAAACGCGGAGAGCTTCCTTTCTTTCCAGAAAGGTTATTACTATGTGTATCTGTTTGTACCGAAAGCGGAAAGAATAACACGCTATTATTCCCTTCAAATCACATGGGCCAGCCAGGCATACTATGGATTTGGAGAGTAAAAACCTGGCTGGCCCATGTGATTTGAAGGGAAAAGTGATTGAAGCCGTGAAGGACAAAAGTGAGTTTGTCCAAATTCCTACATGTGCAACTTTTGAGCATCGGAAGGCGAAGGTTGTGCTACTTGAGTTCAGTTCAGCATCGATAATGTGATGAATGAGAGAAGTTAACTCGAGAAAGAGCGTGCAAATGTGTGTGTTTTACTTTGGTGTACACAAAATGACATTTTGCTTGTGCGTGTTTTACTTTGGTGTACACAAAATGACGTTTTGTTTGGGTAAGCTAACCCATGCGTCGCCCGATACAAAATTTGCATCCAGCTCAACCACAATAAGCCTTGTTATCCGGACAACTACCAGATTGGGTTTTCCGTTTAGATACCAGAATTGGTTTTCCGGACACTTACCACGACAGTCTCCAACAACGGATGCCAAGTTTGATGCACAAATCCATCTACAAGAACCTCCGAAAAACCAATTCCGGATGTCAAGAACCTCCGGAAAACCAAATTCGGAAGCCATTACAAGAAATCAAATTTCCGGACGCATCAAAAACTCGAAAATTCGAGAACTAACGATTTTGAAGGAAAAAAAGCAAACAAAAGAGGAAGAGAACAAATACATACCGGATGAGAAGCCAAACTTGTTGTCCTGTGTAGGTGTGGGGAGTCGCGGTGTGGGAGGCGTAGTGGGGAGGCTCGGTGGGGAGGCGTGGAGCACAGAGGAGAAGGTTTAGGTTTTTTCGGTTGTGGTGGGTTGGTGTGGACGGAAGATACAATTAGGGGTATTTTTGGAATAAAAAAGAGGTTGCAAGGTGTGTGGAGAAAAAATCGCTGCAAATAACAAGGCCCTATTGATTAATATTCCTCAATTGCCTCAAACATCACAGCTTTCAGCAACAACCTATGGTCAGAAAGCCCAAAACACATGATTTGATTAAGAAACTCAGAAGTAAGCCATTCAACATCAATACCAACATTTTCACCAGCTTTGTATAAATTGTATGAAGTAAGGTGATGTTTAGTAACTGAAATGTTTTATTCTCAAGCAAACTACATTCCTGGAAATCATATTCCCGGGTATAGAGTTTTCCTACCTTGACACATGAGAATAGAGTTTTCCCGAGTTTCTAACTACCATTCACTATTTTTATTCACGGGAATCTTTTAAGTCAAGGAATAAATTTTTAAAACTTATACCAAACATGATAAACTTTTATTCCCATACATATACATGTACAAAATATTAAAAATACTCAAAATTCAAGTCATATTCATAATTCATGATAGATAGTCATGCTGTCATAGGTCCTAACACTACAAGAAAAATTGGTTTTAGCAAGGGCCAAAAGCCGTCGCAAATCGCACAAAACCGTCGCAAAATAAGTGTTTCTGACGGATTTGCGACGGCCACAAATCCGTCGCATGTAGGGTCGTCGCAAACCGTTTGTGACGGCCTTTTGTTATTGGTCGTCGCAAATCACTAGACATTAGCGACGGCCTGGCTATCGCAAATCACCAGAAATTAACGACGGCTTGGCTGTCGCAAATTATCATAAAGTAGCGACGGCTTGGCCGTCGCAAATGCAATGGATTTTTTTAAAAAAATAATAACTAAATTAATTAAATTTATATTAAATAATTATTTAAAATATGAATTATTTATCCTTCTATCCAGTTAATTTTGTCATAGCTGGATTCCATTCACAACACCAGCAAAATTCATCCGTGCCAAATATTGGGGGATCAATGGATTTCGATTCTGTACAATTGCTTTGTAGTCACCTTCAATCCTGGTGAATTTGTCCATGACAGTCTTTTGAGCAGCTATATCTTTTGAGCACTACATTCTCTTGAAGATCCCTGCTTGCACAAGCATTAACTACCAATATTCTTTGCTCATGAATGCTAAGGCTAAAAAGAAAAAATAGAAGAGAAAAAGTGCTTAAGGATAAGATGAGGAAAGGAAAAAAGACAAACCCTGCAGTGCCATGTCTTCACAACTTCAAGGAAAGCATTGAATGATGATCTTGGATGCATCTTCCTGCCATCATCCCTTTCACCGGTTCATGCTTTCTGAGGCAGTGTGTAACCGAAACCAGGGAGTATCGGATGGGAATGGGGAGGAGGGCAGACGGACTGCCGGTGAACGGACGACAACGGCGGTGCGACGGCAGTAGCGTGGGGGACGAATGCTCTGCGTAAGGGTTTTGAAAGAAGGGATAAGTGGAGTTGCAGGTTGAAGAAGGGACTAGGGATAACTGGGGCGGGATGGGCCTTTATTAAAGGTTTTACGACGGACCAGCGACGGCCCAAGCCGTCGCAAAACAGAAAACTTCGTAGCAACGGCATAGCCGTCGCAAACCATCACCATTACTGACGGCCAAGGCCGTCGCAAACTGTAAGGAATATTAGCGAGGGACTAGCCGTCGCAAACGTTGTTAATTACTGACGGCCAGAGGCCATCGCAAACTTCATGGTGCATTAGCGATGCCCGGGCCGTCGTAAACTTGAATATTTCTCCACCCAAAATGGCGCCAAAATTTCACGAAAATACGTGCAACAACAGTGACGACATAGGCCGTCGCAAATCACCCACGGCCGTCGCAAATTTGGGAAATACAATCGTTCCTGTTAGTAACGGCAAAGGCCGTCGCAAATGACAATTTTACTGACGGAATTGAGGCTGTCGCAAATAATCCGTCACAAATCACCATTATTCTTGTAGTGTAAGCAAAGCACACTAGTTAATAACATCAAAAATTAGTGTGCACATATCAATTTAAGCCCTACTACCCTATATCTAGAGGCTTAAAGAAACTAAACATTAAACTTAACATATAGATAGTCATAGGTCCGGCCGAGAGAATGAGAGAAACTTAACATACAGAGAATGAGAGAAACTGAGAGCAAGATTGTCAAAAAACTCACTAGTACTCATAAGATACTGAAGAATTGAAGAGAGGAAGGGGATGATAGTATTTTTCAGTGTCGTACTCAACTACTCGTAACTCTTCATCTCAATATCGAGAAGGAATAATTTAAAGTGTTGACAATTACCAAAAAGAAAATAACTTAATACCATTAAAGTTAAAAAATACCATGTACCAAAAACAAAAGTTAAAAAACACCATTACTTTAGTGAAAAGTCAGATAGGGTAGTCACTTGTCGGTGACTAATAGCATTATGGGATGAGAGAGTGCTTTCTTAAGGTTGGGCCGAAACCGGGTTATTAGGGCAAAACCGGGTTGCAGGTTGCCAAACGGGTCGTCAACACAAAAAGTGGTCAGAAAACCCAAATCCTGAACGCAGTCACAAATCGCCGCTCCGACTGCATTTCCGAGTTTCCTCGACGATCCACGCCATCTTGCAGCCCACCCGTATTTCTCCGCTGATCTGCCTCGCTGATATTGGAGGGCAAAAAAGGAAAATCAGGCCATGAAACCCTAGCGGACCTGTAGCATCGCAAAAGACCGCGAATCCGTGATTTTCAGCCTCAATAGCGGCCACGACCCAAAAACACTCCGCCCCGGACCACCGCTATTCACTACCCTGATATCAACATTAGAGTTATCAATAACAGATTGAAGCCTCATTCCATGTCATTTTCAAGACTTTATAATTTTGTTCGCAAACGGAAATTGATGGTTGCCATGAAATCTGTCGGGCTTGCTATATGTCAATAGACAAAGTCCCTCCTTAGGCTATCATAAAAGCATACCCTCAACATAGTACAAATAGAAAAGTTAACTAGACTCGCAACTGCAAACCAAAGTAAATTTTGTTTACATGGTTGGCATCATACAAAGATACGTGACAATATATTCACGAATTTTAAAATAGATTTACATTTATAACTTTCAACTATCTCAAGTAAATAGAATTATTATCAAGTAGAGAGTTTGCCATAAACCAAAAACTTATACCAACATATTAACACATGCCATAATGCCAAATGTCTACCAACGGGGAATAACTCGACGTTACCGCATTGTTATATATAAAATCTTGTAAAAACAATGCGTGTGGTAAACAATTTGACTACCATAACATTCACCTTTTCGGCTGGTGCCAAAACTATAAAGGGAGGTCCAGGCAATGCATGTGTTACCCTGAAATGACAATTGCATTGAACTACCGGAGTCACCTACATTCTTCTCCTATGGTACATAAGTAACAGTCTCACAACACAAGGGTCGGTAACACAATCTAACAAATGACACCTTGGAAAGAATTTAAATTTCGTAAAAGGGAAAATTGAAGGTGGATCCAGTATTGGATTACATTTAATGGCTCAAGGTGGCACAATATCATGATTCTTGCTTGTACTCTCAAGATACTGGAGCATATTCTTGGATAGTTGATGCCAGTTTATTTCGATCTTCTTCTGTTTTCATCCGGATCAAGAATGTACGTGCAACAACACTATCATTATCTCCACCACTTCCATCAGCATTACCCTACAAATTGTCATGATTCACATACGATTTCGTTGGCTATTCAATCAAAGTGCGTACGGTGAAATTGCTCAGAAACAAGAGAAAAGATGAAGAATCTAAATGAAGGGAGGCTATTCAAATAACAATCATCTGGGGCAACCAGGTATAGCTTTTCTCTTGAAGAAAAAACACTTGGATAAGCTAGAAACATCAGCTTATGAGAAAAAAAGGCTGCTTCCAGATATTTTTTTAAAAATTACCTACATTTTTTAACACTCCAAGAAGATACTTGTAACAAAAACATACCTTATTTAAAAAAATGTTAATCAATAGTTGCAACAGGAGAAGCACTATAAGCACCAATAGAAAAGCTAATTATTCCACAATGGTAGAAACAACATTGAAAATGACAGAACAAACAGCTATTGGGTGTGATAGGGCCACTTCATCGACAGAAGACAGATACCAAACCTAAGATCAGGTTGGCTGATGGCCTATTACACCTGATATCGATTCATGATCATCCCAGTTATTCTAGAACTGCATACACTGTAAGCTTGTCTAAACATTTCAAGTTTCTTTTCTACTCTCAACATTCAAGCATTGTTTTCTAGACAGTGATTTTTCTATGTTTAGCCAATATTAAACTTCTATTAAGTATCTAAAAGCAAGTTATCTGCAGTTATTTGGCTAAATTTGCAACTTTTCAGGATATATGGCTTACCGAAGTATGGAATATTGCAACAACAGAGTTCTTCTGCAGATTTGTTTTGATTCCTGGATACAACAAGGCATTGAGAAGAATTTTTCCTACCTGCCATTAGCAAAGGTAACAAAAACTGAAACACTAAGTGAAATTCTCAATGAAATAACTACAAATTACAGTTAGGACAGTTCCATATAGACATAACTATATAAGCACTAAGAAAAGTTAAAAAAAGAGAAAACCTCGTTGCGAACAACAATTGTAGGTTTTGACTCTTTGGTAGCCTTGCTGACACCCTCTTTGCATTTAATAGAAAGTTGGCCCATTCCTTTATCTTTCCATGCATCCTTATCTGCTGGATCACTTGACTGGACATACCAAGGGTAAGAGATAAAAACATTGGAATGGGCATCACAATATCAAGTTGAATTGAAACAAGAGCCAAGGGGAAATACTGCCCCAAAACAGTAGTGACATAGATACATTGGAACTTTGCATCGTATAAAAAAATACCTTCACATAAAGCTTGCACTTCACTTCATACACAACTACAACACCTTTCTCTTCTGACTTCTTAACTGATGGGCTGCTAGGCCGCTCCAAGTCATTTTCTAAAACCAAATCAAGAAGATTCTATTCACCATCCCTAACTTCTTTCTCCGAGAAGTTACAACTTATCATTGCCATGAATATTATTAAATGTAACTCCATGGGTGCCCTTAAGCACAAAAGTTTGGCAAATTTTATAAACATGGCATACAGGATTATTGATGACTTGCATGATGCTGAGCCGTAGTATAAGGTCACAAACTCACAATTAAATTATCATCATAAAAAATTAGCCACTGAAAGTAAAATGTAAGAGAATTAAAAATTGAAAGAGACATGATTTATATTCATCTTATTCCCAAAAGCAGGGAGCACCTTTTCTCTCTTATAGTCAATGCTACCCATTATCTCCAATAAAGAAATTTGGACAAAAGTTCTCCCATTTAAGGTTTAAGCTAGGTAAAGTGAAAAATAAACTAGTCAAAGGAGAAGAACAGGTTACTTTTGCTTCAAATTAACCTATTCCAGTATTCCAGCAGTATGCTAAAAAACAAAAAAAATAGAACGAAAGAATGAAATGAGATGTATTGAGGTTTGAAAGTGCTTCAAGGACAGGTATGGGACAAGCATCTGAAGTGCTCAGTTGATATGCATAGATAACTGTACTCTTTGGTTTTGTCATTCATTTTATGCTCAACCTTTGTGTCTCTCTTTTCTCCCGTTTAATAAAAGTTTCTTCCACTATTTAAAGGGGGGGGATTCCATTTTATCTCCCAAAAGCTGTAGAGTAAATTGTGTTCTTTCCAGAATAGGGCTTCTTTCATCAAAAGCATTGCATGTAGAGGAAGAAAGGTAAATATACAGCAGCATGGTATCCATTTATAGCAAAAAATACAGTTATCAATATAACCTATCACCAAGAAGAAGGAAGCAACCTTCGTTTATAATCATTCAAATCATTCAAACAAGTACGATTTCAACTCTGCGGTTATAAATGAAATTGCTTTAAGAAAAGTCCAGCATCAGAAAAGATCACAGTCAGCAAAATCTAACACAGTACAAAGAGAACAAAGATGGGATGGTCTGTATATGCAATGAAGTCAGATAGTGAAGGGAGCTTCAAGTCCTCACCACCATCTACATCATCTGAAGCATCATGGTTAGAGGGAGCTGAACTTTGATTTCCTAAAAATAAAAGACGGAAACTTAGCAGCCAATCGAAAAACAGTGACATAACCTACTGCCCCAGTTCAAGGTATAGATTTGAACTGGATAACTAAATGGCAGGACAGATTATTAAGCACGTAACTTACTTTGCTAACATTCACTGCTATTTTTCAAAGGTCTTCTTATTTTACAAACTTATATGCAAACGCAATATTAAGTCCCAGTCACGGTATGAACATTTGTATAGGGGATAGAGAACTAGCGTTGCTTTAAATATTGGAGGACACATCACAATAATAGCATATTTTTAACAAAACTCCAATTTACTATGAGATTCCTAAGCCAGTATGACATAAGGTCCATGGACTCTCTAATCTCTAACATGGCTATGTGTTATCTAAACTGCACAATACAATTTATCCAGCATATGATCAAAATTTTCAGTTTTTCATTTTATAACAGTAAGATTCACAAACTTAGATTACAACTTGATAGTGGGATAAATTCAAGCACTAAATGCAACCAGTCTACTGTACCACCGATTTGACCCCGATCTAGAGCTACTTTAAAATGTGAGAAGAAAACATATTGGGCATATAATATTAAAAAGTGAGAAGAAACCTACCAAATGTAAAAAGGTTTTGATTGTTTGACAATGATCCAGGGTTCCACGAGTTAGCAAAATTCGTAGTAGTGCTAACAGGAGTGGACTCAGTTTTTCCACCAAAACTAGCAAAATGCGTAGCAGTACTAACAGGTGTGGACCCAGTTTTTTCTCCAAAACTGTTATTTTCTTTGTTTGTTACTCCGGGCAAGAATTTTTTCCCAGCAAAAGAAGCACCAGCATCAGCAACCAAATTTTCTCCCTTGGTGGCATTTGCTTTGAGCCAGTTGACAACATCACTAAATTTTTCCTGAAACAATACAATGTCAATTTTTTCAACTCTGTAGCTGTCCGACTTACAATATTATTTAGTGTGCTTAAGAAGCAACATTATTGATAAGAGAAAATGGACATGCACGCTTATACTAGCTCTAAGCATCAAGGTGCAAGAAGCCAAGGGCAACAAGTAACAAGTAAATATACTCTAGTATAGCCTAAGCTGCTATCCCACCAATAGATTGAAGAGGGAAAGGTGGAAGTGTTTATAATATAGGATGCTGAAAAGGAGAAAAGCAACTATATTTGCCCTTGCTGAAAATAAACAGACTGCGTCTTCTGGTAGATCACAGAGAGATGGTATTATTGTAGTTTGTAACCATGAACGGCAAATTCATAAGCAGAACATCAGTGTTTACACATATGTAGGGATGTCTGTTATTGTGCATACGTCTGTTTACTTAATTGCAGCAATGCAAACAAGTAATGATACTACTAGAACAGCCCATTTTCCCCTAAAATGGCAACTTCAGTAACATATTACTTGTACTTGAGTACAGATAGTAAAACTGAGTAAATTACAAATACAACCGATATATGATTATGACGTTAGAGCATTAAATTTAAGCCATGTGAATAATTACCATAATACTTGAAGCGTGATCTAAGTAATCTCTGACACCATCTTCCCAAAGCTCATCAGGGTGATTCTTTAGTTGTGTTTGAACCCAGCTGTTTATAAGTATGACATGCAACAAAACAGTTAAAAAGGCTATGCAACAACCAACACAGCATTCATAACCAGAGAGAGGCAAAATCCTTTAACCTAGACATCAATATATCAAGAAATGATGCTGTATAACAATCACTAACCAAATAAGCAAACCCCAAAATATGGAACAAGAGACCAAATCCAATTATCATAACCAAGCCCTTTTCTCATTTACAGAAAAATATCAATAAAAGAAAATTAAAATGTGGAAATCAATTAAAAGCAAATTCGTTGACATAAAATAAAAGATGGACCTTGCAAACTGGGTATTTAAAGCTCTCACATGCTGTTGTGATGACTCAGCCTGTTTCATATCCAATGGAGGCGTTGCCACCATTGGTTGCTGGGATGGTTCTGCTCTATGAAAATCAAAGAGAGATCCTTCCATTATTCTTTTATTCCGGAACTGCATCATGGTGAAAAAGGAGGTATAATAAGCTTCCACATCAAGATAATAGTACCAAAAGGGTAAAGGAAACATGTGCAGACTTATTGCCATCAACAATTTAAAAGCCACTTTAGGTGAGTTCATTTATTTATTGCTAATAAGCTGGAAGATTATTCTTTCTCATTCAAATCAATTATTAAAAAAAACTCTTAAAATTAGTGAGGCATTAAGGTAAAGTAACATGTATCACTCAGAAAAGGTCATTAACACTTAGGCTATGTTTGTGAGTTATTTTTTGGAGGGGAAGGGAAGGAAATGAGAGGTTAATTTTCTTCCCCTCTTGTTTGTGAGTTCTATTAATTGGAGGGAAAGGTTTTGAAGGTATTTTAATTAGTCCTCCATTGTCCTCCTCAACCCACATTTTTCCATTTCACTCCCAAACAAGGAGAGGGATATTCTCCCATTCTCCTCCTCTCCCTCCCCTTTCCTTCCTCTTTGATCCCCTCCCTTTCCTTCCCCTCCCCTCCAAACTTGCAAACAGACCCTTAGGTACCAACAAGGTGGGACGCTTTCATCATTGGAAGTATGAAAGAAGAAAACTGAAATAAATCCGACAAGAAAAATTCAAAATATTAAACAGAAATTATCCAGTTTTAACTCCCAACACTCTCCCACAATACTGAAACTAACGACTTGATAGTTGAGAAACAGATTCTCGATGATTGTTAATAATCCAAACCATGTTTGAAATGCCCAGTTTTCTCAGAAGATATACACTTAAAAGCACTATTGCTCTTCAATATACTGCCATCAATAACTGAATTACAAACAAGGAGAAGCTTTTAGAACGCTAATTACAAGCATCTTCGGAACCCTTTTTGCGGATACTCAATACTAGATAAATTCATAGAGTAAAAAAAAAAATACAAAATGAAAAGGAATTTAAATTTACTTCTCGTAGTTGAAAAGTAGCTCGAAAATTCTATGCTATGAAAAACAAAATGAGAAAAAAAAAAGTTGAAGCTAAAGTACAAAAATAAAGTTGAATGAAATTCGAATTGAGCTGAAGCTCCAAAACGACAAAAAGTAATTGTGTTAAGAGTGACACGTACGGGCGTTTCGTTGGTGTCGGGCTGGTTGGGTTCCGAGGCAGCCAAACGCTTAGAACCTTTCGACATGGTGTTAGGCACAGCCTTTTGATTTTGGGAAATAGGGTTTGTGGCAATTACCAGTAACGCAGAAGCAGAAGGAGGTAATCGAAAATATGAAGGAGACAGTGGAATTGGAAAGCCTCCTTTTGGGAAAAGGGCACTTTCAGAAAGAAAAATAAAATATGTTAAAAAAAAAATTGGGAATATTTTTTCTAAAAAATTAAATGCGGCAACTGGATCCGTTGGATCAGGTGGGGAACTCACTTTCAATTGGGACCGTTCGATGCTGTCGTGGTTAGGATTAGGGCTACTGTTACCCCGGAAACTTCGTTCACATGGATCACGTGCTAATATGGCCCACATGCTTGGTATTCTTGTTCAGGCCCAGCGGGTAATGCGTTCTTTATTATGTCACCGAATTGGTTGATTGGAATAATCCAGGTTTAAGATTTCCAAAGGAAATCCGACCCGTTACAACTGTTACTTTTTTTTCGAACGAAAATTGAAATATAAACAAAAACAGGTAGATTATTAAAAAGAAGAAGAAGGTAAAAGTTTTTTTTTTTTGGATGCAAGAAAGCTACTGCTTTTCATTATTAATCAAGGAAGCAGTACAACGTGGGACATGATAAAAATCTCGAAGACTAGACATAAACTCGAATAGCTCTAGTTAGGGTGGTAAGCAATTTATATTGGCTTGCTCCTAATAAACCTCACACTAAGGTTCTCGAAAAAGAAGATAGAGCTTTATGATAATGAAAAGCATAAAGCTCAGAAATATCATCCTTAGAACTATTATAAAGATCTACTACCACTTTGCAATCCAGCTCTATGATAACATTGTCAAGACCCCATTCCTCCATCCATTTAATAGCATGGTACAGACATGTTGCTTCAACTTCGGTCGGGGGAAGAAGTTGGGGAATAATTAGAGTCCTGACCGCGAAGAAGTTTCCCCTGGAGTCACACAGACACATGCCAAAAGAGGTATAACCTTGCTCACCAAACAAGCCAACATCCACGTTGCATTTCCATGCACCCAGAGGTGGGGGCTACCACGAGTTTGCATGAGCAGGGGCCGGGACATTTGTTGAAGGTCACGAACAGCTCTGGCCCTATCCCAGTCATTGAGGAAAGACATGGCCCTGTGGATAACCTGAGGGTTTGAGATGGTTTTTCCATCCCAAAGTTTTTCATTCCTTCTTCGCAAAAGCCTCCAAAGAACCATAGCAAATTTTGTTTTGCCTATATCATCCAGCACCTCCAAAATAGCAAAACACAGATCCTTCACATTATCATGGAGGTTCAAACGAGCATCAATTAAATCCCATAAATCTTGATCTTGCCAACAGTCCATGCTTGCTAGACATACAAAGAAGAGGTGTTCTAGATTGTATATATATTTTTCTTCCCTTCAACATATTTGTTTTGTTATTTTCAGAATTTAAGTGTGCTTTGGGAATTAGGTTTTAGTGTTTAGAGCCAGATTTTAGGATTTAGAATGTGTTTTATTAGTTAAAAATATAATTAAATTGTATTCTATTAGTAAGAAAATAAACTGATAATTTTACCATACAATAATTTTTAAAATAATAAATATTGTTATGTAATTAATTAAACAATGCAAATTCACCAGAAACTTAATCTGTATCGGTCTTTGATTGGCTATCCTCACAGCCTTCAAAGAACCCCTAACCTTGCACGTGATGTTCGCCTGGGGAGCGTATTCCATTTCCACCGCGATTAACCACCTTTGGGCAAATATAACTGATAATTATATATAAAAGTATAATATTAACATAAGAATTTTATTGAAAATGTAACATCCCAAACTGCTTTATGGATTGACGACTGCCCCTACAAACCAACACAAATCTTTTCAGCGTGCTTTATCCTCACTCACACGCTTCCTGGGAAAACTTCCTAAGAGGTCGCCCATCCCAGAATTACACGAATCTTTTCAGCGTGCTTTATCCCCACTCACACGCTTCCTGGGAAAACTTCCTAGGAGGTCGCCCATCCCAGAATTACGCGAATCTTTTCAGCGTGCTTTATCCTCACTCACACGCTTCCTGGGAAAACTTCCTAGGAGGTCGCTCATCGCAGAATTGCTCCAAGTCAAGCACGCTTAACAGTGGAGTTCTTAAGTGATGGCCTCCAGAAAAGAAGATACATCTTGTAAGTATATATAGTGTCAATCAATTCATATAAGTCATCCTCAATTGTATAGTCACATACCTACACAGTCTCATGATCCCTCTCATTCCGGTGTGCAATCGGTTTATTCTTGTGTCCCTCCGCCTAGAAGCCTACCAGGAGCCGCTCTTTGTCAGTGCCTTCCTGCACCTGCGACCACTCCCCGCCCTCGTCGGCGCCGGGTGTCACATGCCCACCAGTTTCCGCTTGGTTCGTCCCCGAACCACACAGTACTTGGAGATGTGCCACTCTGATATCATTTGTAACATCCCTGTCTACTTTATGGATTGACGGGCGACCACTCCCTGCCCTCGTCGGCCCCGAGTGTCACATGCCCACCAGCTTTCACTTGGTTCGGCCTCGAACCACACCGTACCGGGAGAGGAGTCGCTCTAATACCATTTGTAATATCCCTGACTACTTTATGGATTGACCACTGTCCCCACAAACCAACACGGGTATTTTGGGCGTGCTTTGTCCTCACTCACACGCTTCCTAGGAAAACTTCCTAGGAGGTCACCCATCCCAGAATTGCTCCAAGTCAAGCACGCTTAACTGTGGAGTTCTTAAGTGATAGACTCCCTAAAAGAAGATGCATCTTGTTAGTAAAGGTAGTATCAATCAATTCATATAAGTCATCCTCAATTGTATAGTCACATACCTACACAGTCTCAGGATCCCTCTCATTCTGGTGTGCAATGATAAGCCTCTGGCTTATCTAGTTTTATAACTAGATGGACTGTGGTTTCTGTGCTAATTATTCGAGTTCAATCTCGTTTTCGCCCAAATTTGGCCTTGTTTTGTTCCTAAGTTAGACTTTGACTCGGTTTATGTATTTTTAGTAGTTTTTAGTCTATTTGGAGTAGAATTACGCTTTTTGTTTCTTTTTATGTTTCAGGTTAGAAGTGAAGCTTTGAGAGTCAAGGAAAGTAAAGAAATAGTGGAAATTGCCATTCTGGAGATACTCGCCCCGCGAGTATAGGCTCGCCTCGCGATCCTGAAGACCAGCTGAAGCAGCAACAATCATCCTTTCTGTCTCGCCCCGCGAAGATACCACTCGCCTCGCGATCCTGAAGTCCTGACTGTGCCATAATTGTCATCCTCTCTGTGTCGCCTCGCGAGAGTATGTTCGCCTCGCGATAGGCTACTCGCCTCGCGAGTTCGCGCAAATCCTGAATCCTATATATTGTTGTTTTAGGGCAGAATTGAGAAGCTTTTTGGTTACCACTGTTTTGTAGCGTTTAGGGACGAATCCTTGTGTTTCTGGAGCTGCGTCTCCTCTTTTCTTTTTCTTATTTTACTATGGTGGTTATGTCCGATTGCTTGTCTGTCTTTACGAGCATGAGGAACTAATTCCCTCGTCTGAGGGATCAATGGAGCCACCCATGGCGGTGTAGTATTCGATGTGATGTATGTTTCTCTCCCTTTTCTCAATTAATGTTTTCCAATTCTGAATTGATTGCGTTGATCATATGTATTGTGTGATTGACTAGTTAAACGTGATGAGGCTTAGGAGGCAATTCGCGTTTTAGAACTTGAATTGGGATCATCGATCGACTATTGCACGAGAGTGAGTAGGAGATCGGTGCAACCTTATAGGGAGCAAGAATTAATAGAGTTTGATGATTAGGGTTATGAGACTTAGTAAGTAATTAATCCAATCGTTGAATACGTCCTATTGAGCACGACAGTGGATATAGGAGAATTTGGGAGTCCTGGTTGACATTGTAATTGAATTAGGGAAGAGTCATCATCACTTGGGTACTATGCATGATTGGGTAGGTGGAATTGACACCTTAGATTTTTAATTTCTGATTTTAATACCTTAGTTTTATTAGATTTGTTAATTTGATTGCGATCCTATTTTCTCTCTCTCAACCACTTTCCTCGCTTGACCAAACTTATCGAATTTCTTGCGGATTAGTCGAATTGGTAGCCCAATCCCTGAGTTCGACCTCGGTAATTACTTACCGTGTTATTTTATTACTTGCGACGACCCGGTACACTTGCCGGTGACTCAACAAGTTTTTGGCGCCGTTGCCGGGGATTGGCACAACCAATTTTCCTAATTTTAGGGAATTTGATTATTTGGTTAAGTTATTTTTTATTTTTATTTTTACTTTAATTTTTATTTTTATTTTTATTTTTTACTATTTTTACTTATTCATTTTTATTTCTCTCTACTTCTTTGATTCCACTTGGTCTTGCCTTGTTTTTGTATGCGAGGTACCCTCCCACAAGAGGACTTGCTATTTGATTCGGAGATCACCAAGACCGAGAAGCGCTTAAGGAAAAAAGCAGAGAGCGAAAGAGGCTTGAATGGATGGATGGGCATCATTGGAGAAGATGTCGTACAATGATTACAACCGTGGTTAGGAAACCTCAAGTGGATTCAGTTCTGCAGTAATAGAAGCCATTCTAGAGCAAAATAAACTGTTGAAGATGCAGAATGTGGCATTGTCTGGGAACAAGAAGGTTGATGTGATACACGAGGGAATGCCTCCGGGTTGTGATAATTGTAACAGAGATCATGACACTCAGAACTGTCCGTTCAACTTCTCTCAAGAACATGTGGACGCATACCACAATTTCTATGACAACGTGCCCCAGAACAACTATCAGAGGAACAGTCAGAATCAGAATAGGGGTTATATGAGGAGAGACCATCCGGGTTTCGCTTGGAGTAATGCTAGTGGTGGTCTAGCCGGGCAACAGCCTCAACAGAATTGGCAACAACAACCTCAACAGGGTCAGAGGCCAAGCTATGGGATCCATCAACATAATACTCAGCAGGCTCTTCAGGGGCCTAATCAGTTGCAAATAACAGATGGTGGAAGGCAACCTTGGGAGTTGGGTTTTGAGAAGACGAATGCGGGAATTGAGAAGTTGGCAATCTGTACAGACGCAGCGTTAGAGAAGATGAATGTGGCAGTTAACAAGTTGGCAACGCATATAGGGTTAGCAATTCAGAATCTAGAGACGCAGATGGCTCAGCTCGCAAGGCAACTAAATGAGCGTCTCCCAGTCACTCTCCCAGGTGATACAGAGAACAACCCTAAGGACCAATGCAATGCCGTAACAACTAGAAGCGGTAGGGTGTTGGGATCTAACAGGGGTGCAACTAGTTCTCAGGAAATTGAAGACAAGGCCCCGGAACAACCACATGTTGAGGAGGAGCAACCTGAGAAAGAGGAGTTGACAAGTGATAAGGCACCGGAGCAGGTGGGAGAGATTTGCAAACAGCTAGTACAATACCCACATGAAGCATTGCTTGAGCAGAATATGGTTGGGGGGATGGATCAAAGTGCAGATGATGTGGTAGTGGATTTCACCATGCTTGCCAAGCAACCCGAAGATGCTGCCTTAAATAAATATGTTGGCTTGCATGCATGTGTGGACACTGGTAAGTTAGTCCCCCCCACTTGTCTGGCACACTTCCTCGAGAAAACACCATTTGACCCGAGAGGAAGTGAGTTCATAATTGCAGAGGTCAATGGAGTTTTCACACACGGGCTAGGTGGAATTGTGGAAAGAGTCGTATTGCTTCTGAAATTGCCACTTCACAAACCATGGGATCCAGGTGGAGGACCTCACATGATGAGCATCTCTTGGCCCTTATGCCACAGGCTATGGGATCCAGGTGGATACTTCTGAATAAGTCAAGCTAGCGACGTTAAACAAGCGCTACTTAGGAGGCAACCCAAGCTAGGTATCTTTTTAGTTTTTGTCATTTTCTATTGTTATTTAAAAAAAAAAACTTGATTCGCCACGCGAATCCACAGTGGCCACGCGAGATAGAAGCCCTAAATCTCAGAGGCTTGCTCACGCTTCTGTCTCGCGTCGCGAGGACTACTTTAGCCTCACGATTCTGGGCGTCACCATCTGTTGGAATTCCAGATTCGCCTCGCGAGATACCACTCGCCCCGCTATTCTGGAAAATGTGAATAACAATTTTCCAGATTCGCCTCGCGAGTGATCTTTCGCCTCGCGAATCTGCAATTAAGTTTTTGATTTGCAGGATTTCTTCCCGGAGAGGCCTTTGGCCCAGTAGAGGGGTGCCCGAGAGACCAATTGGATGAGGATGCAGCCATAGAAGAGCTTTGCGTGGAAGCGGCCATTACAACTTGATCAGGGAGCACCCTCTCCTTTCCTCACTCTTACTTTATATCTGTGTTCTTTCATTGAGGACAATGTATGCTTTAAGTGTGGGGGAGGGAACCAATTGCCTTGTTTTTTGTTTTTGTTTTTGTTTTTGTTTGTCGCTCTTGAATAACTTGAGAAGATCAAGAGTATGTGTATGAATGTGTGTCGGCAAGCTTGTTGGATTTTAATTAAATTTAGCATAGATTGATTGCATGAATTATTTTGACCATTGATGATTTCCCCCTAGTTTCTGAAAATAGAAAAGTTGATCCCCATGTGAAAAATTGAAAATTGAACTTTGAGAAACTTTATTGTGATTGCTTGATTTATGACAAATTTGGGGTGAGGGGGTGCACACACTAGGAATTGTATCTCGGTCAAACAATTTGCAAAAATGTCCAGGTGAGGATTTGAGCCTCCAACTTTGTTTTTGAATGTGTGAATCATGTTTAAGTTGCACTTTCCCGAATTTGATCGAATCTCTTCATGGTTTGCATGTTTATATGTTGCATTAAATGATTTAGGCAATTTTCTTTGAATAACTACTTGGCCTAAAAAGAACCATCCCTAATACATGTTCCCTAGTTAGCCACATTGAGCCTAATTGACCTATTGTTTCTTGATGACACTATATTATAAGCCAAAAATCTGAAAAACCATGTTAACCCAATCTTAGGATTAGGAGAGCATGGAAGCTTAGCAAGAGAAGGGTTGTGAAAAACTAAGTTTGGGGTGGCTACAAGGTGATATGTCATTTTGGGTTGAGAAAAAGAAAAATAAAGGTTGAACCCAAGGCAAAAAAAAAAGATTAAAAAAATGCCAAAAGAAAAGGGGCAAAACAAAAAGATTAGCAAGGAAAAGGCTGTAGTCACCCGAGGCTAAAAGAAAAATGGAAAAAAGGAATTTGAGTGGAATATGTGTCAAATGCTCATGCTCTCTTAGTTCCTAGGGACTTAAGCCTAGTATCCTCGAATATCCTACCCTTAGCCAGGCCCAATTTCAACCTTTAAAAGACCTTCTAATGTTGCATACATGTTTTCGTGGGAACTATTTTTGATATGAACATCAAATTCATGGGAAGTGTTCTTGATATGTGGAATTGAGTGAAAAGTTGATAGCCTAGACAAATTGAGCGAATGAGTGAATTACTAAATGCCCTTGTGAGGAAGGCAATTGTTTGAATTTGGTGATCTCCCTTTTGTGTGTAACTTGGATCCTCAACTTAGATTAATGATTGCATGAATGATGAAGTTATCAATTGTTTAAAGTAAATGAATGTGGGGATTACATTGATGTAAGGGGGGAAACATTGAAGAAAAACTGTTTTGTAAGATTGCATGAAATTTGTGCGAAATTGATTAGATCCTTTAGGTTTGCCATGTCTTGAGTCTTTTTGAGTTTTAGCTAGCTTGGGGACAAGCAAGGTTTAAGTTTGGGGTGTTTTGATAAGCATCTGGCTTAACTAGTTTTATAACTAGATGGACTGTGGTTTCTGTGCTAATTATTCGAGTTCAATCTCGTTTTCGCCCAAATTTGGCCTTGTTTTGTTCCTAAGTTAGACTTTGACTCGGTTTATGTATTTTTAGTAGTTTTTAGTCTATTTGGAGTAGAATTACGCTTTTTGTTTCTTTTTATGTTTCAGGTTAGAAGTGAAGCTCTAAGAGTCAAGGAAAGTCAAGAAATAGTGGAAATTGCCATTCTGGAGATACTCGCCCCGCGAGTATAGGTTCGCCTCGCGATCCTGAAGACCAGCTGAAGTAGCAACAGTCATCCTTTCTGTCTCGCCCCGCGAAGATACCACTCGCCTCGCGATCCTGAAGGCCTGACTGTGCCAGAATTGTCATCCTCTTTGTGTCGCCTCGCGAGAGTATGTTCGCCTCGCGAGAGTCCAATATGAAAGCACGCCAATTTTAATATTCGCCTCGCGAGAGGCTACTCGCCTCGCGAGTTCGTACAGATCCTGAATCCTATATATTGCTGTTTTAGGGCAGAATTGAGAAGCTTTTTTGTTACCACTGTTTTGTAGCGTTTAGGGACGAATCCTTGTGTTTCTGGAGCTGCGTCTCCTCTTTTCTTTTTCTTATTTTACTATGGTGGTTATGTCCGATTGCTTGTCTGTCTTTACGAGCATGAGGAACTAATTCCCTCGTCTGAGGGATCAATGAAGCCACCCATGGCGGTGTAGTATTCGATGTGATGTATGTTTCTCTCCCTTTTCTCAATTAATGTTTTCCAATTCTGAATTGATTGCGTTGATCATATGTATTGCGTGATTGACTAGTTAAACGTGATGAGGCTTAGGAGGCAATTCGCGTTTTAGAACTTGAATTGGGATCATCGATCGACTATTGCACGAGAGTGAGTAGGAGATCGGTTCAACCTTATAGGGAACAAGAATTAATAGAGTTTGATGATTAGGGTTATGAGACCTAGTAAGTAATTAATCCAATCGTTGAATACGTCCTATTGAGCACGACAATGGATATAGGAGAATTTGGGAGTCCTGGTTGACATTGTAATTGAATTAGGGAAGAGTCATCATCACTTGGGTACTATGCATGATTGGGTAGGTGGAATTGACACCTTAGATTTTTAATTTCTGATTTTAATACCTTAGTTTTATTAGATTTGTTAATTTGATTGCGATCCTATTTTCTCTCTCTCAACCACTTTCCTCGCTTGACCAAACTTATCGGATTTCTTGCGGATTAGTCGAATTGGTAGCCCAATCCCTGAGTTCGACCTCGGTAATTACTTACCGTGTTATTTTATTACTTGCGACGACCCGGTACACTTGCCAGTGACTCAACATGCAATCGATTCATTCATGTGTCCATCCGCCTAGAAACCAGTCAGGAGCCGCTTCTTGTCAGTGCTTTCTTGCAGAGGCGACCACTCCCCGTCCTCGTCGGCCTCGGGTGTGACAAAAAAATTGATAAAAATATTAAACCAAATTTAATATCCTAAATGGTGATCAATCCATGCCATAGACATGGAGGATGACTTGCTAGTTTGTAATGCGAACTCCACTTTTTTCAATTAGGGTCCATTTGGATGATTGATTTAAAATTGTAGTTTATAATTTTAATTTCAATTCAAGAATTGTCTGAATTAGAATTAGTTCAAAATCATTGATTCTGTGTTTGGTTTAAGCAAAAAATTAGGGCGTAGAGTTAAATTTTAAATTCAATTCCTTAGAATTGGTAGCAACAATGATGACAATGGTATTTGGAAGATGTTGTCAACAACTTGCCCGGCATAAAAAACAATGGTCGTCGAAGTATGCAATAAAGATAATGAATTTTTTTTACTCAACGATCGATAATGATAATGAATAATATTTATATACGACATTGATTTTGATTTTAATACTTAGTGACACGCTGTCGCACACGGGTCAAAAAGCGAGTGGTTTACAAAAACTGTAGTTAGGACGCGATAACTCGAGTATCGTCTCTCAATGACTCTTGGATTGTTATTAACATAGAAATCAGTTTTTTTTTTTTTTGGGGGAGGGGGGGGTTGGTTGGTTGGATGATTCAAGTTAAGAAAACAATGCAAATAAATGATTAACAAATAAGCTAAGAACGATTAATCTCTTGTTTCTCGGTTTCCCAACTATCATCCGGTTCATATAAATTCTAAGCCCTCAGCGGATTCTAATCCCTTTTCGAGTGTAGCAACAATTAACAAGCGAAATTGACACTACGAGATATATGTTCCTAATTCCCGAATTAAGCAAACGGGGTGAAACTCTCGTGAATTAAGCAAACACGATTGAACACACGCGAATTAAGCAAACGCGATTATGTATAGGAACATAGAATCATCGAAACAAATCAATACTCATTCTATACAATCCCGAATTAAGCAAACATAACATATAGCATAGTATTGAAAGAGAGTAGCAATAAGATTGGGAATTACAGAACCTCAAGTGGCAATGGAAACCGATTACAGCAGATTAATCCAAGGGAATTAGTTCTCCATCAAATACAACATAAAAACCCTAGGAACTAATTCGCAGCCGTCCAATCTAAAAGGAAAAGAAGAAGTCAGTCCCAAATTTCTGCCCTAAAACAGCAATTTATAACCTTCATAATATGTGCCCGCTCGCGAGGCGAGTAGCCTCTCGTAAGGCGAATCTTATGAGTAGCCTCTGACATTTCTCGCACATCGGAGCCTTCGAGCTCTCGAGGCGAGACGGTAGTCGCGGCGAGGCGAGAGAGAGAGTGGTGACTGCTTTTTCATGCTGGTCTTCAGGCTCGCGAGGCGAGTAGCCTCTCGCGGGGCGAATATTCCCAGAACTGCTTTTCTTATTAACCTGAAAACAAGAAATAGCAGTAAGTGCTTTATTTGACTCAAAATCAACTGAAATACCCTAAAACTACTTAAGAGACTCAAAATGTTGCTTGAGGACAATTACATCCAAATTTGGGCGAAAACGAGATTAAACTCGAATAAAACCATGGTCTTAATAGTTAAAAACTAGTCGAGCCAGAGGCTGATCACTTAGACTTGGTAATTCTCGTGATTTAGGCGATGAATTTAAAATAGTATAAAATAATTATTTTTCATTTTCATGAATTTGACCTTAGAAATTAGAATTTCAATTTTAAGATGTGAACCAAACAAACTAATTGGAATCGAGGAATACAATTCAAATTTCAAAACTCAATTTTTTTTTTTTATGAAATTTCAAAACTCAATTGGAAGCATACCACAAACCATACATTAATGATATTTTCTTGTCAACTATTATCATATTATCAATAATGTTATTTCTATGTACTTATATTTAGGGGTGATAATAGGCCATGTCAAGTCAGGCTTTCTTTAAATAGGTCTGGCCTATTCAAAAATTTAAAAGCCTAAATCTGATCTATTACCTATTAAAGGTTTTATTTTGAGCTTGACCTTGCCTTTTTTAAAAGCGCAGCTTTGACTGTTAGCCTTTTTAAAAGCTTATTTCGTATTAAAGCCTTCAAATAGGTCGTTTGGCCTATCTCTAAATAGGCTAATAGGCCATTAAATAGGTCAAGTTTTCTAACTAGCCTACTTAAAATTGGCCAACTAAAAAAATTAACCCAACAAGTTCTTAATATTAATATTGGCCTACTTTTTTTTTTTACCCAATATTGGCCTACTTTTATATATATATATATATATATTACCCAATATTGGCCTACTTATATATATATATATATATACAAATATATAAATATATATAAATAAAGTGTGCTTGATAGGTCAGAAAGGCTATTCTATATACTTGGGCCTAACCTTTTTAAGTAAAAAGGTTTTTCAAAAGACCTGAACCCGACATTTTTGCTAAATAGGTCAAGCCAGGCCAGGCCTTAAGTAGGTCAGACCGTAAGCCCCTAACGGGCGGCCCAGCCTATTCCTACCCCTACTTATATTTCTAGTAACTTATGGATCCGGTTGCATTTTAATCAAGAGTTTAATTGATATATACTGTTAGTGTAAAGTTTTTTACATCGTCAACCAATTAAAAATCAAGGTATAAATGATTTTTAAAGTAGTTAGGATAAGAGTCAAAAAAATTTAATGATATATCAATTTTTGATTGATTAACAGTGTAAAAAATATTTAGAGTGTCATTTCATACCAATTAAACCCTTTAATCAAACAAGAAAGGATGGGGAATAAATAAATATTTAAAGATGAAATCCTTTGCCCAATTTGTTCCCAGAAGGTCACTAGCGAGAAATCCATTCCCAGCCAGAACCAAAATGATGTTGGTGAAATTCAATCCAAACTTAATAGCGATTGACTGCCTTGGATTAGAGATTCCTTCCCGTTGGAGATGGCAAACATCAATATTGGTTTCTCCCATCCTAAGAAACTCAACATGCCGAAAGAATACATGCAAATATGCAATTAATGCTATAACCATGATATCAGTAAAAACCAGATCATCCTTCCAACTGTATCCCCAAGATAGGGATAAGAGACGAAAAAAACACCGAAAAAAAAAAAGAAGGAAAAAGATACATGCAGTTGCAACTTCTCATTGTCTAGCTAGCTAGCACACGTGACGTGGTGAGGTCAAGCACGAGCTCTTCGACCAAACTAGTGGAGAAGTCAACTTCCAGCTCCATAGCCAGGTGTTGTATTTCTTCATCACAAATTCTCCAACTACTCTCTCTGTACTTGCCCGTCTCCGTAATGCATACATCCCTATCTGCCCCTACTTGCACGTTGCTCTTCCCGTTTTGGGTACACATAATTGGTACTAATACTCGACAAGGTTTTGTGGGATGCTTATATATTGGCTCATCTTCCTGCATTACTAACCATGACATCCTTTTCTCTAATGCAACAGGCTTCAATGAAGCCACGCCTTTGAAATGTTGACCCTTCTGCATATGCTTGTGTTTGGTTCCTGTGATTAGATCATATACTTCAATTTGTCAGAGAAAATAAAATTTATATGTTTGTGTGAATGAATGATAAAGGCAATTAAGGAGAGGGAAATGACCTTCCACGCGTGAACATGTAGTAGTAGAATTGAAAGGATAGGTAATCTCTTCTTCTTCATGAAATAATGGGCAATCTAATACCGATACAGGGCTGAATTGTTCCTTCTCCTCATTTGACCAATCCTGTTCCATGAGTTCAACCCATAAATTAATTTTTCCATTAAGAAACTAAAAACAAGGGAGCTAGGGGGTAGGGATATATATTAATTGTTAATTCTATTCTTACTGGAAGGGAAATGACTTCAGTTTTGAAACAATTTAAGTTCTAGGCATGCATGCAGTTTTTGGGATAATGAAAACTAGTGCGTTGAATAATTTGCTTCATGCAAGAAGAAAAATTATATGCATACATCATATATTATTTGCATTTTTACCAAATTCTGTTCAAGTGTTAATAAATAAAAAATCCTTGCATGGTCCCGTGTTTGGGATGCTACATAAATAAAGTAAACATAAAATACGAATGTAAAATTATATATAGTCACTCATGACCTGATTTGTATTTGGGATTTATTTAAGAAACAGTCCTTTTGGTCAAATAGAGTGATTATTCTCAACCTCTACGACAGAGACGTGTACAAGTTTAAATTTTAGGTTAAAGTAGTATTTTGGTTCTAATACTTCATACGAATTTTCGATTTGATCCATATACATATAAAAGTATCATTTTGATCTCTATCGTACACCATATTAAGGACTGATTAAATAATTTTTTGTATCGTATAGGAACCAAACGAGTACTTTTTGTAAGTATGAGTATCATTTTAATAATTTTTTATGTATAAGAACCAAATCAAGGATTCGTGTCACATATAGAGACCAAAATATTAGTTTAATCTAAATTTTAATAAAGTATTTGTTGTGAATAGAGCACATGATTCTCGTACTTTTGCGATGGAACGATAATAAATTTTTAGGAGTTCAAATGAGATAAACTTGTAACATGTATCGTGGTTCCACTGATGAGTGACAATAAATTATATACCATATGTTTTCATTTTAGCTTAACTTTTGGTTATGTTGGAATATTTAATTATAGGTAAAGGGAGATTAAATGAAATGGAGAAGAACAAAGTTAACATACTAATTGTTTGATATTTTATCATGAAACAGAGTAAATAATAAAGAGTTTAAATTGTATATAATGTTAGTGTCAAAGAGTTTTACATTAATATTTAATAATATTTTGATAAATCAAGTCTTATTTGTCATTAAGGGTGTGTTTGATTTATAAAAATTTAGGACTCTGACAAAGAAAAAATTGTCCCGTTTGATTTAAAAAGTGGTGAGAGGACAACAAAAGGGTGAGGACATGACAAAAAACCCAAAATTTTGTCCCACACCAAATCACGGTGACAGTTTTTGTCCTATGGATAGACTACAAAAAAAAAAAATCCTTACATCTCTCTCCCTCTCCCTCTCTCCACCCCACCCCACGTTAACATTATTTATTTTTTCAAACGTTAACGTTATATATAATATATATTAATAATATATATAATATTATTATGATATTAATAATATATTATCAGGTATATTATATATTATAAAAATATATTATATATTAATATATAATAATATATATTACAAAGAGATTATAAGAAAATTAATATTATTTTATTTATACTATTCATTATCTATCAAATAATATATACGATAAAAAATTGTCCTATAATTAGAACAATTGTACGGTATGCGTATCAAACGCACCATCAAACATGTTAGGCTTGGATTGCATACTATTTTAATTGTTCATCTTATTTTAAAGTTAAAAAAATGTTACATCTTATTTTAAAGGATTTAAACAATTAATGTCCCTGTTTTTGAATCAGAGGTTTAAAAAAAGATTTTTCCCAATAAAAGCTAAAAGCCTGCTAGTATTTTGTTGGAATAGGAAAGTCAACTCATGACCCAACAAAAACTTAACATCTGTCAACATATTAAATTAAACTATAATAAATTTGAATCTAAAATGTTGGTTAGTAAGATGATAAATCCCACTGCCATATAGTTACAACACCATGGCCAATTCATAAAATGAATCATGAATTAGCATCGGAACTTTGGAGTCCCTTGGTGTCAGTCACCCATGAAATATTAGCTAGCTAGGTAAAAAGCATCTTTCTAATGTCTAAACTACCCTCATCGTCTCTGATCAATGCTACTGGTTCGCTCAGCAGGGATCTCTATGAAGTATCACTATATATATCAGTGGTTCAGCGGGCTGGATGGCGCATTACACTGCCCTTTGGAACACTGACACTAATTAATTCTAAGGTCCCTTCCTGTACACGTGCAACTCATGCAATCTCTCAGCTCCAGCTAGCTGTGACTTCTAATTAACTCTTTCTTCTTGTTTTGTTTAGTGTTTAGTTTTTCTATTTCTTCTCTCCAATCTCACGAATTCAAATTTGGGAGGTAACCACAACACAAATCTTTCATAAAATATAAAACAACAAAAAATAGATGATAATCGAACTTTGATTGAAATATAGTTACCCTTGTGGAGAAGTTGGTTGGTGTTACAGATCCCTCCATTTCCGTGGAAATCCTTAGCAGCTGTTAAGGAACAAGTGAAATGAGACTCTGTCCACTTGTTAATGTTACTATTGGAAGCGGAGGAGTTGGTGCTTGTTGCGAACGTAGCTTCATCTCCCTTGGATGATGATGCTCTTCTCCAGAAGCTTCTACTCAGCAGCCTCTGAGAAAGACTTCTAGAAAGTACACCAAATTTCTTAGCTTTACACCTTTGGGTTCGGGAAAACGAGGGAGATCTTTGTCGAGCTGGGAAGGGTAGTGACTTGATGGCGTTGAGCACTGATTCTGAAGCTTTCTGCAAAGCCGATTTCGTTGAAGAAGAAGAACAAAAGTGAGGTTGCAGGCAGCATTGTCGACGTGGGAATGATTTGAAACCGCTGGATGAACACGAACTTATGTCCTCCCTCAGAAAATCCTTAAGCAACAGGGTTGGACTTTGGAGATGATTGGCTCCCAGCATTTGATAACCCACAGGTTTTCCAAAACCAGAAGCCATTGTTTGCTTCAGGATAGGTTTGAATTTTGGAAATAGCTAGAAAATAGACATTATAGTGTCTAGAAGTAGTTAGGATATTTTAGAGATGAGGAAGTAGAGAAATAAAAAGAAAGTCTGTGCTCTATTGTTATAGGTTTGATATGATCAGGGAGAGAGACAGAAAATGCAGATAATAATTACAGCAATATGCAAAATGTGTGGGATAAAAAGGAAGAAATAGAGGGGAACCATTAATTGATCTTCTGAATGATCAGATGCAAAGGCCTTTTTTTTCCTGAATAAAGTTAGCCAGTTGCGTTCTAGCTTCATTGCAGTACATAACAGTAGTACCTCTACCACTGTGCGCAAATAAAGACACACACATGCATATGATGCACACAGTCATAGACACACTTGAGATCGCTGAGAGAGACTCATCACAATTAGGAACGGGTATGTGAGTACTTTGTTAAATATATAATAAAGGAAGGGAAGCGACGGTGTATGAGGTAAAATATACGTGTACAGTGGTGAGTAACAGCATGCAATGACAAGAAGCAATGGCTTAGAAACTTCTTAATTCTGGTAGTCTTGTTAACACGTACCTTTTCATTAATGGGTTAATAAACTAGAAAAATTTAATTATTAGAAATATGTTTTCACCTTACATGGTTGTGGAAAATTATTATAAGCATTAGGGTAATTCATTAACCATATAAATGAATTAAATTAACAAAATACTTGCATGTGATTATATATTTACATGTTTGTGGAAAATAATTGTAAGTTTCAGGATAATCATATATTTACATGTTTGTGGAAAATGATTGTAAGCTTCAGGATGTCCCATTAACCATATAATGAACTGCATTAACCAAATATTTGCACGTGATTAACCAAATATTTACATAGTTTGGAAAATGATTGTAAGCTTCAGGATGACCCGTTAACCATATAATGAACTGAATTAACCGAATATTTGCACATGATTAACTAAATATTTACAAGTAATTAACCAAAAATGTTAGAACTCAAAAAAGCTAAACAATTTTTTTTTAAAATAAAAAGAAAGACGAATCATTGTTCATATATACGGTTGTCACCGTATAGTTGTCAATATGGGTGTCAGAATAACATTTTTGTTATTTTAATATGCAGGATATCATACATATTTAGAAGATGACCCAAATGGGTGTAACTCAATTAATTGTGCTGGTTGAGCTTGTAGGAGAGATCTGAGTTCGAAATTCGAATCCCACAACACACGTTTTTGGAATGGATAAAGAACATTAACTGTGACTAAGTAATCGAACGAATATTAGTTCTATAGTGGGTCCAAAAAATCGAAGGGCCTGTTTGTTTTGTTTCCAGTTTCTGTTTTTATTTCCTGTTTTAAAAAATAATTATAAACATCGCCTGTTTTTCATTATGTTTCCTGTTTTGAGTTTGTACAGAAACAATGAAAACAGAAAAAATTGTTTTTAGGTGTTTCCTGACAAATTTCGCAAACATGAAACATAATGAAAGCAGTGCTTTGGTTTTATAATTATTTCAAAAAGTGAAATGAAAACATGAAAATGGAAACAAACAAATATGCCCTAAGCTTGTGGGGATACTCTATAAATCCATTGAAGTGTCAAATACCTAATTACGGGAGTTCAAAACCAAAGAATACATATTTGGAACATTATACTATGATAAATGATTTTTTATAATTTTTTTCACACCACTTTTAAATCTACTCTATATAATCATTAATCATTCCCTCTTTTGCTTTGAAAACAACAATGAGTGATAACTAATGATTGTTAAAGTATCTGAAAAAAATGAGTTGAGGAAAAAGAGTGTAAATTAAAAAAAAGGTACGAAAATATCATTACTTATATTATCTCATGAAATGTTTGTATAGATTTAAGAAAGTAATTTTAAGATACTACAAAACTATATTTTCTCATGAAAGGTGAATTTTAACTTTTCTCTCAACTTCTGTTTTCAATAAAGGTTCAAGTAAATAAGCATGTAAATATTTTATAAAAAAATCACTTATAATACTAATGAGATAGCATCCCAGTGTCTTACTATGAATGGCATTATGAAATATGAATGTTCAAATAAGAATTAATTATAATCTGCTATACCCCCACGTGCTTAGGCACATGTCTTTGCCTATCTCCTTTGTTGACATCCAACTGCAACTCATTAATTGTTTTTCATTCTTGGATGCAACATGTCAATTACCGTCTTTTCTTTTTGTTGACAAAAATCACAAAATGTCAATTACAGTTAGAATATTAAAGTTTCGTATGTAAATAAAAATTCCAATAGGAAAGAACTTTTAAGATTTCTTATATATTCAAGGGTGGCTTTGCATAGTGAGGGACTAACTAAGCCCCTCACCTATGAGGGAGGCAAATCAACCATTAGATATACTATTTAAATAAGTGAGTGGCTGTGATTGTCTTGAGGTGACTTGATGTTCGGTAGTTAACATTCATTTTATGAATTTGCCCCAAATTTGTGTCATGAGATGGACGATTGTTCCCTGCTTTAGCTCGCCTAGGTCATCATCTATGTTTCAAGGTTATCTCCAGATATGCAGCAATCTGAGAAGAAGCTTCATCCCCCTTCTCCATTCTCCACTCAACCTCAACCTTCGTTCGTGCTCTCAAACGGAACCGAGGTAGAAAAGTGAAGACGACTGTTTCGCTTTCTATTAGCCAGGTGAAGATGCCAGTTTCTGGCAATGGCAGGAAGGCGATGGCAATGCCGGAGCAGCGTCTTGCTACAATTGTGGATCGACTTGAGGTCCATCGGTGCACCGCTGCATACCTTGGCTGGAAACGGGTTTGTTGATAAATCACTACAAAAAAGGGTTTTTTAGCGACCGAAAATAGTGACCGAATTTGTTGGTTACTGTTTGCGATCGAAATGGCGACCGATTGTAGGATCTACATGAAACACTGGTTATAGTTGATACTGCGACCGAAATAGAGCGTAACAGAGTTATCGGTCGCTATTTCAGTCGTTAAATAAAGGAAAGTAAATGTCAAAACTTGATGACTTTTTAGCGACCGAACTGGCGACCAAGTTAAATACAACGGTTAAATTTTATTTATATTTGCGACCGATATTAATTCGATCGCTAAACGGTGCCAGAAAAATTAAAATAGAGCGTGTTAGCGACCGATTTAAATCGGTGGCTAAATTTATTAATTCAAATTTCAAATTAACCCAGTTAGCGATCAATTTAGCCACCAATAATTCGGTCGCTAAAATAAAAATCCATAAATCGTGATTTCCTTCCTCTCTTCCCCCATTTCTCACTTTTCTTCTCTTTTCTCTCACACGCGCAGCTCCTCCCCTCCCCCCTGTTCCTAGTGCATCGCCACCTCTCATCGTCTAGTCCTCCTCCGGCCACCACTTGGTAAGGTTCTCCTCTTATCCTTCTCATTTTGTGTTTCTCCTTCTCTGTCTCTCACTCTCTCTTCCTCCTCCCAGCAGCACCGTGCCACCACCGCCACCACGACCACCACTCGTAGTGTCGTGACCTCCTCCTTTGGTAAGGTCTCTCTCTCTCTCTGTGTGTATCTCGCTCTCTCTCTCTTGCTCGGTTCTCTTTGTCTCAGTTTCTCTCTACGTCTCTCTCAAGTGTTGTCTCTTCCTCCTCCGACCACCACCACCATCTCAAGGGGTTCTGTTCGCGGGACCACCACCCCCACAGTCTCCTCTGATCAGTTCTGTCTCAGGTTAGGGTTTAGGGAAGTTCTGTCAGTATGGGTATTTATGCTGTCAAATTAATCATTGATGTTGTTCTAGTGAAATCCAGAGTAGAGGAATTCTGACAGTAGGGGTATATTGATTTAAATAACTTATTGGATAGATAATATAAGTTAGCTTCCTCTTGATTCACTATCTCTAAGACTGTAATGCTTGGAAGTAGGACTACTATAAGTTTCATGGCCATCCCTGCATAAAATAAGCAAATATGAAGCCAAGAATGTAATTAGTAAATTACAGGCACATTGTATTAGACATAAGGGAGACTATGTTAATATGAGTTTGAAGACCAAGTCATTGACAAATTGATAAGAAATTAGATATCAGAATAGATTATTATAAATATAAGTATTGACTTAGATACTTGTGAGCTATAACTACAATAACAAGCATTCAAGGAACAAGAAGACACCCACCAACGACCAAATATTTGTCAGTTTGTTGAAATGTTAGTATTTGACATGTTAGTTGTTGGTAGGTTATCAAGTCACTATTTTTTGTATTAAATAGTTATAATCTGAAGCCTGACTATCAAACGGTCTGGACTTGAATGGTAAACTCTACATTGAACTTGTTTGATATATATATTGTATTGTATAAACAAACCAACTTGCTAGGAAGACGGCTGTTTCACCAAGCCTTATGCTCCACACTCAAGTGGTATATACTAATGACTTAAATATTATAAGTGGTGAATTAAGTCATTGATGATGGAATATTTTTACATGGTTATCTAATTCATTTCTGTTCTATTCATGTCATGAATACAGAAATAGATTCATTTGCATGAAGTTTGCTAAAGGTTCATTTAATCAACTATTTTGCATTGCTTTCTGCACAACTCTCTCTCTGTTCAAATCTGTTATTCATGTGTATATCCTTAAGAAATTTAAAGAGTTCAAGACCCAATATAGCAATGATTTAAAAAACACAAAGAGAGGACAAAAGTAAAACGCCTAATGGCTTTCAATGTTAGTTTCTTAAATGTTAGTATTTGACAGGATTAATTTTATTTATGCATTATAGGTCATTGCTCTATTTCTCGTGAGTTGAAACCAAGTCGCTTCGTCCCTCTCCATCTCCACGGGTAATCAATTGGGTCGAATGGCAATTTGTTAACTTTTATATTACTAACTTAAATACAATTAAGTTGACTCTAAGATATTGATTTGCTTTCATATTGTCATATTATATTTATCAGTTCTCGATCTTCTTGTCTGCGGGCTCCTTCTCTTATCCTTACTTGTTTTTGCATTTTGTCGCATAGGTAAGTTCTCCCAATACTCTCTTTTAAGGTTCTGCTTTGTTTAAAGGTTCCGATTGTGTGGTGCTTGTAATGTGTTATGTGAATTATATATCTTGTTGTTTGTTAGTGGAGAGTTGAGCTAGGAAGGTATCCTGCCCGAAAGGCAAGATGCTGATGTGTGTTGATAATTTAATATTTATGCATGTATTGCAATTATGTGTTGTTTGTTAGTGGAAGCAGAGCTCAATAGGATGTGATCTGTCAAAAAAGGCGGGATGCTTGTTGTGTGTTGCTAATTTAGAAGTTATGATGTGTTTGACAATTATGTGTTACTTGTTAGTGGAGAGCGGAGTTCCATAGGAAGGTATCTCGCTGAAAGGAAGATCTGATTGTATCTTTGATAATTTAATATTTATGCATGTATTTGCTATTATGTGTTATTTGTTAGTGGAGGCAGACTCATAGGATGTGATCTGTCAAAAGCGGGGTGCTTGTTGTGTGTTGCTAATTTAGAAGTTAAGCACGTGTTTGACAATTATGTGTTACTTGTTAGTGGAAGCCGGCTCATTAGGATGTTGCTACTATATTTTATCTAAGTTTGTGTTGAATTATGCTTCATTATATATTTGTTGAAGTATGCTACAATCGTTATAAGTCAATGGTTTTATTTTCTGCTAGAGTTAATTGTCAAGTTCGAAAGCCTTAGTTTCCTATTTGAGATTCAATATTAATGAGCATGCGTGCCTTCTCGAGAGTCGCGTGTAAATTATTCCGAATCTTGAATTATCCTGTCCGGGACGGTTTGGGAAAAACCTTTCTCACCTTTCATTGCAATAGTCATTTTCCATGTTCAGATGCCTTATATACTTGTTTAAATCTCGATTCGATGCATTTCCTTTTGTTCTCCTGGTGTACTGGTGTGGTGATTCTCAGGTGCTTGATACGTGTACTTGGGCGGGAGAAATCTGTTGAATTTGTTAAGTATAAGGTATTTGAATAAGAATAACTATCATTAGTCGAGGTAGTAAATAGTTCTTCTTGAGTGGGATGGTTCATACCTTGTCATAGAATGAGTTGATGGAGTTAGGAATGCCAAGTAATATATAAGTGTTATTGGGTTGGTCGGCTGTTTAATTTTGCCAATGGATATTCCAGGAATCGGAAATGAATGTATCGTGGGTTGGATCGAATAGCGTCTTGGGTATAGAGTTGGGTGCGTGAGTTTATAGAGTTTGTTGTTAGCCGGAGGATTTATACGGTGGGCGGTGATCATTTGAGGTGTCCTTGCAAAGATGCAAGTGTCAATCTTTCAAAGCATGGATGGAGTTGTGGCGTCTTTGTGAAAGGGCTTCATACCGATTACTATTGGTGGAGTAACCATGGTGAGACGTTGCACGAGTTGGGCCGGTGTGTTTGAATGTTGTCTTGTGGAGTGGTGACGGAGGGAAGAATTGAATCCATGCGACAGATGATAATGAATCATCTGTGGACCATCGGTTGGTGTTGTACTGGAAGAAGATGGGGAGAGATGGTGGAATGGGTTCCCGATACATAGAGGAGAATCCAGAGATCAAATTTTATGATATCTTTGAGTGTTGCCCACGATCTCCCATTGTGGGAGGATGTCGAGAGTAGGAGTTGTCGTGTGCATGGAATGGTTGAGTATCAAATCGACCTGTATACAAGAAGGTTGTTTTAATCGCCTGTGAAGTCGGTGTCCAGGTGTTGCCAGGAGAGACAATCGGATACTACTAGTTTTTATCATCTTGGAAATTACGCTGGAAGAGTGGAGTGGGATGATTGAAAATTGATTGTTGAATGGATGTATGTTTGTACTAAGGATGATTCGACGGAGAGCATAACATGTTGTCGATTTTGTGGGTGCGGATCGGTATAAGACATCCACTAGGATGGGTATTGGAAGAAAGTGCTAAAATGTGGTATTTTTCATTCCCCAAGACTTACCAGATTGTCTTCTTGATGGCCCTTTGTTCTCACTTGGGTGGCATAGTGAGCATGAAGAGGGAGCAAGATGTCTTGTGTCATCCATTTGATGGGAATCTTGGAAGCATTTTGATAGGGTTCATGGCATTTTCGCGAGGACCCTCGGACGGTCGATTAGGGTTATCTCTTGATGGTTTAATCCTTTTGGGCCTTGGTCTGGAAAAGCATACTGTTGTTGGCGGTTATCGACTCGAGTACAATCTTCCCAGGGATGGCTGCGTGAAGCGGGGTTTATGTTCCACTTGATCGTAATTAAGGGTCCATCTAATCAAAATGTAAGATTGATGTGTACTTGATTTGATAGATGAGTTGGCGATGTGTGGAGTGATGGTGTGTTGACGTATGGCGTGTCTTTGGGAGGAATTTCATGGTGAAAGCAGCTTGGATGTGAATGATCAAGCGACTTATCCCTATGGGATGATGTCGGTTGGATGGCTGGCGGGGAAACAGTTTGCGCGATATGGCCTTGTGGAAGCGTCCGAAGCATTCCACGCTTAAGCGTTCGAAAGATCTCATATTTTGATTGTCATCGTCAATTCCTTCAGAAGATCATCCTTAAAGTAGGAAGAAGAATGCATTCGAAGCGTGTGCGGAGACAACAGCCTCCACCCGTTTGTCTGGTCTAATGTATGGCGGAGAGTGCAGTGCCCATCGCTCGATCCGCGAATCCCAAGGAGAACATATTCGATTATGGCGTCAACCATAATTGGACAAAACAAGAAATGTATTTTGGAGGTTGCCGTATTGGAGGATGCGACTACTCAGTCCATGACATTAATGTCATGCATCTTGATAGGAATATGTTTTTGAATGTGTTTGACCTTATGTGATGGACATTGGGGTGACAAAGGATACAAATAAAACCTTGGAATTATACGGCTGAAATTTGTGTCGGAAGCCCCTTGAGTTACCGGGGCCCGGTGGTCATTGCGAGACTTATGATAGTGTGATTTTACATGATGTTTCTTTGTACAACTTTTGCGTACGTATTTCCTTATAGATTAGGCGTTATTTGGTTTATTTTGTTAGATTTTCCCTTAGAGCAGGTGAAATTTGGTTTGTGTGTTGTTTTTGCGAGGAATTCAAAGAAAAATGCCAGAATAGCCATGACGGAGCTTGGAGGAGGCAGAGTCTCAAAAGTGCGAGAAAGGGACCAGTGACATCACGACTGGCTAGTGATGACCGTCATGGCCGTGATCAGCGAGCGAAAGGGAGCAAAAGTGAAGCTGTCACGGCTGCCGTGGTAAGAATCCCGCCAGCGTATTAACCAGGCAAATTGGTCACGGCACGGCGTGATAGGTGTCAAGTGATGACGGAAAGAGAAGTTGAAGCGTATCCCAGGCGACCATCACGGCACGCAGAAAGCGTGATGAATGTCCGCAGTAGTGAAACGAGAGGAGGACCAGGCCGTATCCTGGCGGAGAACCCATCACGGCTTTGGCCGCGATGGCCATCACGGCAGAAGTGACGGCAAGTTCTCGACTATAAAAAGGAGACCAAAGGAGGCGAATAAAGAAAGGACAGGCTTCTCGAGAATCGAAATTTTAACCTAATTTGGAGCTAGAGCTACTTGGGGAAACCGTGAAGTCCACACACCTTTTTTCATCCGTATTTCTTTTGTTTTGGATTTGTTTCTCTACATGAGTAACTAAATCCCTTTTGTTAAGGATTGGATGTGGTAAGCTTGAACATCATGTATTTGCTGATGTATGAATCTATGTTTATGCCTTCATATTAGTGTTTAAGAAATTCCTTTGCTTAATGCTTGTTGTGGCTAGCACCAGCCAAACTTGATTAGTGTTTTGATATGCAATTGGAAGAATTATTATTAAAACCCGAACTGGAATTATTCACCTAGTAAGTCTTACATCTAGGAATAGGGTTTGATTTACTAGTAATCACGTAATCCTTTATCTTAATGCAAGTTCATTAATGTTTAGGCCACCTAAGGGAAAAAGATCTGATAATGGATTTAGGCTCTTTCATCTGAGAAAATGGGGAGCTTGAGTAATCTTGTGGTTGATTTTAATATTTGAAGCATAAACTGGTTTTGTAGTCTTGGTATTGCATGAGGCTAAAGGTTTAGTGAAGTCTAATCTGACCCCCATTGTTCATCATGCTCACAGAAAACCATCATGTTATTGCCTTCTAAGTGTTTGAAAAAAGAAGTACAAAAGAGTTTGTTTTCTTATGCTGTTAGTTCTAGCTTTTGTGAGTTTAGAACTCTCTTGAATCAACAATACCTTAGATAGTAATTGGTTTGGTAAGTGTTAAAGTACCCCTTAGTAGTCCTAGTGGATACGATAAGCGAATCTTACCAGTATTGCTTATATGTTAAGGGTATACTTGCCCGATTCGTCAACAAGTTTTAGCGGCAGATTACTTAGGTTGCGTCTCAATATTGGCATATCCATTTCGGTTACTAATTTAAGAGCAAAACAATTTTTGTTATAATACATTTCTGCGATAATTTTCTATCTGTTTTTCTTTGTCATTTTTTTTTTTTACATTACCATTTCGATTATAATCTCTTTTTGTTCATTTCTCTGTAATTTTGAATTGTGGAGAAGTGTTGCATACTAACCTTCACTACTTAACACTCTTGTTTGCTATTTGTTTGTGTATGCAGTCTTGTCCCAAGTTGATCACCTCTAGACCCAGAAATTGAAAGGTCGGCTAGAAGTGGCAGATAAGCAAGCAAGGCAGGCGAATTTGTCAAGACAACGAGGGAGAAGCACAAGGCATCCACCACTCAAATTTATGAAGAACTCGGGATGGAAGGCAATGGTGAAGATACTCCACCCAGGAGGGGACACTTGGTGACTATGCCAATACAAATATCAGCCGCGTAGCTAGCATGATGAGACCTCCGATGTTGCAACAATTTTGAAATCAAGCCAACTCTCATCAATATGGTTTCACAAAGTCAGTTCTTTGGGTTGGAGAAGGAAGATCCTAATAGTCATGTCCCAATTTCCTAGGATTGTACGTCTGGTGAAAGTAAATGGTGCCTGCGATGATTCACGGTCGCATGAGATTGTTCCGGCACTGAAACTGAGAGATAGAGGCAGTCTTGGCTCCAATCACAACCAAGGGGAGTTTCACTACTTGGAATGACACAAACCAAAATTTCTAGCAAGGTTCTTTGTACACCAAGATTTGTCAAGACAAGGGGTGACATTATAAGCTTTCGACAAGAAGGTGAGGCTACTGCATAGACGCTGGAATGATTCAAGAGAGCTTACTCGGCCCGATGCTTAAATCATGGTTTTTATGATCTCACTCGAGATGCAAACATTACAGTAATGGTTAGAGGCCGTCAACCAGGTACATGTTGGATACTGCAAGCTGGAGGTTTCATGAGACTGAAACATTGGAGAAGGCATTGGTTCGATAGAGTATGGCGTAGTGATTATTTGGTACATCATGATCGAGGTCCCACATCAGGAAGGGAATGTTGGGTTAGACTCACAAAAGCGCTTTGTTGGCTCAAAATAAGATTATGACACAACAACTTGAGTCCCTCACCCATGATAGCTCAACTCCCCCCAACAACCAAGCTGTTCAGGGGCGGCCCATTTTTGGCAGTGTGAGATGTGATTTACGTGGAGTGATCTCATGATAATGGACGATGTGAAACCACGCCCTAGTTCCCATGAGAAGCCAGTATATGAGGCCCATCGGCGACGGCCCAATGACAATTCTCTAACAACTACAATCAAGGGTGGAGGAATCACCCCAATTTTGGTTGGAAACGAAATGCCAGGTCGAACAAGCGAACCTCGGCCAACCCCACCACCTCGAGGCCCGGTTCTACCGGAAAACACTCTTAATCGGTTCATGCGGTGTCATTTCCAAGCCAAAGAACAGATGCATCTATACAAAAAATGCGGAAGTTCAAGTTGAAGCGATTGCAAGCTTAATGTGAACAATCGAGCCCGACGGTTTTCGGAAACACTCGACCAAATCCATAAAGAACATTGCAAGGTTATTGTGTTGAGGAGTGGTAAAAGCTAGAAACAAGAAGTGGTGAGCCTTTTTGGGAAAAGTCGAGAGAGGCAGAAGAAACGAATTGAATGCGGAAAATCTTTGACCCAGGTGAAGAAACAAGTAAAGATGTTGTAGTTGAGGAGGAAGAAAAGAGTGACCTGAACAAGACAAGAGGAGAAGCTAGTGGATGAGAATTCAATATTGAGGAAGACCAAAATTGATTTGAAAGATGTAGAGTGAAGCCTCAAGTGATCCCATCTTATGTGAAGTTTATATACCCTCGTTGACTAAGAAAAGGAAAAGAAGAACAATTGCCAAGTTCTGGATATCTTGATTCTGAGATCAACGTACCTTCTTCGAAGCACTGACCCGGTGCCACCATGCAAAATTTATGAAGGAGTTGCTCACAAAGAAAAGAAAGTTTAAAAGAGAAGGCGAAGTTTGTTGCCTTAGCGAAGAGTGCGATGCAATACTTCAAAGGAAGCCTCAAAGCTCAAAGATCCCAGGTAGTTTCACAATTCCTTGCCTTATTGGGAGTGTTGATAATGGAAAGGCCTTATGTGACTTGGGAGACGAATATCTTGATCGCTTTCAATCTTGAACAAGCTTGGAGGTGGAGAGGTAAAACCAACAAGGACAGCTTTGCAACTAGATGAAAATCAATCAGGCGTCCTTATGGTATTTTAGAAGATGTCTTGTTTAAAGTGGACAGGTTTATCTTCCAGTGATTTTGTGATCTTGGACATAGGAGGAGGATGCGGAAGTTCCACTTATTTTGGGAGACCTTTTCTAGCAAGCTGGTTGAGGCCTTGATAGATGTGCAAAGGCCAGCTTCGACTCGAGAGTGCAAGATGAAGAGGTTACTTCAACGTATTGAAGCTATGCATCGCCTAGTGATGGAGAAAGCGTTTCGCATGGACATGGTAGATATGGTGGCTAAGGAAGCATGTGCACGCCAGCCACCACTCTCTATTGAAGGTACTTGTAGATTCTATTGAAAATCTTGATGAGATAGAGGAGGAAGAGTTAGAAGAATGTTTGTATGGTCTGGAAGCCTTGACTACCAAGCAACTAGCTTGTCAACCTTTGTGAAGGAAGAGCTGAGGAGGATGCGGTCAAGAAGCTCCAACTGAACTTAAGCCCCTACCTCCCCTTAAAATATGTGTTTTTGGTGTGAATGATGAAAACCCTGTGATAGTGGTAATGGTGTC